>JAHHUM010000001.1:991599-2351599 GCA_036173005.1 Crenichthys baileyi | reverse complement strand
TTGAGACAACATGTGTTGTGAATTGGCCCTATATAAATAAAATTAATTGAAATTGACTTTATAGGATTCTAAATGTTATACAACAAAAAACATCCCAATCCCAACCAATGATAATGCTTTCTACAAGTTCTACTTGATTTCTAAATACTTCATAGTTGTATAAATATATATATATATATATTTAACAGCAAACAACTCGCTGCACAGATGTATACAAGGCATAATTCCACCTAAGAAACTAGAGAAGCATTAGTATTCTGTCAGTAAAGCAAGGACATTGTAACATTCTAACAAAAAGACGACAACTGAAACACTACCAAGGTTCCTGGCTGGGCATTTCAAAACAGCTGACTCGCTGACAGAAAAACTCATCATAGATCTTCTGTTTGTGTCCGTGCACAGAGGGATATTTCACACATGGCCTTGTCCTCACCTAAGCCGAACACTGAGTTTGTCCACTTGGGCTTGCCGTTGGTCAGAGATTGTTTGGGTTCTCTGCAGGACATCCTTGAGTTCCTGTAGTTGCCCCAAATTGTCAGCCAACTCCCCCTGCATAGAGCTCAGCTGGCCCTCCAGGACCTGGACTTCCTGCATGCTGCTGAGCTGCTCTTCCTCACAGCGACGGAGCTTCTCTTCAAGATCTTCAACTAGAGAAAGATGAGGGTTGATAAAAAACAAAGATGAGACTGATGGAGAACACCCTGCAGCCCAGCCAGCAGTCAAGCTGCTATAAAATATTGGCCACTTGCTTTAAAGGTTTTTATAGAAATGATCCTTCAAGTCTTACCCATTGCAGTCTTGCTGATGATTTGGCTCTTCATGTGCTGCAGGTTCTGCTCCAAGCCAGTGATCTCCTCTGTCTTTATGGCAGCTTGGCTCCTCAGGTACTCCAGCTCCGACTCCTTAGAAACAAGCTCAGCTCGACATTTTAACATCTCTGATGTGAGATGGCTGCCCAGGGGAAAAAAGTAAAGCATGTGGTAAACTTTTAAGCTTTAACTGAAATTGGCTGCAGTGGAAATACTTTAGTTCTAAAACAAACAGAAAACGTGGAGTGCATTATTGTTTCTCTTCTCCGCTGGAAACTGAAAGAGAAGAAAAACGCTCCAGAAAAGTACCAGATGAACAACACAATCTACTTTCTGGATGGGGTTCTTTAACCATAACATTCGTATAAAGAAGAGGAAAAGAGTAAGCTCGGCATGCTGTCCTGCACAGAGAGTGAAATCACCCCCAATAAATCAGATTTATTCTTCTGAAAGGTGAAAGGCTGATCATTACTTACATTTACATAGATGAGATGTTCAATCATGTCACCAAGTGCTTTCATTCGGTTGTATCTCAATCTACGTGTTGAAGGGGTTAGGAGAATTGCATGACTGTACTAAAATTAGCCACTGAAGCACCAAAGACTATCTAAAAATTCTGAAGCATTTGAGCAGCACTGAAGTTGCAATGTGGTTCGACATTATGTGTTTGAGCACGACTTCGACTTCAACTGCCAGCAAGCTATGCTGGATCACTAAACTGACGCAAAAGGTAAAGATACACTTATATATTTCTGTTTGAAAGATTCCTTCCGTTTTCATCTATAGTTAGTTTAACTGATTTTACAGAAAAGTCTGGCCAGCCCGGGCCGGGCGCCGGGTAGGGGGGCATAGTTGGGTAGGTGGGGCGGTGGAGCGCATCTTGTATCTGCGCTGAGGCGGCTGGCGGGTTGTGCTCAGCTTGGGGCGGTTGGTCGGGCCAGGTGCAGGTACCCGGCTGGAGCATGTTTACTTAAATTTTTTTTCTTTTTTTTTTCGTTCTCTCTCATGGACGGGCGGGCTGGGGCTGCTGGCATTGGGCGGTATCAGGGCTGCGGGATGGAGAGTGGCGTGGAGGGGTTGCAGCGTGTGGTATGGAGGCTTGTGTCCTCTTTTTGGATGTGTAGTCACCGGCATTTGGATCAGCTGAGCAGTGATGGTAGAGCGTAGCTGGTTGGTGTTTCTCTCTGGGCTGTCGTCACAGTGGCAGTGAGGTGGTGTGTTTGTGTGATTGCGGGGGCATGGTGGGAGCCGTTGGCTCTGGGTGCGTGCCCCCAGTCGTGGACTGCTTGCAGTGTGTGTTTGTCCCGTCTTGGTGTAGGGTCGGGGGCCCATTGTGTGTATAGCGCTCTGGGACAGAGGTCGTTGGGGGCTGGGGTCGGAGTTGGGTCGTGGTCTGGACCGGGGTTGTTCGGGTTACGGCAGTGTCGGCACTAGTCTAGACTAGGGCTGGGGCGGTCTGCCTGTCTCCATCTCGGAATGAAGGGGTCCACCTCCTGGATCTGGGGGCTGGTTGCCCATCTGGGGTATCTGTACATGGACCTGGGAGTATAGAGTGTGTATGGGGACAGATACACAAATGTTCTATATTGAGCCGCATTTACCACTAAATACATCTTGCATTCATAAGTACCGTTCACTTTTTGGTAAAAAAAAGCTGTTAATATGAATGTTTCTGCAGGTGTAGAAGCAAGCAGGGTGTTATCTTGTATTCTCTTCATCCTTCTTTCTCTCCTCCATTCTTTTCTCCTTCTCTCCACTTTTCCCCACCTCTCTCTCTTTCGTGCTTCTTATTTTTTTCTCTTCGTTTCTGTCTCCGTGTCCGTAACAATTGAAATAATCCCAAAGCAGTTTCGAATAAAGTTTTTTTTACAAATATCAAGCAGAGCTTTAAAGCTCCAGTTGTGAAAGTAAAACTGTTGGGCTTTGTCTTGGCACAACAATTCTGAGTGCTACTCTGCCGGACGGGAAGTTTAGAAAAAAAAAAAAAAAGTCTCTCCAGTAGTTATAAAGAAACGCATGAATAAAAGAGCAGCAAATCACGCACTCCAGGGTTTCCACTACATGTAAGTGATGGTGGCCCCAAAGAGTCGTGCTCAGCCTAACTCAGTAAGTGTATTTATGTTGTAATCCTCTTCTTATTAGGGTTCTATGTGCCAGAAGGAGTCCATCCCTCGAGTTTGCACAGTTATCTGACCGGAGAAACAGATGTCAGAGCTGCATGTACACAGAGGCCCATGCCGGTTCTGTGAGAGTGGAAAAGGCAACAGGTCGGATCTCAAGTAAGGTACTTGGTTTTGACTACTGTGGTAGGCAGCTGTCTGGTGCTGGCAGAGCTAAAGGGTCATAAAGGTGATCTCGAGATTTGAATAGATTAGGTTAGAATAGAAAAGGTTGGGAGAACCTTTTCTCTCTAAGTTTTAAATGTAGTTTCCGCTATATTACAAAAGTTACACATAATGATAAAATTTAAATGCATTTGAGAGTTTCAAATATTTGTCTTTTAGCAAAGGGATAATACATTAAAATAGGTTGTTTTGAGAAGCTTTCTAAAATACTAGATCCTCTACTTTCGAAGACATGTTTAGTAGTTTGGACCTGATGGATTTAGAGAGTTGTTTGTTATGTTGGGTCATCTCCTGCAGATTCTTATCAGCAGCCTGCGCCTCCAGCTCTCTGCTCCTGAGTTCATCTTGCAGAGAAGCCCGATCCCGTTCCAGCTGTAGCTCCAAACTGGACACCTGTAACAGACCAAGCAATGCCAGCTGATGACTAAAAGAGGCCAGGAAACTATTTTTTTCATGTTCTACATTATGAGAATAAAAATTGAAAAGGAGAGGATTTTTGTTGAGATACATTTACTTCCTGACAGTCCTGCAACTGACTTTCTATGGCTCTACTAACTAAATGGAAACATTTTGCTGATGTTCATAATCAATTGATTTCTCTTCCCGGACACAAACACTAACTGATCAGCAGGAAACAAGGTCTGACACTGTGTTTAAAATGTAGTTATAATTGCAGGTTGTATTGAAATAAATTGAAACAAAAAGGTAAAAAGAAAATGCATCTTTCAATACAAGGGCTTTAATATCACAGGGCGTAATAAAAATGTACACCTAAAGAACTACATACCTTTAGCGACAATAACTGAAGGTAGCTGTTTTCTATTTGACTTCATCAGTGTGTCACACTGTGGTGGGATTTCCACCAAGCTTCTGCTATCAGACAAATGTACTCAAATTTGACTTTAAAATACTGTTATACAGTGATGTTCCTGATGGACTCAATGACTGCAAGGTGCCCCGGTTCTTTGGCTGCAAAACAAGCCCATATCAGTACCCCTCCACCACCATGCTTGACAGTTGGTATGAGGCGTTTGTGCTGATTTGTTGTTTGGTTTTCTCCAGATGTGGTCATGTGCATCATGACAAAATATCTCAGCCTTGTTGTCATTGTTCCAGAAGTATTGAGGTTTTGATTCAGATGCAACTTTGCAAACCTAAATTATCCTGCTATAAGATTTCTTTTAGGAACATTTCTAAGCAGGTAGTATTTGATCAGTTCATTCCAAACTATAATCTCCAGCTTTAACATTTAACATGGAAGCTGCAGCCTGTAGAGCCTGAGCATTAGACCCTGTTTATTAGATTTTTTTGCAGTTTCTCTGAGAACTGCATAGTTTGAACCACAGGTAAACTTGTTGGGACGTCCATTCCTGGGACGACTGACCGCTGTTTCATGTTTTTCAGCTGGTAATAATCTTTTTCTCTACAGAATGATGAACTTCAAATAGTTTGGAAAGAGCGTTAACAAATACCTGATGCTCCAGACCTCAAAACTGTCAAAAGCCTTCATTTTATAAAGCATGTCACACGGATTATGTTCAGTTGAAGTACATTTACTACTTCCTGCTACTACTAACATGGTTTCATGACATCATTTCTGTGAGTCAAACTTGCCTGTCTTTGCAGTTTGCTCTGGGTCTCCTCCAGCTCAGAGACTCGAGCCGTGCTCTCAGTCAGCATGGTCTGCTGCTGCTGCAGAGAAATCTGTAGCTGCAGGTTCTGCTCGCTGGAGCTCTGACAAACCAGGCTGGTGCTGTGAAGCTTCTCATGCAGAGAAGACAACTAAAAACAACAAAGAGGGACAACTGTTTGAGAAGTGGGTCATGTTTTGGGGACATGTGTGTTTTTGTTTTCTTGCAGCCTGATAAATAAACTAAAAGATGTCATTACAGCATCTAATGGTGTACCTTTTCATTCTTCTTCTGCAGCTCAGTCTCATAGTTCTTCTTTAGCTCCTCCATCTTCTGCAGGTACAAGTTCAGCTCTTCTCTACACGCTGACAGGCAGGACTGTAGCTCAGATACCTTATGGAGAAACACAGCAGATTAGAAATGGTGGCATCAGCATCTTTGCAGCCATGGCTCCTGTATAATATAAAATATTCCCCTCTAAGCCCATCACCTAAAAACATGCAGAATCACCTTTAGCAGCAGTTGTAGAGTATTAAAAATGACCTGATCGGTCTTTCAAAGCATTAAAGATGATTTCCAGAGTTTGTATAAGTGTGGATTTACTGAGGTGTGAGGGCATTTATTATTGCAGGGCTGTTAAAGTAATGTCATTATATTTCTGAACTGGATTATTGCTTCGCCGTGATTATTTTCTTTTCCCACCTTTCACTGCAGACTAGCAGCTGTGTTTAGGATCGTTTTCAACTTGCATGACCCATTATGGAACAAGCTTCGTATGACAAAACAGACTTTCATGTTTATTAAATTCCACACTTTTCCAGACTCAATGTTCTAATGTCCACAGTCTCTTCAAGCATGCATGCATAAATGCAACTCTGAGACAGTCGGACAGGAAATCAAGTTTAGAAATATGAATATTTTTCCATGCTTATCCAGACATGGAAAATTCTCCAATTCCATGTTTTTTAAGACATTTCCAGATTGTGTATGGACCCTGTACAAACCTTGGTGGCAGAGTGAGAAGCCTGATCTTTAAAACTCTGAAGCAACTTCTGATTGTGTCCAAATTCAACCTGCTTCTCCTGCAATAAGAAAAATTATATTTCATCACTAAATAAACTCTTCTGTCCTGTATGAGTATGAAACATACCTGTGCCCTTACCTGTTTGAGCTGATCTATAGAGGTCTGCAGCAGGACAGCTGCTTTCTGGGCCTCATCTCGCTCCCTTTGAAGAGAACCCAAATGCTGCTCCATTTCCACCATCTGAGACCGGGCCTCCTCCACAGACAGCTGCAGCTGCAGGGGGTCATAAAAACAGTTAGTCCAGTTAACATTACTGCTATTGTGCTGAGTTTAGGTTACCATTTCTATCCTGTGCTGTTGCTCAGCCAGCTGGTTAGAGTGAGACTGTTTACATTGCTCCAATGACTGCTGGTACTCTTTCTGCTTTTTCGACATTAGAGTCTGGTAATGCTGAATGCTGCTGCTCTTGTCCTGTAATTAGAATCAAGAACCAGAGTAGAGTCTCAGGTGGATGTCTGATGAAACCGAAATAAAAAAGCAAGGACCTTGGATGTACCTTCAGCTCATTTTCCAGCTCGGTGTTCTTCAGAGCAGCCAGACTGTATGCTGAGCTTTTTTCCTGCAGCTGTTTCTCCAGCGCCGCAACCCGGGCACTTTTTCTTTTTAACTGAGGTAGAACAAGTAAAGAAAAGCCCAATCATTTTTATTTCCAAAACTCAACCTGTCCTGGCATTTGATGTTTTTGATAATGGTAGTCAGCAGGTAAAAAAAAATAGCAAACATTTCAAAGATCCAATCACTGTTTGTACCCAATGTGCTCAGACTCCCCTCTTTGGTCCTGCTTAATTGCACTGAAATAAAAGCCTGAGGAGTTAACAGCAGAAATGGTAAGAAAACATAGTCACCTCTTTCTGTGTGTCAGTGGCTTGGCTAACTTTGTCCAGCAGCTCTGTGTGGAGGCTCTGGTAGTGAGAGGCTCTCTGGGCCATGGAGCTCTGCAGGGTGGAGATCTCCTCCTGGGCTCTGCTCAGACGCTCCTGAAGACGCTCGTTCAGGTTCTTCTGTTTCAGCCGCTCAGCCTCCTTCACCTGCAGAACCCGCAGCAGCTGCTGGTAACCTTCACCTCGAAGGAATGAGATATGGAGGGAGAAAGAATTTGTATGATAATTTATATGTTCAAATATAATATTGTACAAATTACCTTAATCTGTACTGTTGACCATGTGACTTGGCGCTACAACAAAACAAGTTCTCCTCAATTTCTAAACTGTCTTTTAGCTACCTATTTATCCAGCTAGTCGACATTTAAATGAAGAACGTATAAAACCCCTACAAAATCCTTTATTCTGGCAAAAATAACCTAAAATACTTTTCTTTTAGAACCAAATATATCTGTCAAAGTGAGAAGGCTATGACTACAGTTTTTTGGACAATATTTCACCTCTAAAACGAATGTCCAGCTAATGCACAGCATGCATAAAATTCAGCTTTTATAGCGGTTATTGCTCACAGTTTCGTTAGGGGGAAGATGTGTGATCCTGTGGGTCTTTTTGCCTTCTGAAGACTTGTAGAGTGCAGTGATCATGAACTGTTTGAAATACCAGGAGATTCTAAATACAAATCAGGTGGACTCTACCAGCAAACTACTAAGACAGAAATGATTCACTTGACACATAAATTAACCATCTCCCATGGTCATCTGAGTCTTCTCTTGGAATCCTGTTGTCTGAGCTGAAGAAATCCGAAGCATCTGAGAGGACTCGGGACTCTGGACAAACTGAGCAAAGAGGAACGGACAAAGATCCCCCGCTCTCTCTGTATGCTTTAACATCTTTGAAAAAATCCTTATACATAATGGAGGAGCTGGTAATGGACAGTAATGTTTTGACTTTAATGGCCCAAACATATCACTTGAAGCTTCTTCCAGGAGCAGAACTCTTTTGGGGAGGCTGAATGTGGATGAAAAGCCAAGGCTCACTGTCACTGTCTGTCCAGGGAGGTTATGGTGAATAAAAACAAACTGAATGAATTCAACCATGTTGATCCAGGCTTGGTTAACCTGATTAGGTAGAACTCGGTTCTGTGTGTCAGCTGGTCGGTCAATCATATCCCATCTTGTTCTCTTTCTATGTCTGCATTCTGTGCATACAGAAGTCCAGCATTGTTTGCCACACTTTATCATACCAAGGCCAAAGAGAGCCACTATTCTTTTAAACCTGTTTGTTTAAACTTTCAGAGAGTTTCAAATTACATCATAGAAACCAGCTGGAAACAGCCATCAGGCTCAGGGTGCATTGAAATATTCAAGACTTTCTCAACAGTCTTGTTCAGAATGATGAGCTTCATTAGTTTATCTTCAAGGTCAGTTTTTGTGCGTTTCTAAACACTGATACCTGCCAGGACGTATGAAGACTAGTTCTCTACGATTTCCTCATAGTCTACTATGAGGCAGTGTAGATATTTGACTTCAAACAATCTATCGTTCAGAGTTATTCTCTACAATCAGTGATCATAATTAGTCATAGTTCATAAAGGTCAACTGCTCCGATCAATGAAATGTTTTGTTTACTAGTAATGGAAGAAGGGATTAAATGTCAACACAAAATAAGAGTACTAATTAGTAAAGAGGCGAACTCACCCACAGCCAAACAATGAGGCTGTTGCCTTTATGCAGCATAAGGATTTAGAGCCTACCTGGTTTTAGTTTAAATAGATGTGCAGCTCCTGAATAGTCCACAGGGGGCAGCATGCATGGATTAAGGCATATTGGCCCTGCAGGAGCCTTAATGAATTAAAACGCAAAAGAGAATATTCAGGTTCCCTCCTTTCAGTGATAAACACAAAGACATTTTTTCGACTGCTAACCTGGCTCTAGGACCAGGTTTCAACTGACAACGCAACTAGGTTTTAATGCAGTCATTAACACTTAAATAAATCATATAATGGGAGCTCAAACAAGAATGTGGGTATGACTTTAAAAGCTTGCCGACCTCTTGTTGGTGCAGCAGAGCCAGGATTGCCTCCATGCTGGCCAGCTCAGCCTGGCTCTGTTCTGCCTCTCTGTGGCTCTGGACCACCTTCTGCTCTTGACTACGGGTCAGAGTGCGCAGCTCCTCCACTTCCCTGCACAAAGAGGCCAACTCCCTGCACTTTGCACCTCGCTCTGACAGCTGCTGCTCCAGCTGGGAGGCTTTTTGTCCTACCTGATCCAACTGGGCTTGGAGGTGAGCAGCAGCAGCCTTGGTCTGCCTTATCTCCTCATGCAGCTGGCTAGATGAAAATAATATGAAAAAAACACTGCTGATTCAATACATATTGAGAAAAGAACATAATCATATTAAAAACCTCCTTTTTAATTTTTATTCAACAGAAGATAATCAGTACCTAATAGTCTGGTTCTGTGCAGCTTTCTCGCTTTCCAACACAGAAAACTTTATCCTCAATTCCTCCTTTTCCCTGTCAGACTCAATCAGACTCTCTTTCAGTTTGTTCTCACTCTCCATCACCTTGAATGCACAACAAAATAAAACATTTCCAGCATCAACAGCCAAATATGGCTTTGTTTGTAATGAAAAAAGACAATTCCAATAACTGTACCTTTTGTAGCTTAACAGAAATTGTGTCTTTATAATCTTTGAAAGCTTCTTTGAGTTTCTCTGCATTTTGAAGGGCTTGGTTCCTTTGTTGCTCAGCTCTGCAAGAAAAGGTGTCGAACATACTGTGGGAGCTTAACATGGAGGCAAATCTGAGATATCAGAATAAAGGGATCTGATTCTAAAATGACTCAGCTGTTTAAGTCAATAAAAGAAAGAGACTTTTCCAAGAAAACCCATGTTGACAACATTCAGACAGCGCTGTGTCAGATTACATTCAGATGTAAGCATGTGTAAAATCCCCACCTCTTCCCTATTGATGTTCTGTTGTCCAGTTCCTCTCTTAGCGTCCTCAGCTCCTCAGTCAGTGTGGCGACCACAGCATCACTGTGAGCTGCAGCTTCCTGACTACACTCCACCCTCAGCTCTGCTGCCCTATAGAATATGCAACATCCCAGAAAAATACAGTTAAAACAAAATAATACTCATCATAATGATAGATTTTATTTAAAAGCGTCTTTCAGAGCACTCAATGACACTATACAAGCAGCAAACAATAAAACCAGAGAAAAATGCACATGATTAAAAGTTACATGGAACAGGGGAATCACAGTGAGTAAGTATTCTTGAACAGATGGGTTTTGAGAAACAGTGTTAGTATTTATTTTATTTTCGTTGTCCGGAGGAAAAGAATTCCAGAGTTTGGGAGCAGAGCGGGAGAAAGCCCTGCTCTCCGTGATGCTGAGGCGGGCAGAAGGAACAGTAAACTAGACGGAAGAGGAGGATCAAATGTTCAAGATTTTATTTCAGATAGGTGAGAGGTGAGGGGAGAGGGTGGAAGTATAGGATCTGGCTAACTAGATAAATAGAGCTGGGTGTTATCCGCATAACTGTAAAAACGCATGTTAAATTTCTGGAAGATACTGCCAAGGGGAAGAAGTTAAATGATTAAAAATAGGAGTCCGAGGACAGAGCTCTGGATTTATGTGCTCACTTTTGTCCTCTAGACTTGAAAAGTGGTTGGGAGTTCATCTGCTTAGCTGTCTTTCTCACCCAGATGAAGACTCTAAAGGAGCCACTAATCATTAATGTTTTACTTTTCCTTCCCATAGAAAGTACTCCTGGATCAGTGCTTCTTTGTTCTCTTTGTGTCTCTGCTCTGTTCTCTCAAACTCCCAGTCGGTCGTGGCAGATGGCCGCTCACACTGAGCCTGGTTCTGCTGGAGGTTTCTTCCTGTTAAAAGGGAGTTTTTCCTCTCCACTGTCGCTACATGCATGCTCAGTATGAGGGGTTGTTGCAAAGTCAACGCCAGTGACTGTCCACTATCGATTCAGGGCCTGATCTTCAAAAGGTTTGCTTGTACAAAACTACACGCAAACCTGTTTGTGTCAGCAAAGCTGATCTACAACCCAGGTGCTAATCGGACTACGTGTGCAAAATGAGCGGAATAGCGGGCGCAAACTTTTTAGCGTGTTCTGCCTTCATGAATATGCAAAACATATGATAATGATCCAAACACGCAAATTTATGGGAGGAGGATATGGAAATGTAATCTCTTACTACCCGCTATCCGATTTTCAAAGCCTGAAATGCTTTGCAGGTGCAATTTTTGCGTGTGGATTTAGCACGTTTGAAATGCAGGTTCTAACTGGAAAGCAAAAATGTCTGCTGTCACTTTGGTCAGAAGGAGGCATTGATAGAATGACAGATGACAGGAAGAGAGAATCTTCTGTACATGTGCCAACAGATTTGGGTTGTCAAACATTAAAATATTAAAAATAGATGATAATAGAGGATTCTATGTAGGATTATCTAAGCTCTGATTTGGAGCTAATCACAAACAAAAGCCATGATATTTCTCCTATGGTAAAACTCCTTGCAAGACTTCATTCAACATCAGTCCAGCATAACATCGCCGCCGGTGATCATCTGCTGAACGTGTACAAACCCGATCAGCCTGTAATCGCACATCATGCAAAAGACCCACTGTGCTTTGATGTTGATAATATAATTAATAGGAAAGAACAAAAGACATTATAAGGCAGATTAAATCCTTCATTTGCAAACTGGATGCTAAAATCCCTTCTTAGCAGGTGAAAAATCACCATTTTAAGGCAGCTTTTCCATGTGGTGATTAAGACAATGTATGCTTTAACCTTGTCACTAAACAAAACACATAGCATTATTGACAGTAGCATTATGTCATTGCAGGGCAATCGTAGCTGGATCAGTTTGATTACGTTGTTTAAATGTGAACATATGCCAGTGGAGGATTTTGTTTATGCAGTTAAAAATTATTTTGTGTCACCAAAAAACTATTTAAACAGTCCAACACATTGTATATCGTTAAAATATTGGCAAAACAAACAAAACTAATTTAGTAAAATCATTGGAAAATAATTTATTTTTAAGTACATAAATGTTCTCTTTAACTTTTTTGCAGGACAGTTACGTGACGCTATGTTTTAAAATTAGCAAAGCTATAACATACAGATTGCCAACTCCTACAGCAATCTATTTTTATGTTGCTAGTATTACGTTTAGGCTTAAATATTGTGGCTGTTTATGATAAACTCCGAAATCTTCAAACATAAACTCCAAAAAAAACAGTCCAGAAAAACAAGGGCAGAACAGAAGGAAAAAATCAGCAACTGGATCATTTATAATGATGCAGCATAAGAATCCCTGCATATTTCTAGCAACACAGCAGAGGATCGGTTTACTTTTCCTCTTGTTCCAGCCATTAGCACACGCAATTTCTTTATTTAAATAGGGTGGTCTGCACCTGTTTTGCACCTGTTATCCATTGCATGCGCAACCTTTGAAAATCACACGCAAAACACCCACTTATTACACGTGCAATTTATTTATAGTACACGCAAATTAGCAACCGCTATTTGAGATCTTTGAAGATCAGGCCCTCTAAGTAGTAAGTAACTAATAAATAAGAATTTTTTCCTTCTAATTAGAAAACATTTTAAGCTTGTTCAGAAACCAAGTTTTATATATATGAAACTCGGCCTTTCACAGGAGATCAATAAGCCTACTTTAGTTCCTCAGTCTGAGTCTCCAGTTCAGCTTCCAGCTGATGGATGTGTTCACTCATGGCTGCCACGCTGCTGCTAAGCCTGACCCTAGATAGGCTGGGATGGACCTGCCAAAGAAAAACACATTCTTTACTTTTCCGTACAAACAAATTCAATCCAATCCAACTTTATTTATTAAGCACAGTTAGATCAAACTGCTGCATAGATCAAAAGCAAATATACATAGACATAAAATAAATACAATAAAATATACAAAAACCAACATAAAATCAATGCCATATTGGGTATTATAAACCTGTGAAAAAGGTGGGTTTTTAAAATAGACTTCAGGCCGTCAGGGAGTAAGCCTGCTTATGTGCAGCAGCAGGCTATTCCAAACTAAGCTCGGGAGTAGCTACAGAAAAGGTCTCCTCTGAGTTTCCTCAACTGCCAGGAGCAGCCGCTCAACAAAGCTGAGAGAATGAGGGGGCATATATGGCTGTAAAATCTCAGAGATGTAGAGAAGGGCAAGATCATTTAAAGACTTAAAAACTAATACAATAATTTTTAAATTAACAGGCAACCAGTGCAGTGAGCTTAAAACTAGTGAAATGTGGGCAAATGTTGCCCTTTTTCCACTGAAGGTTCCAACTTCGCAACGGCTCTATTTCACTCGGTTTCTCTCTACTCCGCACGGTACCTGCTGTGGTTCCACTGACGGATGAGGCTAGGACATGAAGCCCTGCCTCCAGCAGTCAGTGCAGTGTACTGTGCTGCTATTAATGTCAATGTGTGACGTTATCACATCAAAGCAATATAAGTAAAACCATAAAAAAATTATAAATAAATAAGAATAAAAACATAAATAAACTAAATAAAAACAATGTTTGTGTTATTGTATGTGCAAGAATATCTTATACATGTGTGTTTCATGTATTAAAATCTTCCACTGCCAGAACCAGCCAGAACTTATAAAATAAGGTTCAGGGGTTCTAATGAGATGAGATGAGAAGACAGCCGCTGTCCTCTGTCTGGCCTTTCTGCATGGAGTTAGCATGTTCTGCCTGTGCATGTGTGGGTTCTCTCCGGGTACTCCGGCTTCCTCCCACAGTCCAACAACATGACTGTTAGGTTAATGGGTTTCTCTAAATTGCCCTTAGGTGTGTGTGCGTGTGTGTGTGTTGCCTTGCGATGGACTGGGGACCTGTCCAGGGTTTACCCTGCCTCCCGACCATAGACTGCTGGAGATAGGCACAAGCTCCCCCACAACCCACTATGAAAAAAGCAGTAGAAAATGACTGACTGACAGGACTTTAAAACCACGAAAAACCACAAAACCATGGACTTCTGACCATGGTGAAGTTAGTTGTAGGTTGGATGTTGGATATTCGTGCTCTGCAGATTCAGCGAGGTCTTCCTCTCATTTGATCCGATGTTGGCAGTCTTGTTACAGGCAGCTGCTCTCTGCCTGCTCCCTCATTCTGCCGACGCTGGTTCTCTTAAGAACCGTCAATAAATTTCTGAACCAAACCCGCGTGTAATTCAGAAAGCTGATGTGTCCTTTTTCTTTTCTTTCAGCCTTCAGGCATGGTTTATGATTTGCAAATACTAAATTTAGATTTCGGTTTGAACCGCTCTGGTCATTGTGGTCGTTAATATTATTGTAGCCGCTCCAGAGTTGTATTAACTTTTTCCTGCACTGCCTTAGAGCAAACTTCTCATATCTACTGGTCCCATGACCAATCAGTGAACAGCGGTCTGTTCATATCACATGTAGTCCCTACTCAGCCTGGCTAATACCTGCTCCTGAGTAGGTCTCAAAAAAGCAGATACCAGGCCTGAAAAACTAGTAATGGAAACATAAAGAGGCATTTGTGCGAGTTAGTTAAAAGCTATGCAGCAGCATTTTGTACCAAACACACATGTCCAGTGGAGGACCTACCGACTCCAAAATACAGCGTGTTACAGTAATTCAGCCATGTGGTGAACAATGGCTGTGAGAGCTGAAAAAAACTGGATTTGACACCTCCTTCATCTGGCCATCAAAGGTACAGTTAACAAAGCAGAAACATATCACTGCTTCCATAGAACTGAAGAATATGTCATATTTCTTTTAGTGTGGAGACCCATGTTATACCTGCAACTTGGAAACTCCTGGTTCATACTGCAAAGCATCTAGGTCACTGATGAGCTGCTCATCCTCTGTGATTAGGCAGGCATTCTCCTGTCGCACGTAGCCTACTCTCTTTCTTACAGGAGCAGACTCCATCCCTACTGACTGGATGGAAAGAAGCAAACAAAGCAGGAGAGGAGGGTAAAGGTTTAGTGAGGTACAGTTTTGGTTAGACCTTTACACACTAATCGGTGGCAAGGTCACATTATTGTTATGTCATTTATTATTTACGTGAACCTTTCTTTTTCCCCGGGTTGACTGAGTACAGTTCTCTGCAAAAGCATTTACACCACTTTAACTTTTTTAAATAGAAAACCCTCGCTGTGTTTTATGTGATGGACCGACACAAAGTTGCACATATTTGTGAAATTGAAGAAAAAAAAGAAATCACACATTATTCTCAACCAATCTAAACTGCATTTACTGACCGTTCACTGCAATAAAGCCTGCAAGTCTTTGGAGTATGTCTCTTGCAGTTTTCTACATCTACAGACTGACATTTTTCTGCTACTGTTCTCTGCAAAACAGCTCAAACTCAGTTAGATTGAATGGAAAGCATCTGTGAACATTATTTTAATTTTTTAAGCCTTGCCACAGATGGATTTGGATTTAGGTCTGAACTTTGACTAGGCCATTCTAGCACATGAATATGCATTGTTGGAAACATTTCCATTGCAGGTCTGGCTGTATGTTTAAGGTTGCTGTCTCTAGAACTACCTGGTATTTAGCGCTGTCTTCTCATCAACTTTCACCAGCTTCATTGTGGCTGTTTAAGAAAAGCATTCACACAGCATGATGCTGACACTGCCAAATGTCACTTTGACTCTTTCCATTTTTGTATGATTGATTGAGTTCTCTGTGACATGTCCACGGTGACTGACGGTAAATTGCTGCACTGGGTTTTATTTAGGGGTGTCAGATTAAAAGAGCCCAGATAAATATGTACACCTCCTTTTCAGGATATTTGAATAAATGTATCAATGTTTCGTTTGCCTTCAGCTTCACAATTACCCAACCACGTTGCATTGGTCTACCACATCTCAATATAACAAAAAAGTTTGTAACTTGACAAAATGTGTTAATACAGAATTGGATAAACAAACTTGAATTTATTGGGGATTTTCTCTCTAATCTCTGCACTCAGGCCTTAGTTTGTGTAACTGAACGTCTGATTATCACTGTAGGCGGTATCGGGATTTTATGTTTCTGTCCCACACTCTGGTAGCAGAGTTCTGGTAATTGGATCAGATACTTTAGGCTGAACACTTCTTTGCTAGATTTCTTCTCGCCAGCATGTCGATCCTCAGTTAAGCTTTAACTAATCTAGAGATAACAGTCTAGAGTTAACTTTTGGACGCTCATTGAATGGCAACAAGTGTAAAGCTAAAAGAAAAGCAGGTCTGTCTTTGCAACATGAAGCAAACACTGTGCTTCCAATAAATGACGTTAAAAGAAACCTTTGTGAACGTAAACAGAACAGCTCTTTACGCCGACAGGTGGTTAGCTAGTAAACATTAGCCTTGTTTTGTAATAAAAGCAATTAGTTACACACCAGACAGCATTTCTACTTCAGTTAAACTATTACCTTTGTTGTGTGGAAGATAAGACGCTCAAAGCATCTGTCTCTATTCTGTATTTCAACAAATCTCTTGGGTTACTGGAAATTGAGGCAGAACGGTTTGTAATTTTTTGTCTCCGCCCACTTACCAACAACATACCTTACAATTGGATAAACTGAGCCATTCTGTAAAGCGATTGGTCGTCAAGTGCAGCGTCCCAGAGCAACGGCGCATGTTGGTTTTAAGGAGTTTGCAAAGGGTCTAGTCGTTGTCATTTTGCCGTCACAGAATTATAACGAGAAGTTAGGGAGGAGTGACAAATCTCTGAGAAAGGTTTATTTTGTGGCCCACAGTGGGGTATTCCTTAACAGTATGCCGACCAGAGGTAGCTCAGAGAGGGGCTTCTCTTTGCAGTTTTGGGAAGAAGGTTTAAGAGGAAAGCTCCTCTTTCGGAGCTTTATCATCACTCTACCGAGGTCGTTGTCATCAGGCAATATGGGGTTTTAAACATAAAATGTGTGGGACATACTATTCTGAATGGTAAAATACATCCGTTATACTAACCCATCCAATAATGGCAGAAAATGATGTTTATGACATGCCTTGCATATTTTCCCTTATAATCCACCTTGTTTTGCAGGGTTGAAATTATAACAGCACTGGTTTGATTTCAACTCAAAGAAAATACACCAATTGTGCCTTTGACACAGCCATGTGTCAAAATCCCAGCTTGAAGTCTTTCTGTTAAAGAGGTTTTTAAAAGGGTTGAGAGTGTTTGTTACCAGGACATAGTCAGACACACCTGTCTCAGAAATTCAAGTTCAATATGTCATAAAGTAAAACAAACAGCACAGAAGTAAGTTAGTTTGGGCATAGTTTTTTTTTCTATCTTTGTTGTACTGCTGCTTCTAACCTCTAAATCTGGTGATGGAAATCCAGTTCAGGTCATCTGAAATTGTGCCACATTTGTTAGGAAAATGCATTTTAGTTGACCATGTGGGTTGGATCCATAAAAACAGCTTGCTAAATCCTTTCTGCCAGTGCCAAACAGCTTCAGGTGGAGGCAGTGTGATGATGTTGAGTGACATCTCCCTCACTGGAAAAACAAGGTGTGATAAAATTCTGCCACCATTGCCAATCCCCTAGCTTCCCTTTTAGAGACTGAACAATCTGCCAGGAAGGCAATGCTCACCCCCACAGAGCAGGGTTTATCAGAGGCTACCTCAACCCAACTGAACACTTGTGACCAGCTTGAGCATCCTGTTCATGCCAAGGTGACCAACCCAAACCACACTGGCTGATCAAGCTGGTGACCAGCATGAAATATTCTATGCTTCACTGAGGCTCCTGTATGGTAAAAAATAAGTTTGTAAATTGCTAATGTGTCTTGTTGCTTTAAATCTCAATCATTCCATCCAATAAATGACACCAGACAAGAATCAAGTGTCTGGCATTGGCAGAGAGGATTTGGCAAGATATTCATGAGGGCAAAATACCAATGTATTTTCTGTACAAATGTGGAACCGTGTAAAGGGAAATGAACAGGCTTTCCAACAATGTGAGATGTATTGCCAATAAGCATTTTTGCGGCAAAAAACCAACTTAAGTATGTTTGTATCAGTCACACGGTCAAAGTGGGCATCAGCTCTTCTCTCCGGGTGACAACAGGTGCACACCCAGCGATAAAGGTGAAATGACCAGACAGGAAAAAAATAAAATTTACATTTACAATTTCCACCCACTGGCCTACAAATGAGGATTTACTGTCATGTTTTTTTTTTTATCTTTATATTTTTTTGCAACAGTAGAGGCCTTTATTTTTCATTTTTTGATAGTAGGTAGACCGGAAAGAGTGGCAAAGGTCGCACGCTTAACCCCTACAATACCAGCGCCGCACCCCAGTGATGTGTCTTTATCACAAAAATCATGTATAGTTCATTTTAGCAATGAAACCACATGCAGAACAAACTGTTTGAAATATCAACTTTTATTTATCCTTTAACAAAAAACAGATTCACTAGTAACACGTCAACCAGTAAAAAGACAAAGACGACATTACATGGACGTTCTTTGGCTTAAGAAACCTGTTGGAAGCCAGTGATAGGAGCATGTAGGCCGAGCCACTGAAACATTGAATGCACTCACTCCAGCCCTGCAAAGTAGATGTGCAAGTGCCATTTAAACAAGAGCAAAAACATCTCTGAAGAAAGACAACATTCTACCTAAATGTTTCTTTTGCAATGACATACAGCAACTTTTCCAGTGAGGTGGATTTCTTTTTTTCAAACTCAATATAAACAAGCAGTAAACATAAAAAATAACAAGCTTATATATGTTTAATAATGACAAAAGGTGTGTGAAATTAACATTATCCAACAGACATAACCTATAGCAAAATCTGCTTAATTACAAAGGCTATGCAATGCTGTGAAGTTTGTTGGGCTGACCAAAGTGTAACAAGAAATACATTTATGTCTATGGAAGAATATTTGTCAATGTTGTCCAAAAATGCAACTTTTTATATTGCATATACAGCAGCAGATAAAGTTATAAGACTGGTTTAATCACATTTGTATAATAATGAATTTTAACTAAGATTCATAAGAAGACCAAACTTTTAAACTGAAGTCATAATTTTAATTAGAACACTTATAAGGAAACGCATTTTTAGTAGGAAATATATAAAAATATTGAATAAAAAAATACTGCCTTGTCTGAGCAGCTCTTGCTGGTTCAAATGAGATGATTTCCAAACAAAACACTGTGTGCAAGTAAAGAATCAACAGAAATCATTGTCGGTAAACAAAAGACCTGCATAAAAACATGACAATGTTTGTGGCATAGATTTATGCAAAATAAACATTTGCAGCAGAGCATTAGTTTTGTTTCTGAGTTCCTCCTGATCTGCTCACAAATAGACACTTAATAGAAATCAGAACTGGCATGAGATGTCTCATGCCTACAAGAGACATCAAGAGGGACAGATAACCAAGACGAAGAGAGAGGGCACAGTTGTAAAAAAAAACAAAAAAACTGGATTTTAATTAGAACAATAACAAGAAAAAACTTAAATGTTAAAATGATTTGATGGTTGTCTCAAAGAATGCAAATTTAAATTTGTTTGCCCCGCTTTCTCTTATTTGCTGAAGAACAAGCAAGTACGTTTGGTCAAGGGAAAAAGCCTGGAAAATAAAAGCATAACATGAAATATTAGTCAAAGCCTACAGGTGCAATGTAAAGAGGAATTATTTGCCCCTGAATAACTGCAACAGGGAGGATCTGTTAACACAAGGCAGATAAAACCCCTCTAAAGGACACTGACACAGGTTAACTGGTGCTGCTTCACCTGTAATACCCAACTGTCTGTGTGTGCATGCAGGATAATGGTGGAGTGCACTGAACCTTTAGGCCTTATAAACCGCTGTTGTTGTCGAAACTAAAGGGCATATAATCACTTAATGCTCTGAATACCAGCTCAGACTAATTCTTTGTAGCAACTGGTTCAGTCTGAAATGGTGGTGATGATATCCACCAAGCTATGAGGCAGTGACTCCTTCCCACTCCACCAAGTACTGCACCTTGCCATCCAGGGTGACCCGTCGGGCCAGGACTTTGTACCTCTCCCCGCAAGCCAGACGCCCTGCTACTCCGAAATAGTTGCTGATTGAGCTCTTTAGGTGCAAGAGCTGGGTGTTGGGGTCCATGCCATGCACTATGTCTGTGGGATGAAGCCCTGGGAGAGTGCTTAACATCTCTGTGGCTGAGACGTTTGTGTCTGGAAGCCTAGGAGGAGGGGGGAGTTCTGGTTTGGGGGGCTTTGGGTTTCGCCGTGGTCGGCCACGTTTCCGTTTTAAAGGTGGGGAAGAGAAAGGCATGTTGCAAGCCACTGTTTGCATCTTGTTGGAACTGTAGAGGCTGATGGATGTTTGTTAGGAACAGAAAAAAAAAAGAGACAAAAAAGCTTTTAATTTTATGAGCAATCACCAAAACAAAAACCAAATATTTACAGGCATGCAAGTGGCTTAGCACGACTCTACCTGAGTGGAATGTTCAAGCTGCTAAAATAAAAGCACCATGCTGCAGGGAAACTGCTATAGTGGTTTACAAAAATCTATAAATTTGCTGCAAAAGCTATAAGAAAGAACTGAATGTTTCCTTCACATGAATCTTTTTTTTTTATCTTAAAAGGTCTTGCAAACCATTGAACATTTCCATGTTTTGTGACAAAACATGGAAAACCTCTAACTTCACTGTATTTTATTGAGTTTTTATGTGACAGAACAACACATAGTAGCCCATAACTGAGGTTGGAAGAAAATGATAAATGGGTTTTGAAGTCAAAAATCTGAAACGTGTGGTGTGTATTTTCATGTCTTACCACAGATTACCAATAAGATTTAGGTCTGGACTTTGACTGGGCTGTTCTAACACATATTCTTTGGTGTAAATGATTCTATTGTAGCCCTGGCTGTATTTTTGGGGCTACTGTCCCACCGGAAGGTGAACCTCCACCTCGGTTTTAAGCCTTTTCCAGCCTGTAACAAGTGTTTTTTCCAGTATTGCCATGTATTTAGCTGCATCCATCCTTCCTTCAACTCCAACAGCTTCCCTGTCCCTGCTGAAGACTAACAGACTCTCAACATGATGCTGCCACCACCATGTTTCACCATGGGGATGTTACGTTTAGGGTGTTAATGTAAATGGCACTTGCCTTAATACCTTTGCGCATTTATGATCTTCTACTTTGTTTTAGTCTATTGTACAAAGTCCATAGAAGTCTGCAGCAGTAATGTGGGAATATGCAAATAAATTTAGGGGTGTAAATACTTTTACAAAGACCATTTGTGCACTGAGAATTGTGCAATCTCCATGTCGACCACTAGATGTCACTAGGTGTTACATTGATACTTTGTATTTTAGATTGTAAAGTAAAACAAGTATTTCTTTCATCCTGTTCATCAGTTAATTTATTGTGTGTCAGATCTGCACTTGACCTGTTGACCGCCCTACAGAGGGAACCTCCTGCATGGCTGATGTCTGATTCACAAACGTCCGCATTCCTTTTCAATGGGTGGACTTTCAACAATGGCTTTCTTCGTGACACTCCTCCATTAAGGCCAGATTTGTGAAGTGCCCAACTAATACTGGTCCTATCAACAGATTCACTAACCTGAACTGTGGATCTCTGCAGCACCACCGAAGTTAACACAGTGGTAGCTTCTCTGACTAATGCTCTCCATACCTGGCCTGTCCTTTCCAAGTAAGCTTATGATGATCTTTTATAAGTTATCTTCTCTGCATCCCTAACCTGCTGTGTTCCTTGGTCTTCATTGTGCCGTTTGTTCATAATAAAAACGAAAGTTACGTATGTAACTACAGTCCGCCCTCTGGCAGATGAGCGCTAGGGGGCGGTGCTGAAAGCACTGAATGTTCCCTTCGCGCATGCGCACTTCGAGTAATTATACCAACAGAGTCACACCTGTGACACACCGGATGACCACAGAGCCTTTAAATGTCTATGTCATCCGAGGCTCTGTTCCTACAGAATCTTCTCGCGGAAGCAAGGATTCTGAGTGACAGAATCTCTGGCGGTCATCCGGGATTCATAGAACCGTAGTTACATACGTAACTTTCATTCTATTTCATCCCTACTGACCGCCAGAGGGCGGTGCTAAAAAGCACTGAATGACTAATACCAACCATGTCACGAGGAATCCTGAGCACATACCTCACTGAGAGGGCCCAGCGGAGCCTCGCAAAAGAACCTGGCCCAGAGGATGTGGGGCGGCCACATTAACATTGTAGAATCTGGGAAACGTGCTTGGGGAAGCCCATGATGCAGCAGCACATATGGCCTCCAGCGGAACCCCTCTCATAGCAGCCCATTAAGCAGAGACACTCCTGGTAGAGTGGGCCTTCACACGGACCGGCAGCAGACGGCATCCTGCACTGTAGGCGTCGCAGATGACATTCACAATCCAGTGGGAGAGACGTTGTCTAGAAAGAGGACAACCCAGCCTGGGACCCCCATAGCACAGGAAAAGCTGGTCTGAGCTTCCAACAGCTTCAGTGGCCGCAACGTATCCCTCCAGCGCCCATACTGGGCACAATAACTCAGACCCATCTGCCGTTGCACCTGACTGAGGCCGAAACCGAGCCAACCTCAATGGCTGGTTACGGTGCGAACTGGACAACACCTTAGGCACAAACACAGTGTTAGGCCACAAGGCAACACCAGAATCATCTGGACCCCATCGGAGACATGAGGAACTGACAGAAAGAGCATGCAGCTCGCCAACCCTCTTAGCCGAAACAATAGCTAACAAAAAGGCTGTCTTATACGAGAGCCACTTGAGGTCCGCCTGCACCAAAGACTCGAAAGGGAGCAGCACAAAGCTTCGAGAACCAAGGGCAGATCCCAGGGTCAGGGTACAAAACACCCAGTCAGCCTCCCAGTGGCCATGCCCACAGCTGGAGACGCTGAGGGTCGGGGTGCCATATCCGTCCCCCCAACTAAGACAGCAGATCCCTCCTGGTTGGAAGACACCATGAGGTGCCTTGACACAGACAGACTCTGAAGCAGCAGGAACCTTAACGTTATGGCCACCAGGTTGTTGCTGGTGGCCATAACGGAGCCACCAGCAACAACCAGTGGCCCTCTCAGAGAACCCTCCGTAGAGTTGGCCAAATCAGCGTGAGGGACGGAAAAGCGTACAGGAGGACCTGAGGCCACGATGAGCGTCCTGGCCCAGTGCACCTGATGCCCCTGTTAGGAATACCACAGGGGGCAACGAGTTGACTCCTCCGTGGCAAACAGATCAACCTTCGCCTGACCAAAGCGGCCCCAGATCATGCGCACCACGTCGCAGTGAAGGGACCACTCTTCCGGAGCAGGAGCCTGGCGAGAGAGAGACTCCGCGACCTGATTGCGCTCCCCCGGTAAATACATCGCTCGTAGGGTGGACAGATGAAGAAAGGCCCACTCCAGAAGATCCTTGGACACCTCTAGAAGGCGCGCCGATCTGGTGCCTCCCTGATGGTTGATGTGGTAACAGATAGAGGTGTTCGTCTGTTCGAACTAGCACATGCCGTCCCTCTAAGTGGGGCAGAAAGCACCTGAGGGCCATGTGTACAGCCCGCAGCTCCAGCACGTTTATGTGTGCGGAGCGCTCCCGCTGACGCCAGAGACCCTGGACCGCTCTGTGTTGCCACACAGCGCCCCAGCCCATGGGGCTGGCATCTGTTGTGACCACCTCCCTGCAACACACCACAAAGCACATAGGGACGCCCTTGGACAAATAAGTCTCGTCTGGCCAATGGAGCTAGGCAGGTCCACTTCACTGTGAGCCTGCGACGCCTGTGGAGCTTGGCGTCCAGGCGAAAGCTGTTGAGCCACCTCTGCAAAGGACGCAGAAGGAGCAAACCCAAGGGCACAACACGAGTGACTGAAGTCAGTTTGCCTAGCAGCTGCAGCAAGGTGATGAGGGGAAACCGCCTGCCCAGCCTGAATCGACTGACCAACTGGAGTATGTCGGCCACCCTGAGAACAGATGGACGAGCCCTCATAGTAGTAGAGTCCAAAAGCCTCCTAAGAAAAGTGGTCATCTGGGACGGAACCACGCAACTCTTCGCCAAGTTGACTTTGAGGCCCAACTGCGACACATGAGCAAGAAGGCGGCACGTATCTTGAGAGGTACCTGCCCGAGAGGGGGCGCAAAGGAGCCAGTCGTCCAGGTATGGAAGAATCCTGCCGCTTTCACGAGTAAACACCCTTGGGGAAAGGGTGAGGCCGAAAGGGAGGACCCAGAATTGCCAATGACAACCCCGATAAGCAAACCTGAGAAAACGGGGATGTTCTGCCACAACAGGCACATGAAAGTAGGCTTCCGTCAGATCTATTGATGTAAACCAGTCTCCCTTCGCAACAGCCTGAAGAACTTCTAAAGTCGTAAGCATGTGGAAGGGAAGCACCTTCGGGAACTGATTGAGTCCCCTTAGATCTAAAATGGGGCGAAAACCGCCTGTTTTCTTTTGCACAACAATGTACATTGAATAGTAGTCCCTGGGTTGCCACAGAAGGTCTACAGCCTTGATTGCACCCTTGGCCAGGAGGGCGGAAAGCTCCTGGTCCAGTGCTTGGGATTTCATCGGGTCGGCGATAACAGTCATTTTGACCAGGCGTGAAAAGGGGGGGCGCCGTCAGAACTGTAGCCTGTAGCTGCGGGTCAAAGTGGCAACCACCCACGGATCTACAGTATGAGCGGCCCAGAAACTGAGCTGCTGGTGGGAAAAACGTCCGACAGCTGGCCCGGTGGCATCATCTTCGATCCCCACTGCCCCTGGGAGCCCTGGGGAGATCCCAGGTCTGTCTAACTGGGCAGCGGACTGGCTAACGAAAGTTCCTTCCGGGTCTCTGCTGCACCTTTCGGGGATAGAAACCCCCAGATCTATCACCATGCCGAGGTGGCGGCCGACCACTGGGGCTAACGGAAGGATGGCTCGAGCGCTGAGGAGGAGGAGGGGGCATACTCCTGCGGAGGCCAGAAAGCTGCTGGCTAGTCTGGCGCGCCTGAACAGTTCACTCCAGCGGCTCCACAACTACTGGGGTACCCCTGAGGGTCCGACGGCATGCTTCGGTCAGAGGGGACTGCGCCAGCCAGACCTGTTGACGAGCTTGGACGAGAAAAGACATGACACGGCCGAGCTCTCTGGTCATCAGCGCAAAGGCAATGCTGCGTCGCTAAACCCAACTGCCGCAGTTGCACCACCAGCGTCCTGAGAGGGCAAACATGAAATGTGCCATAGAATTGCCAAGGTGGCCAGCATGCGCTCCTGCATTGTATGCTTTACACAGGAGCTCATCTGTAACCCGACATTGAGTACATTGGCATCGGACATCAGGACGCAGGGCTTCATCTGGTGACACGATCAGTGAAGCAACAGCAGGTTCAACTGCTGGCATACGGTCCACGCCTGCTTTGACTGACTCGTGCATGGCAGCCAACACTCGACTGTCTGTGTAGAGACATGACAACGCTCTTGGGTCCCGCCAACAGGCGTGCAACTCCCTCAGGTACTCCTCTGACGGAGGGACAGAAAAGGGAGTAGGAGCCCGTCCACACCTGAAAAAGGCACTTCCGGAAGCAGACTCCTCTCCTAGCGGGAGTTCCAGCTGCAGCTGCCTAAAGGCCATACACATGACCTCCCGCATAGAGCCGTCACTGGGCTCACCAACTGCACTTTGCGAAGAAAATGAGCCGGTCTCAGAGGCTTGGGAGGACTGCACCTCCTCGTCATCTCTAAATTGAGAGGCCGACGCGGCCAGACACAAAACAGCCTCCTCCACAGACAAATCAGGCATGGGTGGGGAAGAGAGCCCAGCGGTTGGAAGTGAGGCATCAGAATGAAGCGTTTGCAACAACGACTTCATCTCTGCTAACTCCATCGACAACTGCTCAACCATTGAGGCCAGGCCCTGGTCAGACTTGGCTTAGTTCCTCCTAGAGGGGGGAACAAATACTGTGGTCTCACCACCGCGCTTTGAACCCCCATAGAGGGGGCCACCTGCCCAGAGGGCGGGAGGTCAGCATCATCCTGAGGGCTAAACTGGGCCAACCAAGCCACCCTCAACGAGATCATGTCCAAGGCAGGTAGGGCACAGGTCATGGCCATCGTCTGCCTGAAGCACAGCCCCACAATCCATGCAGCAGTGGGAGCCATCCATGTCCAAGATTGAAAACAAGGCTCTGCCAAATTCAGATTGGAAAATAAATACGCTAAAATCGGGAAAGGGGGCACTAACGCTGCCGTCACCAATTATAGCAGAGCAGGCAAACGAAAAGAGGCCAAGAGGCTGCAATTGAGAGCGGGAGGCGCAAACGCCGGCGTCACCACAATAGCAGAGCAGGCAAACGAAAAGAGGCCAGGCACAACTAAGAAAAGCCGACACCGCACTGTTGGTTACACTGGGAAAGTGGGTGAACACTGCTGCCGTCACCAGGTATAAAAGTCAAACAATTCTAAGGAAGGCTTAACGGCGTGAGCCGAAAAGGACCACACATTCGAGCACACTGGGAGAGGGGGCGAACACCGCTGCCGTCACCAGGTATAGAGCCAAATTAACAGCAGCCAAGCTGCAATAACACCACAGACAGTAACAAGAAGCCGTGGACTGGGAGGAGGCGCGAACGTCTGCCGTCACCAACAAACAGCAAACTTACCTGCAGAAATCCTTCACTAAGATCAACCCGTTGCAGCCCTAGAAGGGCAAAAATACCGCAACTCCAGCCAGCAAGCGACAGGGCGTCCAGGCAACAGGGAAGCAAAGCTCATGCGAACAGCACGCGAGAAGAAATTAGGAACAGAGCCTCGGATGACGTAGGCATGTATAGCCTCTGCGGTCATCCGGTGTGTCACAGGTGCGACTCTGTTGGTATAATTATGCGAACTGCACATGCACAAAGGGAACTTTCAGTGCTTTTGGCACCGCCCTCTGGCGGTCAGTAGGAATGAAATAGAACTCTGTATAAAGATCATCTGACAAAAAGTCTTAGTTTTCTTAGTGTCCTGTTGTCTTGCTAGATGTGACCCCTACATGTTCTATTTAAGCGACAGTTGTCCAGTAGTACAGGCATTTTAATTTAATATCTGAATGTTACCTCAACAACTCTTTCACTGCGTGTGTGCTTGAGTCACTGCTGGGAGGAACTAAGCTTAAAATAATGCCAACCTGGACTGTCTTGAAAAGCTTGTTGAGGTAGTTTCGGAGTTGCAGAGGGCACCGATGGATTCCACATCAGAAGTCTGTGATGACAGCAGAGGCTTGTTACTCCTGGTGCTGTGGGGATGGCAAAATAAAAGAAAAAAAAGGTGAACTGCCAACAAAAACATAGCTGGCCTGCAAAATAGTGCTTTGTAATTCATATTTCTAACAAACAAACACGAGTTCCATTAATATATAGTTTTAAATCCTTTGACCCTTAAATCAAATACAATGATGCAACATTTCTTCGGTGTGTCCTCATCCATGTTTCACATTGTTGTGGATGACTTCAAGTCTACTCTTTTCTATGTTCCTTCAGTTTAAGGAGAAGAAAAATTTGGTTTAAACTCCTCAGAGTCTGCAACAGCTTTTCATATAAAAACCCACAGTAGTTTACTGAACCATAACTTGATATTTTTTCTTTTTCAGCCATTCAACCATTACATTCAAGCTTCAGCTGTTGGATAGAAGGCCACACATTGGACTCTAGTATACTTGGATATACAGAGAGGTTCGTGTTCGCCTCAATGATTGCAAGGTGCAACGTGTCCCGTGGGCACAAACAAGCCTAAACTACCATGCTTGACAAGTTGGGATGCAGTGTCTGATATACTGTCTTACAGTGCTGTGCATTGTGTTGAAAATAATGACTAATATCTACAGTGGCTGACAAGTTTAAAAGCGTCGCTTACACACAAACGATGCAAGCTCCAAAACCCCATACACAAAAAAACAATGAAACTGATGTAAAATGGAAGAAAAAGAGCTCACAACTTTGAAACTTCTTGTGGGATTGAAATTCTGAAAGGTGTTGCATGTGGTTTTATTTCAGATCTTTTGCTGTATTAGAGCTGTAAGTTTTTGAATATGATTATTTCATCTTTGCACGTATGAAGACAGAGATTTCTACCTAATTTTCTTCCCAAAATAGTTTAAACTCAGATTAAATGGAGAAACACAGATTCTCTTTGGATTCAGGTTCGGACTTTGACTAGGGTGTTTAGGGTGGTAGTTTTGCTCCAAAAAAAAAAAAAAAAAAAAGTATTATGGTCTGATCTAATAGGAGCACGTGTTTGCAGTTTTTGAAGACTTTGCTGCAAACTTTTTTAAAAACTTTTTTTTTTATTTTATTTGAAAAAGATCATTTTGCTTTTACTTCACAATTATGAACTACACCTCCAGTAAAATGTTTTAGATACACTTTCTCACTTAATGGGTCTCTTTATTTTTATGACTATTTAAATTTTAGATGCTCACCAAAGGCAACAAAACTGTGAATGAACACACATGGAATTATAAAGCAGGGTTCTCGCCAGCGCAAGTTGTCAAAGTTGTTCCCTGTCACCCTGTCACAGGGTGAGAACCCTGTGTAAACAAAGTGTAAAATAACTCAAAGCATTTTATATTTTAGATTCTTCCAAATAGCCACCCTTTGCTCTGATTACTGCTTTGCTCTCTCAGCATTCTCTCCACGAGCTTCATGAGCTGGTCACCTGAAATAGTTTTCCAAAGAGTCTTGAAAGAAGTTCCTAGAGGTTCATTGAGAGACGGTCAATGGTTAATATTTCAGTCATCACAGCAAAGGGCGGCTGCTGTAAGGAATCTAAAATATAAAACATCTAAAGTTTTTTTACAATTTATCGTTTGCTACAAAAATGCATATGAGTTCATTCAGTTTTGATGGATTCAGTGAGAATCTACGTACAACGTAAATAGTCAAACAGAAAGAAACCGGGAAAATGAAAATGTGTTTCTAAAAGGTTTGACCAGTAGTGTACTTGTGTTGGTCTGTCACATAAAATCCCAATAAAATACATAAAGTTTGTGGGTATAACATGACAGAATGTGAAAAAATGTAAGTGGTATAAATACTTTTGTAAAGTACTGTAAAACCGCCATTTCGGGATGGACAGCATTAAAAAAAACCACAATAGTGTTGGTGTAAAGTTGAGATATGGCTTGCAGTAAATAGATACCTAACTAATCAGACTTAAAAGTCTTTCTGCCCTGAATTCTTGCAGACAGTGCACATATAGTGAGTCATCTACACAGCTACTGGAAAAAATGAAATACATTATTTACATTTTAACAGCATTGTTTTATTTAAACAAACTGCATCTAGCTACATGTGTTTTCAAAATGAAAACATTTTTGTTTTCTAATGATTTTATTAGAACAACTAAAACATGTCCACTGAACTAAACAAGCTTCACCAGTTGCTCGCATAAAAAGCCTGAAAGCATGGTACATACTTAATGATGTACAAACTAGCTAATATTTACTGCAGTCCAAGCCCTTCTTACCAGTTTAGCACCATATTTGGTAATACTGCAATAATGATACATTTGTAAGATGTTGTGAACCTGTAACACTTTAGAAAGAAGACTGTATATTGCTCAGGCACACCGCACAGTTACCTCAGTTTTAAACATTGGACAACTCATAACTCAGAATACATCAGCACTTGCTCACTTACTTAACAGAGGTCAAATGATCCAGTGCAGGGGGGTCCGGTTTTCTTGTTTCCTGACAAAGTGAAGTGAAATTCATCAGCATCTGCAGGAAGGGTTTGTGTTTTATCTCAAACATGAATGTATTTGTTCAATGTAAAAACATCTGATCCTCTCAGGACAAAGCACTAAGCCGGCTCAGGCTCAATAAGGCATAACAATAACAAAGACACACACACACACATACACACCATTGATAGCTCATTGGACCGTTGTGGTTCTGCCACTGTCTCCAGACAGCGTGTCTCTTGCTTCCTCTTTTTCTTTTTCTTCTTCTTCTTCTTCTTCTCTGTGCCATTTGTTAAAGCACCGGGGCTTCTGCATTGGCAACAGCAACATTTTAAAAAGTTACGATAGCTGTGCATTAAGTGATAAATGTTCAGGCACTGAACATGAAATGATGATGAAGAAACATGAGGAAGAGTGTTTTTGCTGCATTTTTTCCATCTTCAACATTCTTGATTTAAATTTAAAAAACTCACCAAGAAATGTGCATTCAGAAATAGTCACGGGCTGATTTGACAGTATGAGGTTTAAAGAAGGTCATGTTTCAAAACCGTAAGATGCCAAAGAAAGTTGCATTTAGCATAGTAATGGAGTGCTGCGTGGCCTCCATCTGCTGCTGCACACTGACTGTTACCTGGCTAGATGTTCCACACAATAAGCAGCTGAAAATAACATTTAGTGGCTGTTTATTCTAAATTTCTGAATTATCTGAGCATCAAAATAATAGATATTAGAGATAACATCAATATTACGTTAAGAAATGTTTAATTTTCGTGGAGGTACCAAGACAATATTTCCACTCATGGTAAGAATCTAAAACTGGCCCATGTCCCCTTTAAAATGTAGATTTTAAGTGATTGTGTCAAGCATTTGCTACAGAGGTGGATAAATGGAAAGGTTTTCTTTCTTACTTCATGTCAGAGAAGCTTTTAGTGGCCTTGCATCCTTTTATAGTGATCTCGTGTAAAGGCTCCCCCATCACCGTGTATGTGGGTTCAGTACAGTTGGGGGGAGCAGGGGGGAAAAAGATTCTTAGGCGAAATAAGTGCTTCTTTTTCTTCACTTCCTTCCCTGACATGAACCTGGAAGAGGCAGGCGAAAAAGGAGAAGTTACGGATGTGATCATTGTTGTACTGCAAAAACATAAGTTTGAATCATTAAGCTGAAGCAACATTAAGACATAACAGACTAACTTACGTGTAGCTATTGTCGTTTAAGGCCTCTAGGACTTTTTCATACCGTTCAGATCTTGGTGTGTTGGCAAGCTGTGGACAACAAATTAAAGACAATGTTTTAAGAATCTGACTGATAGTTATAACCTCAAAACCAAGCTAGCAGAAATATCCATGAAGCCTTACACAAAATTTAATTTGTGGGACTATTTCTAGTCAAGCCCACCAGCAGCCCGCCCCTCTCATGCTCGCAAGCTCCATCATCCCTCACCCCAAGACTCCACTAAGGTAGGAGGGGATTGGCACTAATTATTGGTACATGTCCTGCCTGGTGACAAGCTTCTAGTTCATTGTCAACATGTGTTGTGTTAAGTCAAGTTACACTGGGACTCCCAAACTAGTAGGTCCTAAGCAGCTGAACAATGTTGTTTATAGCTTAGGCTGGCCCAGCTTCGAAGTATTTCTCTGGGACAATTCAACACTGTGCTTTTCCTGACAGCTATAATAAATTGTGCAGGTTATTCTCTCATTCATTAGAAATGAGCATCCAATTCCTGCTCTGGAGTGAATAAGGTACTCTCATTGACAATGGAATTGGAAATAAACAAAATGAGAAAGAGGTTTCATGAAAATAACCAAGTCTACATCTTTAGTTTTTCACTGCTTTGTGTGTCTCTTACCTTCCCCAGCTGCAGCAGCTCCCAGTTCTCATTGATGTAAGGCATTAACTGTATCTCAGAATCAAAATACCTCTTCTTCTGAATTATACTCAGGTTGTACAAGCACAGATGAACAACATCCTTCCTGAAATAGTAAAAGAAATAACATTTCTTAGTCTGACTGTAAAGCAATTGCATTATTCCTAATGAAAAGTTTGTAAATAATGCATGTTAAAAGATTTTCTCTTCTACACTACTGCTGATATTTTCAAACAGATGTTTGTTCCTCTGATTAAAAAAGAAAATCTGCCTGGTGTGTGGAATTCCAATCCAAAGCGCTGTAATACCGATCCTGTGCCAGTAGGTAGAGGAAATGGTGACTGAAACCACATCAGAATCCAAGGCAAGGTGCTGAGCATAGATAAAGCAGTGCTAGGCTAAAGATTCTCACAAAACAGTTGCAGCTCAGCTGCTGTTTTCTAGGACACCGTTTACCATTTCCTGTAACTTATTAACTTAAGTTTAGTGGAAAACAAAATCAGGACAAAGTAGGACCTTTGCGGGAAAAAGCATAAAACGTAAAGCTTTAATATTATTTTTAACCACAGAAAGCAGGACTTGATGTGTGTTGTTTCCAATACATTCCAGTTATCCAGTCCACATGCATGCGTCCTGGTTGGAAATTTTATAGAGATCTGTTTCACACCAAAATCAGTTTGCTTGTGGATAGGGCTCTATCCACACAAATTTGGACATTTTGTAAAACAGATGTTCTGCTTTGCTTGCATGTCTTTCCCACGCTCAGAGCTTTTTGTTAAAGAAAAACTTGAGGTCTTTAAAATTCCATTTGTGCTTTAAACACGTGTACTGGGTTTCAAGAGTCCACCAAGTAAAAATGTTAATGTAAAAATGTTAATGACCGTAAGGAAATGGTAAACAGTATAGTGCACAAAACAAAGCTTCAAAAAGACCTTGCTGGACTCATATTTACTAACACCAATCTCTCATCAGCCATTTAGGTTGTCAACACGTAAAGGACATTTACAACTGCTGACAGAACAACAAAGGCTTCGGGAATAATGTTCTATGGACAGATGAGTCTAAAATAGATTTTTTGGACACTTGGACAGAGGACAGATTTGGCATAAACCAAACACAGCATTCCAGGAAAATAACCTCATACCAACTGTGGGCACAGAGCTGCATCTGTCATGGTTTTGGGATGCTTTGCTCAAGCAGAACCATCAAATGATCCACCATGATTTTTCCCATGTATCAGGTGGTGCTTGAACAAAATGTGAGACAGGCTGTAAAAAATAAACCTGTAACCCTGTAACAATGACCCAAAACATACCAGTAAATCAAAGAGGACCAGCTCAGAATTAAATAATGAAAAGTCCTGGCCAAGTCGAGGCTCAGATCTTGATCTCACTGAAATATGGGCTGACAGGAAGCCGGCTGTATAGAGAACCACTGAATGTGAGGAATGGGCCAAACTTTCCTCAGACTGATGTTATCCTAACCAAAGGTTTTAACTTTTGGACAGCAGGGTGTCCTAACTTTTTTTCTCAGTTGAAAACCCCTTTTAAAAAAATGTATTTATTGAGTAAAACAAGGCAAAATGTTGTTGTTAAATTGCTTAGGTCTTGTAGGATATTTGATTGGAATCCCACTTATGTAGATGTAGATTTTTCAACAATGGAGAAAAAAATATCAATTAAAAAAAAGAAATTTCTGGGGCAGTGTAGCTGCAGCCTTAAAATAGCATTTCACGGTTCAAGTGATCTCGCTAGCACTCGCCACATGGCAAATGGCGAATAAATGAGCTCTGTGGTTTGGCTGCAAGTCGCCACAGTGCTGAATAATTGCTCACGTTATAACTTCATTTTAAAATTCTGCCAGCTTTCATGTATAATGAACCACCGCCAGCCAAGTAACATTAATTACAGAAATTGTTAAGAGGTGTGGGTCGGAACTTTGATGAACTAAGCCACCTCGTTGAATTTTCCTACCGTGTTGGTCCTTGACAAGCCACATCTACTGGTAGAGCCAGGTGTTTCGATAGAACACCGGTTACCTCTGCAGGTGAATGTTCAGCCTTACTTGTGAGTTAAAGTTATTTCTTGGTAAAACTTGATGTTGCCTGCCCGTTTATTTTGCAAGGTTTAATCATTTCACATATGAATTGATTATAAACATTACGCAGCACATCCATGTGTTATTTTTAGCTCACATAAATGAGCTCTGATGGCGGCGCTGAATGTTTTATTGTTGGTAGCAGTTTGCACCGTGTCATATGGAGTGTTGCCCCTCTGATCTGTGCATCTGTCTGAGCTCACTCCCTCCAGCAACCATATAGCTGTACACCATCCAGCCTATCGGTGAGCAATGGATGGTTAAAACATAGCAGCTGATGAAAATCTCACTTTTTTTCCTCTTGTTCAGTTTTGTAAGGATGTAACTGCAACAACAACAAAGTGATCAGGTGAAATTTCTACTCTTTGTTTTTGTTTCTACTCTTTGTTTCTGTTTCTACTCTTTGTATTTGTTTCTATAAAACATAAATAACATGCCTTTCAGGCCCTGTTTATGGTGGGAGAAAAACAAAATGTTATCTGACTATAAGTGCAAATGGTAACACTAATATTACTATTGCTCTAGGTTTAGCTCTGCGTTTTCTAGAATGCGAATTTAACTTCACCATTATGTTGATTTATGCATTTGTCATTTAAACAGTGCTTCAGGGAAAATAATAAAATGAAGATTTTTTGCTTACTTCTATACTTGAAGTCATTAGTTTCTTGGGGTTTTAAACAGTCAGACACGAGGTTCACATAGATGGGGCCAGTACTGAGTGTAGATTGTGAGAAATCTTCTGCTGAGTGACATACCAGGCATTAAGGATCTGTGCAGTAGTTTTCCTAACCTAACCAACGCTTGGCTTCTAGAGAACACTGCTGGTCAGTGAGAGGCAGGTCCTAGTTACCGGCAGCCAGACAGAGAGACATGCACATTTAGGTAGTTACTTTATCTCTAAAACTCGTACTACACTTCATCTTGTTTAAGTCTGCAGAATTTATCTTCAAAGTTTGTTGTCTAAGAGTGTAATAAATTACATCTGACTTCAGTTTAAACCATGGAAGTTTCTTCTTTTTTTTTTTTACCAACGCTGTATTCAGGTTGTGGCTGATCAATGTTGTCTGTGGCTGATTGAATTTGATGACAAGTAGCCACACCAGCTAATAAGTTTTGAGCCCGAGAGCGAACCCTGTGTGACAGACAGTAAGCCTTTGACTCACTTACCAGCTGAGAGGCAGCCGGTCAACGAACTCTGGTCCACCACTGCATACTGAACAGACGAAGATGTAAAACCTGTATATAAGAAAACTCCATATTATCAACATGTCTTGCACTGCAACATTGTGTGATCAATGAGCATCTTGAAGAGAAAGATAGCACATCAACATTTAGGCGAGGATTTCATTACATTCGATTTCACCTAATGCCAGGTTAAATTTTAGATATATGGTATATAAGCCTACATATACACCGCCTTTCTGCTGCAAATAAGACAAACTGTCCTCAAATTATATGGCACGATTGCAAACAAAATTCTAATTTCTGAGCTGTGCCATTGTGTTTGGTTTTCAACTAAATTCAAATATTAAGTATCCTCATTTAAGAAATCAATTTAAAAACCTTTATCAGTGATAGAATTAACCATAATGAATAAACACCACCTAAACCAAGTTACATACTTTAGACTGTATTGTTAAGTGTTTGCACCTATCTCCATTGAGCAGTGGAGTCTGTAAGCAATGTAGACAGTCCTCATGGAACCACTGCTGACACCTGTCGCACTGCAACATCTTCAGGTACCAGCTACAAATAAACACACAGACAAACAACCTATGTTGATATATGTGACATGACATAATTTGTGGAATTTATTCAACAGTTTCTGCATGCTTGCAGAATGTAATGTGCTACTCACTCTCCGGGTCCTCCACAGTAGCAGTAGCATTGCTGGATGTTCGTCTTATGGCCCTGATCCCACACAAGTTCCTCTGTGGCATAGGGAAAGGATAGATGAAACTCCACGTGCTCCTGCTGTTCTTGCTTTATAAAGCTTGTGGTGGAGGCCCCTTGCCTGTGCGCACTACCCCTCTGCAGTTACAAAAAAATTATATTCATACATGTTCTTGGTTGCACAACCTTTTACAGAGTTTTTAGCCAGACTAACGTAACTTTGCGGTGAATTAGCTTGACTAATATTCTCTCCTTTTTACATGTGAGTGAACAGCCACCATGTGAAGAAAATCTCATGTAATTTCCCACCACTTTAGTACCATGCTGAGATGCAATACATCAACACAATAGAGCTCAGTGTGGAGTTCCAGTTGCATCAAGTCAAGCAAGAGAGCCCTGGAGAGAATAGTGAGGGGAGCTGAATGGTTTACTAGATTTTCCCTACTCTGTCCAGGATCTGCTTCAGTCGCTGCAGTAAGAGGGAGTTGAACAATGAAAGACTCCTAACAATCTCTTCAGGAATTAGAACTGCTGTTACCAGGCAAACTAAGAAGCACCTGCTACAGCTTTCTGTCCCAAACTGTTAAAATGCTCAATTCTTCTTATGATTATGTACTTTATTTTAGAATCAAATCAGTTTCATGTTTTTATTAATTTGCTTTTTCTATTTGTCTAATTAGTTTGCATCTTTATAGACCCCTGAGCATTTAGACTACTTTTTCCGTGTGTTTGGTCTACTGGCTTTAGAAATAACAGAAGTCATAATAGACTCGCATATGTTTTGTCCTTTTCCTTCTTTCTTGCAGAATTGTTCACATCTCAGTCTGAGATTAAACAAATGTCGAACATTGTTTGAAATACAATTCTTCTCCTAACTTTATATGTGTAACATATTTCATATTTGATTAAGTTTGAAACCATACCTGGCAGTTAATGTTTCACAAATGGTGATTGTAATTGGTGATGGTAATTTAAAGCAATAAACTGTCAATTTCAGAGGTATTTTTGTTTCCATCAAAACGAAATAGTGGGGTGGCAGATGAAGAAGGCAGCTGTATTAAATAGTTCATCTTTTTATGCAATTTTATTAGAGTAATGGTGTAGTTATAAACTCTCATTTCGCCTGATCATCATCTCCATGAACAACTGAATCCACAGTCATGGTAAAACCAGAGCACACCCTCTTACGTTAAAGGCTTTGAGATATTAACCTTAAGATGAAAAGGATTGTGGAGGAAACACTAACATATGTACAAAGCAAACTAGAGTTTAAAAGGAGAGTGCTCTCTTTTTACCATCATTGCAATCTTAGATACATGCTTCTTATTTTACTGTATAACAGTGGTCCCCAACCCCCGGGCCGCGGACGGGTACCGGTCCGTGGATCAATTGGTACCAGGCCGCACAAGAAATAATTGAACTTAGGCCCCACCCCCCCACAAACGGGGAAGCTCCAGGTTTTTTTTCCCCCTATGTTTATTGCTCAAACTTCCCTTAATTAAACATAGACATGTGTGGTATCCTCTGAAACATCAGAATCTTGGCTAAAAGCCGATATAAACAATTTCTACGAACACCAAACACAGTTAAAACTGCAAGCAGTTGAATCAGAAAGTAAACACCCTACAAAATTGTGTCACTGGAAGTCTCGGCCTCTGCTTCCTGATTGGTGGGATTGACGTGAAAGACTTGGAGATAACTTTATTCTACTGGCTCTAAGGATGAAAAGGAGGGGTCATTTGTGGTTTTCGGCCCATCCAAACTCTAGTTATGGACATGCGTAACGGCGCGTATTTCAAAAATCCACATCGAGTTCAAACAGGGCAGAGCCGATTATGCAGCTGAGCGTGTATGTGTTTTTTTTATAATTTCTCGTGTTGGATTATTTGGTTTTTTAAGCCCCATGGCTTCCCGAAAAAAAGTTTTAAACCGTGGATGAAGCAGTGGACCAAATTTTTTTGTGCTGAGGATGGCAAGTAAAGACCGGGACCGTGTCTTTCTCAGACGATGGGACAACAAAGAGTGCCGCAGCTCGACAAAAGGTATGTTCACAAAGATGCAGGTGGATTCACTACTGCTACTTTTGGTCCGTTTTAAATGGAGCAAAACGTAAAGTTATAAAATCATACCTGTTCAGCTGGGCATTGCTTAGAAAGACGTTGTGGGAGAGAACGCCGGCTCTTGCTTGTAGCACGCATTCGTCGACGCCGTTCCAAAAGTATAAATAGAACACCGCAAAATATGTGTAGACTGAGCTGCTCTTGGCTCTCACAATAATATGTCTCCTTAAAAAACGGCAGAAATATGCAGAACAGAGCAGCTGGGTGATGTTGAGTTTGTGAGTCCCCCGACCACCCAAACCCCCGGCCGCAGTAAAATTGTCAAAGCGTTGACCAGTCCGCAGTGATATAAAGGTTGGGGACCACTGCAGTATAATACATAACATATCTTCCTGGCTCTATTGTTACAAAACGTGAGAAAAATCCTCAAATATAATTTGACCTTCAGATAGAATGCATTCAAATTTTTCTCAAATGTTTATTCACTCTGAAACACTAACTTAAATAAATCAATAGTAAGTAGAACCTTGTGTAGTTCATAATATTTATTATATTACTTGACTATGTGTATTTCATTTCATTATTGGAACAAACCTTAATTTGAATGAATATCCTTGCTTCTTTAAATGCCTGATGGACTCTTTCCCTTGGGTAGGTAAGCAGTCAGAAATTGACACTGACTGAGTTTAGCGTAGCCTATATCAATCTGCTACACACCCATAATCTGATTTTGGGGCTTGCAAACATAAGTCATCGCTGAAGGACCAATTGATAGAGTAATTTGTATTTACTCATTTTTCTTGGTAAGGATTATTACCCATCCCTGGGTTAAATATTATCTGGGGGCCACACTGGTCTCCACTCCTTTAAAGAACTAAAATAACCTAATTTCATATATAATCCATTGTTCCAAAATCTGACTCCTACCTCGGACAAAGAAGCCAGTTCACATTCTGAGCACAGCCACTTGTCATCAGAGTCAATGACTGCAGCATCAATGATGGGCGAGTGACACATCTGATGGTAGCCTGGATGGCACACATTTACTGTCATGTAAGCAAGTCTGCCAAAAATAAAACTTACTGCAACAGGGACATATTTAATTAGGAAACAAATTAGAACTAAGCTACTTATTATCAGTTTCTACATATAAATCTGTTTTCTTCTTAGTTTGCTTTAGAAGGCATCCAAAACAAATGTGTACCTTGACCACATTTGTCACAAATGACAATCTCGTTAGGTTCCTCTGAGGTCTCATCCTGGCATATGGAGCACACAATGTCATCATCCTCATCATCCTGGTCGCCTTCGTCCCCTGAAATGGAGAGAAATAATAAACATAAATTAATGATGTGCAAAAACAAACCAAGTGCCAACAATTACAGGTCTCACAACAAAAATGAACATGTTTTTATTTTCGTTTTACCTTTTTTTACAAATCAGTTTTTACAAAAAAAAAGAATAGCAGTAGAAGGCAGCAAGAACACATAAAATCATCATAATGGAGCAATTATTCTCTGTGCAGCACACATATCAATGAGGTCTTATTAAACAGGTCGACCCGATTCTCTTAGATCCTTAAATCCTATTCATGGATGAAAGCCACTGAATATCAGTAAGCAGGGCAGCAGCTGTCCATCTCAAAAATATCAGCGCATTCATAAATAACGAGTAAATGTTAAGCTTCCTCACTTTCTGTACCAAAGAGAACAAGTAATGGGTTAAAGGACAGTTTCAACAGCTCCCTAGATAACTCTAATCTGTGGCCAAACTCACTGGCTCACTGGCCAAGCTCCTTTGCAGTGAAATTGTGTTAAATTATAATGCTGTGTGTTTGCTCCTTTACAGATTTCTTCTGTTTCTGTTTTGTTTTGGTGTGATGAAGCTAATTTTTGGAAAGCCGAATTAAATTTATGTAGTCCCACCCAGGCCTGATTACTGCCAAACTTGGAGAATCTAAAAAATATATTTAAATAGAATCAGACTGACAACATTAAATAGGGTTAAAAGGTCTAAAAAAAGCAACATATCATGCCATGATTTAATGAATTTCAAGAACGGATGAGAAAAAAAAGTCATTTATATCTATCACTGCAAACTGTTATAAAGCCATTTCTAAAGGTTTGAACCATAGTGAGCATTTCTCCATAAATCCAGAAAACATGGAAGAGTGAATAAATTGGTCAAGAGCACATTCAAGGACACAGAAGAGGTCAAAGAAGAACCGAGAATATCTAAAGCACTGCAGGCCTGTCGTTTCAGTTAAGTTCAGAGTTCATGAATGAACAATAAGAAAGACTGGGCATCCGGCGCTTTGAGTGCCTTGTTGCTGAAAAGCGCTATATAAATAAACTTGACTTGGCAAAAATGGCCTCATGGGAAAGTTCCAAGGTCAAAATCTCTGCTGACCAATAAGAACATAAAGGCTTGTCTCACATTTACCAAAAACCTCTGGATGATCCCCAAGAGATTGGGAAAATATTCTGTGGACTGATGAGATTAAAGTGGAATTCTTAAGAATCCATGTGTCCCGTTGCATCAAGCATAAAACTAACATTTCAGAAAAAATTATGTCAAGCGTGGTTGTGGTAGTGTGATGGTTTGAGGGCATTTACTGCTTCAGGGTCTGAATGACTGGTGAAAATTGACGTGACCATAAATTCTGCTCACTACCAGAACATCCTTGCACAAGTATCGGTTTTTGACCTTAAACTCAAGCCCACTTGGATTATGAAGCAGGACAGTGATCCGAAGTGTAACAGAACGTCCACCTCTTAATGGTGGAGAAAAAAAGGTTTTAAAGTGGCCAAGTCAAAGTTCATACTTAATTTCAATTGAGATGCTCTGCCAGGCCATGGCCTTAAAGAGGCCGTTCACGCTTAAAAACCCTCCAAGGAGAGTAAATTAAAACCATCCTTTAAAAAAGAAGAGTGGGCCCAAATTCCTCCATAGCAATGTTAAATATGACTGCCAGTTATTGAAAAGGTAAAAGCAAGCAAAAACAAAAGCATGTGTAAATGGCACAATACCTTTCTAGAACGCTGTACCAAAGTTGGACTGAATCATGAACATCATCTGAAATTAAAAGGTTTAAATCTTCCTCTGAACCAGATTTTAGTTGATCAGATGTGGCTAAAAGGTGTAGTTTATAGTAAATAATGACAGTCAGTCATCTGGAAAGTTGGGAAAGAAAAAATGTTTGTACTGCAAGTACTCCAAAACAGTACGTGTTGGGTACACTTTGTGCACAGCTGCTTAAATTATGCTAGTTTGTCCTATAAAAAATCTTTAATAGGAATTATATGTGCTCTAAATCAAACCTGAAAAACACAATCGGAGGTAGAGGGTGGAACTGAGTGATTAGCTGATATGGGACTATAAAGTGAGAAAAGCAAAAATTATAACGTTTCCTGATCTGAGCCCATAACTTAAGGCAGTTTAATGATCACTGAATTAACTTTATCAACAGATAAAAGAAGGGAAGAACCCAATAAAAGAAAACACCCTGGGCCGAATCCAGGTCCAGTGGCAGCCAAGTAACAGTTACATCCTCTCTGGATTGTTTAAGAAGTAGATGTAGGCTGGACAGCAATAAAAGAAAGTTAAGTGGAGCCAGCTCACATTAACCTTTGAATCAGCATACTCAGCAGTACAGTAACATACTGGTGAGCTTTAGGTATTTTTTTAACAGTAAGCTGACAGGAAAGGGGTGGAGAGAGGGGGAAGACATACAGCAAAGGTCGCCAGGAGTTGAACCCGCAACTGCTGCTTCAAGGACTGAAGCCTCTGAACATGGGTCAGGCGTTCTACCCCTGCGTCACTGCCGTGCCCCAAGAAAACCTTAAATCTTAAAAATCTTCCTATCCAAAATTCATCTGAGTATCTGAATATTTATCCCCTTTCCAACAATAAACAAAAAATATGCCATTAGCAATGACCACTAATAAACTACATTAATAACAGTGTTTAAAGCAAATCAAGTTGAACATCTCTAGTTACCTTTGATCAAGATGTTTTCATAATGCATCCAAAAAGGCCCATTTCCACTATCAGGCAAGAGCTCAATTTAAACTGGTGCGTGAGGGTAAAATGACAGACTTACGTTTTTCTGCTTATCTTTCATGTGGGGATTGTTTTCCATTGAGCGTGTTCTGCTACAGCACTGATACAGCAGACTGTTAACTGTCAGTAGAGGAACTGCATAAGTCTGATATTATAAAGCAAACAGGGGATGCTACAAATCCATTTAATAACCTGAGATTTAAATGTACCTAAATGTACCTGTATATAAGCCTAATGTTTTTGTAGAACATTTATTCGGAAAAGATTAATTGTCATCTGCAAGGTTTTGTCTACTGCATTGAACAAAGTAATTATACTCAAATATATCATCAGGAAAAGTCCAGGGCCAGAGAACATTGGTGGTCAACTTCTCTCTTCTTGTGCAGAACAGTTGGCTTCTAGCCATTTTTTTTTATATTTCAGTTGAAGAAACTCCTTTATTTCCACATCTCTCTCTTAGTTGAATGAAAGAAAGCAACTTATCTTTCTGATTGTTTTTTAAATGCAGTTTGAATTTTAAATTATGAGACTATCAACAACAATTGCTCATGGATCTGTAGACACCTAGATCACTGTATTAGAGCATGTCTTTGTTGGTATGTTTTTATGTCTTATTATAATTTCCTGCAAACCAACTGCACTTCCAAGAAACAAAGGAATGAATTCATATCTAATTACCAAAATGTAGACATTTTACCTGTTTGAATATCATTCCAAAGAACCCAAGACTTGGATCTATCCTCAAAAACCACAAAGCAACGCTGCTTGTCCCGATCTATCTGAAGAGGGAAACACACCAAAAAGAGATTTGCACCTTTCTAATAAGTTCCTGGTTTAAGACCTAATAATGCTGTAAAGTAGGATTGCACAAAACAGTATAATGAAGACATTGTCATTTAAAGACCAGTGTGTGCAATAGTAATATCGCAAATGACTATTTGGAATCCAACTATTGTTGGACAATTGTGTCATGCCAATACTATATACAGCATGTTGGATACAGTCTAATTAAAGTGTATGCCGGCATTTATTGCAACTAATAGTGGCATCTTAATTTTTACCAGAAGTGTTGCCATTGCATGGTGTTTCGATAATGGTGCAGCCCTACTGTAAAGACAGACTACTCATGTAAAAACAGAGAAAAACTTTGTGGCAGATAATAAGATAAAACGACCTAATTACTAAACAAATCTTGCTATAAAGACATTCTAAGCAACACCCCCCTGACACCAACCTTTGTGATTGTTCCCAAATAAAACAAGCCATCAGACCACCTGGCCAGCACATCCTGTCCCTCTGTAAACCTGGCAGCCATGTCGTCTTCCCCATACTCCCCCCTTGCAGAGAGGCCGCAGGGTGACAGGGACACAGTTTGCTGCTGCTCGGGGTGATGGAGAGAAGAGTGATCCACAACCCCTGAGTCTCTAAAAACAGGAAGCGAAACACAATAGAACACATGCGCACATGTTGAAACATTCGGCAATTAAATCTAAACTCTTGCGGAAATGCATGCACACAACACCTATTTGGGGAAATCTGGAAAAAAACGCAGTTGTCAGCAGTGGAAAGGTAAAATATTGGAAACTCGTATTTTTTATTTTGCTATGCAGAATGTGGCAGAAGGCTTATTTTGAGACATTACAAATATGAAGTCCTGAATGTGTTGAGGGGTTTTGAAATACAAGGGTGCATTGTGTTGTTCCAAAGCTAAAACAATGTGGAAAGCCAGTCACCCTTCAGCGCGCACATTCAACTGCTGATTATGACCATGATTGGCACTAATTGGCAATTAAATTGAGGCTTGGACGCTAAATATAATGTATAACAATAAGCTCATTAGACCCAAAAATAAACGGAAAGGATTAATGAATGTTCTTGTAACCACTTACTTATAATGTCTTTATGAGATTTATCTACGTTTCTATTGTTTTATATAAAGAGATTTTTATTTTTTTTTAAACAGTTTTCTTGTGTTCCACCGCTTCTTTTCAGTTCTTTGTCTGGAAAAGGACTGAACAAAAAAAAATGGCACCAGGCAAGATAAAAGACAAGTTTAGCATCTAGTTTGAATGGTGGAGGAAGTTATGTCTTTTATAAGAAAATCCAGGTGATGCTGATAGCACGAACACCCCACATGCAAAGCAGCTGCCCCGGCCAGGTCACTGACCGTCGAACCCACACCCCCCTCAGCGGGAGGAAAACATGACAATACCTCATTCGGTCACCTCCGCTGTTACAAATGCCTCGCGAGACGAAAAAGCTGAAAAGGCGCGAGGCTGTTTTCCCGCTCCTGTTGTGGTTTATATGTATCTCTAATGCGTGCTCCGAAAACCCGTAGAACTCGAGCCGTCCTTAGAAAATAACAAACGGTTCATTTTCCCCCAGCACATTCGCCATTTTGGTTTCCCGCTGATGAAAGGGGAGTGCATTATGGGAAGCGTCGTTGCTGCAGCTGGTAGTCGGTTGCTGCCTGCACCATTTTCTAACATTTGAAATGGTAGGCACTTCACCTACCAAGAACACCATACCCGCCCCTGAAAGAACAATAATACTGACCTTAAATTAATTTTTGTTGGACTTTTCTTTAAATATAGGGGTAGAGATACTAATAAAGTCACAAGTTATAAAGTTTTTTTCTGAAATTATATTTAATCAGAAGAACCGAATATTCACCTAAACGACTAAGCTTGTATATTTTGCGGCTAATTGTTGGTGCTCACGACCCATGGGATTGACAGGTCATTATTATTAAGTTAGTTACTATGACCGGAAGTTCTGTGAGTCAGGTTTCCTCTGGGTTTTTTTTTTCAGGAACGTAAAAGGGCGTTTCTCCTTAAAGGTGGACGTTTGATTGGTCCGAATGGAATAATTGCGTATTAAAACCGCATTTTCAAATATTCTATAATCACATGTTACTTATGCTTTTTCACTCAGAGCAACTGCAAAAATCAGGTTAGAAATTAATGTTGTCATTTTCAACTTTTGAATATTTTTTCCTATCTATCAGGCATATCCAGAGAAACAAAAGTATCCATTATGGTGGAACAAGTGGAACACATGATCGGGATGGCATGGCAGAAAGATTTGAGAGGTATGACATCATGATGGAAAGTGGGGAAACTGCAACACGTGGGCAATGAAGAAGACACTCACCTAGAGGCACTTAAATCGAGGCATATTAGGTTTTGTTGTTAATGTATTTTCATGACTGTGGAGATAAAAATGTTAATTTTTCTATATCTGAAACCCTGTATTGCACGATTTCACTGATTGTCCTTCTGATCACAGTTTTGCCAGATGCCGATTATAAGGTATTTGAAATTTTAACCCCCAAAACCTATTAATGCTATGTGTCCTCCTAATAATAAGTATTATCTATTGGAGTCACATTACCACATCTCCTTATTCCAGGACATGGAATAAAGAAGTATATGCTTAATGCTGCCAGCTGTCAAAACAGGTATAAAAAGTCCCCCTGGTAGCCTGGTCAAGACACGACAAGAGACAGATGTATTTTCTACATTAAAAAGTCCAGAATGAAACGACAAAATCGACAAATATACCAAATGACAAAAGGGCCAGCATCTGACACCTGAATTAGCATCTGAACCGTCTGTAGACCGAATCCTTCCAGTTTTCATTGTTTTGTAGCCAACTTTTCTGGTACAAAATAGTGCCATCTGCCATGGAACATTTTGTACTAACCATTCTTACTAGTACCAACCTCTTAGATGTTTGTATACCTGCATTTAATATATCATGTGATTTACTTCTGCCTGCCTAAATCTTAAAATTTAGCTAATTTAGCCAACTGTACACCACAATACACACAATTTTAAATTTAAAAACATGAAAATTTTGAATTACTCTTACATAGTCGTTCTATAATCATCTATGCCATCAGCTTCTTCAGTTAAAGTAAGTGGACAAATGTGAATACAAAATAGTGTTCTGTTTTTTTTTTTTTTTGTTTTTTTTGGTGTTTTTAAATATTATAACTTATCAATTGGTCAACGCAAAGAAACAAAAGTAAGCAGATATTTAAAACATGACAAACATGTCTAGACAAAATGGTAGTAGGGAACGCAAAGACAGCACTTGGTTACAAAATGGGATACAAACTGGCAAAGCTGCAAATCGACATGTAGTCAGTTCGCAGCTTGGTGCAGGTTAGTGCCTGTTTCCATTGGTCGGCAAGAGGTGGGGTACAGCCTGGACAGGTGATCCGTCCATCACAGGGCACCACAGACACACACAGGTCAAACAACCACGCACGCACACACTCATTCCTAAGGGCAGTTTAGAGACATAATTTAACCTAACAAACATGTTTTTGGACTGTGGAAGGCAACCAGAGTACCTGGAGAGAACCAACGCATGCAGAGGAAGAACATGCATGCAAGATTCATTCAAAAAGACTCCAGGCCGGGATTTAACCCCAGGACCGTCTTGCTGCAAAGCAACAGTGCTAACAACTGCACCAATATGCAGCCCAAGACGATCAATCTCATTAGATTTTTTTTTAAACAAAGCTGGATTATAGGAAATACATATTTTTTCTTACAGTTTCTTCCTGTTAAACATTAGTTAATATGAGGCATTGATGGGAAGTTGATAACTTAATATAATCAACCATTCACTGTCGCCACATGCTCGCTTTGGATGAGGCATTGCTGCAAAAAGAGTGGTTCGATGATGATAAGAAGCTTTAAGCAAATGGGCATTTTAAACTGAAAACTAGGTTTGAAATTGAATGCATGGTTCTTAATTTAAATCCAAATTTAAATATGATATAATGGATTTCATAGTATATTTTTGTACTTGGGATCGGATCTGTTGGTCTTGCAAAGTGCCTTGAAAAGTGATTTGTTGTTGGCACAACGTAAACAAACTGAAACTGATTTTGCTGGACAGAAACGCCCACTTTTAAGAAGGAAACGCTCACCTTCTGGCTTTAGACAGTCCTCTCCACAACAGCTTTTATTGTAAAAGATGAAGCGGAAATGGTTTCTTTCGTGCTTGTGAACGTGATCTTGTAATACTTTAATATTTTCGTATAACTATCGATGGATAAAATAATCTATGGTGTCTGTGGACGGGCTTAGGAAACAACGGGTGCGTTTTTTTAAATACACCAGTTACATGATTTAACTCCAAACTTGAATCATGTTTGATTGGTAGACGAACGGGCTGCGCCTGCGCTCTGAGCATATGTTTTTTTCTGCCTAAAATATGCTCACTTCTTGAAAATCAGCAGCAGCTGGCTCAAAGGGCAGAGCAACGGGGACAGTGGAATATCGCTCTGATTTAGCCTGACAAGACGAACCGGATAGCCGGGCTGGAATCAGACAGCATGCTGTCATTTCCTTATGCGTTTCATGTTTGATGTAGAAAGCGCTCTCCTGATCGCCTTCAGACAGCTCCACGTACTGAGATGGTCTATTACAGCGATGGCGAAGGGTTTTTTTCCACGAGCCTGGGTGAAAAAGTCTTTCTACTTCCAGGTAAGAACTCTGATGTGAAATCGCTGGGAGGAAACGGATTGTAGCTCAATTAAATGAATAAAATGGAGTGGTCGTGTTTTGCGTGTCGCTGTCACATCTGTCTGGCTGACAGCTGGCAGTCAGCGTGCTTCTCCTTATGCTCCCTGCGCTGCCAGGAAATTTCCTGATGAATGTGAATGCTAACAACCTTATTACTCACGCAGACCGGTTATCACAGGTCTAACATTGAGAGGGTAAATAAGCATTTTGCACCCTATTGTATAAATAAAAGGCTTTCAGAGTGCAAAGCGGACCTCTGGACTCAAAATAGTTAAAAACACTATCTAGTTGTAGATATTTTGAACTAGCAAATGTACACCGCCAATACAACATAATGAAGTTAGGATTTATACTTTAGGATTTCATAAAACTAAGTAAAAAGAAACAATTAAAGAAAATGAACTGTTAACTTTAATTTGTGTGTATCTGGGTCATTGTCCCAACAAGAGGCACCAGAATCAAGATGAGGAGCTTGAGTTAGTAAACATTATGGCCACGATTTGTGCCAACTACCAACCAGACCATATCACTGTTATAACAACTTGGTTGACATGAATTGTAGCCATTCCAGTCTGCCCTGTTCTTTTTAGAAAACACTTCCACATATTTTATTGTCGCCAAATTTTCCTGGAATCCATGCAATGTTCTCACTGCTGCTTACTATTTGTTGCAGCTGCACAGAAAATAAATGAACACCACTGAAGTGAATTTGATTAGACATGGAAAATTAATAGAAAAAAGCAACATGAAAAACATTAATAGGTGGACTTGAAAGAACACTGATAAGCTGCCTTATGAGACGTCAGCAGAGGCAGGTAGTTGATGGAGCCTAGTCTTTGACAGGGATGATTCTATCTTGATTAAACACTGATTTAAAGCAAATGCAAAAACGTTCTGTTCTATGGACCACACACCATATCTAATGTGAGTGTAATGGGTTTTGCAGCAAAGTGAAGCTAGTAGCTATAAGAGGGGAAACTTTGTGCATTGCAGGAATGAAACCGTATGTAGCCTAAGGCAGTAACAATCAGTAACCAAATTGCCACCCCAACAGTTTGCACAAGCAGTTTGTTTTAATCATAAAGCCTTCTTGTACACAGAAACATGCTCAAAGGTCCCTGTCAATTTTTGCCCATTGGTCCTGTGTGTTTGGATACTGTTTTGTGTTGTTAAGAGATGATAACTTCTGTTGCCAGTTTGCTTTGGCATGTTTAATACTATACTGATGCGCCTTTGAAGTCACTTAGTAGCTTTACATTTAGGTATTATGATACTAGCATGATCTGTCTAAACTAGATTGCCAGATCCAAGATGGTGGCATGTTAAGTGACTTTTCTTATTGTGCATTTTCCTCTTTAAAACACAAACATGTTGGTAGTTATGTAAGGTACAGATCTAAAAGGACCAGATCAAATGTCTGCTCTTAGATGTCTTGATAACATAGTACAGTTTAGCATCATATTTTGGGCTTTAAATAGCAACTGTTTGACGGCTTATTTAATGAGTCTATAAGGATGTTCTTCTTCGATGACATCCTTACTCAAGTTCTAAGATTCCTGCTGGCTTGGTGATGTAGACAGTTCAGAGAAGAGAGGAAGGCGGGCTTTTGTCTGGGCTGCAGTAACTGCAAGTTCTCAGTACTTGATGACGGCAAATTTAACTAAACCTTGACAAGTGGGAAACCAAATTAATTCAGCCATGCATGATTTATGACACAGTAACCCCTGCCTTGTATCCTGAACTCACTGCCTGTTTATACTAGTTTACACTAGTGCTCTGTTAATATCACAATGAAGAAGAGACCTCAGGGACCTCAGGGATCTGCTGCTTGGGTTTCACTTCTTTAACTCAAAGGTTGCATCATGTTCATCATTCAAACTGATCATTGAGTGTCAGCGTATGACTCAGACACATTCTCCTATGCAGCCTTTCTTCAGTCTATCTCTTAGATTATCTGCACAGACTTGTGTAATGCATGTCTAAGCAGTTCGATCTGACAGTGAAGTGTACTCTTTGTACTCCCTGTTTTTTCCCCAGGGTCCCACTATCTGTTCATCTCTTTGGGGCGTGTGTTGTTTGAAGGGTAAATAGTTCTGCAGAGGACGTATCAGACTTTTAACTCCTTCCTTTTCGCACTTAAATCATTCAGTTGTGGTCTATATAAAGTGGAACTGCAGTGCTTTGCTCTGAAATCCTGCTCTGCAGGTTCCTCTTTTATCCCTGTTCTGAGGTGCATCTGAGAGCAACTGGTGCGGTCTCTTTAAATGCTATTGAGGTACTTCACACCCCGACCCCTCCAGGTCAAAGACCATTCCACACCACCTCATTTGGCATTTTTTGTAGTTTAATAACAGAGATACAATTATCTAGCAGCGCAGAAACAAGACAAAAATGCCAAAAACAATGCAAAACAGTTAATGTAATAATACTATTCAAACATGCAGTACGGTTTTGTCCTGAAGGAGCTAAAAGCAGCACAGCACTAACATAAGCAGAAGGCCCAATGCTACTGCAATGGCAGGGCGTCATATTAATACACAATAAATTAATGTCTAAAATAAAGTTTGTTGTCATTTTAGTGTTACTTGCAGCTTACCGCTTTGCTGTGTCTGTTGTTTCCATAAACAGAAGGAACTGACTGCCAAATCAGATGAAGTCTTTCAATTCAGTTTTCAATTCAATTCAGTTTATTTATATAGCGCCAATTAACAACACATATCGTCTCAAGGCACTTCACAAAAGTCAGGTACATACATTCCAATTAATCCTAACCATTGAACAGTGCAGTTATTTATTCAAATTGGATAAAAAGTTTTTCTATCTAAGGAAACCCAGCAGATTGCATCGAGTCAGAGATTTGTAGCAGTCACTCCTCCTGGATGAGCATGTAGAGACAGTGGACAGTCACTGGCGTTGACTTTGCAGCAATCCCTCATACTGAGCATGCATGTAGCGACAGTGGAGAGGAAAAACTCCCTTTTAACAGGAAGAAACCTCCAGCAGAACCAGGCTCAGTGTGAGCAGCCATCTGCCACAACTGACTGGGGGTTAGAGAGAACAGAGCAGAGACACAAAAAGAACAAAGAAGCACTGATCCAGGAGTCCTTTCTGTGGGAAGGAAAAATAAATGTTAGTGGATGTAGCTCCTTTAGTCATTTCATCTAGAAAGAAGGAACAGATTAACTTTGAGCCAGTTTTCAAGGATAGAGTCTGAAAGAGAGCACCTATAATTAGTTACAGTAAAAGCTCAGTAAATTGTTATATCTAGGAGAGAGAAAGGGTTAAACACTGAAAGACAGGGCCAAGTGGATCATCTGTAGAAGGTGAGCATTAAGTTGTTGCCAGCAGAAGCTTGGACGATGCCCCTCTCCAGAAAAGTGTCACAGGTAGACACAGAGTCAGGCCAGGTGTAGCTTCTAGGAAGAGAAAAGAGAGAGGACAAAGTTAAAAGCTGAAATAACAGCAAATAATGCAAAATTGTAGATGAGTGTGAGAATGTAGCAAACAGGGTGAAAGTGGTCATTATGTCCTCCAGCAGCCTAAGCCTATAGCAGCATAACTACAGAGATAGTTTCAGTTCAGTTTATTTATTTATATATCGCTTATTTACAGCAATGTCGTCTCAAGGCACCCCACAAAGGGTCCGGAACGGACCAAGTGCCAGAGCCCGGCCACCCCAGAACGGGCAACGTGTAGGGGCACTAAGTAAAATAATAAACTGATAAAGTTTGGATTGGGATACCCCTCTCTTTCAGATTGATTATAACCATTGGCAAAGAGAGGGGGTCATACAGGTAGCAGAAATGGAGGGTGTGTTTGCACTTCAACCATAACTGAGCCGGTTTAGGCTAAACCTGACTCCCCCTTACTCCATCCAACAGGGAGGGAGGAAGGCGGAGGTAAAAAATAAGGAAGATGGCTTAGGTTATCCTGAGCTAACTAACTTTAAACTTTATCAAAAATGAAAGTTTTAAGCCTAGCCTTAAAAGTAGACAGGGTGTCTGGCTCATGGACCAAAACCGGGAGCTGGTTCCACAGGAGAGGAGCCTGATAACTAAAGGATCTGCCTCCATTCTACTTCTAGAGACTCTAGGAGCCACCAGTAAACCTGCATTCTGAGAACGAAGTTCCCTGTTAGGAACGTATGGACGTATTTTCAGCGTCACTCCTGGATAGGATATTTCTAATTTTGGCAATGTTCCGGAGATGAAGGAAGGAAATCCTAGAAACCTGATTAATATGGGATTTAAATGACATGTCCTGGTCAAAAATAACACCAAGTTTTTTTACTTTATTACCGGAGGTCAATTTAATGCCATCCAGGTTAAGTGATTGACTAAGCAGTTTCTTTTTTAAAGACTCCGGTCCAAAGACGACAACTTCTGTCTTGTCTGAATTTAGAAGCAAAAAATTTAAAGTCATCCAAGTTTTTATGTCTTCAAGACATGCTTGTAGTCTAACTGGTTGGGGTCATCAGGATTTATGGATAAGTAAAGCTGAGTATCATCAGCGTAACAGTGAAAATTTATGCTATGCTGCCTGATAATTTGACCTATTGGAAGCATATATATAGTAAAGAGAATTGGCCCAAGTACTGAACCCTGTGGTACTCCACAATTAACCCTGGAGTTTGAAGATGATTCATCATTTACATGAACAAACTGGAATCTGTCAGACAAATAAGATTTAAACCAGCCTTGCACTGTTCCCCTGATCCCTACAGCATATTCCAGGCTTTCTAAGAGAATATTATGATCGACTGTATCAAATGCAGCACTGAGATCTAAGAGAACCAGTACAGACACAAGTCCATTATCTGAGGCCATAAGAATATCATTAGTGACTTTCAGCAGAGCTGTTTCAGCCTGAAACTCTTCAAACAGGTCATTGCTGTGTAAATGCTCACACATTTGATTAGTAACTATTTTCTCAAGAATTTTAAATAAGAATGGAAGATTGGATATAGGTCTGTAATTTATTAAATCATCTTGATCAAGCTAAGGTTGCTTAAGTAAAGGTTTAATTACAGCTACCTTAAAAGCCTGTGGTACATATCCATTTAATAAGGATAGGTTAATCATACCTAAAATGGGGGTGGTAATCAGAGGTTTTTTCAGCATCCTTCTTGATACTGGTTGAGGTTGCTGAAGGCACTCATCCTTGATGTGGAGAAATGGGAATTTCCCCACTGATGTGGGAACATTTCCATAAAAAATAAAATGTAACCAGGCACTCTGAAGAGATTCTGATGCTGGAGGATGGTGTAATGAATTGTGTGCCTTAATATACCCAACAACTGAACATTTAGACTTTTCCTCTTGCATTTTTGGTCTATTTGAGCTCGGACGACAAAGTCAAAAACAGCGATAAATAAAAATGGCGGATACACGAAATTGGTAGCTGGAAGTCCATGACCTTGTTTACTTGTTCCGCAGCAAATACTGTGATATAACAGTTGGAAAACCTAATAGAGAACAAAGAAAACTGAACGTATTGAAAAATATGACCCAAACAGAATATAAAGATATCTACGCAGCACCTGGAGAGACTAAATTCAACTTTTGCATGATTTGCCCCCTTTAAGAGAAGCTAGTTGCCTATGCGTTCTAGTGCAGATTTGCTCTACAAAAACAACATCTCAAGACAGAATCCTATTTGTGTGATAGACCTTATAAAATTAAAATGCATCCATCATCAAAGTAGACAGGCCACATTGCTATAATAGTAGTGTGGACACACAATGGGCCTGTCCAATGTATTAATCTTAATCCTCACCTGACGTACCATTCCAAGCTTGTCTGGTGTCAATGATGAGCACGATGTTCCCAACGGTGATGGAAGGGGCTGCTTTTGTCGTTCTTGGAGTAGTGGCAGGTATTCTCTAGTCCACCCCCTCCAGAACATGTCAGATAAATATTGAGTCTGTTTCCATCTCTGGCGTAAAGATTCTGTTTATCAAAAAGACCAGGAGGGAGAGAAAGCTTGGTCTTGAGAAGCAAAAGCTGATCAGACGTTAGAGCTTCTAGGTCATTTGGATCGTCAGAGGCCTTTATCTGTATACTATAGATGATGAACTCTGCTTCACACAAAAGAGTATGTAAGCTCCTTTTTTTTTTTTTTAGTGTCTAGATTTTCATTATTGATCTAATCATTTGTTCCCAGACACCTTGGTGGTGGGAACCAGGGGGCGTATTGATGCCATTTTGTTGAAGGATGCTTTCAGTCTTGGAGATGTTCCAAGATGATTAATGGCTTTGTTGAGCTCACACTTGGTTCTGAACTTCACGAGTTGTCAGACATGTGAAGATAATGCCACATCTTTCTCACTGTGCTTCAACCTTATTTAACTTTGAATGGTCCAAAGCAATTCACTCCAGTATTTATGAACATAGGGTCATCTAGAAGCTCTCTGTCTCATGGTAAATCTGCCATTTGTTGCTGTCCTGCAGCTCCATCTGTATGTTGACAAATATGCATGTGGACTGGATTTTAGCTCTAGGAATCCAGTACATGGTCCTCAACAAGTACATGATTGCAACCGCTGTGACCCAAGTTCTCAATGTATTTCTTTCTCTGCTGATCAATGTTGTCACATAAAGATCTTCTTCCAGAATTGCTGGTCACTTTGACTCTTCAGGCCACGCAGCTCTGCTCAGCCTACCTCCAGCTCTGACGTACCAGGCTCCAGGACTGGGTTATGCTCGAAAAGACTACTTTCCCTTCATGCTTTTGCATTGCTGAAGTGTGGAGATCTCTTTGGTAAATGTATTACCTTGACAAGAGCGAATAGGAGCTTGCTCACATGCAAGGTATTTTCTACTATGAGTCTATTAGAATAAGTTCTCAACAGACCTGCTTTGAAATTCTCATCTCTTTGTCAACTTCAGCTGTAGTTTTAGTAGCATTCAAGTCCTTCCTCTTACAAAACAGCGTCACCAAAATACTCTTGACTTTAAAGGTGACCTATTATACTTTCTTTTAAACATTTGGGATAGATCTATGGGCTATACAAAACATGTTCATTACATTTTTCGCACAAAATCATTCTCAGATAATGAGATTTCAACTCCTCCGTTGCCCCTTTTTGTGGGCTCGTTTCAGAATGAGCTGTTTTAGGGCTCTGTCACCTTTATGCAAATTAGCTGTATCTGGCCACGCCCAGCAGTTCGTACACCTGAAAACGAAGCTGAAACTTCTAAGAGTCAACAATAAGTATTTACATTTCTATAATTTGCAGATTTGCCACGAACAGCAGAGACTGAATTTTTCTTCAGTCTTTCTGCAAATCCTGACGTGTACTGATGTGAGTTCTCAGAGCAGTCCATGGTAAAGTGATTCACACAAACTAGAATCTCTGTTATCCGACAGTGGTAGAATGTGCATGGACGCATGTCGGTCTTTGCGGCCAACAATAGAACATCTGCCTTTGAAGGTTGTAAAGCACGTGTAAGGTAAAACCAGTTTGTGAGATGTAATCCTCAATTGAAAATTAAGTGGGTGGAGCTCCACTTCAGTTGCTAGTGACTGGTGGTACTCAGGTAATGTTGCTAGGTGCCAGTGTAATTGTGATGTCACAATTAAACAGCTTTTGAAATCGCGTTTTTCTAGAAAAAATAAAACATTCATTTATAGCTTAAAACGGCTGAATGTTGTTTATTTTTTTTTCCATTTAAACTGTTTGTATAAGCATTTGAGACGTAGAAGTATAAAAACAATCAAAAGAAAATTTTGCATAATAGCTCCCCTTTAAACATCTATGAGACGGTTGTTAGCCTGATCCAAGATGAAAAGTAATGCAGGAAGTCCTGCACCACATCTCTTTGATCTTCAACTGCATTAGCACAGACCTTAGTGTTCTTTACCTCTGGGTCTTCCGTGATTAGATTCCCAGGGTTGTAAATCTCAGGCCAGTCGTCCATGGGCGTGATGAGAAAATCCGGCCCCTGTAACCAAAGTGTGGTTTTAAATTAGTTTTTTTGTATTTAGTCCCCTTGACGCAGAGTCAGCAGGATTTTGTGAAGTATTTACGTATCTCGACTGGTTTTGCTCAGAGCTCTTCAGAATAGTGTCCACATGATTAGCAATGAAAGTACAGAATTTATTTGTTTTGTTGCCTATGTAATTTAGCACTATTGTACTGTCTGACCAAAACACTGAGTTGGAGTTGCAGCTGTAGCTCTGATTTAAGTAACATGTCCATGTGAGGTGCCATTTTGGCTGCCGTTAGCTCCATTTGTGGAAATGGAGCACATTGGACTTTGTTGCTGCTGTTCTTCTGTAACAAGTAGCTTACTATCCTGTACGCCTCTTCACTGGCATCAGCAGTGTCATGCAGTTGGTTGAATACTGTTTCACCAAAACCAAGGCAATCATTCAGGTAGACCTTGTGCAGCATGGTGTCAACTGCTTGGCCATTGGATTAATCTCTGTTATTTAACTTACGAAGTGCAATACTATGCAAAACAGAGATAAAGTTGCACCAAATAAGAGTACTACCATCTTGAGCTCAACAATCTTCTTCTTGATGTCATCCTATGTCCACCAGAGAAAGCTTAGAAGGTTGAATACTTTGTCAGACACCTTTACCTGGTGGAACATTGCTTCCATGTCTCCCATGACTACCAGTTCTTCCTTCCTGAATTTGGTGATTACACCTAGAAGGGTACGAGGGTTTCCTTGTAGCAAACCTACAAGGTTTGCTCTTTGTAGCAGTTCATTATTTAGCCTGGGGTTCAATTGCCTTGGTTGCATTTGTCCCAATAAGGAGCCCAATCTTTGCAACAATCTTCGGGATAGACACCTGCTGAAGGTGGGTCCCCTTGTCCATATACTCTTGTGAAGGAATGTTATCCACGGATGCAGGAATAGTACTCTGGATGAAAATATCTGGGAGACTATATATTCAGTGTTGTCCACACTGCTTAATTCCAAGCCAGAAACAATGTAACTGTTGACGTGTTTTAAGCAGCTTAACAACAAACCCTTTGCTCGCAGAAAGTCTATTTTTTCTTTATGAAGAGACTTCTTCAACTTCCTGCACTGCTCCATTGCATGCTCAACACCATGGCAAAAGAGACAGGGTTTAAAAAATGCACAGACTTGGCTGCCACTGGCTTTACTCTTTGGCTTTGGGGTAGCCTCTTGATCACTGGTGATAGATGCAACTGTGCTGAAGCCTCTCCTGGTATCTCCTTTCCTGTGCAACCTCTTATCCAGGTGCCCTTTACATTTCCTCTTTGACGCTGAGTCCTTTATTTCATGCAGGGCTTCTTTGGCTTTCTTATTGACAAATTCTGCTAAGTCTTTAAATTTTACTCTGCAATTTTCCTTTTTATAAGTCTACAAGCAAGTATCCTCCACCTTTCCCTCAGTTTATACAAAAGCTCGGTAATGATAGCATGCACATTGTCTATATTGTCCAGCTCTTTCATGTTCTCCACATCTGTCATAGCATTATAACATCGCGCAAAAAGAATGGCAAAAAGAATGGAGAGCTTCTCAGTTGTCAGACATCATAGTAGGCTTGTTAATATATGCCAATGATATCTTGTATGATATCTTGTAGGCATTTCCAAAATTTTCTTTCAAAAGTCTCTTTGCTTCATTGTATCCGTGCTCAGGTTCCAAATGAAAACAACTCCTTATCAGCTCCCTGGGGTGTCCACTTGTGTACTGCTCCATATAGTACAATCTGTCCTTTTCACCCTGTTTTGTTTTCTACGCCATGTTCAAATGCTCTAATGAACAGCCAATATTCTAATGAGTCCCTTTTAAATATGAGAATGTTCTGCAAAGGCGAGGTAGCTCTTCTCTGTTGCTTACCTAGCATCTGGACAGCATCCTGTAGAGCATCTACTGCCTCTGGGGCCTTTGGTTGCTGAGTGATAGAGACATGCAGCGTTTGCATATTTGGTACACATTTGGGAGCCACATAAGAGTTCATTCCATCACAACTGGATGTTTTAGCTAAAACCCCTTCAAATCTATTTTAATATCTTGATCTTGGCATTGGCTGCTGCCAAAGCTGTTTGTAATTTCAGTTGCTATTTTTCAGTTTTGAGCTTGGCTTCCTTTTCTTCAAGTAGTTGTTTCTGTCTCAAAGTAGCTGCCCTGGCTAGCAATGTGGCTCATTCTGCTTTGAGACATGGAGATTAAGCCCTAGGCGTAGCATAAGAGGAAGATGCTTTGGAACCACGCTTTGCAGTTAGGACTGATGCATTGAAAACGCTGTCTAATGGTTGCACCCTCCTTATTGTATTGTGCAGCTTTTGTAATGCGTCTAGCCTCTTGCTCCAACCAAGCTTCAGTGGTCTTAGCAAAATCTTCAATTAAATCAGCTTTAGGTTCAAACCAGTTTACTTGCCCTCTGTTTATTTTTTCATTAGAATTTGTTTCAGTAGCCCTTTAACGCAAGCTGTAGATAAAGTTTTCCAAGGCCTGCTGATTAGCATCAGATTTAGCAAATAGCTGAGCTATACAGCAGCAAGGAAACTAAAAATTGGCTCCCACAAAAAGCTTAGTGATGTTTGAGGAGTATAACATTTCTTATGTCTCTGATCATTGCATGGTCTGACCTAGGGGTGAATTTGTTGGGAAGTGTTTTCCAGGGAAGATTGGAACTTGTAATGAGTATTTTGCACTTGTGAATAAGCTTTATTGCTTTAGAATGATTGTGTCAAATAGATTAGAAATTGCTCAGCACCCTTTGCCAGATTGACGGGTAGCAACATTAGCTTTTCTAAGGTCATTGCTGATGTCTTTCCAACTTGGTATTTTCTTAACACTTATCTGTGGGCTCCAGAAGAGCAAGCTGGCAAAACCCCCTGCTTTTACGTAGGTGGACTCACTGATGATTATTTGTTTAGCTGTTAAATCACACAGAAACAGCAAGGTTATACCTAGTTTTTCACACGCATCTAACGCATTTTGGCTGGATTGTTCTTTAGTAAACAATGACAGTGTGACAGTCCTAAAACCTTTTGAATCTTTCTTATTCATCGGGAGTTGTCGAATAAATTAAAAATGTCACAATAATAAAATAGTAAAAGATACATCTGGATCAGTCAACAAACATTTATTCAACTCCAAAGAGGTTGAGCTTGTTTGCCATCAACGTTAGGGATATGATGATAAATACTGTTCTAAGAATAAGAGAATAAGGTGGGAGAGATGTTATATGGGCCTTCGTGTGTTCTTCTAAATTGTACATATATTATATAAATATATTATAACTGGAGCATTTTTTGCTTTTTTTAGGTCAATCAAAGCGAAACTAGTATGCCATGACTTCTGTTTCCCTGGGGTAAAATAGGAACATGATCCATAGACCCATTTTTTATTCAACTCTTCACAACTCTTCAAAAAGGGAAAGACAAGAGAATATATCATTTGAATAAGGCAGATGTGTGTTGATCTTCATTAGAAGTTTTAAAACGTTCAAAAAGTTAGGACTGTGTCAAACCAGACTGCACAAGGACCCAAGTTAATCCTGCAGCCATACATAATAAGGAGCTCACTGTTGGAGAATTACAAGTCCCCATGACAACCATTTGACACTTCCTACATGCCAGCCTAATTGTTTATGACTGATGCCAGACAAAAGCCTTTTCTGTCCAAACTTCACAAACGTAAACATGGAGATTGCTAAACTCCTGGGAGTAAACTGGGAGTTCAATCTGTACTGTGTGCTCTGGTCAGATGAGCCTAAGGTTAAGCATTTGTGCAATAAACACTCCTGGTGAGTTTGGTGTGAAACAGCAACTCATGCCCACAGTTGTAAGATCTGTGATGCTGTGGCAGGTTTTGTTTCTAAAGGCCTTAGGGACGTTGTTAAAGTGCGTGGCATCAAGAACTTTTCCAGGATGGTTTAGCTAAAAACCTGATGGGCTTTTTCAGAAAAGTGAAACTGGGTCATCAGTGGGTCTCTCTGCTGGAAGCTGATCCTCCAAAAAATAGGGTAAATCAACACAGAATTACTTACCCAGACAGAAACTTGTTTGTCATACTGCATTTTAATGTCTCCAAGGAATTTTGACCAAAAACAAAAAGTAGTAATACATGACTGTATATTCAACCACCATTGTGAATGTAAATACCTTGTCCCTCACATTTTCAGACTTACAACAGACCCCTTCCTGTCCGTTTATTTTTAACGCTATAGTAATCAAGAAAAATCTAAGATCAAAACAGGTGCAGACTTGACCTCTGGTGCTGTGTTGCTGCAAACTGTATTTTGTTAGAATGTGGGAGCTGTGCTAGAAGCAAAGTGAGAGACAAACCATGCTGTCAAACTACACACAACATAAGCTGGTCCTGCCATGTGATCAAAAGGAGAATTAGAAAGACTTTATCCTCTCAGGAACAGTTACAGTGTTTGGGGAGAAAACTGACTGCAGTTTTGTCTGATTAGTTATGTATTGTGACTGATGCAAGCCCTTGACCTATTTTTTTCTTTATACTCTTGAATTCTGCCTTAAACTTTTTAAATTTATTCATTTAACATATTTAAATAGTGTCTTCAGTCATCCAATTTGATAGGCGACATGCAATTCAGCATTACACTACCCTTTATTTTTATTTATATATTACTTTCAACCATCCATTAAAAAAAACCAAAAAAAAGGTCTATCTATACATTTTCAAAAACAAATGTAAGCACAAGGCTGCTCTTTGAAGCAACAAAGTCTGGCTCCTTGGAAACAAAATATAGAGGGAATTAAGAGTGTATCAAGACCTTTTTAGAATGCTGCAAATGGACATTTTAAAACTTCCATTACAGGATACGTCGGGAGCCTTTAGATTTAAAAGGTTGGGTGCCAGTGGCAACCTTTTCACTTTTAGAGTCTTTTCCTAACTTTTTTTTCTGTTGGCACCACCATGTAATTAATAAAATAAAAACACATTAAGTATTTGTTAGGGATATTATCTAGAAAAAAAAGATCTAGACCAGTTTCCTGCTGGTAATGTTAAGTATTGCTGTTTGCCTTTGCATTCTAAACAGTTCTAAGAATGTTCAATCACTGCTGTTAGGAATGAGCCTTCGGAGGCAAAGTGATCTATTTAGTTATTCTCGTCGGTCAGCTTTAATTAACTGTAAATCATTGCTTTGTGTTGTTAGCCACAGTTCTGTTATTCTGTCCCACCTCACCCTGACCTTTTTCACTATGGGATTTGCATTCCTTGTTGCAATACCAGAAACAACAGGATCTCTGTTAAGAAAAGCAGTGTGAGACATGTGATAAATGCATCCTGTGACTCTAGCAGTAATTAGATTAATTTTAACTATCTGTAAACAAAAAGGTATCTCACTCAGTCTAAAGTCTTAACTAAAGAACAAAATCACATCTGAAGGAGCTTACTGCTGCACAAAGTGACTTGCCAAGAAGGCAGTAAAGTCATGTTGCCTTAGTGACCCATAATGTGGTCAGGGTTGGTTTTTCATTCTTGTTAAATATGGCTGCATTTCGATAACATGTAATTGTAAACAGCATCTCAAAATCTGGACTTAAAGTAAATACTATTTAATAAAAAGAGAATTAAAACAAAATAGCTTTTTTAACCATTTATTTTTGTCTTTGCTTTTTTGCTTAAATTATGATTCTGTGTGTCTTGTAATTCCTCCCAGGCTCGGATCTCCTTCGTACGGGTGAAGTACCTGTTTCTCACGTGGCTCACCGTACTGGTTGGCAGCTGGGTTCTCTATGTGCAATACTCCGCTTACACAGAGCTTTGCAGAGGACATGAGTGCAAGAACGACATTGTAAGTGATACCACTGAGAATAAAGCAGCAAAATTAAAACAACACATCAATTTCACAATAATGATTGTTATTGAATCATTTCAATTGTGCTACATAATAAAGGTTTTATGCCTAAAAAAACTGGTTAATAAATCATTTTTTATTTTAAAAAAATTAGGCTTAAATACAGAAGCAGTGGCTTAATAAATAATGTTAACCTTAAGGTTTTAACTGGAAGTAAGTTATTAAAAGTGGTTACTGATTAATCACAAAAGTGCACCGATGTAAGGACTTTGTGATATTTTCTATTTCCTCATGTTGGTCAAGATTTTCAGTAGGACTTTGGAAGAGCTGCAGTTGCCTGATTAATATTTCTACCAACACCTGAAAAGATCTTTAAAATAATCTAACCAACGCAAAATAAAAACTTGCCCTGCCCTTTTTTTTTTTTTTACGGGAAATCCTTCATTCTGTTCATCTGTTCACTTATTTCAGTATATTGTAGGTCTGTCTATTAATTGGATTTATGTGCTAGTAAAAGTACAAATTTTGGTCTGACTATAACTTTACCAAAGTTTCTGGCACGAAAAGTAGTTTTTAGAATCACTGAGCCTGATTGAGCACCTTTGCTTTTTTTGGGACCAAAATAATTCTGCCCTCTCTATTTTAGGCTGAAGAAAATTCCAGCCCATCCACTCATTGATATTATGGTGATAGTGACTGTAAGGAACTGTGCTCATGTTATGTAAAGGTTTGGCTCATCAGCATAGTTATGCCTAGAGATGTTGTACTACTCTATTGCAGCTCTAGGGGTAGCATATACAAGTACATATTAAATAACAGTGTTCTGAGAGAGGAACCTTGAGGAGCCCCAAAAGTTATGTCTGTTTGCTCAAATTTATAAACACAACAAACTAAACGGTCCAAGTCTGCCATAAGGTCTAAAGAAAAAGCCTAAACAATTATGGCTTGTTTTAAGGGATTACAAGAAAAACATATATCCTCTCTAAAAAGAATATGGCAGCACAGATTAGGTTAGAAAAATTCCAGCACCAGAATTCACTAAAATTCATTATATTCTTTTCCAAGTGTGATAAATACAGGAGGGGCATCATTGATGGCTCTGCCTGCAGCAGTCTTTGTGAGGAAAAAACTCTCTACTTGGGCAGATGTTTGTCCACACTACCAAATAACCAGGTAGGAGACACTAAGACTTCTCCATGTTATCTGACATATTGGGTGGTGTTTGATTGGTATTCGTCTTTTTCCCAGGTGTACACAGGAGGCTGGGGGGACCACAGTGGTATCATCCGCTGCAAGCTGGGGGAGGTGGTTCACTATGAGCTGGGCGAGGAACCAGAGCCACGAAGAGAACCCCCAGTGTTTGACAAGCCTAACAGAGGCACCTCTGTTGAGAAGTTTAAAGAGATGCTCTTCAATCATCTTAAGGTGGACGAGCATTAATCGTGATTAAAGTTTAGATAGAACTAAATCTATGATGGACAACAGTTCTAAATGTCCTTCTTTCTCTGCCAGTCCAAGCTTGGAGAAAATGCAAACCTTCCCAGTCTTGTTGGCCAGATCCTCTCCGTCGCTGATGGCAACAGAGATGGACGGGTGTCACTGCCTGAGGCTCGTTCAACATGGGCCCTTCTGCAAATGGACGAGGTATCTTGCAAGAACAATGCTTTGGCAGTTTAAATATTCTAGTTTCATAACGTATTAAAGGGTGGGCAATTTCATAAGATACAGGAAGAGTGATCCTATGCTGGCCCTCACATAAGATTCATCAGGTTTTTCTTCACTTTGAAAAAAGAGCCTCAGGGTTGCGGTTCAAATGAAAGCAGAGCCATAGGAGCCAATAGGAAAACACTGTTACAGTGATGAGGTCAGAGATTAGGCATGATTGATAGAGGATGGCATGTTTAATGGATGGATGGATGAGTCAGCAGATGAAGGAAGCAGGGACGGGCATGAATAGATAAGGGAAGGTGGGATGCACGGGGGATAAGAGTTAAAAAAAGGAAGTCTAGTGGTGTTAGGTTGGATGGAAAACATACAGTTTCAGGCAGAGGTTTACAGAAAATCATCGATGCCATTTAATTTCAAATTATTTTGGGCCTTTTAATAATGCATTTTACCCAGTCTTTATGTTTATAGTGTTATTATTATGCAGCAACCAACTTCAGTGCTTTCTGAACAAAACAGGAATTATAAATATTGCAATTAATTGAATTATTTAATATTGCAGTGTTTGCAATGCCAAACAGTTGGGAAAAGAAAATATTATTTTAATAAAATAATATTCAAAACTATGATTTGCCAAATAAGAAATCAATAACCTTTTGGCCAGTTGATTCTTAATGTTATGGTGAATTAGCCTTTACAGTGAGTTTTGAATGGAGTTGACACATCCAAGATGGTGGCAAGACATCTATTACAAGATGGTGAATGAAGAAACGAGCTGTGTTGTGAGCACAGCAGGGTTAATAGTGGCTGCCATTTAGCAATAGCAGAATAATTTAGCTTTTGGCTTTAGCATTAGGAGTACTGGAGACAATTTAGCACTTTTTTAAAGTATTAAGGAGACATATTTTAGCAGGTTACTGAGAGGAGCTGAGGGGCAAACAGATAAAACGGGGCAAACTAACTTCACCGGACCATTAGTATTTAAACCACTCATTTAAACCGTTGTTTCTTTCTTGGTTCTGTCACTGTGGACATTAATACTAGCATCCGACTTCCAGTTTATTTTCAGTCTGAGTTTTGTTGTTTCTTGTGGTTGTTTAGAAGCATTTTAACAAATTTTCTTTCATTTAATGATGATAGTTTGAGTCAGATGGTTAAAACTTTAATACAGTTTGATGTTCCAAAAGGACAATGATCCCAAACACACTAATTTTTGAAAACTTACTTGGGTTTCCTGAATGGTCTCCCCAAAGTAACAACTTCAAGCTTATTAAATATTTGTGGACTATCCTTCAAAGACAGATCCCTGGCAAGGAAACGGCTAGTTTCAAAGATCTCCACTGATTCTGCGTAAAGTGGTTAACTATTTTATAAAGGTGCCCTATTATCGTTCCATATTGGAAGGAGAACAACTAAAATTAAATTATTAAAAACCGGATAGTAATATGACATTTTTGCCCATGATCAGTAGATTTAAACTATTGGATCTGGAACTATTATAGGATCTGTAGATGACAAGACAATCTGCTTTGTTGAATGAACCAAGAAGGCTTGCTGGGTGAGTTGTTCATGTAGGGCCCTGCTTCTATTGGTAGTAATTTATTTGTGCTGACTGTTTTTCTGTAGCCTTATGATGACACAGATTTCTACTCTGTTCATTTAGGTGCTGCTGGGTCTGCTGCTTCAGGACCGTGGACATACTCCACGCTTCCTTGGCTACTGCGGAGACCTCTACATGACGGAGCGGATCCCCAACGCGCCCCTGTATGGGTTCTCATTGCCCTGGCCTTTTGTTTCTTGGGTGCCCAGAGGTTTTCAGCGAACCATGGACCAGTGGTTCACCCCTTCCTGGCCTCGCAAAGCAAAAATCTCCATGGGCATGCTGGAGCTTGTGGAAGACATCTTCCACGGTACCTATGGGAGCTTTCTTATCTGCGACCTTGCTGCATTGCATTTCAGTTATACTGACCGCCATGAGCTCCGTCTGACCAACACACAAGTGGTGGTCCCTGAAGAGGAGTTCAGGCGCACCATAAGAGTCCTGAAGTGTGAAACGGATGCTGATTGTGTGTACGGTGTGGACTGCCAGACGTCCTGTGACCGGTCTGAGAAGCGGTGCAGGGAGGAGCCCGTCCAGCCAAACTTAGCAAAAGCATGCAGCGTACTGAAGGACTACATCCTGCGTGGGGTGCCTTCAGAAATGAGAGAGGAGCTAGAGAGGCAACTGTATGCCTGCATGGCTCTCAGAGGGAATGCTGGACAGATGAACATGGAGCACTCGCTCATCCTCAACAACCTAAAAGCTCTGCTTTGGAAACGGATCTCGCACACCAAGGACTCATGATGTGGGGTGGTGGCAGATATCGTTTAGAAACCATGCTCATCGGATCTCCAAGTGGAACCGAGTGGAAACTATGCTGTGATGAATGAGTAGGATATATAATGAAGTCATATCTATCGCCCTCTACCATTTTTGAACAGAAATGCACTGATAAGAGCTTTGGGGCCAATTTTCATGCTGAGTTTTTGTAAAGCGTTGTGATTTCTCTTTAAAAACTAGAGTATGAGACGATATACGGACACAATTCAAAATATGTTTTGCTGTGAGCAGTCATATTTTATAGGAGCAGGGACAACAGCAAGCAGGTGTATGAGAGAAGTAGCTGTAAAGCAAGTTTTCACTGTTGTTTCATAACAAAGAAAAAATTATCGGGCATTTTCAGCTGGCTTTAGCATCTCATTAACGATTAGCACAGTATTAAAAACAGTAGTCTCAGGGTGTATTACCTTGAGGATGTACATCCTTACCATAACTATGACATTTCCAAATCCAGAATGTTCCCTTACAGACAGAGGCTGAAAGCTCAAAAGGTTGAAACCGAGCACCTTTACTATAGGGTGTCAAGCCTTCCTGTTGTCTGTGGAAAGTTTCCCTCCATTTTACCTTCCTGCAGCTAGGAAGAACCATAGACAACAGTTTCCTTTATAAATGGCTTTTTACATCTGTCTTATTATCTCACTTCATTTTAAACACCTCACAAATAACAAAATGGTCACCTTTGAGTCTTCTTTACTGAGTGACATCGTCCAAACCGAAAAGTGTTGTTATTAGTGCAACCTGGTAACACCGACTGTGTTAGAAAAAATCGGATATTTGAGTTTCTCACCAGTCTGGGCTGGTTAAGCTAAAAACCAACCAATTCTCTGTGTATGTACTTATAAATGATAAATCCGGTTGACCTACCTCCTCTCTTACTAATTTAAAAGTCTAAAGCCTAAAACCTTTACCTCAGTGATTGCGTGTTCTTATCAGGCAATTTTAAAACAACTCACAGTACCTTATCATAATGCATTGTGTTGTTTACCACAGTGGAATATTGTTATAGAGAAACACAATGGGCTGATGTTTGAAGAGCTTGGTAACATCTTTACCGATTCTGCCATAAAAATCCCACAGCTGAGTTATAAAAATGTTATTTTATTTTTTCATTTTAAGATGAAGTATTGGAAAATCAGAAAAGGATGGATGACACATATTGTATCAAATTCACAGAGGACCACAACCAGCAGTGCACTGCTGTATTTTTTGAATTACACTTAAAATATCACACTCTTAAGCCTCTCTGGTAAAGTCTATTCGGGGGTTCTGGAGAGGAGGGTCCGTCAGATAGTCGAACCTCGGATTCAGGAAGAGCAGTTTGGTTTTCGTCCTGGCTGTGGAACACTGGACCAGCTCTACACCCTCAGCAGGGTCCTGGAGGGTGCATGGGAGGTCGCCCTGCCTCAAGTGGAGGAGTTCAAGTATCTGGGGGTCTTGTTCACGAATGAGGGAAAAATGGAGCGGGAGATCGACAGACGGATTGGTGCGGCGTCAGCAGTGATGCGGGCGCTGTACCGGTCTGTCGTGGTGAAGAGAGCTGAGTCAAAAAGCGAAGCTCTCGATTTACCAATCGATCTACAGTCCTACCCTCATCTATGGTCGTGAACTTTGGGTCATGACCTAAAGAACGAGATCACGGATACAAGCGGCCGAAATGAGTTTCCTCTGCATGGTGTCTGGGCTCTCCCTTAGAGACAGGGTGAGAAGCTCGGTCATCCGGTAGGGACTCAGAGTAGAGCCGCTGCTTCTCCATGTCAAGAGGAGCCAGTTGAGGTGGCTCGGGCATCTGGTTAGGATGCCTCCTGGACGCCTCCCTGGTGAGGTGTTCCGGGCACGTCCCACTGAGAGGAGGCCCAGAGGACGGCCCAGGACATGCTGGAGGGACTATGTTTCTCGGCTGGCCTGGGAACGCCTTGGGATTCCCCCGGACGAGCTGGCACAAAGTGGCTGGGGAGAGGGAAGTCTGGGTTTCTCTGCTTAGGTTGCTGCCCCCGCGACCCGACCCTGGATAAGCAGAAGACAATGGATGGATGGATGGATGCATGGATGGCACTTTAAAAACTTTTATATCTCACTAAATAACAGAATTAGTTTCAAGGTTATATAACAGGATTCTTTTCTACACGTCTTTAGAACAGGTACCATGACTTTTCCTGAACCTTGGTCCTTCACTTTGATCATGAGCATCATAAGTTCTCACAGAGATGGGGAGACAAACTACAAAAAGAGGCAGCATGACTCTGATGTTGAGCTGTGAAGGTAAACTACGGTCCAGATGATTAGTTTAACCTTCATTGAAAAGGTGTTCTTACCGTTCTTTTAGAGAAGCACTGGTTTAAATTTTTTTGTATGACAACATAATATTTTGTCATTACCAAAGTTGTAATGTGAAAGTGGAGTGCTGGACAGAGGATTACGTTGTTGTGGTGAATTTCCTACTTATGTCAGGCTTTTAATTATGCGTTTGAACAGTTTTTTTTTTCAGGGCGATATGATTGTTGTATGACAACTTCAGTTTCAAAACAAGTTTGAATGTGTGTTTGGGATCATTGTCTAGCTGTTGAGCTGACGTTGAAGAATATGTATTCTGAAACAGCCCCTTAGCCTGATGTTACCACCACCATACTTTACAGCTGGTACAGCTTTCCTACGTTTCAAAGCATCATCTCGATGCCTCCTATTATACTTCTGGTGATTGTGACCAAATAGCTCAATCTCTCTCTCTCTCCTTTGACCATAATCCATTTTTTCCAAAGGTTTGGCTTGTCTATATTGGCAGCTGCAAATTCCACTTGTGCTTTAAGGTGTCACATTTATCAAAGGGGGTTTCGGAATGGGTAAAGCCAGCTAACTTTAGGGTTGAAGAATGGTCCTGACATCAACACTATTAAAACCTTATGGACTGTGCTTAAAGGCCAGATCTGCGCCAGGAAACAACCAACTGAAAGCTTTTTTCAGCCCTACAGTTGCAGCTTTGGTCATTGTGGGTATAAGTGAATCGCTCCAGTTCATCCACCATATTATATCCTCCAGCTCTGCGGTACCATGCATCTATTTATTTAGATAGAAATCCCACTTATTTGGCACTATTAATGACCCTGTTTACTCAAAGGTAAAACTGCTATTAATCTGCTGAGGCTACATTTGAAAACAGGAACTATAATCTTCCCCAAATAAACTTAGTATTTCAAGCACAGGATACAAAGCGACAACATGGTTACTGGTAGGACATCCTAACTTAATGTCATTCTGAGGATGAACTACTTTACATATATAGTCGTGTTCAAAATAAAAATGTGATTTAAAAAAAAGAGTAAAGCTCAATATTCTAGAAGAGGATTTATTTCCATAAACGGAAATGCATTAGAAATGTTGCACGTTCTATTCCAAAGCAATACGTGAAGAAAAACATCACATTTGCACTAACTCTAGAAAAAGTGAGGAAAAGGTACCATGACTATTTAAAAAAAATAGCAGCGTCAGCATTATTCTTACAAACTGAAACTTTTACTGTAACAAAAGAAATGCCTGAAGTTTTTGTTTTCTTGTCAATCACTGAACCAAATTTTTCGTCTGTATGTTTCTGAGGACTGCTTCACATGTGTGTTGCATGGAGTCGACCTACTTGGGGCACATGCAAGCAGGTACTCTTCACCAGGGTGGTTGGAAAACATTCACAGATGATGTTACTCTACTGGTTCTCGGTTGGATTCAGGTCTGGGGATTAGACTGGCCACTCCATATTGTTAAGTTTGTTGGTCTAGAACCAAGACGTGGCTCTATTATTGGTGTGTTTCAGGTTGTTTCTGTTGACACCCATTTCAAGAGCTTTTCTTCTTCGGTATAAGGCAACATGACCTTTTCAAGTATTGTAATGTATTCAGAGTGATCCATGACCCCTGGGATGCTATTAATAGGCCGAGTACCACAGTATAAAAAACAACCCCAAATCATGATGTCCGCCATGCTTTGTGTACTGTGGCTTGAATTCTATGTTTAGGGGTCATCTGACTAACAGACTGTGGCCTCTAGAATGAAAAAAACCAATGTTTTTCCTTCATATCTCATTAGGCACATTTGAACCTCTACATCATATCAGGTTGTAATATTAACAGTGGGACTTTGCAGGGTCTTCACATAGATGTCTATTAAGCGTTACAGTACTCACAGGTAACTAAACCACCCTTGAGCTGTTTGACCTTTGTGCTACTCATTGATCCATCTGAACAGTACTTTTCTGTTTTCTTCTATGTTTTGGTTTCCATTTTAAAACATTTGAAATAATTATGGCAGATCAGCCTGTCATGTTCTGCAATTATTTTTTTGTCTTCCCCTCTCCTACTAACGTTTTAATCAAAGTACCATCTTCTGGACAATGTCTGGAACAATTTTACTCTGATTTTCAGAGAAACCAGCATGTACAGCATTTGTTGCCTTCATCCCTAAATGAGGACCAACTGCTTTTATTTTGAGCACAGTCCGTTTTACATAATGATTCAGTTACCCAGAATCAGCAACATGCAGGTCATGTCTGTTTATTTTACCATGTAGAAATATTTCCACTAAAAACAGTGATTGGTCTAATGTTGGACCATTAATTTGAATATGACTGCAAGTGCTGACAAGAATGACTGATGTAAAAGCAAAGAAATGAAGAGATTTACCTTGTCAAGATTTGGATTGTCTGAAGCTGGAACATCAAGATGGTGAAGGCAGGATAAGCTGTAACTCCAAACTGTGATTCAATAGAACTGTGCAAATCTTTGACCTCAGGGGCCAAAACCATCTGACAGGCCTTTATGTCAGCTTGTCTTTATTTAAAAATGCTCTTAAGCACAGGAATGTTTTTGTCAAATGTATATTTAAAATGGTAAGATAAGAGTGAAATATAAAGTGCTCACACTTGCCCTCCTGGCTACATATTTGACATGATTACAATAAATGGCTCATGGTCCTGCCATTTATTGTATAAAGATGATTCAGAAGATACTGGTGAATGTTCTCCTTTCCTTTCATAAAGGATGTTTCTGTGTGTCCTACACTAAAAGGTCTACAAGTGATACTGTGCTTATACTCTTGGTGTTTGTTCTCATTTCACAGCTGCCCAAATGCCTCGAGTGAAACGTTTTTTAATCAGATCAGGAGTAATGAAAGTTAATATTTTTTTTCCATTGTTACCATCTTTATGGATCTTGACAGTTTCTTCGTTCACTATACCAGGCATTTCTTACACAGTGAACATCATCGTGTGTGAATCTTCCATGTTTCCATTTTTCACTGAAGAGATCTGTAACATGGTACATTTTTGGATTATGGGTCACAATACTGAAGTTATTTTAAGAATGTCTACCATCAGTGGAAATGTGAACTCATTCAATGCTGATTTAAAACAACAAAAATAAAAGTTCCTTTTCATTGTAGCTGGATTAAAATCACTTCAGCCACTGAACTGTACACCTAATCGACCTGTGGAGCACATCAAGCTTAGTCAGTGCTGCCTTGAGTTTTGACGTTTACTTTTAGAAGAAACCAGCATGATTTTTGCACAATTAAATGCCATACAACTTACTGTCACAAATGTAATGTGTCTGTGTGGATTCATTTCAAAGCATGGTAAAATGCAAACTTTGATACAATTAGCACCAACAGTTGCAAAGAGGTGTTTGAACAGGTTGATCCTTGTAATAAACAAAAAGCAGAAAAAAACAGTTAAACTTTATGAACTGTAAAGAGTGAACTGAAGTAGGTAACAGAAAACCAGAAAGAGATGATCAAGTGATGAACTGGCACACAAGAAATGGATAACAGCTTTGAGAGGATTGTGTTTAAGAATCCATTTAAGAATTTGGGAAAGATTCAGGGACTGGAGCTAGAGTCAGTGGCTGCCTAACAGGAGATTCTAGAAAACTCCATGTCTCCCCTCTGCTGTACATCATTTCTGGACATGTTTTCATTATCCAAACTTAGAACCAGAAGTACCAATACTTGCTTTATTGACCATGGTATCACGGTTGATGGACCAGCAAACTGGTCTGTCCTAAACCCCACAGAGACTCTGGCTGCTGTGAAAACGTAGCGACTCCAGAGCACAAAATTGCAGATGAGCTGAAAGCTGCCATTAGGCAACATAGGTTTCCCGAACAGCTCTTTCTGATCTCCTCCACGGCATGCTGCATGTAAAGGTTCATCCAAAAAGGGCCCTAACCAAGGCCAGAGTGCTTGTACTGTACAGTGCATGGACATATTATTCACAAGATAACCCCCTTTTCACAGTCTTAATTCATAAATGAAATTTTTAATCTTATTCAAATTTAAAGATGCATCTGTATTTCTCACACTTTGTACTCGTACTTAAAGACACCATAGTAGCATGTTAACTAAACAAGACTATAATGCTGTATGAGTGAAAAAGTTTAGAAATGCAAATAAACTTTTGACTGCATCTCCTAAAGTTTAATCGCAATGCAGCCATATCGGATTTTGAGGTTTGGTTAATGAGATTTATCCCACTTTTTAACTTTACAGGACCTTAGTTATTGTAACTGGAACAGTTTAAGTCTTGTTGCACTACTGTTGTAGGTTGCCCATCAGCTGTGATGGTATCTGAAAATGTACTGTTAAAGTACTTTATATAAATTGACAACCACAGATAAAAAATAAACCATGCCGTACTCCATTACAGCCACGAGGAAAGGTAAGAACTGAAGAGACAGGGGTGACTTGAATATATTTATTTGTCTGTGATGTGTTGGCTTGTTCTGTCGCACCCCTAACCATCCCCTGCTTCTTGTTCTTGTGCTCGTAAGAAGCTGGCCTTTTTCTGGGCAACGCGGTTCTTCCTCTGGGCCAGGGATAACTTGGCTCGGTTCCACCTGCACGAGAACAGACAAAAAGCTAACTCATTAAGATTCACTGCAACGGCTGAGAGAAAAGTATGTCCATTTAGGCCTGACATTTTTCAACCCACACCAGGAACCTGTCATTAAACATGGGCAGTTTTTTATTTTTTAAATCAATGTGATACGTAGGGCTATGTTTACAAAATGGAAGCATTGTAACACAATCAGGGACCCACCTTTTCTTTGTGACATCTCTTTTAGGTTTCTTTTCAAGTACAGGATTCGCTCTGATAGCGCCGTGGGCTTTCTTATACATTTCTTCTACCTGAAAGCAAAAATGCAACATATTAGCAGCAGCTTGGAGCATTTCAGTCTTCAGAATGAATAGTTGTGCTTCTCTCAGCCCCGTCTTGAAAGGACAGTAAACATCAGCCAATGCAAATGAAGGACCAACTACATTTAGCTCAGCAGGCTATTTATCATCACTGAGAAGCAGAGAACCAAGACAAGCGATGGGCAGAAAAAACTGTCACAAAGTTTGATTTCTTTTTGAGACCAAAGAACCGATCCTACTGTGTCTGGTGTGACTCCGTTCTTAATGAAGCGAGAGAACTGCTTCTTGTAGGCATCCTCGTCCTCCTCCATCAGGTAGGACATGTAATCTGCCACGTTCATGCCCATGATGTGTTTTCGATGCACTTCTGCGTTGAACTCTTTGCTCTCTGTGTCATAACCAGGGAAGCGTTTCAAGCTGCGCACAAAAACAAGACTAAGTCAGAAAGTGAAGCACAGACAATGGTACCCTGATTCTCCTTTAACTCTATAATCCAGTAAACCCACAGTAACCCAGTTACTGTATATTTGCTTCAGTTGAGCTTGCTTCTCTCAGCCCCGTCTTGAAAAGGACAGTAAACATCAGCCGATGCAAATGAAGGACCAACTACATTTTGCTCAGCGTACTGTTTATCATCACTGAGAAGCAGAGAACAACCAGCGAGATGGTATGGCAGTATAAAGTGAGAAGCTCAGTCATCCGGGAGGGACTCAGAGTAGAGCCACATCTTCACGTCGCGAGGAGCCAGTTGAGGTGGCTCGGGCATCTGGTCAGGATGCCTCCTGGACGCCTCCCTGGTGAGGTGTTCTGAGCACGTCCCACTGGGAGGAGGTCCAGAGGAAGACCCAGGACACGCTGGAGGGACTATGATAAACAGAAGAAAATGGATGGATGGATGTGAATGAGTGTGTGCATGGTTGTTTGTTCTGTGTGTCTCTATGTTGCCCTGGGATGGCTTGGCGACCTGTCCAGGGTGTACCCCGCCTCCCGCCGTGGGCTGCTTGAGAAAGGCACCAGCTCCCCCGTGACCCACTATGTAATAAGCAGTAGAAAATGACTGACTATATTTATGTATGTGTGTGTATATATATATATATTTTTGTTTTTCCCCTAATGTATTTTTTGAAGCATTTTGCAGTATGTAAATATTTAACAAATTCTGTACTATATTGTTTCTAATTTTGTTGACTTTTTATTCATGGTTATTTATTATAGTTTTTATTATTTATTTATCCTTCCTAATATTACCTCACTAGAGGTTCACCTTTAATCTGTCCTGCTGCTGAAACTATTTAATTTCCCCCTAGGGGGATGATAGGGTTAATCTTATCTCTATACTAATAATTGTATGATTGTTATAAAAGTTTATGTGCTCTATTACTCCACTGTTTAGGGGGTGGCTCCCTGCGCGATCGAGCCGATAGCATCTTATTAAATCACTTATTCATTGTTGGAGAATTTCTCTCGATCTTCCCACCATCTTCTCTGCTTAAGACACCCTCACTGCTCTTAACATTTCCTCACTTTAGGAGCTCTTTAAGGATTTTCAAATGGTTGGCTGATTTTTTTAAATCTGAGGGACCCCACACATGATGATAAAAAAAAAAATAGGTAGGTATAACAGGACATAAACAGATTTCACTCACACACATTCAGATTACAGACAGGAAATCTCGAAAATCGAGTTTAAGCTTGAGTTCAGAGTAATTCCCTTCCCTGTTTCCGTCACGTCACTTTCTGATTGGCTACACTTCACATTCAACAGGCTGCGTGCTCGTTTGTCCTCGGGGAACACCCCACACCGTAGGTCATCGGACCAAGACAATACAACATTATGAATTTCCCTAAATTGAGGTCAGAGTTGTCCCACACACAGTAGGAATATCTCATAAGCGTATCAGGGCAGAAATCGGCATAAAAATCCTGCCGTGTGAACCAGGCCTCAGGTCTAAGATGCTTCGTAAATAACTTTTGAGTAAAATTCTAAGAAAAATCTTAGAATGACATCACCTGGAGCTACTTTTAGTCATACGATTTTTTGCGAATATGGAAAGTTTTGAGATGTTATTATTAAACGAAATAACATTTGTTACCACATAAAAATACTGGAAACTGATACCACTGAGTACCGATGCCCAGGTACCAGGTATAGGTTCAAATGTGAAAGGTACCCATCCCTACAGTGGTCGCTGTGTGCATGTGCTGCCCAGACTTTATGCACATTATCAGTCTCTGTGAGTCCCCGTCACTGACTTTACACGTGTCGTGACCCAAACTGTGGGAACCACGGCTGTGGTTCCGTAGTGTCTTGCTGTTTTATGGGAAAAATGATTTGCTCAGTGGAGTTTTACACTGCAGCCATCTGAATGTTTGTATACAGTGAAGCTCTGCTGGAAACGGATCCTCCTTACATCCTATTTTACTCCCTCCTTTTCTCAAGGCACAGTTCAGACATTTTTGTAATACATCAAAAATAAGTGGTTTGCTCATCCTCCCCTCCTGCTCTGTGCACCGCTGTGGTTTCTGTATACTGACCTGTGAGGAATGGCCAGTCCTCCGTCCACTGCTCCTTTCAGGGCTCCAAAGACCTTGTTTCCCGTGGTGGTTCTGGCCAACCCTGCGTCCAGGTAACAGGTGAAGGCGCCTGGCTGCCCATCGACACTCTCCACGTTAAACTCATCTCCCGTCACCTCCACCTGACCTTCATATATCTGATCCATTCCAAACTTGTGCAGCAGCTAGCAAGTGAGAACAGGCATAAAGGTTCAGAAATCAGATGGGACACCCTATACCACTGCATAAAACTCAATAAGACATTTACCCTGCGGGCCAGCAGAAGCCCAGTGCAGTAGGCTGCAGCGTAGTTTGTGAGGCCCACATTGATCCCGTATTTGGGCAGCTCATGGGAGTAAGCAGCACTCACTATGTGGTCTCCCTCGATCTTTGAGTAGGCGATCTGGACAATGTGAGAAAATAGCAAACAGGTAGATCAGATCCTTTTAAAAAACATGCGACTCAAAAGCGTTTAGCTGTGCGTGTCAGTCTAACCTGGCAACAGATATCCCTGTTGGACAGCCGGACAATCAGTCGGTACTTTGGGGTGTTGTACTTGTTCTTGTCCTGCACAACCAAGCGCTTGCGGGCAAAGAAGTCGGTTTTCCCCTCTGATAATTTAAAAGGACCCAAAGTCAGCGGTACATTCTTCCATTACATACATTCCCATCAATGAGTCTGTTATTTTTTTCCCCCAACTGCTGGATTTTTGCGATTACATTCCTATCATGATACCTGTAGCAAACTGTATTATTACTGTGTTTCAGGCTTTCAGAAAAGAAAATGGAATCGGCAGGTCATATCTCCAAGAATACTAGAAATTTTTGAAAGAGGGTGGAAACCTTTACGCTGCAGGTACTGACCTGCCGATCACTGATCAGAACCCTCCAAGAGAAAATTTGCTGATTCCAATCTGTGACCAATTGATTGGTTGAAAAAGAAAAAACTTTTCTACAGTAACAAACTTGCAATCAATTGTTCATAAGAAGTCAGTTGGTTGATTAATATTTATTCCAGCCACTGATAATAATCACAGAACATAGTAGAAATGTATGGATCATGCCAAACGTGTGTGATGAATCTTTAGCTTTGAGTCACGACCTTAAAATAAATGTTTTAAATGTAAATAGAGGGCCATACATGACATCAGATTCTTTACATTTTACCTACATGCATGCTCTCAGTATCATTGAATGGTCTTATTCCATTTGTCTGGGCATACATCACTGGAAGATTTCCTCAACACACCAACTACCATCTACAGACGTCTGCTTGGAATCACAGACGAGTAGCTGTTACATGCAGCCCTTTACCTCTTCTTCTCCTGAATTTGACCTCGTATCTCTTGAAGTAGGATTTATTTTTCACCACCTTGACGAAACCCTGCAAACATGCACACGGTGATGATGTTAGTTTAGCGTTAATGGCAACATAACTGTAGTCATAGAAACCATCAGCCGTTGTTAAGGCTCAACCAGAAGCTTTAAGTTTCTGAAGCGAATCCAGGAGGTCAGATGAGAACCAGTCTGCCATGAGTCGCCACGCTGGAGCAAAGCGGCTCATCTGCCATGAACCAGCAAACACCCGCCGGCATCCAACTCCATCTGCTCCACACACGGCCAAAAACACTCCTACACCACCACACACATCTCCACACACGCCTCCTGTCCACCATGAGGCATATATAAACACTTAATACTTGCCATTTTCTGTAAAATTCACCCTTCTTCCTCCACAGCCCCAGAAACGACCTACAGGATACGGAAGCCTCGCACACGTCACTTCTTTTTTCCGGCAAAACCCCTGTTTAGCCATGCGGCAGCGCCACCTGTCGGGTTAGAAGAAAACTTGGCGTACAGACACCTAAAGAGGGCACCATGACACAGCAGAGTGGCTACAATTCTGATTCAGCTCAGCACCCAGAAATGAGTCTGGAGACACTGTGGAGAGCGATCTGCTGCCTACAACATTCTTCAGCATGACCGGTTTGGCAGTGGGTCAGTAATGGTGTAGGGTGGCATTTCTTTGGAGGGCCGCACGGCCCTCCATGTGGTCGCCAGAGGTAGCCTGACTGCCATTAGGTACCGAGATGAGATCCTCAGACCCCTTGTGAGACCATATGCTGGTGCGGTTGGCCCTGGGTTCCTCCTAATGCAGGACAATGCTAGACCTCATGTGGCTGGAGTGTGTCAGCAGTTCCTGCAAGATGAAGACATTGAAGCTATGGACTGGCCCGCCGTTCCCCAGACCTGAATCCGATTGAGCACATCTGGGACATCATGTCTCCCTCCATCCACCAACGTCACGTTGCGCCACAGACTGTCCAAGAGTTGGTGGATGCTTTAGTCCAGGTCTGGGAGGAGATCCCTCAGGAGACCATCCACCGTCTCATCAGGAGCATACCCAGGCGTTGTAGGGAGGTCATACAGGCAGGTGGAGGCCACACACAATACTGAGCCTCATTTTGACTTGTTTTAAGGACATTACATCAAAGTTGGATCAGCCTGTAGTGTTTTTCCACTTTAATTTTGTGTGTGACTCCAAATCCAGGCCTCCATTGGTTAATACATTTTTTTGTGATTTTGTTGTCAGCACATTAAACTTTATACAGAACAAAGTATTCAATGATAATATTTCATAATTCAGATCTAGGATGTGTTATTTGAGTGTTCCTTTTATTTTTTTTGAGCAATGTATATAATACAGGTACAACATAGGAAATTTGAATATTGTAAAAAAGTTCAATATTTATTTCATTTTAGAATGTAAAACTCATGCATTATACACATAGAGTGTAATATTTCAAGTCTTTTGTTCTTCTAATTTTGATGAGTATGGCCTACAGATAATGAAACCCTGAAATTCGGTGTAGCTATAAAACAGTATCCCAAGCTTTGAACATCTCATAGAGCGATCCATCATCTTAACATGAAAAAGTATGGCACAACTGCAAACCTACTGACACATGGCCGACCACCTAAACCAAGAAGCCGGACAAGGAGAGCATCAATAAGAGAGGCAGCCAGGAAGCCAAAGGTAACTCTGAAGAAGCTTCAGAGACCCACAGCTCAGGTTGGATTATTATTTGTTTTGCACTACACAAATCTGGCCATAGAAAAATGGCAAAATGAAAACTTTATCTGAAAGAAAACCCCAAAAAGTGCTGTTTACACTTTATCACAAACCATAGGGGACAAGGCAAACATGAGAAACAAGATGCTCTGGCCACATGATAACAAAATCGACCTTTTTGGCCTACATCCTACATTTTTGGTGCATGGAAAAATTAAACTCTGTACATCCCCCAGAACACATAATCCCCACTGTGAAACGTGGTAGTGGATCATCTATGGGAATGCTTTTCTTCAGCACTGACAGGGAAGCTGTCAGAGAAGCAGTAGAAGGGTACAAATTAACCCTTCCACCGGGCCATTTTAACACATTTCTGCATAGAGTGTGTTAGAATGGCCCAGCTCCCATCCAACCTGACTGAGCTTGAGCTGTTTTGCAAAGAAGATTAGGCCAATATTTTAGTTCTAGATGTGAGACGTTGGTAGAGGCACCTCATAGGGCTGTAACTGCAGACAAAAGGTGGTCCCAAAAAGTATTGACACAGAAGGGCTGAATACAAATGCCCTTCAAACTTTTCAAATTTTTTTATTGGTAAAAAAATTACAAAAGCCATGTATGATTTTCTTTCCACTTTCCATAAATGCTCTATGTCTGTTTCACAGTATCCAAATAACAAAAACAGAAGTTTGTGGTTTTACCATGACAAAAAATGTTAGAAGGGTCAAGTGATATGAATATTTTGGAAGGAACAGTAGACCTAATGCAACTCAAAATCTCATACCTTGTGTCCAGAACCACCGGAAACAGCTTTATATCGTATATTCATGTTAGATTTAGATACCAAATATTCCAGAATCCTTATCACAGGACATGTAGTGGGGTTTTTATTTGCATTGCACCAAGCAACTAAGCATTGTAATAAAGTAATTCAACTGAAAAAAGCTAGTGTTTCTATGATGATCTTTATTTGTTTGCTGCAGACACCCTCAGTGGGCCTGTGACATTCAGGACTGCTAATGCTTCGTCAGTGCATGTTGTGAAATCATGCTCCTCAGTAGAATGATGACAATTAGGATCAGTGATGAAATCTCTAATGTTTGGGCGGATTTTAAATCCTCTAAAAGGTCACGATATTTCTCAACTGATTCAGCCTGTGAGAAAGATTTTTGCGTGAACTAAAGTCAAGACATTCACATCCCCTGGACAATTTATGAGGAAGAGACTTCTTCTGACTCCTAATTCCAGCTTAAGTGATGACCATGACTATGGCAATATCTGCTAAAAGACTCCAGTTATGTCCCAACATATACTTATACATTGTGTATGCAGTGCCTCATAAAAGTACTGATACCCCTCAAACTTTGTCATATTTTCTCACAGTGCATTTCTAAACTTCCATGAAACATTTGGGATTTTATGCTATCAATTATTACAAAGTGATAGTAAAATTATGCATGGTTTTCCCATTTTTTTACAAGCAGAAATCTGAAAGGTATGGTGTGCCTTTTCATTTAGCCCTCCTGAGTACCTTATAAAACCACTTTTCACTGCCAGTCTTTTGCAGTATTTCTTTATCAGTCTCTACCAGCTATAGAAATAATGCCTTTCTTCTTTACAGATTAGCTGAAGTTCCATTATGCAGGATGGATAGTGTTTGTGAATATACATTTTCCTGCTTCAAATTCTCAATTGGACATAGGTCTGGACTTTGAGTCATTCTAACACATAAACAACCCATCTAAACTATTCAGTTGTAGTTATAGCTGTATATTTAGGGCTGTTCTTTTGTTTGAAAGGTAAACCTCTGCCTTGTATTTAGCTCCATTCATCTCAACTCTGAAAGGCAGCCAAGTCCCTCCTGAAGAGAAGGATCCCCACAGCATGATGCTGCTACTACCATGCTATACCCTGGGGAGGGTGCCTCTAGAGCAGGGGTAGGCAACTCCAGGCCTCGAGGGCCGGTGTACTGCAACTTTTAGATGTGTCCTGGGTCCAACACACCTGAAGCAAATGTATGGCTGATTACCAGGCCTGCGCAGAACTTGACTGCATACTGAGAAGGTAATTCAGCTATTTGATTCAGGAGTTTTGGACCAAGGACAAATCTAAAAGTTGCAGGACACTGGCTCTCAAGGACTAGAGTTGCTCACCCCTGGTCTAGAGTGTTGTCTTACATTAGTTTTCTACCTCACCACTTTGTTTTGTCTCTACAGGTGCAACAGCTTGTCATCTTGTCTCAACCAAAGTTCCATTAGTCGGCAGCAGATTGTAGCTGCCAGACATCTAACAAGAGTAATGAGCAAACAACACCCACTGCTTCCACTTTGTTTCAGATTTAAGAATCAGTGCTTAAATCTATAATGTAACATATTTACAGATTTTTTTTCTAAGTGTATTTCATTCTTTTGAAATGTTGATATACATATGTAGATATTGTTGATAGACAGTATACACCGGGAATGTCCAAAGTGTGTCCCAGGGGCCGTTTACTGCCCTAGTTTTGTGTGGCCCCTGACCAAAATTAAAAAATGGTACAAATTAGGTCCTGCAGCAAATAGAGCTGATGCAGGTGGACACGTCTGTAATTCTTTTAGTATAAGATTTTTAATGGAAATGTATATCTTCTTAAATGGAAAATGTTAGATAAAACAAGCATATTTCTTTTATTGGCCATGTTTTTCTCCTTTCATTTTAATGTCATATGGGGCAACCAGCTTCCAGTAACTTTTTACTCGAAAGCAGACTTGGGCACACCCATTCATAAAACTTGGTTAAACACAGCAAGGGTTTTTAAAGAAAGTTAAAAAAAAAAGTATGTACAGACAGGATGATCAAGCACCCACAATGAGCAGGGTTCAGACTGTGGGAGGAAGTGGGAGTACCTGAACAGAATCCATGTGTGCTTAAGGAGAACATGCAAACTGCCCTCATAAAGGCTTTCAAAACAGGATCAACACCCACCTTGTTGCTAGGAAGCAACAGAGTGAACAACCGACAAGCAGACCATGGGTGATTTTTATTTATAGTTTACTATATATAGTTTAAAAAGACTTTATCTAAGAAAAAAGAAAATTCATACTCCGTATGTAATACTGTATAAAATACAACCTGTCAATACTGACTTTAGCTTTGGCCCCAGTGTGACTGTTAAACACAATTAGCACTAGCTTGCGCTAATTACTTAACAGCTTAAAGGTTAATATTGTCTGAAGTAAACAAGCTAGTGTGAACAAGCATCATTAACACGCTCATGGACAATAACATTATTGTTGCGTCTTCCGCTTTACCTGGGACCAGGTCGCGGGGACCACAGGCCAAGCAGAGACATCCAGACTTCCTTCTCCCTAGACACCTCCTCCTGTTCCTCTGGAGGAAGCTTAGGGCATTCCCGGGCGAGCCGAGAGACATAGTCCCTCCAGCGTGTCCTGGGACGTTCTCTGGGCCTCCTCCCTGTGGGATGTGCCTAGAACACCTCCTGTGGGAGGCGTCCAGGGGACATCTGGTGTAGATGCCGGAACCCTCTCAACTGACTCCTCTCGATGTGGAGGAGCACCGGCTCTAATTGGATGATATCCTCCTACTGGATGGCCGAGCTCCTCACACTATCTCTAAGGGAGTGTCCGGCCACCCTACGGAGGAAGCTCATTATGGCCGCTTGTATCAGGGATCTCGTTCTTACGGTCATGACCCAAAGGGTAGGAACATAGACCAACCGGTAAGTCAAAAGCTTTGCTATTCGGCTCAGCTCTCTCTTTACCACAACGGACCGGCACAGCGTCCTCATTACTCCAATAACATCATTATACATCATAATCCATCTTATCATTGCTTAATTCATCAAGGTGAAGAGGTTCAGTAAAGTCGGATCAGGTCTGTTTTATATGTAAAATGGTAGTCATAAAGAAAGATGAGGCTCCTTGTCGCTTCTCCAACCCAAAAATCTGAATCACAATTTTTGATCTGATGTTTGATTAAAACTGTCCAACTTCTGTCCCAACAGCATAAATCCAACATTTGAATCAGAGAAATGAGCCAACAGTTTTTATTGCGACCATATGAATGGCTTAGGCTGAACATTGTTTCCATTGCTGTCATGTTCTGACATCAGCACTGACGGCACATCCCAAGTGAACAGGCATTCATCAGCAGCTAGAAAAAGTATAGAGACATAAGTAACAGGACAAGTAAGATTCCAAGTCTTCTCACACCGAACATCCATCTCTTATCACTGTGCTGCAGTCTGGTGCTGGTACTGTCCGAATCATGAAGCTGTGATTAACACAGGATCACTTAGAAGATATGGAATCAAGAGTTACATAGTGGTGCAGTGGATTCATGGGATTCTTTCACATTTAACAGATCCAGTCATAATTCTGAGTCACGATTTTGTAATTTATTAAGTGATTTGCGGACAAATTAGCTGGTTTTCAAAATATGCTATGTCTTTGACAAGTTTTGCAGTAAGAGCAATTGTACATTTATTCCACACATATGAAAACATCAGTCTATCAGATCACCAGAGATCCGGTGAGGCATCCCCAAGCCTATATAATAAACTGAAAATAAAAACACATCAGACATTTGTTTGAGGATATATTTTTTCAAATTATCACAAGATGATGATGAAAATATAAATTGTGATCCCTACTTTTTGGATTGGTGTCTTCAAATGGATGTGCATGGGTTGTGCAGAAATTCATATATCAGTTTTACCTGAAATAAGGATTACTACAATTGCATCCTTATTATTATTTTATTGTAACTTATTAAATTTAAATCACGTCACATTGAAATTTTGAGTAGAAAAAAAGCTGATACTAATTTCTTTTTTTAAATCACAAAATGTAAAATCCGTAAAAAAATAAATCATTGTTTGTTGTAAGACTTTACGCAAATACATATCCAATTAGCAAATTTTTAACATCTTTTTTTTAATTGGGTTCCGCTCATGAGCAGTAAATATCATACCTCTAGAAGGCTAGGTAACTCGATTAACTTTTCGGCTTAGTTTTCCAGCTAACAGAGCTCATTTCTATTATCTTAACAGAGCTCCCAGCTTAAAAGCATAAGTAAAAAGAAACGTACAAGATCTCCTACGGGTAAGATATTGATCTCAACAGAACCCTACTTCAAAAAATGTATAATGATCTTTATTTTGATTCCTAGAAATAATCTCAAGCCCGCCTGTTATGGCCCACACAGGTCCCAACACTACTTTGGGAACTATTGTTTCAGACTTATTTGTTTGTTTTTGTCAGGTATCTTTCATTGCTGGTAGTGACTTGTAATATGTGGTGTTTTTGCTTTTTTTTATGTCATTATCCTTGCATATCTTATTGGTTTGACTCCAATGTAAAACTGAATGATTATGAATACAATAAATACAATAAGGCTGTAATTTGGCATGAACAGCACGCCCAACCTGATCCCACTGGTCTTCAGTGGGGTTGGGGTCAGGACTGCAGGCAGGCCTTTCCAACCTCTACTTCCTAAATTCTGGAGGTAGGGACCCACTTATGGTGCATTTCATTTGTACTTGGAAGTCAGAATTCCAACCTCCAAGTAGGAAATTTCAACTGGAGCACCCCTGAAAGTTGCAATTATGAGTTGGAATGTCTGGGGAACATGACCATACCCTACTACTGCATTCAAGATGGCTGCTACTCGCACCAGCAGGAATAAAACGTTCTTACTTTGGCTGTTTTTAGCAGTTCTTTTTTATTTAATGTAACATTTAGTCAGTCGTATACGTAACACTTTTCACTGTCTATGAGACAAGATGTTTTAACGCTGTTTATATGCATGAAATACTGTGTAGAAAGGTGTTATTGTCATTGTTATAATGGCCATATATGGGCAAAGAAGAGAGATTATTTTATTCAGACTTCCCAGATCCGAGATAAATGGAAAGCAGCATTATATTCTATAGGATATAGTTTAGTCCTTAATAGTGGAGATATGGGATAGCCTTGGGTTGAGTAATCTCATCTCTCGATTTCTCTACATTTACATTGCTTCCAATGACAACAACTGTTGTTTTTCCAGTAAGGAATATGTTGCTCCACATCATCACACTGCCTCTACCAAAAGCTTGGCATTGTTAGAGAGGATTTAACACGTTTGACATGGGCTATTGCACTTGCAAGGTGTAAAATGTGTTCTGGGCCACTTTGTTGTCACATGGTGCACCATTCTATTGAAAAACACAGATCATCACAAAATATGCCTTGCATTGTTGTTCTTGTAGGACAGTTTAATCCCAGGCTGTATTCATGACTCTGTTCTGTGACTAAGGAAGCCAGAATTGCAAATAAATGTGCCAGACTTGTGGCAGAGATGGAGAGGCTACCCCACACATGGACTGCATGTAAATGTTTTACTGAAGGGAGGACACAGGACCTATGGTAGCTATAGCCATTTCTCCAGTGTCTCTCTGCCGGGCTTTTTAGCCATACGAGCAGACAGAGATTTAAAGAGAAGCAGCAGATGTAAAGGAGGTGGACTGGCAGTACTTGTGAACAACAGTTCAACAACAACAACAACAGTTGTCTCTGCAGTCCAGATATTGAACTGTTAGCAGTGAGTTTTCCTCCAAATTATTTACACAGAGAGTTCATCAGTGTTTTTTTTGGGAAAAGAAATTAAAATTCCCCTTTTCCGTTGTTTCCCCAACACGGCATGTGATGTCATCAGCTCAGTTGTTGCAAAAGGGCTACAGACACCCAAAACCCCCCTAATGCTTTTGTGGCAAATTCTGGTGATTTTAACCATGCTTCACTCTCTGCTACACTTCCAATTTTGCCCAAAATTTTGTCAGCTGGTCTACCAGAGAAAACAAAACCCGGGGAAATTTGGGAAATTTTCCACGGACTCATACATCTCTACAGCAAGACCTCCTCTAGGCAAATTTTCAGATCACAATCTTTTTTTTCTTTTGCTCGAGATATAAGCCCCTTGTTAAGGGAAAACCCCTGTAATAAAGAGGACTGTGGAGAAATGGTCACCGGAAGCTGAAGAAGGGCCCTGCAAGGTTGCTTTGAGGCTACAGACTGGGGAGCATTGTGCCCAGCCACATGGAGAGGACATAAAAATGCCATGACTGAGTGTGTAAACCCGACTTTTTTAAATTTTGTGTGGATATAACCCAATCCCCATCAGAAACCGTGAGATGCTTCCCCCAATAAAAAACCTGGATCAACATTTCCCTGAAGGACCTGCTTAACAAGAAAAAAAAAGCCTTCAGAGAGGGAGAGAGGGAATTTTTTGAGGAGTATACAAAACCAACTTAAAGTCAAAATAAGAGACAGGCAAGGAGTTGTACAAAGGAAGTGGGGGACAAGCTCCAAAAAAACAATATCAGAGGTGTGGTCAGGGAGGAAGAAGATCACAGGCTTCAAGCAAAAGGATGATCAGACCGATGGAGGTCTGGACAGAGCCAAGGGAACTGAACACATTTTTAAATAGGTTTCCCCTTTCCCGGAAACAACCCTCAGCATCCTCCTCTCCTGCTCACAGCCAAACAGACATCCCACCCTCCTTTGACCCACAGCTTTTCTGTCGCACCTCAAATATTTTATCTTCCACCTCAGCCATGGACCCTTCTGCTTCTACATGTTTGCCTTCAACCAAATCAGAAGATGCTGTCAGGTGAAGATACAACTGGAGAAACTGAACCGAAATAAGGCTGCAAGTCCAAATGGCGTCAATCCTAGAGTCCTGAAGGGCTGTGCAGAGCAGCTCTGTGGGTTTTTCCGCAGCAACCCTCTTCAACCTTTTCCCGGGCCCAGAAGAAGGGTTCCATTTTTTGGGGAAAGGGGACCTCCTGTCTTGTTCCGGTACCCAAAAAGGGAAAACTCACCCACCCAGTCCCCAATGACTATAGGACATACCACATCATGAAGGTCCCAAGAGAGACTCCTTTTGGCCCACCTTCAAAGCAAACAAAAAAAACTATTAGGACCCCCTTCAGTTTGCTTATCACGAGGAGTTGGAGCTGAAGATGAAAATCTTACACCTGCTTCAACAAACCCACTGTCATCTGGACAAAGCCAGCAGCACTGTGAGGATCGGTTTTTTTGATTCTCCAGTGCATTTAACACAAATTTAAACCCTGATTTGCTTTGTCAGAAACCCCAGAAGACCCCAGGTGGAGGCCTCAACAATCTCCTGGATAAAAGACTACCTGACAAAAAACCACATATTTGTGAGACTGAAGGGTTGTGTGTCTAACCAGGTAGTCAAGAACAGAGGAGCACCACAGGGGACTTTTTTTAACTCTCACCATTCCTTTTTACTCTGTACACCTCAGACTTCCAGTTTAAAAACAGGACTCCTGTCATCTGCAGAAATACTCGGATGATTCTGCGTTTTTGGGGGGTCAGAGATGGACAAGAAGCTGAATACAGGAAATGCCACTTTGGGAATGGGTAGCCAAAAAATTATCCCCGGTTTAACCCTGGGCCTAAAACAAGGAAGATAATTTTAGATTTTAAGAGAAACAAGGGAATAGGTCAAAACTATTTCCAAACATGGGGGGAAGAGGTGGGGGGGTGGAGGAGTGTAAAAACCTCGGTGTTTACCTGAAAAAACAGACTGGAGTGGAGATGCAACTGTGAAGCCATCTACAAGAAGGGACAGAGCAAATGGAAATTCTTGAGGAAGCTTTTGGGCCTACTCGTTTGGCAGCCAAAAGTGGGATATCTTCTTAAATTTGTTTTAGAGAGTGTGATCTCTTCTGCCATCATCTGCTGGGGTAGCGGCATCAGAGCCAGGGACTTAAAAAAGCTCAATAAGCCGATGAAGAAGGCTGGCTCTGTTCTGGAGACTCCTCTGGAACCTCATAAAATGAAGAACATTATGGAGAACCCTGAGCATCCTCTTCATCAGACTGTTGTACAACAACAGAGTGTCTTCAGTCAGAGGCTTCTTCAGATCTGCTGTAAGACAGACGGCTACAGGAGATCCTTCCTGCCCACAGCCATCAGCATCTACAACGGCTCTTTGAAGAAACCTGTATAATATGAGCTACAACAACATTACATTTCCCTTTGGGATTAATAAAGTATTTTTGAATTGAATTGAATTAATTTCAATTTCTCTGATCCACATGTATGAATGGCTCTTTGCTGTGCTTTGCTCAGCTCAATTTGACAAATGAGATTAGGTATTGCTAAATGTGAACCAAAAATGAATCTTAAGTTAAAACAGTGAAATTATATCCAAGCTCGAGCATTAGATTTTGTTACAGTGTTGCACTGTACAAAATGGTCTCCAATTACACAGTTTTTATACTTGAAAATAAAAACATTTGCAGCGATAACCCATAGAGAGTCTTTCTGTCTTTGCAACTTCTACAAAAAAAGGAACTACAATCTTCTGCTTTTCTGTTCTGACAAGATAGATAATATTCTACAGTGTCACTGTTGGTCCAGATGTTCTATGTGTTTGATAAGAAAAGTCACAGTCACTGTTGTGGACGGCGTTTTCACAGCAGTTCAACCTTGGTTTCTGTAGAACTGATTTCACAATCAAGAGTCAGTCCAGTCATGTCTTGCCAGGAGTGGTCAGCGGTTAAAGAAGGGTCACACTTGGGTGGAGGGTGTGTTGGGCCCTGGTTATACTTTGGCCATTTAAATGTTAGTGAAGAGGATTGACAGGAAAAAATGAGGACCAATATTTTCTGCCATATGGTGTTTCCATCAGTGCAGTCAGTGTAAATGAAAACTGGAAGAAGACGACTTTGTGGTTGCCATGGACTAGAAATGACTAGTAGAAAATCACACATCAACACATCTTCACAGGCAAACCACAGATAAGACGACTGCACTCTCTTGACATGCAATACACCAAACCGTCTTCTCTCGCCGTTTCTCACTGGAGATAAGATTCATGTTAAAATTTTCATCTATATTTGCATTAAAAAATCCTTGTAAATGCTCTGATCACCTACTTCCCCTCCTTAAACGTCAAATGGTGTGTGACATGTGCAACCTGCATCTGCTTAAAAACATTTTCAGAGTTCACCTTCTCAGTTCTGGGTGACACACTCGTGCAAACAGCTAAGTGTGTGAAAACTTACAAAGTACTCAGAAATCAAATCAGTTCTGCTAAAATAAAACTGGTCCCTACTAAGTTTGATGCAAGGGAGAGTAGATGAAAAACGGCAGAAGTGTTGCTGAGATGAATTTTCAGTGTGAAAACCGACTGCTGCTTTTCTCCTTACACCATTTGAACAGTCTTACACCCTGTGCAACAACAGAGAGGTGTGTTTTTCTGTGAAAAAGTGATAAACACTCGCTTTAAAGGTGAATGACAAAGAAACAATGTGAGAATAATTGCGGTAATGGAACTGTTTTTGACAGTTTTTGGCATTATTGAAGGTAAATAAAAACAAAAATAACACAGAAAGCTAAGGAAAAGCTCTACAACATTTGGAATGATTGATAAATACACAGAGAAAAAATGATCGGAAAGCCGATTGAAGCTTTACTGTGCCTGTTGAACCCTGACCTTTCAAATAGTTGCTTCGCCTCCTCAGGCACACAATGACCAGGAAACACACCGCAGCTTTTTTACGTCTACACACCAACGTCTCCGGCCAGATTCTTGGTGTTAGAGGGGTGAAATTTACAACCAGAAACGGCTGCAATGCCTGCAAACAAGGGGAGCTGCTGATCACAGTGATGGATTGGGGGGGGGACGGGTTGATTTGTGGAGTGTTTACAACATGTTGAGAGAAAGTTCATCTTACATTTTTTTCTCTTGTTCCTCATAATCTGCAACCCTGCTGACCCTGGAGTTCAGAGTTATAATGGAACCTTTAACTGGTTTGCTGTTAAACAAAACCCTACAAATTTACAGGATGCAAGATTTAAGTTGAGAAAAGGCGTGAAAAACAACGCGTTTGTGTGTGAAAGAAGAACGGTCTTGCAGTCAGTAGCGTCCAGTAAATCATTCATTGTGTTCACACTCTGTCCCTATCTGGTGGCTGCAGGTGGTATCAGACTGGAAGCTTGATGAGGTTCGGCCCACCACTCCCAGTGGGTGGGGTGCCGATGCCGGGGGGTTTGCATGCAGTCAAACCCTCTGTCTGGTTGGAAACTTCAGGACACAAGGAGAGGGAGTGACACCTTATGACTTAGTTTGAGGCAAAGGCGTTGAGAGAGTTTAGAACAAAAAGAAAGGGGTGTTAAAGTGCGGTTAGTGCTTTAGAGCCAAAGGAACGCGTGAGAGGATAAGATAGCACAATGTGGTTTTTATTCAGATACCACACCGAGAGGGGGTGCAGAGGTGAACGCTCACTCTCGGAGAGTGGAACTATGCAGGGATGTGTATGCAGGAAAGTCAGTTGAGCCACAACAGGCCATCACTGCATGAATCCATTACAAGCAGTGTAGTCAGAGAAATACTCCATCTGCTGCAGACCATGAGCTCTGGTTGGAAAGTCAAATCTTGATTTCTAGAACAAATCTCCAGCAGTAACCTCAAGTGAAATAGGCTTGTTTGTTTTCAAATGTTTTTACAAAGAAAACAATGAAAACTGTGGTCTGCATTTGTATTTAGTTAATAATTTCTAGAACCAATTAAAACAGCAGATACAGTGCCCTTCATCTTGAACAGCTTTGCATAACCAGAGACAGAAATCTGGCCCCATTCTTTTTTGCAAAAATATCATCTGAGAACATAAGTTTTCAAGTCGTGCCATAAATCTTTAAGTGGATTTAGCCAATTGGGTCATTCCAACACTTGAATCTGCTTTGCTCAGTATGAGGGATTGCTGCAAAGTCAACGCCAGTGACTGTCCATTGTCTCTACATGTTCATCCGGGAGGAGTGAATGCTGCAAGTCACTGACTGGATGCAATCTGCTGGGTTTCCTTTCCTTAGATAGAAAAACTTTTTATCCAATTTGATTAAATAACAGAATCTGGCTGCACTGTTCCATGATTAAGATTAATTGGAATGTATGTACCTGACTTTTGTGAAGTGCCTTGAGATGACGTGTGTTGTGAATTGGCGCAATATAAATAAACTGAATTGAATTGAATTGATCTAAACAATGCAACACTGCCCAAGACTCAAGTCTTCTGCAGCCTCCAACAGGGTTTCTTCCAGGATTGTTCTGTATTTATCCATCTTTCCATCAGTTCTGGCAAACTTCCTTGTCCCTGCAAAAAAAAAAAAAAAACTATTCCCACAGCATGATGCCATCACAGCCATGCTTTACTGGGAAAATGGACAAAAACCCTTTGGTCTCATCTGATCAGAGTGTCTTCTTCCATGTTTGCTTTGTTCCTTACAAGTCTGAGCAAATGGGACTTCTAATGGCTTTCTCTCAGCCAGGAACCTTCTTTTTGCTACTCTTTAATAAATGTGTAGAGTGCACCACTAATAGCTGTCCTGCCAACAGATTCTCCCACCTGAACTGTGAAATCTGTGCAGCTCCTCCAGAGTAACATTAGCCTCTTGGCTGCTTCTCTCATTAATGCTCTCCTTGCCCAGCCAGTCAGTGTAGGTGGACGACTCTTAGTAGTTGTGGTAATCTTTTCCAGAACTCTGAGAGATGCTTAAAGCTTGGATATTGTTTTAAAACCTAACCCTGCGTTCAACTTCACCACAACCTTCTCCCTGACCTGTTTGCTCTGTTCCTTGGTCTCCATCCATGATGCTGTTTGTTCACTGATGTTCTTTAACAAACATCTGAGGGCTTCACTCAACAGCTGTGCTTATAAAAGATAAAATTACACTCTTTTTGCTAATTCCATTTAATTTTATTATGAAGTGTCAAACTAAAGTGGCTGCAGATAAATGCTTGCCTTCATCTTTTATATTGTTTTTTTGTAAAATGTTTCGAAATCCATGCATTGTTTTCTTTTCACTTCACAATTTAGTACCACTTTTTTGTTGGTTTATGACAAAAAATTTCAATAAAAGACACTGAAGTTTGTCATCGTTTAAATAACCATAAAAAATGTGAGGATGTTCAGGGCATATTTATGTTTGAGTGATATTGTATCCTGTACATGCAGGTGCAGGCAATATTGCTACTGATGCTTTAAGTCAAAATCTAGATACCAGCTGATGGGCTGCTGTGCTCTCTGCTCCTTGTAAACATTCACACACATGTGGTGCAAACGCTGAAGCCTCAGGTGTATTTAAAACTACTAGGAGTCCCCTGCGCACTGTCTCAAGGGCCAAAAAGGGGTTCGAGGTTGAGCCTGAGAAAATAACCTCATGGCTTTGCTCAGTACAGATGGCTTTATTTAACCCTGAGCGTGCGTGATCCGCACCTTTGACAGAGGTAGACAGCTGCAACAAAAAGGGAAAGCATTTATAAAAAAAAAAGTCATACCACCACTGCACACACTCCTGGGTTGTGATCACTGCGACGTGGGCCTCTGCTTCAATCACATACTCGCTTTAATAGTCAAAGAGCAAGAATCAGGCCTGTGGTGGAGGCTAGGGGAGGGAGGGGAGGTGAAGGGGACACAAGTGAGAAGGCTGTGGCAGCACTGATAGCGTCCTATCGACTCTGCCTTTGGTTTCCTGTTCTGAGTCAGTATGTAATCCTGAGACTAACATGTTGTCACATTGCACTGCCCATGTTCAGATTAAAAAATAGAGTCTGGTCATCTGGTCTTAATGGTCATTTAATATATAATTAAACATATTTTATGAGGGGTTTGCAAAATTGGAAGAAATTGTGAAGGTGGCATTTACAGTTTTTTTGTCTTGTTTACCTTCTGGGGAAAAATACTTTGTGATCAGAACGTGTGACCATGTCCTCTCATTAGAGGAAGGGGAGGTGAGAGTTTGGCCATAAAATTCTAATGCAGGCAAAGAGTTATATTGTTATTTCTTTTAACGCTTTTCTCTATTAAAACCTTCAAATTTAAGTTGTTTTTTTAAGGGGGTGAACAACAGTAATCAGTTTAAAAAAAGGTTAAATGAAAGGCAAATTTATTTGTAAAACACAATAAACCTGGTTTTGAGCTTGAGGTGTAAATTAGGCAATCCAAGCCCCTCTACGGAGAAGGAAGTCCAGTTTTAAAAGGCAACATGATTTGTTTAAGTTCAATGCAAATAGAGAACGATTCGAGCTCTGCTGCACTACTTTATCAAAACATGAATCAGTGTTTTTGTGTTTCTGTCATGGGTGACTAACAGGAAAAAATATTTCTGTGGGGAGGGGGAAAACATGAAACTGTGGGTGGGTGTGTGTGTGAGGGAGAGAGTAATAAAGTGTCAGAAACATAGTAGTGTGGTTATTTCAGAAGAAGCAGTTTGTGGTGACGTTCTGCAGTTTTGGGGAGCATTTGGACACTCGTACACGCTGGGACATAGTGTGTTCTCAGAGCTGGGACATGGTACCTGCAGTATCACGGCTCTGTGAGTATGAGACATGTGTTTCAGCTTCATGCCTCGCCTATCTGCCTTCTGATTGCAGTTCTCTAAATTGCTGCAGCTGCTGCAAACAAACTCTGTTCCCAGAACGAGCTAAAAAAGAATTGATGTTGCTTTGCTTCTTTTAACTGACCTTAAACAGGTTCCAGAACCATTGCAATGATTTGCATTCACAGAGCCTGACAGATTTCTGCTGAAAATGTGTTGCCTATTTGTGATTTAACATTTCCTTACCATTCTATATGACACTGATCACATTAATACTTTCCTTCTTGTTCCATGGGTAGCCTAACTGGGCCTCAGCCTGGGCTGGTAAGGCAGCGAAGGCTTTAATGATGTAAAACAATAAGGCTGAAGTCAGTGCAGGTAAGCTGAAGCAGTGTAACTGTAAGGTGATACCTGCTCTCCCCACCACCAGGCTGTTGTGCGTCTCATTAACAGGATCACTTTTCATCCAGGCAAACAATCAGGTCATTATCCATCAGAACCGAGCCCAGCTGAACAGCTACAACAAACACTTTTAATGAATTTATAATTATCCGATAAGTGTCATAAAAGGGGACTGTTTTTAGTCAGGGGCGCTTCTAGGAAGTTTATTAAAATGGCCCCGTTGGGGCCAAATAATATTCTTTTGGTGCTACACTAAAATATTCAGATGTTAAGGAGTTTTACTTAGGCATATTAGGTCTGATTAACAAACATCTTGATTCTGCTTTGGTTGTTTTAAACACCCTGATAACCTGTAAGGTCTTGTTTTCAAGTACTGTTATAAAAATCAGCTAATTAGATCCTCTAGGGGAGTAGATCCCCAAAAGTTTTGAAATCCTTCCCATGAAAGTCCATAAAATACTGAAGCTCTGCTAATATTTTAACCTAAATATCTAATCCTGTTTTTTTTTTAATGACGTTGCCACGTGTGAGTGACCGACATTCAAAAAGGAGCACTGTACAGGAAGAAAGTAACATATTAAGACAAATAATTTTGCACCTCATCTGCATTTCCTCTCTTAAATGCATGCCTAGGAAATAGTAGGACATCCAATCTCAGTCTGACTTTTGTTTAAAACTCTAAAATTAAGATTCATTCTAAACATATTTTGTCTGTTTTACTTCACTAATTAAAACGCACAAAATGAAACGCAATCGTGAAGTTTATATCCAAGCTATCACTCTTGGAGAGTAATACAGATGATCAAAAACATCACAAGCTATTACTAATCTAATCCTCCGGTGTCCAACAGGATCTATTGGGGGGTCTGGCCACACTTTTGGCAACGTGCCCGCGGCGACACCTGGTGAACGATAAGTCTTGTTTGCGCATGCGTAATGATCAGCCAAAAATCCCAACGCCGTCTCGCCTGAAAAGTAGTTGTGTTGTAATCTGTCCAGAGAAACGGTCCGAGCAGCTCAGGGGGACAGAGCAGTAATTTAGACCCGAGGAGTTTCTGAGTTCAGCAACATGCCGAGGTCCTTCCTAGTGAAGAGCAAGAGGGCCCACAGCTATCACCAGCCCCGCTACCCGGACGATGACTACACCAGACTGGACACTATTCTGGCACACGTATGCGCAGGTGGGTACATATGTGGGTAATTACCACCGGGAAAAGAAATACAGGAGCGAGTTTTTTTGTTTGTTTGTTTTTCAAAGAAATGATTAAAACTAAATAAATAATACATTTCCTGTGCTGTCAGCAGCAAACAGATCTCAGGGGGAGTTTGCATCCAAACTGGAACCCGAGGAAAACTTGAGCGCCGGCGCTAACAGAGAGTCCCCCGGATCGAGCCGGCGGTCCCGGGGGTCGCTGTCCTCCAGCTCCCCGCTGAGCTGTGGAGGCAGCGTGTGCGAGCGCTCCTCCGACTGTGATTTCTGGCGTCCGCCGTCTCCTTCCTCCTCACCAGGTTTGCACGAACCTGCTTCACCCAATGAAAAGTTTGGCAAAGTTTGTTAAAGCTATTTCTTCCGAAGGAGAATTAGATTTTTAGCAAATATTTCTAAATCTTTTCATTCATATTCATTGTTTTGGTTACGTTATCTGTAATAATAATATTAATAGTAATAATGTATTATTATTTTTATTATTATGCAGCATATTTGAAATAATGTCCAAGCTTGAAGAATTAGTTTTTTTGATATAGATTTTTTTTTAAACGAGGGAGAAATGATAAAACAAACTGATTAATACTGATTACTGACCCAAGATATTCATGAACATGATGGTGATGATATTTGGATCAAAGTAACTTAAGATTTTTTTTTAATTAGTCTGATTCTAGCATATTTTTGATGGTGGAAAATGTCACGTGTCTCTTAAGGCCATTTTTTGTTGTTCTGTGTTTTCATCGTTACGCAATGCTTGCATGTTAGGCAGTCGCATGCTAGTATTGAAACATGATTTCCAAAATGATCCTCAGACTCCGAGAAACCTCCCACACCCAACGCGGAAGACGCCCCCTTCAACATCCCGCTCCTTCCTTACTCCTGGTCGGCTTACTCTCGCTCAGATCTGAGGCATCTGGTTCAGGGGCCTTATCAGCGCCAAACGCACCTCCGGGCCCACGGGGGGTCCCGTTCACCCGCAGCGGGCATCTACGGGACAGAGCACGGCGGCGGCAGTGAGCGTGTTTACGCGCAGCGGGGCCTCGGGACCGGGTGTTGCCAGGAGTATTCCCCGTGCACGGCCCGCGGGATCTACAGGATGCGGGACGGCGGGGAGCTGTACGCAAAGGCCAAGAAGAAGGAAATCAAATCTGAGGATGATTTTATGCACTCTAACCTCGAGGAAAACGGATCGTATAAGTGCATCAAATGCTGCAAGGTAGCAGTTTGTTTCAGTTTCACTGACATATTGGGAAATCCAAATTTAATTTGAGATGAGCAATTTTCTTAAAGTTTATAATTATTCCCATACATTTAAATGAACGGAAAAATTTCAAAGATATATTATTTTATTATATTATTTTCCATATATTTCTATTTTATTGTATTTTATTTATTCTATATTGTTGTCTTGTATTCTATTTTGTTCTGTATTGTATGTTTTTCCAAAGGTTTTTTCCACGCCTCACGGCCTGGAGGTTCATGTTCGGCGCTCACACAGCGGGACAAGGCCGTTTGAGTGCGGGATCTGCGGGAAAACCTTCGGACACGCAGTGAGCCTGGATCAGCACCGAGCGGTTCACTCACAGGTACCAGCCTCATACTGAAAAAATCCATAACAAGACGTTGCTCAGATGCTCAGAGGCTTTAATAGGCCTGCAAGTCTAGACTTTGCAAAAGGCTGTAAAGGATTTTAGTTACCAAAAACTCTAGGTGGGGCTAGAATATGATCAAAAAGTTAATTTGTTTCAGTTATTCAATTACTGCAACTCAATTTAGTTCAGTTTATTATTATAGCGCCAATTCACAATAAATGTTGTCTCAAAGCACTTTACAAAACTCAGTTCAATCGAAATACACAGATTTCAAGTCAAGTACACACAATCTAATTTATCCCATTTATCAAACAATGCAGTCATGTTCAGTTCATTATTCAAATTGGTTAAAAAGTTCTTCTATCTAAGGAAACCCAGCAGATTGCATCCAGTCAGTGACTTGCAGCATTCACTTCTCCCGGATGAGCATGTAGAGACAGTGGACAGTGACTGGCGTTGACTTTGCAGCAATCCCTCATACTGAGGATGCATGTAGCGACAGTGGAGAGGAAAAACTCCCTTTTAACAGGAAGAAACCTCCAGCATAACCAGGCTCAGTGTGAGCGGCTATCTGCCACGACAGACTGGGGTTTGAGAGAACAGAGCAGAGACACAAAAAGAACACAGAAGCACTGATCCTGTAGTACTTTCTATGGGAAAGACAAGTAAACCGTAGTTCCAGTAGCTCCTTTAGTGGCTTCATCTAGGACAGAAAGACAGATAAACAGACAAGCTTTGAGCCAGTTTTCATAGAGTATGAAAGAAAGCACATACAGTTAGTCACAGTAGACGCTCAGCTAATGGCTTCATTCTAGAAGAGAGACAGGGTTAAACACTGAAAGACAGGGCCAAGTATATCAGCTATAAAAGGAGAAAATTAAGTTGCTGGCAGCAGCAGCTCAGCCTATGCCCCCATCCAGGAAGGTGCAACAGCTAAACACAGATCCAGACCAATAGTAGCTTCTAATAAAATAAAAAACAGAGAGAGCACATACAGTTAACAGCTGAAACGACAGCAAATAATGCAAAATAGGAAAGTAGTAGGAGAATGTAGGAGAGAGACTGAAAGTGGTCATTTTGTCCTCCAGCAGCCTAAGCCTATAGCAGCATAAATACAGAGATAGCTTAGGATAACCTAAGCCACTCTTAACTATAAGCTTTATCAAAAAGGAAAGTTTTAAGCCAAGCCTTAAAAGTAGACAGGGTGTCCGCCTCACGGACTAAAACTGGGAGCTGGTTCCACAGGAGAGGAGCTTGATAACTAAAGGATCTGCCTCCCATTCTACTTCTAGAGACTCTAGGAACCACCAGTAAACCTGCAGTCTGAGAACGAAGTGCTCTGTTAGGAACTTATGGAACAATCAGATCTCTGATGTATGATGGAGCTAGGTCATTAAGGGCTTTATATGTTTGAAGGATAATTTTAAATTCTATTCTGGATTTAACAGGGAGCCAGTGAAGGGAAGCTAAAGTAGGAGAAATATGATCTCTCTTTTTAATTTTCATCAGAACTCTTGCTGCAGTATTTTGGATCAGCTGAAGGCTTTTAACTGCATTTTGTGGACATCCTGATAGTAAAGAATTACAATAGTCCAGCCTTGAAGTAACAAATGCATGGACTAGTTTTTCAGCATCAATCCTGGACAGGATATTTCTAATTTTGGCAATGTTCCGGAGGTGAAAGAAGGAAATCCTAGAAACCTGTTTAATATGGGATTTAAATGACATGTCCTGGTCAAAAGTAACACCAAGGTTTTTTACTTTATTATCGGAGGTCAATTTAATGCCATCCAGGTCAAGTGATTGACTAAGCAGTTTCTTTTTTAAAGACTCCGGTCAGAAGACGACAACTTCTGTCTTGTCTGAATTTAGAAGCAGAAAATTTAAGGTCATCCAAGTTTTTATGTCTTCAAGACATGCTTGTAGTCTATCTAACTGGTTGGGTTCATCAGGATTTATGGATAAGTAAAGCTGAGTATCATCAGTGTAACAGTGAAAATTTATCCTATGCTGCCTGATAAATTTACCTATTGGAAGCATATATATAGTAAAGAGAATTGGCCCAAGTACTGAACCCTGTGGTACTCCACAATTAACCCTGGAATTTGAAGATGATTCATCATTTACATGAACAAACTGGAATCTGTCAGACCGATAAGATTTAAACCAGCCTAGCGCTGTTCCCCTGATCCCTACAGCATATTCCAGCCTTTCTAAGAGAATATTGTGATCGACTATATCAAATGCAGCACTGAGATCTAACAGAACCAGTACAGACACAAGTCCATTATCTGAGGCCATAAGAATATCATTAGTGGCTTTCAGCAGAGCTGTTTCAGTGCTATGATGAGCTCTGAAACCTGACTGAAACTCTTCAAACAGGTCATTGCTGTGTAAATGCTCACACATTTGATTAGCAACTATTTTCTCAAGAATTTTAGATAAGAATGGAAGATTGGATATAGGTCTGTAATTTATTAAATCATCTTGATCAAGCTAAGGTTTCTTAAGTAAAGGTTTAATTACAGCTACCTTAAAAGCTTGTGGTACATATACATTTACTAAAGATAGATTAATCATACCTAAAATGGGGCTGGTAATCAGAGGGAACACTTCCTTAAATAATTTGGTTGGGATTGGGTCTAACATACAGTTGAAGATGGATGAAGCCAATATTTTTAATAACTCAGGAAGTTCAACTGGATCAAAACAGTCCAAACACAGATCAGGTTCTACAGTTACTTCCAATGTTGTCTCACGCATTTTATATAAATCCATTACACACACATATTGGCATATTTCAAGCTTTTTTACTGTTATTTTAATGATTATGGCTTACAGTTAATAAAAACCCAAACTCATTTTATGAGAATATCTGAATCATACGACAATAATGATTTTTAATGTAGAACTTCATTAAGAGGTACAGGGGTTGGACAATGAAACTGAAACACCTGTCATTTTAGTGTGGGAGGTTTCATGGCTAAATTGGACCAGCCTGGTAGCCAGTCTTCATTGATTGCACATTGCACCAGTAAGAGCAGAGTGTGAAGGTTCAATTAGCAGGGTAAGAGCACAGTTTTGCTCAAAATATTGAAATGCACACAACATTATGGGTGCATACCAGAGTTCAAAAGAGGACAAATTGTTGGTGCGCGTCTTGCTGGCGCATCTGTGACCAAGACAGCAAGTCTTTGTGATGTATCAAGAGCCACGGTATCCAGGGTAATGTCAGCATATCACCAAGAAGGACGAACCACATCCAACAGGATTAACTGTGGACGCAAGAGGAAGCTGTCTGAAAGGGATGTTCGGGTGCTAACCCGGATTGTATCCAAAAAACATAAAACCACGGCTGCCCAAATCATGGCAGAATTAAATGTGCACCTTAACTCTCCTGTTTCCACCAGAACTGTCCGTCGGGAGCTCCACAGGGTCAATATACACGGCCGGGCTGCTATAGCCAAACCTTTGGTCACTCATGCCAATGCCAAACGTCGGTTTCAATGGTGCAAGGAGCGCAAATCTTGGGCTGTGGACAATGTGAAACATGTATTGTTCACTGATGAGTCCACCTTTACTGTTTTCCCCACATCCGGGAGAGTTACGGTGTGGAGAAGCCCCAAAGAAGCGTACCACCCAAACTGTTGCATGCCCAGAGTGAAGCATGGGGGTGGATCAGTGATGGTTTGGGGTGCCATATCATGGCATTCCCTAGGCCCAATACTTGTGCTAGATGGGCGCGTCACTGCCAAGGACTACCGAACCATTCTTGAGGACCATGTGCATCCAATGGTTCAAACATTGTATCCTGAAGGCGGTGCCGTGTATCAGGATGACAATGCACCAATACACACAGCAAGACTGGTGAAAGATTGGTTTGATGAACATGAAAGTGAAGTTGAACATCTCCCATGGCCTGCACAGTCACCAGATCTAAATATTATTGAGCCACTTTGGGGTGTTGTGGAGGAGCGAGTCAGGAAACGTTTTCCTCCACCAGTATCACGTAGTGACCTGGCCACTATCCTGCAAGAAGAATGGCTTAAAATCCCTCTGACCACTGTGCAGGACTTGTATATGTCATTCCCAAGACGAATTGACGCTGTATTGGCCACAAAAGGAGGCCCTACACCATACTAATAAATTATTGCGGTCTAAAACCAGGTGTTTCAGTTTCATTGTCCAACCCCTGTATGTCCATGTACTGTACAGTATATGGGCATTCCATGTCAGACTAGGCCAACTCTTCAACTGATTGGAAACTTCACTCTGGACTTTAAGCAGATTACGCCTCTCTTCACTCTTCCTCCAGACTCTGACCTTGATTTCCACATGAAATACAAAATTCACTTTCATCTGAAAAGAAGACTTTGGACCACTGAGCAACAAGAGTGACTAAACACAAGGAAAGCAACAGTTGTAGTCCATGTCCTGGATACGTCTGTGCAGAGTGGCTCTTGAAGCTCTGGCTACAGGTGCAGTCCACAGCTTGTGAATCTGCCTCAACTCTTAAAGGAGTTTAGCTTTACCATCCTTTCAAGATGGCAGTTATCTTTGTTGCTTCTGGATAGTTTTCTACCAGTTTGTCCTTCCACTCAACTTTAAATTATTATGCCTCAATACAGCCCTCTGTGAAAAGCCAACTTACTTCACTAAGACCTTTTATGGCTTACTTTGATAGGTCAGCAGTGTGCCATAACATGACTTTTGGATTAAAAACAAATTTTATTGATCTTAGCTGTAAGCCATATTCATCAAAAATACCAGAAATCAATACACAAACTATACCACTCTGTGTGTAATGAATCCATGAGTTTAAATTTTTGAATGGAATTACTGAGATGCTTTAATTTGGCGATATAAAATTTATTGAGATGCACCTGTATAATGCCTTCAGAAAGTTGATAACGTTAGGGTGACTCACCAAAACTAAAAGCCTATATCATGAATATTATAACATAACTATTTTTTTGTGTTTGATGTCATGATTCCTTGAACAGGAAAGGAGCTTTAGCTGTAAAATCTGTGGGAAGAGCTTTAAGCGTTCGTCCACGCTCTCCACACACCTGCTCATCCACTCAGACACACGTCCCTATCCGTGTCAGTACTGCGGGAAGAGGTTCCACCAAAAGTCGGACATGAAAAAGCACACTTTTATCCACACAGGTGAAAGAGATGCACCTTATGCTTGAAATAAGGGATTCATTTCCTTCTTCCAACATGACTGATTACTTCAACTATTTGTTCTGGTTGCAGGTGAAAAGCCGCACAAGTGCCAGGTGTGTGGGAAGGCGTTCAGTCAGAGCTCCAACCTGATCACTCACAGCAGGAAGCACACAGGCTTTAAGCCGTTCGGGTGCGACCTGTGCGGCAAAGGTTTCCAAAGGAAAGTGGACCTGAGAAGGCACAAGGAGACACAGCATGGACTGAAATGAGCAGATTTCCTTAAATTCCGCCTTTTTACTGAGCATTGGGCCAGTGTTTTAGTTTTCTGCATTGACCTGCTGTTTTTTCGTACTATTTAACTGATATTTATCATTTGTTTTTACATTATTATAAGAAAGTAAATGATAAATTTCCAAGATTGAATATTTGTATTAGCTGTATAAAATTTATTTTATTTGTTATACAAAAAGGGATTAAATATTAACTTAAAGATGTCATTTGGATATTTTTTCCATCCAGTTCCATAGTGGCAATTTTTAATATGGGCAATGTGGCTCACAACCCAGGGTGCCATTCTGTCAGGGGGACACAAACATAAAAGATTTTAAAAATTATGTCAGCTGTAACCCCCAAAAGTTTTGTTTTATTTGCTTTTACAGTCAATGGGGACTTGGGCCTCCCGATGATGTACCCCTGAAACAAATTACAGCCAAGCACCTGGATGTATGGCTGACACAACTAAGAAGGTAATTGAAGTGAACAAATAAATAAGCCTTTGGAAAGGCCACACACTTCCTGCTCCATGTCAGTTCCCACGCATTTCCTCCTGCTCCCTCAGCTGTGTGCTCCAACATTTGAAGCGGCCAATGGAAGCAGACAGATGGTTCCGATTTTTCAAAACAACCAGTGTCCGCTTGATCATCAGTACCACTGCAATTACAAAAAAAAATGATTTGTTACTCTCTACTATACCTGATGGTTCTCAGGGTGGATTACTACCTGAGCTGTAGAATTTAGAAATCAGTTAAACAGAACCTGTCTGACACCACGAAGTAGGCCCAAACATCTCAAAACACAACACAGCATGCTGAAATAGAAATGTAAGAACAGATTAAAAAAAAAAAGTCTTAATCAAAATATTCTGTGCACTGACGACACAAAGGCGCAGTTTTTGGAAGGTGTTTTCCCCTTTAAATCTGGAGTAAAAATAACGCTGCATTTCAGAAATAGAACATTATAACAGCCAAACATGGTGTTGGAACCATCATAGTTTGGGTTGCTGTACTGCTTCAGGACCTTGACAACTTGCCATGATTCATAGAACTATGAATTCTGAGAGTTACCAGAAAATTCCGAAGCTGATCCTTAAGCTGAAGCTTAACTAAAAGCAGAGCAGCGAGTCCACCCCTGAATGGCTCAAAAATGGGCCAAAATGTGTCTAAGACTTATCACTTATTGCCAAGTTGGTTTAGATGTAAACATTTTCGTAAAATCTGTAAGGGGGCAGATACCTTTTGAAATCACTGTACATATCTATATACAGTATATATATATAGGTGGCTGGAGGGACAGAAGGATGGGCTCTCGCTGGGCTAAATTCATACTAGAACCACCCAAGAATGTCACTGTTGTGCTTTTCTTTGTCTCACTCCGCTGATTTTTCATCTCAAAGAAAAACAGAAACGCTCTGTGAAGTCATGCAGACCATCAATCACATCCCTCAATCTGCATGACAGGTCAAAGCTGATATCTCTGATATTTAAGCAGAGAAACGTTTCACAGCGTGTGCCATCTGGCCAAAGATAAATATTCTCATGCAAACCAATCATTCACATACCCATATAACAAATGAGATTATGGGGCCATAAAAGGGAACGTAAAGGAAGTCTGCAGGATTTGAGCAGCTTTTATTATAGTAGAAACGCCTCTAACTGCAGTAATAAGTGGCCGTATCCACATAGTGTTTTCACTGGGGAAAAGCTGGGTGTGATTTTTGTTTTCTTTGCATTGCCTCTTCCTTGGTTAAATATTGAAACATCAAGGATGTGATTTGCTCATAACTGGCCACAGATTGTGTCCGTAATCCGGCTTCACAACAAATACGATCAGACACATTTATTGGTACCTCTGGTAAAGTTGGATGAAAAACCTTCATTACTGTAACAAAATCACTGAAAAAACCAACCTTTAAGTAAATTTTTTTACTGTAAATGTTAAGGAATGTTTTAACAAGATCATTGGTACCACAGTTAATGTTACTCCTGTAGTCAACATGCTTTTACAAAATACTAAAATACTGTAAAACCCTTTTTTCCAACAGCAAGGCACATTGTCCTATAACATTTCACAAGGTTGGAGCATGCAGAGGGATCTTTTCTCATACCTCCCTGTATCATCCAGAGTCCTGGGGCCACCCTTATGCTCCCTTCTCTTTAGCTCCCCCACAGGTTCTGTACAGGATTTAGAGTTGAGGACTGAGATGAAGAAAGTTGATTTTGTGTCTGCTGAACCAGTTCTATTTAGATTAGGCCATATGTTTTGTATAATTATCCTGTTAAAAGATCAGGTAACATCCAATAAGCAGGTTTATATTCTCCAGGCATTTCAAAGAGTCCATGATGCCCTGCACTTGAACAAGGTTCCCAGGCCCATTGGAGAAGAAAAGGGTCCACAACATCACAGATCCTCCATAGTTTTTGTTCCATGCCACACCCACTTGCTAAAAAGTAAAATTTTTACTTATCTGACCAAAGCACACAGTGACAGTTAAAGTCCCCAGCAGTTTAGTATGCCTCCTAAACAAGCTGGCATATAGAGCAGATCTAATTGTGTTTTGTGGTGATTTGGTGACCCCAAGATGACCCTCTTAGCTGCAGTTCTCAACCCAGTTAGCTTCACATCAAAACAAAAACATACAAGCCTTTTTTTCTTCAAATGATCAGTTTTTAATATGATTAAAAATATTTACTATATATCTTTAAGTCTACTTTTTGTCAGTTTGTTGAAGATTTAAACAGCTGAACTAGGTTCAGAAGGTCCTGGTCCTGTAGGCCGAGCTCCTCCATCACAGTGTTTAAATACTGCACTGATGCAGACGTCTCCAAGGCTTCCCGCACCACCGCAGACACATCTGATAACCTAAAAAAATGAGTGAGAACACAAAGGAAAACATGTGACCTCATGTCTTGAATGAGAATATCTCCCGAATTCAGTTTAACATAATGAAGAACCATAACTCTGCCAAAGAATAGTTACTTAATCAAGTTTACCAACTGAAACAGAAAACGCATCCTTTCATAAAACAGCAGATTTTAAGGATGTGCTCCAAGTCGAGTCCATCTGGTAACTTCTGCTGTGTAGCACAAAAACCTGGAGCTCCATGAGGCTTTTAAAGACAAAATATGAGGTGTTTAAACCAAACAAGAAAAAAGTGGCCATTGCCATTGCTGATACACAGTAATAACAGAATATTTGATATTTAAACCTCATGTGAAAAGTAACTCTTTTTTTCTTTACTTCGACTTCAGTTGAAGTGAGGGCTATCTGGATTATATAATCTGGAAGACAGATCTAGAAAAAGCACCCATGAGTGCTGAGAAGAGCTACAGGTAGACATACGCCATAGGATCCAGTTGGAAATGTTGGTAGCATTTCGGCAATCAAAAGGATAAACATAAAGGGCTACATTGTCTAGGTAATAAACATAATTACACGCAATTCACATGTTTAGAGTCAATAATTCTAACTGCGCTGATAACTAATATAAAATGGAAAATACAGTTTCAAATTGTGAACTCTGCAATGGTTTTTGTCTTTGCTCTAAAGTCGTGAAAAACATTTTCACAGCGACTTCGTCCTCAATAAAAATAAGTATGACCCCTCATGGAAGAAAAGCTTAAAAGAAATTGTTCTTTTTTTTACATATCCTGTCTGGCAGGGTTGCACTCAAAATTTTTTGTCTGAGTGCCAAGAAGAAGCCTAACAGATTTGCTTATATATATATATCTATCTATAGATAGATATATATATATATATAAAAAAAATATATAAAAGAAAAACAGAACCCTCAAAGTCTACATGCAACTTAACTATTAGGAGTGGACACCAGAGGTGAGGTTAATAAAATATACTCCCCTCTGGATGCCATTAAGAGTGTCCACCCCCAGGGCCCTACATGTGCGTGTCATGAAAATGTTTTAAGTGAGAGTTGTACATTAATATTGGGGCCCAGGCTGCCTTGGGACCACAGAGTTGGAAAACCCTCGAGGGCCTCCAATGATGTACCATGCATCATTGTAGTGGTAGTGTGATGAAGCGGGCGGAGGGAGGTGTCTGGGGATGGGGATGGAAGGACTGGGGGGCAAAATACTCTCCCAGGGAACCAGCTCCCCGGCTGAAGCCGATAGGCACCCCCGTTTGTCGAGTTCCAACAAAGGAGAGTCACAGGCACATCCACTGGGCCCCGAGAGCTAACCAAAAACCAGGACCAACACCTCCAGCCCCCAGAAAGAAATTGTTTGAATGCAGTTAACTGCAGTTCTTAGAGAGAGGCAGTAAAAAATGGGGAGCCGCTGGTCTTGTTTATAAACAGATTGAAAATCTGCCACAAATCTCTAGTAGCAGCTAGTTGTCGAATTAACTGATGAGCCAACACAAAGAGCAAAGGTCAACTGGATGCCTCGTAGGCACATTAGACACATTCTGAGCTTGCATGGAGGTGGGCGCTTGTATGGATCAAGTGTGCCAAGATCCCTCACACCAATACACTTTTACTACCAGCCTGAACTGTTGGTGTAAGGCAGAATGGATCCATGTTTAATGGTGTTTACTCTGAATTCTGACGCTACCATCTGAATGTCATGGCTGAAAATGAGACTTGTCAGACCAATATTTTTCCAGTGTGGGACTATCCAATATTGGTAAGCCTGTGTGGACTGTAGCAACAGTTACCTGTTCTTACTGACAGAATCAGTACCCAGGGTGGTCTTCTTTTACTGTAGCTCATCTGCATCAAGGTTCGACATGTCTTGCATTCAGAGATGGTATTCTGCATACCTTGGTTGTAACAAGTGGTTACATGAGCTACTGTTGCCTTTCTATCATCACCAGTCTATCCATCCTCCTCTGACATCAGCAAAGCATTTTCCTCCATATAACTCCCACTCACTGGATATTCTTCCAGTAGATCAGCAGTCTCTGAAACACTCAGACCAACCTTCTGGTACCAAAACCCATGTTATATTAAAAGTCTCTTAAATTCATTTTCTCCCCTGTTCTAAAGCTTGTACTGAACAGCAAGTCACCAGCTGATTTGCCTTTTCTGTTCACTACCAATTGAAGAGCTGTACCAAATAAAGTGGCCGGTGTGTGTAGCTTGTGTTGGTCTACATAATAAAGTACATGAATGTCTGTAGTTGTAACAGGACGAAATGTAAATCATCTGGCTTTTCTAAAATCATTCCACTTAGGTTGTGAGTCTAACTCACAACCTCTGCTGCTTTCTTTTTATCCCTCTCTCCCTGTCCTGTCCAGTGTAGAGGTGCACTGCTGGTTAATATCCGGTTTAACTCAGGGTCTTATGTTGCAGCTACGGGGGGCAGGTATCTATTATTCAGCTGGCCCAAACAAAAGAGGCCAGACGAGCTCCACAGCTGCCACACAGCGGACAGATAAGACAGCACACCAAATTATTCATGATGGAGGAATGGAAGGATGGAGTGGAAGAGAAGTTCAATGTGAACTGATGAAATCAGAGTGCCAGAGGGACATGTGACAGGCAACCCACGTTTGGTAAAGAACATTGTAAAAAAGGGCAGCAGTGTTCTTTATGTCACTATCTACATAATTCTAATGTCTATGGGAGAAAAGTCACATCATCAACTCAGGTGATGGATTGTTTTAGTAAAACTACACCTTAAAAACAGTGATTTGTGGAAAAATTATCACCTCTAATCAAGCCAGAGACGGCCATGGTTTACAAACCTTTTTCCCCTGCATAAAGTTATCCACCCATACATCGTTTTCTATTCAGTCCCCCAAACATTTCTAAACTGGTGGAACATCTAATTTTGTCCAGTTCAATATGTTTTCCAGTCTGTGTAGCTCCTTCCTTCAGTGGGACTGACATGCTGTGCAAAAACACACTATTGCTGGTCTCAAAAGGACTTACTATAAAGATACTGAAATGGTGGTAACAACTAAGCAAACTGAGCTGGGACCACCGAGGGAGCCATAAATCAGGACGAGACAAGCATCAGGTGAGGGTTTTCCCAGAAAAGGCCGAGCTGGAGGAGTGTATGCTCTGTTTGAGTGTGTGTTTGAATTTAAAAGTGTGCCGGGACGAATGTGTGTGCCTTCTGTGGTGGATCACGGATCCAGAGAGGGGCAATCAGTTTGAGATAAGGCTGTGTGTACTCAAGACAGGAGCAGCACGGAACTGTCCACGAAAGGCCACACACACATTTATACACCATATGGCACAGTCAAAACAATGCCCCAGCTCATTGTATTTTGGTGAAATTAACTAAGAAGCAGAGCTTTAGTCAGTCCACCTCATGGAGAATTTAAACACATGTTGTAAACTTACAGATGCAGAAGCACCACAGCTATGAGGGTCCACTCTGGAGTTTTGTGAATAATGTTGGTGTTGGTGAACCTGTAAATAAAAACAGTAAGAAACAGAGGCCAGGTTAAATCCATGATGTGACAGTAACACACAAGATGAACACAGTTAAGTCCAGTTAAGAGTCCAGTAATTTCTTACATTTCACTTTAATCAGACTTTCTGCAAACAGGGAAAAAAAAGATGAGCACCAGCATAGTCCCTGCCTGCAGCACTCATGCTGGTCCTTCTATAGTTGTAGGCTCTTGTCAACTGGACTTCCTGCTGGAAGTTGGACTCTAAAACTGCTACTCTGCTTGGTTTACATTAAATCAACAGCGCCTTGCTAAAGTATTCACACCCTATTAAACTTTTAAACATTTTGCCATGTTTACCACCAGAACATTTCTGTATTTTATTGGGATTTTATCTGGTAGACCAACACAAACAAGTACACAACTGTTAAGTGGAAGAAAAATGAGTTGTTTATTCAGAACTGTTTACTCTGATACCCTAAATAAAATCCAGTGTAACCAGTTGCCTTCAGACATAAACAAATAAAAAAAAACATTTTTGTAATTTAGTCTTAGTAGAAATAAAATATATATCCAAGTTTTGTACATCTAACAGAGCTCAGTTCCACCCATCATCAGAAAACAGAAAGTATGACACAACTGTAAACCTACCAAGACATGGCCGGACTCATAAACTGACAGCCTGGGAATGGAGAGCACTAATCAGAGAAGCAGCCAAGAGGCCCATGGTAACTCTGGAGGAGCTGCAGAGTTCAGGTTAGAACATGAGATTGTTTAAGCACAATTGTGGCTTTTTAACCAACAGTTTTGACCAATAGTTTTAGTGAACTAGACTGTCGCACTTTTGTCAACAAAACAAGTTTCATCACTTGTGTTCATAGATAAGTAGTGTGGAAAACAGCTGATAAAGTCTAAATTTGCTAGCGTTGCTAAAAAAGCATTTTGAGCAAAGGATAATTATGATTTAGTCTGAAAATCTCTGTATGAGAACTTAATAAGCTTAATCTTTGAATTCAATTTCTTCAATTCTTAAAGGCTCTATAATTATTATATACCTATATGTTCTTTATAGGCTCACATCCCTCATAAAAGAACAGACTTAAAGCAGAACAGTGACAGATGCACGTCAGAGGGAATTGGAGATGGGATAACTTCTGATTAAAAATAAGAAGGTGCACCTACATCTGTTAGATAATCATTTTAGTTTGTCCAGTAAAAAGCCTTAAAATGGTTAAACATGAGATGTGGTTACAGTGAAATGATGACACACATGAAGTTCTCCAGGCAGCACTGGCCACTAGAGTTAATTCAATTCAATTCCATTCAGTTTATTTATATAGCGCCAAGTCACAACACATGTTGTCTCAAGGCACTTCACAAAAGTCAAGTATATACATTCCAATTCCAGCAGAACCAGGCTCAGTGTGAGCGGCCATCTGCCACGACCGACTGGGGGTTAGAGAGAACAGAGCAGAGACACAAAGAGAACAAAGAAGCACTGATCCAGGAGTACTTTCTATGGGAAGGAAAAGTAAATGTTAATGGATGTAGCTCCTTTAGTCCGTTTCACCTAGAAAGAAAGAACAGATAAACTCTGAGCCAGTTTTCTAGTTTGAGTCTGAAGAGAGCACATAGAGTTAGTTACAGTAAAAGCTCAGTCAGTAGCTATGTCTAGGAGAGAGAAAGGGTTAAAAACTGAAAGACAGGGCCAAGTGGATCATCGGTAGAGGGTGAGCATTAAGTTGTTGCCAGCAGAAGCTCGAACGATTCCCCTCTCCAGAAAGGTGTCACAGGTAGACACAGAGTCAGGGCCAGGTGTAGCTTCTAGGAAGACAAAGAGAGAGAACAAAGTTAAAAGCTGAAATAACAGCAAATAATACAAAATTGAAGAGTAGCGTGAGAAAGTAGCGAAGAGGGTGAAAGTGGTCATTATGTCCTCCAGCAGCATAACTACAGAGATAGTTTCAGTTCAGTTTATTTATTTATATAGCGCTTATTTACAACAATGTCGTCTCAAGGCACCCCACAAAGGGTCCGGAACGGTGCATGTTTTCTGCATACATCAATATATAGTTTAATTGCTGCATTTTTACAGAGCAGTATAGACCTTTCTATTGTCAGACTGCATTCATTCTCTAAGGCAGCACAGAGTTTGAGTCTTAAAAAAAATCTACAGATTATTATTTTAAGAACACATCCTGCGCCATGCGATAAACTACCAGCAGAAGGCAGCAAAGTCTAACGAATTAGCACAATAACGTGGAGCTGTAAAATAAATGATTAGTTGACTGCATAATTAAATTCCAGAATAATCTGATTCCAGTTTATGTCATGTTTAGGTGATGCCTGCAGACAGTTGTAGAAATGTAGAAATTACACTAGATGACTTCCATTATGCTTAACCCAACTGGTCCCATTATCACAAACCTAGTCAACAAAAAATTTCAAACATTATCAAAAACAGTTAACTTTTTTTAAACTTTTTTTTACAGCCACAGTCAGATATTTCATGGTCAGCGTTTTTAACATTATGTTATTTCTCCTCAACATCCATTCCTGCATCTTTGGTCTGCGACAAATCCTGAAAATATAGAAAAATCAAGAGGATTATCAATTTATAATGTTCTTGCAATCATTGAATGACCTTCTGGCCATGAGGATATGAGGAAATAAAGCACCCAGGTTTTACATTGGGCCAAGGGTTGCTTCATGAGACGCATCTGAAGCAAACATTTGAAACAATACTGTTTAACAAGTCAATCATAACAATTCAATGCTCTTGTTGGTCCATTTTCCGCTTTCAAACACCAAGAACTTGTGATCAAATATTTGTAAGGCCTAGACGCATAAAACAACATTTCTGAAAGTCCAGACCTGAATCAAACCAGGAGTGTGTGGCAAGCTTGAAGATTCCAGTTCATACCTGCTCTCGACCGAGTGTGAAGAAGAATGGAGAGGAATTTCTGTCTGTAGTTGTGCAAAGCTTGTAGAAACATACCCAAAAAGACCTGACCCTGTCATTGTAGAGAAAGCTGGTTCTACAGGGGGTTGAATATTAATGCACAACACTTCTTTTGGGTATTAAAAAAATATATAAAAAGCCTGCATTATTTTCCTTCCACTTCAAAATGATCAACCACTGTGTGTTGGTCTATCATATAAAGTCCCAATAAAAACAAAATCACCCTTCCTATTTCGCAGGTTTTCCCACTTGCAAAGTGTGTAAAAGTCTTTATTTTTTTCAGAGATACTCTTCAACTGTGAATGATTGAATCAAAAACTAAAATCCATTACTGCCACCAACTGGTAAGGAGTGTAACAGCTGCATCAGTATTTTTAGATTCGTACTGATAAATTTGTGGTGTGTACTTGTATCGTAACTTTCTAAACTTGTATTATCACAGATGAAACATCCGATGTCACATGTATATTAAAGTTGACAACAAGGCACAAATACAAATCTTAAATGTATTCATGTTTATTTATTACATTTACCAAATTAGACACCTACGCATATGCTTTTTTTGACAGGTGTCTTAACCCATACAGTAGCCTATAATAATCATTATAAAGGGTTGTTGTGTGGGTGCCAAGAGTAGGAAGCTAAAATTTATTGTAGGGCCAACACAGAGGGACAATTACCTGTGGATCCACACACACACACACACACACAAACACACCCCTAAAGATTTTTTCCAGCTACAATAAAAAGTTAAACTAAGAATAATGTCCTAACCCATCTGAGTTCTAGAGATACAAATCCAGACAGAAAGACAATACCTGTAAGAACCTGACCTTACTGACCTTAATGTCCTGACCAGGTTGTTCAGGTCTGTGGAGATGTCGCTCATGGCGAGGCCCACTGGACCTACAATGTTCCTGAGACTGTGCAACACAGGATGGCATATGAGTAATCTTATCATGGTTATATTCATCTTTCGTATCTGAGTTCTGGCATCTGTTTATTTGCTGCTTTCCTGATGTTAATATTCCACATAGACCGTGAATAATACAAATCGCCAAATATGGTGAAATTTTAGGATTCGTGGAACTAAGCTAATTTTGGGTCCAGTCAGTGATGCTGTACGATTGACTTAGGAGAGAGGTCTGATAGATAAATAAAAATCATGAGATTCAGCTTGATTCACACGAATATTGCTTGCATTGCTTACAAGAATCTATTAAGAATATATTGCATGAACGTTAGGAATCAGTGTACGATTCTTTAATGTTCTTGACAGTTTGTGGGCTTTTCCATCAAGATGTTATAAAAAATGATGAGGGACTATGTTACTGCAATGATGACTGTAAATATTTAGAAGTGAAAATGTTTTAAGTGAAGTGAAGTGATGGTTTTTGGACATAAAATGTAATAAAACCCTAAAAAAAAAAAAATAATTTTACTTAGTTTTTGTAATTTCTTATTTATTTTTTAAAAATATATACATATATATATACAATATTTATATATTTATATATATATATAATATATATATATTTAATTATAAATATATATATATATATAAATATATAATTTTTTATATATATATTAGGTTTTTTTTATTATTTTCCTTGTTTCTTCATTTTTAAGGTCAGGCCTAAAAATGAACTGCGGATTTGTTAAGAATTAGTTGAGATGTTTCGGGAGTTCTGAACAAAAATTTTAAACAGCTCAAAACTTTTGGCACGAATTCCAGATTTCTCAATAATAGCAAGAACTGACTAAAAATAAAATATGAGCCAGTTATAAATTCAGGAACTGATTCTTTCAATTCAACTAAGAATCCTGAAATTTGGCAATTCCTGTTATCTGTGGTCTGTGTGGACTGGGGGCTTAAAGTAACATCCAGTGTAGTGACAGGAAACTATAGAGGGGGGCAGACCATGGTGACAATCACACACATCTGAAGGGACCACTGATTCTGAGCTTTAACTAAACAACAACAAAACTCAAACTAATAGGTTTTCCTGCAAGTTCCTATAATACACACACACACACACTCACCAGCTGCTGAGTTTCTCCACCGTAATACGTTTCTGGATGAGGTCCTGAGCTTGGGAGTCAATAAGCGGCAAAACTGGACCCGTTGATGCCGGGTCCTGCACTGAGAGCTGGCATGAGGAAAACAAAAGTTTCTGTTCAAATAGTAAAGTTTTAAGTATCAGGATATATTAAAATGAGCAGAGATATAACAGATGACATATTACACTCAGCTGAACGCAGTTATGTGCATACACTGTATAAAACACACACAACCTTTTTTTTACTCACTGATAGTAAATCAGATCAAACCTTCCCTGTTTAGGAAAGGTTCAGTTGATGACGACATGGCTTCGTAAGTCTCTAATTTACTTTATTATACCTCTGGGTATACTTTAAGGTGGCATCTCAAACACACTGTTTCCTTGTGTGACATCATGGAAAAATCTGAAGAATCATCCAAGATATCAAGAACAGAATGGATAATTATGGATGTGTCTCTTTATACTGTGTATGTAAATACCTGTAGTCAAGCCGAATTACAGAATAAGGACCAGTCAAACTAATGCCCTGTTTCCATAGCAGCCATCACATGTGTTGAATGACTGCATTGATTTGGATTTGGGTCAACAAGACAAAGGAAGCAAATTAACAAAATAATTGCATAAAACAACAAGATTCTGCAGTGGCTCAGTCAAAGTCCAGATAAAAGCCTTCAAATGTTGTGCTGGGGTCTAAAGAAACTGTTCATAAATGTAGTGAAGCAAAGAGGAGAGGGACATAAACATTTCCTAATGAGACTGGTAAAGTCAACTAACAGACGAGACCCAGTCTATAAAGTTGGGTCAGTAATGGGCTGGTTCAGATACTGTTTTGCCTGTTGCTTCCGCATTCAGGTATATTCTGTGTCTATACAGAATGATACAAGTTAACTATTAGAAAATATCTTTCACAAAGTTCCACTATAGCATCCTTTTCACAAAGCTGCAGCCACAGTTTCCTCCTCTCACCTTATGTGCACTCAGCTCCTGCTCCTCCTCAGGCAGAATCCACGTTCCTTTGTAAAACTCACTGACTCGTAGCTGCAGCTGCTCCATCTCCTTCTGCAGTGTCTCATAGTCCGGAGCTGTGGCCAGTGGCCTCTTCTGCTCTTCAGCACCAGGCTCTGTCACATCATAATCATCCTCAAGGTCGTCTTCATCCAGTTCCTCCTCCTTTGTTTCTTTTAAATCACCAAACGGGGATCCCAGCGCATGATCAGCTCCGTACAGGAAGCTCAGAGTCTCATCTGTGCACCATTCCTTTAGCGTCCTTTTCAGGCACTCCAGAAGATTCAGCCGTACTGAGTCCGGATTAACTTCTCCGGTGTGCTCCTTTAGGAGATCCCTCAGGCCGGCAGCTCCTTTCCTGCTCATGCCCACCTGGGTGATGCTGAGACCTGGTGAGTTTGATGGAGCTCCAGTTGGAGTTGAAGATGCTTGTTTGCTTCCTGCTGAGGGTTTAGTTCCCATAAATGAAGCAGTGAGTGAACTTGTGACTTTAGTCTGTGTGTTTACAGGAACATCAGTGTCAGTGTTTAGCTTTACCATGGCCTCGTCCACACTTTGGTCCTCAGGAGATGCTTCATTATCAGCACACAACTCCATCCATTCCTGCTCTCCTCTTACTTCCCCCCATTTCTCTGGGTTTTGAATTTGAAGGTCTTCAGTCTGGTTCCCGTCTTCATCTGTGTGTTTTGGAAGGTCAGCCCAGTGCACTCGAAGTCTCTGCTGCTGGGAGACCACAGTGGAGACAAAGTCCTGCTTCGGGTCACTCTCACTGCTCTGACTGTAGTCACCTCCTGCAGAGCCACGCTGAGAGCCAGGGAGGTCCTCAGATGGAACAGGCGGGGGGTTCTCAATGTCCTCCTCGTTGAGGCGCCTCTCTGACAGCATCACTTCCTTACCAGAGCTCCCACTGGACACAGACACACGTAACACACTTTCAGTCTATTTACAACCTCGAGTCAAATTGTCACAAACTAACTTTGACTTTTATTATCGGTTTAAAGAGTTTCAACATTAATAATCTGCTCATTGCAGGTGAAATATTTTCATTCTGTTTAAAGTACAATCATGGGGAAAAAATAAGAACACCCTTTTAAATATTTAGTTCTTTATCAAGAAATGTTCACATATCAATGTCTGATCTCAGTTCCTTTCTCTGCTAAACAAAGGGAAGATGTAATTACAGATAAACACCAAAAATGTACCTGGTTTTACTCATTAAACGAAAATGTGAATTTTTAACTTTGGAAAAAGTTAGGACAGAGCTTCTTGTCCAGTCTTCTCATTAGTCTGAGGAAAGTTTGCCCCTTCTCCTCATTTTCAGCTGTGAGATGCTTGAGGAGTTTCCTACATGTACAACCCTCTGATACACTGTAGAATTCATGGTCCTGCTGCAGCAAAGCATCCCCATACCACAACACTTCCACCTCCATGCTGGTATAGTTTTTTCAGGAATGCTTAATTTGGTTTATGCTACAAATGTCTTATGTTCTGGCGTCCAAATAATTCTATTCCAGAAGTCCTGGTCGTTGTCTACATTCCCTCTGGTAAATTTTACCCTGGTCTTTATATTTTTTCTTAGAGCGTAACGGTTTCTTACTTGGGCAGCTGCCATTGAGGTTAAACCTGGGCCCTGCGTAGCACAATGGCATAGCAGGCTCACCATGGAGGCTACAGTTCTCCATGCAGCTGTCCCAAGAGCAAGTCCTGACCCTTAGGCCATTTGCTGCATGCCTTCTTATCTTCTCTCTCTGCCCTTCTCACTGTTGGGAGATTCTTTCTAGCTCATTGTGTGAAAATCCTAAACCAGCGGTACATACCCATCTCCTTTCTTCAGCAACCTAATCTGTGGAGGACTGCCAGGAGACACAAACAGAATATTTAGAACAGTTTTACGTCCCACAACAGCTTCCAAAGAAGAGAAAAGACAAGCAGCCACGTACCTTTCATGCTGCCTGAGCCAGAGAGGCGTCTTTGATATCTGTAGCTCATACTCTTTCGAAGCTTTGTAGCAGAAGTTACTACAAAAACACTAGACACCAACAATAGGAACATTTGGATGTTTCTTTTAAAAATGATCTGATAATAGTAAGAAAAGATAAAAACCCAATGTAAAGCACTCACCTTCCGCTCTGTGATGTCATAAACCCGGTTTGTCTTGGTAGATATTTTATACTGTTGACTTGGGATCTACAGATTGAACCGTTTTGATGAGTCATGACCAAGCAAGTCTGAACTTTTGACATATGAGATTTAATTATTGAACAGACCTGGTGTTGACTGGGATAAAGTGTTTTACCTTGCCGAGTTTGGTTGGACATAGAGGATAACCACAGAGTTTGGCAATGAATCTCTCCTCCACGGCGTCTTTGTAATTAGCAGGAGTGATGAACCTGGCCTGTAAAGAAGCGACAGAGAAGGTGAACTATACTGCTGTTAAAATAGAAGATTTTTTTACTGGAATGTCAAGTGATTCTAAACCTGAATTGTTGGTCATATTCCAACTTTTTAAGCAGAATATGATACAAACAGCAGCAGTTTTTCCTGGAGCAGTAAATGTGGAATGAGGGCTTTTGGTCTCTGTTTGGTATTGTGTGAAGTGATTCGCCTTTTAAAATTTGAACTTGTATATATTTTTGCAGAAACACTGCTTACAGGTGAACTTAAGGTGACATTCTCTAAATATCTGAATGCACATGTGCACCTGTTCAATGTTTCAGTACTTCCTGTTCGTGAACTGACCAATACATTTCCTGGTTGAATCAGAACTGATATTTAAACAGTCCTCCTCCTGTTCCCATCTTGACATCATGGGACTAAGACGAGATCTAACAACAGATCAGCAGTACCTCGCCATTACGAGGCTTTAAACAGGATGTTCTCAGACAGAAGTGGCCACTGAGCTTAGAGCGTCACAGAGTGTCATCAGCAGGTTGCAACAAAGATACAGAGAGACTGGAAGAGTCACAGAAAGACATAGAAGTGGAAGTACTTTAGTACATGCCACACTGATGACCTCTTCATTGTGTACAGTGCACCGTGGAATCGGATGATGAATCCACTAAAGTCCAGGCACATTTAGGGGAGGTAATAGGCACCCAGGTGTCATGCCAGTCTATTCAAAACAGTCATACCAATCGTTTAGAAGTTTGTGTGTGCTAGACAACCTGCAAGGGTACCTGACCAAACAGGCATCATCGTCTTGCATGGACCAGGGAGCATTCACGCTGGACGAGGGACCAGTGGGCCTCAGTTCTGTTCTCTGATGAAAGCCGATTCAAGTTTAGCAGAAATGATGGCCGCTAACAATGTTGGAGAGGTCAAGGAGAGCACTATGCATCAACCACTGTTGTCACCAGACAAGCCTTTGGTGGTGATGGTGTTACAGTGTGGGCAGGTGTCTCTAGTCAATACAGAAGTGCCCTACATTTGAGACAATACTACCATACTATCTGAATAACGTCATTAATCCAGCCATTGTACCCCTGCATGAACAACACGGCCTTATTTTATTTTCATGGATGACAATGATCCAATTCATTGAGATTGCATCATTTGGGAACAACTGCTTGAGACTGGGGTACCTCGAATGGAGTGACCTGCACTTTTTCTCTACACCTGAATCCCATAAAAATCTATGAGATCAGCAGAGTCACGACTAGAGGCTCCTAACCTGTAACTTTGTGTGCTCCAAATTTAGGATTAAGCTGATTGAAATATGCAAAATATAAAATATCAGTCAAGAGCTGTCGCATGCTTTGTCTGTAAGCACCACAATGTTTCTGTGCAGAATATAAAATGTGAAAGATGTGGCATCCTCCATGACAGTCAAATAGCTACAGACCTCAGTGGTGGTTCAGCAGGGCTGAATTAAGCCTTCAATTTGCTGTATCGTAGTGAGCAATGCGTTGTGAACCAAATAATAAAACAAGTAATATTAGCCTGTGTTTATTCTAAAAAATTGGCAAAGTTTGTGGCTCAAAAAAATAAATTAATACGACACTAGATGTGATCATTCGTATAATCCTTCAGTAGGAAAAAAAATTTTCTTTTATGTTTTAAATAAAAGCAATTAAATGATATTCCATGTTTTTTGTTTCATGTTTTTGTGTAAAACAGTTTAACCATCCTATTCTCCTCAAAATCTAATACCTCACCACGACGACAGCCTAGAACTACACAGGTTTTTATTTCTGGGGATAAAATTCTGATCACGCCAGAAAAATTGATGAATAGAAACAAAAAACAACAGATTATCTTTAGCCAAAGACTTTGTCTGATCTGGTGCAGCACAGACTGCGACAAGAGATCCCTCCTGCACACAGTCGTCACCAACTACAATGATGCTATGAAGAAACTTACTCTTATAGATTAATAGTGTATTATTCAACTGAACTGTGCTCAATTGAACTGAAAACCCTTTTCATCAAAAACGCTAAAACATGTGGCTGCCCTGATTTTTAGACATTATCATTCCAAAGTGATGGAATGGTTTTGTCCATGCTATCTGATAGTTAAGTTGATTACTGTGCTCACATCAGTGTCATTTACTGTTCATATATATTTTACATGAACAGAATGTTTAGATGTTGGATGAAATATAGCCCCATGATTTGTTTTGTTTCATGCAGAATTAAAAAACTGAATAAACATCCACCAGTGGACAGTCCAGATTCAATGAATGGGTTCATCTTATATTCTTTAGGCAAATATACAGGGGTTGGACAATGAAACTGAAACACCTGTCATTGTAGTGTGGGAGGTTTCATGGCTAAATTGGACCAGCCTGGTAGCCAGTCTTCATTGACTGCACATTGCAACCAGTAAAGAAGTGTGAAGGTTTAAAAGCAGGGTAAGAGCACAGTTTTTTCTCAAAATATTGAAATGCACACAACATTATGGGTGACTACCCCAGTTCAAAGAGGACAGATTGTGGTGCCCGTCTTGCTGGCGCATCTGTGACCAAAACAGGGAGTCTTTGTGATATATCAAGAGCCACGGTATCCAGGGTAATGTCAGCATACCCCCAAAAAGGGCGAACCCCATCCAACAGGATTAACTGTGGAAGCAAGAGGAAGCTGTCTGAAAGGGATGTTCTGGGTGCTAACCCGGATTGTATCCAAAAAACATAAAAAACCATGGCTGCCCAAATCACGGGGAAAAAAAATGTGCACCTCAACTCTCCTGTTTCCACCAGAACTGTCCGTCGGGAGCTCCACAGGGTCAATATACACGGCCGGGCTGCTATAGCCAAACCTTTGATCACTCGTGCCAATGCAAACGTCGGTTTCAATGGTGCAAGGAGCGCAAATCTTGGGCTGTGGACAATGTGGAAACATGTATTGTTCTCTGATGAGTCCACCTTTACTGTTTTCCCACATCCGGGAGAGTTACGGTGTGGAGAATCCCCAAAGGAACGTACCACCCAGACTGTTGCATGCCCAGAGTGAAGCATGGGGGTGGATCAGTGATGGTTTTGGGCTGCCATATCATGGCATTCCCCTTGCCCAATACTTGTGCTAGATGGGCGCGTCACTGCCAAGGACTTACGAACCATTCTTGAGGACCATGTGCATCCCCAATGGTTCAAACATTGTATCCTGAAGGCGGTGCCGTGTATCAGGATGACAATGGCCAACAATACACACAGCAAAGACTGGTGAAAGATTGGCTTTGATGAACATGAAAGTGAAGTTGAAACATCTCCCATGGCCTGCACAGTCACCAGATCTGAATATTATTGAGCCACTTTGGGGTGTTGTGGAGGAGCGAGTCAGGAAAAAACTATTTCCTCCACCAGTATCACATAGGGACCTGGCCACTATCCTGCAAGAAGAATGCTTAAAATCCCTCTGACCACTGTGCAGGATTGTATATGTCATTCCCAAGACGAATTGACGCTGTATTGGCCGCAAAAGGAGGGCCCTACACCATACTAATGAATTATTGTGGTCTAAAACCAGGTGTTTCAGTTTCATTGTCCAACCCCTGTAGTTAGCTGTGAACCTGTATAAAATATGCACTCAGTAAACCTTTCCAATAGGTGAAGATAGATAAGCTACATACACAGTCAATCAGGAAGTCTTCAGCCACACTGTCCTCAAAGAGGCGCTCCACTACCGCCAGGGCTCTCCTCTCCAGCTCCAGCTTCTCTCTCAGCCTCTCCTTCACCTTCTCTCTCCTGATAAATAAACAGCTTGCTGTTCAGTACACTAACGTTTAAATTACTACCGGAGTTGTAAATAGTTTACTAGTGTAAACTGTTATCACACCCTCTTGCTTCTTCTTCCTCGGTCCGTAGTTTGGCACATCTCCCACCTGTCAGAAAAAAAAACAGAACAGAGTTAAAGATACTTTCCTCTAGTCTATTTTTTCCACTAACAGATGTGCACTGGCCATAAAAACACATCTGGGTAATAACATATGGATTTCCACAGCAGGGTTTCTCAAAAATAGAAAGTTTAAAACAATATAGAAATAAGCGCAAATTCTGCTTCAGTCAGATTTTCAGAACGGCTCAAATCCGAATTCTGTCTCGCGCAGCTCGAAACTCTGTATCCAATATGGCGGCTGCCAATAAACAACACAGAGAAAGTCTTTCTGACAAGTTTGTATCACATTAAAGCAGTGGAGCACAGACTGCTGTAAACATGTTTATTCAGTGTTTGAACGAACAAAGTGGATCAAAATACATTACCAATGTGTCTTTATGTTTTGCTACTTCTTGTTAGCTACTCAACAATTACCAAGTCACACTGTTACCAACTTGCAACGAGGGCATGTTGGATGTAGCATCACTACCAGAATGAGCCGTTACTAAACAAGCATGGCACATGAAAGACGCAAAATCACTTACTCAAAAGGACTGATTACATGCTTTATATCTTATGTGATGTCACTGCAGGCATGTGCCCGTGAAAAGTCTGTTTTAGGGACAATAGTTTTTATCTTGAGTAATTTTATTAAATAGAAACACTACCTATGGTCCATACGCAAAAACGTATATCTAACGAGAGTTTGAGTGATGTTACAATAAAGTCTGGCACGCTAAATATCACGTAAAGAAACTAAAAATGGCTGCTGACAGTTTCCCACAGGGGACTCATGTTTGTTTTCGGCTTTAATCAGCCAGACAGTAAACAGCTTCTCGAACAGAGCGTGAAAACCTTCTGCTAGCTTGTCACCAGCTGTAACAAAGCTGCTCTCCAGAAAACAGGCTGAATATTGGACCTTTTTTGGAACTTTTAGCAGAACCGCCTCTTCTCCTCCTCTCTTCGGTCTCCATGCTGTTTCTGTTTTCTCTCCGCTCAACTCTGACCCGTGACGTTCCCATTGTACGGCAGCCGGGACGGCCACGCCAGTTATTCGCGCTGTATTCGGAAAGTGTGTCTTTAAGTGTGAGTATTTTTATTTTTAACCGGGCCGTGTGGGGGCATGAAGGGGGCGTGCGACTCCATTTTCTCTGTAATGTTTGTCTGTTCTTCCCCCAGAGGAAGTTTAGTGCTTTATGTGAACGGCTGGTTAGCTTCAGTAAAAAGCTTCCCCTTTGAGCTCAGATCATCCAGAACATCCAGGACTAGCATCAAGCAACGTAGTCTTAAATGACTCGTTTTAGATTAGTTTGTGTGGTTTATTCATACATCGTGTGTGCGAAATTTTAATTTATATTATTCTATTCTTGTTTTGAAGGATTGCTTCTCGAAGATACAGCCCATGTAAGGACAGCAGAGATGGCTCTGGAGCAATTCAGTGACGTGGTCCAGAGATGTGTAAGTGCCACTGATGTCCTCCCATAAACATGCTTTCTTGATTTGGTTGCCAAACATCCCATATTCTGTTTTCCTTTGACACTGTCCTCAGCCAAGGTCCTCATCCTGGTCTGAGGCTGAAGCTCCTGAGTGGTCTGAAATAGTTTATAAGATTTTCCCTTTCCCCTATAGAGTAGTGGCTTATATTTGTTGTGGATATCAGTTTGTCAGATATAAATCTCAAGTCTTATAGGAGACAAAGTGAAGGGCAGTTGTTCCTCTTCATCATCCTGGCTCATCCTCAGTGGTGGGAACAAGGATCACAATGTGGTAGAAGAGAGGAGAAATTGATAGTAAAGAGGGCCAAGGTTGTGGAGCTTGATTTAATTGTTATTGTCCGGATAAGTATGGAAAACATCCACCCTCCCTAACCTCCCCTCCCGCCGTCCACCACATGCTTTGTTTTTTTGCAGGTTTAGAATTCAAATCCTGACCCCTAATCAAATAAGTTTTCATATGTACAACATAATCAGAAACTGGATTAATCTTCGGCCGTCCATCGTTGCATTTACTACAGAATATAAGTTTGTCCATGATGGACAGAACTGATCGCTTTGCAGCCCTTCCTATCACAGGGATGTCACCTCACTCCAACCTGCTGCTAATATTGATCAAGCTCTGCACTGGTGGCAGCAAAACTCTGTAGCACTCTTCTCTGGCAGAGACAGTCGTGGCTCTTGCTTTACACTCTGGGACAATCTGAAGCTTCCTCAGTGCATCCAGAAATGTTCTTTCAGCTGTAACTTTCTTAGCAGCAGAGTTTTTACACATAAGGCCAAATAAATGCAAATTAATGATGTCAGCATGCTTTTTTGGAGGTAACCGTTTTCAACATAGGATGACAAAGATTTCAAGCACATATGCTTCTGTTTTATAACAGTCTATTTCGATTGATTTCAACTGGACTCATTCACAGCTTCACCTGTACTGATGATATGACTGTACTCAAAGAAAGTTGGCTGATCTTGTTGTGCCAGGATGAAAGTATTGTAAACTTGTTCTTTGTTAAACAGGAAACATTCAATTCAATTCAGTTTTATTTATATAGCGCCAATTCACAACACATGTCGTCTCAAAGCACTTCACAACAGTCAGGTACATACATTTCAATTAATCCTAATCATTGAACAGTGCAGTCAGATTCAGTTTTTTATTCAAATTGGATAATAAGTTTTTCTATCTAAGGAAACCCAGCAGATTGCATCCAGTCAGTGACTTGCAGCATTCCCTCCTCCTGGATGAGCATGTAGAGACAGAACATTAAGGCTAATAAGACGTATCTGGAATGAGAGGTCTACATCTGAGCACTTTCTACAATATTTTAAAATCAGTCACCGAAAACCAAAGCACATTTATCTCACTAACAAAGTTTTGGGCCCAAACTGCATCTTAGCCTGTCATGTCTCTATACTCACATGCAGTTCAGATATAACAGCAAAGTAATAAAAATAAAGATTTGCTCTTATTTTCTTCATTCTTGATTGTCTTTAATAACCATCTTATCTCTTTATGTGTCTTCGTCAAACAGGAAGCACTCCCAAATGACAGCTACACCTCAGATGATCATAACGTGTTCACGATTGCTGGGCGAACCTGCATCGAGGAGGGAAACAGCCCGCAGGTTCTCAGTATCGTCCTGGATGAAAAGAACCAGGTACATTTCTCTGGGAAGATGCCGGTGGTGTGCGTTGCTGACTATAATGCCTAACACTGCTTTTAACATGAACCCGCAGAACATAGTGAGGAGTATGGGCTGGAATCTGCTGCCGCCGCTGATTCAGGTGCTGCTGAAGAAAGAGGACAAACACCTGCCTCAGTGCCTGTCCATTTTTAACCATCTGTTAGAGGTCTGTAAATCTGCTCAGCTGGTAAATGTAGCAGATCAAACCTCTGGATTCATGAGTATAAGTTTGGAGCCTTAGTGTGTGAACGTTGTATCTCCTTTGGTTTTGCAGACCTGCAGGCCTAAAGAGTTACTTATTGGCCTATTGGAGCAGCTGGAACATGATGATCCTGACAGAATCGCTGAGAGTCTTCATCTACTTTTGAACCCTTTACAAAAAGGTAGGCAGTACCTTTAATTATCTTGCAAATATAAACTCAAAAATACAGTTCCTGGGGCGCAGCGCTGGTGGTGTAGGGGTTCAGCACGCGACCATGTGCAGAGGCTATAGTCCTCTGTGCGGCTGTCCCGGGTTCGAGTCCCAGACTCGATGACCTTTGCCAAATGTCTCCCCCCTCTCTTTGCCCCTCTTTCCTGTCTACCTACTATCGAAAAATGAAAAATAAAGGCCTCTTGTGCCACAAAAAAAAAGTACAGTTCCTTGCAAAAGTTTGCTCACCCCCTGAACTTTGTCCCATTTAGTAACATTACACTGCCAAGTATTTTATTGGGATTATATGTGACGGAAACAGAAAGCAGGGCATAAAGGGAGGAAAAGAATACATAAAAAAATAAAAAATAAATACATCTAAGAAGCATGCCATGTCAATTTATTTTACAAATAAAAATCTGAAAAATGTGGTGTGCACCCCCTTTTAATCTGGTACCCCTAAATAACTACAGTCCATCTAATGACCTAACTAGTAAAAAGAAATTCCACCTGTGGATACTTTACTCTCTGTATAAACCCCATTGTTCTGTAAAGGCCTCAGAGGTCTGTTAGAGCAGGGGTTCCCTAAGTGGGGGTCAGAACCCCCCAGGGAGTCGCAAGACACCAAGTGAGGGGTCACAAGAATATCCAGATTCATTGTGATGTGACTGCTTACGTGTTTGGAGGGTTTTATTAATAAATGTACCATGAAATGTCCCATTAAATAATGAAAGAATATACAGTACTGTACAAAGGTTTTAGGCAGGTGTGATAAAATGCTGTAAACAAAGAATGCTTCCAAAAATGGAAGTTTTAATCATTTATTTTCATCAATCAACAAAATGCAGTGAATGAACAAAAGAGAAATCTAAATCAAATCAATATTTGGTGTGACCAACCTTTGCCTTCAAAACAGCATCAGTTTTTCTAGGTCCACTTGCACACAGTTTTAAAGGAACTCGGCTGGTAGGTTGTTCCAAACATCTTGGAGAACTAACCACAGATCTTCAGAGGATGTAGGCTTTCTCACATCCTTCTGTCTCTTCATGTAATCCCAGACACTCTCCATGATGTTGAGATCAGGGCTCTGTGGGGGCCACACCATCACTTCCAGTAAGTATTGTTCTTCTGTACACTGAAAGTAGTTCTTAATGACTTTGGCTGTATGTTTGGGTTCGCTCACTTAGCATTTAGTAAGTTGTTAAAAATAAACAGTCATCATTTATATTTCTGAAAGCATTCTTTGTTTACAGCATTTTTTCACACCTGCCTAAAACATTTCCACAGTACTGTATGATGAATTAATCAAATCATATATTCATTGAAAAATACAATTATTTCAACAAAGTGTAAAAACTATTTGTATTTTTAGGGGGTCGCCAGTCTCTGGCATTGGTCACAGGCTGAAACGTTTTGGAACTCCTGTGTTGGAGAACATTAGACAACAGACAGCATCATGAAGACCAAGGAAGGCAGTAGACAGGTCAGGGAGAATGCTGGGGAGATATTTACAGCAGTGTAAGGTTATAAAAGTATATCCCAAGCTTTAAACATCTCCCAGAGCTTTGCTGAAAGCTTCATCTGACAATAGTATAGGTATGACATCTTACTAAGATATGATCATTCACCTAAACTGAACGGCTGGGCAAGTACTAGCATATATTAGAGAAGCAGCCAAGAGGTTCATGGTAACTTTGGAGGCGCTGCAGAGATCCACAGCTCAGGTGGCATAATCTGTTGACAGGACAACTATTGGATGCAGACTCTAAACATCTGTCCTCTATGGAAGAATGGCAAGAACAAAGCCATTATTGAAAGAAAGGCATAAGATGCTTTATGATCATTCCTGCAGAATGATCATAAAGCATCCCCACAACTTTATGCTTTATCAACAGAACAGCCAACAGAACAACCCTAAACACACAACCCGAGCACTTTAAATGGGCAAACCTGGTGAAGACATGCCAGTGAATCATTTTTCTTTTGCTAGCAAAGTATTGACTGAGGCTGTGGGAAGCTGTGTATGTCACACAAAAAATACCATATCCTTTTCCTTCCACTTCATTGCTCCTTTCTGTGTAGATATGTCACATGAAATCTAACATTGAAGTATGAATACTACCAGTTAGATTTTGAGATCAGATCACCAGCTCAGTTTCCTCTGTCCCCTCAGTGCTGCTGTGTCTGGGCAGCCGCAAGGCTTCCTCCTTGGGTATGACTTTGTCTTCCGTGCTGGACCAGCTGGCCAAACTGCCCGTCCCCGTCACCAAGGAGCAGGAAGAGGATGACGTCTTTTCACTTTGTCGTTGCTGCACTGACCTAATCCAGTTCGTCAGGCCTTTTGTTCAGGAGGCGAGACTGAATCAGAGCAGTGGAAATCAGTTGGAAAAGTCACATAAAACAGCAAGCGGACAGGATGAGGGAGCAGAGGATGAGCTGCAGACAGAACTCCTGAAGTTGTGAGTGAGAAAATGTTCCATCAGCTCAGATGTTGATGGAAAGAAAAGTTTCCCATGTTGAAAAAGCAGTATGATTAGATTTATCTCTCTGTTTGCAGCTGCATGAAGACCCTGAGTCAGCCTTTGTTGGACGTACAGATTAGGGATCCAGACACGCTGCCTCTGTCTCCCCTCAGGACTTTTGCTTCGGAAATTCTGGTACCATTGAGTCACCATTGCTTTGGTGAAGATTTTAAATGCTACAGGATGAGGTATGGTTATTTCTGTGAACCTGTGCTTTTGTGTGTGGTGTGCAGGACATTCTTGGTGCTGTTGGTGAGTCTCTCCCAAGTCTCCTTTTCCATCCTCTGCTAAAGAGGAAAGAGGTTCCAGGCTTCCTGGAGGAGGAGGTCCGTTATCCAAAAAATTCCCTGGCCAGCTTGGCCCACCTGGTTTTTGTCCATCATCTGGCTGCTGATACTTTCCCCAGTGTTTTCAGGTAACTCAGAAGAGACGTCTATAGCTGTGAAGTATTGGATAAACATCCAAATAATGTTTGCTGGAGATCGTTCTTTATTTTTCTAACAGTTACTGAAATATTGTTTTGATTCTTAAGGTAAAATTAACCGTCATACCTCCCTCTCTGTTCTCTCTCTACAGCCCTGTGTTCTGTCTACGGAGCAACATGGAGCACATTTCCATTCTTCTGTCACGGTAATGCACTCCATCCAGCCTGCTCCTCTCTATAAAACGTCTCCAAACCCTTCAGGTTTCTTGGCTGCTGCTTGGTAACTGAAAGCTTCAGCTCCCTCCACAGAACTTCTGTAGGACTGAGGTCTGAATTTGGCCTATTGTTGCTCTGCTTGTACGTTTTGGGTCATTGTCATGCTGGGAGAGAAGAAGGATCTTTGGGACTGCTTTCCTGCAGAATGACTTGCTCGCATTGAGGGCCCGGTGGTCTTTTCATGTTCCTGTCCTGCTCAATGCATTGAAGTAAACCTGCCGAGAAAACGGAGCCAAAACATCATGTTTTCACCTCCATGCTTGAGAGCCAGTTCTTCAGATCAGACTTTCTCCTCACGAGCCTGGTTTTGGTCCTACCAGACAGCTGTACTTTATCCATCATTCAGAAATTGAACACATTCCTGTAGATATGCTTCTCAAACAGGAGGCTACAAGATCTCAATTACTGTGTGGTGTATGTTACCAATGGTGCACTTGTGGACTGTTGTCCTATCTACCTTCAGATCATTAACCCTCTACTCATGTTGATTTCTTGCTGATCATGTTATAGAAAGATCTTGTATTTAACTCCAGACTGAGGCAAACTGATGGTCCTTTATTTGCATTTTTTAACTAATCACGCCAACAGTTGTGACCTTCTCACCAAGCTTTTTATTGATTCTCCTGTAGATCATTCCAGCCTTGTGCATATCCACAACGTTGTACCTGACATTATTTGAGAGATGTTTGGTCTTGCCCATGGAAATGTTGGATCTTGTCATCAGGAGAATTTGTGATTTATTAACGGAGTGATCTGTAGGAGACAGAATCCTGACTTGTTTGTAGGGGATCAAATTAGGGGTGCACAGATTGCAGTTTTCTGGCCAATCACCAATTACTCATCTTTAAAAAGCCTGACCTGCCGATTCTGATTTTGGCCAATACATATTTTCTTTTGGGTTCTCACCGGGTACTCCGGCTTCCTCCCACAGTCCAGAGACATGCCTGTTAGGTTAATTGGTCACTCTAAATTGTCCTTAGGTGTATGAATGAGTGTGTGCATGGTTGTTTATATGTTGCCCTGCGATGGACTGGCAACCTGTCCAGGGTGTACCCCACCTCTCACCCATAGACTGCTGGAGATAGGCACCAGCTCCCCCGCGACCCACTATGGAAGAAGCAGTATAGAAAATGACTGACTGACTGACATATTTTCTTTTATAACTGACACAGTCAGGTGTTATAAGGTCACAATACACCTTCAATGCTCCAATTGTATTTTATTGAAAACACTGAACAATACCTGTGAAACAATTCAAACTTGTTTTGACTGCACATGAGGCAGTGCTCTCAAATATAAATGAAAAGTTTAGAGCATTGCAGATATTTTGGCCTTTCATTTTTCACATTTTGAAAAGAAACAAAACTTTCGAAACAGGTTAGACAAGTACATAAGATCAGTGAAATAGCTCGGTGGATGAGATCAGAATTAATTCCCTGATGTATAAATACAAGAAGTAATTTAGACATCCACCTTGTCACAACTAAACATACTTTTTAATGTTTGGCGGTTATTTTTCCCTCTTTATAGACCGGAGGACTCCAGGCTTCAGAAAGGACTGGTAAGTTGAACTGAATCACACATTTGCTTCTAAATAGATGTTTGTGATTGATATATTTTAGAACATTTCTTGTTAAATAAGCTCTAAGTGTTTTTTTGTTTATTGCATTTGGCTAATCGTCTTTACTGTCTCATTAGTTTCCCAACACTCACTCAGTTCATGCAGACTCATGTTGTGTACCACCATGTTCGGCAAGGATCACAGGATGTTGCATATCTTCACCAGACTCTCCTCTCTCAACCATCATGTCACAAGTTCATTTATGTCTAGTCCACAAAAAAGAAAGGACAGATTAGTTTCCCAATTCCCCCCAATGAGACATTCAAACTCTTCATTTTAAATCCTCGTCAGGTTAAATGTCACATCGTGCCTTGCAAGTTCTTCAAACCACCAAACCCGTTCACATTTTTCCATGTTACAACCACAGACTTTAATGTTTTTATTGGCCTTTCATGTAACAAACACAAAGTAGCACAATTTTGAATTGGAAGGAAATGATGCATGGTATCTAGTTTCTTTTACCAAACTCTTATGTAGTGTGGAGTGCACAACTAATAACTGTCCTGACGACAGACTCTCCCACTTTAGCGGTGGATCTTTGCAGCTCCTCTAGAGTAGCCTTGGTCTCTTGGTTGCTTCTCTGATTAATACAGTTATTGCCTACTCTTTCATTTAAGGTGGACCTCCATGTTTTGCTAGGTTTGCAGTTGGTCCATCATCTTTCCATTTTCTGATGATGGATTGAGCAGAACTCTGTGAGATGTTTAATGATATTGTTTTAGAACTTCACTCTGCTTTAAACTCCTCCACAACCCTGGTCTTCACGATGCTGTTTATTCTCTAATGTTACCTAACAAACCTCTGACGCCTTCATAGAACAACTGCATTTATAACAACATTACATTACACACAGGTTGACTCTATTTACTGATAAGGTGACATCTGAAGGCAGTTGTTTGAGCTGGAATTTATTTAGGGGTATTGAAGTAAAATGGCTGAAAAAAAATGCAGACCACACTTTTCAGATTTTTATATGTAAATAAAAAATAAAATTTGAGGATATCATTTTCCTCCTACTAAACAATTATACACCACTTAATGTTGGTCTATCACTTGAAATCATAACAGAATCCATTGAAGTCTGTGGCTCTAATGTGACAAACTGTGGAAAAGGGGCAGAAATGCGTTTGCTTGGTACGGTATGTCTGTTAGTGAACAGGCCATGTTTCTCCACCCTAACAGGAGCTGTATGAGAAAAGTCTGGTCCGGGTGGAGGATGGCAGTCTGCCAGCAGATCTGCTTGAGATTAAAACCTTCCTCACTGTACCACAGGTGATAAATGTTCCGTACAAACATCTTTAACCCTCTTTATTACATTTTTTGCAGTTTGCTGTACTAATAAGGTCTGTCCTATTTTCAGGACTTAGTCAAGGTCATGACAGTTTGCCCTAAGCATGATCTGGTAGGACATCCGGACATTTTGTTTTATTTTACTGGTTATACATTTTGTTTAGTTTTTTTGTGAATAAATAATATGACCAGTTTTTGTTGTTTGGCTTCAGAGGACTAAAGGACTGAAGCTGTTCCAGCTCAGCATTGATAAGTTTCGCACTGAAGCCAAGTACAGATTCTTCCAGTAAGCTCCACGTTCCCTCTGTAAAGACAGCAGAAGTGTTTTCCTGTCCCAGCTGTTGATGTATTTTGTATTACTGTCTTAGATACATGCTCAGGACAAGTAATCATTCAGGGGTTGAAGGCTACGTCATTAAGAACATCAAGAATCAGATTGACGCTGCTCTGCAGGTAACGTGGCATTTCAAGCTTTATGTGTTCGTTTCCACCAGGGTTTGCTGCAACGGCTGAAAACATTCCTGCAGTGTTGGGTCTCCTTCTGTCTTTAGCCAGGTAACAGTAACATCTGGTTTGAGGGAGCTCACCTGCTGCCTCTGCTGCGTAAGGTATTTAGTCTTCCAGATGGCCCAGAGACGGACCTCCTGCAGAACCTGGACAGGTATGCACACACTGACTTTAATTCTAGGTTATTCTGTGGAACACCAAAGGTTTGAAAAGAGAAAGCCTCTTCTATCTAGGATGGTTTAGTTTCTATTTTCGATTATTTTTTATAACATGGCATGTCCGACAGATTAGCACTCAGAATTGTTAATGCTCCACTTGATATCTATAAAAAACTTTACTAGAAACTGCTTTGGGATTATTTCAATTGCAAGGACTCGGAGACAGAAATGAAACGGGGAAAAAAAGCAAGAAAGACGGAGAAGTCGGGCAAACAGGAAAACTGAAGAGAAGGAGAAAAGAACAGAGGAGAGAAAGGAGGATGAAGAGAATACCAGATAACACCTTAGAAGACTGCTTGTACACCTGCAGAAACATATATAACAACAGCAATATTAAGTGCACGGTACTAATGAATGCAAGATGTACTTAGTGCTAACTGCGGCTCAGTATACTACATCTGTATATCTGTATATGCACACCAATGGACATTGTACACTCGCTCACACTCCGCCTACATACTCCATACTCCAGGTCCAGGTACTGATAACCCAGAAGGGCAACTAGCCCCCAGACCCAGGAGGTGGTCCCCTTCGTTTCAGGGTGAAGACAGGCAAACCGGCCCAGCACCAGCCCCGACTCCCGGCACCGCACCACCTTGACCCAGACCCCGACCCCCCGCTCTGTAAAGCATTAATTAGTAGGTACAGGGTAACTCTGGAGGAGCTTCAGAGATATACAGCTTAGGTGGGAGAATTTGGTTGCAGGACAACCATAGTGACAAAGAGAAAACCATTGCTGTAAGAAAGCCATAAGAATCCTGTTTGGAGTTTTTTCACAACCCAGCTAGGGAACACAGCAAACATGGGGGGAGCCGGTGCTCTGATCAGATGAGACCAAAATGAAACTTGGTCTACTGCAGAATGCTGTGTGGATGAAAGCATCACACTCCACATCACCCAGAACACGCCATACCCATGGTGAAACATGGTGGTGACAGTGTTATACTGTGGGGGTGCTTTTCTTCTGCAAGCACAGGGAAGTTGGTCAGAGTTAATAAGATGTACAGAGTTAATATCAGGGCAATCCTGGAAGAAAACCTGCCAGAGACTGCAAACGACTTGAGACAAGGACAGAGGCTCCATCAGGACAACAAGCTAAAATATACAGTTAATTATTCATACCCCGTGCAGAATTGGATTTATTATTAAATGTAAAAGGCATTTCTTGCTTACAAAACACTGTTAAAGGAGAACAAATTTTTATTTACATTATTAGAAAATTGGATGCCAAAAATGATTTATACCCGTTTCAGTATTCAATAGAAACATTTTTATTGGTATTACAGCAATCAAACCTGTCTTATAATTGCTGGACCTGATTTTTGCATGTCTCAAAGGTTGGAACCTTAACCTTGAGCTTCCTCCACAGATTCTCTAAGAAGTTGTCTTGCATATGTTTTTCTACAGAGTCATGGAGTCTCTGAACCTACTGCGGTACCTGGTCATCAGAGACAAAGTAACAGAGAACCAGGTGAGTGCAGACTGCAGTCTAGCAGCAGCAAGAGGAGAGCCCAGTAGACCTGTGGTGAAGAACAGGGTCCAGTGCTGCTGAAAACACGCAAAAAAAATCTTGAACATTAGATTTATATCTTTTAATCTGTATGTTTTAAAGTATAACAGGTCATTGTAACTTATTTTCATCTTGCAGACAGGCATCTGGACAGAACTGTATAAAATAGAAGATGCGTTCATGAAGCCTTTGCGTGTCGGGCTGAACATGTCCAGAGCCCACTATGAGAGGGAGCTGCAGGACACCATGGAGAACAAAAAGAAGAAAACCAAAGGTCAGTGTCACCAAAAACATTTCCCCAACCTACCAGAGACATCTTGTTCTTCTAACAGCCTGCTGGTGTGTTTTCCTCAGACGAGTCAGTACTGTCTGTATCTGTCGATGGGGATGAGTTGCCAAAAATGACATCAGAATCTCAGATTCAGGTCAGTTACTGCATGGCTTCCAAGCGACATAACAAACAGCACGATTACATGTGACTGGAGCAGTGTGAATGAATTTAAATGGGTCCTTTTAGGCTCTGCACTCGGCGCTCCACACGTTTGACATGATCGAGAGTGTGTTGGTGCGGATAGAGGAACTCATCGAAGTGAAGGACGGTCCGGAACCTGCCGGAGAGCCTCATCCTCTCAAGACCTAACAAACAAGAGGGGTGTGTTTTATTTCTTTGATATTGTATGTAAATGCATCATTTCAAATAATGCAACTGTTGTTCTATTCTCCGTATTTCAGATTTGTAGTATTCAGTAAAGATTTTCTACAATTAAATTGTCAGCTCTTCACTTTACCTCGTGTATATTCTGATAAAGCTGTAACTGATAACGGAAGCTTCGGTTGGTTAAAAAACACGTCGGACTTCTAACTTTTACACCCGAGATTTAAAAGGTTTCATACATCTGATTCCATCGGCAGCTTTATTACTACTCAATAATATACCTTTTTATACGTAAATCAGCAAAGTCTGTAAAGATATTAAAATTAGGCCCAGTGAACATCCAATTTATGTCATGTCATTAATAACAGATTCATTTACTTTGTCATTATTAATTTGGCCTTTTAATGATGTATTTGAACCCTTCTTTAACTGTGGTGAAATGATGAAATAACAATTAATTAAAAAAAACAATAAATGCAAATATTTGAATTTATTGTGAATTTTGTCTAATCTATACCAGATCAATTAATGTGTGCAGGCTCTACTATCCAGGTATGTTAATAAAATAGGACACGCTATGAAAACCTGTGTGTTTGTTCTTTCATTTATATATTTAGACCTGAGGATTTTTAATATATATATATATATATATATATATTTATTTTTTTATTTATTTTTTTTTTTTTTTGCAGCACTAGAGGCCTTTATTTTTCATTTTTCAACAGTAGGCAGACAGGAAAGAGGGGCAGACATTCGGCAAAGGTCACCGGGTCCAGGACTCGAACCCGGGACAGCCACATCGAGGCCTCTGCACACGGTCGCGCACTTAACCCCAACATCACCAGCGATGCGCCCGACTTGTGGATTTAAAATATAAATGTAAATAATATCAACTTGAGCAATCCAGCCAGTAAAAACTGAGTGCAGCTTCTGGTGAGGATTAAATTAGGACACCCCCATATTTATTCCCGTTTAGAATTTGCTAAAATGCCTCACACATGTCAGATCAGGTCCACACGATGAGAACAAAGTTACTCAACATTTTGAAGGTTTGTTCTGTTTAAACCTCAGACATCTAGTTTGGTGCTCCTGCCGGCTAAAATGAGAGTGAGAACCATGGTGAGATCCGAAGAGCCTTCTGAGGGCTTCAGAAAGAAGATTGTAGCAGCTTCTGAGTCTGGCAGGGGATTTAGAGAGATCTCAAAAGAATTTAAAATCAAGTCTTCAAAAACACTAAAATATCTCAGGATCTACAGGAGGCTGTTGCAGCTCCTAATATGAAAGTGCTATCAGAAAAATGATTGCACAATTTCTGCTTTCATGGGAGGAGTGCAAGAAAAACACCTTTGCTTTCCAAGAAAGACATGAAGACCAGACTAATGTTTGTCAGAGACAAAGTAGACAAATGGGCTGACTAGAATGTTTTTTTGAGGAAAAGAACCTCATACCAGCTGTGAAGCATGGACCTGGAAGTTTCATGGCTTGGGGCAAATTTACAACAGCAGGATCCTGGAGAGCTCGCCATCATAGAATCCACCATGCATTCTACTGTGTATCTGAGGGTATTTAAGGAAATTTACAGACCATCTGTAAAAATGAAAGCTGAAGCAGAACATCATGACGATGACCCCAAACTACTATTGCCAAGGGCTGGTTGAGGATAAAGAAATGGAAAGTCCTGGACTGAGTCGAAGTCCAGATGTTGACCTCGTTGGTATGCTGGGGGGTGACCTAAAATTCATGTAAGTGCATGTAAGAAATCATGGAAACATCTCAGCTGAAAGTAAGGAGCAGGACAGACCTTTCTCAGACCAATGTCAGAAACTGGTACATGGTTCTCAATGGACCTAGCATGTTCACTATCAACCCAAGAACCATCCAGACTCCAGCTGATCATAAACTGTAAATGCTGGAGCAGCCGTATCGCTGTCCAGATACAGTGAAGTGATCTTTACACCACCGTGGTCTCAGACGGCCGAGAGAGAAGCCCCTGCTTCCATATCAGCTCAGATGCCCATTTCCAAAGATTAATGGAGATGTATGCATATTTTTGACTGTTTTAGAGCACAAATTACTATTGGACGATTATGACACATGCAGCTGTGAAGCTGAAGGAACACGGCTCTGTTTTAGGTTGAAAAGAACAAAAGGTACAGTGGTCAATAAGAGCCCTATTTTATTGCAAACTTTCAAAAAGGAGGCATACAGGTCGATGACAGCAATTTACCCAGCAGCATTCATTCATACAGTCACTTCATACACGGTAACCCATGCCTTCAAATAAAAAGGTAAACTCCACTTAAATTTAATACAAACATTTTCCAAACTAAACAACACAATTCACAGGTCTGTATCATGGCTGCCATGAAGTTCAACTTATTTACATCAACAGTCCATTTTATTCTGCCAACAGGGATAAAACGTGTCCTCAGATAACTTCTTTACTCATGGATATAAACTCTTAACCTGCTAAACAATCATATGAACTATTTATTGATAAAAAAAAACAAATCACAGCCTGGAGAGCCACACATATTGCTGACAGAAGCTGGTGTGAAACGCTGTTTCACAAATTTTTGAAAAGTGGGTGCTGCAGAGCTTCAGCAGCTGTGATCCTAGTGGAAGGGTTTAGGTCCAGCAGCCGGTCCAACAGGTCAAAGGCCTCATCAGGTACCCTGTCCCAGCCCTTATCATCACCCACTTTGCTTTCTGACAGGGAGCTCTGTGGGGTTGGGGGTTTGCTGCTATCTGGATGGTCTTGGTGCTCATGGGGAGTTTCTTCTTTGTGTTGCTTGAGTTTAGGGCCATTGGGCTGATATGTGGGAGTATCATCTTGGACCAAGTTTTTACGGGTGGCAGGTGTCTCTCCACTTGCATCTGGAACCAGGGTGACATCTGCTGACCTCCTTCCTCTTAGCGTCTCACACAGCATCCTGAGGTCCTGACAAGGAAGCTCCTGACTGCACAACACTGCTTTTCCTGAAGGAATGTCAAGCCACAAACCAGTTTAATGTATAACTTGCATCAATTTTAAACCTTAAGTAGTTGTTTATAGATGGAGAAAGGTTAATACAAACCAAAAGTCTTTGCTGCCCGAATGGTCTCCATGGAGCCTCTTATAGTCATGATCTGTGTGAGTGCAATCAGATCATCGCTGGCTTTAAAGAAGGGGTAACGGCCACTGAGAAGGGAGAGCAGGATCACACCAGCTGACCACACATCTATGGCTGCAATGTAAGATATCATAACAGAGGAGGTGTGACCATTAGACACAAGAAGAAATAAAGAAGAAGAGCTTAATTTGTCTTATTGGCAGTTTGAAATCTGCCAGCCTCATCTGTGATGAAAAACATCCACAATGCCCAGAAGGAGTATTCATACTATGAGCGTATATTACAGCCACAAGCAATGTATTTTATTGTGATTTTATGTTCAAGACAACACAAAGCATTGCATAAATGCGAAGAAGGAAAATGATACATGATTTCTGTTTTTTTACAAATAAAAATCTGTAGTGTTGAGGATTTGTAGTCTGAACCCAATATTTGCTAGAACCACCTTTCCCTGGAATTACAGAAGAGAGTTGGAGTTAAACTGAGAACAAATGACAAAAAGCCTCTATGAACCAATTAGGTAACTTCTGAAGGTAGTTGGTGGCACTGGATTTTATTTAACCATACATCGTTGTTCTTCCACTTCATTCTACTATGTGTTTCTACATCATGTGTTTGCAAAGATATAGTTTAATGGTTACAAATACTGTTGTAAAGTACTGTTCACTATGGCAGTAAACTTGTTAATATTTCTCTTAAATACCAACCTGGGCCTTGGTTGGGACATTTTGTCAGGACTTCTGGTGCTCTAAAGCCTGGGGTCCCTGCTCTGGGTGCTACCTGTTGCTTTCTAAAGTCAAACACACACAAAAAAAACAACTATTATATACCAACTAGTTAACAAATGTGATGTAATGGGCCTTTTCCTTATGCAGCTGATATTAACCCTATAATTTCCTAACTTACTTGGTAAACGGAAACATGTTTCCTTCTCCCTGATCGTTTACCTGGCCAAGCAGATATTGCAGATCCGATCAGTAAGGTAGCAGTTACATGTGAGGCCCTGCTGCATGCTCCTCTGTGTTTTCTGACTGCTGCTTGAGGTGCTGACAGCCAGAAGGCCCTGATTGGCTGAAGGGTATTTGTAGCTGGTAGCATCATCAGTCTTCTTGGCCTTTACCAACTTGTAACAGAAAAATCAAGAAACTCTCAAGTGAAATTGTGGAAAAGTATTTAGTAATATTTTTAAGGAAACAGAACATACAAGAATTTCTAACTTTACTTGGCAAAACCAATAAAACTACTTTCAGTATAAGTCTGATAGCTCAAATCTATGTATAGATTCTCTGACGGTACTTAAACTTCTTATTCTTTCAAAAATCTACTTGGATTTCTTACTTCAGTCTTGAGTGCAGCTGGCTTACAGCTAGGGGGCGCTGGTGTGCAGCTGTTCAGATTTCTCTCTCCAAACACCAGCCGAGGAACTTTGCGCAGTCCTGCCAGATCCTAAAACAAACAAGAAAAAGCAAACACTTGAGTGCAGGAAGAAGAATCCAAACAAGATATATAATCTAATACACCGAAGAAGAAGTTGTTAATACTGCATATTTTTGTTGTTACTAGACAAGAAAACAGCTCAAATGACGACAATCAAATAGCTCAGTGGAGACACCTTTGTGAGTTTTGTTCGAGAAAAGGAGGTGGTGGTGGAACGTGACTTTTTAACCAGTGCTTTCCCAGCTGCTGAGGGGGACGTGGGGATGCAGGACGTAGAGGAGGAGCAGGAAGAAGGTATTGATTGCTGTGGAGGTGGATGTAGTGAAGTTGTAGTGCTGGTGATTTTGAGAGGGGGTTTAGGACGTGCTCTGTTTCTTTGTGCAGCTTCCCGTTTCACTGAAGGCCCTCCACCTTTCTGTGACGGCTTCTGCCTCACCACCTTCAGCATCTCAATCTGGGTGTCAGAGGTGCCCTGGGCCAAGCCAAAGTCCACTAGCGCATACCTACATTTACAAATACAGTAAAAATGGATAATAAGAATTTGCCAGATTGTTTTTACACTCCTGAAAAGAAAGAACCATCTTTATAATTCTGCAGGGTTGCGAATGCAGCTTTATGGTCCCCTCTAACACTGTCATGGTACCACTGGAGTAAATACAACCAAAGGTGTATGAGGCAATGCAACTATTCGCTTCCTCAAATAATCCAGACTACCAGAAAACACCGCTCCATCAGAACTATGTTAGAAAAACAACCATTGATCACAATGTAACGAAGAGGACTACTTACGTTTTGTGCTTCCTGTTGTAGAGGAAATTGTTTGGTTTAATGTCCCGATGAATGATCCCAAACTGATGGATGTGTTTCAGAGCCTTTAACAGGTGGTAGATGTAAAGACGGACCTCTTCAAAGCTCAGCGACCCAATGATGTCCTGATGAACATGTCAACGGCATCATTGCACCAAAAACATGTCAGACTTTCTGAAGGTTTCAGGAAGTTACATTTAATACGTTTTTTAGATCTTTTCTAAATCGGTTCTGTTTTAAATGTAAGACCAGCATGAATTATTAAATGTAACCCAAGAACTTAAATAATAACTTAAAGTTAAATAGAACTATGTCAACTTTAAACTTTTATAAGGTCTGGCATGTGACTTAAGTGCTTTTCTTGATTTCAGGGCCTTCTGCGAGGGGAAAAAAAAACGTCCTTCCACAGAGCTTATTGTATGAGATGCAACTATCAGGCTTATCCGTCACACTGACTACATTCTGTGTCTGCTCCGCCATTGTTGTAAATTGTGCCAGGCAGCAATTCACGGTGGATGCGTTTTTGTGTTTAGAATCCATTCATGCATCTGTCAGAAACGACAAGATACTAGAAGATGGCTTCTACACCTACAGAAACATATATAACAGCAGCAATTTTACCAAAAAGTACACGGTACTAATGAATGCAAGATGTATTTAGCGGTAACTGCGGCTCAATATATAACATCTGTGTTTTTATTAACACCTGAATCTAAACACCTGTAAGTGTAAGCGCGCGCTCGCCTGTGTAGATAAGGTTTCTCCATAAAAATATGCAATGGCGAGTGTGAGGACCCACAGACCTGCACCCCTGGACCCAAGACAGACGCGGAGGAGATCTGACCCACAGACATCCAAAGGCCCCCCACGGGAACCCCAGGAGGACCACCGCTGGGACTACTGCAGCCCCCGTCAGAGAACAGCCCCAGGGGAACCACTCAGCTTCCACTGTGCTGAAGCTCCAGAGAGCTGCAGTGACGAGCCCACAGGCAGGGGTCTACACCTGAGCAGATCCAGCCATGGACCCAGAGATCTGACACCCCGGGGCACATCACTCCCCAAGCAGAGGCCCGACAGAGCCAGGGGGCCTAGGTCCAGGCAAGCAGCCACCGGGAGTGAGCCAGCACACACCAAAGCACCCAGCCCCAGACACCCAGAACCACAAATACACCAGTGGGCAGAGACACCAGCCACCGGCAGGTAGTGTGGCAGGGAGGAAATAGGCCCCACATTTGAAGGGTGGCCTAAACTGATCCAGGAGAGGGAGCAGCCTAAGTCCCAGCCTGACACAAAACAGGCACACAGTCACAATCACATGTTCCCACCCTCATGTGTACAAATAAAAACACTCACACCCACGTACAAAAGAGGGGTTTACCTGGTCCAAACGAGCCTGCCAACCAGAGATGGCCCAGGATGAAACAGTCCCAATCCCCCAATAAATTCCGATCTCAACCCATGAACCCCCACCCGCATTAACCCCAACATGAATCTCCCCACGGGGTCACCCCCAACCAGCACACAGATATCGAACACTTGCCCCCGAACCCAAACGCCATGAATCCCCTCCCCACAGGGGCACTCCCCCGAAAGGCCGATGAAGACACATCCACACAGTGCAAGCTCCACACGCACCCCCACTCCAAGCACCCCTGACGCATTCTGCCCTCCACCACACAGCGTGCCGCGACGGCAAGGCCCCCTCTCAATGCCACCCCAGCCTCTGCCCACAAGCACAACAGAGCAGACACCACCGAGCACTGTGCTCACAACACACCCCCTGGCCCCCCACTAAAACGGGACAAACTCACCCACCAAGAGCTCCCGGTCAGCATGCACCTGGGGCCAGTGGCCCCCACCATGGCCAACAGCTCAATTTCACCTTCACCACTAAGCTGATTCAAATGCCGGTGACCCCACATCCAAAAAGAGGACACAACCCCCCCACCCTACACGCTGCAACCCCTCCATGCCCCCCTCCAGCACGGCGCCCCAATACCCCTTCCAGTTGATCACTATCTCTGTGAACAATAGGATGGAGGAGGGCTCTTCGTCATGCTGCAGCGCCACGGAAACGGTGTGAATTATTGTGCTGACTAGAATAGCTTCCATTTGTGACAGAGAGCAAAACACAGAAAACAGAGTCAGTGCGAAAGAAGAGTCATCCAGCCTAAAAACGATCCCCGGTTTTCTTTGGGGCCTGGCTTGCTGACTCTGATCTTGACCTATCCTGATTTTCTTCCCAAGACTATAACACATATAAGAAAAATCTGCAGCAGGTTCTTTTATAGAAAGGTTTGAATCCAACCAAAAATTAACCCTAATCATGAAATCATCCCCAACCTTCATGTGATTCCTATTAAACTCAGAGTGCATCAATGGTCATGAGTTTATAGATTGAAAATTGTGAGAGTTCTGAGTTTGAATGCATTTAAACTTGACCTACTAATTACCAATCAGAGGCAATCAAATAAAAATGGTCAGATACCAATCTCTGGTCAATTGATGAGTGCATGGTTAATTATGGGCTTTTAGTTTTGTCAGCGCATTAATTACACCAGAGTCCTCAGCCAGAGCTCAAAAATTACAGAACAAACAACTGCTAAAGTACTCTTATCATTTAATATAGATATCTGGGCATACATATTCAAGAATTTTAAGGCTTAAAACCATGTACAAACCACAATAGCTTGATGCTCCATGTAGGGCATTACAATCACCACATGGTCCTCCTTCCTGAAGCAGTACGTCACTCCCATCACATTCTCTCTGCCGCTGCAGGAACAGAGGCAAGACAGTGCAAATTTATCAAGACTGAAATGACCCTAACCCTAACACATTAACCAATATTAGTTTCCAAGTTATAAAGAGTTCAACTGTCTCCAGTGCATTAAAATTCAATTGTAACATTATACTGAAAGAACACATTTTAGGGAGGGAGGTAAACAGTGCTGGACCCACCCTGCCACAGTTAGACACTGAAGTTCAGCAGCAATGCGTGTCGGATGGCTGGTTGGGATGACGTGCTTCAATGCAAACATCTCTTTCCTCCCATCACGCATCTGTGCTTCACCCAAGTACACCGAGCTGAATGTACCTAAATGCAGACACATAAATCTTTCTGAGGATTTGAGTTTTTACCTAATTTAACATGGATATGTTTAATTAAAAATAATGGTTCTTTTCAGCAAAGAAAATATAAACCAATGTAGGGAAAGTGAACCATGTACCTTCTCCAATTTTGTCAGTGATGCGAAACACCTTGGCAAGCTGAGGGACAGCTTTGTACAGGATCTCTATGTCCATCTCCACATCCTCTGAACATCAACAGGAAAAAAATAGAAGAATAGTGGAGACAGTGGTGTGAACCTAAATGTTCAGCTAACTTCCACAGTGCCTTGCAAAAGGTGCTCTGGTTAGACGAGACTAAAATTGATCTTTTCGGCCACCAAGGAAAACACTGTTGGGCACAAACCCAACACATCCCATCACCCTAAGAACACTATCCCAACAGTGACATGTGGCTGTGGCAGCATCATGCTGTGGGGATGTTTTTCAGCAGCAAGGGAAACTGGTCTGAGTTGAGGGAAAGATGGATAGTGTTAAATACAGGGATATTCTTGAGCAAAACCTGTGTCCATCTGCCTGTGAGTTGAGACTGGGACAGAGGTTCACCTTCCAGCAGGACAATGACCTCAAGCATACTGGTAAAGCAATGCTTGAGTGGTTTATTCTGCAAATTAAATGGTTCAAACTCTCAAACAACCCAATTTAATTCCAGGTTGTGATGCCAAAAAACATGGAAAATGCTAAGAAGGTGAATACTTTTGCAAGTTACTGTACAGTGGGTTCAGAAAGTATGTGGTTCTGTTGCAGTCTGATGCTACGAATTAATTCAGTTTTTTCTACACACTCCATAAAAACAAGGTGGAAAAATTCAATTTATCAAAACTGAAATACATCATTTAAAGTAAATCTTGCCTCCCTTAGTCTTAGCGCCCTTCAGGTGTTTTTATTCTTTTTTTTTTTTACAAATTCAAGCAGACTTGAGAGCTTTGTCTAGCTACTCTGCCATAAAACCCAGATCTTCTGGTGGCCTGCAGTCATGGCAGCTTGAAGGAGCACAAATACCAGCAGGTGGGGGCAAAGGAAGATATTCTCAGAATCTGGGCAAGCTGTTTTTCTGTTCTACTCCCTTTTAAAATGAAAGAGATGCATTTTTAAAATACTTTAAGTTAATCCCACATATGAATATGATTTGAACAGTGTTGACTACATTTTTGTTACATTAATGTTGACTCTTTTTTTTAATTCAGGTTTTTAGTTGGTTTCGGGATGACTTTCAATGTTGGCTTTAATGTCAAAAATATTTTTTTCTATCTTATCAGACAGCAATATGTTTGGGCTGGATTGCGCAAATGAACATTTGGAGTTTATGATAAATTTGGAAAAAAAATTTCATAAATGTCAATTCTTTAAATAAAGTCCCAGTACCTTTATGCCATATATGTAAACTCGTTGGTTTATTTACCGTAGTTCACTGTCTTTTGTTTTAATCTCTATGTGATTGTAACTAGTTAGTTGATAGTAGGTATTATACCCCCTGCTGTTGCACGTCTTTGCAGTTGTGTCATTAATCACTTGACACTCCCTGACTGCGTCTAAATTCGGCTAAAAAAAAATTCTTGACTGCGATTGAGGTTGGTTCGGTTTCCCTCACACACTTGCGGACTCAAGTCTTCACACCACCTCACACGTTGCAGACAGACTGCAGGAATCGGGGAGGGAAAAAAAAAAATCGTAAAGTGTGTCCAGCTTTAGGTCCAATGGACCAGTACTGGCCGGCGACACACTGTTGTAAGAGTATTGGCTGTTTCACAAATAAACTATTTAAGCATTATGAAGACTGCTGTGTTCTTACGGCCTTTCAGTGCAGCTGATTTGTAATATTTTGTACCAGATATGTACATTGCAGCAATCCTTTCTCAGATTTCTGCAAGCAGTTCTGTTGACCTCTTGACTTGCTATGTGCTGTCATCTAGAAAACCGTCTATAGAGACAAATGTGCCTTTCCAAACAGTTTAATTTACTCTAGCTGTTAAAACAATAATAATCGCATGCAGCGGAAGGAATGCAAACTGTTATTCCTAAAGACAAATAAATGTATTATTTTGGTTTTGTATTTTTTTTTAAACTCACAAAGATATAAAATACAGTTTTAACTTTGTCACCATGAGGTACAGAGAGAAGATTTAGGTGAAAAAGACAGCTACAAAATCAAAGCATCCAACATAAAACTAAAAAAGGGAAGAGAGTATGAATACCTTTAGAAGCCACTATATCCAAAGGGAAAAAATATTAACCGATCCAAATAACTTTTTGAATTTCTTTTATTGAGAACAAAACCCCCGGGGCGGTTTGAAGTAAAGTAGATAAACTAGAATTAACCACAAATTACAGAATATTAAAATGTTTGTGTATCTCACAGCACAGTTGTCATGAAATTCCAGACTCACTTGAGATTTTTCTTTTCTTGTGAGCTGTGTCTGATTTCAAAATGGTTCCCTCTAAGCTGATGTGCTCAGAGCAGACAGGAGAAAACTCCATCTGTAAACCAGAGGCAGAAATAAACTTACTCAAAACAATCAGGTTTAAAACTTTGTCAACATATGTTGATTTGATATGATTTTCACATTCTGTCAAATCATACAACTTCAAAATTAAAAAACCCCCCCCCAAATGATTTTTTTTTCTTCCCCCAACAAATGTTTTGGTTAAAGTTAGATACGGCTGGGTAAAGTACAACTCCCGGCCCCTAATTGTTTGTTTCTACTATTTTTTCAAAACCAGCAGCAGCATCTACAGCAAAACACAAAGAAACTTACCGCTTTATTTGGCTGTTAGGCGCTGCAGAACCGAAAATACGGGTTTCATTAATCCGTCATATAGCCATGAAGTGCTTCTTTATCAATCTATGGTCAAATTGCAATTTTTTTTTCTTGTAGAAATCGAATAAAACACTTTATTCTAACTTTGACAGAAGCTTTTCCGCCAATAACAAACTACGCGCTAAAACTGACGTCGGCACATCTCGCGATGAGTCAAGCGTAAATCACGTGGTTTGTGCAAGCGATGTAAAGACTTCTTCTGTTTTTATGGCGGTTGGCTAACAACTTCCACGTGCAATAGCGCGACCTTCTGGATTGAAGTATGGTCCAGAAGATATCGTACCATCATTATAGGCTATTCTTGTTAAAATCCTTTTTTGTCAAAAAAATGAACAAAAACTATATCCTCTGATGTTCTTATGAGTAACCCTTATCCTTAACTTATTCTTATGAAGATTTCTAGCAAATACGTCTTTCTTGTAAATATTTATTACACTCTTCAGATAGGCTCTTATGTTTCCAATAATTGCAAAATCCTGTAGCATGTTTGTTATTTTAAGCATGCTATTTAATCTTGTATGATCAAATCACATTCTTGATATAACATCCTCTTCTTTCTTTATCATATGACACTTTTAAATTTACCTTTCTTTTGAATTTATCTAGCCATGACCTCTATCCCACTGCTTTTGTCATTCCATTGTAACATATACTTTAACTATTGTCTTAACCTAATTTTTGCTAATTTTCACATTCGACTTTACAGCATTTCTCTTTGCTGCCCTTTTAGCAAATCTGTCATCCAACTTTCTTCCCTCTATGCCAATATCTGCAGAAACCCACATTACCTTGACCTCTGTGCCATTATTTTATCCTGAAAACTGAGTGATTTATTTTTAGTATAATATCTTGAGTCTTAAGGTCTGAATACATATACTGAACACTTGTTAATGCATTACTTGAGAAGCAAAGGCTGTTAAACAGATTTTTAGTGCTGGGAGTTCACTGGAAACATGTGCCCAATTTGTCCTTAGCAAATCCTGTCTCCCAACAAGACAACACAGTGTTCAGTCTTCTGGCAGGAAATGGTTATGATGTTGCAGCTCTAATCAAAACAATGTTTATTTGTCTTACTATAGTGTGGGGTAAGGAAGCACAAAAAATTCTATAGGGTGTTTCTGTCTTTGATGGAAATTTTAATTATCCTCTGATCAGAAATGGATGTTGATGATAGATAGTAACTTTCTGTGTTCTACCTCACAAATTCAAAAAACTTCAAAATTACACACATTACCCACTGAACTACAAAATTTAAAATATATTCTTAAAACTATTCGATGCAAATTTCTTCTGTAACATGTAGGTGGAAACAATAGACTTGTTGATATTTAACAACATCCAACTTTTACCAGAAATGTGCAATGTATCATTAACCTAGAGATTATTATGGCATAAATTTATTTTCATGGAATAAATAAAAGATTAAGAAATAAAAGATAAAGATTTTGTTTGCTGTCCCGTCTTCAATGTAAAACACAAATTTAAAATTAATATGTATCATGAACTAAGCATAAAACCTTTTCTTTCTGATCAAATCCTTGATTTTTTCCCCCAGTTTTTATTTGGCTTATTGTATCTTTTATTTATTCTTATTACGGTTCACTATTATGTAAAACTTGTTTATAAAATAAAACAATACAAAATATGACAGAATCTGCTTATTACAGATACAATGAATAAACAAGTGAACATATGCTTTGTTTATTAAAGACATGCATAAATACATTCACGTTGACAAAGTTTGATTTAGAATATGAACATGTGATAATATAACTCAATGTACAAACACAACTCTGAGAGGTTTGTGAAAGAAAACCGATTTAGCGTAAAGCACTGGGCTTTAATGAGTCACAAATCATCGAAAATACAAGTGTTTCTAAAATATACCATCAAATATGCCAAGGAAAGCCTCCTCCTCTGAGCTGTGGGTACAGAACAAAAAAAATAGTGAGAAATTATTTATTAATCAGGCAAAATAAAATCAATGTGATAAACCCAAAGGTCCCAGCCATGGCCTTTTAAAATCATCATTATCGGAGTCATTGATGAAACTCTTGATACTTGTTGCTGTTGGTGTACTCTCTATGACCTTATGTCATCTGCAACCTCTGGGGGTTTTACACAACCTGGTTTTAAAAAGAAACAAGGCACATTTTTCCATGCCTTGCAGAACTTTATTAAAAGCTGTGCACATTATGTTGATCTAAGAAGTTGGAGTTTTCCCTAACAGTTGACCCTCCATAATGATGTTCCCAGTGGAACAGTGACTGTATTGGCTGCTGGAGCTCCTGGTCTGTCATGTGACCTGTTCTGTAAACTATTCAGATATCCACAGCTGTCCAGGAGCAGCCTAATTAATAGGATATAAAATGTCAGTCTTTTTTGTTCAAACACACTTAACTGGAACCACATTGAAATATATTGCAAGCTAAATTATTGAGTGATATCAAAATAGAAAGTAAACATGCTAGCAGAAGCCTAGTACTTCAGCAAACTGCTTCACATAAAAAACACTGACAGCAGGAGCAAGGTATGGTTTTATTGAAGACTGTAGCTGTATTGGTTGGGTCAATTGCAGTGCTATCTTTTCATTTTTTATCACCCTATTTACACTATATTTTTGTCAACATAATTTGGATGATTAAAGATATTTTTATTCTAGACAAAGAAATCTTGAGTGAAAAAAAGTTTTCAAATGATGAAATAATTTATTAAGTGAAAAATCCCTATTCAAACCAACATTAACCTCCTTGTTAAATCAAGAATTAGGTGTGATTAATCACATCCAGCGCTGATAACTATCAGAAATGCAGAATAAAATATCACTTAAACAGAACCTGTCCAACAACATGAAGTAGGATAATAGATCTAAAAAAAAAGCAACACATTATGCCCTGAACTGAAAAATTCAAGAACAAATTCGTGGAAATCTTTCAGTGTAAAAAAGATTGCGAAGCCATTTCTAAGGCTTTGAGACATCAATAAACCACGGTGAGGGTCATTGTGAACAAATGGAGCAAACATGAAATGGAGTGACCAACTACTCCAAGAACACATTGACCACTCATCCAGGGAGTTACAAAAGAACCTAGAACAACATCTAAACCACTGCAGGCCTCACATGTATCCGTTAAGTTCAGTGTTTATGGTTCAAAAATAGGAGAGAGAAACAGGGCAAAAATTGCTTCTATAGGAGTGCTCCAAGGCCAAAACCACTGCTGACCAAAAGGAACTTCCTGATGATCATCCTGATGATCCTCAAGACCTTTGGGAAAATATTTTGTGGACTGACAACTTTATGGAAGTTTTGCATCCCATTACACCTGGCCTGAAGCTAACACAGCATTGTAGAAAAACAGAACATAATAGGAGTGCTGGAAATATGAGGGTTGTAAGGTGATGCTTTGGTTCTGCACTGATACTTCTGCACCTCGAGATCTTTCCATAACTGATTAAACCGGACCTCTGCTCTCTGCCAAAAAATCCTGAAGGAGAATGTCAGGCCATCAGTTTGTGACCTTAACCTCAGACACACTTGTATTAAGCAGCGGGACAATAATCCAAAGCTTACCAGCAAGTCCATCTCTGGACATCTTAGAAAGTCTAAAATGAAGGTTTTGGAGTGGCCTAGTCAAAGTCTGGACATAATAAATAGAAACAGCTTTTTGTACTGATTTCCAGGGAAATGTTCAATATTTACCTTTTATTAAGAGATGAATTGGCACTGGATGATGCATTCATTGTAGAAAAGAAATCCAACTTTCTGCCAACCTGTCCCCCCAGAGTCTGGGCTGGGAACTTTTCAGGTGTTTTTATCGTGAGTCCATCACTGAAAATGTTTTGTCTCTGCACACAGTGAAGAACAAGAACACCTTAAATGCACAACTTCCACAACTGTCAGCAATACACTAACATGAAGCAGCAACATACAGCTTTGTGGACGCACTGTAGATTATGTTCAACTAGCAAGTCAGACAGTTATTTAGCAAACAAAAAAATGGAAGGACATGAGTTTCATGTGCACACAGATGCACACACCTTTTCATTCCAGTCCAATGTGATTCTGTTCTGTGATGTGAATGAGTGACTGATAGGACAGGGTCCAAGTTTGCTGATTTCAAGACTTGAACATGAAACTGACCTAAACACCCATCAAAAGAAAGATGTTATTAAATGACTGCTATTTCTATGGTCTTCTATTGTAAATTCAGCTTTAATAAGAGACAGGATTTAATGATTTTTTTGGGTCTAACCTCAGTGGTGTAGTGAAAGTGGTCATATAGGGTTTGGCTTGTGAGCTGCTGATCAGCATGGGTGCTGATGTTGTGGCATAGCCTGTCAAAACATATACACAAAGTACGCTTATCACAGCCAATACAATTATGGAAAGATATTCCAAAAATAACCAATGTTGTATGGTGTACAAAGACAACTACACATCTCTGTGTTGGAATAAGGCCTTATTGGTCATAAAATACACAAAAGGCCATCACTAAATAAAATTAAACCTACATTTCATATCGTCACCTTTCTAAAATAATGGCCTCCAGTCATTTTTTGTCAAACATGATTTTTTTTTGCCTAAATCATCTCCTCATGATGGTAGCCACCCCTTCTAAAACTGTCTAAATCCTCAGTTGAGGGAATCATGCAATTCCATGTCTGTTGTATAATGGCCTATGTCAAGAGTGTGACTTAGTTTTACAGGCTTTTCAAAACGGCAACTGCTTCAGGAAAAATTAAATCTACTCAGCCACTGAAGCTATTTCCATAATTCAGGGCTCATCCCTTACTGGTAAGTGATACGGATTACCACAATATAGGCTAGGTATTAAATATTGCATAGATATTTAGTATTTTAATTCTGTCTTTCAGACAGCATTTTTGTCCACTAAGTAGCTACATTCGTGAAGCTAGCATTTAGCAAAGAGTGGAAGAGCTCCAGAACCTGTGGCTGTAACAAGTAATCGTTTTTTGTCAACTCTTTACTTTCTTTTCAAAGATTACTTCATTAACAGTTTTTCTTTTAATATTCCACATTATAGGATGTAATTGAGAAAGATGTGTAGACATACTTTCAGGAAGACGATGATATTAAATTTGACTTAAAATTTGACTTTACCTGCCATCTTGTTTTGAACATGCTGCTGCATCTGAGGCTTGAAGCTGGTTTTACATGGAGGTAGTGATATCTCGCTGGCATTCAGCAAGTTTTCATCATCAAAATCTCCCCATTCATCCCATTCATTTCCCAGATCAAAGGTGACACTTGGTATTTGGACAGAGGAAGGACCTTTCTGTAAGTTCTGTTCTGACACCACAGTGGACCAGTTTATTGAAGCTGAGCAGCTTGTGCTTATCTGGTTCAGATGCTGTCTGGAGCCCAAGCCAGAGTTCAGGGTCATCCGCTTTAAAGAATCTGGAGACAAAAAAGATTAAAGTCTTATATCACTGTACTGAGTTCTAGAAAAGCTCTGTTGCAGAGATCTGTTACATTACAAGTTATTCATCATTCCCTCTTTTTCTTTTCTTGATAACTTTCTGTTTGTAAATGTGCTGGACCTTACATTTAGCCACTTGTTATGATATGTAACCATAGCAACTAAACATAACCACAGCAACACCTTGTTGTTTACAACAAAGAGCAGCTGATTAACATCCCGAAAGTTGAATTAATGAATTCTGTCTACAAGAAAAGACTGAGAAGATTGTACTTTTTGTCCTTCAGTGTTTTCAGCAAGATGCTGCAGATCTTCTCTGATGTGGAGAGTGCGATCTCTTCTGCCATCATTCATTTTTCTGAATCATCTATTGGGATAGCAGCATCGGGGCAGTGACTTACAAAGCTTAGCAAGGTGTTAAAATGTCTGGTTCGGTTCTGGGAACTGCTCTGGAGATGATTACGTCATGGACAATGCTCATCAAAGCGTCTTCATGGAAAGTTTTATTGTATTATTATAATAAAGACTAATACGGAACATCCCTGTCCATAGCCATCATCATTTAGAATAACTCTTTGAAGAAACATGGATAATGAAAGCTCTGCCAACATCTAATTTCCCATTGGGGTTATTAAAGTATTTCTGAGTTGTATTATAAAATGTAATTATAAAATACAGTATCTTGGTTGCTTAAGACAGAGTACTGTACAGTTTTCTACAATGTACTTTTTAAAACCGTAAACCTGTTTTTCATTTCCTCATGTACTTTCTTATTTTAAATTCTTCAGTACTTTTAAACAGTGTTTATTGTTTATTTTTGCTGGCAGCTTCCATCACTGCTTCTATTGTGCATTCACTAACAAATAAGAAGAGTTTACAAATTCCAGCTGGGTAAAATAAAGAAATAAAGAAGAAGAATAAAAATACTATTAATATTTTAGATATCTGTGTCTTGTTGAAAACATTAGAAAAAACTACAGACAGAACATGGTTAGGATTTCCTTTCTGAAGTTCAATGAATTTTATAACTGCTGATGAAATATTATCATTGATAAAGTCTGACAGCTTTCAGCCTTTGGGATGAAAGTAATGCAGAATGACTTGAAGTTTAAGTTTGGTGGAAATAGGCAACCTAGCTCTAGTCTGAGCCAGAACTGTAACAAACTGCCCCCTTCAAATCTGAACAGGGTGATGTTTATCAAACCCAAGCAGCTATTGCTGTGTTAATTTAGACGTTTTGAATATTAAGTGACTTTAGACACCTTGGTAGATAATATCAAGGAGGGAAATTATAAAACAGTCCTGATCAAAATCTAATGAGGAGAGAAGAAATTACAGGACTTCTCATTCTGTACTGGTGGATCATAAGTTCAGCTTCAAAATGTAAAACGAAATTACAGGAGCAAGAAACAAAACAAATAGAGTAAAGCAATTACTAAAAACTGCATTAAAAATCTGCTCAGGCTGTTCATCAGCTGATCAAAAGTTTAAGTCAATAGTGCATAAATCTGGATTTTATGTAGTTTTCTGTCAGGCATTCACACTGTCATAACTACCTGATGGCAAAGAGAAAAAGGGTTCTACCTCAAAAAGTGGCAGGTCTGTTAAGTTGCAAGTACAGCCTCTTAGAATGTGCCACAGCTGAACAGGTTGGATGCAGTTATAGTCATTTTACATTTCTCAAAAGATCCTAAGGGGGTTGGGAAAAAGTGAGATGCTGTTCATGAAAATACTGAGGGTGAGTCCAGGGCAACTCTACAGAATAGAAATTCAAATGCAAAGAATTAAGTGGCTCAGATGTTTGAGCTGAGGACTACAAGTGCACACTGACTTTAAGAGCACCTGCAGCTCGAAACAAACAGTTTTTTTAAAGCTAAATCTGTTATGAACAGGGCAAATGAATGACACTTAAAATGCAACTGTTACCTTGGTGCAGATCAGAATGTGCAAAAGTAATACACGGTGGAATGTAAACAGTTAAATGTAACATGGATCACTGTACTATGATGATGAGGATGTGGTGCAGCAGGAGTTTGGGAAGACACTGCCATCACCTCAGGACCGTCTTCTACAGAGACACAGTAATCTGAACAAGAGGCAATAATAATGACAATATTGTATACTGCTGAAACCAGTTCAGATTTTTATACAATTTTCAAAGGAATATATTTTTTTCTCAAACCATTTAAAACTGACCTGAATCAATGACGCATAAACTGTTTCCTAAACTGTAAGTGACTATTTAGCATAGACCCAATTAGCAATTACCTCAATTGATACCATTTCTTTATTTGCATTTATAAAAATGACCAAGGACAGCACAATTGATTAATTTAAAAAAAGTATTCTAGCAATAACAAGCTGATTCCCAAAGAGCTATTTAAAGAAAACCTCAGCCACATTAGATGATCAGCTGCAGATCGATGCATCTCTCATGCTCTGTGTCAAAAGGTTCGAGGAGTTTAAAATAATCTTTTTGCTACAGCTTTGTTACCTCCTCTGTCAAGGTCATCCAGACAAACTACGCTGGGCAGCCGAGAACAGTCTTCAGCTGTCAGGTCAGCGTCTGCAGGTTTACACCTATTATCTGCATGCCTGTGCATCAGATAAAACAACAAAAATATTAAACATGCAATGTTTGTTTTAAGATTCATTTAGTCACACCTTTTCACCAAAAAGTACTAGAAAATCTTAGGGATCATTTCTTAGTGTTGTCGAAAATAAAATGAGAAAATCTGATTTGAAAAGAACAACAACAAATGTAGATTTGCTCGAGCTGCAGTATGTGAAAACAGAAATTTCTATATAAGCAGCAAAGAGTTGGAAAGCCCTACCTATCATAAGAAAGCTGCAAAATGTTGGTTAATAGATCAACAAACTTGTCCTCACAATGAATGAGTGAATGAATGAATGAAGGAAGGAAGGAAGGAATAAATGAATGAATGAATTAATGAATGAATGAATTAATGAATGAATTAAATGTAAATACCAGGATGCAATGGGAAGCATTTCTTTGGGTCTGTAAGCAAACTTCTGCATGTTGACGGACAAAGTCTCACTCATTTTAATCTGAGGAACACAGAACATGAAACATACACTCGTTTAGCACATGAAGTGGATCTAATTAGAATAAACTTACTATTTTACATATAAAGACATTTGATCTAACACACATACAAAGTGTTTGACAGAATAATCTTTTAAATGTAAATGTTTTATTTAATCATCCTGATAAGAAATTAAAGTGAAATATAATTGTACTCAGTTTTAGAAAAGCACTTAGCAGGAAGATTAGCATGGAGTCAACACATTTGGAATGTATGTACCTGACTTTTGTGAAGTGCCTTGAGACAACATGTGTTGGGAATTGGCGCTATAGAAATAAACTGAATTGAATTGAATTGAATTGAATTACAAGTCTTACATTCTTTCCTCTTTTTCTTTAGTTGCTAATTTTCTAGTTGTAAACATACTGTAACTGACATGCAGCCACTTGTTATGATGAGTAACCATAGTAACTAATGCATAATCATAGCAACGGCTTGTTGTTTACAACAGAGCAGCTGATTGTCATCCCAAAAGCTCAGGTAATGAATGCTGTCTACAAGAAGGGACAGGGCAGACTGTACTTCTTGAGGAAGCTTAGGACCTTTGGTGTTTGCTGCAGATTTGCCATGTAATCTGTTATGTGTTGACACAACACTTGGGTTTTGCATTTTTAGGCCTGGATGAGTCATAGGCCATCATTAAGATGCTTAAAAAAGTAAATATTGATAAAAAAACACAGCTTTGAAAACCTACCAGTATAAATACTGGTAGGTTGATTTCCAAACTCTGAAAGGTGTATAAAGCAAATGGGGTAACCCAAGACCCTTACATAGAACTGTGTTAAGACTAGTGTGTGAGAAGAATACAATTTAAGCTGAGACAGAGTGCACAAATCCTCTCGTTTACCTTAAGCCGTTTGACAGGGGTATGTGCAAGTATGTCAGACCTGCTCCTCAGGTCCTCCAAGTAAGAGGAGAAGCTAGATTCATGGTTTGCTGACCTTTTCTGTCCAAAAGCAACACCTACTTTACCTAAGGAAGAATAGCGAGGGGTTAACACAAAACTTACTAAAGGAAACTTGTAGATCACTGCAAAGATTGACAAATAAACCTGCAAAAATAAATTATTATTCTACTTACAACAGTCATGAGCACAAAGATTCTTGTTCTTGCAGAAATGATTGCACTGTCTTTTGCTGGCTGAACCTGATTGTACACAGAGAAAAAAGTCAGCTCTTTGACTACATGTTACACTAAATTAAATAACAATTTTACCTTGTGGCATCAAATAAAATCACTATTTTCAAACTACTTTATATTACCTTGCTCTTTTGCAGATGAGGCATTTTCTCTTTGAGTTGTAGCACATTGTCCAGACAGCGGTTTCAGAGCGAAGTGAGGCGGTCCCTGTCCAATAGGAATATCTGTTATGTTCTGTGGAGCTTCAGTCCCAAACATTTTGGCTGCAGAGTAGTACACAGGAAACTTCAGCTGGATGTCCAGCCCCACTGCAAAGAAGGAGAAGGTCAAGTTTAACAAGCACTAAAAATTCTGTGGTTATGATGTACATCAGCATTCAACAAAGAGAAAAGAAAGAAGTGTAACTTTTCCTGACTTATATATAAGTTATTGGATTTAGTTATTCTACTAATACTTTATATGGATACAGACAAGGAGAAATTTAATCATCTGTCACTGCAAGAGCATAACAACAATTCAATGTATCACCAGTGAGTTTAGTAGATCAATTATTTCCTACAGAATAAATACATTCACATTAAAGATAGAATTTTTATCGGTTTTCAGTGTGAAATAAAGCTACTGCAATTTACAGTAAGGCATATAAACTGTGAACAAGGTATATTTCCTGTCCCTCTCTGATATGTGCAGGAAAGAAGATAATTATACAAATGTACACAAAGATATTTCCACAGTTTACCATATTCTGAGCTGATGAGATTGACACTGATATCATTTCCTTTTGAAGCCTTTGGCACATCTATCTTTTTTGTCCAGCAACCACACTTCAACAGCAATGAGTCCCTGACAAATAGACATGAAAATACTCATCTTAAACCAGCTTAAGTCTTGCTTAAACTCCTGTTCTGTTGTAGTGCCTCTATTAAAAACATTTGTAAGCAATGTGTGAGTCACAGAGAGCATTTCTCACGTGAGTTTCTGTAGAAAGACTAGACCGTTTTCTGAGTTCCCAATGATCAGAGAGACATAGTGATGGTCTGGAGCTGTTCTCCTGGACAGTAGCTGAGCTTGGTTTAGTAAGGTCACCTTTACCACAATCTCAGCTGTGGCACTGCTGTACCTGGGCAGCTACAAAAAACAAGCAGTTCAAAGAAAGAAGAACAGGAGTAAAAGAGGCTTAGTTGATTGGTGTGGAATGGAAAGCTATTCTGAAGTAATCAAAATGAATATTCGTATAAAACATAAGGAAACTGGGTTCAGCAGAACGTTTTCCATTTACCGTAGTATAAAATAATTGGATAGAAGGTTATTTTATTTGCTTTCCCAGCCTAAAAGTCTTATTTACACCAAACTAATAACTGGAGCTCAAATCAAGTGAGTTCAGCATCTTCTGGTTGCAAGTAGAAAACCAGTGGGATTTGCCATTTGTTTTGGTGCTAACTGCTACTACAAACACAGTCTGAAAGTATGTTCAAACACTAAAGTAATGTGTTCACAAATAGCCATCCATCAGAAGTGATAATAAAACCCATTTACATTTTACAGCAGCAGTTTTCACTGCATTCTACATGTGCAGCAGCCATATTGAATACTAAACTTGGGGCTGCTAGGCAAGCTCAATTTTTCCAGTCAGAATTCTGACTTGAGTGGCTGTTAATGGTGTATTTCTGACTGGGATCCTGGAAAGACTGGCTTCATAGTAAAATGAGAATGATCCATAGCTTAATACTACAACTTTCTTTGTCTTTGCTAAAGTGAATGAAGAGAATTTATAAAAAAGTTCAGTGTGTAAATGAAATGGTACAGAAATGTTTTGACAGGAAACCATCAAAGACTGAAAATGATTAAGCCTAATGACAAATACAAAGGTGCTTTTCTGACTCTTGTTTGCTGTGACGCTCACCTGCTCCAGGTTAATGTCGTACTTTGGGAGATGTACGACAGATTCTCTGATTTGGTTTCCAAATGGTGGATGGCGGTTAAGAATCTGCATAGGGACAAAAAGGTTATTAGCAAAAACAGTGAAAGAAGTGAAAGAGCTCTTTTATCAGCAGTCACTACACTTATATCAGAATCTGGTATTTCTAAAAACACAAAACAGCTTTATGAATCTTTTAGCGTATTGTTGTCAAAGGATGTTTCCAGTAAAAACATTAGAGTGCTGACCATCTCCAGCTCTCTGGGGTTGGTTTGCTCTATTTTGCTGAGACTGGTGAGTCCAGCATTCACCATCGCAGTTGACAGAGTCAGACCTGAAACCGAGTGTATTACAATCAAATTAGCTAACAGAAAAAAAGCTAATAATTTAGAAATTTAGGAAAAAAAAAAACAAATGTAAAAAACCCCACCCAAGCCTTATTCTAATATTGTAATCTTAAATGTTGCTGTTTTATGATGTAAGGAGTGGCCATGCACTGACCTATCTTCTCTATCTGTTTGGAAACATAGGGTGAGTTTTCCCAGAGCTTAGCTCTAAAGCATTTAGCCAAGATCAGGGAGTTAAGCACAGCACAAAACCCAGTCTTAGGTTGTTGCCTAAGAAACTCAGACAGACCTGTTGAGAAAAAAAAAACACAAGCAAAGTCATAAAAAAGGGATATCGCAAAAAACTCTTGACTTTTTGTCATTTTTTGTAAAACTCACATTTACTTATGCGCATGCCGATTCTGAAGATCTTTGCTGTCTCTTGTGTAAGACCAAAGTCTTGTATTGAGATACAGCTCAACTGAGCCTGAATCAAGCTACAAGACAAACGTGGATCAGAACCATCAGAGTTCCTAAGAACAGGTTTAAACAATATTATACCAAACACACCTACCAGTTCACCTTCATCTCACTGGTTTTGATCTTTCCCTCAAGAGGAAATCTGAAAGAATACATGGACATATAAATGAAAAATCCTTGTTTCTAATACTACCAGTAATGAATCTGTTAACTAAAAGAAAAGCATGTTTCTATGCGATACTTGATAATCATAAAAAATGTGTCTGACCTGATGGTGGTCCTGTTCCTGTCTCTGTTTAGAGTGTTCAGCGGTCTCTTCTCATTTACTCTCAACTGAATGTCCCTGAACTCCTTGCTCTTCGACACCAGGTCAACCTGCCCACAAACAGCCAAACGGTTTTTATCTGGATTCATTTTTGTGTTGCACCCTAATAATAAAAATATTCTCTTAAGTTATTTGCACTAACAGAAGTCGTATTTCCCGCCTAATGCCACAGAATGTGGATTTTGTAAAAAAAACTTTTAATATAGCATCGAGAGCCTACCAGGTCAGGCAGGGTTTCAGTGCCAGTTATTTTGCTGAACAGCTGCATTGTTTCAAAGGCAACACAATACCTTGCCATCAACCTGCCAGCTTCTGTAGAAATAAAACAACATCTCCAGGTAAAAATGGAAACTTCTTTCCAACCACTGACTAAGTTAAAACTTAATGCTTCTCTACCTGTGGCTTTGACGTTAATATCCTCATCCATACTGATCAAATCAATAGACGACAGAGAGTTGAGGTTCTTCAGACACAGTTCTAAAGAAGACAGGATAATCAAAGTTTACCTTCAGTTGAGGAATACTGTTAGCCGTTTGCTAATGATGGTGCACTATTTTACACTGTACATGTATTTGCAAGGAATGATCAGTTAGCGCCCACCTTGCAATTTTGCTTCAATACCGTATCTGTCTAAGTTGGCAGAGAAACCTGAGTAGAAAGTGAGGACATAAAGGAATAAACAGAGGCTCACAGAGACACTGTCGCCTAAAAACATTCACACCTTTTTTTATTGTCATAATACAACCACAAATGTCAACATATTTCATTGGGATTTTATGTGACTGGCCAGCAAAATCTTGTGCATAATTGTGAGGTGAACAAAGTTTTTAACATTTTGTAAAGCTAAAAAGTCAGGTATGTATTTATATGCAACCACTTTATCCCAGCAAGTACAGCTGCAAGTCCTTTGGGGTATGTCTCAATAAACTTAGAGACTGATTTTATTTTCCTGTTTCCTGTTCTTTGCAAAATAGCTCAAAATCACTCAGATTGGATGGAGAGTGTCTGTAAACATTATTTTTCCAGTCTTGCCACAGATTCTCAATTGGCTTTTGGTCTAGACTTTGACTGGGCCATTTAGACATGAATACGCATTGATCTAATGGCTTCCATCTTGCCACTCATCCATAAAAGCCAGATTTTTGGAGTGACAAACTAGATCTCATTTCGACAGATTCTCCCACATGTGCTGCAGAACCCTGCAGCTACTCCAGAGTTACCATGACCACTTGGCTGTTTCTCTGATTAATGCTCCCCTTGCCTGGCCTGCCAGTTTAGGTGGATGACAATGTCTTGGTGGGTTTGCAGTTGTGCCTTCTATTTTCCAGCTCCAGATGATGGCTTGAACAGAGCTCTGTGAGATGCACAAAGCTTGGGATACTGTTCTACAACCTAAACCTGCTTCAAACTTTTACACAATGTTCTCCCTGACCTATCTGTTGTGTTCCTTGGTCTTCATGACACAGTTTGCTCTCTAATGTTCGCTAACAAACCTCTGAGGCCTTCACAGAACAGTTGGATTAATAATGAGATTACAGGTTAATAGGGTCTCTTCTGAAGTTAGTTCCCTGGACTGAATTGTGTTTAATGTTATTACTGTAAACATGGATGAATACAAATCCACACCTAATTTGTCAGATTTTAATTGCAAAAAAGTTGGACTGTTCTGATTTTATTCCTCTACATATTATGTGCAATGTTTTGTTGGTCCATCTCATAAAGTCCCAATAGAATACATTAAAGTTTGTGGTTTGAATGTGACAAAATGGATGTCTATACAAAACACTGTGGAAGTTGAAGTTTTGATTTGAATTTGGGGGCTCACCATAGTGTGATGGGTTCTTGAGGGCTCTGATGTAGAGGAAGGTGGAGCGTATCCAGTCTAGAGCCATGTTGACATCACTGATGGTTTGGAGAACAATCTCAGCGTTCAGGTGCTCCATCAGGTGACTGTGTAAGCTAGAGGAGCACAGTGTATTGTTACCTCGTCTTAGTATTATTGTGAGAATGCTTCGGAAGGAAAGAATACGAGAAGCGAAAAAAGAGGGGTGGGGGTTATAAACAAGCAGCTCTTTGTCCTACCTGCTCTCAATGATCTCTATCCCATTCATTAGTTTCATGTACTTTTCTCTGGTTTGAACCTTGGTCATGATCACAGCTGTTGCTGATGTATCAAACTGGGGGATTGAAATGCAGTGAGAGAGAAGGTATAAAACCTAAATGTGTTTTTGGAAAAAAAAAAACATTACAGTGGCAATAAAAAAAATAGAAAGTGTCTCAAAACTGTGCTCCTACCTGAGGCCGCCCAGCCCGCCCTATCATCTGCAGGATGTCAGCCTCACTGTACTCTTCATAGGAGCCGGCAACATACTGCATTGTTGACTTGATCACGACCAGGTGAGCAGGAAGGTTTACCCCCATAGCCAGAGTCCGAGTAGTAACTGGGACATCAGAAACAACCAGACACAGTTTACAGTTGCTCCCTCCACATGTTAGGTTCACTGTTTAAATTGTTCAATAAAACTACTTAAACTATTAAAACAAACAAAAGAAATGAAAAAATATTTAAACAAGGATTTTATCCAAATTCAACACTAAATCCTATTTTCAATGGCTACTGTAATCTCAGAATTATTCAAACCCCTAAATAAAATTCTTCATAATCCTGAGATCACACCCACTTAACTTATCAGGTGTGGTCTCAGGCATACCTGAGGCAAAAATCAAAGGCTCCATTGGTTTCAGAAGAAGACCTGGAAGATTCTAGACTGACTATTCAATTCAGTTTATTTATATAGCGCCAATTCACAACATGTTGTCTTAAGACACTTTACAAAGTCAGTTCAATCGAATCATACAGATTTCAAGTCTGGTACATACATTACAATTAATCCTAACTATCAAACAGTGGTAGCGACAGTGGAGAGGAGAAACTCCCTTTTAACAGGAAGAAACTCTCAGCAGAATCAGAATCAGAGCGAGTGGCCATCTGCCACGACCAAATGCAAGTTTGACTACTGCTGACATGAACTATCTGGAGGCGTTTTTGTTGTGAGGCGTGTGCTGAAATTCCCCAGGAACGCCACCAGACAGTAGTGTCTGGTTATATGCACTATGTTTGCAGCGGGTCATAACAGCAAAATGTCATGAAGGGGCTGAATACGTTTGAAAATGCAGTAGAAATTACATGAGTCGGTTTGTATTTCATTTTGAGAAACCACTTGTAATACTGGTTGTGTTAAGCTATTTAAACTGTTCTTGTTTGATTTGTTTACTGCAAACAGCTGCTGGTTTGCATATTTTGCCAATAAACCTATTTTGTAGTGGGGGTTGAACAGTTTTAGTAAAATATACCAACATACTGCAGTTTTCTTGTGTTTTTGTAGAGGCATGAACGAAGTTTGTGGTCTAAGTAATAACATATCTGCCCTCTGTGCAGAACAAAGAGCTAAATTAAATTGTATAACTCCTATGAAAATATTATAATACTTTGTAGCTTGATGCTTCTATCAGAGCAGATAATCTGTTATTCATCTTTTGGTCATTTACTGTTATAGTCATCTTCCAAAGCCTTCCAAAACATTTTCTTAGTCATAATAATAAAAAATATTTTTCAAAGCCCTTCATGTTTGGTCTCACAAAGGACAGGCAGGTCTCCCAGGGTAAAGGCCTCTTCTACCAGCTTCCTGTCAGACATGTCAACACCTGCATGGTGGTAACCAACTCCTAACATCATCAGATCTGGGCCCCAAGCAAAACACAAAATAGTTAATAATTATTACAACACACTTTCTGTGCAGTTCACTGTACTAATCAAACAGGCCAATGGTCGGACGAATCAAGCATTACAAATACACTGTAAAAATATTAATACCTATCAAACGTTTTAGTGTTTTATGGGATTACAATCACAAACTCAGATGTACTGTATCTTATGGCAAATTTATGAGACAGACTAACACTAAATTGCACATAATTGTCAAGTGAAAGGAAAAGGACATACGGATTTCAACATTTTTCAGAAATAAAAATCTGAAATGTTCAATTCAGCCCTACTTACTTCAAAATCCAGAAAACGCAATTGACCTTAATTAACCAATCAGAGAAAACAGAAATATAAATGCAGATGTTCTGTGAAGGTATCAGAAGTTTGTTAGAGAACATTTGTGAACAAACAGCATCATGAAGAACAAGGAGCACAGCAGACAGGTCAGGGAGAACGTTGTGGAGATGTTTAAAGCAGGTTTAGGTTGTAGAAGAATTTGAACATCTTAATGACCACTGTTCAAGCCATTATCTGAAAATAGAACAGTATGCCATAGCTGCAAACTTACCAGGACATGACTGTCCAACTAAACTGACAGGGTGGACCAACAGAGCATTAATCAGAAAAGCAGCCAAGAGGCCTGTAGAAACTCTCGAGGAGCAGCTGAGATCCCAGTAAAAAGGCAAGTTTATCAGTTGTTCACTTCAAACATCTGGCCAAAGCCCAGACCTAAATCCAACTGAGAATCTGTGGCAAGACTTGAAACTTGATATTCCCAGATTCTAGTTCTCCAACCAGTCTGACTGACCTTTAGCTGTTTTCCAAAGAAAAATGGATAAGATTTCAGTCTCTGGATGTTCAAAGTTGAGGGATTCATTCCCCAACAATCTTAGAGCTGTAATTGCAGCGAAGGAAGCGCTGAATACAAATGCTTGCAAAACTTTTCAGAATTTTCTTTTGTTAAAAAAAATTAAAATCAGTTTTCATTTTGCTGCTATTTTAGTCATGCACTACACTGTGTTAGTCTACCAGAAAAATGCTTATAAAATAAGAAATAAATCATATAGAAAATATATAGGTCTGTGTCTATAACATGACAAAATGTGGAAAAGTTACTTTTGCAAAGAACAGTGTGTGTCAGTGCTGTATATTTATCACACACTGGACCTGCATTTACTAAAAAGCAGAGCCAAAATCACATTTAATAGCATTTAAGAGTTTCACAATTGCTCATACTTCTCTTAAGGTTTAAAATGTGCTAAGATGCATTACCTCTTAGTTTTGAATCCAGGACAGAGTTTGTATATTTCATCAACCTGCAAAGTCAATCAGATCTCATAAGCCCAGCAGAACAACCTGTAAGAAAAATCCTCTAAACAATCCACAAACTATTGTTATTAAATGATTCATACACTCAGAGACACCACAATAGAACAGAATGCAGCACCTTTGCTTGTGTTCAAAGTTCATTATGAATCGGGCATCCTTGGCCAGAACTGCAGCTGACTGCTGAGCTCCTTTCCTTGTCGAACAAAACTACAAACAGTACGAAAAGAAAAATAACATATTAACTTTAAACGAATAAAATCAACCAAAGGGGGTAGCACTAACTATTAGAAAGTAGAGTGACCAGACCTTTTCTCTTTATAAAATACACATTTTTGTTGAAATTGTTTGTTTAATGAGTCAAACTAGTTTAGGTTTGTTTGGAGTGTTTAATGCAATTAAATAACTTAACTTAAATAACTTACTTAACTAACTTAACTAATTCAAAAGGTAAAGAATAAAAGATTAGACATCGATTTTCAAGCGTTAATTTAGAAAGAACCCAACATTTAATTAGGTTACATATTTTTTACAGGACTGTATAACCATGAAGACAGAAATAAAAAGTAGAAATAAATTGTGAGATGACATAGATATAAAAAACACAAGACCCCAATGTTAAAGCCATTTTGCTAATTTACATTAGCTCCTTTTAATGTTGTTTTCAATTTTAACTGTGTTCTAACAATTTCTAAATCATTTATGCAGCATTTTCCAGTTAATTTTTGTATACAAAAAACAAATTATATATAATACATCTCCAGTGTTTCATCACTAATTAATAAGACTGAGTTGTCCACTCACCACTAGCGTAGGCTTCTGATCAGAGTAAGTCTGTATTATGTTAGCCATCTTGTAGTTGAGGGACAAGTCAAACTTGAACTCTGTTTGGGTCCCACTGCAGGGGAAACCCAGGACCACCTTCCGAAGCTTTACTGGACGGTGGCTCTCATCCATACTCAGATACGTGGCCGGCTCACTCCCATTGGACAGCCAGTCTGCTATCTAATAAAGAGCAGGCAGTTCTTATTTCAGTCAGAGATTACTGATTTAATAATACATAGACGGAGCTAACACCCCTCACACCTAACTGAACCTGTTTCTCAGATACCTACGTCAGATATGTTGGGGATTGTGGCTGATACCGCCACAAATCTCATTGTGACGCCTGCCTCTGGAATCTGGGATGTTCTGTATGAATTCACTGCCTTCATTCTGCTCACTACCACTTCCAAGGTAGCACCACGGGTTGCATCCTTCACCACGTGCACCTGGAAATACATTTTTATGACACAGGTAAATCTAGAAACGTCTGGGGTTTAACAGAAACTCAAGTGAACAAGTAATATAAGGTTGACCAAAACTTTTTCATAGTATATATTTTATTAACATCAGAGACAGCTCTGAACAAATATTTCTGAGATATATTTGGACCAGAAAATATCCAATATTAATATTGCTGTTATTGCCAATAGCAAATATTTTATTTACCAACCTTATATTACCCTTTCAACACCATGACCACACAGAGCTGCATATGTTCTCTGCTTGAGTTAAATGCCCCACAATCCTGTGCTGCATCACTATCACTGTCACATAAACATTCAACAACACGATGGAAATAAATATTGGTTATTAATATCGGCCCGGTTTTACTTTTGGGACCAATATGTTAAATAATGACTAACATGGGCTGATATGGATCTTAATGCTGATATCTCGTGCATCCCTCTCAAGAAGACTTGAGGCTGTGAATGCTTCCCAATGTGCTTCAAAAATATTTGGCCATTGGTATGAATCCTTATGAAAGACTGCATTAAGAAGCTTTTGGCAATAAAAAAACGTTGCAGATCTTTCTAAAAGCTGTTGTTATTATGGGCTACAGTAAGATTTTGTGGAAAAAATAACTTAAATCTATTTTGGAGTAAGTCTACAACATAAAACTAAATCCTGAAAAAGTGAAAGATGGTGAATACTTTCTGGTGGCAATGTATGCTTAAAGGAAAGCACTATAATTTTAATTTACTTATATTACGTGCTGAGGGCAGAGGCAAGTTTTCGCTATGCAATGTCTAATAAGATTGATCACTGAACATCTACCAACTAGCAGATAAGGCACTATTAACATCTGAAAGTGATGCACTGTGCAAAAAAACAGACATTACACACTGACCTCATCAATAAGGAAGAGTCTTACAAGCTGCAGCAAACAATTATCCTTCCATTTCCTTGTCATGCTGTCCCACTTTTCCTGATATATAAATACAGGAATACAAATTAACATAGTTTTAACTGTATCGAGAAAAACAACATTGGATTTGAAATGAGAGGTTTTCTTCAGTTGCACTTGTTTAACTTAGATGCAGAGTAGCATCACACACAGGCGTGGTCACGATGATGTGGGAGTCATGAATCTCGAACAAGTCATCGACTTCTGTGTCACCAGTCAGCTCCTTGCAGGTCAGCCCCAGAGGACCGAACTTCTTGCTCCAGTTGTCATAACACTGGCTGCATAGAGCTTTGATGGGAGCCACTGGTGAGAACAAACAGTAAGTCTGTTAATAAGGAACACCTATAATTTTATTTGCATTTTCATTTTGCGTTACAACAGTAGTCCCAGCTGTCAAAGGTAACATTTTATCAGATGGCTGGGCTTTAGTGCTAAATATTACCTTGAACAAAATGATACTGTGTGCTCTCTACACATGCACCGATCAGGCTTCTCTTGGCCAATGCCCATTTTATTTTTCCAATTTAGTTTTTTTTTACATCTGAACTGCAGATTCTGATTTTAAGTAATTCACTTTTTTAAGAAAAGAAAAATCTGTTTTCTTGATAGAGGTAGTGGTTCTAAGTCCAATAGAAAATGAAGTAGTGGGATTATTTAAAGTATACTAACCTCTCCTTGAATGTCACTAAACTCAAAAAAGTACATCTAAGTACATCCTGCTGGTTTATGTGTTTGTAGACAAGAAATAGTGGGAGTTAGTGGTCCTGGTGTATTTATTGACTAGGAAAATAAATTAGTTTTTCAGTATTTGATGTACTCATAGCCAATCACAGCCTATCATAGAGTAATTCTACGCATCTCAATTTCTCACTATATACAGCTTTGACTTTTCTCCATGGCTCCTGTGTCTCCATTAACAGGCGAATGATGGCGAGCTCAAACAGAACTGTTTTACCCGATCCAGTGGGAGCACAGGCTACAAAGTTCTTATCTGTGTAAAGAACCTGCAAACAAAGAAAAAACAATAACAATCTTATGTTATTTATCTTATTCAACAATATATATTTGTATGGTCTTTTAATGCTTACATCATCCAGAGCTTTGGACTGAAGGTAATTGAAAAAGGGAAACTCGCTGAAGATGGATCTAAATTTCACGGCTGTGTTGCATGTTTCAGGAAATCGTTCTATTTGCAAAATAGTTTTTCTGGGTTTTCATGCATAATTTAGAGGTGGACCAGGAATCTGCAAAGGTCTTTATGAACGTGAAACAAACATAAAAAGATACGGATTTCTGAAACTGGGCGCAGAACTTCAGAGCCAGAAGATCCTAAAATGGAAGCATATCAAACGTGATGTTTGCTTTCTGTCACATTATTTTTATATTTATGACAATTAAGAAAGTTGAATCAAACAAAACACAAACAATCTTTTAGAGATATAGTGAGTTCAGAAGTTCCATAATATTACTGTCTACAACTTCAAGTGGTTACCACCTAGCGACCAGTTTGTTTCATTACAATGAAGCAGTGAATGGTGGGAGCTTACCTTAAGACATCTCATCATACCCAAACACTCTATGACAGCTACTGCCACAGTGAGAAATAGGAATCGGCTGCAAAGCTTTGCAGAAACTATGAGTGTTATTTGATAAACTATGTGACTCTGTCTCTGTGACCATGTCAGTGTTGAGCACAACCTTCTATGTACAGCGGCTGAGGCGTCATGGGTGGAACGAAGGCTCTCTTTGTGCTCTTGTCCCGCATTTTAGCATGTGGCGCCTGCTGCAGGGGTCGGACGCTTGCTGCAGATGAGCCCAGAGGAGGGGTTAAGCAGGGGAAAGGAGGAGCTGCGTGGCGAATTGCAGCCTGTGTCGGTTGGGGAGCACAAGGCATGGTCGCCATGGAAACCGGACTGAGAAAAGTTTGAGGTGTGGACGTTTTCTCACTACTGCTGCTATAGCTGCTGCTACCCTTGAGGTCAGTGTTGGCTGACAAGTTGCAACCGTTGTTCAGCACAGGACTCTTAAACAAGCTGTTGTGGGAGGAAGGAAAGAAAGAGGAACTAAGGCAGGAAGGTAGACAGAAAAGGACGACTGTTGCTGAACTGTAATTAAGAGCGGAAAGAGCATCAAGAAGACCATTATGGAGGATGATTAAGCATCATCTCATGTTCTTTCACAAAACTCTCCACTGATAATATACTGCCTGGCCAAAAAGAAGTCGCCACCAAAAAAAATGGTCACACAATCTAATATTTCGTTGGACTGGCTTTAGCTTTGATAACGGCACGCATCCGCTGTGGCATTGTTTGGATAAGCTTCTGCAATGTCACAAGATTTAATTCTACCTAGTGTTGCATTAATTTTTCACAAAGATCTTGCATTGATGAAAAGCTTAAACCTTCTCCAGCACATCCCAAAGATTCTCATTGCGGTTAAGGTCTGGACTCTGTGGTGGCCAATCCATGTGTGAGAATGATGTCTCATGCTCCCTGAACCATTCTTTCACAATTCGAGCCCAATGAATCCTGGCATTGTCATCTTGGAATGTGCCCGTGCCATCAGGGAAGAAGGAATCCATTGATGGAATAACCTGGTCATTCAGTATATTCAGGTAGTCAGCTGACCTCATTCTTTGAACACATACTGTTGCTGAACCCAGACCTGACCAACTGCAGCAACCCCAGATCATAGCACTGCCCCAACAGGCTTGTACAGTAGGCACTAGGCTTGATGGGTGCATCACTTCACCTTACCCTGATGCACCCATCACTCTGGAACAGGGTAAATCTGGACTCATCAGACCAGATGACCTTCTTCCATTGCTCCAGAGTCCAATCTTTATGCTCACTAGCAAACTGAAGCCTTTTTTTCTGGTTAGTCTCATTGATTAGTGGTTTTCTTAAGGCTACACAGCTGTTCAGTCCCAATCCCTTGACTTCCCTTTACATTGTGCGTGTGGAAATGCTCTTACTTTCACTATTAAACATAGCTGGAGTTCTACTGTTGTTTTTCTTTGCTTTGATTTCACCAAACATTTAAGTGATCGCCGATCACAATCATTCAGGAATTTTTTCCGGCCACATTTCTTCCTGGAAGACGATGGGTCCCCACTATCCTTCCAGTTTTTAATAATGCGTTGGACAGTTCTTAACCCAATTTTAACCCAATTTTGGTAGCAATCTCCTTACATGTTTTCTCTGCTTGATGCATACCAATGATGTGACCCTTCTAAAACAGACTGAGATATTTTCCACGACCACGGGATGTGTCTTTCGACATGGTTGTTTAAGAAATGAGAAGCAACTTATTGCACCAGTTGGAGTTAAATAACTTGTGACAGGTGGCGACTTTTTTTTTTTTTGGCAAGGCAGTGTATTTACAATACAACTATATTTAGGAAGCCACAATAAATAGTTTAATAATACACGTACATTGAAAAAGACAAACATAGATTTCACATAGTGGCATGCAAAAATATTCATACTTTTTGAACTTTAATACATTTTATCATGTGACAATCACAAACTGAACAGCATTTAATTGGATTTTTTGAAAGACCAACACAAAATAGTGCTTTAGTACAAATAAATTATATATATATATATATATATATATATATATATATATATATATATATATATATATATACACACACACATGTATATATAGAGAGAGAGTGAGAGAGAGAGAGAGAGAGAATGTGGTGTGCAGTTCTATTAAGCTTCCCTGAGGCACCACTTTGTAGAACCACCTTTCACCTAGGCCATTTTAAAACATGAATGTTTTGATATTAGCCAGCTTACCCCAACTTGAGTCCACAAGAGCTGGTGTCCTGCATGTTTAGATGTTTCCGTTTTCAACACAGCTGTATCAAAACAATGATTTATTCCTATGCCTCTACAGAACTTGATGACATACTGAAAAGGTAATTTAGTCATTAGTCATTATAGATATTATCATATTTCAGCTGGGTTGGAGCAGCAAAACATCTAAAGCATGCAGGCAACTGGCTCTTGAAGACTGGAGTTGCATTATACAGCATATATCTATATGTACACCATGACTCTGTAAAGGCAGTCACTAATAATTTGATAAAATACGGAAAAACGTGGACATTGCTATCTGTTGTCCAAAACAGATATAAAGGTAAAAATGAACCTGGTGAATGACAATGCCAAGAGGCAAACAGCAACATTAAATTAGCTGCAGGAAATAATACTGGTTGTGTACCGCATGAGACAGCAGTCCCCTGTATTCTACATATGTCTATGCTAAGGAGTGGGGTGCTGAGGGAGGATTCTTGTCTTCCCAATAAAACATCCTGGTCTAGCTAAAATCTTCCAATAATTTTGTGGGAGAATGGATTATGATCTGAAGAAACCAAAACCTTGAATCTTTGGGCCAAAGTTGGGCAACAGAGAAAAGGCACAGTCCATCAGCGAGAGATTGCTGTTACCTTGACAAAGTTACGAATAGTAAAAAATACCAGCAATTTTTGGCCAGATACTTTAGTTGTCTGTTAGAAAGCTGAAAATGAAGAGAGATTTAATGTTTCTGTATTAATGAATCTAAACATGAAAGAAACATCTAAACCTGCATCTAAATTAACAACATAACGGGGATAAGATAAAAGTTCAGAAGGTCGGAATGTTATGATTTGGGGTTGTTTGGTTTTTGATTTCTGGTTTTTTCTTTATGTTTTTCACAGTTAAGGTTTTGAATCATGTTTCTGTTTGTTTTTCTGGGTTTTTCTTATATTTCTCACAGTTTTTGAATCATGCTTTGTTTATTATTTTTCTGGTTATGTTTTAGTCTTGTTCATGTTTTGTCTAGTTTGGTTTTTGGTTCTGGTCATGCTTTAGTTTTTGTTTATATTCAAGAGTTTCTGTTCTGTTAATCGTCTTTATCCGGTTCACCTGCACCTTGTCAATCTGTCTTGCTCCACCTAGTTGTCACTCCATATATACACACCTGTTCTGTTTGTCATTGCGGATTCATTGTGTGTCTCCATTCATGTCTTGTTTTGTGGACCATGCCATGCCTGTCAATCCAGCTTGCTTCTGTTTTGTTTCTGCCTCTTTGAGAGTGAGTTTTTGTTCATAAACTTTTCATTTACCGTCACGCTGCCTCCTCGTCTGCTTTCTGGGGTTCCTCCTTTCCACAGATCATAACAGAATGAATCCGCCTACAATGGAAAACTTGCGGACAGTAGGCGGAAAAGCGCCAGGGACCGATGGGTCCCCGGCAGGAGATGGAGGGGCGATGAAATGTCTCCCGACCGATCTGGGGGTTTTGTGCCCTCTCCACTTCTGCTGGAGGAGATGGACCTCGCACCTGCCTTCCGGGTTTTGGCCGCGGTGCGGTTGGACCTCTTTACTTTCCTGTCTCGAGAGGCGGGGGGGGACGTTCCCGCCGTTCTGCAGGGCCTGTCGGTGCCGCAGTCGGCTTATGGATGGGTCCGGGGTTTGGCGATTCCATGCCCGGGGACGGGTCCCCTTCGTCGCCTTCCTCTGCCTGCTCCCCTGGCTGCGCACTCTGGTCCGGGCAGGAAAGCCCCCACCCTCCTCCCCCCGCAAAAAAAACATCGGCGCGGACCAACCCTCCTGTTCGGCTGGCAGGGGGGTGGTTTCCCCTGCCAGCTGACGTGAGGTTTGCAGCAAGTAAACCCCCATCTTTGCCTGCCACAGCACTGTCTCCCAGGCTCGCTGCCTCTTCCCCCCCCATGCCCCGTCTTCACTCCCTCCAGCCCGGGTGTTCTGAGGCAACACCTGATGAGCTGGAGGGGCGTTTAAAAGGTTTTTTTCCCCCTGACAGATCAAAGCCTTCAGAAGGGACCGCCCTCATGTATTTCCTCTCCGGAGCTGATGGAGAGGATCAGGCAGATGGAGGGGGATTATGAAACAGCAGTAAGGCAATTTTACCCCCCCCACCTTCACCCACACCAAAGCCACAAGAACGCTGCTGCAGCTCAGCCCACGTCAGATCTCCAGAGAGCTGCTGCAGCTCAGCCCCGTCAGATCTCCAGAGAGCTGCTGCAGTTTTCAGCCCATGTCATGTCTCCAGAGCGGTGCTGCTGCAGAGCAGTCCACCCCAAGGCCTCCAGGGAGCTGCTGTCTGCTGCCAGAGCAGTCCACGCAAGGACCCCGGGAGCTGCTGCTGCTGTTTGCTGCAGAGCAGTCCACGCAAGGACTCCAGGGGGCCGGCTGCTGTTTGCTGCTGCAGAGCATTCCACGCAAGGACTCCAGGGAGCTGCTGCTGCTGCTGCAGAGCAGCCCACGCAAGGACTCCAGGGAAAGCGTTGCTGCCCGGGGAAAGGGGCAGTCCACGCAAGGACTCCAGGGAGCTGCTGCTGCTGCTGCAGAGCAATCCACGCAAGGGACTCCCGGGAGCTGCTGCTGCAGAGCATTCCACGCAAGGACTCCAGGGAGCTGCTGCTGCTGCAGAGCAGTCCACGCAAGGGGACTCCAGGGAGCTGCTGCGTTTGCAGAGCAGTCCACCGCAAGGACTCCAGGGAGCTGCTGCTGCTGCAGAGCAGTCCACGCAAGGACTCCAGGGGAGCTGCTGCTGTTGCAGAGCAGTCCACGCAAGGACTCCAGGGAGCTGCTGCTGTCCCAAGCGGGGGCCCCCCAAACCAAAGGACTCCCAGGGAGCTGCTGCTGCTGCAGAGCAGTCCACGAAAGGACTCCGGGAGCTGCTGCTGCTGCAGAGCAGTCCCCCAAAGGACTCCAGGGGGGTTTGCTGCTGCTGCAAAAGCGCCCCACGCAAGGACTCCAGGGAAACTGCTGTCGCAGAGCAGTCCACGCAAGGACTCCAGGGGAGCTGCTGCTGCAGAGCAGTCCACGCAAGGACTCCAGGGAGGCTGCTGCGAGAGCAGTCCACGCAAGGACTCCAGGGAGCTGCTGCTGCTGCTGCTGCAGAGCAGTCCACGCAAGGACTCCAGGGAGCTGCTGCTGCTGCTGGCGAGAGCAGCCAAAACGCAAAAGGACTCCAGGGAGCTGCTGCTGCTGCTGCTGCAGAGCAGTCCACGCAAGGGACTCCAGGGTTTGCTGCTGCTGCTGCTGCCAGAGCATTCCCCCAAAGGACTCCAGGGAGCTGCTGCTGCTGCGAGAGTCCACGCAGGACTCCAGGGAGCTGCTGCTGCTGCAGAAAAGTCCACGCAAGGGGATCCGGGAGCTGCTGTCCTGCTGCTGCTGCAGAGCAGTCCACGCAAGGACTCCAGGGGGCTGCTGGCTGCTGCTGCTGCAGAGCAGTCCACGCAAGGACTCCAGGAAGCTGCTGATGCTGCCTGCAGAGCAGTCCACGCCGGGGTCTCCAGAGCGCGGGGGGAGCTTTCGGAGGGCGGGCTACCTCCTTTTCCGGTCCTGAGCACCTTCTCAGTTTTTCTCGGGGGGGTTCCCCACGGAACTCAAGCCTGACATACACCATGACACTCCCCACCCTGAAAAACCCCCACAGCCTGTCTCTGCCGGGCCTTTACACTCCACACCCCTGACCACCCCCGCCTGTCTCTGCCAGGCCTGACACTCCACACCCTGACCCCCCAGCCTGTCTTCCCCGGGGGCCCTGACACAAAAGCCTGTCTCTGCCAGGCCCCTGACACCCCACAGCCTGTCTCTGCCAGGCCCCTACTCACCACAGCCTGACTCACCCCCAGCCTAACCTGAAGTCTGCCTCAACCTCCTCCCCACGCCGCAGAGGACGTCGTAAGAGGGACGCCTCAGCCCCCTGCGCACCCCACTGGGGCCCTCGGCGACGGCCTCAGCCCCTGCGCACAGGGCCACTGAGGGTCTCGGCGACGCCTCAGCCCCTGCGCCGGCCACTGAGGGTCTCGGCGACGCCTCACCCCTGCTCACGCCCCTGAGGGTCCCCGGCGACGCCTCAGCCCCTGTGCATGCCACTGGGGCAGGGGGCGACGCCTCAGCCCCCTGCTCACGCCACTGGGGGTCTCGGCGACGCCTCACCCCTGCTCACGCCCACTGAGGGTCTCGGCGACGCCTCAGCCCCTGCTCACGGGGGGCCACTGAGGGCCCTCTGCCGGAACCCTCAGCTCCTTGCCCTCCAGGGGTTTCAGGGGAAACTGGTCCTTCCTTTCTGGCCTCTGAACCCTGCGACGAGGAGTACGAGGGGGAAAAAACCCGCCGGATCCTGCCCTTCGGGGACTTCAAAGGAAAAAGTTTTGTCCTCGTTCTGGCCTCGGAGCCCCTAGACGAGGGGTTCGAGGAGGGGAAGCACCGCCCGGGATCCTGTCTCTGGGGATTCAAGGAACATTTTTGCCCTTTTTGGGCTTCTGAACCCAGAGGTGAGGGTTCGCCAGGCTCTGCTTCGGCCTCGGAGGGTTCGCCAGGCTCTGCTTCGGCCCCTCGGAGGGTTTCGCCAGGCTCTGCTTCGGCCTCGGAGGGTTCGCCAGGCTCTGCTTCGCCCCGGGAGGGTTCGCCAGGCCCCATTCACGGTCGCCCCCCCCTTAAACTCTGTGCCTGCTCGGGCCGACCTCTTGTTCCCCGCCTGAACTCTGTGCCTGCTCGGGACGACCTCCTGGTCGCCCGCCTGAACTCTGTGCCTGCTCGGGGGACGACCTCCTGGTCGCCCCCCTGAACTCTGTGCCTGGTTTTGGGCCCCTCCCCCTTTGGCCCCCCACCGCCCCCGCCCAAACTCTGTGCCTTTTTTGGGCCCTCCTGCCATGGCCCCCCCGCCCCGGCCGGGTTTCGGTTTTTTTTTTTGTTTGGACTCTTGTGGGTTTTTTGGTATCCCCCTTAAGGGGGGGGGTTTTCTGTTATGATTTGGGGGTTTTTTGGGTTTTTGATTTCTGGTTTTTTTTTTTTTAATTTTTTTAAAGTTAAAGGTTTTGAATCATGTTTCGTTTTTTTTTTTCGGGTTTTTCTTATATTTCTCACAGTTTTTTGAATCATGCTTTGTTTTTTATTTTTCTGGTTATGTTTTTTTTCTTGTTCATGTTTTGTCTAGTTTGGTTTTTGGTTCTGGTCATGCTTTGGTTTTTGTTTATATTCAAGATTTTCTGTCTTTTTAATCGTCTTTATCCGTTTTCACCTGCACCTTGTCAATCTGTCTTGCTCCACCTAGTTGTCACTCCATATATACACACCTGTTCTGTTTGTCATTGCGGATTCATTGTGTGTCTCCATTCATGTCTTGTTTTGCCTCCTCGTCTGCTTTCTGGGTTCCTCCGTTCCACAGATCATAACACGGAAATCACTTAGCTAAAGTTTGATTCTAAATTTAGCAGAAAATCTGTGGGGTTACCTGAAGAGGGCTGTGGACAGGAGATGTTCTCAGAATCTGATAGATTTATAGATTTGGAGCAGGGTAGAGTGGGCAAATAACATCAAGTCAATATGTGGTTTGTTAATAGATGCCTGCCATATATAACTGAATCATGAAATGTAATCAAATGCTTCAACAAAGCCTTAGGCTAAAGATGTGCACCCTTAAGTACGTTTGTTTTCCTTCTTTTCTCATTTGAATTACACAGGATATAGGTTACATTACATTTGGAAAAAGTTTTCAAATGATTTATCATACTCTAACTTTTTAACATCACAAAAACCTGCTATTTTAACAGGACTGTGTACACTGTGTATGCTGTACTTTGTGTTTGACTATCATGTAGAATCACAATGAATAGAATTCCAGTTTGTGGCTGTAATATGACAAAATGTGAAAAGGTTTAAGACACCTTGAAACTTTAGCAAGACACTATGGCAGTAATCCTGTTAGGTAAGACATGCCTAATTAATGGTCAGTATCTGCCTGCTAGGAAGGAAACTTCTGTTAATCTGCTTTTTATGGAGAAATCTGGTTATATGCCAGCCATCTATACCTAAACAATGCAGGAAATTGATACTGCAATTAAATACAGACTTCATCTTAGTGTTCAAAATATGGAATAAATGGTGATCTTGGAAAACAATGAGCATATTGTCTTCAATCTAGTTTAATTCATTTAAGTCTGATGAGTGAGTGACACTTGCCTTCTTCGTAAAGTTAGACCAGGCAAGCATCTGCTAAAGGCCGCATGACGAGAGTCCAGACAGGTTTCATCTCCCTCTCTGCCACTCAGAAGGCTACCCTCAGAGTAATCCTTTAGCCCTTCATCACCCGAGCGACCATCATGCCCGCTGGGGTTGCTGGTGCCATCACCTTGAGTCTCCTCAAATTCTCTCTCTTCATCATTAAAACTGCATAAACAGTTGACATCTGAAGATAAGGCCATGAGTCCTTTTAAATGAGGCTGGGACTTCTTGGGTTTCGGTTTGAAACCTGCAAATAAATCAGGAGGAAGGGGAAGCTGCATTAACTTGTAACATTAGTGCTTTTGGCTAATTGCATTCATGATATGAAAAATCTGAAGTGGAACTTCCCAATTTAACTTATTTAAATTAACCTTTAAATCTGTTAGCATGATTATTAAATAGATACTTTTCTAGGGCTTTTTCTAGGGCTTCTTCAGGTCAGTCAATGTAGTTTATTCAAGTTAGGGGAAAATAATGTTGCATAATTCAGAGCACTACATACTGTATAAGGCAGAGAGAGATTCAGCCTCCTCTTGCATATCCTGAGTGGTTGGAATATGTGTAAGACGTGGAGGTTCATCTAACTGCCATTGATTGGCCTCCGGGGGCAACGGTCTTCTGTCAAATACAGTTCAGAAAAAAACAGGACCATTTCCACAGACAGAGGGCAATAAAACTGGGATTGTGTTGTGTGGCTCTAAATACTTACACCTTGTGTACAATAGGCTTCTCAAAAAACAGACTGTCCAAGGACAGCATGCAGTCATCTGCGTCAAACATCACCTCAGATAATGCAGACACTCATCTACACATGAGCTGCAGCAGGTTAATCAACCTGGGTACTGGTGTAAGAGGTTTGGCTATAGAATGAATGAATGAAGAAAGAATGAATGGCACAGACTGACTAGCTACAAATATTTCTCTCATTGTCTTTAAAGGTACACTGAAGCCCTTTTCATGGCGCAATCAGAAGCACATAGATCAATCCAACAGCACATTTCCATTGTGTTATAGTCCTATTCACTTTAAATACCCAAATTATTTTATAACTGTTAAATAACAATTATTCTGTTATATAAATATATAGAAGGAATGTGGCTTAATACAACGCCTGATAAAATATGCTATCTATAAGAAACACTACATAGTGATAGCAACCAATGTTTTTTTTTCATTCAAATTAAAATCAATTATTAATAATTTTATTTTTGTACAGTAAAGCCCAAAATGATTCATACTGCTGTCAGATCTAGATTTAAATTTGTTTTTAATTCAGTCAGGAAGGACAGAAAATAAGAAAACCAACCAATTGAACCAATTGAAATACAATAAAAAAATGTAAAAGGATTGTCAAGCTTGAATCTGTTTTTATTTACAAGTGTTTAAAAACGGCAGGTTGGAAATTATTTATACCTATTTCATTAATCAAAGGAAAAATATTATTATTACAGCCATCAAGCCATTCTTATAGTTGCTAAACAGCTTTCTGCATATTTCAACTGGTTTTTGTCTTTAATTATAGGCTTAAATGTAGCACCAAATTATGACAAAATGCACCTCACATAAACACAAACAAGCATAATAAAATCCAGGTCAATCACTTTATCCCAATCACAACAGTCATGTTAATATTTAATTCCAAAATGTTCAAATTGATCCAGTCGAAATGCTAATTTAAGCAATCAGATTCAGGCCAATTAGTAAATATAAATCTATAGCTATAATAGCAAAAACAAGGTATAACAGATTTAAAAGTTAATGTTATAACACTGCTGTTGAGTCAATATAATTCAGTTTTATTTATATAGCACCAATTCACAACACATGTCGTCTCAAGGCACTTCACAAAGGGTTTGGAATGGTGCGGGGTTGTGGAGGAGGTTAGAATAAACTACTGAGTGTGAGAGTTTGGCCATTTTACAATGGGCTATGTGTAGGGGTACTAAGTAAAGTAATAAACTGATAAAGTTCGTCCATCTAGAGCCCACTGGTGGCCATTGTTATACAAAAAACCACAAGGATTGGGGGTACCTCTCTATGCCAGACTGATTATAACACTGGAAAAGAGAGGGGGTCAGACAGGTAGCAGAAATGGAGGGTGTGTTTGCACCTCAACCATAACTGAGCCAGTTTAGGCTAAACCTGACTCTCCCTTACTCCATCCAACAGGGAGGGAGGAAGGCAGAGGTAAAAATTATTGGCGAGTGTTGTTTCCTGTTGCATTGTGTGAAAGGTGGGTAACTTTAAAATGGGCAAAGTCAATTCAATCGAATCATACAGATTTCAAGTCAGGTACATGCATCCCAATTAATCCTAAGTATCAAACAGTGCAGTCAGATTCAGTTATTTATTCAAATTGGTTATAACATTTTTCTATCTAAGGAAACCCAGCAGATTGCATTGAGTCACTGACTTGTAGCATTTATTCCTCCTGGATGAGCATGTAGAGACAGTGGACAGTCACTGGTGTTGACTTTGCAGCAATCCCTCATACTGAGCATGCATGTAGCGACAGTGGAGAGGAAAAACTCCCTTTTAACAGGAAGAAACCTCCAGCAGAACCAGGCTCAGTGTGAGCTGCCATCTGCCACGACCGACTGGGGGTTTAAGAGAACAAAGCAGAGAAAGAAAAGGAACACAAAAGCACTGATCCAGGAGTGCTTTCTATGGGAAGGAAAAGTAAATGTTAATGGTTGTAGCTCCTTTAGTCGTTTCATCTAGGAAGAAGGAACAGATAAACTCTGAGCCAGTTTTCAACGCTAGAGTCTGAAAGAGAGCACATAGAGTTAGTCACAGTAAAAGCTCAGCCAGTAGCCATGTCTAGGAGAGAGAAAGGGTTAAACACTGAAAGATAGGGCCATGTGTATCATCGGTAGAAGGTAGACCATTAAGTTGTTGCCAGCAGAAGCTTGGACGACCCCCCCCTCCAGAAAGGTGTCACAGGTAGACACAGAGTCAGGCCAGGTGTAGCTTCTAGGAAGAGAAAAGAGAGAGAACATAAAGTTAAAAGCTGAAATAACAGCAAATTATGCAAAATTAGAGTAGTGTGAGAATGTAGCAGAGAGAGTGAAAGTGTTCATTATGTCCTCCAGAAGTCTAAGCCTATAGCAGTATAACTACAGAGATAGCTCAAGATAACCTAAGCCACTCTTAACTATAAGCTTTATCAAAAAGGAAAGTTTTAAGCCTAGCCTTAAAAGTAGACAGTGTGTCTGGCTCACGGACTAAAACTGGGCGCTGGTTCCACAGGAGAGGAGCCTGATAACTAAAGGATCTGCCTCCCATTCTACTTCTAGGGACTCTAGGAACCACCAGTAAACCTGCAGTCTGAGAACGAAGTGCTCTGTTAGGAACTTATGGAACAATCAGATCTTTGATGTATGATGGAGCTAGATCATTAAGGGCTTTATATGTGAGAAGGAGAATTTTAAATTCTATTCTGGATTTAACAGGGAGCCAATGAAGGGAAGCTAAAATAGGAGAAATATGATCTCTCTTTTTAATTTTCATCAGAACCTTTGCTGCAGCATTTTGAATCAGCTGAAGGCTTTTAACTGCATTTTGTGGACATCCTGATAGTAAAGAATTACAATAGTCCAGCCTTGAAGTAACAAATGCATGGACTAGTTTTTCAGCGTCACTCCTGGATAGGATATTTCTAATTTTGTCAATGTTCCGGAGATGAAAGAAGGAAATCCTAGAAACCTGTTTAATATGGGATTTAAATGACATGTCCTGGTCAAAAATAACACCAAGGTTTTTTACTTTATTATCGGAGGTCAATTTATTGCCATCCAGGTTAAGTAAATGACTAAGCAGTTTCTTTTTTAAAGACTCCGGTCCAAAGACGACAACTTCTGTCTTGTCTAAATTTAGAAGCAGAAAATTTTAAGTCATCCAAGTCTTCAAGACATGCTTGTAGTCGATTTAACTGGTTGGGCTCATCAGGATTTATGGATAAGTAAATCTGACTATCATCAGCATAACAGTGAAAATTTATCCTATGCTGCCTGATAATTTTACCTATTGGAAGCATATATATAGTAAAGAGAATTGGCCCAAGCACTGAACCCTGTGGTACTCCACAATTAACCCTGGAGTTTAAAGAAGATTTATCATTTACATGAACAAACTGGAATCTGTCAGACAAATAAGATTTAAACCAGCCTAGCGCTGTTCCCCTGATCCCTACAGCATATTCCAGCCTTTCTAAGAGAATATTGTGATCAACTGTATCAAATGCAGCACTGAGATCTAACAGAACCAGTACAGACACAAGTCCATTATCTGAGGCCATAAGAATATCATTAGTGACTTTCAGCAGAGCTGTTTCAGTGCTATGATGAGCTCTGAAACCTGACTGAAACTCTTCAAAGAGGTCATTGCTGTGTAAATGCTCACACATTTGATTAGCAACTATTTTCTCAAGAATTTTAGATAAGAATGGAAGATTGGATATAGGTCTGTAATTTATTAAATCATTTTGATCAAGCGAAGGTTTCTTAAGTAAAGGTTTAATTACAGCTACCTTAAAAGCTTGTGGTACATATCAATTTACTAATCATATCTAAAATGGGGCTGGTAATCAGAGGGAACACTTCCTTAAATAATTTGGTTAGGATTGGGTCTAACATAAAAGTTGAAGGTTTAGATGAAGCTAATATTTCTGATAACTCAGGAAGCTCCACAGGATCATAACAGTCCAAACACAGATCAGGTTCTATAGTTACTTCCAATGTTGTTTGACTTGCTGAGGATGAAGTGATCATCTTTGGGATTATGCCATTGATTTTGTTTTCAATAGAATACATTTTATTTAAAAAAGAATCCCATAAAGTCATGACTGCTGAGAGCTAAGGGAATGGATGGCTCAACAGAGCTATGACTCTGTGTAAGTTTAGCAACTGTACTAAAGAGAAACCTAGGATTATTCTTGTTCTCTTCTATTAATGATGAGAAATAAGCTGTTCTGGCTTGGCGAAGTGTCCTTTTATACAACATTAGGCTATTTTTCCAGATTAAGTAGGAATCCTCTAGGTGTGTAGAGCGCCATTTTCTCTCCAATTTTCTAACATTGTGCTTTAAAGTACGCAGCTCTGAATTAAACCAGGGAGCGAGGCTCCTATAAATAATTACCTTCTTTTTCAAGGGGGCGGCATTGTCTAATGCACCACGCAATGAAAAATTATTGCCCTCCACTGTGTTTTTCTGTGATAATCAGGAAATTAAAAGCGGAACAGATTCTTTAAAGGTTGTAACAGCATTGTCTAATAATGATCTACTATTATGAAATTGTCTTTCAGGTGTGGAGTACTCGGTTAAATTATACTCAAAGGTTATTAAAAATGGTCAGACAGGACAGGGTTATGAGAAAATATTGTTGTGTCTTTACACTCAATCCCATAAGTCAGCACAAGGTCCAGAGAATGAAGACAAAGGTGGGTAGGTTTGTTAATGTTTTGAGCAAAGCCAAATGAGTCTAAGATAGCAATAAAGGCTATATTTAGGCTATCACTTTCAGTGTCAACATGAATGTTAAAATCCCCCACTATAACCTTATCTGTATTTAACACTAAATTAAATAAAAGGTCTGAAAACTGATCTAAAAATTGAGAGTAAGGGCCTAAATCGGACTGATAGATGGTTGCTACTCCTCCTCCTCGCCCAGTATTTCCAGGTATGTGAAAATTTAAATAATAAGTAGGAGTTTACTCATTTATAGTAACATAATCCTCTTCCTGCAGCCAGGTTTCTGTGAGCCAAAATAAATCAATCTGATTGTCAAAAATCAGGTCTAGCAAAGTCTTTGAAGAGAGAGATCTTATGTTCAGTAAGCCACATTTAATTGTTTTATTTTTTTCTTTTTAGTCTGAGTTGTGTTTATTTTTATGAGATTTTCCTGATTTTCTCCTTTTTAGATAACTTTTAATCTATTCAATTTTGGCCGTGGGCGAGACACTGTCTTAATAGGGTAATGGGTGGGTAGCAGTACAGAAGCTGCAGAGAGGAGTGTTAAACTACGACCCTGCTTCCTGGTCTGAACCCTGGGTTGTCAGAGTTTTGGAGAACTAATAAATTTGTCCAGATTCCTAGAAAGAAGAGCTGCTCCATCCAAAGTGAGGTGGATGCCGTCTCTCAGGATCAGACCAGGTTTTCACCAAAATTTTAGCCAATTATCAATGTAACCCACATTGTTTTCTGGACACCACCTAGACAGCCAGCGGCTGTCGTCACTGGTCAGATCAGGGAGGGGACGAGAGAAAATTACGGAGTCCTACATTGTTTTGACAAACTTACACACCGAAGCAACACTAACTTTGGTGACCTCCGATTGGCGTAAACGGCTGTCATTACAGCCAGCGTGAATAACAATCTTACTATATTTACGCTTATCCTTAGCCAGCAGTTTCAGGTAGGATTGATGAGATGCGAGGCAATTTACCAGTTAGAGGTGTTTTCTCCGGCTGTATGTGCAACAGAGTAACCCTTTCTCCACATCTTGCTGTGCACTGTTGGTCAGCTGACTGAAAGAAAGCTACTGCACTATTCCCTCACTTGCAAGAATGATTAATTCTGTTTGGACATATTTCAAAAAACACTGACAAGCATAATGTGAAAATTAAATGAGCATCATGTTTCTTACCATGGTAAAAGCTATGAGTGGCATATTTTTAAAGCAGTTGACTGCAGGCTTGTAATCAGAGCAGAGAGCCCAACTAATTAATCAGCTTGTTATTACTCTATAAGAAGCAGAACCGCAAAAAGGTGTAGTATTCAGTTAACTTGACTGTATGCTTCAAAATCAAAACAATAAATACAATTTGTACATATTGTTGTCAAAACAGTAATAGTCAATGTGCAGCAACAGTTGAAATAATTGTTGCTTTTATGTTTTAGATAAAAGCAATTCAATGACCTTTTATTAAATAATACAACAAAATTAGTTTGATGATTGTACAGGCATCAGCTTTCATGTCTACAGCATTAATAGCAGCTGTCGATCCAGGGATGACATTTTAGGGTCTCTTGGAAACTTCATTTGGCATCTTGTGGTCTGCTATCAGGGTAGACCATTTTTCATACAGTGGAATGATTGACTTCAATTTCTTTTAAGACCACTTTAAACCCAAGCTACTAAAATCTACTTTGTGAAGGCCTCAGGCATGGATCTCACCATGGTGTGCAGTCTCACTTCAACAGTCAGGAGCACCAAACTAAATGTCTGACTTGTAAACAAAGCAAACCTCCTTCAAAATGGCGAGGCTGTGTGGGATTTGTGCCATTTTAGATTGCAATAATTGTTATGGTTTTTATTCCACCTTTTGATTTTAAAAAGAATTTTCTTCTGTTGAAATTGTTTGGCTACATTGTTTGACATTTTCAATATTGTTAAAACTGATAAAAAATATCCAATATCCAATATGTCCAAATATGTAAAAAGAAAAGCACACACTTCAATGGGGAGTCATAATTTTTTCACATTGCAGTGACCAAGTTACCTAATATTAGCAAAACAAGCTAATAAAATATTAATAATGGATTTCTCTGTATTTTGTTCTTCAAAACACTATATTTTGTACTTCAAATTACTATGTAGTACTGTTAATGTGAAAGATTTAATTAAATACAAGTCCTCAGAAGAGTTTTTACAACTATCACAAATTTTTATATTCAAGGCAGCCATATTGGATTTTGAGATAATGGTTGAAACCTTCAATCTCCAGTGCCCAACTTGGACGTTTTGACTTATGAATAAAATTAAAATGCATCCCTTAACCAATCAAGCACTGCTATTAGAATACTATATATTTTTAGCTGTTATTTTGGTTTTCAGACACAACACAAACTAAAAAAGCCATGTTGAATTACAGTTTTAATTGTACACCAAGCTTGGAAAGCTGTTATACATAGTTTGACAGCCACTGTACCAGTGTGTTTAGAAGCCTTTCAGCTCTAAAGAATAATTTTTAATAAGTATTACATATTTTAAAACAATGTTATCACAACAACCAATTTATAAGCTGTCAGAGTGGGTCACAGGGTTTTGCTAGCTTAAACATGCTAATAACCAACTGCTGTCAGTTGTGACGCCATTTTTTCAGTTTATCTTCAGTTGAAAAAAGACATAATTAATTTTAAAACGTATCTCTGTATACATACCTCTAACAATAAAGATATTCGTCCATATTTATTCCAACATTCTTTGGTAAATCTGGAGCATAAGCCTTGACCCTCTCTATCGCTCTTACTCTACAACAGCTGGAGGTTGAGCTCATATAAAACGCAGTAGCTATTTCAATTGCATGCTTTTGTTTTTGACAGGTCTGTGTTCAGATGTTACCACGGCGCTACATGTGAAAACTGTAAAATAGGTCGGTCTGTGAAATACGGGCATGCTGTGATGCTTTTAACAGAGTGTGTGTGTAAACACGTCTTTCCAGTGGACTGGACAGGAAAATTACCGGCCACAAAAACAACAAAGGCCAATGAGAAGACAACCTTGGGCAGATAAATGGTGGTAACATATAAACTCTCGTGTTGGAAGATGCTTCCTGTCTTTGCCTTATTGGCAGCTATTAACAGGAAAATGTTTGAGTCGCAAATGTCCAACCCAAAGCGAATGTTTAATTTATCTTACAGAATTAAACGACGTTTACCCGCCATCACCTAAAAATTCTGCCACCCAAAAGACATGGTCATTAACTCAGGGTTTTATGCCTCCTATCTGGACTGAACCATTACGCTGTCTTTCGGGGGATCATGGCGCCGCCGCGTCACAATACGTGACGAAATGTTCCACGACAAGGAATTCATCAGCTTTTGCGTTTTTATATAGTAAGACAATTTAAGAAGGTTATTTGATCACTGCGTGCTCTGAAGTCGCAGATCTGACTTGGATGAGTGGTTACCCTTACAAAAGAAATGATCCGGCCCACACCAGACCACCACGGAAAATGGCGACTGTGAAATAGATGGAAGACGAAAGTAAGAAATCATTAAATGCAGCGTTTCGGTAGTCTTCAGCTTTCATCCAAGCCACTCAGAGGTAATGCCTGTTTGTTTATTGTCGTGTTATTCATGTTTCATTAGCAAGTAGCGAGGGGTAATTGGCATTAGCCACAGTTTAGCCTGAGGAATAGATTTTGGTGTGGAACAGCCTTAATGGAATGGTCTGCAGCTCTTGCAAGCAGCATCCAACAACACAGCATGACACAACTGTCAAATAAATGCTCTTATACCACGACCAAACAGAGCTAATAAAGCTCAGATTGACTCTAAAAGTAGATACTTTTGGTCATATATCGCAGCTGCCGTGGGTAGCATGATACTGAACTCCTGTGCTGAAAGTTTCAGCTCTGTGCAAAATCCACCACCGCCTCATCAAAAGCCTTTTTGCCAGATCCATCGGTTTGAACATTCAGTACTGCCATGTAAACGTGACAAACACCTTGTTTGCGAAAACACTACTCAGTTGATATGACACTTTTATTGCCCTTCATATCCAGGACCTCTCACTCCCTCGACCTTGTAGTTTTATAAACGGCCATAATTAACCATTGAACTCAATTATGATTTGCACTTGCATTTATCGCTGTAAATGGTTATTAGACCAACTCGTGATATAGCTGAACTACATATAAATAGCATATTTAATAACAGTTACGGCGCAAATACAAAGGGATTATTTTAATTTTTTTTGATCTAAAAACAAAATATTTTTTTAAAACAAAGAAAAGCAGAAAAAATACTCAGAGATTAGAAGCTAAAAATCGCTTAAAAATCAGTTAATCAAAATGACGAGCTAATTATTATTACGTCCTGTTTTATAACTGTTATCCAAGTGTTTTAACATTTTAACGCCAAAAAAGCGACCTCCAGTGTTTGCTGTGGTTATGACATCCTTGACAAAAACGTAAAGAGAAGTAAGACGATTTTCAACTTGGTTGACACTGACTGGTATGACGGAGTCTGAGGGCCAGACTAAGATAATTCTTTTTTTTAATTATGAAAATAAAGTCGTAACATTACGAGAATAAAGTCGGAATATTACAAGAATAAGTCGGAATTTTAATGAGAACACACAAAAAAGCGCAGTTTTCCGTGCGTTAAAATGAGGAATGTTGAGCATCCTGTGACGTTATACTTTAGTATAGGTTTCACAAATAAGGACATTTTTTTTATCTTTTAGCACATCAGCATCAAATTACCAGTATCATGACTTTGAAACGATTGCGCATATGACAAAAAAAGAACCACACGGACTTAGAAGAAATTGATTTGTGGAAAAGGAGCTGTCATAAGATTTGTTCTCGTAATGTTATGACTTTATTCTCGTAATATTACGACTTTATTCTCGTAATTTTAGCCTACGACTTTATTCTGGTAATGTAACGACTTTATTCTCGTAATATTTTGACTTTATTCTTGTAATATTACGACTTTATTCTCGTAATATTAGACTACCACTTTATTCTCGTAATATTACGACTTTATTCTCATAATATTAGCCCACGACTTTATTCTAGTAATGTTACGACTTTATTCTCGTAATATTTTGACTTTATTCTCAGAATTTCTAAAAATTAAATTCTCTTAGCCTGGCCCTAATTCTCCGTCGTAGATTGGTGACCGGCTGTTCGGAAACTCAAAAATCCTTGTGCCCCATTTAATGCATTAAGCATTTCGTTCAATTTTCATTACCAGAGGAACAACAAAGACGCTATTTAAAAGAAAAGTGTATTTTCTACAATATATTGACACATTCCTGTGGTTCATTTTGGCTGTGAGGAAGTGAGCGAGAGCAAGACTTTCAGCACATAACTAAGTACATTAAAAATGCATAGTCTTATCCTTTTAAACTTTATACGTCTGTCACTGACATTTTAGAAATCTCAAGTGCAACGCACATGCATCAAATGTGCCAATGTGTTTAGCACACATTGGACACATCACACTAAAATGAAAAATACATACACTATTATTCTTTTTACTCTTATAAAGGTTATTATAATATTTCTGTGGCTTATAGTCAAACGTAGTGAAATAGTAAATGGCCTGCACTTCTATAGCGCTATATCAAAGCAGAGGACTCCAAAATCCACCCATTCATACACATATTCACACACTGACAGTGGTAGGCTACATTGCCATGGGGCAGACTGACAGAAGTGGGGTTTCCATACAGTCAGCACCAAGGGGGCCTTTGAGCACCATCAGCAGGCATGGCGGGCGAAGTGTATGGCCCAAGGACACAATGACTGAGATGGACAGAGGTGTTCGAACCGGCAATCCACCGGTTACAGTCAAACTCCTACCACCTGAGCCCGTTACTATTTATGCTAGCAGTTGGCATAGTTTACCATATTAAACCATACAATGTTTAGTATCTTTTTGACTTCATTTACACCAAATTCAATTGGCAGGCAAAATCTTTTTCACTATTGTCCTTATAAATGTGAGTTTGTTGGTTATATATTTCTGGACATCATTCAACAATAATAAATAATAAATCTTTCCGGGCGTGGTGCTTGGCATATACGGAGGCTTCAGAAGTCGGCGCAGCTGTCCCAGGTTTGAGTCCCGACCCTGTTTACCTCCTGTCTCCACCCCTCTTCCTGTCTGCCTACTCTTGAAAAACAACAACAATTTAGGCCACTGGTACCCCAAAAAAATTCTTAAAATTTTTTTTTATCTTTTCTTGTCCCATTTGAACTATTTTCCCACCAGAAACGGCGATACAATACAACCATAGAGAAAGATTAACCAAGGCAGCAGGTTAATCCTTTTCAAAAACCGGACATCGGACCCTAGCCCCAAAATTCTGATTGTTTCATCTTTACAAAACACTGTTAATGGTACAGTTTATTTGTACTCGAAACACAGAATTTCAAAATTCCAAGTTAAAAAAGTCAATTCCATTGGTAGTAGGAGTTCTTAATTTCAAAGTCTAAAGGTCAATGCACATCGGGAGTCAAATGATGCCTTTACTAGACATTGGAAGTGTCCGAGCACATCGGTGGATTTTGGCCAAATGCAATTATCCATTTAAACCAGCATTTAAACCAGCATAGCCTACCACAAGAAACACATTTCTGACAACACCAAAGTGAATTTACCATACCATCAAATGTTTGCTAGTTAAGTCTTTTACTCAACTTCAAAATATTAGCCAAGCATTCTTTTATATTTTCACCTAAACTAGATTCCTCACACGAATATCAATCAGTCTTAAATATCTTTTTACCATTTTCTTATTTATGACGAGATTGTGGTTCATATATATTTTTGGTAACCTCATCAATAATCTTTCGTTGTCCTTTTTGAACGATTTTCCTAACACAAGTGGCGCTACAATACAACAATAGAAGGACAACTATCAAAACAGCGTAGAGGAAGATAATCTACAGGAGCTAGAATGTAGTGGTATTTGCATTTATGGTTATGACGCAACCAGTTTACATTGTTTTGCAGAAAATAATAGGGGCATATTCTGGCTAGTTGGAGTAATGAACTGTTGTTTGCACTTCTGACAGTTTGTTTCACAATAAATCAGTCACACACAGTACTGATCTGTCAGCCAACGTTTTTCTTTAGTATTTTAATGCATGAAATTCTGAGAAAGACATTGTTATCAGCACTTAGCCTGCTATTAGCGGTATGATGCCTGACCAAGATCCATGGTCTTCTGAGGTAAGTGGAACACAGCGTAAACATTATTGTTAATAAACAATTTTGTTCTTCAATTACTGTACATTTGCACTAAGACAAAAAGCTAACCACACCAGCAATGTTCTAACTACCCATTCAGGTTGTGCTGACTGTTGGATGTCCATTATCGGGTTCTAAGAATTCTTCTTAGAATTTTTGTTAGACCCTAACCAGTGAGTATTAGGAGGGGCATGTTCTGCTACTAATTGGAGACTTAACATAGACATTAGCTTACAACTAGAGAGGGGCATTTCAGGCATAGATGCTATTGGAAAGCGGATGCTATGAATAGTGACTGCAATGTTACAATCTGTGACAGCCTAACAATGAGCAGAGCAGGTCAACGACCATTCAGGAAACCATTCAGCAGCTTAAGAATCAGAATCAGCTTTATTGCCAAGTTTGTACATACAAACAAGGAATTTGACTCCGGTACACTTTGCTCTTTGGTTTTTGTTTTTGCACTACAGAATATACATATTTACAATGGTACAAATATACTCACATATATAAATAATAAAGGTGCATTTGCAACATCTGTATGCTGTTGTTTTGTATTTTATTGAATGTTCAACAGAGGAAACAGCCTGGGGGGAAGTAAACTGTGTCTCTGTGGCGGCTGGTTTTTGTTGACAAGCGCTCTGTAGCGTCCGGCCTGGAAAACTCTAAACAGTTTATGTGCTAGTGTGTGGGGTCTGCAGAGATTTTAGCAGCTCTTTTCTGACCCTAGACCTGTATAAGGTCTTGGATGGAGGGAAGGTCAACCCCTGATGATTCTCTCTGCAGTCCTGATTGTTCGTTGCAGTCTGGACCTGTCCTGTTTTTTGTGGATGACCGAACCCGACGGAGATGGATGAAGACAGGACAGACTGAATGATGGCAGTGGTGTAACGATGACCAGCAGCTCCTGTGGAAGTGCGACTTTCTTGAGTTGCCTCAGGAAGTACAGTCTCTGCTGGGCCTTCTTAAAACCGAACAGTGTCTATGTGTGAAGACCATCTCAGGTCCTCAGAGATGGTGTGGTATTCCTAAGAGGAACCTGAAGTGATCCACAGCTGACACGGTGGTTGTTGAGGATGGTGAGGGGGGTGTATGGAGGTTGGTGTTTTCCGGAAAGTCCAGGCAGTTCTGACTACACCAGTGTACCAGCCGATCCACCTCCTGTCTAATATGCAGACTCATCAACCGTCCTGGATCAGTCCAATGACAGTGGTGTCATCTGCAAACTTCAGGAGTTTCACGGACGAGATCCGCTGAGGTGCTAGTCATTTTGGTAGAGGGGAGAAGAGGAGCGTGGTGGATAGAACACACCCCTGGGGTGCACCAGTACTTATTGATCACTGTTTGTTTGAGAAGATGCTCCCCTCGTCTCACCTGCTGCCTGTCGGGTCCGTCAGGAAGCTGTTGATCCACTGACAGGTGGAGGCTGGGACGTTGAGTGCTGGGTGAGCTTTCCTGGTGGAGGATGTCTGGTATGATGGTGTTTTGAAGGCCGAGCTGAAGTCTACAAACAGGATCCTGGCGTAGGTCCCTGTGTGGTCGAGGTGTTGCAAGATGAAGTGTAGACCTAAGTTTAAACAGGCACATTCATCTGCCGACCTGTTTGCTCGGTAAGCAAAACGGCAGGGGGCGTCCAGTAGAGGGTGCCTGTGATGTCTTTCAGATGCTTCAACACCAGCCGCTCAACAGGACTTTCAAGACCACAGACGTCAGGGCTACAGGCCTTTAGTCATTTAATCCTAGGATGGTGGTTTTTCTTGGGCACTGGGATGATGTGGATCGTTTGTGACAGGCGGGAGGGGACCTCACACCTTTCCTCCAGTGGACTTGTTGAAGATCCGGGTGATAAGATTGGAGCGAGTTGATTTTTGCACAGGCTTTTCGGCATGATGGGGAGACGTTATCAGGTGCCTCCAGCTTTTTTGGGTTTGCATCCTCAGAGGAATCTTTAGTGCAGGCAGAGGATCTGGAAGGTAGGGGTTGCGTGTTGCTTTGCTGGTCGAACCTTTCCTAATTGGGATGTGGAGAGTTTGGTTGAGGTGTGAAATGGCTTCTTGTCATGTCTGCAGTAGAAGCCCATTCAGACGGGTTGGCCAGGCGAGGACTTTGTTCAGGAACAGGGTGGTGGGGCTTCTGTAGGCAGTCAGGTTTCTCAGACCAGTCCATACAGGCCGATAGTGTCACCAGTAGAAAGGAAGTGCTGTTTTTTCAGCTTCTCACTGTAGCTTCTCTTGGCTGCTTTGATCTCCTTTGTTAGTAATGTTCCTGGTCTGCCTGTACGTCGCCCAATCTCGACTGCTGTGAGCTTCTTCCTTGTTCCCTGTGCAGGAGTTCCTGAGGTGGTGGGAGTGGAACCATGGCTTTTTTGTTCCAAATGTGCAGAAGGTCTTGGGTCTGCACACACATGTTCTCACATGAAACTGATGTATGATGTCACCACATCAGTTAGTTCGTTTTGAAAATCCGTGGCTGAGTGTTTTCAAAAACAGTCCAGTCTGTGGCATTCTCAAAGCAGCCTGTAGCGTCTGCTTTTGATTCCTCCAGTCCACCAGTGTGTAACCACGGGTTTTTTGTGGGATACTCTTAGTTTCTCTGTGTAAGTTGGGATGATGGTGGAGATAAGGCAATGATCCCGGAAAGTCCCAGAGCAGCCTGGTAACAGCATGTATATATGAGTCCTTAAAAGCTGTGTAGCAGTGTCCAGTGTGTTTTTGTCTCTGGTGGGTACACTTTCATATGCTGTCTGTATTTTGGGAGCTCATTAGAGAGATCTGCGCTGTATAAAATCTTCCCAGTATTTATGATGAGGAGTCAGGGTGTTCTTTTTCTCCACGTCTGTAATCAACTCAGCAAGATGTTTTTTCCGCGGCAGAAGTGCAAGCATGCGGAGGAGAGAATAGTGAGTCGATTATTATGAACGAGAAAAACTCTCTCGGTGAGTAAAACAATAACGGTTTTACAGATTATGTGAAAATGACTCCAATTCCGGACTACATGTTTTTCGCCCAGCACTTTTATGTCTCTGCTGCTGCAGCCCAACCTTCGTTTATATAACAAAGCAGATTCGCCGCCTTCTCGCTTCTTCCCTGATAGCTCCGCGCTGCGATCTAACCGCTTTGAACAGCTGGAATCTCTGTATCAGCAGTGGGCGCGGTCCGGGATGTTGTCAGTCAGCCATGTCTCGGTGGAGAGCGAGAACGCGCTGATCTGCGGAGGTCCGAGTTTTTACCGGTGAGAAGAAGTAGCTCGTCCATCTTGTTGCTTAGAAGGCAGGGGAGCATTTTCAGATGTAATTGAAGGCGAGTGGTGGTGCGAAGTCCTCTTTTGCGGAGCTTTAACCAGGGCGCCAGCACACTTTCCCCTCCGATGTCTCCGGGCGCCAGTATCCTGTAGAGTGCCGCCGCTCCGCTTGCCAGAAGCTCAGTGAACCTCGGATGGATGAGAAGATGGTGACACAAAATCCAAGAGAGGACTCTCTGATTTTGAGGGGAATTTCCTCTCTAATGAATGAGACCACCGAAATTGTGGCCCGAGACCACAGTACTGTGGCTGCTAAAACAATAATCACAGAATATACAGAAATACAAAAACAGGAGAGAGCGAAGCTCCGAGGCTCGTGCATCGTCGGCGCCATCTTGTATGCATGAATGCATGATGGCGAAAAAAAACCCTGTGTGCCATGAGCACAACAGCAGAGGGACTAAATTCTGATAACAGAGAGTCTTGATGGAAATCAGCCGTAGTGAGATAATTATGATCTTACCTCGTGCCTGCAGGCGAAAAGCGTTTGCGATATAAAAGCGCAGTGAAAAAATAATTATTCTTTCAAACTCTGAGAACATAATGAGACATGGAGAAAGTGGAAACGTCCCGCAGGAAAAACCTAATAAACGAGCATGAAGATGACTAGGTAGCCACCGTGCAAAAGTCCTTGGTGGAATGATGGATCTGGAGTCAGCTCTGAGCTTCTCTGGAGGATTCAATCCAGAAGAACTCAAAGCATGTGAAATAGCATTACATAATCAATGTGAAAGGCACTGAGCAGACAGCTGTTCTGCAGAGTTCTCTCTAATGCACGAACAGACGCAGTGTAGCTGCGAGCGCCATATAACATGAGTGCACGAGATTTTGATGTTTTTGGATGTACAAGCAGGATTAGAACGCAGCACAGCCGAGGTGCCGTCCCCCTGTATTCTGTGACAGGAAGGAGCGAGAGAGAGAGCAGATAATCACTCACTCTCTTTGCAGATGTCAGGGCTATGACAGAAATTTAAGTGAAGCCTGATCTAAGGGCTCAAATGAGGCTTAAACCAGTGCACGCAAGCGCTTTATCCCACTGATGAACCAATTGGCGAGGCACAGGTCTGTGTCTACGTAAGCCTTTTAAGAACCGTTTAATCAGTGGGTGGTTAAAGACTGTTCTGTCTCCAAACCCCTCGTGACAGGATAAAACAGCTGCAACTTTTGTTTTAATTGTGCTGAAAGCTAAAGTCCTGTCTATCAGCTCCTGGCTCCATTTTCAGGTGCATGGCGCTGTAGTTGTGCACCCCAAACTGTGCACACAAGGCCGAGCTTCTCTGAGCGCTCCCATTTAGTGGCCATACCCAGAGACGCTGACGTATCTCTGGGTACCTCCTGATTGCCCCTCCCTCTTGGAGGAGGGCATCCTCACTCCACAACTGCTGCCATGGGCTGCTGCAGATTCGGGAACTATGGAGCGCCTGTGCGATAGGGGCTATAAAAATTACTGAAAACTGTTCTTCCTGAACCCGATACAGGAGCCACCTGTTCAGCGGGACCAGAGGGAAAATATAAAGGAGCATCTGTGGCCAAGGAATGTGAGATGACACTGCATTCTCACGTGTTGCGAACAGATACACTGCTGCTCTGCCAAATCTGCTCTAGATCTGAGAGATCAGGTTGGGATGGAGGCCTAGTCTCTGTGTCGGGGAACACCCCAGGATATAATGTCCACTCTTCTTTTCAGGACAAAGGAGATGTAAACTGTTCTGATGGAGAGCAGGTTCATGTATGCCCAGCACAGCAGCTGTCTGGCAATGTTTAACAGCTGAGCTGAGCGCAAGCCCCATGGTCAGTTTATATAAGCTGCTGCAACTCTGTTGTCTGTGTGGGAAAAAATGCTGATCCCACAGCAAAGGAGCAAAGTGCTGTGTCACTTTCCTCACAGTAAGGAGCTCCAGCAAATTTAGTATGTGGAGAGAGGTGTGCATTGACCCCTTTTCCTACCACTACTTGGGACAGTTCCCATCCTGATACTGACGTGTCTGTGAACACTGGGATATATGATGCAGGTCTGCTGAGGGGAACTCCCTCTAACGGGATGTGGGATTTTCCCCAGCAGTTGAAATGAACTGAGGCGCATTTCACTGCCATGCCATCTGTGGGAGGCAGGCCTAGCGGCGCAGGGACATCTTTATTTTCTTTTGCCATAATGTCCGGCAGCGTGCGAACAAGCATGCTCATTGCCGTACACTGGGCCAGTGGGGTGGTTGCCGACATCGGGAGGCCCTGAGCATGGGCTTTGACATTGCTTGCTTGATGATCCTTTGTCTGAGGGTGGCAGGTACAGGGGTTGGACAATGAAACTGAAACACCTGTCATTTTAGTGTGGGAGGTTTCATGGGTAAATTGGACCAGCCTGGTAGCCAGTCTTCATTGATTGCACATTGCACCAGTAAGGGCAGAGTGTGAAGGTTCAATTAGCAGGGTAAGAGTATCACAACCAGAGACAGAGAACCCAAATTCAGCCAAACACAATCATAGATCTTCTTGCCTTCCTCCAGATGCTCTGACATCTTAGGGCCGCGGCCTGAGCAGAAGGAACCTCAGCCTCTTTCTCCTGGACTGTGAACAAGGGTGGCTGAAAACCAAACACAACTTGGAAAGGGGATAACCCCCTGGCACTAGCCGGGAGGGTGTTGACAGCATATTCAACCCAGGGTAAATTTTGAGACCATTTGGTTGCGTCTGACTCACATAGTGGGCGAAGTTTGGTCTCCACCTCCTGGTTGGCCCTCTCAGTCTGTCCATCCGACTGTGGGTGAAATCCTGAGGACAAACTCCCATTTAGTGGCCATACCCAGAGACGCTGACGTATCTCTGGGTACCTCCTGATTGCCCCTCCCTCTTGGAGGAGGGCATCCTCACTCCACAACTGCTGCCATGGGCTGCTGCAGATTCGGGAACTATGGAGCGCCTGTGCGATAGGGGCTATAAAAATTACTGAAAACGTTCTTCCTGAACCCGATACAGGAGCCACCTGTTCAGCGGGACCAGAGGGAAAATATAAAGGAGCATCTGTGGCCAAGGAATGTGAGATGACACTGCATTCTCACGTGTTGCGAACAGATACACTGCTGCTCTGCCAAATCTGCTCTAGATCTGAGAGATCAGGTTGGGATGGAGGCCTAGTCTCTGTGTCGGGGAACACCCCAGGATATAATGTCCACTCTTCTTTTCAGGACAAAGGAGATGTAAACTGTTCTGATGGAGAGCAGGTTCATGTATGCCCAGCACAGCAGCTGTCTGGCAATGTTTAACAGCTGAGCTGAGCGCAAGCCCCATGGTCAGTTTATATAAGCTGCTGCAACTCTGTTGTCTGTGTGGGAAAAAATGCTGATCCCACAGCAAAGGAGCAAAGTGCTGTGTCACTTTCCTCACAGTAAGGAGCTCCAGCAAATTTAGTATGTGGAGAGAGGTGTGCATTGACCCCTTTTTCCTACCACTTACTTGGGACAGTTCCCATCCTGATACTGACGTGTCTGTGAACACTGGGATATATGATGCAGGTCTGCTGAGGGGAACTCCTCTAACGGGATGTGGGATTTTCCCCAGCAGTTGAAATGAACTGAGGCGCATTTCACTGCCATGCCATCTGTGGGAGGCAGGCCCTAGCGGCGCAGGGACATCTTTATTTTCTTTTGCCATAATGTCCGGCAGCATCGTGCGAACAAGCATGCTCATTGCCGTACACTGGGCCAGTGGGGTGGTTGCCGACATCGGGAGGCCCTGAGCATGGGCTTGACATTGCTTGCTTGATGATCCTTTGTCTGAGGGTGGCAGGTACAGGGGTTGGACAATGAAAACTGAAACACCTGTCATTTTAGTGTGGGAGGTTTCATGGGTAATATTGGACCAGCCTGGTAGCCAGTCTTCATTGATTGCACATTGCACCAGTAAGGGCAGAGTGTGAAGGTTCAATTAGCAGGGTAAGAGTATCACAACCAGAGACAGAGAACCCAAATTCAGCCAAACACAATCATAGATCTTCTTGCCTTCCTCCAGATGCTCTGACATCTTAGGGCCGCGGCCTGAGCAGAAGGAACCTCAGCCTCTTTCTCCTGGACTGTGAACAAGGGTGGCTGAAAACCAAACACAACTTGGAAAGGGGATAAACCCCCTGGCACTAGCCGGAGGGTGTTGACAGCATATTCAACCCAGGGTAAATTTTGAGACCATTTGGTTGCGTCTGACTCACATAGTGGGCGAAGTTTGGGTCTCCACCTCCTGGTTGGCCCTCTCAGTCTGTCCATCGACGTGGGGTGAAATCCTGAGGACAAAACTAACAGTAATCCCCAGCAAGGAACAAAAAACTCTTTCCAGAAAACGTGACACAAACTGGGGCCCTCTGTCTGAGACAATGTCTGTGGGTATGCCGTGAAGGCGAAAAACCTCACGTGCCAGAATGTCCACCATTTCCTTGGCTGAGGGCAACTTCTTGAGAGGGACTAGGTGAACCATCTTAGAAAATCTGTCGATGATAGTTAACAGAACTGTGAAGCCATTAGAACTGGCAAACCTGTGACGAAGTCCATGGATATGTGTGACCAGGGACGAGGAGGAATGGGCAGGGAATGTAAGAGTCCAGCAGGAGGGTGATGAGAAGACTTGGCTTGGGAACATTGAGTACAGGGCGTGACGTAATCTGTGACATCTTTGACAAGAGATGGCCACCAAATCTGAGTTCGGACCATCTGCAACGTCCTGCTGATACCAGGATGACAGAACAGACGTGAATTATGGCATGAATTCAGTACCTTGGGTACGAGGCGCTCCGGAACAAAACACCGGTCAGGTGGGCATGAAGTAGGAATAGGGAGGTCTTTGGTGGCATCTCTAACCTCTCCCTCCAACTCCAACATGGTGATGGAGAGTCTCACTGATTCCGGAAGAATAAACTCATCCTCCCCAGAGGTCTGTGACTCGGAGGGTTCCTGTATTCTGGACAGGGCGTCTGGTTTGCCATTTTTGACTCCAGGTCTGAAAGACAAAGAGAAGTTGAATCTTCCAAAAAAATAAAGCCCACCTTGCCTGGCTGGGATTAAGGCGCTTCGCTGATCTCAGGTACTCCAGGTTCTTATGATCTGTCCATACAAGAAAACGGTTCCTTAGCCCCTCTAGCCAATGCCTCCATCCCTCGAGAGCCAACTTGACTGCCAACAGTTCTCGGTCCCCCACACTCATAATGCGCTCTGCTTGGGACAAAGTCCTAGAAAAAAAAGGCACATGGGTGAATACGGTCATCAGAATTTCTTTGGCTTAGGACAGCTCCAACCCCTGTGTTTGAGGCGTCAACCTCCACAATGAACTGTTTATCGGGGTTAGGGGACCATAGAACAGGAGCAGACGTAAATAATCCTTTGAGCTTGACAAAAGCTCTTTCTGCTGTCTCATTCCAAACAAACCTTGTTTTAGATGATGTGAGAGCATTAAGAGGGGCTGCTACGAGGCTATAATTCCTGATGAACCGTCTGTAAAAATTAGCAAACCCAGAAACCTTTGAAGCTGTTTGCGGTCGGTAGGAGAAGGCCATTCCAAGACTGCCTTGACTTTGGAGGGTCCACTATGACTTGGTCTGGAGAAATGATGAATCCAAGGAATGAGGTGGTAGTGGTATGAAACTCACACTTTTCAGCTTTGACAAACAGATGATTTGAAGAAGACGGAGGAGGACAGCCCGGACATGATTTCTGTGGGTTTCCAGATCCTGGGAATAAATCAGAATGTCATCAAGGTATACAAAAACAAACTTTCCCACCATGTCCCTCAGGACATCATTCACCAATGCCTGAAAAACTGCAGGGGCATTGGTTAAACCAAAAGGCATTACACAGTACTCGTAGTGACCAGTGGGAGTGTTAAATGCCGTCTTCCAATCATCCCCCTCCTTGATACGAACAAGGTGGTAAGTGTTTCTCAAATCCAACGTAGAGAAGATCTTGGCGCCCTGAATCTGGTCGAAAGCAGTGTTCATAAGTGGTAGAGGGTATCGGTTCTTGACGGTGATGTCGTTTAAACCCCTGTAGTGGATACATGGTCTCAAGGAACCATCCTTCTTTCCCACAAAGAAGAAGCCTGCCCCTGCTGGAGAAGAAGAAGGTCTGATAACACCAGCTTTTAGTGACTCATCAACATACTTCCTCATGGCTTGGTTCTCTGGTCCTGACAATGAATACAATCGACCCTAGGGGGAGAAGTGCCTGGTAGGAGCTCAATGCCACAGTCATAGGGTCTATGAGGTGGAAGTGCCGTAGCCCTGGACTTGTTGAAAACCTCCTTAAGTGCATTGATATTCGGGTGGTACCTTAGACAGATCAGGATATGTCTCCTCAATGTCATTCTCGGAAAAATATCTGTAGAGGCAGAAGACAGGCAAGTGGCCGAGCAGGACTTAGCCCAGCCCAAAATCTCTTTGGCTTGCCAGTCAATATGGGGATTGTGCTTTTGTAACCAGGAGGCCCCTAAAACAATGGGTAGTTTAGGAGAGTTGATAATCCTGAATGATCCTGATGATTGCCCCCCAGTGTGAGTTTTATTACCTTCGTCTTGTAGTATGAACTGTTGATACTATGACCATCCAAAGCCAGGACATTACGGGTGTCAGACGTGGGAAGGAGCTTGATGTCATGGTCCCTGGCGAACGACTCATCCATAAAACTCCGTGTCCGCCCCTGAGTCAATGAATACTGACACCTGATGAGAAGTGGAAGACACTTGAATAGTTGCAGGAAATGAGCATGAGGAGACAGACAGTTGACTTCGGCTCAGTAGAGTTCTCCTCACCTCTGCTGAGCCTGGGCTTTTAACGGACACTTGAATGCAACATGACCCTGTCCACCACAATAAAAACACAAGTTATTCTTCCTTCGTCGATCTCGTTCCCCCGCAGAAACCTTAGAACGACCCAACGGCATGGGCTCCGGGTCACAACAGTGATCAGAAGGGGGTGGAAGACCCTTGGGTTCTAGGTGGGGAACAGGACTGTGAGCTGAAGGGAATTAAAACCGTCTATGAAGCCTCTCCCTCCTCCTTTCTGTGAGCCGCAAATCGATGCGGGTTGCCAGGTCCTCAAGTTGGTGAAGGGAGGCAGGGTAGTCCCGGGTAGCCAGTTCATCCTTAATGTTCTCATTCAGACCTTGCATGAAAGCATCCATTTTAGCATGCTCATTCCAAAGACTGTCTGCTGCCAGTAAATGAAAAGTCAATGATATAGATGTAACACTTCTCTCTCCTGTTTAATGGAGAGTAAACCTCTGGCAGCTTCACGACTAGGAAGAACTGGATCAAAAACCCTGATGAGCTCTTTGGAAAATGCAGAATAAGAAGCACATGTGATCGAACCATTTTGCCACTCAGCAGTGCCCCATTGCTTAGCCTTTCCAGAGAGCAGGGAAATAAAAACGCCACCTTAGAGCGCTCAGAAGGGAACGAAGAAGGCTGAAGCTCAAAATGAATCTCACATTGAGGAAGAAAAGCACGGCACTGGTCAGGATCTCCCCTAAACAGCTCAGGAGGCGTGAGTCTAGGTTCTCTTACCACAGCGGAAAGATTAGGAACTCTGGGGGAAACAGGCTGTGAGGACGCTGGCGTGGAAGCAGGAGTCATGGATTGCAGCATAGAAATCACTTCCCCCAAGCCGGAATTAAGATGGGCAATAGAGTGATCAACATTAGTGCGCCACTGCTGTGCTGGCGATGGGTCCATCTTTTGGCCAGATTTTACTATCACGACCAGAGACAGAGAACCCAAATTCAGCCAAACACAAAGTGATAAGTAAAAAGGTTTATTCAGAAACTCAGGATCAGAGAGCAGAAGAACAGCAGTCAGCTTCCAGGAACCACTGAGAACAGAGAGACTAGTTAGAGGCTGAATAAAACTCAGGATCTGCAAGGAGTTTGATAAAGCCACTAAGCTTCTCAGTCTGGTGATGAGGCACAGAATCCAGAGGAGGAAGAGATCCAGACAGTTAATGAGGAAGCGTCCAACAGACTGAGGTCGGATTGCCGACTGATCCAAATCCTTCGGGGAACCAGCTGACGCTGTGACAGGAACACAGAGAGCTGTGATTGTCCTCTTGACAATAAATCCAGGCAGACTAGAGAGCCAGGCGAACTCAGGCTGAATAAACCAGTGGCTAGGCTGAGACGTAAATCCAGGGACAGAAACAGGGTCGAATTCCAGGGCTAGAGGCGTCAGACAAGGGCAGGCAGAGACATAAAACCAGAGGCAGAAAACAGAGTCGAAATCCAAAATCCAATCCGTCAGACAAGGAGCAAGCAAGAGGGAATAATCCGTAAGGCAAAGGCAAGGTCATGGAACGAGATCAGTCAGGAAGGAACGTTGGATAACTACTCACAAATGTTTTCGAAAATCTGGCACCGTCTGCCTGTCAGATTGCTGTATATAACTGCAGCTCCACAGGTGTGTGGCATGACGGTGATTGCGCAGCAGCGCAGCAGCAGACAGGTGAAGCAGATGAGTTAATTGCATGAGTGAGAGCAGAGCAGGCCAGAATCATAACAAAGAGCACAGTTTTGCTCAAAATATTGAAATGCACACAACATTATGGGTGACATACCAGAGTTCAAAAGAGGACAAATTGTTGGTGCACGTCTTGCTGGCGCATCTGTGACCCAGACAGCAAGTTTTTGTGATGTATCAAGAGCCACGGTATCCAGGGTAATGTCAGCATACCACCAAGAAGGACGAACCACATCCAACAGGATTAACTGTGGACGCAAGAGGAAGCTGTCTGAAAGGGATGTTCGGTTGCTAACCCAGATTGTATCCAAAAACATAAAACCCCCGGCTGCCCAAATCACGGCAGAATTAAACGTACAACCCAAACTCTCCTGTTTCCACCAGAAACTGTCGTCGGGAGCTCCACTGGGTCAATAAACCACGGCCGGGTGCTATAGCCAACCTTTGCTCACTCCATGCCAATGCCAAAAAACGTCGCTTTAAAATGGTGCAAGGAGCGCAAATCTTGGGCTGTGGACAATGTGAAACATGTATTGTTCTCTGATGAGTCCACCTTTACGGTTTTTCCCCCCATCCGGGAGAGTTACGGTGTGGAGAAGCTCCAAAAAAGCGTACCACCCAGACTGTTGCATGCCCAGAGTGAAGCATGGGGTGGATCAGTGATGGTTTGGCCTGCCATATCATGGCATTCCCTTTGGGCCCCAATACTTGTGCTAGATGGGCGCGTCCCCTGCCAAAGGACTACTGGACCATTCTTGAGGACCATGTGTATCCAATGGTTTAAACATTGTGTCCTGAAGGCAGTGCCGTGTATCAGGATGACAATGCACCAATACACACAGCAAGACTGGTGAAAGATTGGTTTGATGAACATGAAGTGAAGTTGAACATCTCCCATGGCCTGCACAGTCACCAGATCTAAATAATTTTGAGCCATTTTGGGGTTTTTTTGGAGGAGCGAGTCAGGAAAACCTTTCCTCCACCAGTATCACGTAGTGACCTGGCCACTATCCTGCAAAAAAAGAATGGCTTAAAATCTCTCTGACCACTGTGCCAGGACTTGTATATGTCATTCCCAAGACGAATTGATGCTTTTGGCCGCAAAAAGGAGCCCCTACACCATACTAATAAATTATTGTGGTCTAAAACCAGGTGTTTCAGTTTCATTGTCCAACCCCTGTATGATGGGACTTTGTCTACAGCCTCTGGGTGGAAATCTTTAAGATTGTTTTTCATGTTTCAAAATCTTTTAGCTTTGTTTTACACAGCCTGCATATTGTGTAGGGTTGGGCATTGTTTAAATTTGAACGATTCTGATTCCTCTTTCAATCCCGATTCTTATCGATTCTCGATTGCGATTCTTTTAAGAGGCAGGGTCAGAAAGGTTTAAATTAGCTAGTTTACCAGAGTTCTTTCTGGATAATGGTCTGAACGTCTGTATGAATTTTATTTCTATTAACTTATTACTTTATTTAAACTTTACTATAAATTGCTCACAGGGCTATTTTCAACGAGTATATAAATTTCAAACCTAGGAACTTGAATATAAATGAAAAGGAGTACACTTTCAAAAGCGAGTTTTATTTTTTAAAGCCTAAAACCTTTAACAGGTTACTGAAATCCCACTGATGGGCCAACCTGGCGCAGAATATCAAAATCAAAAGTCCAGATTAGCAGCATATACAGTTTTTGTTGAGGGAAATAATCATATCTGCCTTCTCAGGATGCATGCATGAGCACTCTGGACAGTAAATATTAATTAGCTTAGCTATAGCTTCGTTATTCCTTAACTGACCTAAATGTTGGTGATTCCACCTCTGTAAATGGATGCAAACTTTTCATAAGATATGCTGTAACTTTTCTGTGACACTCCTCAATTTGTTGCACCAACATCTTTCCCTTGGATCCTATGGTGAACGGGGTAGCACATTGTGGAGTCTTTCAACTGCCTGGCTAACATTCCCAACTGTGGGTTGTTTGTTTATGAAAAAAATACATGGGGTAGCGTTGGCACTTGCATTGGAGTCGACCCACTGTTTTAACTCAAGTATAACATGTTAGTTGCCTTGATATTTTTAATGTTCGGAGTCGGGGGGAGCACGACAAAGCACGTCGAAAACAGGGCCCTCCGTTTCTTGTATACCATGAATCTGGAGGTGTTTTGCCATATTTGTCATGCAGCCTCCTTTGCATGATATAAGTCGATTGCAAGTGTCGCACTTAGCTGACTGGTCATTCGTTTTAGTAAAGTATAGCCACATTTCTGATTGCCGCCACACACTATCCATCGTTGTGCTCAGAGCTCCTGCGGATTCTTCTTTGTTGGTATTAAGAGGTTTCTTTTTCTGGTTGGCAGGATAGGTATTGAAAGGAGGAATCGAAAAATAATAATTCGAACGATTCCGGGAGAATCAAATGTGAAGTCCCGGTTCCAGTCAATTCTCGGCATCTAGATGCCCTACCCTAATATTGTGTGCCTCTTGTCCAAGTCATCTTCTTTTTCTTGCCGAGGGTGCTAGCTGTACCCATGTGACTTTGTTATGTATTCACCGTAACTGTCTTGGCGCCAGACTGGCACACTTTCAAGTTGTGCCTTTTGTGTTCTTCGAAATGAAGTTATCAAATAACAATAAGATGATTGAATTCAGAAACGTCCATGTTCACATTGTGATGCTTCAAAAAATAAATTTTTAGCCACACCTCTTAGTAGGGGCTTCATGTTTTTATGTATTAAATATGTAGTGTAATTCTCCAAAATAAATTACATATTATATAGCTGAAAAACAAATACAGACATAGACCAAGCCATTATAATGCAATGTTAAACACTGAAAATGTAAACATATTTGTGCGTAAACATTCATTTATCACAATTATTGTATCAGGGCTTAGCTTAGCAACAGTTTGGGACTATGTTATACTTTTGGAGTTGTGAGTCAGCTCTTTAAGTACCATCCTCCCACTTACCCAACAAGTTTGTCTGCAGGTTTATAGGAAAACTCGTTCTCCACCTATTCTGAGCTGGTATCAGATTTCATTAGCCCATAGAAATAGAAATAGAGGATTTCTCATTAGATCACTGCCCCGGTCGAGGAGCACCTTGTCTTACTTTGTCGCTTCCACTGCTGCCACGTACCACTCCCTGACACACCACCACTATTGATGTCCCAATCTTGAGTAGAACATGCCTAGTTCAACAAGTTGCTGTAGCTGTCATAATTTGGAAAAAGTGAATTTCAAAGCTATTAAAACAATAGTGATGTCCGCTGTTGAAAAGCTCAACAGAAACTATATAACTTTTCAATATCAGTGCCAACACATGCACAGTTGTTCAAAGTTCTCTCCATGAGAATGGTCTTCTTGGTTTTCTTCCACTAGTCTGAAATTAGAAGGGTCTTTTTCTGACCATCTGCACTATAGGCAGTTAATGTCAAAAATAAGAAAGTCCAGATCAAACAAGCTGTGTTTAAACTAATTACATACATACTGGAACAAGTTCCAAGTCCATTCCTTTTAGGGGTGTAACAAGACATGGCATAAGACTGAGATAATAAAACACGACAATGTTTCTTGTCCAAGTGGTTATCTAGCTACTGTGTCAGTATGACTTTGTCATCTGCTCATCGGAGATCGGGTAACAGGTCCAGGAGGGATCCCAGACTTCTCTCCGGTGAAACCCTTCAGTTCATTCATTCTAGGCCAGACGAGATATGGCGGGTGGCGGGAGATCAGCTGTTTTTCCATGTTAAGATAGCCGATTTTGTAAATATTTGTAAATGTATTGAAAATTGTCCATGTCCACATAGCAATGCATCTAAAAACAGTTTATCCATTACCCATATCATCTTTGAGAGGGAGGTAGGAGACGACAAGCTGAGAGGGATATATTCTGGAATTCTTATGTTTTGTAGTCAAAGGAAGATGGACTAAAACAGACAACAAATAAATATTCCAGTGTTCCAGCCCAACACTGGAATGCTAAACCTGGTAAGCTAGCTGCTAGATTTGACTTCTACCTAAACTGCCTATAGGCTGGCTTAGTTTTTGGGTACATTAAGCTTGTGCCAAGTTTCCTGGTTAAGAATTAGGGATTCACAATATATTGCAAATATATCATCATCAGAACATCAGTGTGCACAATATTATTAACACCAAGGACTGTTTGGAGTGAAGAAATGGTTGGCTAACGTATTCCAAGGGTTATGAGTGTGAGATTCTGTTGAACTTTAGGCAGTTTGACAGTCTCACGGCAGCAGATGCTTACACGGGACACAAATAACACTGCACAAAATGCTAAAGGTCATAGAGTGATGGAAGCACAGATGGGAAAAGAGAAGAACGAAGAAAATAGACATATGGCAACTGATATGATCATCGCAGTATTCATCAATATTAGCGCCATTCTGCAGCCCTACTAAGAATGCAGTAAGACCAAGAATCGCTTCCAGTTATGATATTTGGCTCTACCATTCCATTTGGTGCAATGACTTGTAAGCATATCTTTCTATTACAGACTGAATTATAGTAGTGGTCAAGCTTTTTAAACTTATTATGAAAGACAACATCACCTGGGGTGGTGGGATGGAGCCATTGCCAGAAAATGTCATTTCTGTAAATCTTGTCCACAAAAAACATTGGTTCTTGGGCAGTGTTCCTGCCATCTAATGCAACTTAAATGGGTAAACAAAGCTGGTGCCTACAACTCTGTGATGACTTTTTAATTTTTATGATTTGTTGCTGTTTGTATATGTGTGCATTAGTTGGAGATTTTACCTGAAGTTTGAAAATGTACTTAATGTTCCTGTTGTTATTGCAACCTAAGTAGGCTTTACTTTTGTCTTCTAGGTCATGGCCATGGAAGTGTCATGTCTGACAGATGTTGATGAAGATGAAAGAAATGCTGATTCTGAAATCCATTCCCTCATGCTGCTGCAACCTGTAAAAATGGCGCAAGACTCAGCCTCTTGCACAGATTCTTTTGATACAACCTCACTAAATCAAAACAGTGTACTAGATGTTCTGTCCAGCACAGATATGTTGTCTCCAATTGGGTTGGCGAATGGACCCTCTTTACATCAGGCTACTCAAGCTCATGAACTTCTCTGCATTACCTCTGAGAAAGAGGAGGAAAAGAGCATCACCCAGCTAAAGAATGTGCAGGAAATAGACAGTCCTGGAATTTGGGGATTTGACACAGAATCAACAGAGAACTCATTGGACAATTTCAGTAGTGCCAGTGACCTTAACTGGGACCCTCACAAAGAGTTTATGCAGTTTCTTTTGGAGAACAACAATGACTCCCCTGTAGAGGAGCCAAAAGAGGAGGCTGGTCCTGGCAGCATTCAAAGGAGAAGGAAAAGGAAAATGGACATGGTGGTAATGGTGGACCCTTCAGAAGACCTATACCCTGGTCTAAGCCCTAAATCATCTGAGAAATCATCTGATGCAGAAGGCCACATAGATTCCAGTCCTGTCATAGAAGTCAGTAAACCACAGAAGCTCCCCAAGCCACAGTCATCTGCAACAGAAATAGTTCCTAAGTACCCTAATGGAACAGTAAAGGCCATTAAAGAAATCCTTTACAAAACACCTGCCAGAAGTTCACATGAGAATGATGTACATGATAAAATTCCAACACTAAAAGGGCGACTGAAAGTAAATTCACATTCACAGGGCAGGCCATCATCGTACTCCTGCTCGAAATGTAAACTCGTGTTCAAGAAGGAGCATCGCTTGCTTCGTCATATGAAGTCTCACAATGACCCTCCTAGAATTCCAGCAAAGCCCTTTATATGCAGGGAATGTGGCAAATGTTTCAAACAAAGTAATGCACTAATTAACCACATGTCCATCCATCGGTTAAAAACAAGACTCACCGAAGAAGTAAAAGAGGTGAACGAAAAGAAGAAAGAAGATAAAAACGCAAAGTTTTTCTGCCCTCAGTGCCCATTTGGTACAAGCTGTCCAAACACATTTGTTGAACATGCAAAAACGCATGAAAAAGACAAAAGAAGGTTTAAATGTGAGAAATGCAGTTACAGGACTGTGAGTGACAGTGATCTTAGGCGACATAACGTTATGCATCACACAGTTATTACAGTTAGGGAAAAAATGCAAAGTGATGATAATGAAACGTTCCCGTGCAACATTTGCTCCTATAAAGCTTTTGGCAAGCATGTTTTTGAGAATCACTTAATACTACGTCATCAAATGTCTTTTGAGGAATACACAACAGCACAGCGAGATGAGACAAATGCACAACAGTCCAGAAAGTGCAAGTCGCCTATGCGCAAAACTACATGTGAAGATGCAGAGTTTACATCAAAAATATCAGTACAAAATCAAATCTCCTCCAAAAAAGAAGATTTACCTGATGGGTCTGGTGGAATTTCTGACTTATTCAAAAATAGTAAGTTTAAAAGAGATCCCAAGTCTCAGTTGACTGAATCAAAGCTTGACAAATCTATTAATGTTCTCCTGTCTCGTCAAAACCATAGAAAGAAGGGTGTTGAACAAAAGGACAAAAGCAGTAATTTTAGCAAAAATTATCATGATTCTGAAAAGGACAAAGATGGTTGTAATGAGTCACAAGAAACAACTTCAGTCAAGGTTGAAGACTCTTCTGGACGCCACAATGGCCCTAAGTTCAACTTGGAACACTTATCGGTCAAAAAGTCTCAGTCTAAACGAAAAATGTCCACCCCATATCGTAACACCTCTGACCAAGACTCATGTTTCATTTTACCAAAACCATTGCCTAGTCCTAAGAAAGTGAACTTAGAAGATGTTTCAGACTGTGATGAAAAAGACATTTTCTCAGAGTCTGAAGCCAACGGTAATCATTTTAGTGATGTTATCAAAAAAGAAAAGAAACACATAATATACACATACAGTAGGAGAATGTCCATGAGGGGAGCGCTACAGGCATCAAAAAAGCTGTTTGAGAAAATCAAGACTGAAGAACAAGAACAGAATGATGTTGAAATCAAAGAAGAATGCATTGAAACTGAGATATTTCAAGAAACATTCGAGTCCCACCAAATCCCATTGGGGGAATCCCCCTCAGATGATTTGTCAGAGCTGGAACTGGACAGTAAGAAATGTCCATACTGTCCTGCCATTTTTGAGTCTGGAGTTGGACTGTCCAATCATGTGCGTGGGCATCTTCACAGGGTTAGACTGAGCTACGATTCACAGCATGGTGTGCCTCCACATGAGGTGGCTTATCAAGATAAAAGACCACGCATTCGACGGAAGAATGCAGCATTACGTCGACTGAAAAAAGGTACTAAAGTATATATGCATATCCCTTTTTTATAAAACAACTCCTCTGGACCTAAGTTCAGAAATGTTTATACTTCTGAATTGAAAAATATGCAAACGAAGATTGCAGTTATAAAAAAACATCAAGTTAATTAGTTTGTTCCAAAATGTATAGCAGGGAAATATGGAATAACCACAGATTTCACACCTCAGTTCACTCAGGGACCTTGGGGGCTACCTGTCCACTCCGCTAAGCACCATTCTATAGGAGACGGTCAGAAAGTGAAACATAGTGACAGAAAGAGAGAAACTCAAGTACCGTTTGTTGTTTTTAAGATGTTTTATCCCTGGTTACACAGAACATGCCCATGAGAACACGAAAATAGTCAAATGAATAACCTCATGGGAACATTTCTTTGTTCATTAGTTTTGTCTAAACTCAAATTTTGTGGAATTTTGCAACACCTTTAAGAAATAAGTTGGAGACCTGGTGTCGCTGGAAAAGGGAATGATGCCACCATCAATTTTTGAACAGCCTACACAGGACTTGCTCCGATGGGGTTGGGGATGTGGATGGGCTACAACAGTCTGAATATAGCCCCAGAATTGATGTTTTTCTTGTGGACTCACCAAGGCATTCCCTAGCCAGTTGAGATATTTTGTCTATACAGAAACTAGACCAGAGGCCTATTGGTGAGATGTGGCTAAACATCTTCCAGAAAGATTTTATCTCAACCAAACACCCAAACCTTTTTCACTTGGCTCTTTTAACTCGGAGCACGATCTCTGTGAATCCCTCATATGACTTTGCTGATCGATCTGACTTACCCCACATCCCTATCCCCAATGGTCAGGTAGAATCCTTTAGGATAAAGCTCATGCTGCTTCCTTGTATAATGGAAAGCTTACTCACCTGTGTTTACCAGATGGGGAAGTAATGATTGTAAGACTAGGGCCAGTGTCCGGTCCTTTTTCAATATGGGTCCAGCCAGGCATAGCCCAAACTAATTGGATTGTACCACCCTTCCATGTACACCTGCAGGAGGACCACAATGTTCTGGTGCAATGTGGATTAGTAGTAGGACCAGTGTGTGTTGGAACTAAGGGACCAGTCCCAACCCTGTAAAAAAGAAACACCGTAAAAAAAAAACCCACACCATATCCTCCCTCAACTAAACTTTACACTTGGCACAGTGCAGTCAGGTAAATACCATTTTCCTGGCAATCATCAGACCCAGACGCACTCATTGGATCTTCAGTCAGAACTATGATTCATTACTCATGAGAACACATTTACACTCTAGTGAACTGACAGCGTGCCTTACACCACTGCATCTGATGCTTTGAATGTCACTTGGTGTAATGTAAGTGATGTAATGTTTGGATACAGCTGCTAAACCGTGGAAACCCTTTCAGTGAAGGGCCATGCAATGTGTGGAATTCTGTAGCTATTGACTCTGGAGACAGTAAGGGACTTCTGCACTCTTTGCACCTCAGCGTGCACCATCCGGACAAGTTGGGATTTTCAGGTGTCCTACACTGTGGCTGAGTTGTTCCAAATTGCTTCTAGTTATACTACCTCTAATAGTTAAGTGTGGAATGTTTAGTTGTGAGGAATTATAAAAACTAGATTTAGTACACAGGTTTGAAGAAGCAGAACACTTAAAGGTCTTTAAGGAGGCATAGGACAGGTGTGGTAGTCTGTCTCTAGACCCCATCGTTCCTTCAAGTTGCTGCATACGCACCTGGATCAGCTCTGAAGTTTTACAGAGTAGAGTCTTGCCGTATCCTGGACATAGTAGATGCACAGATTACTGTGAGGTTTATGCAATCAACTGGTCTTGTTTAAAAATGAGAACAACTGCAGATGCTGTGCACGCTTTAAAGGACATGCCCTCTGAACTCCGTGGCCTGTTTGATCAAGTAGACACTAGTGAGATTATTGATGATGGTGCCCATATCATCTTATGAAACAGAGTGCAGATTTAGTGGGTTGCACAGATTGAAAACATGGTTGCGATCAACAATGATTCAAATGACTTAATGGCATTGCTGTGTCATATTTACCAAGAGAGGCTTGGCAGACTTGACAGACAAGAAATTACCCTGAAATATGTTCAGGGTAATGAAAGGAGGAGAGTTGTTTTGGCGTCTTTCCTTGAGGGATTAATTAGAGCTGAGGCTGCAATTCTGGTTTTCTCATCTAGCTATGAACACACTCCTAAACCTTGAAGAAGATGTTTACAGAATAGTTAAAGTTGCTATTGGTGGCAATAGTGGATCCATCAACAAATTGGACCTTATAGATAAAGAATAGGATGTCATCAAAATTCATGTACATGGAAAATTAGACAAATACTTTTGGCAATATAGTGTACTTATTTTTTGTATATTTAGTACAGATATGTTGTTTACTCCTCTACGTTTGTACACAAATGTTTATAAGTAAAACACATTTTGCATACAGCATGAAGCATAGGTGGGTTATTTGTATTCTAGACAAATAACAGTTTCAGAATTTATGGCTAGTGTTGATCGGATCCGAGGTCTTTGTTTAACAATGTTTATTGTTGTTTATCCATGATTTCACATAATTCTACAATGGCTTTTTAATGCAAACCATTGGCTCATAGGCTATTACAAAAATAACTACTTGAGCACTAGTTAAAGCCAAAATTACACAAGAATAACTTAATGAGATACAATCATTTGCTGACAGCTTGGTTCCCCCCCCCCATGTAAAAATCCAATCTGCACCTCTGTGTGTAAGTAGCCATGGCCAAGGCTGCATTGTTACAATCCCCAGTGGTTTTAACAATGCAGTGTTGACGTTAAAATGATTCAATTAACTTGGAATTTCCTGCAACCTACAGCCTGAAACCCTTCCACATTGACACTGTTACCATTTTCTTAACTGCAAGTGATGAATTTTTTTATAAATGTACTGCATCACCAAATAGTGTTTACTCAGAATTACTTTCTGCTGCCCTCGAAAAATAATTTTTCTTGAGAACCTCCAAATTAAAAGTTCAAGTAGTGTCCAAGTCATAACTGTACAGCTAATGTTTTTGTTTTAATTTTTTCCCTACAGCACTACAGGATGATTCGGATTCTGAAACTGTGAGGACCATTCACTCTTGTCCATTATGTGGGGACTCATTTGACAACAGAACTGGACAGTCCAACCACATACGAGGTCATCTGAAAAAGCTTGGAAGAAATTTTACTTCAAAGAGCAAATCCCCATTACTTTTACTCCGTGAGCTAATGCGCGATAAGAAGGAATGCCAGCGGGCCTTTCAGATTCTGGGAAAAAGACGGAATCATTTGCAGTATGGTGCTTTGCCAAAGGTGGCCATCGTCAATCGTTTCAACTCTTCTCAGATGGGATTCCCAAAAAGTCATTCGGTTTCAAGCCTTTGCACTGATGCCAAACCACTGATGCCCTCATTTTCTTTAGCAGAAAGCAAATCTGAAAATGTGCAGCTGGAAAAGCTGGATGTTAAAAACTCCCTTTCAGGCACAACTGCCCTCATAGGGATCCTGAAAAAGAGGAAGTGTCAGGAAGATGCAAGACAAAAGGCATCCTCTCAGATGTCAAGAAATGGTTTACCAGTTTCTTCAAATACTGAGGAAATTTCAGGATCAAACGATGTATCTTCACTGCCAAACCCAGTACCTGGTGGTAAGTAACTTAATCAAAAGTGCAAAAAAGGGTAAATAGTTTGGATAGAAAGTGAAATTTTCCACATTCAAAATTTACCATTACACAGGGAAAAGTGTCATCAGCATAAAGGACTAGAATGGGATCAAACATCTTTATATGGCATTATCTAAACAGAAAATGTATTCTTTTGATCATTTATTTATGCACATTAATAGACATCAGTAACAGGTACTGATGTAAATATGTTAGAATTAGCTAGAGAGCAAATTTTCATCTTTGCAGAAAACCTGACTAAATGGGTCAAAGAAAACTTTCTTTGTTTAGATTGGGGTGTTAACAGATACACAAATGTTCTATATTGAGCCACATTTACCACTAAATACATGTTGCATTAATAAGTACTGTGTACTTTTCAGTAAAAAGCTATTATATATGTTTCCTCAGGTGTAGAAGCAAGCATAGTGTTATCTTGTAATTTCTTCACCCTTCTTGCGCTCCTTCATTCTTTTCTCCTTCTCTCCCTTTTTCCCTTTTGCCCCACCTCTCTCTTTCGCGCTTCTTATTTTTTCCTTTTCATTTCTGTCTCCGTGTCCGTAACAAAACATTGTAAAACAAAGTTACAAACTTCCCTAAGCAAACCATGACAGTTGAAAATCAATTCAAATATCTATACCCGAATCAAGTCCAAAACGCATAATAGTTAGTACCTAAAAAAATTTGACAAATATTTTAATTTTGTTTGTTTGCCAGTGATTGTGGTGCATTGCACTGAATTTTTACTTTTAAAAGGATCAATTATATGAGTGAGATGCTGTTCAGACATTATAAGTATAAATTTCATACCTGCAGTAGACACAGTAAGTCTCCTTCAGTTTGGTGAAACATCAGCTTTTCAAGTAAAAGCTTGTCACACTGCAGCATGTTTCTGCCATATTAATACAACTCCATTCCTAAAAAGATCCGAATGGTTCGGTTTTATAAACATTTAAACTGTGCTCATGGTTATTTACGAGTAGGCTGGTGGGAGGTCACAGTTCCTAGCATAGAGCATCCAATATGAATAACCTACTGCTAAATGCAACTTGTTAATTAGGTTCAGAAAGAGTAGATGTGCTTTCAGACGTGCTGTGCTTGCCACTGAAGTAAGGCTTTATGCTGGGAAACACAAACCACAGCAAACACAAAATGGTGCCTATTATTGGCTGTGCTGGTTGCTGAGAGACCAATGGGAGAAGTTATGTTTTTCAAGCTTCAATCTGAACTCAGGGAATATCTGTCAGGCTGTCAAAGAAAAGCTATTACATCAAATTTACTAGTGATGATAAAAAGTGAGCATCAGCGAAGAAAAAGAAGCTTGTTTGGCAGATGTGCCTGAACAATGATCCTTTCACTTCCTTTTAATTAAACATACACTGTGATGAAAGTTACCATCAAATTTAAAGGCAATAACAATTTGAATGGTTGGAAAATAGTGTTTGAATGAACTGCTACGATATTCTTAAAATTAGAGGGGTTATCTTGATGCCCTATGACGAGACCAGCTATTCACTGCTCACCAATTTAATTCTCTGCACGCAGTAGGCATGGAGAAGCAACACATATATTAAATAGTTTTAAAACAGTTGAATAATGGGGTGTTTTTTTGTTAGGTGTTAAATAAATAATAAATAATGACAGTTTTTTCTTTTGTTTGTTGAACCAGTCAGTTGAGCTAATTTTATGCTGGAGTTTCTAAAAATGGCTTTAGAAAGCTACCATGATAGCAGTTTCTTTGAAGACAATATCTGAATACAGATAATCCATTTCACATTTCATATGTTTTCAAGTAAGGTGTATCAACATAAAGCAGTAGAATGGGATGTAAATCATCTAATGAAAATGTTAAAACAATTTTTGGCTTGTTTCTGCATCTTTTTACAGAAAAGGGTGAATTCAACAGGAAAGTGTGCATCCACTGTAATGCAACTTTCCACAGTGGAGTTAGCCTGTCCAATCACCTTCGGGCTTTCGCTAAAAGACAACAGATTGCCTTACTCGAAGGGACCAGTAAGTTCTGTTTTAAGCATGAGTTCATTTACATTTATTAGACATTATAAGACATTGTGTCTCCTCATTAGGGATGGGTACCTTTCACATTTGAACCGATGGTACTGATGCCCGGGAACCTAAGAATTGGTATCACTACTCAGCGGTACCAGTTTTTGGTACTTTTGTTTGTGTTTCTGTGTTATATATATATATAAATAAATGTTAATTTGTTTAATAATAAAATCTAAAAAAATTTCAACTTAACATATTTATTTCTCAATATATAAACTTTAACGAATATATCAAAACAACATGCAGCTGTTTGTATTGTAACATCTCAGTTGCTTCAAACATTTCTTCTCCCGTGTTGCTGGCTGCAGACGATGAGTCACTAATGGATGCAGGCGTATCAACAGTGCTGAATGCAGGAGTTATAGCCGTAGATCTGAGGCTAATTAAAACTGCGGACTCTTCAGCCTTCAGAAACATCTTGTACTTAACCAGGTGCTTCCTCAGATTAGAAGTATTCCCATTGCTGGCCTTGCACTCTGCATTACAAATATTGCAGCGAGCGTAACCTGCATCGCGTTTTGAAAAGTGAAACCATACTTTCCCGCGCTCTCTATCAACCATGCTTGCTTTGTTATTGGTACCAGCGGCTACTGACGTCTTTAAGCTCTTGTGCGTACAATGCTGTGTTCATGTCCGGCATAGAAAATCGTCCACTCTTCCATTCCCTCAGTGTCACAATGATATGTTTAGGTACCAAAACATGCTACCGTTAGATTTTACATGAATGGGTACTCTGTAGTACCGACGGTATACAGTCGGTACCTATAAAAGTATAAAATTTGGTACCCATCCCTACTCCTCATTAGCTCATCTGTGAACCAGTGATCTCTGCACACTTAATATGCATCCATATGATAGATCTCAGCTGCCCTATTTGCAAATATTAAAGGTTCGGCTCCTGTAAAAAACAGTAAGTAAGCAGCGACATGTTTATAAAGCACATTTCAAGACATGAAACAGAAACTACTATACAAAACCCCTAAAACATTAAAAAATAGTAAATACCATAAGTTAAACTATAGCAATTTTAAAAAGATAAGTTATTTAGCTGTTTCTTTTTTTATAAAACAGACTCCATAGTTTTAAAATTCGGTTGGAGAGAGTGCCAGAGTCCTGAGACTCTGATCTTTAGTTTTTAGTCTTATACATGCCACATCCAGACAGATCACAGGACCTCAGGGACATGCTAGGAGCATACAACCTTAAATGTTATGTGATGTATGACCTCTTTGAGTAGAAACCAGGATGTTATAATGATATTATCCACTCCAGTGTGAATGGGAGCCAGACTAGAAGTGGTGTGATAAATATCAACTGAGACACTGCCTAGCAGCAGTGTTTTTAACAACCTGCAAGTAGGTTTTGTTCGGTCTGGAGAATGATTTACAAGAGACATAGCTTGATGAATAAATAAATGAATTATCAGTTTCTACCATGATACAGGGGAACCTAAGGTATAAGCAAATGTCCCTGATAGAAGATTTAGCACAAGAAGCTGGAGGGCCAAGAGGTTCTAGAGTTGGATGTAGTTTTTACAAAGTCTCAGCACTTATGTAAAACACACAGCTTAGAATATCATCTGCATAGCAGAGATAATACAATTCTTTTAACAGGCTCAGTGTATACACCAGAAATAACAGTAGGGAGGGGGGGGGATTTGAAGAAGAGTTGTAATCTGAAGCAACTAAAGAAAGGAATCAATCTGACAGATATGAATAAAACCACCTGAAAGCTGATCCAGATACACCAGCTTATTAGGCAACATCAGAGTGGCACATTAGATAATATAAAACTTGGGTACAATTAAGCTTTTATATCTTGGTGATCTTTGTTAAAAACTTCTATTAAATAAAATCAAAGCTAGCGAATTAGATTAAAAACCAGCGTACAACCATAACAACCTTGTGATCAGGTAATCTTGACAAAGCTTATCATGTAAGCTTTGTCAAGATTACCTTACTTAGCTTCACATTAATACTTTTTAATCAAGATGATTTTCTCATTCATCTAGTTTTGCATAGATTTCACAAATAGTTTGGAAGAATAGCATTACTAATTGTTTGAATGTCATTGAATCCCCTCACATGGGTACAACTGAAGAGCTTCTGTTAAAAAATAGCACTATATATGCAGCTGCATCTCATTATATTGACTGAAACTAATTATAAAGGTAATTACACACTATCAAGTGTTTATTTCTGTTAACTCTGATGATTCCCTCTTACAGCTATTAAAAACACAAGATAGTTTATCAGAAAATCTGAATAATACATAAGTCCCATAAAAAATAGCCTTTTCAGTGCAGACATGCTGCCCAACTCAACTTTCCTTTAATATATATAGATTCAGCTCTCTGTGAACAACCAGCTTTTTTAGCAATGACCTCTTGAGGCTTACCCTCCTTGTGGAGGATACCAATGACTGTCTGCTAGACAATTGTCAACTCAGCAGTCAGCCTAACATTTCTGTATCAAAAATCTTTTTTACTGGTCAAATGTAATGTTCTGTTTTTCTGATTTCATTAGCTGTAAGCCATAATCATCATTAGCTATAAAGTATGTGAGGAGTTTTACTTTCTGAATGGAATTACTGAAATAAATTAGCTTGATATATTTCAATTGCTTGAGATGCATCTGTGAACAAGTTATTTCTACCATATTTAGCTGGTTGCTTTTCTGGTGCTTGAAGCAGTATTTCACTCTACAGATATAGTAACTATAGACTGATATCTAGATGTTAGTAGACTATGATGATTATGTTTTGTTTATTGTCTACTGGTTTAAATTTGGGTACTTCTAGAGGTCAGATTCAACGAGGACATCAGCAAGTGAGGCACTGCACAGAGAGACCTTTGGAAGCCTTCTGGTGCTTCTTTTCGCTCTAGATAATCAAATCAAATCTTCATTTTGTGCTGCAAACCTTGTATGTGTCCACGGTGGACTGTAGAGGAGTCAGTCAGACCACTCACCTTCCTGGACCAAGGCCATGTGTGCTTGTTAAAGCATAGATATACTGCACCACCTTCTAGTCATTATTATAGGGTTGTATAGCAACGCTGTGCTGTTGTCTGAAATGTTGCTCTGTGAATTTAACTTGAATTCTCGTCTTTCAGCAATTCAATGTAAGGCGGTTAGGACACGTTCAAGGCCTGGTTTGAAGAAGAAGACACTGCCCTTAGCGCAGAGTCCAGAGGAAATGTACAGGCTCACCTGCAGGCAAGTTGGTTTCTGTTCTTTAAGTTGAGGCTGAAATGCTCACTTTGCTGTTTACTGCTTAAGAGAAATTCACCAATTGCCTTATTTTCTCTTCAAAGGTTCTGTGACCTCGTCTTCCAGGGTCCACTGTCAGTCCAGGAGGACTGGATAAAACATTTACAGAGACACATTATGAACACTGGTGTCCCTCACACTGGGCTTGGCATGGCAGAGGTCACCTCCTTGTCCACCAACCCCCCGACCCTCAAGACTGATCAAGACAGCTCTTTGTCAGTCGCACACGCTGACTCCTGAGGCCAAAGGGGACCTTTTTTCTAGATTTCACTAGATTGTAACAACGTGTACATTAGATGTTTGTTCACTTACTTTTGTTTTTAAAGTCAATGAAATCATGGCCAAAAGGACAACACAGCCCAATGTTTTAGACATTGTGCCTGTTTGATCATTTGGACGGTTGAGAAATATTATTTTGGAATATTGTTACCTTCGCCTCTTTTTACATGGTCCATTTTTAAGGAATTAAATTCCAAATGGATAAACTCTTATTTTATGCAGTAATGTAGTGTTGAATCCATTTCTAAAGAAGACAACTTTTACCTCAGATTTTTCATGGTTTTAGTCCGTTTTAGTCCAGATCTGGAAGCACCTCTGTTCTGTGTCAACATTCTTCTAGGATTCACACAATCATGTTTCCTTTGCATTGCAACACGACCCAGTCAACACACCCTTATCAGGCCAGAGTTCTAGCAACGACATTTTTTTTTTTTACTTTAAATGCAAAGAGAAAACAGAAAAGGCTGCAACATTTTTAATACAAATAAAGTGTTTTATAAAATTTCAGTAACTGCGTTGTTTTTAACTAAATACAGTAAAATCTAAAAGTAGGTAAGGAAAAAAAAAGTAACGCGCACAACCCATGCCGAACATGCCCTTCTTTCATGTTACCTATATTTAATGTTTCAATATACTGTTTTGAAATAATTTAATTTGAAATGTACTATATCACAGATACAATGTGTAAACATTTGTGTTGTTCTAAATAAAAAAAAAACAGAAAAACCAACCCTGACTTTTTCATTTTTCTTATGAAGCAGAACAGAAACAGAACATTAAAATAAGTATTTTATTGACATGAGACGTGGAAGTGATATACATGAGTACTGACAGTCTATATAGATGGTATTGTTACTGTTGGGTTCAGAGTGCTTGAGCTGAGGAGGTCCTTAGCCATAACTTGGAGACATTCGTTTCATTCAAATGGGCAGGCTCCCTGAAACACAAGGAGGAGTTTAGTTTTCAGACAGATGTTTAAAAGGAACTGATGAAAGTGATGGTATGAACATGATCCTGGTGATCCACACAAGATATTTGGCTAAATCCTTAAGATCACAAGAGTTCCATAAAAACTGAATAAACTGGTAGTGACATTAATCCAAAAGGTTGTGCCACAAAATATTGGATTTGATTGTCCTCTGTTCGCACACTTTGTATCACAAATGAATAAAAAATAACAGTTGTGAAAGCCTTCTTACTTTGCAGCATATTTCATAGCTAAAGCCCAAAACTTTTGCACAGTAAAACTTGTGTTTTTTTATATAATGGATCTAAAGGGTGTCCACACTCTTTTAAAAATGCCACGTTTTTGTGATGTAAAAAAAAAGGGACCATGATGCATCACTATAAAACTTTTAACACCTTTAATGTGACATACATCCTGTATAACTGAAAACTAATCTGTCAGTTGGTAACATCAGGGTAACACCAACACAGAGGAGCAAACATCTGCTTATAGAAGAGTGCACAAGATTAATTATTGAACCAGATTTTATTCATGTGACCCAATTTTGTGTTTCAGGGCTTTGTGTAGGCCATTCTGGTCATGGTCTTTTTTTTTTGTTACCTGACTGGTATTTGGGTTTGTTCAGAATTTCATCCACAAAAACAGTTCGCTCCTAATAAAGGAAAGCTCAGGGCATGATACTGCCACTACCTCCACTGTGTTTCAACATCGTGTTCCTTTGGTGTTGCTTCTGCTCCAAACATACCTTTGAGTTGAGGTGCAACAGTCTAAATTTGGCTTTTTCAGGTCACATGTTTTCCCACAAGATTGTGGGACATTGTTGTCACATGTACAAACAGTGTTCCAGTTTGGTTTTTATATTTGTGCAGAATAGCACAATTTAAAAAAAAACAACTTCTTTTTAATTTCTCATTGAAAAAAAGACCAAGGGTTATTCCATTTCTTAGCACTGAGACTTGCTTCTAGATGAGATAATAATTATATGGAGTATCACTTTGAGTGAAAATGTGAAATTTACTGTTAATCAAACTAAACTCTAGATTCATAGGCTCTTACTGAGGTGAAAAACAAGCAGCAAACAAACAACATAGACCAACAAAAACAAATAATCTACAGCCTATGTGGAAAGGTGTCCTCGTCTATCCTGACCATCTTTGTAAACTCTCTCAAAAGGATAGTGACTAGAGGGAAAAGGAGGAATGATGGGGTACAGTCCATCCCACTAGGTTCCTTGTGCTTGAATCTCACTTTGACCTCAGTCAGTAATTTAAACAATTCCACCTGAGTGGGAGAGGAGGTCAGTCATTCCTGTAACACCATCCCTTGAGGCTCGGAAATGTTAGCCCAACATCCTTTGACATGGCTTTACAGAGGTCCAGTCGCAGTTTACCTCTCTCTGGACAGGTGTTCGTGGCTGCAGGCCATGCTTGATCTAATGCAGCCATCAGCAGAAGAGGAAGATGTTTTAGTGAAGTTTCCCCACATCCAAATTCAAAATTCTGCTAGGATGGTTGGAAATCGATAGCAGATGGGACTGACGAGCACAAACAGCGTTTCTCCAAACAACTGTGTGTGAGGAACTTCTCAGGAAGTCCCACAGACGGCAGGGGCTCTGACAACACCCCCACGTGTCTCTAGCTTTTCTGTTTCTGGAGGTCCATATCATGTCAGCAAGAACAAACCAACCACTAGACACATGTACCTGAATCCATATCAAACGGTAGACATTTTCAACATAATGGGGGAAAAATCCTGACCATCAAAAAAATCAAAACTCTCAGAGCAACAGGACATTAGGACATGATGATTTAAAACTCACTCAATTCAGAATTACATAATACAACATCATCTTAATTTGCTGCGGACTTAAAGCTTCAGCCTCATAATGATTCCATATTATGACTCGTTCAGCTAGGAGGAAATAATATATAATAAATAAAGTATATTTATAATGCTGAGGGATGTCTTTCTACCTTTTTCTGCTGATAACTGAAAACCAGATACTTTTTAACCTCTGCAAACTATGGCTTTAAGATGGCAAACTTGATTTCAGTTTAATCAGATTCACAATGATGGCAAGTAAAGTTGAGCAAAATGTTACTGAACCTTTTATATATATTTCTTTTAGATTATTGCTCAAAAAGATTTTGGTTGTTTTTCAGTTGAATTCAACAGGATTAATGGCACATTAAAAGGTGGAAACATTTTTTAAACGGTTTATCAAATTTTACAGAACTAACATTTAATTGGGCAACGAACACTTTGAAATCTAATGTATATCATTAAATATCCCAGAAACCACCAATTTTCTTGTTTTATTCGAGGGTAAACATTTACAATCCAAAAACTGTTCACTTTCTCCACATTTCCAGGTTTTGTCTGTACATCATGTTTCAATAGCTTGGAAAGGTCTTGTGAAATACCTTTATGAACAGTTCAAACTGGGGTTGTAGCTTCTTGAGCATGGCTTCTGCTTTGCTGAGGCAGGAATGTCTCTGCTGCTCTTCAAATTCCTGATGGAAAATCAATCATCAACCACAGTAAACATATAAGTGGAAAAACTTTTAAGACATTTGAAAAGCTGGTTATGCTGGATGGGTAGGTAGTAGGGATGCACAGATAGGATAATTTGAGCCAATATCAATATTACTGTTATTACAGAAAACTGATAGTTACTGACATATATATTTCCCTACCCTTTCGACACAGTAAAAAATGACCACACCGCTGACATAGTTTCTCTGGATCAGTTAAACACTCCCACAATCCTGTGCTGCATCACTGTTACGTACCCAAACAAAAACCACATGGCCAACCCCCTCCCCTCCTGAAACACATACACAATCAGCAACAAGATGGAAATATCGGCCCAGTTTTACTTATGGGACCAATATATTAAACATTGACTAACATTGGCCCGATGTCAATGCCGATATTTCATGCATCCCTAGTAGGTAGTATTCAACAGTCTTACCTTTGTATTAGAAAGGTGTTCCAGTGAGGAGATGTGAGCCTCCACTTCAGCTGCAGATGTGGACACGTGGACTTTACAAGCTGCACAATGAAACATTTCCACCTTTGTCATGTGATGGTTTTCCTGCAGACCTGAGAATGCCACAGGGAGTTGTTTGCCAACAACAAAAACTACTTAATAAAAGAAAGCCAGTCATCTTATTTCTGATAGCTTTAATCTGTCAGATGTACTTACCTGGAAATGCATTTTCTTCTACTGCTCGGCTGCAGTGCTGGCTTTTATACACCATCACTTCCTATTGGGAGAAAAATAACTGTTACTCATCTGATTTTTCATACATTTACAATACAAAGAAAGGCACGAATACAAGTCAACAGGACTAATGATCATTTAATAGTGGACTAAATATATGTGTACTGGACGCTATCTTACCTGTAGAAATGCTACTGCCATATCATCGTAATTACTGCTTCGCTGGATGTGCTCCAGTGTATCCCAGTGGCTTTTGCTGTCCAGATGTTCCTCCAGCTCCTGTGCATTGGACAACTCTACATCACAAAGGTCACAGGTGATAGGGCACCTAGAACACAGATATTAAAGTATAATCAAGCGCAACCAACTGAATATCTCCAACTCGTGCTTCCCATTACAACATGTAGGTGACTGCAAACATCTATAAAGCTAATTCTGGAATGGGGTGTTTGGTTTGCCCCTCCTAGTTCTGCAGAAACAGGGGAGTGGAACATGGTGACCTGCAGTGTTTATGGAAAAAAAAGCTGTTAGTTCAAAGGTAGCAAACACAACCTTTTTTCACCTTCCTTTTCTAAACGATGTCCCAAAAGAAACTTTCCTAACTATAAACTGTTACTTTACCTACTAATTGTCAGGATATTAGTCATAACCAAGCATGGGCTGGTTACCGGTATCATGGTATACCAAGCTTTAAAAATGTGAAGTTTTAAAACTGCCAACATTTTTTCTACCATACAGCTCCAACAGTTTAAACTGATGTCGCAGAGCGTCACACTCTAGTGACCACAGTTTTCTCCATTTGTATGGAGCATATAGTGCAGTGCTGCCCCTCCCCCACTCCTCATTCTGCTCAACTGGTTAAAAAAAAAGACTAAACTACTCAACTTTCCCCAGATCAAAAGGACGAATTCACCTGTTTGTAAAACATTCCCATCATGAAAAGACCAAAGGAGTGCCGCCCGTCACTCTTACTGAGTTCATGTTTTACACTACAGTTGGCAAGTTACCAGAAACACCTCCAGGCTGATAACCAGAGCAGACAGCCTGACTAATTAACCAGCTAACCTCAGCTTGTTGATGACAATCTCTACAATAAGCACTGGAGAACATCTGAATTTAGTGAGTGTTTTTTGGATATTTTGCTTAAGTCTATGTATTAAAATCCAATTTTTTACAATAACTGATAAAAAAAAAAACAACTATAGAAGAAAAAAGGACAGTCGAACTTGGCTTTGTTTATGATGTAATTATGCTTATTGAAAACTAAATGATATTAGGGCTGTTTCAAATGTCCATCTTCTGTCCGGAATTCCCCAGCTGATTTTCCGTTTTTCCCTATAGGACATTTTATAGAGTGTAATTTGTGAATGTATATTAAGATTAATAAAAAGAAATAAATTACAAAAACAAAACACAAATAATTCATGTTGTAAAAAACATTCTACATTATTTTAGCAGCAATGGGGAATATCTGTTGATTTTCTGCTGTAAATCCCAGAAATAAGATCATGTTACACATTTTTGCTTAAGCATTACGTGCTAATCTCAAGATACTATGGTACTTTTACTCAGGATTATATTACCATGAAAATCCCCCAGCAGCCCATGTCTAGGACAGCGATTCCCAACCAGGGGTGAGCACATTGCAGGGCGTATGTGGAAACACGTAATATTTTATTTCTCAGATGACAGATAAATATCATCAGTTAGTAGGGATAATTATTGGATGTGTGATGCTTTATTAGGACCAAGGTGAAAAATACACAAAGCGTTATTCAACCAAAAAAGGCACAATAAAACAACAAAGTCCTGTTTGAAGTTCGGCACAAGCTGTGTAGAGGATGAAGCAAACAAAAGAAGGTGCTCTTGTCTAATGAGACCAAATTTTTACTTTTTCCATCTACACAGAAAAAGTTGTGTGTGCCAGAATGTTTTGGGAGGATCTTTTCAGCAGAGACAGGATAGCTGGGCAGAGTCGATGGGGAAATGGATAAAGTTAAATACAGGGCAGAAGTCCGCCTTTAAAGCTGAACAACAACCTGAAAACATACAGCCAGAGCTACAATAGAATAGTTTCCATCAGCACCACCATGTGTTAAAATGGTCCCGTCTAAGTCCACGCCTAAATCCAATTGAGAAAACGGGGCAAGTCTTAAAGATTCATGTTCACCTATTCTCTCCAAGTCGGACTGAGCTTGAGATATTTAGCAAACAGGAATGAGGAAAATGTAAATCTCTTCATGTGGAAAACTGACTTGTAACTGTTGCAAATATGTGGTTTACTCAGAGGGCTGAACACAATCACACCAAACACCTTTTCACATTTTTAGTTGTAAAAAAAAATAAAACTTAAACCCTGTATCACTTTCTGTCGTCTACAATATTAGGGATGCCTTTGTTGGTCTATCATATATGCATTGTTTGTGGTAGTTTCTGCGGTAGTATTGTGAGAGGAACTGTAAAAATAACATTGAGTATGCTAGGTGCTTACTTGCTCAGTTTTGCATTTTCCCTCCTCGTCAGCTTCGGAGGACGTGGCTCTTGATCAAGTCCTGTTAAACAACATTATATGAAAAAATAAACAGCAAATAAAACTTATTTCAAGCAATGACATCAGTTTAGGTGCAAAGAGCTAACATGAACGTTGATTTACCTCTTTCTACATATCCCAATTCATGATGATCTCGCTTTAACCTAGGTGGGGATACCCTGAGAGTAGGAGTCATCTACAAAGAAAGAAAGGACAAAGTGGCAACCTGTTATAATATCATAAGACAAGAAAACAGTCTTTTGGATAAGAATAAATGTTCACATAAAAAACATGTTCGGCCAAACATTTGAAAAACTTTTAGTGCTACCTCTCTCGGATATTCAGGAAGTGGTATTCCATCCTCTCCATTGGTCCCTGTTCCTCTGAAGGATTCAGGAATACACTGGGTGGAAGACCCATGAAGTCTGTCAGGAGTGTGAACTCTTGGCTCCAAGTGTCCACTTGGGTATTCGTAACCTGGACACTCAAGTCGTTTACTTTCTGGGCTATAAGTACGGCTTTTAGGCAGAATATGCCCTGGACTCAAATCTCGGCTCTCTGTGGGTCTGGCTGCCGGCACAAACTCCTGTCTTTCGAGCGGATGGTTTGCAGTCTCAGGAAAAGACAACTCCCAGTGCCTGCTGTCCCTGTCTGGAGACAGACGCTGGCATCTCAGGCTGTTATCCTGAATAGAAGGGGACAGCTGGCAGTCTTGAGCTTGTAAAGTCCCCGCCTCATTATCTGATGACAGAGGGCTGTTGGGGTCATAAAGTTCAGTCCTATGAGTCAGGGGAGAAGTAAAAACTTTGATACAGATGCTTCCAGTAACAACACAATTTTAACCACAAGGTGATTTGAAAAGGCTTTAGCAACAAAACAGAAATGGATGCTTTGAAAATCTAATAAAACAAATTCCAACAAGTAGTGAGGCATAGCATCTGTTGGCCAAAAGGCTTCTAACCTCGAAAAAATGTGGTTTTCCTAGGTGAAACAGCAGATGGGAAATATTTAACATTCAGACTGTCAGCATCAAAGAGAACAATTTGAACAAACACTGTTCACCTCACCTCGTAGCATCACTTGGACTTTTGTCCTCGGAGTTCTCATCCTGTTTATTAATCGGCTGGAATGAAGATTTCCATTTATCAACAGAATTGTCCTCTGCAAAATACAAACAACACCTGAAGAAACTGTTTCATAAATGCTGTTTTCCAGTCCTGTAATGCTAACAATGACATCAAGGCTTTTTCACACAGAGTTACTGCCTGCAAAACCATATGGTCACATTTTCATTTCAGAAAAAAACTAATGAGTGAAACAATAAATAAATCTCCCTGCACAGTGCTTGGGTTTGCAATACAAAAAAAAAACATAAGAAAAACCATTAAACATTTCAAAAATAACATTTTCAAATTTAAAAAACTTTTACATCACAATTAGCAATATAACATACAGCTTGATGCACACACTGGTGTATTTTGTTTGATATCCTCTTCAGTTGTTCTCAACAAGCTAAAAAAGCTAAAAATTGCATAGTTTTCCAGTTTAATATACACTATGTTGCCAAAAGTATTTGCTCCTCTGCCGTTAGGGTTTAATACACTGCTCAAAAAAATAAAGGGAACATTCAAATAACACATCCTAGATCTGAATGAATGAAATATTCTCATTGAATACTTTGTTCTGTACAAAGTTGAATGTGCTAACAACAAAATCACACAAAAATCATCAATGGAAATCAAATTTATTAACCAATGGAGGCCTGGATTTGGAGTCACACACAAAATTAAAGTGGAAAAAAACACTACAGGCTGATCCTACTTTGATGTAATGTCCTTAAAACAAGTCAAAATGAGGCTCAGTATTGTGTGTGGCCTCCACGTGCCTGTATGACCTCCCTACAACGCCTGGGCATGCTCCTGATGAGACGGCGGATGGTCTCTTGAGGGATCTCCTCCCAGACCTGGACTAAAGCATCCACCAACTCCTGGACAGTCTGTGGTGCAACGTGACGTTGGTGGATGGAGCGAGACACGATGTCCCAGATGTGCTCAATCGGATTCAGGTCTGGGGAACGGGCGGGCCAGTCCATAGCTTCAATGTCTTCATCTTGCAGGAACTGCTGACACACTCCAGCCACATGAGGTCTAGCATTGTCCTGCATTAGGAGGAACCCAGGGACAACCGCACCAGCATATGGTCTCACAAGGGGTCTGAGGATCTCATCTCGGTACCTAATGGCAGTCAGGCTACCTCTGGCGAGCACATGGAGGGCCGTGCACCCCTCCAAAGAAATGCCACCCCACACCATTACTGACCCACTGCCAAACCGGTCATGCTGAAGAATGTTGCAGGCAGCAGATCGCTCTCCACGGTGTCTCCAGACTCTGTCACGTCTGTCACATGTGCTCAGTGCGAACCTGCTTTCATCTGTGAAGAGCACAGGGCGCCAGTGGTGAATTTGCCAATCCTGGTGATCTCTGGCAAATGCCAAGCGTCCTGCACGGTGTTGGGCTGTGAGCACAACCGCCATTTGTGGACGTCGGGCCCTCATACCATCCTCATGGAGTCGTTTCTAACCGTTTGTGCAGACACATGCACATTTGTGGCCTGCTGGAGGTCATTTTGCAGGGCTCTGGCAGTGCTCCTCCTGTTCCTCCTTGCACAAAGGCGGAGGTAGCGGTCCTGCTGCTGGATTGTTGCCCTCCTACGACCTCCTCCACGTCTCCTGGTGTACTGACCTGTCTCCTGGTAGCGCCTCCAGGCTCTGGACACTATGCTGACAGACACAGCAAACCTTCTTGCCACAGCTCACATTGATGTGCCATCCTGGATGAGCTGCACTACCTGAGCCACTTGTGTGGGTTGTAGAGTCCGTCTCATGCTACCACGAGTGTGAAAGCACCACCAACATTCAAAAGTGACCAAAACATCAGCCAGAAAGCATAGGTACTGAGAAGTGGTCTGTGGTCCCCACCTGCAGAACCACTCCTTTATTGAGTGTGTCTTGCTAATCGCCAAAGATTTCCCCCTGTTGTCTTTTCCATTTGCACAACAGCAGGTGAAACTGATTGTCAATCAGTGTTGCTTCCTAAGTGGACAGTTTGATTTCACTGAAGTTTGATTTACTTGGAGTTATATTGTGTTGTTTAAGTGTTCCCTTTATTTTTTTGAGCAGTGTAGAATGTCAGCAAACCCTTTGCAGCTATAACAGGGGGTGTTTTTGGAAATCTTCGACCATTCCACCAGAAGTGCATCTGTAAGGTCAGATGCTGATGTTGAACAAGAAAACTAAGCTTTCAGTCTCTGCTCTTATTAATCCAAAAGGTCTTCCATCGAGGTTAGGTCAGGACTCTGAAGACAAGTCCTAGCACACCAAACTCGCTCAACCATGTATTTATAGACCTTGCTTTGGGCATTGGTGCTCATGTTGGAACAGGAAGGAGACAAATATCTCCCACAGCGCTGGGAGTATGAAATGGTCCTGGTATGCTGAAGCATTAAGAGTTCCTTTCACTAGAACTAAACTTTTGAAAAACAGCCCAACACCAAAATCCCCTCTGCACCAAACTTTACAGCTAACAGGATGTGGTGCCACCAGTGCCATTCTCCTACTAACTGCCAAGCCCAGACATTTACTTTTTGTACACTACCACTTCGTTTCCAATCACTTCCATCCATCCGTTGTCTATATCCGCTTATCCTGTCCATTTTGTAGGGGGGCTGGTTGCTATCTGCAGCAGTCATTGGGTGAGAGCTAGGCTACACCCTGAATAAGTCACTAGTCTCTCACAGGGCAATACAGAGACAGGGGATGGTCAGGTGCTAGGGGTTTGTCCTGTAGCAGTTGGGTTGCCGTTCCTTGCGCAAAACACTTTACCCGCCTTGCCTGCTGATTGTGGTTAGAGGGTCCGGTGGCACCGATTGTATGGCAGCCCCATTTCTGTCAGTCTGCCCCAGGGTAGCTGTGGCTACCACTGTCTGTGTGTGAATATGTGTATGAATGGGTGGATGACTGATTGTAGTGTAAAGCGCTTTGGAGTCCTCAGACTTGATAATGTGCTATACAAGTGCAGGCCATTTGCCATTTACATGCACAGAGAGAACATGCAAAATCCATTCTACGATTTGAACCCCCTGCAACAGCACCAGCACCTGAATGTGGGATGTTTTGGAGCAAGGAAACTGCACAAATAGACCTATTTCAAGGGTTCCGCACTCAAATTCACTGACATCTTAAAGTGATCCATTCTTTTATAAATGTTTGTAGAAGCAGACTAATTTCCTAGATTTTTGATTTTATACACCTATAGCAATGGCATTATCTGTAACACCTGAATTCAACGATTTGGAGAGGTGATTCAATATATTTGGTAAAATAGTGTATATCGTTACAAAAGCAGACAAATATCACTGTAATTTGCTAATTCTTTTGGGCTCCATTGAAAAATAAATTTTAAAAACTACAAAAATGTCTATTCTCTGCAATAAGCACAGGATTTTGGTCACTTTTTTGAAAACGCTTACTGTATTTTATGTATATCTCACTGGATTTTGGTGAACCAAGGGCTATTTTTCAGTAAAAGTCACTAGATAGATAAGGTCCTATTTACTATGCTATTAAAGAGAATGCATAAAGCATGGTTTGATAAATGACTGATATTTAGTCAAAAGGAAGAAATTTTAATTTGTTGGAAACATTTAATTAAAAATAACGTCTCTATCTGCATCAACCTACTGTGGTTTAGAAATCTTGACCTGGAGTCGGGGGGCACACAAATGGCACCCTAGATGCACTTTGGACACCCTTGACTTAAGGTGAAATACGTTTCCGCTGTTTACCATATGTATTTTGTTAGTATACTTGCCATATGTTATTGAAAACCTAAATTCATTTTAAATACCTTAAGGTATATTTATTTATTTATTTCTCTCATTACCACTATGTATATGTGCACATCCATAGCAGCAATGAGATACCTGATGAGGCATCAGCTTTTTGTAGGAGTGTCCCGTTTCTTGGTGCAATATTGGTTCAGGAATAACCTGAGTGAGTATGAATGTGCAAAACATGAACCTGCAGCGTTTTGTAGCTGAGTCTTGGGAGGCACGTCAGATGTTCCTGAAATGCGTTTCATAGCTTCCATAAAATGCTGGGGGACCCTGGAACCAGAAACAGTACGCACATAAGACTGGGCTCCTCGGCAGAAATACCTAAACAGTAGTAAGTCAACAAGCCAGGAAGCTATGCTAGCTGAGCTAGTTTTGATTTAGCTGGGAAGGAAGCAAAGAGAATAATAATAACTGCCAAGAAGAACATGGAGAACTGATAACTCTTTCAACAAACACGCAGCACTAATGTAATTTAAAGAAAATCACTATGTTTTCTAAAAAGGCCAATGTTTACAGGAGGGTAAAGCTCATATAAATTAGTCCGTCAGCTACGCAAGTCCCAGAAGACTGCACAGAGCTAATAGTTTACAAACCTTGGAACTGGCGCCTGTTTTAATCCCAGAACAGCTGTTTGGGGTCTAGCTGCGGGTTCCCACCGAGTTCTGTTATGGCGTTTCATAATTTCTGCAAAAACCTACGGTATGTTGTGTCTTTAAATGGTCTTAAAAGGTGTACTGAGGCTAAATAAATCTCTTTCGCTAAAAACCTGCTGCTTTACCAGATACCCAACGACAGGTGGCAGCAACACTCAACGCAGTTGCAACGAACTCTTCTTCTTCCTCTTATGTTGTTTTATAGCGGTTGGTAGACCAACTATAACCACCATTACCGCCACCAACTGGACTGGAGTGTAGACAGGAATTTAACTGAGAAAACCCCCAAACCAGAGATTGTTTTTTGATAAAGTAGTGTTTTTCAAAAATGCCATGACTTGAACTTTTTCTTAATTATATTTAGCCCAAAAAGATTTTCAATTCTGAAGTTAACATTAAATTTATTTTAATTTATTATTTAATTTATTTATTAACATTTAATTTATTCAGGGGTTAGAGGACAGCTCATGGAAGCATGAGCTGTCCTCTTTCTGGTTCATATGTGTTGCACTCTATTAAAACAGCGTGTAGAGATTCAGAAAAACTGAAATTATCCCATAACCCTGATATATGTTTTCCAATAACTTTAATTGTTTTGTCAAGACCTGTGTGATCTATTCTAAGATGTTTAATATCTAATGTTTTCTGTGTTTTCATGTTCATTCAGCACTACTCAAAGGAATCTGAAGTTCTAAGCTTTTAGATTGTAATTGTGTGGCAAGCATATCTGTATCTTTGTTTCCCTCTAGTCCAACATGTGCTGGAACCCAAACAAATTCTACAGTGACTTTTTTGGGTTTAAAATATTTTTACACAGTAAACCATTCTGGAACATACATGTTCTTATTTTTGATTAATTTATGCAAGAATAAAGAATAAATGGGTTAATAAAGAGCCAAGTTGGAATGTCTGAGTAAGACACCATTAGACAAAAATCTATTGTATGGAATCCTGCATATTTACCAACCTAACCAAACCAATATATGTTGGTTTCTTCTACGCTCCAAACATTTGGTTTCTTTTGACCAGAGCACCTTCAATTCAATTCAATTCAATTCAATTCAATTCAATTCAAAGTACTTTATTAATCCCAAAGGGAAATTATTGTTGTTGTAGCTCATATTATACAGCTTTCTTCAAAGAGCCGTTGTAGATGCTGATGGCTGTGGGCAGGAAGGATCTCCTGTAGCGGTCAGGATTACAGCAGATCTGAAGAAGCCTCTGCCTGAAGACACTCTGTTGTTGTACAACAGTCTCGTGAAGGGGATGCTCAGGGTTCTCCATAATGTTCTTCAGTTTATGAAGAATCCACTTTGGCCCAAGGTTATAAAGAGTGGGGGGGGGGGGGGGGGGTACAGAGATGAGTTTTCAGACCTCTGGCCCAGGGGTAGAAGCTGTTGTTAATACTGATGTGTGACTGATCTGAAGCTCTATTCAGAGAGCAGCTGCTATGATACTGTGATGGCCCCCTAGCTTTTCCTGAAAAGCAGTAAGGATCTGGACATAGGCCCCCAAATAAATGGCCAGGGCACCCAATTATTTTTTGTTTAAAATTCAGGTTTTGATTACCTTTTGCACTGCCTTCCTGTCCTCAGCTGTGGAGCTTGTGTACCACACACCTAGACAGCATGTCCCCACAGTGGGGTGATAGAGGCCCAACAACAGCTTCATTCTTTTTCTAAGGACATACAAGAAGTGAAGGTGCCTGCAGGATCTTCTCCACCAGGGTCTTGGTGATGTGTGTCCAGGAGAGATCGACCCCGGTGTAGGTAGGTGCCCTGAAAGCAGAAGGTGGTGACGGTTTCTACACGCGCTCTATTTTTAAGAATGGGGGTCCTCTGCTGTCTGTATTGTTTTGAGTTATAGTTAAGAGTGTTTATAGAGAAAAGTGCATTAAACCTGTTTTTGATACAGTACTTGATTACTGGGAGTTCAGGTAGATTTATCGCTAGTTCTTGCTGTTAGTCCAGGGTGAGAACTTTATTATACTGAACCCCACCTCAAGAGAAGTTGAGACCATTTCTAAGTCTAAACTGGCATCAAAAAGCTTCACCAAGCTAGCACAAGCACACAATTTTAATCAGTTTGATTCCCAAATTCAGTGTTACTGTATTTGGAAAACATAAAAACATTTAGTAGACTTTGAAAACAGAATGAGATGACTGCTGTTGTTACATTGTACCTTCTTTAAATTACTATATTTTTTAATAGAAAATATCACTGTTAAAATTTTACAGGAACATGTGTTCCTTATAGCAACCAACAATGCATTAAAGCCTGATGATTGAATACCAACCAGTAATGTAATAAGTTATTACATTATTGGTGTAGCATTAAGAAAATCCCTTGAAAATTGAGAAACTGCAGTCAATAATTGTACAACACAGAAATAGAACTGCATTTCCTAGAAAAAAAGATTTTTTTGCATCAGTTTCTGTGCATCTAGTTTAATAAAATCGTACAGTGGATGGAATAGTGCCCTTATTCAAGGACACGCAGCATTTTCTCTCCTTAGTTTTAGTTTTTACGCCATTTTGAGAATTATCGGCCCTAAAAAAATCACTTTTATCTTTTTTTAGAAAGTTGATTTTTCCTATATTTAAAATTGTAATTTTATGTTTTGAGAAAATTTTAATGAATTATTGTGAAGTGCCTTTGATGTTCAATCATTTAATGGAACGTATTGGAATTCAGTCAGAGAACAGTGGTCATGTGACCTAAACAGTTACTACTTAATAGATTATTTTTCAAAATTTTTTCTTGCCTTGCCAACAACATTATGAGGTCTTCCACTACTAGAAAAATGTTATCAGATTACTGGCTTTATTACACTTAAAATGGCTAAAATGATTTTAAACACTGGACATCATTAAGTTGCTGGTTTCTATATGTCAGCCTTTGTTGACTAACTGATTCCAGCTGTTCAATAGCCTGTATGTACACCTAACAGACTGACTGCTCAGCACACACAGTCTATAAAGACTTGGGTGTGTGGTTCTTTCATGCAACATCCTCTCGTTACAAGATAATCTGTTAGTTTCCAAATATGGAGTAATTTGTGTATTTGTGCCAACGTCTTATGATGTGGTGTCGCTTCCTGGACGCCACTTTTTTGTTCTCTATAAACCCAGTGAAAGATGTCAGCAAATACACTAAAATAACTTAAACCATAATTATTTACATTGGTATTGATTTACTTCCCACTTACAGGACCAGAGGCTTGTATGAGGCTGAAAAACACTTTTTGTAGCCATGAACAAAGTTTTGGGAGAATTTGGAAGGATACGTTCCTGCTTTTTAGATCAGAATTAGTAAAGTTTAGTTAAAGTGGTTGTTTTCCTGAAATTGAGCCGATTTTTAATCCCAATCCACAATTTTTCAACAGACTGAGGTGGGGGCTTTGGTGAGGCAATTCAGGGAGCCTTACAAAACCAGTTTCATTGTGTATTTGGAATAACTACCTTGTTGCAACACCCAACTAGGTCCAAGTTTCATTCTGACAAAAACTGTCACCTTCTGAGGAAAAGAAATTGGTCACATTCTTTAAACATCCCACAACCACCAAAGCTCCAGCTGATCATAAACTTGAAGATGCTGGGACCCCAGCATCACTGAGGTTTACAACGACATGGAATCAGAGGGTGCTGATTACAATTTAACACTTTCAAGCTTGAATGAAAATTTAAAGTTGCCTCCTTGGAAAAGCCAAATGCTTTCAGGAGAAAGTTTTTCTGGTCAGACGAGACCAAGACTGAGACCACAGTAGCAGGAAGAATGTTTGGAGGAGTCAAGGTGAGGCTGACAACTTATGAACACAAACAAAAAGCAACCGTAGCAGTGGTAGCATCATGCTGAGGGCCTGTTTCACTGCCAATGGTAATGGTGCATTGCACAAAGTGGATTCATTAATAAAAAAAAGAACTAGCTCCAAATTGTCTAATTTCACCTCTAGATGTTTGAAACTTGGACACAGCTGGGTTCCCATACACAAACCTATCGGGTTTAGCATTGTATGGGCTAAAATTTAGCATCTGGAACGGCTTTAACTTCAGTTCAGGGGAAAATGTCGAAATTTTTTTTAAAGGGGTTGGGCCCTTTTGTCAAAAAGCAAAAAATTTTAAAATCAATTCTCCCGTTTCTAAAAAAATTGGTGATCAAACACAAAAGCCGGGAATTTATACCAGAAGCTTGTTTATGGCGACATACAGCGGGGTTTTTTTTCCCTTTATAATTGTTAAAAACACATGTTTTTAAATATTAGTACCCGGTTTGTTTTTTTTAAATTCCTTTTAGGTTTAGAAAAATCCCCCCCCAAAAAAAAAAAAATTTTTAAAACATATGCACATACTTCATTATTCCAACAGAATGGTTCAAATACATCAATAACTACATCGTTAAATGACCAGCCTTGAAAGGGGCCCTTTTTTGGGGAATTTTTTGGTACAAACCCTTGACAAAGGAAAAAAAAACAAAAAAACATGGGGCCCCACGAAATCTTTAGGTCCAGCCTGGTGGGGTCTAAAGGGACAGGTCAAAATTGTTTTCCCCTTCCTCACAAAGGGTTATTTTTTAAATGTCTGCCCGGGCACGGGGGAGCTCCCCTTTTCCCCACCTTGACAGGACTCAGAGACCTAAACACTGCTGATCCTTTCATTCCTGTAAAAATCCTAGCTAGTTCAATCTGGAACAGACATTGTCAGTGAAATAATATAAATGGGTGAATTTAAATTTTTGGAAAGAAATAAAATGGGGGGTTTGGGGAGAGCAAAAACCCCTGGGGAAGAAAATAAGTTGTTTTTTCTAATCACTAACTTTTTTACCAATGTTTTCCTCAGGGGGGAATTTGGTTTTCCTAGTAGGGGGGCTGAGGCCATTTAAAACCTTTTTCACAGTCTTTTAAGCAACGCAAAAAAGAGCAGCCTTGTTTGGGTCGTATTTTCTGCGGCTTGGACGGGAAAAAACCGGGGCCCTTTGGGTGGGAAAAAAGTCTGAAAGGAAAAAAAAAGGAAAATTTTGACACTGATCGTTTGACTTGTGAAACAAATATAGAATGATGTAATATCTCAGAATCAGTGTTATATTTTCAGTTGTGACCAGTTAATATACAATCAGCGTGCTGATTTATCTGCCTAGGGTTTAAAGTGGGGAAGAAAATTTTTTTTTTTATTAAATTAAACCACAGGGAAACAGAAAAATATGCCCCAAAAATAGTTTTAAAGCACATTATTACATGACAGTAAGAAGGGAAAAATTTTAAAAGTTATTTCCCGTCCACAAAAAACAATTTTCTGATTTCCCACTCACCTTTGGGGGAGATCAATAATGGTCAGGCAGTGATCTACATTTGCTTTTATTGCCCAATAAAACTGCAAACTTTGAACATGAAATGACAAATGTGATACATGAGCTCTGAAGAACACTTAAAGGGTTACAAAGATGTACACTTAAAGAATAAAGGCAGACATCATCATCATCATCAGTAGGTGACTGAGCTACTGGTCACTCTCAATAGGATGCCAAAAAATTAAAACATGACTTAAAAAAATTAGAGCCCAAAAAGATTTTTGGTTCTTTCCTCACCCCTCAGTCCCCCACACAGGGGCCAAATAAGGGAACCCTTCACAAAGTTTTTTCATCATCAAAACCTTTGGTACAAAGGGAAAAAGGGCCCTTAGTGGGGCAATCTTTTCAAACCGTGAGGTACAGGTATATTTTGGGGGTTTTGAGTTTTAAAACTCAAGGTCATTTTGTTAGCTACAGGATTACACATAAAGAAAATATGACAAGTATGTCAAAAACTACCAAGAAAGTGAGTGCTGTGTTTTTTTTTTCTTTTTACTTCTATAAGATCTAAAAAATGGGCCCGTGAAAGCCCCTCTAATGAAAAGGGCCGAAAAAAACGAAAAAATTTGTTTTTTTTTTGGTCTTTTGTTTTTCGAAAAAAAAAATTTTGCCCCGCGTTTTAAAGGGAAAAAAGACTTTTTCCCCTGGTTTTTCAATTATACCTGAGTATCTAACAAGACTAATGAAATTAAATCTACATTTATCACTGGAGAGAAATGTTTTGGTTAAAAGAGAATAAAGTTACTTTTGTTTTCTCCAAAATGAATAAAATAATATAAAAATGATTGAATGAGATATATATAGCGCCTTGCTAAACTATTCACTCCCCTTTGAACCGTTTCCCATTTTGTCACATTATTACAGCCAACTTCAGTGTATTTCATTAGGATTTTATGTGACAGACCAACACAGCAGCATCATTGAAAAGACTTGACTTGTGATAACAATAACATCTAGTCGATATTTGGAAACAAGAAAAACTAACAGTATGGTTGGGTTTGTTACTGTCACTATTTTTCCACTCTTGGTTCTGTGGGAGCATTAATAAATATCACCATATTAAAATAAATTAACTGAAAGCAGTTATTGTTTGCAGTTTAGCGGTAAAATTACACTACTTATTGGGAAAAAGGTGTACAGAAATACGCACTGAAAAGGGGGTTTTGCCCGTATTTATGTTTTAGGGTTTTGAAAAGAATGCCATTAGAAAGTAGAAAACCTTTTTAAACTTTTCGAAAAATTCTGCAATCAACTGCTATCGTCTATTTTATCCTTATCTAATAAAATCCCACAAAAAAATTGTTTTACAAAATCCCCGTCCCTTCCCCCCCCTTTTAAATCATAGGAATGTATGATACAAAATTGGGCCCCATGTTTTTTACAATCTTTTTAAAAACCCCAAAAAAACTGGAAAAAAAGTGGCATTGGGATTTGAAATTTGCCCTTTCCCCTTGCCCCTAGATGTCCCTTTGGCCCCCCTTTTCTTTCTCCTGCCCCTAATTTTTCCCCAACCCCCCAAAAAAAACAGGCCCGGGAAATTTTAAACGAGTTAAAAACCGCTTTTTCTGTGAAACCCTCAAAGGGTTTTTTAGGAAAAATTAGTGCACAAACGCATCCCTGGGGAAACCCAAGGAACCTGGGAGACAGGCAGAGAGTCTGGGTTTTGGGAGTTTTAAAAAAGCTTGGTTTGAACCCCCAATATCCCAAGCTTTAAAATATCTCACAGACCATTTTTTCCCCCCAAAATCTTTAAAAGAGTATAATACAATCGCAAACCTACCAAGACGTGGCTGTCCACTGACAGGCAAAGCAAGGAGAGCCAACGTAACAGCCACAAATCTAGCTTTTATGGAAGTATAGCAAGAAGAAAACCATAATTGGAAAAAAAGCAATAAAAAATTAATTTGTGGTTTACATGCAGGAGATACAGCAAACATATGAAAGATGTGCTAATCAGATGACACTGAAATAAAAGTTGTTGGCCTGTTACCGAAAGCAATGTGTGGTGGAAAACTAAAGCACCCTGAATACACAACTCCATTGTGAAACACGGTGCTGGCAGCATCAGGCTGTGGAGATGTTTTTCTTCAGCAGGGTCAGTGATGCTGGTCAGACATTATGAGAAAATTGATGGAAAATTGATGCAAAATACAGGGTAATCCTGAAGGGACGCCTGTTAATCAATGCAACAACTTGATACTGGGGTAGAGGTTCACGTTCCAGCAGGACAACAACCCTAAGACTTCACATTACCACAGACACACACACAAACACCATGGGGGGGCTGTGCTCAGGGGACACAGTGTGGTCCCCTGGCTCCTGCCGCAGAGCAGGGGGGCTGGGGATGTGTGGATGGCCTGGGGGTTTCTGACAGTGCAAACACACAAAAACACACTTATTTCTACACGTACACACACCAGCACACAATCACTAAATGGTTGAAGGTCATAAAAACACAGGTTACTGTAACATCAATTTTGCCTGCCTACTTTAATGCTGGATTGAATCTGGAATTAATAAAATTATTCATGCAATTAGGGTACGGTCTTGAGAGATCCTTTTTTTGCAGCAAAAATGCCCTGGCACTTGTAAGTAACCATGTGCTCCGTCTGGTATACCTGAAAAATCCATGACAGGACACGTTAAAAAATAAAGGCAAGCTGACAGATTTTGTTCTTTTTTGCTAAGAAGAATGGTGTTGGAATCGACTTAAGTACTAAATGCATATCTGGCATGCCAATTTTTAAGATTTCTATTTGAGAAAAATTAGAAAATTGTTTCACTAAACAGTTGGCTACTTTTCTCTGTTGGTCTATCACATGAAACCTTAAAATAAATTTAAGTGAAAATCCAAAAGTTTAAGAAAGAATACTCCTGCAAGTCACTGCACTTACCAACAAAAAACAATGCATCTTTGAAGCAATATTAATATTAGCAACCAATATACTCTGAAATGATCAGGTAAATGCAAAATTCCACAATAATTAAGGTTTTTCTTTTCGATGTCTTTCATGTGGTTTTTGTTCTACAAGCCACTAAAGGAAACATTTGTTTCTCTGCTGATACTCTCTTTAATTTCCACAGGCAGGGTGTCAAAAAGATGGTCCTCCACGATAAGGCCATTTTTACGCAGCAGCCGGCAGTTTCCTAACTGAGCGGGCAATCTGTCCAGGCAGTTTCCTCTAAGCTCCAGCTGTGTGAGCTGCACCAGTTGACCCGTGATCTCTGGCAGAGTGGTGAGTGCATTTTGGCCTAGACAAAGAACCTTCAGCTTGGTGCATCTGAAGAGAGGTTTGGGCAGGGTTTCCAGCTTGTTTGAGTTAATGGCCAGATGTTGGAGGTTGTTGAGGAGACCCACATCTGGTGGAAGCACTGTAATGGAGTTATGGCCCACATCCAAGTGTCGCAGTTTGGGAAGAGTAAACAAGGCTGAAGGAAGGGACTCCAGTTTATTGTGAGAAAGGTGGAGAGATTCCAGAGATTTGACATGACCAATGGATGATGGGATAGTGATGATTTTGTTGTGCCAAAGTTTTAGGCATGTCAGCCTCTTGAGGTGCTGGAAGCTGATGATCTCTTCTATAGTTCTGATGTTGTTCGACTTCAAATCAAGTTCCTGCAAGTTGGTCAGGCTAAAGATAGCATGGGGGATCCTTTCCAGTTCGCAGTTGAGGAGCTCTAGTTCAATGAGGCTAGTCATTTTTTTCAGACTGTTCAGTACTAGCAGTTTTGTCCCATCGTTGTGCACCACTAGTCGAAGAAGATGCGGCGAGAGCTCTGTGATGTTCGTTGGAATTTTTGTTAGGTTGCTCTTCAGGCATAATGTCTTCAAATGCCTCAAATCTCTCATAGACTCCAAACCAATCATTTTGTTGTTTTCCGAATTCAAGTTGCCCATTAGGTAAAGCTCCCTCAGACTCCGCAGCAAATAGACCCAAGGCGGTATCTCAGCAACATCTGTGAATTTAACATGCAGCCGGCGCAGGTGATCCCGTAGGAAAGCAAAACCTGTTTGCTCTACTTTGGCTGGACAGTGGGAAAGATGCAGCTCCTGCATGCTGGTCATTTGGGAAACCTTTGCAGAAAATCTCACCTCAGGAATCAGCTCCAGTTTCAGCACTTCCAAATCTGTCAGGTCGAACACAGCATTTGGGAGACCAGACAGCATAAACAGGTGCAGCTCCTGCTGGTCATGTGCATTGCGTGTGACGTGTTGCTTTAATTTTTCAAATGTCCACTCATGATTGAGGCTGATCTCCCTCAATTTGTTCTCACTGACCTCAGATAAGAAGACACCAAAACGTTTGGAATAAAGTTGATCGTACTGGTCGACCATGTGCAAGAGGAATGCAAAGTCATTTTTGACATCCGGAATGTCGCTAAAGCTGCTCTCTTCCCTTACCTTCTCAAAGGAATACTCTTTTAGAGGTCGTCGGAACACCCAAAACAGGGAGTAAAGGCATGTTATCCCATAGATCAAGATCAATGCCATGTAGGTAACGAGCAGCTTCTTCAGCATGAAAGCCATGTTGTGCGTACAGTAGAATCTTTTATAGCCTGTTAGCTGTTCTATGCCTGGTTCACAACAATGCCTAAATGTTATTTCAGCCAAGAAGGTGGAAGTGTAGGACAAGATCAAAATAAATTTAACAGTTTTGACAGAGGTTTGGGCTACATAGAGTTTGTAAATGAAATCACTGTCCTCCACGTGGGCTCTGAACTTTCTCACCTTCTCAAACAGAGCTTTGGCCTGCTCTCCATCCTTTTTATCCAGGATTGTCATGCTGCTTGGGACCTCTGCAATGGGCTTATCTGCAGAAAACTTGACCCCGAGCATTGGTGTGGATTGGTTGGCATCAGCACCTTCATCCTTCCCCTCTAAAGACACCTGTTTTGGCCCTGAAGAGCTGACCGTCAGCCTCTGTTTGTTCTCCTCAGAATCCTCACAAGCAGTTTCAGACAAAGCTTTTGTTGTCCAAGGAGACTCAAAACAACGCCCCAAAATAGATACAAAATGCTCAATCTTTGAACTTGTTTTGGGGTATTTGAACCAGAAATTGCTACTGACCATGAGAATGATGGTGTGGATAAGTGTGAGGTATGGAAAGTATTTGGAATACCAAGGCAAGGCAACATGGTAACACATTTGGTTGATAAAGACATATTGTTGAAAGTCCAGGTTCGTCTTAACCCCTCTTGGTTCAGTTTTAGGGACAGTCTTCTGCGCTGCCACGGCAGGCCGATGAGTTGTGAGAATACCGGTGATGGCCTTGTTAGAGAGCTCCGTAGTGACTGAAGAGATGGTGGTTGTAACAGGGGCTCCAGTGGGTCTTGCCGAGGATGCTGTTTGAGGGGGGCACAAGTTGGCTTCCGTTTCTGAAGCTTCACCTGTTTCTTCAGGATAGGGAAGGCAAGCGACATTGTCCTTGGTGATCTGCATGGTCATTGCAAATATGGCCAGCATGAGCATGACCAGGCCCAAGTAGTCCATAAAGACGTCCCACCATGGCTTTAAGATGCGGTACGTTGGCTGGATGTCGTTCAGGGAAGCAACTTCAGTGAGTGTAAACATCACTGCAATAAAAAGAGAGGAGAACAGAAGTAATCTTATTTAGATCATGAAGTACCTTTACCAACTCTATTTAGGTTACAATGTAAAATGTATCTTTTCAGATGGAGTAGTGTCAATTTTTTGTTGCTTTCCTTATTTTACAATCACTGCGGATTTTTTTACATCTGGGATTTTTCTCCAAATATAATAAATACATAGGTCTAAAATAAAATTATTTACAATTTGCCATTTTTTATGTTATGTGAATTATCTTAAAAAGTTTAAATATACCCAAACTAGTCAACATTAAGTGAAAATTGATATGACTTAAAATTTCCACCCAAACACACCCAGCCAAGATAACCAAGGCACACAAACATGATCTGAAAGAAAAACAACCCATAAGACAAGGCCCAGTCTTACAGCGGCAAGGCCACTCGTCATACTGGAGTCAGATAGTCAAAGTAGCTGTACTTTATCTGTATCTTTATAGTTATCATCCTGAAATCCACTTTGGCTTTTTTTTATTTCTTTAAAAACTATTTCTGTGGGAGTTTAGATGCTCAACACTTTGAGTGATTTTTGCTGCCACTAACTGTTGTTAAAACATGTATTAACATTTACATGTGAAAGCAGAGAGTTAAAAAAAAACAAAGCTGCATGAAATAAAACCACAAATCCACAAATGTTCACAAGTAGAGGTCAAAGAGAGAACAGAAAGGCAATTTAAAGCTTTCATTGATAACAATGAGTGACAACTGGCAAATAAAGTCGAAGTAGCTTGAGTTACAGAAGAAGCACAGTGAAAACATTACGAATGCATTACTCCATGTTTCTACCAACAACAAAAAACGTATCCCAGACTTTTTCAATTCCCTCATCAGTGGTCATAATGTAATCTTTGATCAGTATGAACAGCCTTCTAAAAGCTTAGACCTTCAGGTCATGAGTATTCATTTAGACACAAAAGAATGAAGTGAACGAAATAAGATTTAATGAAAGTTTCTAGTAAAGCAAACTTAGACCCTGGTCAACTTGACAGCAGAGTGAGAAAGGTGCAGTGCCACATTGTTGCCCCATCTGCTGGAGTCTTGTTTCACCGGCGCAAAGAAAGCTTTGAATAAGTAACTGAGGCTGCCGCTGAGCATGAGTCTTCACCATAATTGCACCATGGTCTGCAGCACTGAACGTTCACTTCCTGTCAGCCATGTTTCAGTCGTACTTCACAGAGTCTTAAGTGTCACGCCATGATGTACACACATAAACACACTATATTGCCAAACGTATTGAGTCACAACACCAAATCAATGAACTCCAGTGTTCTAAACATTTCCATGGCTGCAGGTGTATAATGTTTGGTGGAGTCCTCCTGACCTCAGCTTTTTCAACACCTTTGTGATAAATGAAAGCGGAAGCAGTTCTGGTTTTCTCATCCAACTATAAACACACTCCCAAACCTTGTGGAAGATGTTTACAGAATAGTTAATAATAATAATAATAACAAAGTTGCTATTGCTGGCAACGGTGGGTCCATCAACAAATTGGACCTTATAGAATAGGAAGTCATCAAAGTTCATGTACATGAGGTGAATGTTCAATATTTTAAAAAAGCAATGGTTGTTGAAAAACATATGCTTAAGTTCAATTTCTAACACTGATTTATTATGGTAAAAATGGGATAAAAGCCTCTGGGACAGTGCAGCCAAGTTATTTTGCAGTGTAATAACGAAAACATATGTTCTCATTCATTTTCTAACACTGTTTTAATTTCTAACACGTGTTCTTATTGCAAAGAAGGGGATTTTACAGTCAACAGCTTCATTTAAAACACTGAAGATGGCAAAGCATTGCTTGTTCAAAAACATATGTTGTAACTTTATTTCAAAGTCTTGCTTGAGCAATAGCAGCATCAATAACATAATCTGCACAAGGAGTTCCAAAATTTTTTTTTTTTCCTAAAGTGCCTATTGTAGATAATTAGGGTCGTACCTACATTTCTTACAACTGTAGGTTAAATAATCAAAGTACCAATCCCTAATTAATTTAATATCTGACTGACAACTTTACACACAAACATTTTTTTTGTTTCAGACTTAATTTGTTGATATGTGAATCTAATGGCTCTTGATTATACAGCAACTTAAAAAGGCTGAATCAGTAAAGTCCTAACGAGTGACAGTATAAAATGTCTATCCAAGACAGTGGTATATTAAGTATTTTTTTCATTCATTGTGTCAGGGTGATAACTGTGGTTGATGACTCAACCAAATCCTGAATAGACTGCAGCCATCACTGATGTTAACACAGTTTTTTTAACCATGACATGTTGAAACAGCTGATGTATTCAAGACCTGTCTTCAACCACCTGAGGACATGAAAAATTGGATTAGCTAGAAGGAGGAGGAGAAGTACAGGCGTTGCTCTTCAGGCCACATGTTGTCAGGCCTGGATATTTATTGTATGTTTAACTGTAGCCCGCCCTCTAGTTTGTTTCATACTATTTAAAGATCCTACACAGTGGGACACATTTATTCAAGCAAAATGTGCACTGATAATAAAAACACCGCTGTGTAAAGCAGTGCGGATGTCCATTATAGGATTTCTTAAATAGGATTTTTTTTTAAATAAAATGTTTTAAGGAAGCATACTTAAAAAAAAAACTAATTCTGATTTATGTGTATTTCACAAGAAACACAAAAATTGAAAAATCAGCTGGTATTAGTAAACAATAATGGACAGTTGAAATACTTTGAGGTATATTCTGCAATTCAACAGCTTGAATTACCTTTGAATTGAAGTTGGATGAACCTTCTGTGTTTAAGTCAGAGTTTGACTCCAATGACCCCAAAACCCTTAAAGAACATTGCCATGGAGACAAAACTGAAGCAAAAGCTGACGAGGATAACGATCATCTCTGAAACTGAATCTGGTACCAATCCGTTTTCCTTCGAATGTTTCCATCGTTTTCTTGCATATTTCCCTCTTATGAAAAGATTAAACGCTGTACTCATCTTGCGTCACCTTAGTTACATGGTTTGCCAAAACAGTGGTGCTGCATGCAGTCTAAATTCCTACTGCTTTAGCTTAATCAAAAAACGTCTATCCTTAACTGCCTTCATTATGGTGTTGACTGAAAAAAGTTAGTGATCGTATAGCTTGTACTGTTGCCAAATTTACAGTTTAAAGTTGTTGTTTTTTTGTGCAGCTATACAGCATACAGGTAAACATTTTTGATGGGGGAAATGTGATTAAAAATAGAGATGAACCCATCAGGATTTCCATGACCCACACGGATTTGGTGGTGTTCTTTGAAGTACATAAGTTATTTTTTTCTAAGGAAGATCACAGAAGAATCTTCAAAATATCTCAAACCAATAAGTGAAGTTCTTCCTTTCTATTTGCCCCAGTAAGCGGGACATTTTGTTAAGCTCCAGCAGTTCAGGTTCATCAACTACATCTGTATATGAACAGTTCAGACAGGCTTAACATAACGATCAACCTTCTCTTTGTGTCTTAACAGGGGTGGTGTGTGTGTGTGTGTGTGTGTGTTAGTGAGCCTAGAAAAAGGCGGAACAGGCCTTCTTGGTTAACTTTTGAAGAAAAAAGGCACAATGTGCGAAACTGAAGCTCCCACGTGATAGTGCAGGACCACAAGTCAATTTATCAGAAAAAACTGTAATTTCTAAATGGTACCATGAGTTATGCGTTAGACATCAGAGGCTTTTTCCCTCAAAAACCTTTTTTAATTTTACCCAAAAATAATTTTTTTTCCACGGTCTGCTGATGAAACACTTCCACTCAGTTTTTGAACGCCGAAGTTTCCCTCTCACTCTGCTGCCTTACAGGATCAGGTTACTTGATTAGACGTGTCAAACTGAAGCTTCACTACTATGTTTTTCGGCCTTAATAAATCAGTTATATCACAGAAACATACTTTACTTTACTTTATTTGTTTTTTGTAAAGGAAAATATACTTACTGCCAGCGTTATCTTAGTCCAAGTGTTTCTTCCTTACTCGGCATGCCACTTTTCTAGCCGCTCCTCAGGTGCGTGGTTAACCTAATTTCTGAGCCTTGTTATTAACAGCGTTCGCAACAGTAATGACGCCGCTCAGAGAAGCAGAGTCCTGGGGAAGGTTTGTTCGCGGCACTGCTGCTTGCCGGCTGCTTGCCCTCATATCTGGGTGCACAGTGAGCTTCTCGTCCGTGTGTTAGATAACATGAGCAGGTAGACTGCCCGAGCAGTGTGTTTTTCTGAAGGTTCTCAGATCCAACATGGAGCCGCGCACAGCGCTGTTTGTGGGTTTAACTGGCGCTTCCTATTGGACGGCAAGATGAGCGCAAGTTCCCGTAGACGCCGCCCGCTAGCTACCAAATGCTGCGTTTACTGAGCGTGGTGGAAAAAGAGTCATTATAAAACCACTAATTTCACTGTTCAATTTAAATCATTCACAAAGAAACAAAAAATATTGTACAATATTGCAGGAGGAACAATTTCAAATCGCAATTTTACATGTAGGCATTTTGATACACCTAAAATTAAGATTTCCAGTGTGAATTGGATAACTGCAACATTCCGTGTCGGAAATTCAGAAAGTGTGTGTAAATTACGGAGCGATGGAACCGTACAGCAAAGAAGTGCTTTATACTGGCTTAACGAATAGGATTTATTATTTGAGAAACAAAAATGTCAAGACTTTACTTTAATCTATCCGACACTCTTGTGGAATAAGTTAACCTCCCAGTTAATACAAAAAAGTAGATGAATGTTAGACCAATAAACAGATTAAATAGAAATTTAGAACTTTCAAGTCCTTCCTCCCAGGACCTGAATGCAGCATCGTATTCCTCCTTTTAAGACTGACTGAAAATCTTTTTACTCAGGAATAAAAGATTATATTAAGTTATTTTCTTTCAATCTTTTTATTTATGCAGTAGAACCCGCATAACTTCCAACTCTTTCTGGTTTTGGTTGATAATGCACGGGGCGGAGTAAATGTCTTCTTAGTTGCAACCCAAACAGGTTTCAACCGGTACCGGGCTGCTGCCTGCTGCCTGCTGCCAGTCTGCTTTCTCTCACTCTGCCCTTGTGCAGTGGGAGAACTGAGAGGGGGAAGAAAAGAATGACGAAAGAAACAAAGAAAAGTAGAAGCTAGACTCAGCAAGTCACATCAAACACTGAGGCAGTTGATGAGCCTTTGGAGTGAATAAACAACTCTATAGAAAGCAGATGCAGTATTTTGCATACAGTTGAAACCAAATATTTACATACACTATGTAAAAAAAACTCATTGATGCCCTCACTGAAAGTTAAGCCTGACATTAAGTCAGGCTTAACTTTCCCTGTGTTAGGTCAGTAAATATTATATTACCAACATTATTTCTAATTGCTCAATGCAAGAATGATAAAACATTTTAAATGAAGTTCTTCATGTATCTTTCATTTCCTCAGTTTTTAGTAGAACAGTAAGTTAAACAGCTGATATTTGGTCAAACCTTTTGGAGATCCCCCAAAAGCTCATTTCAATAGTTTGCTGGAATTTTGTCCCATTTCTCCTGACAGAACAGGTCCTGAGTCAGGTTTGTGGACTGCTTTCCTCACACACACCTTTTCAGCCCACACATTTTCTGTAGAGCTGAGTTTAGGACTTCGTGATGACCACTGCAAAACATTGGTTTTATTGTGCTCAAGCCACTTTGTAACTAATTCTGCAGTATGCTTCGGGGTAATTGTTGATTTGAAAGACCCATTTCACTTCTTGGCTGATGTCTTGAGACGTTGCCTCAATATTTCGACATAATGTTGAGTCAGGTGTTGAGTAAGGTTTGTCAAACTAGAATATGCAGAACATTGGTCCCTGAAGGACTAAGCGTAAAGACCTGTGTTTTATGGGTCTGTGGCGAGACTTATGGTAGGTGGGGTGAACCAAGATGAAGAGGTAAAAAAATTTAATAATTTGGCTTTTTCACCAAACAGTGAGGTAGTGGTTAAACCATAATGGGTTTTCTTTTTTAGGACACAGACCTTTCAAAGCCACATGTACTGCTGGCAACTAGATGAGTATGCTGGTATTCAGATCACCAAGGTAGAAATAGTCCATGAACCTCCCTATTCAGACAAAAAGGAAACATGCAGTGCTTTAGCTGCATGTCAGACAAACCACAAACAACCACAAAGAAATACATTTGTTTCCATGGAAGCTACTATTCTTTTCTGTTTGCACAGTAAACCCAGAGATTGCATTCTCACACAATGAGGTACTCTGGCTTGGTAAGAGTTGGATTGTATATTAGGCACAATATAAAGCAATGATCTGTTGCCTTTAGAGTATTCTAAAAAGTTCTGATGGAATTGAAAATGTATCTAATGATTTGTGTAAATTTACACATGTTTCAGAGACATGTAAAAACAGTTTCCAGGATAAAGGTATGCTAAGCTGGCATGCTTCATTTGTCTTGTTTTGGCTTGTAATTATTCTTGCGTGTGGTATTTGCACTGACATGTCAGTCTAGCAGATGTTTTGTCCTGGTAGTTCCTTGAAAATCTGGTATCTCGTTATGTTTGTTAGGAACATCCACACACATTTCCCCCCTTTTAAAAAATCCACTTCGGTGCCAAATGTAAAAGCTTTGCAAAATAATTCATATATTTCATATCATATAAAATCCTAAGAAAATCCACTACAGTTTGTGACTGTAATATGACAATATGTGAAAAAAATCTAAAGATGTGTGTAGCTGTCCCAGAAAAAGGGTGTTATTTGTTCACATTTAATGTCATACAATTAACACTGAGAGTATAATTTAAGTTTTCTGTCGCAACAGTGGCACCTGTTGGCAGAGTTCAATATTGTGCCTAGAGGTGAGCGCCATGCACTAAATGTATTTAAGACACCTGTGCACGTTGCTGGAGGCTACCAGTATCGGTACGAAGACAAGGTAAGGTATTAAGATAAAAATGGACGGAACGGAAAATAACACCTCCTGAATGTTTTGTCGGAAGGCGCACACGGTATGTTTATTTATTTTACTTTGTGTGTTTTGTTTTAGTTGTAAATGTAAGCTAGCTAACACGTGTGTTTGTATTACCTGCAATCAAGCCAGCCTCCACCTCAAAAACGACAGTCAAGTCAGCCCTCACTGGGTTTTGTAGGTCACGCTAACACCATGCAGTGCGGTAGTAGTCCGAAGAGGACATTTCAAAATAAAAGCAGTATGTCTTACGTTTATTGACTGGAGTGAGTTCATGTCATTCTTCCTCTTCTGTTCTATAAATAATTTTATGCCCTCCTGTGAATATGGATATATATTTATATCCATATATATATATATATATATATATATATATATATATATATATATATATACATATATATGGACATATATATATATATTAGTCACACTTTATGTATTTAATTGAATGCTCCATATTTCAGAATGTCCATTTATTTCCCCTACGTTTCAATAGTTTTAAACAAAAACTGTGTGTTTCCAGTGAGTACTTTCATTTCAGGATGACAGTAGAACACCTCTATATGATGCCCACCAAAGTTAAAAATTTCAAAATTAAAGTCCCTCAAAATTCATATGTACATTCAGTATTGCCTGAGTTGCTTAATGTTGCAGCAAAAATGTCTGGAAATTTCAAAATTAAAGCCCTCCAAATATGAGATTTTTAGGCACTTTTCACTAAATTGCGGGCCACGTTTCCAGTCTGTTTCCAGTTACTGGTTTTCACTTCAGGATAACAGTAGAACACCTCCAGATCATGCCCACCAAACGTCATTAATATCTGATGTAGAATTTCAAAATTAAAGCCCTCCAAATTTGAGATTTTTAGTCACTTTTACCTAAGTTACTGTCGATGTTGCTAAAAAACTGTCTGTTTTTTAGTTATTGATTTAACTTCAGGATGATAGCAGAACACCTCCAGATGCTGCTCACCAAAGGTCATTAAGATCTGATGTGGAATTTTAAGAATTAAAGCCCATCAAAATCTTTTTCCCTAAAGTTGCTTCCAATGTTGCTAAAAACCTGTCTGCTTCCAGCCATTGGTTTCACTTCAGGATGACAGTATAACATTTCCAGATTCTGCCCACCAAAGTTCACCAACATCTGATGTGGAATTTTAAAGTTATTAATTTTTATAGTTGACAATTTGAATACCTGGGTGACAACCTCTATGTACTGTACATACAATTTACCCAAAAAATATCTAAATCAAGTTAGATAAAGAACTTTAATAAAAACAATAAATACAAGCAGCAAACCTCAAAAGCCCCAGGCAGGGTCTCCCATGGCAAACAGGCTCTGGGTGACAGGTCAGACAAAGAGCAGTTCAGAAGCCTTCATGAGGAGTAGTACAATGAGACACAGGACATCATGTCACCGGATACGGCAAAGACCGGGGTCCCACCCTAGAGCCAGGCCTTGGGTCGGGACTCGTTGGCAAGCGCCTGGTGGCCGGGTTATTCCTCGTGTGACCTGGCTGGGCTGAGCCCGAACGAGACACGCAGACCATCCCCCAGTGGGCCCACCACCTGCAGGGGGAACCATGAGGGACCAGTGCTAAGAGGATCGGGTATTGGTCGAAGGCGGAGACTTCGACGGCCTGATCGCTAGATGCGTAAACTGGCTCTAGGGATGTGGAATGTCACCTCACTGGGGGGGAAGGAGCCTGAGCTTTTGCGGTAGGTCGTTGGAAGGAGTACTTCGAGGGTCTCCTCAATTCTGGCCTGGAATCCAGCTCTTTGAGAGAGGCTGGACTCTCTTCTACTCTGGAGTGGCCAGCGGGGAGAGGTGGTGGGCTGGGGTGGGTTTGCTTGTTGCCCCCCAGCTAAGCTGTCTCGTGTTGGGGTTTGCCACGGTAGATGAGAGGGTTGCATCCCTGCACCTTCTGGTCGGGGAGAGGTCTCTGACTGTTGTTTCATGCCTATGGGCCGAGCATCGGTACTGCTGGGGTACTTCAATGCCCACGTGGGAAACAACAGTGACACCTGGAGGGGTGTGATTGGGAGAAATGGGCTCCCAGATCTGAACCTTGTTCAAGTATAAAGGTGTTCATCAGTGTACTTGACACTAGGACACCCAAGGCACGAGGTCGATGATAGACTTTGTATTTGTGTCTACGACCCTTCAGCTGCATGTCTTGGACACTCGAGTGAAGAGAGGGGCTGAGCTGTCAACCGATCACCACCTGGTGAGTTGGATCTGCTGAAGGAGGAGGAAGCCGGACAGACTTGGTAGGCCCAAGCGCACAGTGAGGGTCTGCCGGGAATGTCTGGCGGAGCCCTGAGCCAGGCATATATTCAACTACAACCTTTGGGAGTGCGTTGACTAGATTCCGGGAGATGTTAGAGACATAGAGCCCAAGTGGACTATGTTTTCCACCTCTATTGTCGATGCTGCCGCCCTTAGCTATAGCTGTAAGGTATGCGGTGCTTGTTGCCGCGGCAGTACCAGAACCTGGTGGTGTACACCGGAAGTAATGGATGCCGTCAAGCTGAAAAAGAAGTCCTATCAGTTCTGGTTGGCTTGTGGGACTCCTGAGGCAGCTGATGGATAGTATGAGGCCAAGTGTGCCACGCCTCGGGCGGTAGCTGAGGCAAAAACTTGGGCCTGGGAGTGGTTCAGTGAGGCCACGGAGAAGGACTACCAGTCGGCCTCGAAGCAATTCTAGGAAACTGTCTGGCACCTCAGGAGAGGGAAGCAGTGCTTCACCAACACTATTTACAGTGGGGGTGGGGAGCTGCTGTCCTCGACAGGGGACATTATCCGGCGTTGGAAGGAGTACTTCGAGGGTCTCCTCAATTCTGCCGTCACACCTTCCCTGGTGGAAGCAGAGACTGGGGACTTGGGGTTGGACTCATTCATCACCCAGGGTGAAGTCGCCGAGGTGGTCAAAAAGCTCCCTGGTGGATGAGATCTGCCCTGAGTAGCTCACGTCTCTGGATGTTGTGGGGCTGTCGTGGCTGATACGCCTCTTCAACATTGCGTGGCGGTCGGGGACAGTGCCTCTGGTCTGGCAGACCGGGGTGGTAGTACCCCTTCACAAGAAGGGGGATCACACTCCACAGCCTTCCTGGTAAGGCCTGTGCCAGGGTGTTGGAGAGGAGAGTCCGACCGATAGTTGAACCTTGGCTTCAGAAGGAGCAATGTGGTTTTCATCCCAGCCGTGAAACACTGGACCAGCTCTACACCCTCTGCAGGGTGCTCAGGGTTAATGGGAGTTTGCACAAACGGTTCCCATGTGTTTTGTGGACCTGGAGAATGCATTTGACTGCCTCCCTCGTGGTGCCCTGTCGGGGGTGCTCTTGGAGTATAGAGTCGACGGCCCTTTATCAGGGGCCATCCAGTTTCTGTACAATCGGAGCAGGAGTTTGGTTCGCATTGGTGGCATTAAGTCGGACCTGTTCCCGGTGCATGTTGGACTCTGACAGGGATGCCGTTTGTCACCGTTCCTGTTCATAACTTTTATGGACAGGATTCTAGGTGCAGCCATGGGCCGTAGGGGGTCTGGTTTGTGGAGCAGTGATTTTCGACTATCCTTTTTGCAGATGACATAGTCCTACTGGCCCCCTCTAGCCAAGACCTACAGCATACTGTTGCGGTTAGCAACTGAGTGTGAAGCAGCTGGGATGAGCATCAGCTTCTCCAAGTCCGAGGCCATGGTTCTCGACTGGAAAAGGGAGTCTTGCCTTCTTCAGGTTGGAGAGGAGCTCCTGCCTCAAGTGGAGGAGTTCAAGTATCTCGGGGTCTTGTTCACAAGTGAGGGGAGAATGGAGTGGGAGATCGACAGACAGAACAGTGTGGCCGCTGGAGTAATAAGGATGCTGTGCCCGTCCGTTGTGGTTAAGAGAGAGCTGAGCTGAAAGGCGAAGCTCTTGATATGTCATTCGGTCTACGGTCGTACTCTAACCTATGGGCACGAACTTTTGGTCATGACTGAAAGAACAAGATCGCGTTGTTGATAAGTTTGCCGTCAGAAAGGGGCTCGGAGTAGAGCTGTTGCTTCTCCACTGTGAGAGGAGCCAGTTGAGGTGACTTGAGGATCTGTTTCGGATGCCCCCTGGACGACTCCCCCGGTTCCAGGCGTATCCCACTGGGAGGAGGCCCAGGGGATGGCCCAGGACACACTGGAGGGACTCTGTCTTTCAGCTGGCCTGAGAACGTCTTGTGCTCCCCCCGGAAGAGCTGGAGGAGGTGCTGAGGAGAGGGAAATCTGGGCGTCTCTGCTTAGTCTGCTGCCCCCGTTGCTCAGTCCTGCATAGGCGGAAGAAGACGAGTACGAGTATGAGTATCAACTTGGATTAAGAAAGAAAGCAGGTGTTCCAATTATTAAACATATCAAACATGCCCTTCTTGAAAAGGGATTTATTTCTGCAAAGTTAAACAAACAATTTAACATATACATCAAATGGATAAATATCCAAAAAAGGGGGGGGGAAAATTAAAGCCGGCTAGCGTAGCTACTTGACAGATACCAAAACTCTAGGTAATGCTCATATTTTACACTTCAACAAGCGGCATCTTCATAAAAGTTATATTAGCCTTTACGTTATGGCTTTCTAATAATGAGAAGCAACCAAACACTGAAATTATCAATGTTATTGTAAAAACATAGGCCTATTTACCCTTGCTGTTTCTTTGACATCCTTGATTACTTGATAACTGAAAGTGCCTATTTTTATGACCCTCCCTAAAATGGTAGTCCATTAGACGAATGTGCTATCCTAAATACCACGATGTATGGGCCATGTATTTTAAAGAAGCATAAATATTATGTGTAAAAATATAAAAAAAAAGGTCTGCATGTTCTTTCCCCCATCTGACTGTGATCTAAAAGAAATCAAAGTGAAAACTGCATATCTCTATGATTAAAGATACTCTCTGTTGGTAAACAAAAAAGAGGGCTTGTCAAACTCCTTTTAGATTAAAATGCATGAAGAAATGTGATGTGACCAATAATATTCTGAGGGCTTTAATTTGGAAGTTCCTAAACAGATGTTGGTAAACTGTCTTGGGCAACATTTGCAGTGGTTGTTCTATCATCCAGAAATAAAACTTCTCACTGGAATTCGACAGTTTAGTTGCAACGTTGACAGCAACTTAGTAAAACGTGAATAAGAATACAGCTTTTGAAATTCCACATCAGATGTTGGTGAACTTTGGTGGGCAGCATCTGGAAATGTTCTACTGTCATCCTGAAATGAAACCAATAACTTTTTAGCAAAATTGACTGCAACTTAGGTAACAGTGATTGAAAATAGAGATTTTGAAGGGCTTTAATTTTAAAATTTCACATCAGATCTGAATGACCTTTGGTGAACATCATCTGGAGGATTTTCACTGTCATTCTGAAGTGAAACCAGTAACTGGAAACAGTTTTTTTGCAAAATCGACAGCAACTTAGGTAAAAGTAACTAAAAATCTCAAATTTGGAGGGCTTTAATTTTGAAATTCCACATTAGGTCTTAATGACCTTTGGTGAGCAACATCTGGAGGTGTTCTACTATCATCCTGATGTGAAATCAGTAACTGGAAACAGACTGGAAACGTGGCCCGCAATTTAGTGAAAAGCGACTAAAAATCTCATATTTGGAGGGCTTTAATTTTGAAATTCCACATTAGGTCTTAATGACCTTTGGTGAGCAACATCTGGAGGTGTTCTACTATCATCCTGATGTGAAATCAGTAACTGGAAACAGACTGGAAACGTGGCCCGCAATTTAGTGAAAAGCGACTAAAAATCTCATATTTGGAGGGCTTTAATTTTGAAATTCCACATCAGATGTTGGTGAACTTTGGTGAGCAGCATCTGGACTATTGGTCTGTCATCCTTAATTGAAATAATTCACTGGAAAAAAAATCTAATAAAAAATAAACGTACACTAAAATGATGAACACACCAACAACCATACAAAACAGTGAAAAGGTAATAATAAATTTCCATTTCCACAGTTTGACCTGAAAAATAAGAATGAAATTAACCCACTAAAGGCGTAAAGCATACTGCTTTTATTTTGAAATGTCCTCTTCTGGCTACTACCGTAATGCGTGGTGTTAATGTGACCTACAAAACCCCGTGAGGGCTGGTTTGACGGTCGTTTTCGAAGTGGAGGCCGATTTGACACAAGTTTGTATTGTGTGATTCAACGTAGTTTTTCAGTGTTTCCTGGCAAAAGAAGATATGATGTGTAACAAATAAAAGATTAAACGCTGGTTAAACATCAGTTGGAGCGTTGCTTTATTCTGCACCAGACGAAAACCCTTTAGGAGCAGTTACAATGTAACTAGTCTTGTCCATACCGGAGAATTTACCTTAGGGCAGGAACAAAGGAAGTGTGCATGAGCAAGAATCTGCTTTTGTGTATAGCGCCACCCGCTGTCTTCTTTATTCATACAGACGTACACTCATCGGCCACTTTATTAGGTACACCTGTCCAACTGCTCGTTAACGCAAATTTCTAATCAGCCAATCACATGGCAGCAACTCAATGCATTTAGGCATGTAGAAATGATCAAGACGATCTGCTGCAGTTCAAACCGAGCATCAGAATGGGGAAGAAAGGGGATTTAAGTGACTTTGAACGTGGCATGGTTTTTGGTGCCAGACGAGCTGGTCTTAGTATTTCAGAAACTTCTGATCTACTGGGATTTTTACGCAATACCATCTCTAGGGTTTACAGAGAATGGTCCAAAAAAGACAAAATATCCAGTGAGCCGCAGTTCTGTGGGCGCAAATGCCTTGTTGATGCCAGAGGTCAGAGGAGAATGACCAGACTTGTTCGAGCTGATAGAAAGACAACAGTAACTCAAATACCCACTCGTTACAACCGAGGCATGCAGAAGAGCATCTCTGAACGCACATCACGTCGAACCTTGAGGCGGATGGGCTACAGCAGCAGAAGACCACACCGGGTGCTACTCCTGTCAGCTAAGAACAGGAAACTGAGGCTACAATTCACACAGGCTCACCAAAATTGGACGATAAAAGATTGGAAAAACGTTGCCTGGTCTGATGAGTCTCGATTTCTGCTGTGACATTCGGATGGTAGGGTCAGAATTTGGTGTCAACAACATGGAAGCATGGATCCATCCTGCCTTGTATCAATGGTTTAGGCTGCTGGTGGTGTAATGGTGGGGGACACTTTGGGCCCCTTAGCACCAATTGAGCATCATGTCAACGGCACAGCCTACCTGAGTATTGTTGCTGACCATGTCCATCCCTTTATGACCACAGTGTACCCATCTTCTGATGGTTACTTCCAGCAGGATAACGCACCATTTCATGAAGCACGAATCATCTCAGACTGGTTTCTTGAACATGACAATGAGTTCACTGTACTCAAATGGCCTCCACAGTCACCAGATCTCAATCCAATAGAGCACCTTTGGGATGTGGTGGAACGGGAGATTCTCATCATGGACATGCAGCCGACAAACCTGCAGCATCTGTGTGATGCTATGTTTCCAGTACCTTGTTGAAGCTATGCCACGAAGGATTAAGGTAGTTCTGAAGGCAAAAGGGGGTCCAACCCAGTACTAGCAAGGTGTACCTAATAAAGTGGCCGGTGAGTGTATATTGTGTAGGTCATGCTACTAAATCAGTTTAAATCCCTCTGTTGTTGATTGTGTTTAGGTAAAGCAAAAGAAAAGAAAATTAAAGAAGAATGTGAGAAATTCACCATATGGTTGACTTGTGTTGACATGGTGGTCTTCCAAACAGATCTGAAGAATGGATGATCAACAGTGGAGTCACAGACTGGCACTGAGTCATGGGCACAGACAGCCACAGCATGGTGATTCTATTTTTATTTTACATGAAGGTCACAAGAAAATATTGTTTGAAGTTTGAAGATTTTCTTATATGAGCATCTAATTCTATTCTACCTAATGTTTTGCATGTTTCCAGTAAGGCATGTCAAGCACATGCAGTCTGTGGTAAAGATGTAAAAAGTTGTGGAAAATGGGGCCCAGCTTTATTCTGTTATTAAAATGAATCTAAGATAAGATCACCAGCATCTGATGGTGGTTGTATAGTGTTATACCCTGTAGATGCCAGAAATGATCAGCTTGTGTCATGTTTAGAAATAAAAAAGGCATTTTTCTGACCTGTCATGTTGTAATAAACATTTACTAAAATATTCGCCAATACTTTGTCAGGATGTAGCACAAAGGAACCATTCCATGTAAAGACAAAGTCTTTGGATGCTCCTTGTATAATATAACATTGATCTTGATTCATTTCAGTACATTTTTATAGCACTAATTCACAGCAAGTCATCTCAAGACACTATATAAAACAATATCCAGTTGTATACAGTTCAGTGCCATCAAATTGGATTCCATTCAATCCAATAGATTCAGATTCAAGTCCAATTATTTGCAGTCCAATTCTATGCAACTATGATATAACACAAGTATCATGTGCAACTTGAATTTGTAAAAACAAATTCTAAGGAACAACTCCCTTTAAGAAAACTTTGTCAGCCCCAACGACAAATAATTACTTAAATAAAATCAAGTTTAAAAGGCAAATATGCTGAAAAAGTGTCACTGTATCAATTTCCTTGTTTTTTATTATTCTGGCATTTAGCAAATAGAAATAATTTTGGTATTTCTAACTGATTAAAGTTTAGTTGGATTTAATGTCAGGCAGTAAGAAATTTTTGGCAATGTATGTAAATATTTTATATCAGTTATCAAAAAATAAACAAAGGTTCAAACTAATTGTCAAATTCTTATGCATAAAGTTTTTCTTATTAGTAATATTTTTCTGCACTTTTTCTTAGGATGAAAAAAACAAGCAGACAAAAAATGCAAGAACACTGCTTTTGCACTTCTAATAGGTTTGATAAATACTGAGCATGTTCATTCATTTTCTATATTCTTAAAAAAACGAAATGTGGAACATATTAAGCCACTGACATGAAAAGAGGTAAAATATTTAAGGAGTCACCGATAAAATTTAGCATGAATTTATAGAGGTTTGTAAAAAGTGTAAAAATGTCAATTTTCTTGATACCGTGAGAATTTAAAATTACAGGTTTGTTTGGTTTCGTGGTAACGTTTTAACGGCGCTCTGATTTAGAAATAAAAACAATCTAGTTTGGTCTCTTTGACTCGCCGTAGTTTGACAACCACGTGAAGGGAGTAGGTTATAAATAGAGGTGCTGCGCCTTCTTGCTCATTTGGCTGACGTACAGAGCAAGGAGTAACATGGCGTCGACGAGTCGGTGCGTAACCACTTTAATAACGTTACCGTTTCGTGTTTTTTTTTATGAAACTCTTTTAAGATGTCATGTGGTGAGCACATACATTGTTAGGAACAGTATAAGAGGAAAGTATGATGCTGGTTTGACAAATAAGCCGCCCTTTTCTATACCGTTAATTTTGTTGGGTCTATTGTGCTTGGTGACAGCTAGTTAGCTCGCGAGGTTGTCGGTAGATGCTGCCAGAAGTCGTCGTTGTTTCGCCGCTGCGCTTACATTAGGCTCACCCTGTCTTTCCTGTTTGAAGTTGCGGTAGTAAATCAGAGTACTATTAAAGTAAAGGTTTAGTCTGTCTATGCAGTTCGACGATGTACGAACCAGACATTTGTAATCAGGCAGGATATTAACAACGTTGCACAACTCAAGGCTTAATGTTCGTACAGTCTAAGACCAGCTAATAACATTGTCTCACTGTGCTGGAAATTAATTCAATCCTACCCTGAAAAATTTATTTCGCAGTTCTAATTTCCGTGAATTAGACACTAATTAGACTAATACTTCAACCTATTAGTTCACATATATAACATGTTTATACTCATGACCAAGCTTGACCTGCGCTGTATTTACACACTAGTATCTACATATTAATTGACTTTTGAGTATTCACTATGTTTAGTCAGTCTACTGGACCTCCTCTGTTACTTTGCAAGATGGACCCCTAAACTGAGCTCATCAAGGTATGAGTTGTCCTCTGTTTAAAGTGAGAGTCAGAATGTAAATACAGTGGACGGAAATTTTCCATTTGTAAATGGTCACAGTAACAAGGGAGTTGATGCTATCTCAGTTTAAGGGTTTTTACATGGTGAAAAACGCGTCTTTGGTCCCTCTAAAAGGTTGCTGCCAGGTGATGCTAATCAATGCACCGATTAACTTTTAAGTGTGAGTTCCTCTATAAAAAAAGAGTTGGTATTCTACAGTGAGAAGGATATTTCAGGATTTAGAAGACTGACTAAATACAGACTAAGACTTCTGGAACAATGTTGATATATGAGACCATAATGGCACCAGTTTTTAGAGAAAACCTGCATACAGCACAGTGTAAGCACCTTGTACCAGCTCAGATACGGTGGTGGAGGAGTGATGGTGTGGGTTTGCTCTTCAGTCAGGAAGTAAAACCCTACAGTCCTCTGTATACCAAAGAAAGTCAGAGTCAAATGTGATTGGTGCCCCAGTTAAATGTGTTGTCTTTTGTCTAAATTTCTGATGAGGTACCCACCAGTTTATGACCAGTTTAAGAGCTGGAAAATTGTAAAATCCTACCATAGAAGGCAGACCTATTCCATCGTATTATGGTTGTTTTTTTTACATTTGATATTTTCAATCATGTTGCTGTTTGCTTTTGCAGTGGAGAAGCCTTGGCCTTACCCAGAGTTCAGTGTCCCAACCATCCTGATGCCCTACTGGTGGAGGACTACAGAGCAGGAGACATGATTTGTCCTGAATGTGGCCTTGTTGTCGGTTAGTATTCAGATGATGTCTTATTGTGTCACACATGTCATAAATCTTTAAAAGTCATAAGACCAAATTTAAAATAACATGAAGCTATTTGGTGTTTGTTATTTATATTACATGTAAAGACTGGAGAGAAAATAAAAAGCAACACTATTAAAACCTTTTAGTGGTTGGAGCTGCTGGCCTAATCTCAAAAAGGATCAAGCTGCAATGTCCAACTTGCTGAAATGTCGTTGGAGCAACTCTAAATGGTTCTCAGTAGTTAGTACGGTTCCCACATGCTTGTATGCATGTCTGACAACATTGGGACATGCTCCTTACGAGATGACGGATGTTGTCCTGGGGTATCTGCTCCCAGATCCTGACCAGGGCATCACTGAGCTCCAGGACAGTCTAAGGTGCAACCTGGTGGTGTCAGATGGACCTAAACATGATGTCCCAGAGATGTTCTATTGGATTTACATCAGGGGAGAGTGGAGACCAATCAATGGTATAAAACCTCATATCCGGGAACTCCCGTATTCTTGAATTATCTAGGTACTAATGGGCGTCAGGGCGCACATTTATTCTTTACGGGTTTCTCTCTAAGATAGCCCCCCCAGACCAACACTGACCCACCTCAAACCATCATGCTGAACAAGGGTGCAAGCATTAAAACGTTCACGAGTTTTCCCCGCCCCCTTTCGTCTGTCACAGGAGCTCAGAAAAAACCCAGCTCTCTTTGGGGAAAAAGAACGGGGAGCCAGTGCTGAGCTTCCAAAATCTGCTGTTCTGGCAAATATCATGAGGTTGATTTTAGGTCTGGCAAGGCATTCACCCAGTAGCCCACGGAGGCATTTGGGGCCTCGGCAGTATATCCTGTTCCTCCTTCCACTAAGGAGCAGATACGGCACAGAGACTGTGCTGAGAGACAGAGCAACCCTTTGGAACCTTTTGGAACGTATTGATGTGCCAACCCTAATGAAGTTGGACTGCTTGTGCAACCTCTGTAGGGTCCAGGTATCTCCTCACGCTACCAGTAGTAACACTGACTGTCTGTGGGCTCCACCTGCAAATCCATTCATGTTTTGGGGTCGTCTCATTTTTGCCCCTTCAGTTCACCTGTTGTTAATGTTATTAACACTAAAACAGATGACACTGATTAACAACGCCCTCTGCTACTGAACTGTCCAGATCAATATTATAATCTGATTAAAAAGTGTTCCTGTCTTTTTTTGAGCAGTGAATAGAAACCCGATCAGGTGGATCCTAACTGTATCGAGAGACATTATTCTCAGATATTCAAATCACATACACTAGTTTAGTTTTCTCACCTCAAACTTTTCACTCGTTGTGTACATTTATAGATGTGTGCTGCAATGTGTCTGAGGTTGAATAGTTGCAACAGTGTATTATTACATATGTCAAACCGAAGACACTCATACATCTATAAGTTACTTGCATTCATTTATACAGCTTTGTTTAATTAAGAGATGATATGTTATTGTTGAAAAACATTTTTCACTTCAAGGAATCATGAAGAAATTCATAATACATACAATAACAACCCAGATGAAACTGCTTTCCATGCAGGATAGCTTATTGGCCTGCAAAGTGTAAACACCTAATACTTGGGATATATATACATATATAATATACGAGTTAATTACAATAAACACAATTCTAAACACTATATTTTACCAGTATTATTGTCGTGTTGCATTGGCTATGCTTTGTCACCTTGTTGTGGTGCTGTTGGGAAAATTCCACATTTAAAAACAAATGCAGTCGTTGGTTTCCTTACCAACATTTTTTATCAACTGGTGGTTGTTGTCAAAGTAGAAATGTTTTCTGTTTTAGGTGGGGCATAAATTCTAGGATATCCAGCCCAAATCAGCCAGACTGTAGGGCAGAGCCAGTGGGAATGCTAAGTTCTGCTTTAATGAATCCCGTTGACACTGAGCAGCTCAGGTGGGAGAAGAGACACTTCAGCTGCTTTCTGATGAAAGCGTAGCTTCTTGCTTGCATATCTTCAGCAGGCCTCTAAGGAGACAACTGCCATCTCCATTCTTCATTTCACACTGAAACTGTCCTGACTTTAATTTCTAGAAGCAGAAAGTCTCATGAAGAGAAATAATGGCTTTGTTAAAACTGATGTAGTTTACACCCTTTTCATTTTTAATCTCACGCATTCCTTGAGATCATTCGATCTATGATTGATTGTTACAGATTCTAATCATGAAAACAGAAGGTCAAGATGAAAACTCAAGTGATCCAAAAAGAACAAAAGCTTTTCGTTTTTCATCATGTTGTTCTGTTCTGACACAAAGTTGTTTGCATGAGGTAAAGGTTATATGAATATTGCACCATCCTGTGTTTAATTATCCCAATGGGATGTAATATGAGTAAAGGGGGAGGGGGTTCAGTCTGTTTACAGACTCAGTAGAGGGGCCATGATTCGGTGTACTGTGTACTGATAGTTCAGTGAGAATGTCCTGTGAAAACGGATCAGTAACTGGAGCACACATCATCTGTTTTTAAACAATATGGAGAAGATTTGTCCGTTGAAATGAGGGGATTTCCTCATTTTTAGATGTACTGGAAAGAAAAGGTAGGGTTGTGGTCCACTGAATAATCTGCTGCTCCAGCCAATGGAATAAAAAGCTTTGACAGAAGTTTTTTTGATTTAAAAAAAAAAAAAAATTGACTAAATGTGCTTTTAGACATGAAACAATGAGTATGTTTTGTGGAGGGGACTGGCTGGTCCACTGGTGCCGTCAGAACCACCTGGAGCTAAATTGGCTCAAGACAGTGGAGATGATGGAGGACTTCCAGAGAACACCCACACCCTCCCTCATCAACCCTGCGTCTACTGTGGATCACTTCGGGTTCCTAGGAACCACCCTTTCTCAGGAAGTGACACAGTCCTGTTTAGAAGAAGGCCCACAGAGACTGTACTTCCTGCAGCAACTCAAGAACTATAACCTTCCACAGGAGCTGCTGGTCATCTTCTACCCTACCACTGTGCTGACCTGTCTGTCCTGTGTTCATCCATCACTGTGTGGTTTGGCTCATCCACAAAACAGGACTTCACCACTTTACCATGTGGTACATTTTAAGTTAACCAGCCGTCTGCTGTGGGACATCTGGTACCAGCTGTGCTTCAGTTCATACCAGTAGGGAATGTTTTCTAGGCACTTTCTATCTTCTCTGTCTACTGTGATGGAATGTGGTTAAATGACTCCAGTCCACCAGCATTTATTTTGGGTTTGATCGGGGGCCATAAATCATTTAACAGATGTGTGAAGCAAATTGCTTTTCTTTTAAGAAGAAATTAATTTTTTGCTAGAAATATTTATTTCGGAATCATGTATTTTGTTAATAAGTTAATTGATTAGTGCAAACGATCTCTCCTCAGGCGATCGTGTTATTGATGTGGGATCAGAGTGGAGGACTTTTTCTAATGAGAAAGCTCTCAAAGATCCATCCAGAGTGGGAGATGCCCAGAACCCACTGCTCAATGGAGGAGACCTGACCACCATGATCAGCAAGGTGATGAGTGTAGAAGGGAGCCATTTCCTGTTGGGTGTCAATCCGGTCATTCTCTCCTCCTGACATCCAGTGTTTCCTCCACAGGGAACAGGTGCGGCCAGTTTTGATGAATTTGGCAACTCAAAGTATCAGAACCGCCGGACCATGAGCAGCTCTGACCGGGCCATGCTGAATGCGTTTAAAGAGATCAGCACTATGGCAGATCGCATCAACCTGCCAAGGAACATTGTAGTAAGTTCAATGTGGTAATAAATATTGTTAGAATGTCCTGAAGCTGACATGGGAAGGCAGAGGTAAAGGTCTGGTGGCTGCTCTGTGGAGTAGGCACCATCATGTCTGCATCTCAACAGTTCTGATGTGGTTGGAACAGCGCTGGTTTATATAGGTCCAGTCTTCTCTGAATGAACATCACACTGATTTAATTTAAAGTGTATATGTTTAAAACCTCTTGTTTCGGCTTCTCAGGACAGAACGAACAACTTATTCAAGCAGGTTTATGAACAAAAGAGTCTGAAGGGGCGAGCCAACGATGCCATCGCCTCAGCCTGTCTCTACATCGCCTGCAGACAAGAGGGAGTCCCAAGAACTTTTAAAGGTGAGAACAAATGTTTCCTGCCATCTTATCTAATTAGAGGTTGTTTTCTCTTGGGTAAACAAAGAGCTTCACTGTGAAAGCTGCTGTTATAGGACAACTTTATCACATTTTAAACCAGGACTGTGCATTTTATAACCTTTTGAAAAACATAAAATAAAATAAAAATCATCACAGATCTTTTTTAATGTTGTTTCTGGCCATCTCTTGCAGAGATCTGTGCTGTCTCCAGGATCTCAAAAAAAGAGATTGGTAGGTGCTTCAAACTGATCCTGAAAGCGCTGGAGACCAGTGTGGACCTAATCACCACGGGCGATTTCATGTCCCGCTTCTGCTCCAACCTCGGCTTGCCTAAACAGGTGCAGATGGCAGCTACGTTCATCGCCAGGAAAGCTGTAGAGCTCGACCTGGTGCCTGGCAGGAGCCCCATCTCTGTGGCTGCTGCAGCCATTTACATGGCCTCCCAGGCCTCTGCTGAGAAGAAGACCCAGAAAGGTGAGAGCTTATGTAGACACACTGCTGAGCTTTAGAAATGGCTCTCACTTGACTTGTACTTTTGCCTTTGAACTATTTCACAATTAATGACGTTACAACCACAGACTTCAGTGTATTGTATTGGGATTTTATGTGATACATGATAGAGTGGGGCACGAATGTTAAGTGGTAGGAAAATGATGCCTTTTGGGGGGTGTCTCTACCATCTTCGCGCATCGAAAGTGAGAACTTTTCCACAGACGGGGAGCGTTGTAGGTGACCATTTAGACTGCTGACATCATCATGTACAATACAGCAAATACTTCTTCACTGTATTTACATTTTCCTTCTATGTTTATAGTGCTTAGATTATTGTACTGTTGTCTAGAGTTTCTATTATTTTTCAGGGGGATGATAGTTTCTTATCTCCATATTAATGACTGTATGATTGTTATAGACGTTTCTGTGCTCATTTGCTGTCAAGGGGGAGGATCCCTGCCCGATTGAGCTGGTAGTGTTTTATTAATTCACTGTTGTTCATCCTACAGAGAATATCTCTCTCTCTCTCTTTCCACCATCTTCTCTGCTTAAGACAGGCTCACTAAAAGTCCTCCTCACTACTCTTAACGTTTCCTCACATTAGGAGCTCTCTCAAGGTTTAAGGTTCTTCGTGAATATGTGGGAAGATAGGAATGGGATTAATGGGAAGATCCATTACTATCCTTAAAAAGAATGTTAGTAACTTCACTCAACTTAAAAGTCCACAAGTGCTTCTCCTCAGATCACTGAAACTCTTTACAGAGCAGAAATTTTCATGCTGAAACATTGATTCCCATTTCTGCCCATGTCCATTTATGGATCTAGCAAAATGTTCCTCTTACTATATTTACTAATCCAGATCCTTCTGCTTGAAGTAGATATGTTGCATCTTCCTTTCCCCTGAACTGAATGAACAAGCCTTTAGATTAGCTGGTACCAGCTTGGTTGACTTAAATATTTGCAGGTTTCTGGTTCTGCAGAATTGGTACCAGATGATCCTTCCTTAACTCTGCTTTTTTCCTTCCCCAGAAATCGGAGATATCGCCGGCGTTGCAGACGTCACCATCAGACAGTCGTACCGACTCATCTATCCACGTGCAGCAGAGCTTTTCCCTCCAGACTTCAAGTTTGACACGCCTGTTGATAAACTGCCTCAACTGTAAACTCCGCCTACCTTTTGCTGAAGTTTCTCTGCTGCACTTTTTATGTTGGTTTAGGATTTAAACTAATTCTTTGGTCGTGGTCGAAACAAGCAGACTTCATCAAGCCACTGTGACTGAAATACAGCAGAAACATTCCAGAGCTTAAACAGCTTGCAGACTGCATATACGTACCATGTATATATGTCCAAGCAGGAAAGTAACTGAAGCTTGCAGTTTTAGGCTGGTTTTCATACTGTATACTCAAAGCATTTGTTTTGTAGAAAATTTGCCAGGTTATATTTTGTTTGAATTGTTTCAAGTAATTAAAAAATAAAGGATTTTCAATTAATTAGCTCATGGTTTGAATTAAAGCCTTCATGCCTCCACATTTTGCTGCATGCTGCTGGTCAGCTGGCTGTAAAAAGGTACCCTTGTTGCCCTTACTAAAACAAATTCAGCAGTTTGAAAATATTTTGCTGGCCAATTACCAGATACAGTAATGAACCAGCTAATATGAGCTTGCTCTACTCATTACTGTCTGAAGAGCAGGATAAGAGATTCTGCACAATGAGCGTATTTACTTTAAAACTACAGAATGCCTGGCGGTCCTGTTTTTAAATAAAAAACCCAAGTTGTATTAATTGGTGTGTTAAACGGATCTCTTGTCAAACTATTTTCACGCAAGGTTGCAGTATTGGGTTGTACCTGCCAGGATGTGTTTCAGCAGTGAAATAAAAAGCCAATATTACAAATGTTTAATCTGTGCATTCATGATAGTTAACAGTGACTGCAAAGATGCCTTTTTTTTTTTTACATTTTACACCAGGATGAGTAAGTTGTGATTTGGGTCATTTGTACCATCCATACAGTTTATACCTGTTCTGGAAACATGCACAAGCACATAAACACTTTGTACAATCTATTTCCATAGTTAAGAAATGTAGATAAACTATTGATAAAATTAGTGCTTTCAGCTTACCTGTGTACATACAGTATGCATATAATAAACCCCCTGCCCCAATGTAGTGATTCATAAGCAGGTCTGAAACACTGAATCAGTCATATTTTACATGCAAACTGACAGGAAGTCAGCTGGAAAAATCCAATCAGATTTACGTAGGAAGCACTTGCTTTAATGGCGTTTTCACATCATCAACTGGATGTAGCGTTACCATTTTGCCCAAAAAAAGCGGAAAAACTAGTCAGTTTTGCTGTGCTGATTTCACTGAGGTATTATTAGGAAAGGTCACGACTGGCTGGTAATACAACATACTGTAATAGCAAACAGCAGTACGAATTTAGCTTAGCTGAATTTTCAATTGATCATGATTTCCCTGTCTGTGGTGGCACCTCCTAGTGGGTTCAGAGTTTCTAGGAGGCATCAAAAGTGAATGTTTTCTAATATTTCTTCTAATTAAAGCATTTAAAGTAACGACATATTTCATTTTTTTTTTCAAAGTAGGTGGAAGTCACTGGTTGAGCTGCTCTTTCCTTTGTCGTCAGTGTGGAAGCCAGAGGGGAAATGTATTGAACGGACTCTCATGGTCTTTCAAGTCAGGAAGCAGCTGTAGTAGTCAAGATGTTTGCTGTAGCTGACCATTCAGTGACGAAGCTTACACTGAACACCAGTTTCAGATATGATCCAAGCTGAGGGCTTTACAAGAGTACATAAAATAGCACATAAAATATGTGACTGAATATAATCTGTACATGTTTAAAAAAAACATCTGAAGACAGCAACACTGAATAATATGATTGTAATGGTGCCGTCTTCTCAGTCCATGTGTAAAACATTCTCAGTGGTCAGTCAACGGAGACGACGGCGATCTGTGCAGGATATCTCTCCAACTGCGATCCAACACAACACCATTCAATTTCTTTTTTTGTTGTTTAAAAAAAGATCTCAAAAAAAAAAAAAAATACTGAGGTCCTTGTAGAAGTCATCTAGATTTCTTCTCAATGGCACAGTTTGTTTGAAGGCTCAGGGAGCCAGAAGCATTGTTCTCAACATTTTAGGAAGGGAGGACAGATGGTTTTTAAAAAGTGAGCTCCAGTCATTGCTGAGCAGTTTAGTTCACAGTGTGTGTGTGGGTGTGTGCGGTTGATGATATAGCTAACACCAGTCAGCAATGTAATCAAAGTCAGAAAACAGGTTCTGCTCGTCTGAGCTCAGAACTCGGGGTTCTCTGGGAGGGGTTAAGATCGGCGCCTCTGATGTAAATTCATCATCAAAGTTGCTGACGTCGTTGGCACCCTGGATGGTCGGCACAAACGGCGGCTTCACCTTCTTGGCCAACAACCCGTCCCAATCCATGCTCTACCAGTGCACAGACAGGGAACCGTTAGTATTCTGATTTTATATCATTTTAATAAAGATTTTTTTCCCCCTCTTACCCTGAAGAATAGATGCTTCTTAACTTCCTCTGCATCCCTTTCTCCTGCTCCCAGGCGTCGCTCCGGGCTCCTCCTCAAAAGCTAACCAGATAGAAAACATGCCGTAGTTAAAAACTCCCACCTTCATGCAGCTGGTAAATCCTTATGAAAATCTCAGTATAACATCAAAGTTTGATTTTCAGTTAAGATCATGCCTTCAAGGGGTGGATCAAAGCATAGAACTAGAAATGTACATGATGTCTTGTAGACTTGATGGTCCTCTGCTGCTGCAGACACAGTAATCAGTGGCACCTGTCTGCTCTTTATTTGGATCTTCAAGTCTTTGAAAATTTTTTTTTTAAATAATTTTTATCGGAGCTAATCTTTATAAAATGTTTTACCAGGGAAAAAAATAAGGGTTTTAATTATAAATCTTTCTTCAGACAGAAAATGTATTCAGTTCTGTCAGTAGCCACTAGATGGCATCTTCTCAATTAAAGGGCATATGATTTCACAGTGCCAAAAACATTCATACTTCCTGAACCTTTTCTCATTTTGTCAGGTTACAACCATAAACTTCAGTATATTTTATTGAGATTTTATGACAGACCAACACAAAGTTGCACTCAACTCTGAAGAGCATAGAAGGTGGCAGGGAAATGTGTGGAGTGCATTTGTATTCAGTTCCCCTTTGTCTGATCCTCCTAAATCAAATCCAGAGCAACCCAGTATAAATCCAGCTGTCCTGTTTCTGGCCTCAGAAGTTTGTCAGAGAACATCAGAGAGCAAAACCGCATCATCAAAACAGGTCAGGTGGAACGTTGTGGAGAAATTTAAAGCAGGGTTAGATTAGAAAACAATATCCCAAATATTTGAACACAGACATCTGTTCAATCGCGAGTATGACACAACTGCAGCCATACCCAGACATGGCCGTCCTAAACTCAGGGTTCCAACAATTTACACTTCAAATTTCCAAAAATTTTCCAGGCTCAATTTTTCTGATTCAGTTTTTATGACATGTCCATATAAGTACCAAACTTTCACTTAGTTCGGTTTTATTATTCAGCAATGAGATAAATAACCATTTCACTCTTTTTGACATCTGGACACACTTACATAATCTGCAAAGATCTGATCTGGATTATCACAGATTAAAAACAGATACTTCAGATCTCAGATTGTGATCAATAATATCTTCATTTCCCAAAAATCTAAAAATAGGGATTTCAATTATTTCTTTGCCATTTAACCTCTTAAACCCACAAGGTTTTAGAAGCAATTTCCGCCTGAAGTTACATACCTGAAATAAATCAACTATAGTTCCACAGTAATAAAGTCTAAATGCAAACAATTAGTACCTGTGTAAAAGTAAGACAAAGTCATATTTTTCCAGTGGAACCACTATTCCAACTGTATGTCTGATTTATTTGTGATTAAACGGAAAAAAATCAAATTTTCTGAGCCTCACCTAAATTTTTCACGAAATAAACATTGCAAAACACCATAAAATCCTTTTGAAATCCTGGGAGAAGCCTCAGACTTTTATTCATCAACATCTTGACTATAACTGCAGCAAATTTGGACTGAATCAGTTGAAGCATATTTGTTCCACAAATGTTTTAGTGGGGAATGGACCAGGTGAAGCTGGCATTTTGGCACAATTTAGCCAAATGTGAAATGCTAAATGTTCTATGAAAAAAAAATGCACAAAAAGAAAATAAATATAAATAAGTGCCCCCCACAGAAACATCAGAAACATCGTAACCTACTCATGAAAGTTACGATGCTACGCACGCAAATTACATCACCAGAGAAGGTGCTAGAAAGACGAGTTAGGTCATTTTAGAAAGGTGAGTGTCTCTAGTTTGTTATGATATGAGACATGGGGGTGGGTGGGGGGGTGCTGCAAAAAGAAAGGTGCTTTTCTTACCGTTTTGTTTACAGAGGCAGCAATGACTGAGGGACCTTTAAATGTCATCGCGTGTGTTGAAGTTGCTGTAGAACTAAAAGTATTTCTGCAAAACCCATTTGGGGAATTGTTTTGTAAAGTCTCCTTTTGTGAGGGATTTAAGAAAGAAAAAACCTGCCGGCGTTTGACCTAGTAGTATAGACGGTGAAAAACGGGCCTTGCTGTGCCGGGCCTGTCTGGCTTAAGAGGATATAGTTGGATCCAATTTTTATAGTTCAAAGGTACAATGATCTAGATCAGGGCTCTGCAACCTTTACAATCCAAAGAGCTATTTTTGCCCTCAATCCAGCTACATAAAACTCATTTAGGACCTTTTTTAATATCTACTATAGGAAACTTGTCATCATTTTTGAAAAACCACCATTTTATTTGTAGTTTTAGATTTTAAAATAAAGACAAGCAATACAATTTTTCTAAAAGAGAATGAATACATTTTCCTCTTTGAGATATTTGTGGAAAATCATGTAAAATAGCAAATAGTTTCCATCCCACTGACCTGAAAAAATAGATTTACAAAAAACTTTGAGTCATTCTGTTGAAGAAATGTTATGCAATTATTCTATGAAAAAAATGAAAACCTGCTAAAAACTGTATTTGATATATCTAAATTGTTGGCTCTTTATCACTTTCAGCCAAACTTATTTAGGGCCGTTGTGGAAGGTCTAAAGAGCCACTTGGAGCTCCAGAGCCTCAGGTTGCAGACTGCTGATCTAGAGGCTAAAGAAACAGTTATATTGAGCGTGTGTTTAATCTGCTAGTTTACCCTGTAAACTGACAGGTTGGGCAAGGAGAGCATTAACCAGAAGCTGCTAAGAAGCCCATGGTAACTCTGGGGGGAGCTGTAGAGATCCACAGATCAGGTAGGTGAATCTGTTGACACGACAAATGCTAGTCCTGCCCTCCACAAATCTGGCCTTTATAGAAGATCAGGCAAGAAATAAATTGGTATTATTGGCTGTATTCTGCTTTGCAGTTTGCAACAAGACCAGTAGGGGACACAGCAAACATGACGAAGAAGGTCATCGGGACACAAAACTGAACTTTTTAGCCTACATGCAAAAAGTGATGTTTGCAAGAAAAATTACACTTTACATCACCCTGAATACAGCAAGCCCCATGTTTAATATGGCGAAGGCAGCATCATGCTATGGGACTAAGACAACAACCCTAAACATCGAGCCAGAGCTAGAATAGAATGGTTTAGATCAGCAGTGTCCAAGGTCACTTCTCAAGGGCTAGTTTCCTGCATGTTTTAGTCATGGCCCTGGTTCAACACACCTGAGTCAAATAAATGGGTCATCTGCAGGTTTCTGCACAACCTGATGACATGTTGAGGAGATAATTCAGCCAATTTGCTGTGTTGAAGCACAGATAGGACTAAAATATGTAGGACACTCACACTTGAGTTGGCCACCTCTGGTTTAGTTCTAAGCCTTAGTGTTAGAATGGCCTAGTCCAAGTCCAGAGCCGAATCTAAATAAGGAATCTGTGGAAAGACTTAAAAACTTTTGTTCAAAGAATCTCTTCATCCAATCAGATTGAACGTGAATCATCCGCTTCCATTTCAGTGATGTACCACTTTGTGTTGGTCTATCACCTGAAATCCACAGACCTTTATGCACCCAACGTGAAAAAAGGGGAAAAGTTCAAGGGGTGTGAATACTTCTGCAAAGCAATGTAGATTGATAATTTAGCTTAATTTAGAGTTTGTTAGCACGAAAAAAAGAGTATTTAAAAAAAAAAAACTGATTCACGTGGACCAGATGAAAACAGAAAAACACATAAAAGGTTCAGCTTAAATGTACATTTAAGATCTAGAACAGCCCAGCAGAGCTTTCTAACACCTAGTCTGAACTAAACCACCAGCTCTACGGTTTGACATATTCAGACATCCCCAACAGCAGTCTTGCTGCTAATCCTGTTAATAGGACTTTATGCTTGTTTGAACAGGATGAGTCTTTATTTGGGAAATTCCTAGTTATTTGCAGACAAGTGGCCAGTTTCTCTGACACTGAGTCACAGTGAACTACAGAGGTCACTTGTGCTGTTATATGCCCCATATATACAGTAGTACCCACAATACCTTCTGCTAGTTTGGCCTGTTTGATAATGGAGCGGATCAGACCAACAGCTGGTGGGATAAAGCAGAGAGGTTCTGGCAGTTCTGGTAGAAAGGTAAATAACGTGAGCGACGCTCTCACCCGACAGTCAGCATGTCCCAACTCTAACGTAGCAACTCTGCGACTGTAATGTGTTTACCATCCTGTATGTGGTGCAACGTTGGGATTATTTACTAAATGTCTTCGTATTTGTGTGGATCAAAGCCCAGACTGATTCCTCGTCCTAATACCCACCCTCCTCATGATGGAGATGGCCTCGGTGGAAAGGAACCGTGGGTAGCGAACTTCATCGTTGACAATGCTGTCGAACACCTCCTCCTCATCGTCACCGGGAAATGGAGACTGAACACAGACATGGATGGTTACAGAAAACTAGCTTTGCACAAGTCACTTTAATTTACTGGTACTTAATACGGACCACAGCATACCTCCCCGACCAGCATCTCAAAGATAAGGACACCCAGTCCCCACCAGTCCACAGCGCGAGTATACGACGTTTCAGTTAAAACCTCTGGAGCCAAAAACTCTGGCGTGCCACAAAACGTGCTTGTGCGGTCCCTGAAACCCATTCCTAAGAGCAGGAGACACTATTCAGCACAACAGACCACAAACCCTGCTTTCACAGCCTGTTTTGGGTGATCAATATGGATTGGGATCCTTTTCCCAAACCATTTCTGAGGCTTTTAGTGATTTAATGCAATATTCCATTTTACCTTCCTTGCAAAGCCCAAAGTCAGCAATCTTCACATATCCCTCCGTGTCCAGGAGCAGATTATCCAGCTTCAGATCTCTGAGAGTCAGACAGAGTTGACACACATTTTTCATTTCAACATTTTACAGACTCTAACTTCTCGACATTTTTCTGGAGTTGTTATAAGATTCTGGACATTGGAGTACAAATTAATTAAATTTAAAATGCTAAAGTTCACTATGGATGTATTAGAAAGAGAGACAGAGAAAAGGAGGTAGGGAGGAAGGTGGAATGGAAGGAAAGATGGAAGGATGAAAGAAAGTATATGACGAATTCAAGAAAAGGAGAAAGGTTAGAAAACAGGACACAAATAAGGAAGTAGGAGGAGAGGAAGGACACAAGGAAGGGAGGGTAGGAGAGGAGGAGGAAGGAAGTGACATAAAGGAGGAAAAAACCATGTAAATTTTGGGATATGCAGTCAAGTCTGGAAAGACAAATATTTTTTAATACTTCTCCAGAGCTGGAAAATTCTGAAATCAAGTTCCATACTGAGCAGAAACCCTGACATAGGAACCTTTATTCTGTTTATATTAAAATAAGTGTTTTTAACCAGACCCAGTTTACTAACCACAGGTCCAGTTTAACGTAAATTCAAAGTTATCTAAAGGCCAAATGAGGAGTGAAACGTCCAGTTGTAGATTTTTTAAGGGAGTATACATCTTGTGATGACACAAATTATAGATAAAGCCGGTCAATGTCATATAAATCAATGCAGGAACCCTGCATCCAGAGACATTAAAACATTTTGTTGTGAGCAACATTCAGTAGAACGTACCTGTACACAATCTTGTGGTCATGTAAAAACTGTAATCCCAAAACAACACAAGCTGCATAAAACCTGCAAGAGAACAGACTAACAGTGAGATCAGATAACATGGCAGCTACTGAGGATAGCAAAGAAACGGAGAAAAAGCCTCTCTGTAATGTGATCATCCAACCACTGTCCATTCAGCAGACTAACTCTGATTGTGACGATAATGGTGGAAAAATCCACAACTTGGCTGAAAATGTTGCACAGTTGAAGTTAAAGGTAGTCTGATGTGTAAGCCGGGGTCACTCACACGGCCCGGGGCTCAGAGAACACGTCAGCGTGGATGTGCATCATCAGGTCGCCTCCCGCTGAGTACTCCATCACAAAACAAACATGTTCCGACGTCTGGAAACAGGCAAACAGGTTGACCAGGAAGGGGTGGCGGACGCTGTTGACAGTTTCAAAAATCCTCTTCTCGCACATCAGACTGGCGGAGACAGAGACCAGCACAGCTTGTCAGCACTTCATGTCAATCTGAACTTATCCAACAAAGCTTTTAATGCTACCATCCGTTACACAGGTTTTCTGCCACCTCTGCTTGTTTACACTACACCATGGCTAGCAATAATGTGTTCTTACAGATAATACGTGATGTTCCAGGATCAGATGCATGATGTGTGAAATTACAGAGTCTGTCTCTGACAGAGCAATATGGCTTTCTGCCCTGGGCACCAAGGCTGGAGGGCACCAGTTTCTGTCAGTTATAAGCCTCCTGGGTTTCCTGTTGCTTATTTCCATGTCTAGTCAAATCGGGAATAGAAATGTCCATCCCTCTATGTTGGGCACAGTGTCAGGACTGAGTAAATACTGCTGTATATAACAGGTGACAGATGATGCGGAAGACAGTCGTTAATTTGAGGTCTACAATTTGGCACTGAATTAAAGGGCTACTTCAGCATTTTTAAGGAGTTGGAACTGCTTTGAACATCTCTAGTTACAAAATATTACATATCAGACCTCAACTGCATTATTTACACTTACCAGAGATTCTTATAGCACAGTTTGAAATTAACGAAACATTTATCCTATTTGTAAAAACACCAAAAGAAAGAATTTGGCATTAGGCTCATCTCCAAGAGATCAAAATTGTAATCAATAGATTAGTTAAACCTGAAATATTTGTTTGAGGGAATAACTTACATTGAGTTAAAACTATTATCATTTAAGGTCAAATCATATTATGGAGCCAGGAAAGCTAAATTTCTGAAATATATCAACACAAAATATTCAGCATTTCTAGTGTTTTTCAAAAAAGAACAGTAACTTTAAAATGTGATTTTCTGACAGGCCGTTGGAGTTCTGCCCATTTAAAACAGAAATGCTCTTCCATATATAGATAATGACATGTCATCTGCAACCGAAGACCACGGTCTACTGCTGTACACTGAAAACTGTTTTCTGATGATAACATGTTGGAGGAGTAGCTGGTTGCTTAGAGGCAATACAAAAAAATGGAGTGAGCTCCCTCACTTTCCCCAAAGATCCAGACCAGAACAATCACATAAAGAGAGCAGATTTCTCCCTTTGTAACACTTTTGCCCCAGCATTATAAAACTATTGCAAACCTGCCTCTAACAGAATAAACAACCAAAGTCTAAAGGAACATGGACTCAGTTCAAGCCACTGCCACAACAGATAACTCTAGCAGTAAGTCAGCAGCCAGATCACTGAAGGGACTGAGAGTGTTATTTGTGAGCATAAAGTTCTCAGTTGAAAATACATTTTTACTATTTACCCTAACGTTTAACAGGTGTGTTAGCAGATTGTAGCATTAAAATGATTCAGTATCAACAACAAAATCATCTAAGTAGAGCCAGTAATAAAAAAAAGTTAGCACAGCTGAACAGAGAACAAACCAATCCACTCAAATATAGGTGATTTAACCAAGGGATGTCTGAGTGTTTAAACATGATACCAAAGGTGACTAACTTTAAGATTCTGATATCCAAAGCTGTGTAAGTTTAAAGATCAGAAAAGTTAGTTCACATGTCAAAGTTTGAGAGTAATGAAAAAAAACCAAATGTAAACAGATGCACTTAAATCTGTCGACCTGCATCCAACTTCTGCATCTGTGCTTGTTGGTTGTTAGGTAAAACAAGGGCAACCTGTGTGTTTCCTACTCATCTAAGTGAAAAGATCTGCAGCTGAACAGACTCAGTCTATGATACCCTCTGCAGTTTTGCAGTTACACAATAGTGAGAGAAGCAAGAAGCAAACAGTCCTGTGTGTTTACATTAGCTTTAGATTTAAAAGGAGTCTGGCGTGTGTGTGAGAACACTCTGAGGAGAGCTATAATTGCTTACCTGTCAACCTCATCTCGAGCCACAATGTCTCCTTTCTTCAAAGCTTTAATGGCAAACATCTCGCCTGTGCTCTTGTATTCAGATAACAGCACCTGTAAAAAACAAACAGGATTGGACATAAAATAAATAGGAACTCAGTGAGTTTTCCGATTTCATACATGATCACCATCTATTTTCATAAGTAAGTGATATACATTAAATGCACCCTAAACACATTAGCAAAACAAGGTGCTCTGGGAGAAAAAAACTTATCTTGAAAAGGTGCTTGCCTGTGAGAAAACATACCTTTCCAAAGTGACCACGTCCAAGGACTGCCACACATTTAAAATCTTGGAGACTGAAGTGGAACTGCTCTTCCTCCCTTGAAAAAGACCAGTGAATGCAATGGTGACTATTGATGCCAGGGGGCAGCATATAATAACTGGATATAATAACTGATGTGTTACAGAGCTAGAATCAACAAGTGGAGAACAAGCTGTGAGAAATCTGTAAAAGTAAGACAAGGACAAGGCTGTCCAACCTTATCTCTGTATCCTTCTGGATGGACGTGAGCTCCAGGTCTGGATGTTGGAACTGTGGCTCCAGCACGCCATCTGAGTCCGGTTCCAGGACTGTGCTAATTCGCTTGTTGAGGAAGTTGAATTCACTTAGTGCATCCTGCAGACACATTAGTAATATATCGGTTGGGTGGAGCATTATTAATCACATACTTGTTATTACTGGGATAGACTCATACCTCCACTTCGTCCTTGTTGGGCATCTTATTCTGTGCAGGTGGTTCTCTAACATCATCAGGTGCTGCGTAATGTTTGGGTCCTGGTGTGGGTTCTTTGTCAAAATCCAGCTTGGTGACCAGTGGATAGCTGGGAGTGGGTAAGAAGGAAAAATGCTTATTTATTTAATTTACAATGAGACAATAATGACTTATTTATTCCTGTCATAAAGCCACGGTCCTGGTTGGAGGTAAACATGCTCTGAAGAAGACCCTGGCTTAACCAGACTGAATATTTGACCAGTCTTTTCAGAACTGGTTGAACTCATTTAAGGTGGTTGATGTACTGGTACAGAACTAGCTTTCAAATAGGGGCTGAGGTTAGGGTCATTACATAAGTTCATCTTCAAACCTAAAACCTAGTTTTAAAGTGTTCAGGATTATTGCCCTGTTGGAACACCAAACTGTTCATGCTTCAACCATCTGACCCAAATGGTCAGCCTCAGATGTAAGGAAATTGGTTGGAATGTTCAAGAACCTCAGGAACCACCAAGACTGAAGCCTGCCATAACTAGAAGATGCTGGAACAGCAGAACATCACCACTGACAAGAAGTCCTCTCCTCCAAAGTTGACATCTTTAAGCTTAACCTAAAGGCAGCTTCTCGCATGGAAAGCCGAAAATGTCCTCTGGAGAAATGTCTTATGGTCGGACAAGATAAACATTGAGCTATGTGGCTATAATGACAAGAAGTATGTTTGGAGGAGTCAAGGTAAAGCTTTCAAGCCTAAGAACAGGATAGCAACTGTCAAGCATGGTGGTGGTAGCATCAAGCTGTGGGTAAGTTTTGCTTCCAGCGAAATAACAGAGGACCTTCAAACAGCTAGATGGTTAAAACCTGGACATAACCCTGTGTTCCAACAGGGCAACGATCCCAACCCTGCTGAAAATGTCCAGACTCCGCAACAAAGCTGGTCCAGGCCAGGGCACCAACCATCTTAAACAAGCTCCATCGTTTCTGATGGGAACAGTGCTCAGACATCCAGGCAGAGTTATGCCAGAAGCTTAGCTGGTGACTTCAAAAAATTTGTGGTTCATTTGAAACTCACCAAACGACAGGATATATAGACACATATTTCTGAGCCCGTATGCATAATTTTGACTTTTTGAAACATGTGCCCTGAGTTCTTGTTTTTAGACATTACTGGGGTTGTATCATCATTCCACCCTGAAAACACAGTCTAAAAGCATCATTTAAAGCCCAAAATTAATATAGTCTTCATGCTGATGACAAGTTCACCCTGTTTGTTTACCTGCTAGGTGTGGGGGAGCCAGGCAGGCTGCCGTGTCCCATCTCAGGAGCTTGGGGGCTGAAAGAGTTGGTGCTGAGGTTGGGTATGGCTCTTCTCACCAGCCGACCCCAGGTGGCGATGTTGATGTTCATCTGGGGGGCTCGTGGGAAGGTCTTACCTGATGAGAATACATGAGAGGGAAACAAAATGAGGAATATGAAGGAAAGCATGGACAGTGGGAAACAAAAACAAATGAGATAACATTTTAGGTCAGCAGATTCTGAATAAAATCCTTTTAGGTAAGGAGTTTCAATTCTCTAAATGAATAGACACCACATGTTGGAAAAAACATCCAAGAATCAAATTTCCTCCACTTTAAAACGCTGTTCTGATAGCAACGACTCACCCTGTTGTTTAGAGAAAATCTTCTTTTGTCTTTGCAGCTTTGGTCTTCTCTCAATAACCGGATTGAAAAATGTCACCTTTAAAAAAAAAAATAAGACCGTTAGAATCCTTAAAGAAAATAATACTTACTGAGTATCCTGTTATAGACTGGCAGTACTTAGAGCCAGCATGTATTTACCTCGGCAAACAGCATCCCCTGTGGCTCCAGGTACAGACACATTCCATGACGCTGGTTGTCCAGGAAGTCCTCCAGCCTCAGGAACTTGACAGCACAGAGGGAACGCCAGTCGCGCCAGTACACAGAGATCTCCAGCTCACGAGACTACAGAACAGAGCCAGGTCAACAACAGCAGCAAACATTTCCTTGGAACAGACCAGCGGAGTGCCATAAACACACCACTGAGTTGTTAGCACAGGTGTAAATCAAAGGCAAACATGTGTTACCCGATCCAGCTCCAGTGTAAACTTCTGGTCCCAGGCCTGGTTGCTGACGGGCCTCCAGCTCGTCTGTCCAACCACGGTGTTGTCCAACTTCAGGACAGCGCTGATCTCATCTGAAGGAAACACACTGAGCTGTTATCAGGCTTCGCTGGACTTAAAGGCAAGTTAGTTCATTTGTATTAAAGTTAAAGTTCATGATTTTTTTCATTTTTAACACATCATAAAAACTTTCATTCATTTCTGGGGGGGTTTTCTGGCAAACTATTTGAATTAAAAATAGACAGTTAATACATGTTTAACTGTGATGCACAGAGTGTTTTTTTCCAGGAACTTGTTTTCCCAGAACATTCATTTACACTGGCTCGTTTTGGTCCGTGAGTGTTTCCACTGCGAAGTCCAAAGAAATGCTATTATGTCCACAGATGTAGTGGCACTGCTCAGTCCCACTACACCAGTGTTGACTGAGGCCTCACTCAGCGACTGAGTGGGAAATGAAAGCAACTAAAACTCTGATCAATGGTTCTGTCTCGGTGACTACATTTTAAAACTTATGCACACTCACAGCTAAGTTCATGAAAGGTGTAACTGAAAACTTTGAGGGATTTTTGCCAACGCTGACTTGAGTGGTGTTTCAGTTTGGAGAAGAGAGAGGAGGCGCAGGCACAGTCGGATTAAAAACCTGAGATCATTTCCCAGCGTCTACACTATGAAACTGAAAGACTTGTCCCAAAGAAACAAGCACACACACAGCAGCAGCAGCGGATACATCTTAGAAATCTATTAATGATCCAGGGAGATTGTGGTTATTTTTATTTGTGCCTCAGAACATAAGCCATTTAAAACCCCAAATATTATTTGGAATGAAGGAGTTACTCCCTCTTTCCCCACAGACTGATCTGAACAGATGCTGATTATTTAAAATCTATTACGCTTAAAGTAAATGGAAAATATGGCATATTATAAGACACCTCACCCGCCTTGTCTGCTGATGGTGGTCAGAGGGCCCGGTGGTGCCGATTGTAGCCCCAATTGTGTGGCTGCCATACAATCGGCTCTAATGTAGCCTGTAACTGTGTGAATCTGTGTGTGAATGGGTGGATGACTGATTGCAGTGTAAAGTCTTTGAAGTCCAAGGACTTGATAAAAATTACTGTGAGGTCACTGTTTTTAATGGCATTCTGGACTGTGCTCTTGCAGTAGGCGGATAAGTGTTTTCCCAGACTGTAGTGGCACTCTTGCCGGAGGAGAACCCGCTCTGCATCGGGACGTTTCAGACCCTTACTGGCAACGTACACAAAAAAGCAGCCTGCTAGATAAAAATTAAGGAACCCATGGACAAAATGCGTCATGTTTATTCCCTGGTAAATATGGCAGAGGGGTAATAAAGACCCCGGAAAACTACCCTGATTTCTGGAAAGGTTTCCTGCAGCAGTTTCTGTCCTAACAGTGTCAGAGGGACGTACCTACTCAGATGTACTTACTGGAAACCTCTTCACTCTTTGTTAGGTTCCTGGAGCTCACACCTCGGTTTCTGTTTGCGCGGCTAATGAAGGATGAGCGTGTCTCGCTGGGGCTCCAGCCAGGCAGTGGGCTCGGGGCTGCTTTGGAACGGCCGGGGACATTTTCCAGAAGGTCTTGGCAGCCCATGAGTCTGACATCTAATGTGCCTGAGGATAAAGGTAACATACAAGTCAGTGTGTTTAAAGTTGCTCCTAACCGAATTAGAACATCTTTTGACATTCAGGGACTTCAGAGAGTGCCAACTGACTCTAAAGACTCGTTAGATTTGTCTAGTCTTGTACATACATGACTAGTATCTCAGCCAGGTAGGAAGTAGTGATTATATTTTATTAAATGAATTAATCAAACCAACCAACAGTTGACAAAAGTAAAATATAGATCCTAAACACATACCAGACCTACTGGGTCTAACTGAATCTCACCCAAAGCTCGATACAGAAGAAGTATAAGCTGAAACCCATATTTATGTGCATCAGCATTACACATTAGCTTCAAGGAGAATCCCACCGATTCCCACTGACTAACATTTGATGATGATGATGATTGTAATAACGTATATTAAATCCAACTTTGCTGTTCCAGTCAGTAAATACCTGTGGAGATAAGTGTGCTTCCCAGCTGGTTGTGTACTTGAATAGAGCCTGAGGGAAAGCAAGGTGACTAATGCAACTGATCTTAGCAGTGCAAGACAGCACACAGAAACAAAGTGAGATTGTCTTCTACTTCAAAGAAACAGGCAACAAATTTATATGTCTCTATGTTATTCTTTGCTGTGAAGCATACTAGTTATATAATATTACTTGATCTGAAGGATTATGTTATAGCTGCAGGATTTGGTGTAGGAGAAGGAGGTTTTGGGATCTCTGCTGAGAAAATATCCTTGTGTGCAGAACTAGGTACAAATGCTTCCTGCTTCTTTCTCTCACCCATCAAAAAGATCCATCCATGTTATTTAGTGACACTAAGAACTATGCAGTAACTGTTGATATGCATCATTGTTCAACTTTGTTCTGGCCCTGCAACAGCCTAGAACCTGGGTGGATTGTAATCTGACAATGTCCCTGAACAGGATGAAACATGGGCAGAAAACGCCCAAATCAAAGATATAGATGCTAATTATTAACTGTCAGTAAATCATCTTATAGATGTGCCTTTGGGTACACTTCGATTCAGTGCCTTTCAGATGTTTTCACACCCCTTGAACAGAACTTCAAGTATTTCATTTAAGTTTTATGTGACAGACCTACACAAAGTAGGAAGGCAAATTATTTTTAGATTTAAATTTAATATAGAAACATCTAAAAAGTGTGGCACGATTTAGATTTAGTCCCACTGAGTTGATACTTTGTGGAACCACCTTTTACAACAATTACTGATTCACTTCTGTGGGAGAATACCTTTTTCAACTTTGTACTGGAGGCTGAATTTTTTTTGCCTGTTCTTTTCAAAACGGTTTTAAGCCCAGTCAGATCGAGTGGAGAGTATCTGTGATCATCAACTGGAGTGAGGTCTGGACTTTGACTGGGCCACTCTAAAGCATGGCTTTTGCAGTTTCTAACAGGTTTTCCTCGAGAATCGCTCTGTATTTAGCATCATAAGATCCAACGTCTATGACCAGCTTACCTGAACCTGCTAAATCATGGTGTGTTCAGGGTGATTTTTTTGTTTGTAAAAGATGTTCAAAACCACATATAATTTTCTTCACAATAATGTACTGATTTGTGTTGGTCTATCAGATAAAATCCCAAGAGTGAAGTTTGTGAGACAAAATGTGAAAAAGCATACTTTTGCATTAAAACGATTAAGACTAGAGAAAATTAGATGATATGCAGAGACATTCTTCGGATGAAAATTAGCTATAACTTAACCCAAACTTGAGCTGATTTGTTGCGAGGTGTTCTGACTAAGCTGGTCACAGTGAAGAGAGGCTGTGGGCGAGTCTGCAGCTTGTTCAGACACAGAGGGAAAGAGGTGTGTCTGCACAGGCAGTGAGAATGACAAAAATATAGGCATGGCTTTACAAGATAAACAGGTTCGCTGATTTAACACCACACTGTGTTGATATAAACAGTGATGTTGCATTTTATAACCCATCTAGAAATGTATCAGTTACCTCAGGAGGTTGATGTCAGTCTATCCTAAAAGATCTACATTAAACAACTGTTGTTTTGGCTTTTCGGTGATTTGAACAAGGATCTGTAGCTGTGTCGTCCCTGTGTTACCTGTGAGTGCTGCAGGCTTGGTTACGGTGCTGTACTGGTTCTGTGTGGAGATGATGCTGGACCTGGGGCTTAGGGCTGGAGAGGACATCAGAGACAGCTCTTCTATGATGGCGCTGCTGCGGGGGTGGTTTTTTGGCAACTCGCTGAGACGCTGTTCCAACGAATAACGCAGAAGGTCGAGTTTTTGACTGGACTCCGTAAAGCGAGCCTGAGCCTGAAGAACATAAACAATTGAAAAGATAAGATGTATGTATTCAGTGTAGAATAACTGATTTGCCCCAAAGTGATTTGAGTCTAAATCACAAACAATAAATCAAAATGGGAGAAATTGGGTGTTTTATATGGACACAGGGAGCCTACCTCTGAGTGAGCTTTCTTTTCTGTGACTTTTCCAGAGCCCAGAAGTTTCATGACGTTCTTTGCTCCCTCTGCCACTGCAGACTCTATCCTGGCATGGTGACACAGCTCCTCCACCCGCAGGTCTAAAGGACTGATGATGGACTTGTCTGAAAGTCAAGGAACAAAATGTTGATGGTTTTAAACAATGAGTTGTTGGTAACCTTAGGTTAAAAGGTGTAAATTTGGTCTTGGAGGTCTATTTGTACCATTCTGTACCCCACGGGGCGTTCCTACTTCCATTTCATACTGTAAACAAAACTTTTCATAGCCATGCACTTTATACAGATTTGTTTTTCTTTATAGTCAAGTGTGGCCTTGAATTGTAGTCATAGTTCACATCTCACACGTACAGTATTATTAAACAATACTTTATGACACAGTTTTCCAGGTTCGATGAATTTCATGTTAATTTTTGACTGATTAGGCGCAGGCTGGTAGGAGATACTCCTGGTATGGTGACCTCGAGTAAAAAATGCCACAATTAACTGAATTTACACCAACATTTATATCATGACCAACTGCTTTTATTTAAAACAGAAAAGCAATAAATCTTTCTACTGCTGATCCAGTAATAAAACATACTGATGATTAGAGCTATAATGATGTTCTCTTTCACATTTGATACTGGTACCTGGGCCATACTAGTACCTAGTACTGATCCTCGTTTGGGCCAGTTGCTGCTAATGAAATTGGAGGGATTTTGAGCCCAAATCAAACCAAAATCTCTCCTAGTTTCCTTATAGTAGGGTGTGAGCAGATTATAGTTGTCAAAGTCGTTATGAAACGGTTAACGACAATTTGCTTCTTTTCATAACCAAAGGTTTGTGTGAAAAAGACCAAAACTTCAGAGGTACAAATTTGCGAGGAAGCGAAATGACCAAAATTGACCCCCTGTTAAGTGTCAGTTAATGAGAGTGACAGCTCACCCATCATGTCATTGCTCTCAAAGCTCAGTTCAGTGGCCTGACTGGCCTTAAGGATCTGCATCCTGATGAACTCAATCTTTGTCTTGCTGTCTTGAAGCATCTGCTGAGCAGCTGCGAGTAACTTGCGATCCTGTAGGTGAAAAGGAAAAAACAAAAATTAAAATCTGTTTGCTCTGTATACATTATCAACCGAGCAACAGGGTTTAATTCATATTTTGTGTTCTGAGGAAAATAACTGTGGACATCAAGACTTTACATGTGACTCTATAAACACATTACTCATTGAGTTTTGACGTCATAAACCACCTGTGGTGGCAGACCAAATCTGGTGCCACAATGCCAGTTTGTGCCCTTAATTGGAGCTGTGGTACAACAGACCACATGGAAAACCCTATTCACTGAAAACAAAACAAAATCCTACACACACATACGCACACACACATTAAGAACAAAGCAAACTCCACCCCAAATTCCTGTGATGTTTAAGTGCTGCTTGTTGATGGCTGCCCGTGCAGGAAAGTCCTCTGTCCAGCAGGCATTTCCTCTCTGACATCAGGACTATTTCCATCTGGAAGGTGCCTCTGTCTGACCGGGAAGGTCGTTAAAATGCTGTGACCCCAACACCCAGACACGAAGTCAAGTAACAATGATCAGGCCCGGGTATGACTTGCAGAGTTGCAGAAAGCTAATAAATGTGGATAATGGTCCACTTTGGATATCATGTGGACAAAAGTAATGACTGAGTAATGATTTGGGTGAAGAGTTCACCTTGGCCAAAACTAAGATCAGCACTACCAATAAAGTAGCTTTTTTATGCCTGCATTAGGAGTCAGTATCCCTCTGCAGAAAATACTGTTTTATTCCAAGAAGCTTCCAACCTCTGTTGCCTCTAACTTCATTGTTAAACACCTCACTATCAGAAATAGTCAACAGAGTGCTCTTCCCTCAATAACAACCTTCACAACGAAGAGTGGTGTCAGTCTGATCCGTTAGTGCCAAGGTATGTTGTGTTCACTAGTGGAATAAGAGATGGTAACAGCCAGAGACGCCCAAGCATTCACTGAACAACTTCCTGGTGCATCTCTAAAAGATATGATAACTAAAGTAGATGAAAGAAACAGTCCCAACTATTCAATATAAAGCACATTAAATAACACCTTAAAACTTTATAGACTCTTTGTGAAATGACCAACTCTATTCCCAATAAAGCAGCGATCTTTAGAGACCTCAGTGCTGCTCTGAGTGTTCCAGATTTTATTACCTGAAGCATGACTTATGGTACACACATCTACCATCTAAATTATAGTTTGTCCTCCCTCTCTGCAGGAAGGCAGAAGAGCCATATGAGCTTGGGAAACACAAAGTATGTGTCAGCACCTTCTCATGTTTCTCCCCCTCCCCTGCTGAGAAGCAGTAGAGGCCAACCTGCCATGTTACAGGCTGGGGTTTCAGGTCAAACTCTGAGCCGTTCCTAAAGTGGTTAAAACACATTTGAGAGAGAAACCTATCATTTAACATTTAAGGTGCAATATGCCATTTATTAGTTATATTTACCAGCTTCTGTCTGATCAATGAAACAATTTTCTCTGGGGCTGGGACAGAAATTGTTGAAGGGCGGGGTTACGTGCTGAGCAATGGTGATTGGTGGAGCCTTTCTTGCAATGTTCATCCGCCATATTTAAAGACATGCATGTTGTTGTTTTCTACTTTATATGAGATTCATATTTAAGAGTACTTTTACAATTACAATGTGGTAGAACACCACAAGCAAAAAAGCCAGTTGGGCATTCTCTATCTTGTTTTGTAAACAAATGGCAGGATACGGGCTTCTCCGTCGTGCTTTGCTTGTTTAGCCTTTGGTTTCTTATTACTGCCACCTGCTGGACTGGAGGTGTAGTGCAGTATCCCTATAACTTCACCAGACGTCATTAGGCTGATTTAAATACATTTTCACAGCAATGCAAACAGAAAGTACACAATTAACCCTGGTAAAAAAACAAAACAGGTATTTAAATCCGGGGACTTTCGGTGGTAAAGGGGCTATAGTGTTGTTTTGGAGAGAAAACTGCTTGTGGTGCAGCTGCTTGTATTTTCTAAGCACTTGTAAGAAATTCCCAGACATGGCATATGTAACATTGCCTCAAAGTATGTTAAAGTGCCTGTGACATCAAATTTTGATAAATAAAAAAATATCCAATATGATAAATACAATTACATCTATCACTGGCTTTTACTGAGCGATCTGCGTATGGTTCTTGGAGCTCCTCGGGGCTTCGCAGCGGACCGGACCGGAGCAGTTACAGTTCGAAGCAGTTTGCTGAAAAGTCCTCCGATCACAGCTGCCTGTGCTTGGTGGTACCAGCCCATCTGTCCCCCGTCAGTTTACCTCCTCTTCACTTCAGGAAAGAGATGCAGACTGACGGCTGCTGTCGTAGTATTGCTGCCACCACCAGAAATGCACCATCTCTCCATATTAACGCTGTTTTTAACGCAACATGGCTTCTACCTGAACTGTTTATCATTGACGCTCACACAGTGAATGACCGGCTACTTCCCCTTTGACATAATTTACAGGCAATTTTGGACTAGCAAAATTTAACGTCGAGATATGTTGATTTAGTGTCACAATTGTCTTTTATCGCATCTTTAATCCCAATATCGTGTCAGTTACTGCTTCAACATGTTTTCTTTCAATTTCTGCATTTGTGGGAAAAGCGTGTCACAGGCACTTTAAAGGATTAGTTTCAGGTGACGATTAGTGAAGTTATTAGTTTGAAGAAAAGTGAAGAAATCCTCATGATATGTCCTTCTCCTATAGGAAAGGATATTATTACTGATAACTGTTACACAATGAAAATAATCCAATAAAAGAAGAACGGTTTCTCCACATCTTATTTCTTCTGCTTCCTCCCTGCCATCACAATACGACAACAACCCCAATTTCTGACATTCAAAATAAAAGACTAAACACACTATCTAATACCAATATCATAGCACATATGTAGATATTTCACAGCTGATCTTGTTTATGACACGGATGAGTGACATGAATGTAAAATGCTAATTGTTCTTCAATTATACTATATTCAGATCAGAATGAATCAAAACCTCTGGTCACCTGCAAATGTTTTATTCATGCCATGAAAGTGCAAACTGTTTATTATCATTGACACATAAACATAGTGGTTTGTAAACTAACTAAAAGAAAGCTCTTCTGCGGTAATAACGCACATTAAACATATAACATGGTTGTCCCTACTGATTTTAAACACCAAAGACTGGAGTTAAGACCTCCAGGTCAACTAAGGTGGACCAGAACATCCCTTATTTAACAAGCAAACCTTCTAAATTAGAGTCCAAAGTGCGGCCTGGGAACAATCTGAGGATCTCAGAATGATGTTGTGCTGCCCACGACTACAATTCAAAAATGGGCCAAATTTTGTCAGCCACCACAGGAGAGGTGGTCAATATAGACACTCTTCTTATAAATTTTTTTTTTAATTTTAACTAAAAGATGCAGACAAACTAAAACGGTCTTAAAAGGGAAAATGGCAGATAAAACAGTATTCATCTTTTATTAACCATGTATTGCTTTCCTATGAAATCCAGTCACTTATTAAAAGAAAACATCTTAGGTTAAATAAAGGGAGCACTTTTGAAGAAAGAATGGCCCCTGATTATATTCTGTCGTTTTTTTACGTTGACATCCTGACATGAATCTGCAAAAACCTGAAAGTCGAGTGCGACCTCCTCCTCTCTGCTGTGCTTACCTTGGAGGAGCCGTTGGAATACATCTGAATCATGTTCTCGGCACCCTGCTTCACCTTCAGCTCAATGTCATTCTGCCGTTTTAAAGCTGCCAGGCGGCTGTTGCTTGTGCACGTTCTTGCTTCACTGCTTGGAGTATCTGGGGTTAAAGGGCACTCTAGGAAGAGACAAAAAAGGTGAAAACATAAGGTCATGTGCACAGACAGTTACTGTGGTCGGATGTTTGACTGACGTGTCACAATCTACTGAACGGTTTTCGTTTGTAATTCAATGCAGTTTGTTGGCATAAGACTAAAGCACAGAAAACGCCTGCAGGCACCTACACACTCAGCAATAAACAGAATTGGTTCAGAACATGAAGACAGATCCCCAATGTCTATGCAAATGTGAAGTCACAATGATTAATCATTGGGTTTTCTGATTTCTTTTTAACCATCAGCAGTTGAATTCAAAGTACTATAGAACTCCACTTACAAAGACAACCAAAGTGAACTGAACCACAGCTCTGACGGATGGTGGAAGTAGAATAGCGAGTCATTTTTCCCCAGTAACTATTTCACGCTCAGACATACTTCTAAGGTGAGCAAAAAAAAATAAAAATAACCCAACCTCCTTAGGCTTGACTTGCCAATTCAGCCATGAAGGAACCTCCCAGGATAGATTCACAAACCATGAACCTTAGACAGACCATATGTGTCCAAAAACACTTAGCTAAATATTTCTCAAAGGCCTCTATCATTTCTGACCTTTTATATTTCTTCAAGGCAGAGACGAGACAGTGACCTCTTGTAAATAATAAATATGCAGTGTTTATTGCTCTCTGCATCAGTCGCGGCAGACCTCCACCCTGATGCACAAGTGAACACACACTCCCGCCAGTAGACACATACTGCCCCGGAAAAGATGTTACAGCCACCTGCAAAACAAGCTAAAATATCTGCGTTTTTAAATGCTCCCAGAGTTTTAAGGACAGCAGCAAGCAATCACCTGCAAGCAGCAACAATAACTGCTATTCTGCATCAAACTGTAGAAAATATTGCTTCAGGCCCCGACCCTTTACAAGCAGCAAGCATCAACAGATCACTGGGTGACAACAGGTTTTGACCCAGCTTTGTTGTCAGAAGGGAAATACTCTACCTGGCTGTACAAGAATGATCTTGGTAAATAAGTAGGTATATAAAAAACTAAATGAGAAAGTGTCCAGACTTTTGAGTGGCAGTGTATAACAGAAAGATGGAGAGAAACATAGATGAAGACATATAAACAACACAAAGCTGCACACTTTGTAGATAACTGATAAAGGTTTTAATATCTGTTAGTGTTCTTCTAATAACTGTTAAATTATGCTGTGTTTATATTGATTTTTATGTTTAATTTATTTAACTGTTTAAAAATATGTTTTTTTGCAGCACTAGTGACCTTTATTTTTCTGTGTTTTTTGACAGTAGGCAGACAGGAAATGGGCGCGGAGAGAGAGCGGAAGACATACTGCAAATGTTGCAGGGGCTCGAACCCGGGACCGCCGCGTTGAAAACCGAAGCCTAAGTACGTGGGCCGCGCACTTAAACCCCTTTACCAATGGCGCCACGCCACGCAATAAATAATTATATTGCTGTTATTTAAAGAAATACATAGAAATCTTATTTCCTGTAAGTGTTGATCAGCGCTCGGTCCACCACCTCCTTCCCAAAACAAAATTCCAATTCCAATCACTATATATAGCCAAACAATACATACAATATTTAGAATAAATCAAGCGATCTTAAACTTTCCCTTATGGGGCGTCACATCTCCTAAATGTGCATATTAACATAAAAACTGAGGCGGCAGAGAACATCACCAAGATGCTGACAGATACAAGCAAATCTATGATTCATGCCTTGGATGCTTTAGCAAAACACTTGGTAAGGCTTTCTGTTGAACACCTGTGGGAGCAGAGAGGGAAGCACGTGCTTATTTGGACTTAAATACTAAATGAGTCATGTAATGACCTGTAATAGGCTGGGGACCATCAGAGCTGAGTCTTCTGTTTAATGGGAGTGGAGGATGTAGAGACATAATAATAAAAAGGAAAGCCAGCAGAAAAGCTTGTGGAGCAAGTTTTATTATTTTGTCTTAATACTATAATATCATACCCTAAGACTGTAATACCAGCCCATGCCTATTTTTACCATTACATTAATTAATGATCAATCACAGCAGGTCTGATATAAAATATTAAATTATATTTCATGAGGAGAAATTAAGACTCTGGTTCCTGTAAAGCTTCTACCTGATGATACCAACTGTAGCAGAGATCAGAAACTGGCCCCAAATCTGTGATCGGTGCATCTCTAAAAGCAGAGTGTTTGCAGAGAGATTAATGTTAAGTCAGCGGTGCCGGCACTACATGACACGGAGAGAAGAACTAAGTATGTCATCCAGTTTACATTAGGGGCTTTCCTCTCTCTGGTGTGGTTCAGGTCGTATCGAGCCAGGAATTCAGGGACCCCCACCCTCAGAAAAAGGCCATGGGACAACATAGCGAGCTACTGAATAGCTGCAGGGCTGATGTCACTGCTGGACCACTGACAAAGGGGAACCCTCCCACACATTAACACTGCCTGTGTCTGATGAAAAGGCAAACATGACTAATACGATTCTCTAAGCAATGACATCATCACTCGGCAACGCAGACCTGAAACTGTCCTGAGTTTATTTAACTAGAGATGAAACATAATTGAGGGCAAAACACTTGAGAGTGGATAACCTCTGAATATTGGAATTTCCCTTTAGGAAGGAGACCAGCTGTGACAGGGGAGCCTGGTTGGTGACTCTGCATCCAGGCTACTGCTTTCCAGTCAATCTATTTCTGGCCTCAGCTGAGAGGTGAAAAAAAGCCAGAGGCACTTGAACAATAAACACTCTCTAGCAGACAGCAGAGACCTTTTTACTAATTCAGGAAACAAGCGATGTCTCCGCGTCTTCCAGAAGGGAACATAATTCCAGAAGCTGTTTCATGTCTGAGAAGTTCAGCCACATTCAGACAACCTCCATCCTTCTGTGACGGCCAGAAGCATTCCACTGGTGCAGCGTCACTCATACAGAAAGCCCTTGTTCATCAGATAGGAGGTCGCAGAGTCAAGCTAAATTTGTTTCCACTTAAGATAACCATTTAGAAGACAACATGCTTCCCCTACTCCTGCACTCAAACACTCACATCTCCCCTAATCTACTTCTTAGTGTCAACTAGACCAGGGGAATATGATGGCAACAGGCAGACAAACACCATCCGTTTGCTTGAACCCATCAGAACATCAGCCACCAGCAACTACTCCATAAGACAACAGCTGTAACAAAGGGGATCCTGAGTGCTCCCAGCTGTCGTGGTTAAACTTTCTCTAAATTCCATTGTTGCTGACAAACGCACAGGAGCAGACTTTCAACAGGCTGGGAGAGGAACAATCGGCAGCTCATTGCAACCATCGCTGGAATGTGGGAATGCAATTATGTCAGCCTCTGGAGAATGAGTCACCTCCAAACACTGGATGTGCACTCTTTCTATTAGCATGTGTATGTTTATATAGGAGGTCTGACACTACACTCCCAAAGCTGTTTATACTGCCATTATTTCTATTTACAGTTAAAACAACTATGCAGCAAAAACACCACTGAAAGGGTTACTATGACAGTGGGGATCTGAATGATTTGACTAAGCCACGTAACTCCTTCCACCAGTAGGTAAGTTTAGCTTAAGATTTGGAGTAGAGATGCAAAAGAAATTGCTTGGTGACTGGAATCAAATGATCGTGAGCACCTGACTGGAAACTTAAAATTATAATCTTTTTCTGGTCAGTCAATGCACCATAACTAAACTAAAATGGGTTGGTATAATAACACTCTTCAGTGTGGACACTGAGAGAAGAAGACTCTGTTAGCTATTAGCAGTGTCAGTGAGACGATTAAAAATATAGTCAGAGGAAGCACAGAGATGTAAGAAGATATTTCTTCTATGACATGTTGAGGCACGTCTACGGCAGGAGAGCGCAAGACTCTAGTTGATAACAAGACGGCAAAGTTTCAACCTGTGTGTCATGGAACATGCTGCATTTGGAAATGTTGGCAGGATTTTCAGAAAGAGTTGGAGTTAATGTAAGAGTTAATGTAAGGATCTACATTATCTATGGAATACAGACAGAGTTGTTTTAGTAATGTTAGCTACACCTATAAGATGCTAAGGTAAGATGTTAAAGACGGTTTTAAACATGTAGTAATCAGTTTGTCTTTCTTTTAAAATAGTAAAACCATGTTTTACAGGTACTGCTGTCTCATGCACACAGTGTGACGTCGCCTCTGCTTCTAATTTAAACATTTAACATCCACTCACATCCGAAAGAAATGTTGTGAATGCTGCTCTTTTATCTTTTTAGTTTCTAGTTCTAAAAGAGAAATCAGCCAGTCAAAGCTTTACAAAAACCAGGGATGAGAACTGGCTACAAATCTCTTATTGGTGCAACTTGGATAATGAAGAATCAGCTCATGAAATTGATACAGTCAGCCAGCTCCAATTACCTGATAGCTCTTCTGGGTCTTTGACCACAATATGAGCGTTTAGTTCTTGTAGCTCCTGATGAAGCTCCTCCACCTTCTTGTTAGATTTTTTCAGCATATTGTCCACATAAGCCAGGCTCTTCTTGTCTGTGGTGACCTGAGGACAGCAGAGGAGACATGAGAAAATTGGGCAATAAAGTGAAATTTCTTTTAAGAAACTGAAGGGGCACTATTACATATTTTTGGAATCATTTCTAAAAGTTGTAGTTTCTAAATTTGACAGAATAAGTAGAAAAAGCACTGAAATTAAACTAACAACGATAAAGTTCGGTACATTGCGATTAAATACAATTCTTTTTTGTGGATAATATTGTTTGGTTTACCTTGCGCAGGTTCTCTGCACCTTCTTTGATCTTTAATTCTTTGCGTATCTCACGGCGGATCTGCTCCTTGATCTCATCCAGCTTCTGCTGGACCATGGTGTCAGACAGGTCCAGGTTGTGTCCAAGACCGAGTCGCTCTGCCACCAACTGGGCCCTGGCATCCCCCTGGGGGAAAAAAGGTGAGAAACAGGATGGTATTGAGAAACAAGAAACAGGCACATACAAAGGAGATGCTAGTGTCTTCATACGCAAACATGTGTCCAACAAAAAGACATTCACATTGATTAAAAAAGGACACAATGACCAACATGTTCCCAAGCAAATCCTGGGTCAGGAGTTACATTGTGTGGAAGCTGGGGCACAGAATTGTAAAAATGTCAGACATTATTTTTAGGGACACTTCAGCATTGCTCATATCTATAAGGGTGACTATGTTAAACATTTCTGGTCATTTATCAACAAAAATAAATATGACATGCTGAATTCCCTGGCATGAGATTCCAAAGTTACAGCCTAAACGTCAACATTTATGAGTCAAGTTTTTCTGCAGATTCCTTCACAGACAGTTTTACCAGCCTATATTTCATATAACTGGTGGAGTATGGTGTTCGTCAAAAGGTACGTCACTAATGGTGTGTATGTACTGTATATGGCAGGGGTCTCCAACTTAAATAGCAGGAGGTCCACAACCTCCATCATCCAAACACTTTGGGGTTCGAACATTTAATCAACTGACAAATATATTTTCTTTCATTTTTATTTAACATTTTTTCTCTACTGATCAGTTATTCATGTGCCCATGAGATCATCTGGTGCAGTCCAATTTAAGCACCACTATTAAACGCACTTTAAATGGTACAGTTGAGCTGGGTCCGTACATCTTAATATAACAGTTCTCCTCTCCTTGTTGTGCTTGTAGCAAGCAGGGCAATTTGCTTAACTTTTTTCTGAAGTTATTGTCCTTCTTTTCCATCTAAAGTGTTTCTACCACAGCTTCCATGCACTCTTTGATGATTTCCCTGTCATTGAAAGGCTTTTTTATCTCCCTAAAATCCTCTGTACTCACAGTGAAAACTCGTATGCTCGCTGTTGTGCTGTAAGAGACGTGTTATCAACCTTGTAGCTCGCTCATACTGTCCCCTCAGTTCATTTATTCTCCTTGTCCTACAGTCAGACCCAGGTGGAAAGCTTGTTTGGTTTCATAATGTCTTTTTAGATTTCCCCTCTTTATAATTCCAACTGATTCAGAACATATAAGACCGACTGGCCTCACACCCAACGGAAGTTAAAAGGAAAGCGTATGCTTCTGTTCATTCATCTTTAAATATGTGATTTTCATAGTCCACTATGTATTTTTGACAAAGCCATCTTCTTTTACTCACTCACCTGTGCACCATTAAGTCATTGGACTGTCAGCAAGCGTGAGCTCCCAAGCTAGTTAACTTACCAGCTATTAATAGTAAAGATAATAACGCCACAGCACACTACACTGACGGCTGGAAGCAGACCTTCAGCCGCCATAGCTGCACTCGTCAGTGGTCACTGGAAACACAACTGGTACCGCATCGCGTAGAGCGAAACCGAGTGGAGTGGAGCCACGCCGCTTAAAACAAGCCAATGGAAAAGGGGCATTGGCAACCCGCGTTGCTTCTTCTTTGTCGTTTTCCAGTGGCTGACATACAATGATGTGATGCATTACCACCACCAGCTGGCTAGTAGTGTGGCTGGCAGTCATGCCTGTTCAAAATCAGACACAGCAGCTGGCTGGAATAACATATTTATATTTACATAGTAAATGAGAAAATGCTTTGTCCAGACTCTGGTCCAGATTTGGACCAGAGTCTGGGGTTTGGGGACCCCTGGTATATGAGGTTTTCAAAGCAATGAGTTCTAAAAAACAGGGTTTTGATTCTAAAACAGAAATTATTGATTTTAAGACCAGTAAAACTTTGTGAATTATTATTATTTAATTATTATTCATCTGTGCTGATTTTTGCTTTAAAATAGAAAGTGTAGGATTAATTTGTTTATATTTGTCATAGAATATGATTAAACAGTTATTTTAAAAGTCATTATATTATTACATTACATTACATTACATTATATTCTGTCAGAAAAGAGACCCCCAAACTGTGGCACACACTGAAAACAACACAACAACAGACAGCGCATCATTCAGCTACATTCTTGACTTTTTGTTGAGGGGGATATAAGGAGCTCTTCATCTGATTCTGATGCAGAAATGGAAAAATCTGGTTCAAGTTATTTATTTTTACAGAGATGTTTCAGAGCTGCTCCGAGGAAGTGGAAACCTGCCTCCAACAGGAATCAGATGCTTTTCAGCTCTAACAGACATAAGAAGTGCAGATAATATGTCTAAATGTTTAGTTTAAAAAACAGCACTTAAGTCATTTTTATCTTGGTTTATATAAAATTGGGTAAAAAAGTGATATTAAATTTCATTTGGGGCATTTATGTTACATTTATCTACTATATTAATAATATTGTCCATTACTTTTGTAAAGCTAATATTTGGGTAAACCAATTTCAAGCATCAAAACAATAGTCCAATGAGCTGATATAAAAATTGTTGCAATATTTGATAAAACAAAGATACATTTTTTCAGGCTTTAGTCAACAACATTCGTTTCACTTATTCAAAAAATATTAACTTGCGCTTACATAATGTTTGGAGCCTGATGCAAATGTTGATATATTGATAAATATAAGGGCCGTAATGTAAAAATAACTGCCCTCAGCACCCAGAGGCCTAAATAAAGTCATCTTACATTTCCAATACAGAATACAGTTTAAAATTCTCCTCCTCACATATAAAGCCCTTAATGATCTAGCTCCATCATACATCAGAGATCTGATTGTTCCATATATTCCTAACAGAGCACTTCGTTGTCAGACTGCAGGTTTACTGGTGGTTCCTAAAGTCTCTAGAAGTAGAATGGGAGGCAGATCCTTTAGTTATCAGGCTCCTCTCCTGTGGAACCAGCTCCCAGTTTTAGTCCGTGAGCCAGACACCCTGTCTACTTTTAAGGCTAGGCTTAAAACTTTCCTTTTTGATAAAGTTATATTTAGAATGGCTTAGGTTATCCTGAGCTATCTCTGTAGTTATACTGCTATAGGCTTAGGCTGCTGGAGGACATAATGACCACTTTTACTCTCTCTGCTACATTCTCATACTGCTCTCCAATGTTGCATTATTTGCTGTTATTTCAGCTTTTAACTTTATGTTTTCTCTCTTTTCTCTTCCTAGAAGGTACACCTGGCCTGACTCTGTGTCTACCTGTGACACCTTTCTGGAGAGGGGCATCGGCTGAGCTGTTGCTGCCAACAACTAAATGCTCACCTTATACAGAGGATACACTTGGCCCAGTCTTTCAGTGTTTAACCCCGTCTCTCCTAGACATACCTACTGACTGAGCTTTTACTGTGACTAATTATAGGTGCTCTCTTTCAGACTCTATCCTTGAAAACTGGCTCAAAGTTAATCTGTTCCTTCTTTCTAGATGAAATGACTAAAGGAGCTACATCCACTAACATTTATTTTTCCTTCCCACAGAAAGGACTCCTGGATCAGTGCTTCTTTGTTCTTTTTGTGTCTCTGCTCTGTTCTCTCTAACCCCCAGTCAGTTGTGGCAGATGGCTGCTCACACTGAGCCTGGTTCTGCTGGAGGTTTCTTCCTGTTAAAAGGGAGTTTTTCCTCTCCACTGTCGCTACATGCATGCTCAGTATGAGGGATTGCTGCAAAGTCAACACCAGTGACTGTCCACTGTCTCTACATGCTCATCCAGGAGGAGTGAATGCTGCAAGTCACTGACTGGATGCAATCTGTTGGGTTTCCTTAGACAGAAAAACTTTTTAACCAATTCAAATAATAAACAGAATTTGACTGCACTGTTTGATAGTTTGGATTAATTAGAATGTATGTACCCGACTTGAAATCTGTATGATTCGATTGAACTGACTTAGTAAAGTGCCTTGAGACAACATGTGTTGTTAATGGGCGCTAAATAAATAAAACTAAATTGAACTATTTTTAGAAACAACAGGAAGGAAGGAAGGAAGTTGTGTTTATGTGAATTATGAGGAAAAATATCAGACAATTTCCACAACAATTAATTTCTACAGTAAAATTAACATATATTTCAGAATTGTAACTGTTTAACTCTACACTGCTGTTAGTGTGCAAACAGCAAATCACGATTTTATGCAGTCACTAGTTATTAGTCATGGCAACTTCACAAGTTAATACACGTCTTCTCATTCTTCTTGTTAAAGTGATTATAGGGAAAGTGCTCATTTGCATAGTAGTGACTCATTCTAGACTGATTATTTCAGCAAATCACATCTGAACTCAGCTCCCCTAATGTTGTAATGTCAAGGTCTGTCAGTTGTAGAATAATCTGAATAATATGACTATCATTGCCTTTAGGCTGAATGGCTGCAGAAAAACTGTATGGCAGGTCTTCATGAGGCTTAGCCATTCTGCTCTGTTAGACCACCCTGAGAGCTCTGGCCTTGCTCCAACATAGTAAAGTTTTGAACTTAATGCACCCTGTTTTCACTGCTGCTGTCAGTCACAAATGACCTGCATCTTTAAAACCATCACCCTAATTTAAGGATTAGTAATCACTTCCTGAATGCCATAGCTTTAGAGGTCACCATGAATTACAATAAACAATCCAGTTTCTTAAACACTTGTTGCCGTAGTCAATATGAACCTGTTCGTTCAATTCCATGGCTTTACCTGAAACCATTAATACAAGTAAAGACATTACATTGTTGCACTATCACCACCACACGGTTTAATTAGTTGCATTAAACAAATAATATACAAAAGAATTTGAAATGTGCATCATACAAACAATTTAACATTTATTCAACCTGCTTTGGGTAATTACAACTGGCTAAGGCAAATATCTCTGGAAAAGAAATTATTCTGTATTACTAACTGTTCTTCCTTACCACAACCCCATCAGCTTCAGCCACATCCATTTCCAGATCAGTTGAACAAACAAGTCCACGCATCTTCTGCTGACCAGCTAATCTTTCATCACTTTCAGTTTTGTAATGCAGAAGAAGTCAGTGCCACAGTGTATGGGCTCCACCACAGCCGCCCTAGGCAATGACCAAAGTCTCAGTCATTCACTATGCTGAAGTCTCTCTTGCATTCTCTCACACAGACATAAACAGGGAAGATAAACCGTCTGAGCAGAGACAGCCAAATCCCTCTTAGCTTCTTGCTCTGTGAGGTCAGAGCAGCCCAGAATGGGACCTAATCTCACTTCAGGGCGAGAACTGTGTTTAAAATTAACACCAGTTAAAGAAAATCACTGGCAGTCTTTTGCAACCCTCCCCCCTGAGGACATGTGTGATGGAGGAGACACCCTGAAATCTCAGTGCAACACTTTAGAGGTATTACCACAAAGCAAAGTATTGAGCTTGGGTGTGTTGTCAATGCAAATTACATCATTATGAGTAACGGCCTTGAGCCATTACTGTAAAACACAAGCAAGGCCAAGGATGCACTGGACTCCATTCATGCTAACATCTCCAGCACTAACGTCAATGCAGGACCATTTCCAGGGGCCTAATACTACGGAGCAAGTTCCACCTATCCTGGTTTGCTGAAAGAGCTTTGACTAAACTAAACATTAAAGACACCGCTCAAGTTGTACGATGAAGCTGGTTATCAGATCTGTAAGTCAACCCAAGGTTATTCTCTCTGGATATCTGCGGGCTCATGTAGGGGGAGCCCGCAGATATCCGTGATGAGAGGATCGAAGACATCGATAACAAATATGAAACTACAAAAAAAAAATAAAACCCAGCAAAAACAAACCATAATGCTATTATTACCATTGCAGCCACATCATTAAAGCATGAAGCCATCTAAGTTTTTATCATAAGTAATTTTATCAACTCTTTGCAACAATCCTGATTGCTTTAAGGTAAAACGATTGAGTCCAGCAGGTGGAGATATTATAGATGTCCAGGTTAAAAAGTGTTCCCAGTATCAGCATAATCATACAGCCACTATGTAGAAGTCTGGAGAGCAGGATGCACTCATAAATAACAGAGATCTTTACAGAGCAAAGCATTCTAGTTTAAAAAATGTCTAATTTCTAATCTTCTAAGAACAACTAACAATGCAGTAATAATCTTATATACATAAATCCACTGAGGTATATTCTTTTAAATAATAATGAAATTCTTCCTTTAACGATCAGGGAACTGGCATTATCGAGTATCTTCCTCAGTTCACAACAACAGTAAAATCTAAAATAAAACAAGTAGCAGGAAACATACTGGTTACTAAATTAATCACAATTAGTTAGATTAATTGTTTCAGCCTTACTAGGATCCATACATAATCTAATGTATAGATAACATACTATGTAGTCAGTGGACGTTAAGCTGCTGCTAAGCTGGTCGAGTCCAAACAAAGACAGCCAGGTGAACTCACTAACAATTTAACAGTGCTGCAGTCTCGGCCATCTTCTTTAGAGTTTGCAGCAAGATGCAGATCTTCGTCTGTTACACAGAGTTGGGTTGAGGGAGGATATAAGCAAAATCAGCCCAATCTGCCAACTATATGGAAAAGCTGTTATTGTGAAAGACGCTGCCACAACGAACCAGTTTCACCATCTCACAGCTTTCCATTGGACCAACCAGCTACTGTCTTACTGTTTGCAGGCGAAAGCACAGGTGAGATTATTGCACTAAGCCTGAACAAAGCACTGGCATAACAATGTATGGTTTCCACGCCAACAGGCTGTCATAATGTTGTCATTGCACTACGATAAACAACTGTTGGTTGCTATCAGCAAGTCTGCAGCTGCAGGCTTTTGTTCCAATCGCTGGACTGTTGATTAAGCTGCTGGCAGCGCTGTCCGCTCAAAACCTACTTTTTATTTGCAGTTATGGGATGCTGCTTTAGGAACTCCCATTACAAACGCCAAGTAAATCTCCCAAAAAATCCTATTTGTTATACATTATCCACAGCAGGGGCTTTTCGTGGAAATTTGGGACAGTGTTCGGCATTACGTTTTTTTTCTGGTCCATGAATGCCCCATAAGTCTAATTGACACTAGCAAAAACACGTCTGTGGTACAGAAGCTTTTATTACATTAAAAACATTTAAAATTAGCTTTATAGCATCATTTCAAAACTGATGCATCAGCATTACATGTAAAACATGCACTAATAACTGCTTCTAAACCGATGCACTTGCGTCGTACATGCACATCTCTGGAAATCAGGATAAAATTAATCTTCACATCCCTACTCAATCAATGAATGCTGAGAGAAAATGTGAAAAACAAAGGAAAAGGGGCAGCGGTATCTGAACAGAAACTTCTTTCTTTGATTTTCCCCTCCTGATTTACACCATTAGATTTGACCTTCACTGTGAATTTTTTTTAATGAATGATATGTTTGCAGAAGGGGTGCCTATTAACCCTACAAAGTAGGGGTGCTATTAGGAGCAGATTAGAAACCTAAAAGAAAAATTCTTCCTATGAACTCCAAAGATTTTCCCTCCCACTTATCCAGAGCTAATTAGAGTTTAGGAGTGCAGCGAGCATCAGGTTTATATGTTTATATCCATGAAAGTCCACAGTCCAGCCATAGCTCATTTAATATAACCGTCTAGAGCTTGGTCGACAGAAAATGACCCGACATATTTATGATATCATTACATGTGCTGGAGTAAATCATTTTCATCTCTGTAGGACATTTTGTGCAAGAAGCATGTGAAACAACCAGGCCTGTATCTGGGAGATTAAGGCTGAAAGTTATTCTCATTGTCTTAATAACAGCTGATACCTGCAGCACATTGAATTCAATGAAATACACTATAGGAAAGGCCAGATATAATCTGTATAATTATGCTTTTAATGATGTGGATGCAACATTTAGAAGCACATTCATTTATACTTGGCCTGTTTACCTTCAGGCCAGCGCTACAGAGCGCTGTCTGCTAAAGCCAGCCGCCATAGAGACAGTTTCCTTCCCCCAGGCTGTTTCTCTGATGAACACTTGACAGAACACCACCATGCATACTTGGACTGATCTCACGTTATATTCTATTGTAAAGTCAACTGTGTATATAAGTACATTTAAAAAGATATTCTTTATTTCCACTGTTATATATACAAAAAATAAATAAAGAATCCTCACAGAGTCAAATTCCTTGTTTGTCTGTACAACTCGGCAATAAGGCTGATTCTGATTCTGTTTTCTTATTGCTAATTCTCCTCCTGCTCCTTCATTGTGACTGGTCCTCTGAACGCACACACGTCCAGAGCCAGAAAACCTGGGGACATTGCCGTGTTTTATGATTTAATAATGATCCAGTATTACCATGAAGAATCTGCACTGCTGGGGTTTAGTTAGGGTAAGATCCTGGGTATGTTGAACATACTTTACTAAAAAGGCTCTGCTCATCTGGTTTTTTTCAAACGGCTGACTGACAATCACACTAAACAAACCTTGGTAGTAAAGTGTGCCTAATGCCTTTAAACACCGTCTTTCAAAAATATTGTGGACTGAAAGGAGAAATCCCATAAATACATATTAGAAACGGGGAGGTCACTGGTATCAATGTATGCTGAAGTTTTTAAAGTCCCTTTAAAGTAATTTAAAACCAGCTCAAATCTTCCATCACACAGACCCTATAGTTGTATGTCATTTTAATGAGATGCCAGAAAAGGCTGTTTGGAGTATAGAGTGACACAGAACCCCCATCCCCCACCTGTTGCTGCACATTACCATTCAGTTAGCTTTAACAAGGCACCTACACCTTTCCTTCACTTACAAGAAAGACAAATCCAGCTGTCAGGTTAGAAAAACAAGAACAGTCGTGGAAAATAACGGAGCGCTCCCATTTCTCTGTTTAAAGTAACATGGTGTTAAATCCAGAGCTGGCAAGCTGTGAGTGACATGTCTGTTAAGCAGCTTGTTCTACTTGTTGTTCTATATCAATAACAGAACGGTTAAAGTTAATATTATGCACAATAGGCACCTGAAAACTTCCGCATCATTTATTGGGTTTTTATTCCATATTATTGCGTATAATATAACATTTATGTATTGGAATCAAATTAACAATTAATAAATGTTACAGACAAATTTCGAACTGCAATCATAAGAGATGAAAGGGTTACCACCTTTAGTGATAACAAGGGTTGGGCATCGAGTCTCGAAAATCGTCTGGAACCGGGCCTAGCACCGCCTTTCTCCCCGAATGGTTCAAATTTTTACATTTCGATTCCTGGTTTCAATATCCAGAATGCCGACTGGAAGAACCAACTGAAACCTTTCGAAGTAGAATCCCCAGGAAGTGTGTCTGAAACCATGGACAGTGTACGGCGGCGATCGGTGTGGCTTAACTTTAATAAATGAAATGACCAGTCGACTCAGTGAAAAACGTACAATAACATTATATCATGCAAGGAAGGGTGCACCACCAACATGATTAAACACCTCCGGATTCATGGTGTAGAAATAACATTGTGCCTTGTCTTTGACGCAGCCTCGGCCTTCCTCCGGTTCTGATACTCAGCATAGCATCACGCTGCAGTCTGAACCAGGCAAGTAAAACAAAAAAAATACATGTTGAGGCAGCTAACTGCTTGTACCCCTAAAATAGGGGGTCAACTCAAATGCAAGTACCCAGCTAACGTTAGCCGGGCACTTGACCAGACTCTGCAGATTCATATTATTTATACTGAAGTTCACAGGTTTGATATTAATATACTGGCTGAAAATATTCCTGTGAGAAACTTATAGTAATGTTTATAAAAGGTTCATAGAATTTAAATTTATAGTGTTGCAGACTATTTCATTCTGGTTAGTTAGCTAATTTAAACCATATAAACTTTTTTGACCCTGCCTTGTAAAAGAATGGAGAAACGCTGAATCGAACTGAGCACTCCACAATCGTTCAAATAAATGATGTCCAACCCTAGTAATGACCAAAAGAAAAATCTCAAAGTTAAGTAATATTGTTAAAACCGCATCACTAATAACTCTGACTTTAATATTTAATATGATGGCTCTTGGAAATGCACTCACCACAATTACATTTCTAGGTCTTTTAGACTTAAAAAATTTAGACCATTAGAAATCCAAACCTTGTAAATCGTTATTGTAACTTTTGCTCTTTACCAGTGAAAAAACAGACAAATCTATTGGAGGAATATTTTAAATAAAAAAGCTCCAATAGCCTGGTTGCATAACTGTGAACAGTGAATGCATGAAGCGAGGCTTTATGAACATGTTTTTCCTCACAACATGCAATGGTAAACTACAATGGTAGACTTATGCCTGCAGCAGCCACTTGTCCCCCTCTCCACTTTAAATCCAACCTCTCCTCTATCCATGTTCACTTCTTGAGGAAAGTATAGTTTGAACATATTCTTGACAAAAAGGTCCCTGATGACTCATATGTAAAATGGAGGTTATGAGTGGGTTGGGGGTTCTCTCATTTGCTCACTCCAGTGCTAAAATTTGTTTTCATCTACTTGTTTGCCCAGTTGGGTAAAGAGGACAACAGGGGGCACCAAACGCCTATTTTTACTGTGCAAAAACAACAAGGAAATACAAAAGAGGCCCAAAACAGAAACCAACATTTATCAGCTAAGCAAAAAGGGCAAGGCCTATATTTTCATCTGAAATCAAACACAATTTTCTTTAAGATTAAGAAACATATTGCCCATTTACAAGACTAGCCTCGTCTCTCGTTTCACACCCAATGCCACACATGATGCTCCTTGTCATGTCCAGGTATTATCATTTCTTGAAACGCAAACATACTGACTTGTGACGGGAAAAAACGTCATACCAGGGACATGAGACTTCATAGGTTCAAAGAGAAGTGAGGCAGTACTGTAAGCAAACGTTTCCTCTCATAACAAAACACACGTTATAATACTGATGGACTAAACTACTGTAGCTCCACTATCTACTATGAAAAAGGCAATTGAAAATCATGCAGCTTCAAAATTTTCCCAGGAATTAAGGAACTAAAGCACTACTAACTTTGTTAAATAATATAAATAATTTAATGAATCCTTTTAAAATCACAGCAGACCAATGTAAAGTATTAGGTGACTGGGAACTTAACATGTGATTTACATAAATAAATTGCAATTAAATTTCTTACCCAGTTAAGGCTGCCCAGAAAAATAGCCTTCATGAGTTCATTTAGCCGTTTAGACATGACCTGGATTGGACAGTAAAATAACACATTGGGTCCAAATCTCAGGTTCATGCAGATTTACAACATGAGCTATGTCCAGACAATAGGACATGGAAAAGTTCTGACCATTTTCCAAGCTTATAGGGTTAAGTTTTTTCCTTAGCCATGTCTGTCTGGAGGCTACAATATCTCAGTATACAGCCTACCAATGAGCCTATCTTACTACACAGCAATGGCCAAGGCCTTGTGGGTTACTTTGGCCAAAAATAGAAACACATGGTAATAAACGTAGATTCTACGAGCGTGACTCCAAACATATCTCAGGATAGGTTGCACCGTATGTAACATTATCCTCTTCGAGCTTCTGTTAAAGGTCACTTCACACGTGCTACGGCAGGTCTATGTGAAAGTGAAGCAACAAGGTCACAGAGTGTTGCTTCACTTTGAGGCACCATCTTGCCTTGTTTCACTGAACTGTGTGGAGGTACTCACTAGGTTTAGCTTAGTAGTCCATTTCTGGTACCATTATCAAAGGAGGGCAATAGAGCAGACCCAGTCAGTTTTAAAGCATGTCACTTTGGCAGGACATCAGTTTGTATTCTTACTATATATTGCTTGAGACTCATATCCAGAGGATTGAAAAACATTAAAATCATGAATTTTTTTCATCATACCATTTCTACTGTTATTAAAGTTATTTGACTGAGATGCCAGAGAAAGATGCAGAGTAACCAGAGGTTTCTGAGCTGTTTGAAGCACAGACTAGCATAAGCTTTGCCCCTGTCTAACCTGTTGCTGTGCACTGCTGACCAGCACTGCGGCTTTTCCCCTTTTCCTAGAAAAAGAAAAATTCAGCTGAATGAAAATTTTTCCGATTGCACAAAACACCCGACAGTGGAGCACTATCCATCACTCTTAACGAGTTAGCACTGCGTTAAAATTACAGCTGGTAAGCTACAAGTGGCTTGCCTGTTAAGCAGCTGACGGCCGGCTCACTACCTACGCAGCTGCAGCAACTAATTAACCAGTTAATGACTCTATAAAGAGCAGAACAACAGAAACTTGAATATTCTGCATAATAATCTAGCCTTTACTTGAAAACTAACTAAGTAACTTCAGTTTATTCTATATTTTTCCTTAAAGTGAAACTAAACCTGATGTAAAAGCATAACCCCGCCCCAACACAAATTTTGAATAAAAAAAAAAAGTGTACAGTGCCAAGAGAGACTGAGGGGCACGGCCAAGTCAGGAGATGAGCGGACGGGGTTAAGCAGGGTGTGCTCAGCAAGACAAGGGAAAGTGGCAGATAGCTTAATCTGACATTTTAAAACATGGGAGAGTGAGCTGAGCAACGCTGGTAGTTTCACCACGGATCTGTCTTTTCAGGTGGATTTTTTACCCCCCTCGTCACTGGAGGTTGAGGGAGGCTTTGTGGAGCCCAGGGGGCCGGACTCAGCGATGCCTGAAGCTGGTGCTGCAGACAACAGAATGCGTCCAGTTTCTGAGTGGAAAGGTAGCCCATGTTAGCAATGATGCTGCTAAGTGACGGTAGCAGCATCATTGCTAACATGGGCTAACGTTCAAAGCAAACTTTCAGAAAGTTTACATGTAGATTTAAATTATCTGAACTAAAGCATAAAGCACAATTCTAACTCCTGGCTCGCTACGGGGGCGTGTGTCTGAGTGAGGTTTTATACCCGAACGCGGAGGCTGTGAACTAGACATGTACCAAGCCGTACTATTTGAACCAATCGGAAAATTCAACTGCAGTAGCCACTATTCAACCTACAGAGAGCAGCACTAAGACAGCTTTAGGACAAATATTGCAGGCTTAAACAAGTTTCATGAAAATGTAAAAAGATTGAACAGTAACATAAAGATAGCACCCTCAAGGCCCAGTTTTTTGCAGTTTATCTGCAAAAAGAAGTTGATTTGGGTTTAGTTGGTCTTTAAGTTGATGTATTAAAATCTAAATAAATAAATGTCATAGACAACATTTTTACAACCTTAATATTGACTATGACTGTTTTAGTAGCAGTAGGAACAGCTCTTGCTTTACTGTTTTAAATGGATCAATATAAGCAATGATGTCATGTAATTAATTATTGCTTTAATGATCTTGATATTACCGTCATACGGTCAAACTGTGAGAATCCCACCCCTGCCCATCCCCCTGGATTAAAAGCTACATTAACAGACTATTTTCCAATAATATGCATTTGAGACTATTGCTTTAAGCTGTAAACAGCTTTCTGCACGCTGCAGTATTTTACAAGGAGATGAATAGGACAAGATGATTTCTATATAAACACCATAGAACCTAGTAACAGAGTGATTTATTACCACCGTTTAAGCTTATAACTGTGTGAAGAAAAACACTGATTCTAAGCAAAGTTTTGTGTTTTGGAACCTGTGTGGACATTTTGTGACCCTCCACCCCCCACCAGAAAATATTGCTCTTCAGATAAGGGTTGTTGTCGATGTTGTCTCAGATAAAGCAGTGGAAGGAGAACCTGTGCTGAGGAAACACATCACACAGTGGGCCTTAAAAAACATTTTATGACTACCTGCTCATAAGACGACAGAACATCAACACCCCTTGTTTCAGTGAAAGGCTTCAGTCTACGTGAAACATTTAATAACAGGCAAGTTACCATCAGCAAATATGCAGCTGCCACATTGGATTCAAACGTTGGATTTGTGATTCAGGGCTGTTCATTAATAAAATATGTTTTACTGGCTGAAGCAGGTTACTGATGTTTAAACCAACCTTATAATCTTCTTAGCTCATGTCTTCAGGGGCATATCCACCTTATTCCTCAGTCCCATGATGCACTGTGAGATTTATTTTGGCAACTTCCGGATGGGCATTTCTACATGTGAAATAAATGGTCTCTTGTGGAGCAAATATTGGCAAAAAACATGTGTGAACATCGACTTTCAAATTTTAAACAGGAAAATATCATCCTACCAGTTGCTTATCTTTCAATAATTGAGCGGATGACCTGAAGAAATAGGCTCTGATTACGTGTACTAGCATATTTATCTGCCATTTATCAAGTCCACTGCTACAAACAGAAGTCAACATATGATTCAATTCTTTACTGATCTCGCTTATCCCATGCTTTTAAATCACTGACTGCTCAGTTGTGTATTTCACTATTTTTAAGTGGTAATTTTCTTTTGAAGGTTGAGAATGCAGTCAGGACGTCCTGCACTGATGAATCATTACCGATTATAAAAGGACATATAACCATCACTTGTTATTTCTGAAACCTAAAGTCATTCCTGATCTGTTCTCAGCAAAGATTTGTCCAAACGTGCAGCCATGAACAGTACAAGTAGACAGGTCTGTAGATGTGTAATTAAAGTAACAGACCAAAAAGAAGAAAGTTATCTTAACTGGAAACCAGTTATTTTAAAAATACAACTTACTACATATCACACTGGAAGTAATTAACATAATTAATCATACAGCAGCGCTGCAGGAATTAGGTGGATAAGCCAAAAAAATAATCTTTTTCATTGACTAGCTCTGCCTGGTGATCGGTTGGAGGGAAAATTAAAAATCTGAATGTTTTCCATTTAGGGAAAGCAATTTAAATAAGAAGCAGGCCACAACATGAAGATTCAGTTTATTTTCAGTACCAGTGAGACATTAAAACATTATGCAGAGGAAGCAAAAACGGTGTAAGAAGCTTTTACAATGGAAACTATTTCTTATGGAAGCATGTTGGCTGTTCATTCAAAAGGGAGCTAGACTTTAGCATATCGCAGAAAGCTAAATGTATTCCAGCAAAGTTGCTCTGTTTTAGTCCAGCTCTACTGGTCATGGAACATACTAGTTTAGAAAATGTTGGCAGTCTTTTGGAGATCTTACTATTAAGATAAGGGTCTACCACTTCAATGGGAAATACACACAAAGATTGAGTAATGCTAATACATGATGCTAAAGATCATTTAAAATATAAAATTTGTAATGTAAACCTTCAGTCTGAGGACTTCGATCTCAGACATGATATACTGGTGGTTCCTAGAGTCTCTAGAAGTAGAATGGGAGGCAGATCCTTTAGTTATCAGGCTCCTCTCCTGTGGAACCAGCTCCCAGTTTTAGTCCATGAGGCAGACACCCTGTCTACTTTTAAGGCTAGGCTTAAAACTTTCCTTTTTGATAAGGTTTATAGTTAGAATGGCTTAGGTTATCCTGTAGTTATGCTGCTATAGGCTTAGACTGCTGGAGGACATAATGAACACTTTTCTTTACTCTGCTACATTCTCATACTACTCTCCAATGTTGCATTATTTGCTGTTATTTCAGCTTTTAACTTTCTAGAAGCTACATCTGACCTGGCTCTGTGTTTATCTGTAAGACACCTTACTGGAGGGGGCATCGGCTGAGCTGCTGCTGCCAACAACTCGTCTTCTACAGATGATAAACTTGGCCCCATCTTTCAGTGTCTCTCTCCTAGACATAGCTACTGGCTGAGCTTTTACTGTGACTAACTGTATGTGCTCTCTTTAATACTCTAGACTTGAAAATTGGCTCAGAATTCATCTGCCTAGCTGTCTTTCCCTCTTAGACGAAGCCACAAAAGGAGCTACTACGGCCATTAACTTTCTTTCACATAGAAAGGAAACCCCCAGTAGGTCATGGCAGATGGCCGCTCACTCTTAGCCTGGTTCTGCACGAGGTTATTTCCTGTGAAAAGGGAGTTTTTCCTCTCCACTGTCGCTACATGCATGCTCAGTATGAGGGATTGCTGCAAAGTCAACGCCAGTGACTGTCCACTGTCTCTACATGCTCATACAGGAGGAGTAAATGCTGCAAGTCAGAAAATCGATGCAATCTGCTGGGTTTCCCTAGATAGAAAAACTTTTAACCAATTTGAATAATAAACTGAATCTGACTGCACTGTTTGATAGTTGATAATTGGAATGTATGTACCTGACTTGAAATGTGTATGATTCGACTGAACTCTGTAAAGTGCCTTGAGACGACATGTTGTGAACAGGCGCTATGTAAATAAATTGAATTGAATTAATAATTTCTTTGTTTTAAAATATTAGTGAAATCCTGTTCACCTGCAATGCTGAGTAACGGCGACATCTCTCCCACATACAGAGTGTGAGGTTGGCTCTGATCGAAATGTGAATTATTAATAACAATGACTGATGATGATAGAAAGTCTCCTGTCTAATTACAATAAAAGAATAACTAATTTAACATTTTAACACATAACAGTCAACGTCCATCAGCAACAGAAAGTTGCAAAAAGTGGTTCACTGCTATTTATTCAAAGTTTTAAGAAAGAAACTGAAATAAGCTATAATTGCTATCGGCTGGTCAGAGTTTTTCAAAACTGGTGATTGATCTGAAATTGGTAACAAAAGCATCTTTATTAGTTTAAAAGGTCTTTGGATTTGATTCATCAGGACACTAAAACACACACATTTGCCCTAACCACCTTATAAAGGGTCAGAACTTCAAAAATCATTTGCCAAAAGTTTAAAGGTAACAATGAAAATTTTAGGAAACTAGATCTAGCAACAAATATGTTGTGTGTTTCCATTTTTACATGATCCAATGTAAAGGGACTCTAGAACCTCTGATTTTAAAATGATGTCTCCGTCTTATTTTTTATCCTGGATCTTGAGATCATTTCACACGTTATAGACGTTTTTATTCGCTCTCTGCTGGACATACGTGACGTGTTTATTTAAAACCACCGAGCTGTAATACCAAACTTGGGACGCTGCTGCTGCTGCGGCTGACGTCACTCAAATGAAACCATATTAATCGCATTCATGGGTATTGATCCTCAACACTGTCGAAAACCGGGAAGTTTTCGTGTTGTTTAGGTAGACATTTCCTGAATGCAGTTGTATGGCTGGTTACAAGTTTAACTGGTTTAAGACGTTTGTCTTAAACTGGTTAAAGTTCTTCACTAAAGCGAATTGTTTAGATTACATTGTTCTTTCTCTATTCACATAATTAATGTTGGAAAACAAAGCGAGGACACCTAACTAGTTTTCAGAAGAAACGCAGGTTAACTTAATGCTCGGCTCTGATATAACGTTTAACTATCACTTATTTTAGGGTAAAGCAGCGCAACGTTTAATGTATTTTTATGTGAGCAACATGAATTAACACTGAAACTCCCACAAAACAAAAGCACCTGCATCAAACATGAATATTACATGAGAAGTTAGTTTGGATAATTGTTTCCCAGGCCTCAATCCAAGGAAAGCTCCTAGACAGTCCTCTGGGATAAGTCGGCGGCCTTGTACCTCGACAGAGCCCTACTGAACCACACACAACCTGGTTTTAAAAAATAAAACTCTTTGCTAACTTATTAATGCATCTTTCAGCCAGGTTTGCCCACTTTTCGCAACAGTTGTCAACTTTTTCGTACCTGCACGGAATCAGCAGCCATCTTGGATTCGCCTTTGAATCAAATCCTACGGGGAGAGCGTAGGGGCGGTGGGACTCCAAAAACAGGACTTGTTTTAAGTTTCCCTCTCTGGCGACAGAAAGACGGGCTTATTTTGGCCAAACCATCGCTCCTCTGGGTAACACGGGGCTTCCCATGACGTCTTCTCACTTCTTTGACGCAGCCTTACCGTCCCGCTAGAGTCCCGAAGGTTGGTCTGGCGCTCATATGCAGAAAAGAAAAAAAAAGCTACGGCAGAAATGTGTCCCGCTGTAGCTGGAGAAGGAGAGGCGGCGATTAGAATGGAAGCGTCCGCCCAGAGGAGCCGTAGTGCTGCGGCAGAGGCTCCCGCTACTGGACTGCTCTCTGCCCGGACAGTGACACACGTGATCCACAACTTCCAACACACTGGCCTCACCTTACAGCCCTGACCTGACACCAACCTGAGGACAGCACAAAATCAAAAACCATGATTTTATTCATGTCTTTTATGGGAAAGGGCCTTGACTGAGGCAATCCTCCTGACACGGGCCCTTTTTTTGGGTTTAAAGAGTAAAAAAGTTTCACCCCTCATGTTAATCGGGCCAAAAGTACCTAGAAAAACAAAGTATGATAATGATGATAAAACTAAGATTTGTAGTTGAATAAAACTGGATAAATGATCAATGTATAGCAAAAATAAACACTGTATAATGATAATTATTGTTCTTCTTCTTCTTCTTCTTCTTCTTATTATTATTATTATTATTATTATTGTTATTGTTATTGTTATTATTATTACCAATGGACTGTCGCATCAATTATTGCAAATGGTACAATCTGGCCTGTGCCTATTGTACTGTAGCCCAAAGTATTGCTGATGCGAAACACAGGACTGATTATTATTATTATTAGTATTATATTATAGAACAAGTATTATATTACAGAACATTTTATTCAAAACAGGATAACTTCTGAAACAAACCTAAAATAAAACTGAGGCCTACAGCAGAAAGTTAAGAAGGGAAAAAAAACACCTGTTTGAGCAGCATTTACTACAGTAGGGAGTTCAGCCAGTCCAAGGTATATGCAAACTTTGGTGCCTGCTTGGGGATCCTTTTTAGCACGGAGACTGTGTGAGAAATTGATATCTCACAGGACATCTCGACAAATGTGCTAGTACTCATAGTAACGAAAACTTATGTTAATAGTCATTATTTTAAGTTAATTTAATACTTTCTGCTTGGGACAGTGTTCCTGCTCGAAATAAATCACTCTGTGATAGCTAAATAACTATTTTTTTCCATGGCTGTACAAATTTAGGCTTTTTTAACTTCTGGTGAACATATGGTTGTCATATTTAATTTTTGGGTTTCTTTTTAACAAAAAAATAATTTTAGAATATTATAATGTAACATTGTCAATTTCTTTAAATAATAGTTAAATAATATGTAGCTAATTAATCCTCACGTTCTGGAAATAGTATAAGTAAACAATCAGGTGTTATTGTCTTCTGCTTTCAAATTAAAACTGCACATCAACAGCAGAAAACTACTACCAAACCTCAAAGTTCCTTGAGTTTATTGTTTATATAAAGAGCACAGAGAAAATTAAGTAATATGTTATCTTAACATCATATCCTGTGTTGTCTTCTGAGCTCAGGAAAACTTCATAGAATCGCTAGAGAAATTAAATATTGGCAAATGAACATGTTTAAAGGGACAACTTTATCCAAAGTGCTATTTATGGTGAGGTGACTGAAACAAAACCCATACTGACATACTGTTTGATAAGTTCAGTTAAATGCAGAAAAAAATAATGAAATTCTGCTTACCGCCTCATTGAACCTTGGGGCAGCTCTGGTAGGGAGTCAAATATCAATCAGCACATATGTTCTCAGGAAACAATCATTTTTTAGTCCATTATACATATTTTTCTCCAGGGTTTAAACAGAAGGCAGCATGACTTCCTTTCGAAGATCTTGAAAATTAAAGTGCTGTTGGTTTAAGGAAACAATGACCTGAACCACTAATTTACAATGAATTAGAAAAAAAAAATCGTCACTGAGAGCAAAGTGTACCGGAGTCAAATTTCTTGTCTGTCTGTACAAACTTGGCAATAAAGCTGATTCTAATTCTGATTTTAAATATATATTGAAAAATGACATTTCTATCTAAACTCTAGTTTTTCTGCTGAAAATAGTGGTTATTAAACAAATTACAATATGCGTCCCAATGGGGCTCATTAGTCAGATTAAAAGTATCTTTTGAAAATAACAACCTTTAAGCTGGTAATAAACATACTTTTCAATAGGCTCACATTTCTGTAATAAAAATGTTTTTTAACTGGTTTGATGTAACATTCTAATCTTAAATGTCGGGTTTTCATTATCTGTAAGTGGATAATCATCACATTAACAGAAATAAAGGTTTCGGTAACGTCCGTCTGTGTGGAATTAATTTATATAATGTTTTTCACTTAGTGAATAGAGTGAAATAAATTAACTTTTCGATAATATTCAAATTTATTAAATATGGCGGTAGAATGGTTATAATTTTAGAGTGTGTCTGCAATGGGTTGGCCATATGTTTTGTAAAGTAATGGTCATATAACTGCATAATATATATTGGCATCTTTTTGGCCATAAATCTATCATTCCATATATAAAATGCTCTTAAAAGTAAACCTTCACAAGAAATAAGCTACTTCAGTGAACCAGTTACAGTATATTAACTAGTGCAACTGGTCTGCTGAACAGCACACAACAATTCCTGTCAATCACATCTTCAGACAAAAAACACAGGATTTATTTATACTCTCATGTAACCAACAGTTGAAAAATGGTTTGAACAGCAAAACTATCCTAATAGTACCATTGATTTGAGGGGGTTGCAGACATCATCAGTTGACTTGAGAATCTGTCAGTATTCAAACAATTACTCATGCACTTTATAAATCGGTTTTTGATGGAAGAGTGGCAAGAACAAAGACATTTCTGGGAGAAATTGATAAGATGTCCAGTTTGCAGTTTGCCTCTGAAAGTGATGCAACAAACATGGGAAGAAGGTGCTCTGGTGAGATGCATGCAAAACACCATGTGTGGCAGTAAACTAACACTGTTTATCAATGTAAACTTATCATCCTCACTGTGAAACATGGTGGTGACAGCATCATGCTTTGGAGATCCTTTACTTCATCAAGTACAGATAAGCTGGTCAGAGCTGCAAAGGATCTAAATACAGGAGAATCCTGGAAGGAAACTTGAGAGCTGCATGTTTAGGCTCAGACCCAACTCTTCTGCATTGTGTCTAACTGAGTTGCAACTATTTTGCTATGATATTTGTTTCCAATAAAATAATAGAAAATCATTCATGCTTCTTCTTCACAGTTATGCACACCGCACTGCTTTGTGTTGGCCTTTTGCATGAAATCAAAATAAAAAAAACATTAAAGTTGGTGGTTGTAATGGGCAAAATGTGGAAACTTTGAGGAGTGAAAATACTTGCAGTCTGCAAAAGCAATTCATAATGAAAATGTTACTGCATGATAACTAGTCATTCTGGCTTTGTGTGTATGTGTTAAAATAGCCTTTCATTATCAACCACATCAAATACATCATTGTGAAACTTCCTTTCTAAGTTCATTTGGCAGCATTAAGGTGACAAACATTTCAGAAAATACAAAGTTTTGGTACCATTATACATTAAAAAAAGAAATATGCTTAAAGAATATGGACCGCTCTCAAAAGCCTTCAGTTTTGATAATTATTTAAAAACAATATCATGGATAAATTTAAAAGCCTCATCTGCAGGCTCATCTTTATAACTTCATTTTGTCACCTAGTCCTAAACCTGCAATTGAAGCTTTATGGACAGCGGGAGGAGAGAGTGCACTGTTTATGCTTATTTGGGTCAAAGGGTCAAAACCAGGAAGCTGTAACTAGAGAGCAATCTGAGATTATGGGGATGAGTCCAATAGCTGATGATGCCTGTCCATGGATTATCTAACAGTAGGGATGAGTACCTCTGACTAGCAATAGCAGCTCATACGTAAAAACTTCTGTTGACTCCTCTCACATAACGATGTGTCAGATTTAGAGTCGGCCATTTATGATGATCAGCTACATTATTCTGCTACTACATCCTGGAAGACATCAGAGCATAAAATATATAGAAAATAAGTATGTTGAAAATTTAAATCCAAAAGTCTATCTAGGATTCCTACAGATTTTCCATTTAAAGATTCCATGCTTTTCAGACTCAGTTTTCTACACCAGGTTTTATGGCATTATTGTCAGTTGAGTACAAATTATTCACCAAATTAAGTCTTATCTGCCCCTGCCCCCAACACCCACCACACACCTGATGAATCATGCAACAGCACAATGCTGAAGCTGGCTTCTTATTTGGCAGTAAAGGGCTATTTTAAAGTTTTCATAGATTTTAACTTTGATCAGTTATAATGTCTGAGACCCTATTGATTATTTAAGATTTATTCCAGACATATATTTTCAGTGACAACTTAATTTTACAAAATTCCAAAAACTGGCAATTTAACCCTTGTGTGGTGTTCGGGTCTGTGGGACCCATTTTCATTATTTACTGAAGGAAAAATGATACAGTTAATGTAAATTAATTGTAAATTTGTTTCCACTCATATCATGATTTTAATTAAGTGTTTGATTGTGAGGCATTAAAAATCACAAAATGCAACGGGTCCACCAGACCCAGAAACATTTGCTGAGTAAAAACAATATGAACACCATACAAGGGTTAAGTGCTTTGCTTGGGATCTTAACCAACCCAGTTCCAGAACTTAAAAAAAATCAAATATATAGATTCTCGAAATACAAGTCAGTACTAAAAGACCTTTATGGTCTATGTTTGGCAATTGAATTTTCTCATTTCTCATATTAATTATATTTGTGGTCAAAAACTGATGAGTTTAGTTTGAGTTTATTTTTAATATTTAAAATAATTGAAAGACAAAGAAACGATAAAACGAGCATCCTGCGACCGTTGTGTACTGTGACTATAGGAGGCGCTGTTTCTTCCTTAATGACGTTTTCACCACACAAAAAATACAGATGAAGATAAATGTCTTAAATTTTGATGAGTTTGGACGAATAAATAATTTCAAAAAACTAAATTGTCGCAGTTTTTGTTGCTAAAAAGGCTAATCTCTACCATATATGGGCAGTGACATCACTGGGTGAAGCACTTAACCAGCTCAAGCCGAGGTATGAATGATGTCAGAGAATAACAAGCCAATTTTTTTCTCTCTTCTTTTATTTTTTTGTTTTTGTTATTTTAAATAAGAGAAGAAAACCAAACTACCTTTAAAATTCCTCTACTGTTTATGAGCACAAAAAGGAGAAATGGCAAATATCCACCTGTGTTTTGTTTTTTTATCACTGGTTTCTGATGAAACATTCTATTAAAAAGAAAATACACACCCAATCTTTATTTTTCTGAAATTCAGACTTTAGTCTTTTATATGATGGAAAAGAAAATAACCTGGATCTTTAAACTATGCTAATATTTTTACAATACTTAATATTTAGTTTTTTTATACTTCACACATCCACAGTGGTGGTTTTAGTACAAATTTACCAGGGGGGTCAGGGTGGGGCCAGTGTTTTTTCATGGGGGCACAGAACAAAACAATAAAACAAATATAACAGGACAATATTTCATCTTTCAATATAGTAAGTGCACCACAGAGCCACTTGAGCTGCAGGTTGCAGATGCCTGATCTAACAGATGAAAAGTGTTATGCTGTCTCAATACAGTTGAAGCCAAAAGGGCAACACCTTAATGTTTATTTGTAGTTAAAGGTAAAACTTTAAAGGTTAAAAATGTTATTGTGCCAAGGTACCAATCAGTTATGGTTTCTTTGCCAGCGCATATCAACGTAAGAAAATCTATTTAGTATTACGTCTTCAGTACAGGTGCCATAACAGGGGCTAGAACCAGTTCCACAGGGGCACTGGCCCCTGTTGGCCCCTGTCTAGAACCGCCCATGCTTATCCAGACTTAGGAAATGTTACAATCAAATTCCACACTTTGGAAGACTGTGTAGGAGCCCTTTCTAAAGATATGGGGAGCCCACAAACATGAACAAAGTTCAAATAATAAGTACGCACACACATTTTGGATCAGCCAGATTAGTGACTTTATATCTGTTTTAACCTCCAATCCCGGCTGAAGAAGCTTCTACTGAAGCACAAACATTTGCATGAGATAAAAAAACCAAGAGAGATTCTCTTGAAATTGAAAAAAACTGTTTTTTTGTATATTGTTTTTTGTCAGATCCAAATGAAAAACACAAGAGAGCCAGTGTTTTATTCCTGTTCTTTTAGACAAAGATAAGGCACAGAAAACTGACTGGTGTACTGTCGCATGTCAATCTGTTTGGTGTTTTTTCCTTTATAATAGTAGGTGTCCATGATATGACATGAGTTCAATTCTTTGTGTTGTTAGCTTATTATAAAATGATCAATCTTATGCAAAGCTAACCAGCTGAGGATCAAAGTGAGATTAATAACCTTCTGGTAATCTACTGTATATTAAAAGCTTGTTGCCCTAGCAACATAGTGTCACATAAAAAATATAGATTATTAAACAAGGCAACAGCTTTCTTACTTTGCAGCAAAAAGGTACAGATGTGACACAAAACCATTTTTATTTAATAGCTTAACAACGTGGTTTATAGAGGCCTAAATGTGGCATAATTCATATAAAAGAAATAATTAAGTGATTGCTTTAATGAATTCATATATTCAATTTAATTTAATTTAAAATTTAAATAAGGTAAACATGGTGCTTTCAATATTTTATTAAAATGCATGTTTCATTTAAATATTCTTATTTAAAAACCCTTACAGTGATTTTATTGTACTATGTATTTAATTGTAAACCCTTCAATAAATGTAATGAGTGAATCATGAAATAATGGAATTAATACTTAATTATTTAGGATTTTAACAGAATGACTTGAATAATAAAATATTAAATATAAAATGGATATTTTGGATATGGAATGTATTAATAATTATTGATTGATTTTTTTTGTTTGCTATATTTTTGGCTCTTTAGGCACTCAGTACTGGCTTTGTAAAGCAAACCTTAACTAAATGTTATGACGTTGTAATCGCTGGCTCAGCTTCCTCTAGTAGAGAAAGAAATAATGAAATCCCTGAACAATAAAGAGAGAAGTTGTATAATTACCCTTAAATACCTTCACATGCACAATTCTGCAAATGAGTCTCCGGCTAAAAGAGAGACCTCTGGGACTGGGTGGGCTTTGGGACTGGGCTCTTCTTGCTCTCGGCAGGTGGGCTCTGATGGAGCTAAATCTTTTCAAAGGCCCTGTGGTTTTTCCTGGGAGGCTGGGAGTTGCATCTCCTGTGCTACCCATCTGTCCCTCTCCTGAGATCTTTGCTGCTGTCTCTCTGAGGGTGGAGGCTTATTTGGCCTATCTGGGTTAGTTTGCTTAATTGTTGGAGGCCATCACAGTACTACTCTTCAAAACCAATAGAGAACTTTTTTCCCTTCTCCGAACATGTGCATGTATGTTCAAACATGGGTAACAATACATGTGTATGCATGAACCACCTGTTTATTCATATATGCACACATGTGTCATGACACAGGTCTGGTTTATTGATCTATAACTCATTGTTCTTTATCGGTTATTCGGTATGTTAGCTCGGTTGTTGGTTCATGTTCTTGGTATTGTGCTGGTTCAGTACTGTTCTTGTTCTGTTCTCTCCCTACCCCTTGATCCATTCTGTCTTATCCTTTTGAGAAAAAAAGAGAGAGCGCGCTTGCAAAGCAATCCTAGCCGCTGCTTAGCGTCCCCAAACCATCAGGGTTTAAACACCACTGTTTGAATTTAACAACTATAGTTCTAAAATGTCTCTTTGTTGTTTACTGAGAATGAGAATACTATTAAATTTAATGTGACTGTTTCAGCTTAGATAAATTGAAAGATTTTAAATAGGCAAGTTTACTTTGTAAAAGTGCAAAGAATAATCGTTAGTGTTTGTGTAACCACAATTACAATCTGTTGCTACAAGTTTTATCTTTTTGTTGAGTATGAGCTTGGTTTGTCCACAAATACATCTCAGCAAATAAACAATTATCCATGATTTCTTTTAAGGTCAGCCAAGTAAACCTGGCCCCCTCTCTCAGGTCCCACCAGATCTGTATTGAAATGTTGTTAGTGGTGGTGATGTTCTTAACAGGATGACGGACCCCAATTCAAATTTTGCTTAAAGCCCCGTACAACGTTTGGCCAGCCCTCCTTGCAGACTTTAAGGAGCTGTTGAAGCTGACTGACTGTCAGAAAATATGGCCCCCAATAAGCTGAAACAATAGAAATGATTATTTTATTCCTATGCATCTCACTGGGAACTGATGGTTCTACTGAGCTGTATCTACACCTTTCATTAAGCTCAACGCTATATGCCCTGAAAATAGAAGAAGCACAACAGAAATTAAAGACAAATAGGAAGAATTAGTAGTAAATGTGTTCAAGTGAATTGTAAGGGAAACCTGATAAAATCAGATTTCCATTGGGCCAAAGAGAAATAGGCATGGACTGACCTCAAAAAAAGTCAGAGGAGGTGCAACAAAGTATTATTAGTAATTTTTCAGAATTTCATAATTCTTTACTCTACTTAATTTGAAAGTCTTTACAACGAGGATATTTTATACAATTTAGCAATGTTTTATGCAATTTGATTGTTTGTTTTTTTTGCTACAAAGTAAAAACACTGACCAAAGCTCCTCTGTGATGGTTGATTCCATATTTTATGTCAGGAGTTGCATTCTCAACAAAATAGATGAATAAAAAAGTGACATCAAGCTCTTATTAAGCTGTAGCAGAAGAAGAGGAAAAAACAAGCCGGGTACCATGTTTTAGTGATTTTTACAACTCGGCCACATCACAAAAACTAAATGCTGACTGAGGAATGATGTTAGAAAAGAAATGTTAAAATTCAAGGTACTTTAGAGATGCACAGAGAAATCATCTGGTGACCAGAATCGACCGATTTTCAGCTTGACTGGCCAAAACTGGTGACCAGGTGGTCAGAACTCAGAAATCCGATAGGCAGCCCAGACAACAAAACTCTTCAGTGTGGAAGTAGTCACAGAGGGAAGAAGACTCAAAGATAAAAATGGAGGAGGAGGAAACACAAAGGGAAGAGAGCAGCTGGTTAAAATCAAATTGTATCAGTTGATCATTTCACTACCTCAGTAAGTCTGCTCCTCTACACTGTCTACGTTTAGAGGTTTTTCATACCTGACCTTTTCTGGACCAAAAAAGGAACTGTGTGCTCTCAAAGTGGAGAAGGAGCCAACTGACCTACAGCTAACGCTGTAAGAATCTTAGTAGGCTGAACATGTTATAGACAAAGTTTTCTCTGTTTTATCCTTCTCAACTTCCAATCTCTGACTATTATGGAACCTGCTGGATTTATAAATATATTCAGTAGTAATAGGCAATTACCATATTGATTATTAGAAATAAATTTTTTTGTGACATTTGTCATTTATGTTAATGATGACAGACTATCTGTGGATGTTTGCAAGCCTAAAAACTGACAGTATGGCTGGGTTTATTGCTTAATCCACTGTTGGTTCCAACAAAGCATCAATGAGGTTCAATATATTTGAGAATATGATTAAATTCAATTATTGTGTGCTGTGGTGTAATTGTACAACTTAATGATGCACTGAAGTTGCTTATTTGATAATGGCTAGGTTTGATTTTTAGAGCAGCATTTGTGTCTCTGGATGTATGCAGTGACAGCTGTAGAGTCCAAAGGATTGTGAATTTTTAAATTGTCGTCACTTTTCTTGTTATCACATACTGTGATTAGATATAACGGCGAGGGTGTCAAACTCTAGTTCTCCAGGTCCAATGTCCTTCAACATTTTTATGTATTACTGGTCCAACACACCTGATTTAAATGGCTAAATGGTGTCAACAGCGTGTAGTCAAAATCTTGAGAGTCCAGCTGTGGCTCAGGTGGTAGGAGTCCATCTTGTAACCGGTGGGTTGCCGGTTTGAACCCCTGCTTTGTCTATCTCAGTCGCTGTGTCCTTGGGCAAGACACTTCACTCAAGTCCCCAGGGCAGCTGTGGCTACAATGTCCACCACTGTGAATGACTGTTTGTATTGTAAACTGCTTTGGGGTCTCTGGGGGCTTGATAAAGAGTTAAAATTTCACCTCCTAAATCCTCTTCTCTTGGTTTCTAATTGTCAAAACCCTGTTTTACAGCATCTGCTCTCTCACACACAGTGTTAGGTCACCTCTGCTCTGAACAGAAAAAATTAATGAACTTTCCAGTCTTCCTGATATTAGCAAACTACACTGAAAAAAAATATAAACACTTTTATTGTTGCTCACATTTTTCATGAGCTGAACCCATAGATCTAAGACTTTTTCCATGTACACAGAAGGCCTATTTCTCTCAAATATTGTTGACAAATCGGTCTAAATCTGTGCTAGTGAGCACTTCTCTTTGCCGAGATAATCTGCACCCTCACAGATGTGGAATATCAAGATGCTGATTACACAGCATGATTAATGCAGGTTTGCCTAAGGCTGGCCACAATAGAAGGTCACTCTAAAAGGTGTGGCTTTACCACACATCACAATGCCACTGATGTTGCAAGTTTTGAACAAGTGTGCAATTGGGGTGGTGACTGCAGGAATGTCCACCAGAGCTGTCTCCTGTGAATTTAATGTTAATTTCTCTAACATAAGCCATCTCCAAAGATATTTCATAGAATTTGGCAGTACATCCAATTGGCCTCAGAATCGAAGACCATGTGTAACCACACCAACCCAGGACCTCCACATCCAGCATCTTCACACTTCCAGATTATCTCAGACCAGCTACCCGGACAATTGCTGAAATAATCAGTTTGCATAATCAAAGAATTTCTACACAAACCATCTAAAGACCATCTCAAGGAAGTTCATCTGCGTGCTCGTTGTCCTCACCAGGGTCTCGACCTGCCTGCAGATCATCTTCGTAACCAACTTGAGTGGGCAAATGCTCACATTCAGTGGCGTCTGGCACGTTGGAAAGGTGTTCTTTTCATGGATGAATCCCGGTGTTTACTGTACAGGACAGATTGCAGACAGTATGTATGGTGTCCTGTGGGTGTTCAGTTTGCTGATAACCATCTTGTGGATCAAGTGGTCCATGGTGGTGGTGGAGTTATGGTAAGGGCAGGCGTATGTTTTGGACAACAAACACAGTTGCATTTTAATGATAGCATTTTGAATGCACACAGATACCATGACAAAATCCTGGTGTCCATTGTTGTGCCATTCGTCTACGACCATCAACTCTCATTGCAGCATGATAATGCACGGCTCCATGTTGCAAGGATCTGTACACAATTCCTGGGAGCTGAAAACATCCCAGTTCTTGCATGACCAGCATACTCGCCTGACATGTCATCCGATGAGCATGTTTAGGATATTCTGGATCCGCGTTTACAACAGCATGTTTCAGGTTCTACCAGCATCCAGCAACTTCACATAGCCACTGAAGCGGAGTGGACCAACATTTCACAGGCCGCAATCAACAACCTGATCAAGGCTATGTGTTGCACTGCTGAGGCAAATGGTGGTCATACCAGATACTGACTGGTTTTCAGACTCCCCTCGCCCCCCTTACAGTAAAACTGCTCATTTTAGAGTGACCTTCTATTGTGGCCAGCCTATAGCACATCTGTGCCGTAATCCTGCTGTCTAATCAGCTTTTTGACATGCCTCACATATGAGGTGGGTGGATTTTCTCACTAACAGATTTAGGCAGATCTGTGAACAATATCTGAGAGAAATAGACCCTCTGTGTACATAGAAGAAGTCTTAGATCTTTGTGTTCAGCTTATGAAAAATGGGAGCAACAACAAAAGTGTTGTGTTTATTTGTTCAGTGTATTTTGAACACTGTTCAACGTACTGTAGTTCTTAAAGAAATTCAGCCAAGATTGTTTTCGGTAGGTCAAATCTTTACAAAAATCGCTAATAATAAATCAGACACAAACTGGTGCATCTCTACAAAATATTCAACCCACAGCTTGAAAAGAAAATAGGACTGAAATGTTTAGAGAAGCAGCATCTTCACCGTAATGTTCCAACACAATTCAGTAACATTAAGTGTAAAAGCATCATTCATTTACAAGAGTCACACATCAAGTAAAGTATAAAACACACACGTTTGCCCCAGTAAATAGTCCATCAGCAGAAAAACCCCCACCAAATGATGTTTAGGTTCAAGCAGGTACTCAGCTTTTTACAGTCTCTTTGAGTTAGTCACGGTGGTGATGCATGATGATGTCATTTCACTATGAAAAATGTCAGTCCTCAAATATGTACAATAATCATATTAAAGAGCTAAAATACAACCAAACACAATCAAACAGTACAGAGCCAGTGGGTTTTTTGTTCAGGTTAAACGAACAGCCAGTTCTACACCTGATCCACAGTGGGCTGGGTTATCTGTGCACACGTCAGTGAGGGCTCCTCGGCACAGATGACCTTTGTTGTGGAAGGGAAACAGAGTGGAAAAGCTGCTAAGAACAACCTGCTGATGAAATACAAGCTACCCCACCAGCTGATTGACCCAGTGATGGATAACAACTGTTGGCAGACTGATTATGTAGCAGTGCCTCTTTTTGTCCTCCATCACAAATGTAGCAAGTCAACAGCAGCAGTCCTCACGTCTCACGCCCCACCATCTTCCCTCTTCTTTTCCCCAGAATGCGTCAACTTATGCACAGAAGACTCCCGAGAGACCCTGTTTTTTAGTTTTTGGGATAGATTTTTTCATAGAAGAAATTTTGAGCCAGCATGTAGAGTTCCCCGTCCTTTTCTCTGACAGCATGGGCCCTGACGAACTGGAACTGCTCCAGTGCAAACTCATAGAACTCATTCTCCATCTTCCAGATGCCTGACTGCTGCAGCTTGGCGATGGATTCCTTAGTGGGTGGCTTTTTCTCACTGGTCCTCCTTAAGTGGGATTTCTTTCCTTCGAAGAAAGAAGATACATGTCTGTTAACATAAAAAATGCCAGTCATGATTTTTTTAGCTCCCATTAAAGAAGACTTCGTGTTTTATTCAGTATCTTGCAAAAGTATTCGTGTGAAAGGAAAAGAATATTTTTTATCTCAAATAATTTCAGTGTGGAGTGCATATTATTCAGTCACACTGAGTCATACTTCCACCATTTGCTGCGATAACAGCTATGCACCTAGAACCTGAAATGTTGCCTGTTGTTTTTAACAGAATGGCTCAAGTTCAGATCAGCAGAAACATCAATTTCAAATCAAGTCTTGCCACATATTCCCAATTACGATTAGGTCTGGACTTTGACTAGGCCATTCTAATGCACAAATATGATTTGATCTAAACCATCCCATTGTCGCTCTGTTGGTATGTTTAGGGTCACTCTCCTATTGGAAGGTACACCTAAACTCCAGCAAGTCTTGCTGCCTCTAAAAGGTTTTCTTCTGAGATTGTCTGGCATTTAACTCCATCCATCTTCCCATCTACTGTGATAAGCTTCTCTGCCCCCTACTAAGCATCCCATGGTTCACCCAGGGAATGGTGTGTTTAGAGTGATGTCCAGCGCTACTTTTAGTAATATCAATTTTAGACTCTGAACCTTTTTCCACATGTTTGTGGTAACGGGACATTTTCTTCTTGCCAGTCTTCAACAAAGACAAGAACTATGTTGTGTACAACTAATATTAATTCTGTCAACAAATTCTCCCAGCTGAGCTGAGAACATCTGCAGCTCCTCCACAGTTGACACTGACTTATTGGCTGCTTCTCTGATTAATGCTTTCCTTGCCTGTCAGTTTATGTGTATGTCTTGGTAGGTTGCCAGTTGTTCCATACTTTCCATTTACAGCTAATGGAGGTTGGTGTATTACAACCTACTTGTAGGTGTATTACAAGTCTACTTTAAGCTTCCCCTCTACTTTTTCCCTGACCTGTCTGCTGTGTTCCTTGGTCCTTGATGCAGTTTGTTCTCTAACGAACCTCTAAGACCTTCACAGAACAGCTGCACTTGAACTGAGATTAAAGTACAAACAGATGGACTCTTTCTCCCAAGTAATTGACTTTCTGAAAACAACTGATTGCACTGGATTTTATTTAGGGGTATCTTAATAAAGGGGGACTGAATAGATATTTTACTGCTAAGAATGTAAAATATCTATTCAGCCCCCCTTTATTATGATCCAATGCAATCCAACTGATTGCACTGGATTTTATTTAGGGGTATCATAATAAAGGGGGGCTGAATAGATATTTTACATTCTTAGTAAAGCTGTTTTTTGTCAATTGGCCTCACTGGAGGAGTACTATTACTCAGACTGTACAGTTGTTGGGTATAAATATTTTATGTTCTTCTATCATAATGCATGTGGAAATGCACAGTTTCACTATGAAACACTGGCATGAGATTTGAGTTTTTCCTGCTGCATTTTAAGAGTCTGTTCTGTTTTAATTTTCTGTTATCATGTTTTATGTTTATATTTAAGATCTTGATTATTACGTTTTTGATTACCTTTTTTAAAATTCGATTTCATAAAAATATATAATCATTTATTCCAGCAGAGGATGGAGACAATATGAATTTAGTGATGCAGAAAAACCTTTAGTACCTGTTTTATACAGCTCTGTGGCTCCTCTGAAGAAACGTGGCAGCGCAGCCTCCAGCATCATCACAAAGTCCTCCAGCTCTTCAGTTACTCCCACCAGCATGTACTCATTCACCAGGTTGTATTTGGCCTGCTCCAGAGCCCACTGGCTGCCCACATTCCTACACAAAGATCAGGTTTTGTTTGGGTTAATGTTGAGAATTCCAAGTTAATCCTGTTTCTTTCCTGGTTGCTGCTCACAACTTTGGAGAGGTACAAAACGATCTGGTTATAGGAGCAGGAAGGGAGGGGAAGAATGATGCTGAGGCCAGAAAAATAAACAGGAGTGAGATGCCACCAACGCAGGCACCGAGAGTGAGCCCAGTGGACAAAACAGAGGCAGAGATAGGAAAGAAAACTACTAGCTGCTCTCAGAATGACATTGGATACTGAGAAGTGTTGTAGACTGTTCTACCACATTTGGAAAAAAAACGTTTTGAAAACCGTTTCTTAGTTAGCCTCAGCTTTCCACCCTACTCTGTAGAGAAGAACATGAAAGGTGTCAGAGAGTCAGAGCAGGAAAAAGCAGTGCCAAAAGAAGATGTTGTTACATAAATACTGCATAGAGATCGGGTCAAAGCTAAAAGAACTGAAAGATCCTGGGAACAGGGGGCAAAGTACTTTAAGGGCTATTGTGATGCGTTGTTAACTGATACCGCTGCTGTTCAGAACTATTTTACAAACTGAGATAACGAAATGATACAGAAAAACAATAATACATTTATCTTAGCCTGTGGCACTAATGCAGAGCAGAATAACAAAGAAATGTATCTTAAAGTCAGAAAAAGGTGGAAAATTAGGCAGCTGTCTTGTAGATGCTGGTAAAATGCATGATTTCATCCCCTCATAGTGATTTTTGCCAAATTAAATTTGAAAATAAACCCATAACTGCATATTCTCCCTTATCTGGCAGGTTAGGAATGATCCGAGTCATGTGGAAAATTAGGACATCCCATCAAATATTTAGTTCTTTACTAGGAAATCTTCAAATATCTATGTCTAATCTTATTTCTGGAAAATAAAATTATTTAATTGCTATTTTTACATAACATATGTGTTTTTTGACTGAGGAAAAAGTTAGGGCACTCTCCCCTCTAAAGACTAGTGGTACTGAAAAGCGAAAAGCTTCTTGTAGGCTGATTTCAGGAATTTGCCTTGCAACCAGGTAAAAAAAATAAAAACACAATCCCAGACACTCACTGTACAACAGCAAAGAAACTCAAGGGAAATCATCACAACAAATATCAGTCTGCTGTTTTCAGATTTACTTTTTACAGGGCTGCACGGTGGCGCAGTTGGTACCACTGTTGCCTTGCAGCAAGAAGGTCCTGGGTTCGATTCCTGGCCGGGGGTCTTTCTGCATGGAGTTTGCATGTTCTCCTTGTGCATGCGTGGGTTCTCATCGGGTACTCCGGCTTCCTCCCACAGTCCAAAGACATGCCTGTTAGGTTAATTGGTCTCTCTAAATTGCCTTTAGGTGTATGAATGAGTGTGTGCATGGTTGTTTGTGTGTTGCCCAGGCCACCAATCCATCGCAGGGCAACACAGACACACACAGGACAAACAACCATGCACACACTCATGTTTTTGGACTGTGGGAGGAAGCTAGAGTACCCGGTGAGAACCCACACATGCACGGGGAGGACATGCAAACTCCATGCAGAAAGACCCCCGGGACCGCCGGCAGTCGAACCCAGGACCTGATTGCTGCAAGGCAACAGTGCTACCAACTGCACCACTGTGCAGCCACGTTTATTTATATAAAGCAACATTTTCTGTATCGTTAAGACTAAATATGTCTAAATATTTCAGAAAACACACATGCTTTCACAGGGCGAGCTAATTCTTACAAACGTCTGTATATCTGAGGTGCTTCAGACACCTTGAGCACATTTTTGGTCCCGTCACATTCTGGATTGGAATAAAGAAACTGCTGACTAAAAAAGCATTATGCAGAACTGAAATTAAAAAAATAAACCTATAATGGGAGTCCGCTGTAATAAAGAAAATAGTCAACATGTGCCCAGGGTAGAATGTGGAGATTGTTTTGTTGAGGTTTTGACTACAACTGAAATGTTGCTGTTAAGATGAATGTGTGGCTGCTTTCAGGCTGACTTTCACGACCTTATACAGGCAAACCAGGAGTATTTGATATTGGTCAAGAAGAATGAAACCATTATATGTATTTTGCCATTTTCCTTACAGCAGATCTGAAGAAGCCTCTGACTGAAGACACTCTCCATTCATTTTATGAAGCATCCTTCTTTGTACAATGATCTCCAGTCGTTCCAAAGGAGTCCCCAGAACAGAACCAGCCTTCTTTATCAGCTTGTTGAGCTTTTTTAAGTCCGTGGCTCTGATGCTGCTACCCCAGCAGATGATGGCCGAAGAGATCACGCTCTCCACAACAGACTTATAAAAGATATGCAGCATCTTGCTGCCAACAGAGTAGGTCCTAAGCTTCCTCAAGAAGTACGGTCTGCTCTGTCCCTTCTTGTAGACGGCTTCACAGTTGCATCTCTACTCCAGTCTGTTGTCCAGGTGAACACCGAGGTATTTATACTCCTCCACCATCTCCACCTCTTCTCCCATGATGGAAATAGTGTTTGACCTATTCTTGTTTCTCTTAAAATCTACAATCATCTCCTTTCGTTTTAGTCACGTTCAACATAGGATAATTGTTGCTACACCATTCCACAAAGTGGCAGCTCCCTGTACTCAGCTTCTTGTCCATCTCTGATCCACCCCACAACTGCAGAATCATCAGAGTATTTCTGCAGATGACAGGAGTCTGTCTTGTACTGGAAGTCTGAGGTGTATAGAGTGATAAGGAATGGTGAGAGTACAGTCCCCTGTGGTGCTCCTGTGCTGCTGACTACCTGGTTAGACACACAACCCTTTAGTCTCACAAACTGTGGTCTGTTTGTCAGGTAGTCTTTTGTCCCGGAGATTGTTCAGGCCTCCACCTGAGTCTTCTGGAGTTTCTGACAAAGCAAATCAGGTTGGATTGTGTTAAGTGCACTGGAGAAATCAAAGAACATGATCCTCACAGTGCTGCTGGCTTTGTCCAGATGACAGTGGGTTTGTTGAAGCAGGTGTATGATGGCATCTTCAACTCCAACTCCACAGCGATAAGCAAACTGAAGGGGGTGCTGATAGTTTATTGTTTGCTTACTCAGGTGGGCCAACAGGAGTCTCTCTAGGACCTTCATGATGTGGGATGTCATGGCAACAGGTCTATAGTCATTGAGGACTGATGGGTGAGTTTTCTTTGGTACCGGAACAAGACAGGAGGTCTTCCACAACACTGGAACCTTCTTCTGGGCCAGACTAAGGTCAGACCAGGAGGTGCTGCAGAATCCCACATTTGTGTTGATTTTTCCATGATGTTACATGGAAGCAGTTTGTTTGAGGCGTCTGCCTTTAAAATATATCTAATTGTGTGCCTCCAATTAACTCAAATGTTGTGAATTAACCTCAGAATTTCACAAAGCAATGACATCATCATCTGGGTTTCTCTAAAAAGATCTATCCCTGCGTTTCTAAAATCATTTAGAGCAATAGTAATCTTAATACACTTCTGAATTTGTGTGTGCGGTTTGTGGCGCAGCGGTAGAGCGCGGGACCCATGAATGGAACCTTAGTTCTCGACGCATCTGTCCTGGGTTCGAGTCCTGGCCCGGTGAAGTCTGCCACATGTCTTCCCCCTCTCTCCAACCCATTTCCTGTCTGCCTACTTTCAGAAATAAATCGAAAAATATAGGCCACTAGTGCCATGAAATAAAAAATATAAAAACTAAATTCTGAATTTGAAGAAAGCAATAATGTGAGACAGTGGGAAAAAATGTTGTGTCTTTGTAAAGAGTGTATGTAAATATTTGGTTTCAGCAGTAGTAGCCTGAGGGTGAGCTTAATTCATTTTGCACAGGAACATTAAGCATAACGTTGGCTGTCAAAGAGGAAAGAAACTGGAAAACTTACCAACATTCAGAATAGTGACCACAAAAAAAGGGGATCTGGAGCCAAAGTTTCTCAGGAGCACAGTCCGATCCACCAGCAGAAACACACTCATCAAATGTCTGAAACAAATATCGACAAAACAGATCAGCGGTCCAAGCTGTGCAGTTTTAGGGACTTCTTCTAACAGGTTTCTTTGTTTCGTACATGTAGCATTTTCTTAAATCAAATCAATGTTCAATCTATTTACACACATGTGTCCAGAGCATCACCTGACACCAATATGAGCGTTTAGAAATCTGACTCGGAAGAACAAAAAGGGCAATAGTTTGCTAAAAGAGACACACATTGTTTCAATGTTGAGACTTCAGGATTTCAGACAAATATTTGACATGTGCTTTTTGCTTATATTGAGTAAGAGGGGTAGTTTGATGGCCAACCTGAAGAGCAGAGACTGGGCTTCAGTGGGAATCTAGGCACCTAAGTGAAAATGTTTACCTTCTTATCTCCTTGTTTCCTACGTCTCAGGCCAGGTCTGTAGTCATCCCCAAAACGCAGAAAGTAATAATAAGACACCAGCCTCTCGATAGGGTCTCTAATCAGGTTTATGTAGATGGGCTTCCTCTTCACTCCAAACCTGAGGAGAATTATTTGAGTCAGAACTGGACAAGACTTTACATTAAACAGCTTTCTGGAGTAAATCATAACACTATATTAAATATGACAGAACGTAGGGTTAACTCACTGTGCCAAATCATTTCCTAACACACAGGTACATTCAATTCAAATATCAACTTAGAACTTTTGACTGAATTTTTCCTTAAGACAATCAGCGACACCTGCCCCAAGGAGTTCAAGTCAAAAAAGGTAATTGCTAAAGAAACTGGTTAGTCATAGAGAGCTAAATCCAAGCCTATTTCTGGAAAGTTGCGTAGAAGGAAAACGTGTTGAGCGAAAGGATGAACAAGCAACAGGGATGACTGGAGTTTCGAGAGTTTTGCAAAATCCATTCAAGAGTTAGTGGGACATTCTACAGCTGCTCCATCCATGTGAGGTCACAGCTGAATCAGAGATAATTACTAGGATAAAGAACTGGACTATTGCTCAGGTGTCCAAAGTCCTATTTCTAGATGAAATTATATTATGCATTTCATTTGGAAATCAAGGTCCCAGAGTCTGGAGGAAGAGTGAGGAGGCCCAGAATCCTAATAACAATATTCTGAGTTTCACTTTTTAAATTGGATTACTGAAATAAACGTTTTGATTTTAGTTCAATTTAATGAAATGAACCTGCACACTTTCCAATTATAAAGTTTTGAGTCTTAAATGGCCACAAGAGGGAGTTAAAGGACCAAAGTCACATCAGGTTGAATTTTATGCAGACCTACTGTCAACATAAACAGGAACAAATATTTCTTTACTTTGTGAAATCCAGGAAGGAGACGTGTCCGTGGTAAAATGCAGGCTTCATTTCCCTCCACTCTGTCACGTTCTTTACAAACCGCACCTAAAAACACACACAGCTCATCTCAGCATATAGACTCCAGGACAGAGGTTTACAGGCTGTCAGCTGTGGCTCTGACCTGGTCCTGTATGGACATGACAGGGTTGTTTTTGGTGGTGTTGATGTGCAGGACATGGTAGTGGTTCTTCCCACACAGGTCATAGGCGACGTTGGTGAAGGAGGTGCTGGCAGTCTTGGGCACTCGGTTGTAGATGATCACCAAGTCATTCTCGCTGTCAGAAAACATGGCCGCCGTCTCACGCTCCCTCAGGCCATCCTGCGTGTGTCGCTGCTCAATCTCCCGCACCTCGTGTCTGGCAATGGCTCGCTCTGTGGGAACGACAGGAAACTAGATGAAGTTAATAAGATTTACAAAAGATGTTTTGAATAAGGGAAGAGGGGGTAAAAAATTTAGCTACTTGACAATCCTGCATACCAAGATCTAAAATATGCCAAAGTCAATATTTATAAAAGAGACAAAGAAGCAGTCAGGTCTTGCTCATCAAAAACATTGATTAACTAATCATCAGTAACCAGAGTGACCTTTATTAAAGCAAATGTTTTGCCAGTTTGGAGAAATCATGTTCGTGACAAAACAATGACAAGTAGCAAAGCCATCCAGAAATCTTAGAGAAGCAACTACTGCAGCCTATCAATCTAAAAAAAGGCCATACGGCAAACAAACCCACCCTTTATCTCAGAAACTAAAAAAGGCTTTGCATAAGAGAGCAATGCATAAACAAATGCCTGATAAACCAAGGTGATGGACATTTACAGAAACTATTGCCGCTGACGGTGGTTCTACAAGCTGAGTACTGGCTCAGGGGGGCTGAAAATCCAAACCACACTTTTTAGATTTTTATTTGTACAATGCACTGTTAATGACACCATGCAAAGTGCTACATGCTGGTCCAGAAGGTGTGGGTGCTCGAGTCAGTGACTTGATGCAATCTGCTAGGTTTCCTTAGATGGAAAACTTTTTAAACAAATAATAAACTGGACAAGACTGCAAAGTTTGATCACTAGGATCAGTTTGGAATGTATGGAGATGACTTGGAATCTGTCTGAATGATTCAATTGAATTGACTTTGTTTAATGTGCCTTGAGATGACATCTGCTGTGAATTGGCACTAAATAAATAAACTGAATTGAACTGAAACTGTATGTGGTGTTGAGATGAAGTCCTGAAGCAGACAGATGTAAGGGCTAGAGGCTGGCTGTTAGACATAAAGATTACAATTATTTGATATCTAACTGGATGCTTACAGGACATCAATGCCCTTTAAAAAAGAAGCTCAGAGGTTTTACTGGGGTTATTGCCTCCTAAACACTGTGTGAGACTGCAGAGGAGCCAGACTTCTGTGCCTCAGTGTGAATAGATGCAAAACAAAGAAGGCCTGGCCTTTGACACCCTCCGGCTTTCTTCATCAGAATTTGCCTCAGATTGACGGGTGTTGACAAAAGAGACGAGTGCTCCACAGGAAGGATGCAGGGAAAAAAGGTTTGTGTGTGTGTGTGAAGAGGGGAGGCAGCAACACTAAAGCACCTAATACCCGTGGGAACTCTAAGCAGAGCACCGTTTGAAGCTGTGTCTTGCCAGGGACACAGGCCCAGCCTGGACAGGCCTGCCTAATTCTTACAAATAAGATTTTATTTGAGATTCCACCATTTCCCTAATTGTGAGTAAGCTTGATAATACATATCCACACCAAGAGTCATACTGTGCTACATGGTCACATGCAGCTGTTTATGAGGTGTGATCAGGTTACACACAGTGCTGTGCCACTTCCGCACGCTTGTGTCTAGTGCTTCGGACACAGTGGAGTGGAGACGGGCCAGCTGCTTGTGATAGGTGAGGGTCTGTCAGCATGTACAACAACTGTAATGGAGACATGTGTTCACATGATGATGGAAAGCTCGCCTCGGCCAACAACAGCAGCAGTACCAGTTGCTATGCTGGAACTTGATCGTCTAAGATCAAGTGACATCTCTGGAATATTTTGATCACATACAGAGAGGGTACACAGTGGAGCAGAAACAGCATTAATTAATAAAAGTCATTCATATTAGGCGCCGTTAGAGTGGAACTAAGTAGCACATGCTTGAAGGAAGACAGAATCTACTTTCCACATCTAGAGTAAACATATTCCACTGTGAGCCATGTGACCAATGTTCTACCAGTTGGTTTATTTTAACGCGTATTAAGAATATCTGTGCATTCAGTGTGATTTAGATTTCCCAAAAATGGAAATTTAAAATCACTCTAAAGAACTCTGGCTTACCAAATTGAGTGCACCACAGTCAGAGTTTAAAATATAGTTCTGATCCATTAATACTTAAACTGAAAAAAAAAAATGCAACAAGATTGGCTGCTGACTGGAATTAGCCAATTTTTAGCTCCAATGGCTCTGACTGGACATTCAGAAACTGAAAAATCAGATCTTTTTCAGATCAGTTAATGCACAATACCTAAAGGCTATGACTGTGGTGACAACAACACTCTTCAGTGTGGATGTTGTCATTGAGTAAAGACTCCAGGTTTGCTATTTTCAGTATCACTGAGGTGTTACCAACTGAACTGAGAGAAACGACAAAGATAAATCATTTTGTTTCCTATCTGGTCCTGTTTTCTCTCAATTAACATGCTGGATTTGGACATGTTAGCACTGTTTTTGGAAACAGCCTGCTGTTTGAGTAATGCACTAATTGCTTATACAGGATGCTCAAGTGCCTAACCCTTTTTTCTTCGCTTTACTCACTTCAAGAAGGCTAGAAAAAAATGCTAATGCAATATATGATCACATGACCTTATCTTAGTTCTAAAAGAGAAATTGGAATCAGCTAAAGTCGGTATCCGCAGATACAAGCTTTACAAAAACTGAAGATCAGACATCGGCCACAAAATCCATATCTGTGCATCTTTACCTATAAACTGTTTTCCATCTAATGCCAGGCTAGATCAATGGCAGTCTTGACAGCATCCATATTAGATTTTGATGTCAGGGTAAAGTCGGAATCCAGACTTTTAGTCTGTATTCAAACTATGAAGGAGTTTCCGATAGCTGATCTTTACAGTTTGAAACATACATATTAAGACTTATAGGTACAAATTGGTTCTCTAATGCAGGGATTGAAACTGTGTTTTTTTCTGTATATGTAACAAAAACACTTAAAGCATACGTCTTTAATTGTATATTGTCACCAGCAGCCCACCACAAGGATGAAATTTGTTTCACTTTCTATGGCTCCCATTACAAAAATGCCAACTGTTAATAATGTTTTGACACAAGCAAGGTCACTCCCAAACACCTGAATACAGTGGATGATCAACTAAAGGATGCCTTCTCAGGTCCTGGGTCACATCTTCCTCAGGTCAATGTCTGACTGATGATGGATCTATTTATATATTATATTTAAAAACAGCTGAGATTGACCAAAATGTTTTACAGGCAAGCAAAACAACAACACAAAAGACTAAAGCATTAAAAGTTATAAAATACAATTGGTGAAAATTGATGAACAAAATAGACAAAAACACATGATTCTAAAGTCTTTACTGTCTCACTCAAACCCAAGTAATCTTAAGCCAAGATTTAATGCTTCTGTTGTCTGGGCTGTGTACACATGATGATGTTGGACCTGACACTGGAAAAGCCAGATCACATTTATGTTTTAATGTGGCTCATGGAAGAGAGAAACTGACTGGTTGACCTGAGTTGCTCTTACTGGTGGGTGGAAGGTAATAAGATCAATTAAGTTAGATGGCACCAAGTGATTTAAAACGTTCCGAAAACGCTATAAGCCTGTTTGATGCATTTCCTTCTAGTTCCCAGGAACACTTTCAGCTACAGCTCCTTGGCTGACTTTTTTCAGATGTCTTGTTTTTTCTTTTTTTTGTCCTTCATTTGTTCAGTTTTCTCACATTTAGTGACACTTTACACACCAGTTTAAGACCTGACAGAGCTAATAGTACTTTGGGAATATTTAGTAAAAATGTACCCCTTTATGCCCATCAAACTGTGTTTTCTTCTGATTGGTTATTTTTGTGTATGCATTGAAAACATTCTGCATCTTTGCTACAGCATGTCCAAAATATACAATACTTGCTCTTATTTCAGACCCTTTACCCGATAATGAAGAAAAAGTGTCTGAGCCCAGTCCTTACGCACTTCTAAAATATTCAGCACTATAAAATATATTGATGAGTACCTTATGTATTTTCCTCTCAAGGTACAGTTACCAAGGTTTTTATGACTTAGTGTTTCCAATTTATTTTAATGCCAGACAACCTAAAAATCTTCGCTCAGTCAGCCTTTCTACTATTAAACAAAGCAGACGGGTAAATTTAAAATACACTCTTGGACACAAAATGAGCCTTGAGCCATGAGGTCATGTAGCTCTAAAATGGAAAGGTACTGCCATATGTGGATGATGAAGTGGTGTATGTAAAATTAAAGCACACACACCCACTGTTGTAAACAGAAGAAAACTGATTGTTTCTGGATGAAAATAACATTTCTAGTGAGAATATGCTGAACGGATGGGTGGCTGCTCACTGGTTACACAAAAAAAATGTGGGCATTCTTACTTTCTCCAAAGATTTTCTATGGAGGGAAAAGCGAGTGAGATCAATAAATAGCTCAACATGACAGATTTCTCCTATCCCACTGAAAACAGTCTCTGTATTTAAAACACTTTTTTTCCTCAGGATTGTGAAACAGTTGGAATTTTGGCTTCAAGGGAATAAATAACCCAAGGCTAAGGGAGAGGGACATATCATAGTTCATGCTCTAACTACGACAGATAGCTTTAGTGGAGTCTTTTTTTGCTCAGCGCCAGCCAAACAAACAACAGAAACTTTGGCTAGAGCGGAGTTGATATCTTAACGTACTTTTCAACCACATATGTGCAGCATTACCTTGAAGTGCCAAATTGTTAAATTGTTGCTGGCAAGCTAACTCTATAAGAACTTATAGAAAGGTGTGACAGATAATGTAATCAGAACAGGACATTTACTGCTACTTTACTGTAGTGCAGTTAAACCCGTACTCGTACTCGTCGTCTTCCGCTTATCCGGAACCGGGTCGCGGGGGCAGCAGACTCAGCAGAGACACCCAGACGTCCCTCTCCCCGGACACCTCCTCCAGCTCCTCCGGGGGGAGCCCAAGGCGTTCCCAGGCCAGCCGAGAGACATAGTCCCTCCAGAGTGTCCTGGGCCGTCCCCTGGGCCTCCTCCCGGTGTGACGTGCCTGGAACACCTCCCGAGGAAGGCGTCCAGGAGGCATCCGGTATAGATGCCCGAGCCACCTCAACTGGCTCCTCTCGATGTGGAGGAGCAGCAGCTCTACTCCGAGCCCCTCCCGAATGGCCTCGCTCCTCACTCTATCTCTAAGGGAGTGCCCGGCCACCCTACGGAGGAAGCTCATTTCAGCCGCTTGTATCCGGGATCTCGTTCTTTCGGTCATGACCCAAAGTTCATGGCCATAGGTGAGGGTAGGAACATAGACCGACCGGTAAATCGAGAGCTTCGCTTTTCGGCTCAGCTCTCTCTTCACCACAACGGACCGGCACAGCGCCCCCATTACTGCGGCAGCCGCACTGATCCGTCTGTTGATCTCCCGCTCCATTCTTCCCTCACTCGTGAACAAGACCCCGAGATACTTGAACTCCTCCACTTGAGGCAGGAACTCCCCTCCAACCTGAAGAGGGCAAGCCACCCTTTTCCGGTCGAGTGCCATGGCCTCTGACTTGGAGGAGCTGATCTTCATCCCAGCCGCTTCACACTCGGCTGCGAACCGCCCCAGCGCATGCTGTAGGTCTTGGCTAGAGGGGGCCAGCAGGACCACGTCATCTGCAAAAAGAAGAGACGAAATCCACTGGTCCCCAAACCAGACCCCCTCCGGTCCTTGGCTGTGTCTAGAAATCCTGTCCATAAAAGTTATGAACAGGACCGGTGACAAAGGGCAGCCCTGCCGGAGTCCAACATGCACCGGGAACAGGTCCGACTTAGTGCCGGCAATGCGGACCAAACTCCTGCTCCGCTCGTACAGGGACCGGATGGCCCCTAATAAAGGGCCCCCGATTCCATACTCCTGGAGCACCCTCCACACGGCATCACGAGGGACACAGTCGAATGCCTTCTCCAGGTCCACAAAACACATGTGAACCGGTTGGGCAAACTCCCATGAGCCCTCGAGTACCCTGTAGAGGGTGTAGAGCTGGTCCAGTGTTCCACGGCCGGGACGAAAACCATACTGCTCCTCCTGAAGCCGAGGTTCGACTATCGGCCGGACTCTCCTCTCCAATACCCTGGTGTAGGCCTTACCAGGGAGGCTGAAGAGTGTGATCCCCCTGTAGTTGGAACACACCCTCCGGTCCCCCTTCTTATGAAGGGGGACCACCACCCCGGTCTGCCAGTCCAGAGGTACTGTCCCCGACCGCCATGCAATGTTGAAGAGGTGTGTCAACCATGACAGCCCCACAACATCCAGAGATTTGAGGTACTCAGGGCGGATCTCATCCACCCCCGAAGCCTTGCCACCGCGGAGCTTTTTAACCACCTCGGTGACTTCAGCCTGGGTGATGAAAGAGTTCAACCCCGAGTCCCCAGCCTCTGTTTCCACCAGGGAATGCGTGATGGCAGGATTGAGGAGATCCTCGAAGTACTCCTTCCACCGCCCGATAATGTCCCCAGTCGAGGTCAGCAGCCTCCCACCCCCACTATAAACAGTGTTTATGGCCTCACCGAACTCCTACCAGGCCCGAGTTTTTGCCTCTGCCACAGCTTGGGCCGCAGCACGCTTGGCCTCACGGTACCCGTCAGCCGCCTCAGGAGTCCCACAAGCCAACCACAGCCGATAGGACTCCTTCTTCAGCTTGACAGCATCCCTTACTGCCGGTGTCCACAACCGGGTTCTGGGATTGCCGCTGCGACAGGCACCACAGACCTTACGGCCGCAGCTACGGGCAGCAGCATCGACAATAGATACGGAGAACATGGTCCACTCGGACTCTATGTCTCCAACATCCCCTGGAATCTGGTCAAAGCTCTCCCGGAGGTGGGAGTTGAATACATCCCTAAATCGAGGCACGTGACGTCGCCCGGTACGGCGGAACCGGGGTCCCACCCTGGAGCCAGGCCTGGGGTCGGGACTCGTCGGAGAGCGCCTGGTGGCCGGGTTGCTCCTCGCGGGACCCGGCCGGGCCAAGCCCGAAAGAGAGACGCGAGGCCATCCCCCAGTGGGCCCACCACCTACAGGGGGAACCGTGAGGGACCGGTGCAAAGAGGATTGTGTGGCGGACGAAGGTGGAGACCTCAGCGGCCCGATCCCCGGATGCTTAGGCTGGCTCTAGGGACGTGGAATGTTACCTCACTGGGTGTGAAGGAGCCTGAGCTTGTGCGGGAGGTCGAGAGATATCGACTAGAAATAGTCGGGCTCACCTTCACGCACAGCGTGGGCTCTGGAACCCATCTCCTTGAGAGGGGCTGGACTCTTTTCTACTCTGGAGTGGCCCACAGGGTGAGGCGGCGGGCTGGGGTGGGTTTGCTTGTTGCCCCCCAGCTCAGCCGTCTAGTGTTGGGGTTTACCCCGGTGGATGAGAGGGTCGCATCCCTGCGCCTTCGGGTCGGGTATAGGTCTCTGACTGTCGTTTCGGCCTACGGGCCGAGCGGTAGTGCGGAGTACCCGGCCTTCTTGGTGTCCCTGTCGGGGGTGCTGGATAGTGCCCCTCCCGGGGACTCCATTATTCTGCTGGGGGACTTCAACGCCCACGTGGGAAACGACAGTGACACCTGGAGAGGCGTGACCGGGAGGAATGGCCTCCCCGATCTGAATCCGAGTGGTGTTTTGTTATTGGACTTCTGTGCTAGTCACGGATTGTCCATAATGAACACCATGTTCAAGCATAAGGGTGTTCATCAGTGCACTTGGCACCAGGACACCCTAGGCAGGAGGTCACTGATCGACTTTGTTGTCGTATCATCAGACCTTCGGCCGCATGTTTTGGACACTCGGGTGAAGAGAGGGGCTGAGTTGTCCACTGATCACCACCTGGTGGTGAGTTGGATCCGCTGGAGGAGGAGAAAGCCGGACAGACTTGGCAGGCCCAAGCGCATAGTGAGGGTCTGCTGGGAACGCCTGGCGGAGCCCTCGGCAGTTAAACCCTTACGATGTAGAATATGTATAGATTATATGTAGATAAGCGAGACCTTTAGCTGCTTCCATTCACTGCCACTATGTTTAAGATAACAGCATGGCTTGCTGATATAAATATATACTGAAATATACTGGTGGCACAGTAGTTGGGAAAAATGGGAATGTTTATGCCTTTGTGAACAGCGAAATAATGCTTGTCAAAACCAGAACAGAAGTTAAGTCTCCAAGATACAGCTCTCAGACAACATTTCTCCTGACTTCCTGCACCTTACTCATGACTTATGAGATTAAATTTGAGCAAGTGACTTTGCAACCACAATATTCTTCCAGGGTGGCAATTGAGTTATGCATTGATCAATGTCTCAGTTACCTTGTACTTACACTGTTTTTTTTATTCGCATTTTTACATATTTCTCAGTGTCACACATGGATGAGGATAACTATTGTGAGTTACAGGCTCAAACACTACTGAAAAAGTAAAAGTATATGCCTTTTAAAATTAAAACACTTAATTTCTTGGCACAAGACTTACAAATTTTAAGTGAACAGTTTTCCCAACTTGGACTTGAAGGAAAATCTTGGTTAGTTTAATGGAACAGGCAAAGATGCTAAACTTTATCATGAAAGAACGAACAAAAACTAGCCCAAAATAGGCACAGTCAGTTAAACCTCATTCACAATTTCAAAGACATTCTGTGCTCCTTTTTCTAAAGTGTGCTCATCTTTCACTTTACAGCCACCACCACAAAACAATAAAAGTCAAAATATTTGGTTTTTGTTCTCATTAAAATGAAATATCACATCTGAAAGATGCAGCAGCAACATTTTCCAAAGTCACTGCTACTCTACATTATACTGTAGATATATATACATCCCCGTCAACAGTTTTCATTGCATTCCAATCAGAGAGGAACAACACCCTCTATGAACTCTGTTGACAGTGAGCACTGTTTAAAATCCAGGTTAAGGAAGAATACATTTGCTGCAAGGAGCTGCTGTTGCTGATGTACATATAAAATAAACTGCATGGAAGAAATACTGTGTGCACCAAACATCAGCTTTCAAACAATTAAAGCCAAAATTAGCCTTCCTGTTTGATACCTAGTAGGTAATGTTCTGTAAGAAGAGTTAGAAAACACGAGGGCTGCTGTGTTGCTGACTGAAATCCACTGACCATGTGAAAGGGGCCCTGAAAACACTTGTTAACGACATGGTGTATTTTGCCAAATTTCCAATAACCAACAAGAGAGTGAAGCAGGCACGCAGAGGTTCTTCTTTAGCTTTGTAGTGGGTGCCCTATTCACTGCCAGACTGAACACACTTGGCACAAACCCCAATATCAAAGGGCGCCCCACACAGACACACACCCACCCACCCACACATCCAGCTAAGCTTAGAGATCCCCTCTGAGGTCATTTAATTAGGGAACAAAAGTGTGAATTACTATGGCCACACAGTAAGGCTCCTTTCATTCCACATTTTCCCTCTAGCCGTCTCCATGCATTAAAAGCTAATTATAAACCGTGCAGCCTACACGGGTCTTAAAAACTGTGACAACTACAAGCCTATTACTCCCAGTCCCATTCCAAGTGAGAGGCGGGCGAAAGACAGAGGGCCTGGTAGTTGAAACATATTTAGTGAAGCAATTTCACGCTGATTAGACGCTAGAATTTCAAATCATCATTCACATTCACAGCTAGATCTCCGAAATGGGACAAATCGTCATGTATTATTGCTCCCACGTCTGATCTGATGGGATAATAAAAGCAAGGGAGAGAAGATGATCCTTTCTTCAAGCGGCTCATAAATCCATCATTGCTCCCATCCACCAGTTTTCTTCTTCTCTCCAAAAGGTTAGCCTCATCGAATCGAGGCCTTGAGCTAGGTGGGTAATAGAGCTTGGCTCTCAGGAGCAGACTGAGGTGTACGGCTTTTATGGTTCTGCATGGACACTACTGGATTGCAAAATCAACGGAGGATGGCCGGAAGGAGATCTAAGTCGCTTATGTGATAAAAGAAATGTAAAAAACTGAGTTTTAACCATTATTGAAGGTTTCTCTGTGCGCCCTCGGTAGCTTCTCGGATGTAGCTTGCTGTTTTGCTTTGCCAGGTTTCCAGGGCGACAATTATGTTACCACTTCAACACTCACACACACTTGGATAAACTGCACTTTGGAAACTATTTATTCTAGGCCCGTCTTTGGATGCTATCCAGCCATCCATTTTCAATGCTAGCTTGTCTTTACAAGGTCACGAGGGGGCTGGCGCCTACCTCCAGTGGTCGGGAGGGGCCTGGAGAGGTTGTTCTGAGACAGATGTACACACTCATCTCTAAGGACAATTAGAGTAACCATTGGAGGAAGCCGGAGTACCCAGAGAGAACCCATGCATTCACGGGGAGAACATGCAAACTCCATGCAGAAAGAACCCAGACAAGGATTTGCACCCAGGACCTTCTTTCTGCAAGGCAACAGTACTACTAACTGCACCACCGTACACTGGCATGTTAAAACAGGGATAATTATTCAAGGTCAGGAATTGTTATCCTAATGGCTATGACCCACACATGTGACATTAAAGGAATGGATAGAACGCTGTCAATAACTGCTTTTTCTAGAATATAAAATACTAAATGAAACATTGATCTTAAGTGCTATTTCTGCATGCTGACAGTAGCTTCCTCATGTTTGAACCAGAGTCAGACAATCTAAAAACAGAGACTGACACAGAACAAAGAGCTTTTAAAAACAGGGAATTGTTTGGGGAGCGTAAACCCCTTAGATTAGGGGGTCTAAACATTTTTTGTGCTTTTTGGAATTTGGACCACCTTAGTATTGGACAACGACAAAAAATTTATAAAATAGTCAAACCTGTCAAATAGTCAAAACATAATTTATAAAATAGTCAAAACTGATTACAGATTCCTTAAAACATTTGATTTGTTTTTGTTTGTGATTTGTTTTGTACTATTAGTGAAAGATTACACACATATTTTCAGTTTTCCCCAAAAAATGACTAAAACCTTCTCGTAGATGTATCGTCACACTCCTAATCATCATGAACAATTTCATGATGATAACCAACTTGTTATTACCAACACAGAGAAACCACAGAAGCAAACAGTTCACACGGGATAGTTGGAGTAAATGATTGGTTCTCCAGGCAGGCTATAAAAGGAGAAATCAAACTCAGATTTAATTAGAAGTCACAGACTGAGTGCATTTTAGTCCACATCACTCAGAATTACACTGAAGATCCTCATAAAAACTGCAGCGACAAAACATTTCATCAACAAGAAGTGCTCTTTTATAAAGGTCTGTAATGCTCAAAGACCTTTTCATTCACATAATATTCATGGGAGTTATGTTTTTACAAGAAGAAGCAGAGAACAGACTGATGGGGAAAGAATTATATATATGGGAAGAGAGCAGTGCTGTCTGATTCTGATTCTGATTAAGGTCAGAAGTCTGATTTCCATCTATAATGCCTCCAGAGTAATGCTGCTGCTGCTCTGCAGGAATTCTTCACAAACCACCCATGTAAAGGCCAATGATCATATAATGCCTATACATTTTTTGCCGAATGTCCAGCAAAAGTCACACGCTAAAAACAAGAACGTCTCTGTTGCCTTCAAAGCATTCCTCCACTTTAGACAAGGCACAGAACAAACCCTTGTTTGACCTGAGTGACAACAGAGAGCAAACCGCTTTAAGTGGTTAACGGCTTTGGACTGTGGGTCTTGAGACCACAATTACACCATTGAATGTCATTTGGGGATTAGCCAGTAGGGCTGGATACAAGATGATGGACTGAAAATGACTTCTTTCGACATTTCTTTCAAAGCGTTTAATGCATACATATGATTCTTTTTTTGTCCATAGTGACAAATGTTCTACTTGAAAATCAGCTTCTGCTATCCATGTGGATGGCATGTAAAAACTTCATAAGGCCGGAAACATGCTAAGTTCTTCCACGATCGCAAACTGCTTTTGGACTTCCCTATGATCAAGTGCTGATATGGAGCTGTTTTTGGGTCACCTGGACTACAGCGTTCCACTAGGAGTTGCGACAATTTTACTATAGCCTGATAGGTGGTGATAATGTGCTGGTTTGTGCACTATCTGGTGCAATTTTAGTACAGTTTGATGCACTTTTTCTTACATTGTGATCACTGAATGATAGTTTGTCCAAATACATATAATTTAAGACAAGAAATCTCCATACATTGTCTGTGTTTAAAATGATTTAAATCCTGGTTTACACCAACTGTCAAACAGATGATGGGATGTGGCAGGAAGACCACGAAGAAATTTTTTACTCTGATAATTGTAGTTCTTTAACAGATTGGAATCAGCTTAAATCAAATCAAAAAGCCTAAACATGAATATTTCCATTAATTGTCACAACTCCTCATTGATTTCCATTTTGCATTTTGGAATCCTATTCACCTTGTATTTTAGCATCTGGTATGGAATGGGTTAAAACCAGATATTAAAGTGGGGCTCCAGACAACTGTAAGAGTCCACCCCTCAGTGGGGAAAGCCATTTTTATCAGCAAATGTTGACTAAAACATTAGACATGCTGTCATTATGTTCAGCTTCTGCACTGAACTCTATGGTCCATTAAATAGGCCCCAGCTTCATATGGCATATCTAAGATTGCACAGCTAAATGGAAGTAATATTATTATTTCAATGACAGCTGCAGGTATACTGTAGATAGAAAATTCAATTCAATTCAGTTTATTTATATAGCGCCAATTCACAACACATGTTGTCTCAAGGCACTTCACAAAAGTCAGGTACATGCATTACAATTAATCTTAACCATTGAACAGTTCCGTCAGATTCAGCTATTTATTCAAATTGGATAAAAAAAGATAATAATCATGGTTTAAGTTGGCACTTTCTCTTCTAGGAGACATCTCTCTGATTGCAAGGTCCTGTCAGTAACGTCTGCTAGAAAAGAATAAGAAGAGGGACCCACGTTCAGCCTGATTCACTGGAAACAGCCAGCAGATGATGAGGATTATGGAAGAACTGGCACACCCGGCAGATCCTACCAATCCTGTGCTTTGTGAAGAAATGGTAGGTCTGACAAGCTGTACAGTGGATTGGCTGGAACAGCTCTCGTCTTGGCACACATCCTCGATGACTAAGCAGTGGCTATTGGCCATGTTTTCTCTGGCAGAGAGCAAAAAGAAAATAAATGAACAATGTTTGAGGACGAGCTAATAAATGCCTTTTGTAAAAATGAAAAGCAGTCCCAGCAGGAATGGCTGTCACTGCTAAACGCCGTTGGCAAAACATGTGAAATACTACAGTCAGATCAACAGATGAATGAAGATGAAAGAAAATGAAACAGAGGAAGGCATATAGAGTAGATCTGAACTGGAGTAGAGATCTCTGGTTTTCCTCCAAGGATTTATTTCCTAGTGTGACAATAAACACCGGCCAAACAGTGCTGATCGGATTGCAAAGATACAACCGAGATATTCTTTCTTCCCTTTTCATCCATCGGCCCTGTAACAAATAATTAATAAAGCATGTACGGGAGTCCAGGGAAAGCTCAACACTGTTAGACTGAGCAGACAACAGCTATTCATGGGTTTAATGTTGAGTGGGAGGGATAGGAGAAAATCTGTTTCACAAAGTGACAAGTCCGTTATACAGAGCAGTTCTATCATTTCATCTCTGCAGCCTTATCTGAGTGGTTCGTTCATCTAATTACACCTCCATATGTCTAGTAATGTACTGTATTTACCATCATTGATTGTATTTTTGAAAAATCATCTGTGTATGTATAAGGTCAGTTGAGGATGTGAATAGATCTTACTTCTAGTTTCTACTAAAACATTCTACCTCTGCTTTTAAACTCATACTTCTGTCAGTCTGAACAGCTCAGGCAAATCTTCCTGTCTATCCACGGGAAACAAGGAGTTAATAATGTCTTTCTCCGAGTCACAGTGAGAATAATGCCAAACTACCTGTAAAAATCTTATTTATCCATTGTTGATTATCCATTTCTGCATTTTATTGCACCTGAAGCAGAAAAAGAAGGCACACCCCCTGTCAAATGTATGGCTTTACATATCAGAACATAACTGTCATGTCTTTATCAGCTTTGAAAATTATTTTATTTTAAGGTCAACTGCACAAAAACAGGCAAAACATGTTGTACTGTCTTTGTTTGTTAAGCAAAGATGAAGCCAAAATGGAAAAACTAAGCGCACCCTTTGAGCTTCCACAGGATTAAAGGGCAAGTAGGTTTAGCTAATCAAAAGCAATTGGTCATCAGCAAATGAGAGCAGTTCCATGACAGCAGGAGTTTGAGCTGTTTGTTGCTCTAGAAAATACATGTGGGTGTTGTGGAGGCAGACTGTGGAAAAACCAAACAGTTCTCTTGGCACATTTACAGGGTAGGACAAGAAATATTTCAAGAAAATATCCCCCACACCATTACACCACCACCACCAGTCTGAACCGTTGATACAAGGCAGGATGGATCCATGCTTTCATGTTGTTGACGCCAAATTCTGATCCTACCATCCAAATGTCACAGCAGAAATCGAGACTCATCAGATCAGGCAACGTCTTTCCAATCTTCTATTGTCCAATTTTGGTGAGCCTGTGTGAATTGTAGCCTCAGTTTCCTGTTCTTAGCTGACAGGAGTGGCACCCGGTGTGGTCTTCTGTTGCTGTAGCCCATCTGCCTCAAGGTTCAACGTGTTGTGTGTTCAGAGATGCTCTTCTGCATGCCTTGGTTGTAACGAGTGGTTATTTGAGTTACTTTTGTCTTTCTATCAGCTCGAACCAGTCTGGCCATTCTCCTCTGACCTTTGGCATCAACAAGGCATTTGCGCCCACAGAACTGCCGCTCACTGGATATTTTCTCTTTTTCGGACCATTCTCTGTAAACCCTAGAGATGGTAGTGCGTGAAAATCCCAGTAGATCAGCAGTTTCTGAAATACTCAGACCAGCCCGTCTGGCACCAACAACCATGCCACGTTCAAAGTCACTTAAACCACCTTTCTTCCCCACTCTGATGCTCGGTTTCAACTGCAGCAGATCGTCTTGACCATGTCTACATGCCTAAATGCATTGAGTTGCTGCCATGTGATTGGCTGATTAGAAATTTGCGTTAAGCAGTTGGACAGGTGTACCTAATAAAGTGGCCGGTAAGTGTATATACTGATCACGGCTCTGCAAGTTAAATCAGGTCCAAGTTGGACCACTCTTTCCAGGTGCTCAACATCTTCATTGGTTTTGTTTGGTTGTTGGGATTAAATTACAGTTTTACTTCAACTTTCTGAGCAAAACTGGTCAGGCAAGAAAGTTCTGTTACATTTAGGTTCAAGCAGTTTCTATTGGATTTTAGAAAAATGGATGCATGCAGACTTCTTTCAAATACACTGACAAACACTTTGGATCTTTACCAAACATCAGTTGGAGTGTAAAACAGTAAACCCTGAGGCTAACGCTGACCTAAAATAGTACGAATAGGAGTCTATAAGCTCTCAGTAGCTTGTGCAGACAACATGAAAGAGCTCACTAAAGGCTAATCTGTTTAACAAAGCCCAAACCAGCAGTACTGTAATCCATTGTGTTGGACTGGTGCAGAGGCTTGGCTGGAAGAACACAGCCACACGTCTAAGAAAAGAAGAACCTGATTAATCATTCTGGTGAGCAGCTTCACCAGCTGAGCAGAAGCAGAGGAAAAACCACGAAGATGTCGACTCGCAAATGTAGGGATCTGCACTCAGCGGGGGCCGGTCTCAATATTCAGTAACCCAGATAAGTTGTTAATAAGGTGCTGTGCAAAGACAAGTACACAACGCAGCAGTTTGTCATGTTCTTATCTGTATTCTGTCTAATAAACTTGGAACTGAAAGCCAGGCAGTTTGGTGAAGCTGCCAACATCGTTGTGAGGAGAGGACAAAGGATGCAGGCATAAGGAGGGAAATGAGAGCAGGGAATAAGAAGATAGAAGCATGCATACTGATAAAAATGGAAGTGGAGTCTTAAAGTGCCTTGCAAAATATTCATGTCCCTTGAGCTTTTCCATGTTTGTCACTTTCCAACCACCAAGCAAAATGACTGACGGTTTTCAATATTTTAAACAGAAAAGTCTGAAAAGTGTAACATGCTTTTTTTCACACTCCTTAGTGATTATTTTGCACAGCCCCTGCATCTCTCCAGCTCCTCAAGATGTATCATGAGCCTAAGCCTGCTACACATTTCTCCCTGACCTGTCTGCTGTGTATCTTGGTCTTCATGATGCGGTTTCTTCTCTAATGTTCTCTAAAAAACCTCTGAGGCCTTTAAAGAACAGATTAAAGTATGTCCTGGTGGACTGTTTTCTCTGATTAGGTGAAAAAGGGGGCTGAACATATATCCATGCACACCACCTTTTCAGATATTTATTTTAAAACATTTTTGAAAACCATTGGATCCTTTTCCTTCAATTGCACAATGGATACTGCAAGGGGCTGTAGAAGGAGGAAGCATTTTTACATGAACAAATCAACAGTCAATCCCTATAGAGACCTATAGTTTTGGACAGCCAGCTGGTAAACAAGGACCAAAGTTAATCTGGGGAAAAGGAGGATATTCGACAAAGGAAAACCTTATTCCTCCTTGCTTATGCATTTGTGGTCTGATGTAATTGCTTATAAAAGTGCTACAGGCTTTCTATCCTTTTTTTTGTTCTTTGTAGAAGTTTATGATTTCCACAAGCAAGGGATTTAAATATTTCTATGTCCCAATCAAAATTAAATCATCTCTTTCATTTCAGCCGCGTCTTCCTCCTTTGACAGCAGCTCGCTTCCTCAGCCAGAAGCAAACGTTATTATCCTCTCAGTCGCTCGGCCGATGGGGACAGTAAAACACAAGTGGCACGTTGTAATACCACATAAGAGACTGTGAAAGCATATAAAAATGTTGTTTACAACAATTGATTGAGGAGGAGCCTCGTCATTATAAGTTATGGTTATGACGGAGCTTTATTAGCCACCTGATGTTTGTTCTGTCAGAGAAAGAGCTGTGAGGAGTGATGGGGAGAAAAGGCAGAAATGGGTAAACCCTGCTCCTTCTGCAGGCGAGACAGTGTGAAGAAAATGATGGCACCCCATTGCGTGTTTGCAACAGCAGCCGTCATCAACCGGCAGAAATCTAAGGCTTTACCTACTCAAGCTACAGTGAACAGTAAACCACATTAGTTGCTAAAACAGGTTGAGGTGAGTAATAATTTTTACATTAGGTATTGGCTGACATCAGACTCACATGGTATGAGTCAATATATCCCAGTACTACAATATGAACATGATCTATATGCTTTAATTTAAATCTGAAAAGCAATAATTTTTCCAACTGCTGCGACAATAATAGAACATATAGACAACTCATTAACAGATGATAACTGTTCAACATTACTAACAAGACAGATCACTGTTTTTGGAAGAACTTATATTCCTACAAGTCAAATAATTTACTTGCAGGTATAGTAGAATAATAGAAAACCAACAGAGCCAACAGTCAGGACATGCTGGCATGCTGTCATTAATTGAAAGGCTCATGTTTAAATTAAAGCCCTGTGGAGTTCATTTAGTAAGGTTGGTTATTCTATGATAAAACTGTAGGCCCTATATTAAGGGTTAGTTCAGATTTTTTGAACTGAGGCTCTGGGACTGTGTTATCGATGATGGTTCCCTTACCTGTGGTGGAAATATGTCATATCAAAAGGGAGCTTGCTGGAAAATTAAGTACATCCCTAGAGGTTGAGAAAGGCTAACAAGCTAGTCAGATGTATGCTGAATCAATCAGCCTCATTAGCTGCTTTTACTGAATAAGCTGATTGTGAGTCCATCGGGATCATTGCACAGCAATACACCATCATTGATGTTGCTGCCCAGGTCATGCAGATCCAAAGGTTTACGTCATTCTTGGCAGAGCTGGAGCCCACCAGTTGCAGCTGATCTGGTGGATCAACACATCCAACAGGCACAACAAACAGAACTTCACATAGAAGTAAGGACGCTGTCCGGATGGCCAAAACAGCACCAAAAGTAACATGAAAGACAGTTGTGAAATCTGTTAATGTCCGCTGACATATTCAATCTCTCTAATATGGACATTTTTATTTTTGTTTGATTTAAATGGCCAAAGTCCTATAAAGGTTGTGTACATCTGACTAATTGTAGCCCATCCACAATAGAGGACATATCTAAATTCTGCAAAGCTCACGGTGATACATCATTATTCTACTACAGGTAAGAGGTCTACTATCGATAACTTCACAGAGATTCAATTAATAAAATCAGAACATAGGTACCATATGTTTTAATGCTGGGTATAATGCATTAATCTCTGAAAGTCTGTAAAATTGATCGTTCTGGACACTGTTCAGGAGAACAGAGTACTTGATTAAAAAGTTGGTTGAAGAAACAAAATGTATAAAGATGTCCAGATGATAAGCTGCTCAGCTGCTTTAAAATGGAAACCAAAAAACGTGGAAGAAAACACTATCATTCGAAAGGATTTGCATTTTGACTGGTTGATTCATCACATACCAATTGTTGTTCTTAATTAGTTTTAAAACTAGTTTGACCTCATTTCCATATTCTGCAAAATAAACCTTGGTTCTTAAACGCAAATATTTACACTAAACTGTGATATCATGGCATAATTTTTTTTATTGGTTCCCATGTTTCTATATTTGTACATAGCCCCTTTTTTAAATGAAGTATTTTACCTTGGAGTTGAATTGTTTTATTGGAGAGTTGTGTTTATTACATATGTGTGCAGGGCTTGCTGGTACAGAACGCCAGTGCTTGAATACCTCTTTCATCTATTGTTCAATAATACCACGCCATATTGGGCTGGTATTCATAGAACCATACTTGGCAGACCAATTCCTGATCAGGTTGTGCTCTGATGTGTCTGACTGAAATTTTATATTTGAACATTTTTTGGTAATTTTGGTAATAGCTGATTATTATTAATTTAAATCATTAATAGTTGCTAATAGTCAAACGATCTTAATTGCACAATACAAGCAGTCTTTTGTGATTACGATGTTGCTTACAGTGACATTTCAACTCCATATATTGTGCAGCTCTAGAGTTACCTGTGAGTACTGCAGCAATTAGATGACATCTATGTTAAGCCAAGCCGTTTGGAAGAAGTCCCCACCAGGCTCCATTGTTTTGAGAATGTCAAATGTCATTATAATGGGAAAAGAAAAAGAACCCTAGTGAGTAAATAGAACAAAAAATGACACTTGGTGTTTCTAATTTGGGAAAATGGCCACAGATAATGTGTCTATAATTGGTGAAATATAAAAACCGTTTATTTGAGGGTTAGTTGAAATGTGTACTAGATCCACGTGAGCTTGGGTGTATTTTAGCTCATCCCCCTGTACAGCTTCAACTCTGGGAACAGCTCAGCTCATCTCAGCTCCATTTACATTTGGTTCAGTCTAATTGATCCAATTAGACTCTTTAATTGACTTATTTTGAAATGAACTAAATTGAATGTATCTGAGTTGGATTAAATGCATTAGACTGTACTGTATTGGCATCAGTTCAATATATATTTTCTCTGTGATGACTTTTGTTGAGCGTTAGTGTTACAGATACAGAAACATCCCTTTTTTTTTTTTTTAGACTTGAGCTTGTTTTTAAAGCTGCTCTATAACAGAAGGGGATGTTTTAGAGTAAATTTAGGGTTGTTGTCCTTTAAAAGAAAGTATAATTCTGAATAAATTCTTTCAGCATTTTTACTAAGGCATTTTTGATTACATACTGAATTTGAATCCCAGTCTGGAGTCTTTACACATAGAGTTTGCATGATTTCTCCGTGCATGTGTGGGTTCTCTAAAAGCGGGTCCTTTATCTTAATTGATTGATTTAAATTGCTCTCAGGTATGAGTGTGTGATTGCGTAGTTGTTTGTCTTGCACCCCTGCAAGGACAAGTGGGTTTAGATGGACAGATGGACTAAATTTGGTTTCAGTATGAAGCATCCACTCTTTTGCCCTAAAGTGGAACTAAGCCCAATGTCAAAGAATAACTCTGCCCCCAGACAAACTTTGAAAAATGCCACCGAAGTGGGCTGTGAAAGTGTGGGTATGAGCAGAGGGGGTTTAGCAGGGTCAGGAGGACGAGGGAAAGTGGCAGCTGGCTTAATTTCACATATTGAAACTACCAGCAGAGTGATGCTGGTAGTTTCGCTACGGATAGATCTTTGGAGGTAGAGGATTTTTCACCGGAGGTGAAGAGAGGCTTTATGGAGCCCACTGAGCCTGAGTCTTACCAGGCGATGCCTGAAGCTGGTGTAGCCGAGGTAGCGGAGGAGCAATTCTAACTCCTGACTCGCTACGGGAGCGTGTGTCTGAGTGAGATGGTTTTATATCTGAACGCAGGGCTGTGACGTAAGCATGTACCAAGCTGTACCATTTGAAATAATAGGAAAATTCAACTGCAGTAACGACTTTTAAACACAAAGAGAGCAGCACTAAGACGGTTTTAATGCAGCACAATTTTGTTTAGTGTGTGTATATAGGGAAAAAAGGTGTAAAAGTCACGTAACTGCCATGGTGAGGTATGTTACATTTGCAGTAACATTACCTTTTGTTTTATGCTAGTTAATTTCTAAAGATCCAAATACCATATAGGGATGAGAGTTCAATGTTCTAAAAGTGGACCCAAGTGATTAAATATGTATTTGCTGAATTAATCAGGAAGTAGGTTGAGCTGCCCTTAGTTGGAGCCACTCCAATAACTCATTTCGAGATGATCAAATCTTCATCATTGAATCTTCATCAGTGCAGATAGTGTCTACATAGCACAGCATTAAATAAGCTAATGTTATAATTGGGTCATTACCCCTACATTTTAGACAGACTCAAACTAATTTTGTTGCATTGGCACATATGTATTTTTCAGTATTAAAAAAAAAACTCCTGCAGCTAGGCTTAGCTAGTGATAATATCATATATATTACTGTATCTTATGTGTAGGAAGGCAATGCAGTAGTGTTATTTGCAATAATGTGATGGGGTATAAGGTCAGCAGGGTTTGGTTAAGCTCCTCCTTGACAGAATTAAACATGGGAAACCATTAGTGAATAAATGGAGAATGATTAGTCCAGATGACATTGTTCATCTCCACTATAATAAAATTAGAATGTACAAAGCCCTAAGGACTGAGCATAAGGGATGGCCTCTGTCGAGCCTGTATTTCTCAAAGAAATTACAATGTGATCTTGACTCATTTACCACTGGCCGGCTAGGTGTCACACCACTTTGTGTTCCCTTCTTAGGCACAATTGCAGTAAAAGAAAAAGGCTCAGAGGGTACGTTGTCTTTGACGAGTTGTCCAGGTAACAGGAGGTATGGCGTTTTCTCCTTGGATTTAGAGGTTGACACGCCACTTACAATTTGGTTCAGATTTGGTTTTATCTTGAAGAATCATAGTCTTTACACTACTTTTAAAGTATGTAGCGAAAGGGAGAAATGTGGCCGGAGAGGTTGCCTTTGTGAGGATAGAGGGAGAACAGGAGCGAGGCAATCCGGGGGGTGGGGTGATGGGTGGTTTTGGAGTGCTGTGTTTTGCTGGAACAGCCTCCAATTACACCAAGGGTGTGAAACCGTCCATAACACCCTGATTAGCCTGTCTGTCATCCTGCGACAGCAGCGAAAGGCAGAGCTGGCTCCGTTTGCCGCTGTGCGCGCCACTTTGCAGGCACACATTTTCTGTCAGACAAAGTGCACACCAGAGGCCATAAATCCCTGGCCCCAATCAAAGATTGATTCTAACAATACAGCAAAATCCCCGTCTGACCATTAGCACTATGCTGTCCAACCTCCCACAACATATCCTTCCCCGACACCTACGCCCATCTCTTCAGTGAGCTCTCCTCCATTAGCTGCTCAAAATGGCATGTTTTAGAGAGGTGGAGGCAGCAGACACCACCAGCTGCTTATGGTAGCAGATGCCCGGGTGCAGAGGGAGAACAAATGACTCGTGCATCCTTTATTGCCCTTAGGAGAGCTAAAATAAGATATGAAGGGTTTCAGTGAGAGTTCAAAAGGAACCCGACTGCTGTGTAAAAAGAAAACAAGAAAGAAGGGGAAAAAGTGAGGTTTAGGTGTCTTCAAGGAAAAGACTTGCTCTGAGCTTTGAGAAAAGAGAGAAGGAACGGTCCAGAGTACTCAAACTCCTTCTTTAGTGCCAGGTGGCACAAAATCTTGGTGCGTAAAAAAAGAAGCATGGCTGACAGTTTCATACACATCTGCGGCTCAGTGTCTGATATAGTTTCAGCAATCAGATGAATGATGTTCGGCGGGGGACCGAGCTGCAATCAATGTCTGTGCCGTGTGTGCCTGAGGACAGACTGGTAATGCCTGACCGATGTCCTTTCAAGAGCAAATTCCAGACCAGATCTCCAGGTCCCCGAGTAGCGGCGTGCGTGGGTGGGCTGTAAGTGTCTAGCATGACAATCAAAGTCAAATTCAGGCCTGACAGCAAGATAGCTGAGCCAGGAAATGAATGCTTAAAAGTCTTCCATCAGCTACACAAACGCCTCAACAATGACCGCATGAACCCCCCCCCCCCCCCGCCTTTCTTTCAGCATTCAACAGCATGTCTCTGCTCTCCCAGAACTCATCACAGAGCCACTTGTGTCTGGCAGCAGATACCACCACGCAACAGATGGAAATTGAATTCCTTTAATCGGGCCGACTAACTGCAAGCAGATAGAAGCCGCTGATGCTGAGAGGGAAAAAAAGTCTTTGAGATTCTGTCCTGCTGAGAGACATGAAACCCTCACAAGGTCTGCAGGGCACACAGTTAGAGCAATCTATTTTTCAACCCGTTACAAAGGCCATGAGGTGGCACTTTTACAAGCAGCATTTCTCTTTATGCTGTGACGTGTACAAAAGTGCCACCTATGACCACGTCTGAAGAGTTTACTGAGCTTTAAAAATTAAGAACAGCACAAATCTGCATGAAGAGGAGCGCTCTCCCAGAAGAAATACCCTTTTAATAGAGTTTGGCCCACCTTCACTCTTTTGCAGCAACTTGGAAAGACAAATGTTATACAATACTGATGCACTCAACTGTGTAATGAACTCAGTGGAGTAAAACAATGTGACTGGCAATGGTATTAGTTTATCAAACTATTTAATACCCAATGGCTGGAAACTTTATTTTAGCTCTTTATGCAGCTCATTGGATACCATAAGCCAGATAGTTCCTGTCCAGTTTTCACAGGAGCAGCACAGAGAACCTGGCTGATGACCGGAATTGGACGATTCTCAAGTGGCCCTGATTGGTGATTAGCCAGTCAGAAACTAAAAATCCAAATGTTTTTCGTTAAGGGGTAAAAAAAAGAGTCTGAGATCTAACAGATCATGCTGACATTAACACCACCAGCACTCTGGTTTTAAAAGGCTGTTATTGAGGGAAGTCTAAGTTGTTTTCAGTATCCGTCAATTGTTTCAATGTTAAGCTAACTTTATTGTGAGATGCTTTTAGAAAAGGAAACTGTATTTTCTACATTCATGCTAGTCAAGCTAATTGCTACGAATAGATGCTAAAGAGTTCAGTGACATCTGGTTTAACTGCGGAGCTGCAAAACGACGACTGCTCTGTCAGAAAAATTGTGTGGCATTGCTGCTAGTCCTATTATAAATAATTATTGATTAAACATGACAGAAAGACTACCCAAGGCTTTCGCATAGTTACAATAAATGATTGAACAATCTAATGTATAACAGTAAATCAGTTCTCTCAAATATTAAAATGAACAATTGTAATATCTTGTGATGTGGTATACTTCCAGATTTTGCAGTGTGCAATAAAAAAAGAAAGTACAACTTATCTTGTAAAAAAAACGGCAATCTTAGCTTGGAGAGTCGAGCCATACATTCAAATCTCTGGAAAGAAGAATGTTTTTTGCTTTCCTTTCTCTAGCTCTTCCTCCACAGAGAGCCTGTCAACCTTTCAACCAATCCAGTGAGCAGCCGTAGAAGAATACGGCCAGATTAGACCCACTGCAAGAGTTTGTAATTTAGTAATGCCAGATGCATCCTAGTTAACGTTGGGATGATGAGTAGTCTGAGAGCAAATCAGAGGTCGTATGCCCTGCAGGAGGTGTGTAATGTGGGGAATAAATCAACAGGATCTCACTCTGATATAAGAGAATGCTGCTAAGCCGAAAAAACAAAACAAAACACAAAAAAAAAAAAACCCAGGAGCAATAATCTTAGTCTACAGGCTTTAATTAGCATGATCAAAGTTAAAGTTCAAGAAGGCAGAAAAACATAGCATTTTTTTGGACGACAATCCCAAACACATCCCAAAACGTCTGAAAAACAAAAGAATCAAGGTGTTGCTATAGTGCAGTCAAAGCCTGATCCTCAGCTAAAACAACACTGGAGCAACCAATCCAACAAAGTAACATCGTAAGGAAGAGAGAGACCTTATTCCTTTATAGCGAAGAGACCACAAAGAAACGTGGTGTTAAATACAATGCTGCAAAACCTATTTATTACCAGTTTTTTGTGTTGCTTCACGCATCATTGTTTCAGATTATTAAATCAGACCAAGATAACCTAAGAAAACACAAAAAGCAGTTTTAAATCATGACATTATTCATAAGGGGAATAATGCAATCCAATGGACCTGGATCAGTGTGAAAATATGACTGTCCCCTTTATTAAATCATGAATTAGCTGGGCTAAACCACATTTTTTTGGTTCAGCTTCACTAGTCATATCACCTGACCTATAGAAAAGAGAAACTAATTACATCTAACTTATCTGACAACTTGAAGTAGGCCTTAAGAAAATAACACATCATGCATTAATATAGATGTGTAGGAATTGATGAGAAACAAAGTCGTTAACATCTATCCGTCTGGAAAGGGTTACAGAGTGGTTTCTATGGCTTTGGGACTCCAGTGAACCACAAGTGGAAACCTTACCAACAAATGAAGAAAACATGCATCAGAGAGGCAGAGGCTGACCTACAGAAATTACTCAAGGATTCATCTAGGACGTCACAAAAGAACCCACAACATTTGAAGCACTCCAGGTCCCACTTTCCTAAGTTAAGGGTTCAGAGTTCATGATTCAACAATAAGAAAGTGAGAATTCCCATGTGAAAACCACAGCAGACCAAAAAGAACATGAAGGCCCGTCTCACATTTGCCCAATAACAACTTGATGATCCTCAAGACTTTAGAAAATATTCTGTGGACTGACGAGACAAAAGTGGGACTTTTTGGAGGGTGGGCGTCCACTTCCATCTGGGGTAAAACACAGTATTGCAGAAAAAGCAACATACCAACAGTTAAACATGATGGTGGTAGTGTGATGGTCTGGGGCTGCTTTGCTGCTTCAGGACCTAGAGGGCTTGCCATCTTTGAGGGAACCGTGAATTCTGCTCTCTAGCAGAAAATTCTGAAGGAGAATGTCCGACCATCAGTTTGTGACCTTAAGCTCAAGCTCACTCGGGTTCTGCTGCAGGACAATAATCCAACGGCCTAGTCAAAGTCCAGACATAAATCTGGTGGAGATGCTTTGCCATGACATTGAACAGAACGTTCATGCTCAATGACAAACAGCTCTGCAAGAAAAAAAGGCCATAATTCCTCCACGCTGATGTAAGAGTCCCTGCTACTTATTGCCAACATATGATAGCAGCTGTTGCTACCAAAGGGTGGAATAACCAGTCATTAGGTTTAGGGAGCAATTACCTTTTTACACATAGGGCCAGGTTGTTTTGGATAGCTATTTTCCTTTAATGATCATCGTTTAGAAACCGATTGTTGTATTTACTCAGGCTATCTTTGTCTGATGTTAATATTTTGTTTGCTGATCTTTTTAATTGTGACAAAAAAGCAACACCAGAGGAAATCTGCCATAGGGTGAATCATTTTTCACAGCACTGTAGATGCTTTTATTGTAACCTAACAATGTATCCTGTAGTCTCCCACTTTATCATGGTGTGGGAATGATTTGTGGTATTTTGATCTGGATTTAGACACCATCTGTCCGTTTTAATGGTCCATGTGCTGCCTTTCAGCACTGCACAGATGGATGTACAGCAGGCGTACCTGGTAATGGGACGAGGCAGCGTGGCCGGCCGTCAGCACTGTGACCGTCAGAGCCCCCGTCACAACTATTTGGCCGTGCAGCACATAATTCGCTGCTCCCATATAGACGTCTGCCTACTCCGGTCATCAATCAGAGAGCTTTCTTGCCAAGTCAACAGATTCTTGCGGTGGTGGCGGTGAGGGGAGGGCCTCTCAGGTTCATTTTCAGCAGAGTGTGTGGAACTCCTTATTGCTCCAACATGGAGAAAAGTCAGGATGAAATGTTCATTTAAGACAACGGTATTGGATTTTATTCACAATTGAATTTACAGTGGTTTAAAATTCAACACAGTGATCACACTGGTTTTCTCCCAATGGATCTCTTGAACAATAAAGCAATGAAAGCTTTTTAACGTTTTTGGGTTTTCTGGCAGCAACTAGGAAAAAATTTACAATTTTAAGACATCAAAGTCTTAGCTTAGGAGTTTTAGCTATTTCTGAAGAACCGACTGAGGAACAATCGACATGCCTAAAGTATCATACCGCTTAGACTTTTTCACATTTTGTCACCTTACAACCCCAAACGGTTATGTATTCTGTTAGCATTTCATGTGATAAGCCAACACAATGCTCTACATAATTGTGAAAAGGAAGAAAAATACTACTTGGCTTTCAAAAAGTTTTAGAAAAAAAATTGAGTGTGGCGTAGACTTCAAATCATCCACCCCTGAGTTAATATTTTGTAGAACTTCATTTTGCTGAGATCACAGCTGCAAGATGTTTAGGTTATGTCTCAACTAGCTTTGCAAGTTTAGAAACTGAAATGTATGCCCATTTTACTATGTAAAATACTTAAAGTAGGTGTCAACAGCAACTTTTTGTTTGTCTTGGTGAACAATAGGATCCCTACAGCATGATGCTGTGTACCTAGGCTGATCTGCAGTCTTACCCTGGATTTACACAGCGTCCGTCTCCGCTCCGCCCCTTTCGCCATTGTTTTTAACCACATGCAGCAATTTGCATGTAGGTGAAAAAAAAAGAACATGAAAACCATGCTTTCACATTTTTTATCCCCTTCACAATTATACTTTACTTTGTGTTGGTCTATCAAAAGAAACATGACAAAATGTAAATAAGGGGTAAAGAATTATTACTTTTACAACCCCCCATGTATCAACAATAACACTGATTATGTGTGTCCTGAAGCAGCCAAGGTTCACTGACACGTGTTTTTCCTTCCTCAGGCTGATTAGACGTCTTTTCATATCTTTCCAAACAATGCTTGACTGACGCTCGTCTCCCCGAAGCTGAGCTCAGCTGGCGTTCATATGAACTCACACCGTATAACCCTGCACAGCTCTCTGCAACCTCGTGCAGGCACAAGAAAAACAACTGTGTGGGAGAGCAGGAAATATAAATAGATGTCTCAGTTGCTCCTCAACATGGACTACCAAGGGAAGCATAGGTGTTACTGACTTACTGAGATTTTCTTTGTGCCACTGACGACCTTTTCAGACATGATGGGCAATGCTAACGGCTACATCAGTCCAATAAAGGCAACAGCTTTCAGTCATTTAAATAACAATCTCACAGAAACATTTGTTATTACTTCGCTGTCTCGTAGCAGCGTCTCATTCAAAATTGGAAAGCATTCTAAAGTATTTCTCTTAGGAATATTTTTCTCTATCACTTAAGCACCAGGTGCATTCGTGGCTAAAGAGAGAGGACCACCCTGACCTGATACAAACAGAAGTGCATTTTTCTTGCATCTCCTGGACTTGATGGCAGTGTTTGTGTCTGCATGGACTTATTCCAATCTGCGTAGTAAATGTGGTGCAGGAATGAAGCAGATGGTGCATGCAAAGCAGTTACCTCCTGAGTATTTTAAATCGGTTCTCATCTAAGGTCACCATCTCCACCATGCAAAACTCTGCAAGCTACGTAGAAATGATAAACAAAATGTATTTTTAATTAAACAATTCATGTCAAATCACCTGCATAGTGTTTAGCTAACTTATTGGATTGGAGCAGATCCATAATCAGATAGAGAGCAGAAGCTTCGGCTGCACATCAGACACATTAAAACACAGTTTGAAGTCTGACCCAGAAGCCACATGACAAGTTTTTAGATTAATTATGATATGAAACTTCTAATTTTATCACCACCAGCAGTTTATTTATTTTCTCTCACATTACATTCACAAACTTTAGGGATTTTATTGGGATTCTATGTGATACAGACCAACATGAGGTAGCAGTCATGAGTCTTTTGCAGCCTCTAACAGGTTTTCAGCCAGGATTGCCCTGCTTCTTTATCTCTGATGAAGAAACACATCCGCAAAGCATGATGCTGCCACCCCTATTCTTTACAGTGGGAATGGTGTATTCAATGTCATATGGAGTGTTAATTTTCTGCCACACGTAGCGTTATGTAAGAAGACAAAGAATTGATTTAACATGGAAAAATTTTACTTAATCAAAAATTAAGAGCACCTTCTTCCACACTTGTGCTGTGTTCCCTAAACTGGATTTTTATGACTTTCTTTCAGCAAAAACACAGTTACCAGATGTTCACTGCAAGCTTGAGCCAAATGGCTTCCCGTAGCCAGGCATGCGTGCAAACAAACCGGCTGCACATCTTTTTCCTATATTATAAAGCCCCATGCAACCCCATGCAAGAGGTCCTCTCAACATCTTTCAGTATACTTGTCAGATATTTATGCCTGACATAGTGCCCACATGATGTGATTGAAGCCCCCCATGTCATGGACCCAGCATCTGCTTCCTGTATTTACATTTGGTACTCCCGCCCCAGGCATATCTGACCAATAACCAGACGGAACGTTCTCGTGTGGTTTGTAGTGACAGGTTTGAGTTCGCTCGTTTCTTATGCGTGAAAAGAAACCAAACAGGAAAAAGTTCTCAGTTAACAAGCTAAAAAACTGATTCAGACCAAAGTAATCAAACTATAGGGGTGAAAACGCCCATATACTGTACTACCAGCCAGCCTGACAATAAAACTACAGGACATTGGGCTTCCTCTTACTTCCTGCTGCTGGATAAGAGACTTTCTTCCCACAATGTTTGGAGAGTCATAATGGGCCCCATCTCTCCACAGTCCTCATCTAGAACACTGGACCTCCACAAGTTTGTGTGCTGAGGCTCTTAAGATACGCTCTGTACACATATGATTGCGTCAGCACCCACCCAGACAACATCATTATCAAGTTTGCTGACGACACCCCAACAGCGGCGTGCTGATTAAGTGGTGTCCTGACAACACCTTGGCCCTCAACACCTCTAAAATAATGAACGGATTGTGGACTTCAGAAGGAGGTCATCTACATTAATGAGGAGCATACGGAGAGGTTGCCCAACTTCAGGTTCCCGGGTGTGCAACTTGATGCAGTCCTCTAATGGAACTCAAACTCAAAAATTGTTTACAGTGCCAAACATTGTCTGCACTTTCTGAGGATCCTCAGGAGGATCAACCTGAAGTGACAACTGTTGACAGCAGTCTACTGCTCCTCCATATAGAGTGTACTGACATATTACATCTCTGTATGTGGTCTTCAAGCTGCTCTATGGCTTACAAAAAAATCACCTGCTATCGCAAGAGAGCATGCAGCATCATGTGACTCAGCACACACCCCCAGGACGCCGGGAGACTAAGCTGCTGCCCTTCAGCAGGACCGGAGATATAGGCTATGGACTGCAAACACATGACATGATACTGTGTGTGTGTGTGTGTGTGTGTACATACATACATATATATATATATATATATATATGTATGTGTGTGTATGTATGTATGTGTGTGTGTGTGTCTCTCTATTTTAATTCATTATTCTTTTCCATTGATAAGGGTATCCCAATTTTGTTGCTTGTTCACTGTATAACTGTTACCAATGTGACCAGCTCAACAAGCTGATAAAGAAGGCTGGCTCTGTTCTGGGGACTCCTCTGGAACCTCTGGAGATCATTGTGCAAAGAAGGATTCTTCATAACATGAAGAACATTATGGAGAACCCTGAGCATCCTCTTCATGAGACTGTTATACAACAACAGAGTGTCTTTAGTCAGAGGCTTCTTCAGATGTGCTGTAAGACAGGAGATCCTTCCTGCCCACAGCCATCAGCATCTACAACGGCTCTTTGAAGAAACCTGCATAATGGGCTACAACAACATTTAATACTTTAATAAAGTATTTTTGAATTTGAATTGAATTGAATATTGTCATCTTATCTCTTATCTAATTCACTTTCGATCTATGGAAGACGGTGCATATTTTACTGATGAGTAAGACGCTGAGGCTGCATCACCTAAATGAGATGCAACGTACCCCAGCTGTCACTAAACACACCTGCGCTTCTCCTGCTAGAACGTGTTTGAATGCTTGTGGTTTGGAATTGCCTCGGTGCCAGGATTGCACTCTCATCAGAAGAGGCTGGATGTTGTGTGAATCCCCTGAGATACCTTGGCTGCACCCTTCAAAATGACTGCTCAGGTCTGCTGCTCCTCAAAAATCCCCTCAGCGGAGTGACTGCAGAGATAATCCCGCAACGTCCCAGATCTTTGCTGGGACTGAGCCCCTGTGGGAGCTGGCAATGAGATTTTGGAGGGCAGCCCCGGCCACTCTTTTAATCAGAGGAGAATTTGGTAAAGGGGGCAGGGGAGGATTTGCAGTGTCCCCACAAATGCAGGTTATTTCCTAAATGTATACTGAGCAGTGATGTTTTCCTCCTACAGTCCAAGCATGAATCAGGAGCCAGCAACCTGACCAAGCAGTTTAATGTCTTACTTTCCTACATTTCTAACGGCTCATTAAGGTGATCCAACATCTAGAACATTTAGAACAAACGTAACAGGGTGAAGCTTCTCTGTCAATCTATACTGTATTAAACATGGTATTCTTTCTGTAAAATTAACCAAACTCAATTCAGATATCTATGAAAAAACATGTCATAGTAACTTTTTCTATTTAATTTGCTACAGTGTGTAAAAATGTATTTAACAAAGATAAATTGCACCCTACCAAAACCAAGCTTCCACAGTTACATGCCTCTTATGACATCACATAAGGCAACTGATCAGTGTTCATTTAAGTATGGCCATTTTTGTATTTCTTGATCTCTTTTTCCACTATACTTGCAAGTTTTTAAATCTGATTTAACCTTCAGAGGCATGTCCTGTGTACTTCTTCGCTTCTACAATATAGTGTTTATCGGTGGCTAGAAATCGGCGCTTAGATCTGGGAATGACATCATACCTCGAGTTGAGTGCATTCTATTTGCAAGTCAAAAAACAGTGGGATTTGCTAATTGCTGTGGTTTTCCTAACTATTAGTAGCAATACAAGCCAATAGCAATGTAGGGAATGATAAAAGAACACGTTCACAAATAGATGTACAGTTGAAAATTTGGCACTAGTTTAATAGGATAAAAATGGTCAGATTGAAAGTTGTTTTTACTGGCCTTGTGTGGCATTTGTTACTAAACTTGGACTTCAAGGACTTTTGACTTCAGGGGACATTCTTGTTTTAATTCCGACTGGAAACTCTGAAAATCCCTTCTGACCATAATAAGCACCATAACACTGCATTCTATCTTTTTCTTTAGTTGGAGCTCGTTCTGGCTGCAAGTTGGTAAACCAGTTCGTTTCATTAATTGTTGTGGTGCTTCGACTATCAGCAACAAAGGCTCAGTTTTATGCTCCCAAACACTGAAGGAACATATTCAGTGGTAATACATAGTCTATGCCTGCAACCTTCACAAAATTCTATATATGCAGCAGCCATATGGATACTAAACTTGGCGCTGCTCAAGAAGATCTAATTTTATGTTGGAATTCTGACTTCAGGGGTCTTTCTTGATGCATTTCCGATTAAGGAACTTGGAATTTCGAACTTCTGAGTACAAACAGAACGCAACATAATGTCATGTGATCAGCTCATTTATTTTGCCTCTTGTGATGTCATCAATCAACTCAAATACACACAAATCTGAAATCGTTTTTGTCATTCTCGTGCTTTAAAAAATGTATACAGTGAAATCCTGCAGTGGAAATTCATACGTCTTTAGCAAGCTGTTTTGTTGGCAGCGTATATTTGTTAGTGATAGCATCTTTAAAGTATGCTGTCCAACTGCTTTTCGGATGGATTGAAACATCAAAGGACGTAACTTTGTATTTTTTAGTACTGATCAATCACTGATGAAAACCATTGCGACCAGCTGCCCCTTATGTACTATATAAAACCACGCAGTCACTCCTCCTTGTCACAAAGCATCAGGCTGATTGCTCAGTTCTGTAGATGTTTTATGTAATTACCAATTCCCCCATACCAACAAGGATTTTCGCCTCAGAGTCATGCAAAGTGCAGGAGCTCCTGCATCAGTAAATAATGAAAGACTGGGTACCATTTTCTGAGGAACAAGATGAAGCATGCCTGATGAATGAGGCGCACCTCGCGTCTTTAACTGACCCACATGCACAATAACGAGGGCTCGCCCGGGTCTCTGCCAGCCCTCCTCCTCTCACCGTGCAGCGGTCTATTAGAAGCGCCGTTCTGCCATGATCGCGTCAACTTACCGAGCTTTCCCCGGGACTCCTCCAGCTTCTGGATTTGGTTCTCAAGGAAGAACATGGCCACTGCAAAGGCAAGCAGAGCCAGCAGCTGCAACTTGGGTGGCATCATGACTCTGAGCAGCCCCATCAAATCATCCGGGTAAGGATTTGGTCACTCCATCCTCGAAAGAGAAAACACCAAAACAAACACAGCGGCTGCGGGGATTACTCAGCGGCTGAGTGCGAGCATGGCCCTGTCTCTCTCGCTGCTAAGAACGTGTGTTAATATTTTGAAACGCACCGATCCTACAGTCACCTCAAATGGTAAAGTCCCATGCTTAATTAATTGTTCAGGGTTGTAAATCGTCACAAAGCCTAAGAGATTTCAGCAGAATGCGAATTTCTCACGTCGGATTGGGAACCAGACTCGTACCAGTCCTTGTTGCCAGTGTCCCCTGTCCCATCGAGTGAGGCAACCACCGCACTACGGACATATTACCCGTTTACCACACAGGCTATTGGGTGTATGATCACTCCACCAGCCAGCAGAGGCTTTCTATTCGTCCACTTTTACTGCCTATTCAATCCGTATTGGACAGTTTCATGTGATTTACCTCAACCAGACGGCAGGTGTCGCCTTCTTTTCACAATCCTGGAAATCATCAAAGACAAGGAAGAGATTTCTTAGTTGCCCTTAGTTAATGCCAGAATGCAAAAACCTCCGAAAAAATTAAATAAAATGTTTCTTATTAAATGACAAAAAAATGTACAAGCTATTAAACTGATGTTCTATCAATAAACAAGACAATTACAAGATAAATTTCATTTTCATAGATAATCTCACTCAGGCCATTGCAGCTTTCCCCAATGAAGTATGAAAGGACCCTTGTAGTCGTTTCCAACAAAGCAGGTTCCAAAATGTCGGGAGAGGTGTACCTGCTATGGCTGCTGTCGTTGCTGCAGACGGTGAGTTAATTAGCGCTGATAGAGCCGGTGATCGCAGCAGAGAAACCTGGTTATACCCAGCGGGAGCAGCTGGGGTGGCTGGTAGTTTTTACAGTTCAGCGTTTGGTTCCGGAAACCGCATCCTGCTGTTCCAGGAGCCGCTACATGACGTGGCTCTTCACTGCTGCAAGCTAAGAGAAGAAATTGAGCTTAGTCATTTAACAGTGCAAATCTGGATAATGTTGTTATCGGAAACTAACTGAAGAGTCGATTTATAGGGTTTTGACGGCGAAAGGCAACGTCACAAAATTAGACTTCCGGTGTTCTAAATTCACTCAATCTGTGTAAAACTGGTCCAGGCTAAACTGCGGGTAAATAAGATTTAAAACATTCCCTGGTGAACTTAGAGGGCACGGGGAGGAGGTCCATAGTCTAAGGTGTCAGTAGAATACCAGGAACTAAAGGAGATACAGGGTGTATGGCGTGTTAACATGCAATAGTACGCTTTTCTTTGGACTGAAAACGAAAACAAATCGTTTTAAAACCACGTAGAGCGGCCCAGAAGTTGATGTGTCTGGACAAAGCTAACCAAACAAGATAAACATATAACTTACTGTTGAGGCAGGTTTTGCAAGCAGAAATGTGCTTCTGTCTAGTGAAGTTTTGTAACGCCGAATGCATTTCAAATAGTTGTTTTGTGAGTGCAGTTTCCCAATTCTTCTACATATTCAAGCTTTATTTTCCATGTATTAAGGTTTTGAAGTCCATACATACTGTTTGACACCTTTTGAATGCACATGTCCAACTGTTCAATTTTTCAGTAGTTCCTGTTCTCTAACAAGGAGTGTAATGGCAAAATTCACAACAGGTGCTTGATCCATCAACTGACCAATACATTTCTTGGTTGAATCAGAACTGATATTTAAACAGTCCTCCTCATCATGCTGTTTACATGTTGACATCATGAGACCAAGAAAACACCTAACAATTGATCAACAGTACCTCGCCATTATGTAGCTTCAAACAGGATTTTCTCAGATGTAAGTGGCCAATGAGCTTAGTGTCACAGAGTGTCATCAGCAGGTTGCAACAAAGAGAGTGGAAGAGTCACGGTAAGGCATAAAAGTGGATGTCCTTTGGCCACATCCCACACTGATGACTGCTTCAACGTGAACAGTGCCCTGACGGTACCAGATGATGAATGCCACTCAACTCCAGGCACATTTAAGGAAGGCAAGAGGAACCCAAGTGTTATGTCAGACCATTTGAAACCGTTTACATCTGCGTGGTCTGCATGCTAGACGACCTGCAAGGGTACCTGACCACACAATCAGGTACAGGCATCATCGTCTTGCATGGACCAGGGAGCATTCACGCCGGACGAGGGACTAGTGGGCCTCAGTTCTGTTCTCTGATGAAAGCCGATTCAAGTTTAGCAGAAATGATGGCCGCTAACAATGTTGGAGAGGTCAAGGAGAGCACTATGTATCAACCACTGTTGTCACCAGACAAGCCTTTGGTGGTGATGGTGTTACAGTGTGGGCAGGTGTGTCTAGTCAATACAGAACTGCCCTACATTTGAGACAATACTACCATACTATCTGAATAACGTCATTAATCCAGCCATTGTACCCCTGCATGAACAACACGGGCCTAATTTCATCTTCATGGATGATGATGCTCCAGCTCATAGAATGGAGTGGCCTGAACTTTCTCCTAACCTGAAACCCAAAGAAAACCTATGTGATTAGCTGAGTTGCCATCTAGAGGCTTGTAGCCCTGTACCCCAGAACCTCAATGACCTGAAGGTCACCCTTCAAGAAGAGTAGGATGCCATGTCTCAGCAGACAATAGGCCAACTTGTGAACAGCATGAGATGTTGTTGTCCATCTGTAATTGATGCTCAAGGCCACAGGACACGTTATTGAGACATCGACATTTGTTGTTGTGGTATACCCATTACTGTTCTTTGCTTTTGTTTCAATAAATTGTTTGATATTATGAAATAACCACTGCATGCTTCTACTTAAATGCCATACTTTTATCATATAATATCACTGTAGCGTGAACATTTACCTTTTCCATACATTTCACCCGAAAGCCAAATATGGCAAACTTTTTTACAGTATTGTACGTGCATTGATGTGGTTTATTGTTGCAAATGATCATGTTTTAAACAATCTGGTGTCTACCAGTTTCTAGTTTAAATCAAACCTTAAGTATAAAAACAGACAGCCGATTCCGACGTTTGGGGTCAATTTAATCCCCCCCCTTTAATATTCCCACTTCACATCCACTTAGTCCCAACCCGCTTCTATTTTGTACCCATAAAAGAACAATACTTATACACATGTTCTTGCCATAGAGTTTTACTTTATATCCATCATAGTTTGATGAGTTACAGAGATAATCATAAAAGTGGTTAAATGTGACATTTCATTTATTTTAATTCTGAAGATTTGACATTACACCCTTTTTCTACTGATTCCAAACTCTGTTTGGGACTATTGATATTCATATAAGCACGAACACCTCACACTAGCTGTGGAGCATGGGCGTGTAGATGTGATTATTTGGCTTTGATATACAGCAGTATGCCCTGCCCACCTCCCAGTCATTAAGTAACCATGAACTAAAGTATTGTAAAGTCAGATGTCAGCCCATATGTCCAACAGCTACAGCTTGGCCCAAACTGGGTCATCAACAGATCCCAAGCAGCAGCAAATGCCTCAGCCTGATGGAAGTGCTGGTGGAACCTAATCACATCTGATCATAAACTGCTAACCTCAATGAACTGAAGCAGTGTTGTAAAGAAGAGTGGGCCAAAATTCCCCCACAATGGGAGGGCCTGCTGGTCAGACAGAACAAGGCTACTCTAAATTATTGTTGCTAAGGTTAATCTCTATAGGCAATACAATTATGGGGTTTTCTTAGTTTTTTACACATAGCTTTTCCATCTTGGCTTAGTGTGGGATTTAATAAATAATGACAGACTGAAATCTTTTGTGTGCTTTTGTACACTAGAGGTTAGGTTTAAGTAGTTGCTGGTGAAGACCGCATTCTTTTTATTATCCCAATGCATAAAATCTTCAAACTAAATTCCCATTTATTTTATTCAAATGTTGTGGGTGTCATGTTGTCATCCTAATATAGACCATATTAAACATTAGACTGTATGAAACAAGGTTTTCATTACTTACAGCAGAGTATTTGCTTTCTAATTTAATATCCTCTTTTTCTTCATCTAAACTGCATCTCCCTCCTCCTCTTGTGCCTCTCTGCAGCTGTCTGCGTACGGAGCTGAGCTGTCATCCGAGGCCTGCAGGGAGCTGGGCTTCTCCAGCAACCTTCTGTGCAGCTCCTGTGACCTGCTCGGGGAGTTCAGCCTGACCAGTCTTCAACCTATGTGCCGGCAGTGCTGCCAGCTGGAGGCTCAGATGGAAACACGCAAGGTAAGGAGGGGCAGAGAGGTTGGGGGGTGAGGGGCGGGGGGCAGAGAGAACAGAGGGTGCGTGTAAAAATAAGAATAGTTTACAATGTTTGAGGTGTAAACTGAATGCTGGCTTCTGGGTTTAAGGGGGCGTCTGTCAGAATATGTCACAGCTTAAGTGACAGAGGGTCACATTCCTCAACATTTTCTGCTACTGAACGCAGTAGGAGAAAATGCTGAGCCCCCCCACCCCGTCAGTGGGTTTGTTGACACTTTGCAGCTGTGCCTCAGATCGGTGCCCTCTGTCTTTGTCATTCTGAGACTCCAGAATGACAAAGCTGAGCAGTACCGACCTCCAGTACACACTCCTGTGAGGAGTTGAATTGTCAGGTTGTGCCCTGGGACCCTCTCTGTAGTGACGAAGTGCTGTTCCCCTGTGTGATTACAGAAAAATCAAAGCAGCCCTTGCTGAGCTCTGATGGATAAACACAGTTGCTTGATGGTGGGAAAACGGTGTTCTTTTTCTCCCTTTGATTTAAGCAAATCCCCTGGAGCGCGTGTGTTGTATCCTAGCAACAGCACCTTCTCAGAACTATAGTGAACACCTCATTACACCTCTTGATGATAACTATTCAAGGAAGACGCTTACTGCCAAGATCACCTCTCCTCCTCCTCACAATTTGAGAAAAAACTGTCACTTAGAGGAGCAATTGCCTTCCTCCTGCTGCACCCCTATGGTACCTGAAGAAACCATGGTGTCACTCAGCACATTTTCTCCTCAGACGGCAACAATTATCTCCCTTAAGAATCTTTTAGGTCTTTGATTTCACATCTATCCCCTCTGAGAAGGGGCTTATTGCAGAGCCCTGTTGGTTATGGTGAGTAGGGAGGGTTTTTAGCTCTCTCTTTTCAAAGGTTTGTCTTCATCACTGCCCCACAGCTCTCCTGGGTGTGAGAATATGTCATCTGTGCCAAGCAGCTGGACATATCTCAATCATTTCGCCCTCTTTGGAGAGCAATTGATGTCAGTACTTGTGAAACTTGCATTTCGTTGCATGGAAACCTGCTTCTTAGTGATGCACCGATCAGACCTCTCCTGGTTGATACCAGTTTGAAATAGTTTTCATCAGAGTTGTATAAAGTTTGAAATAATAATCTAAGGCACTGGTTAATGCATTTATAGACTGGAAATGGTTGGAGATCTTGGTTTTGATGCGCTTAGCGAATGGGGGGCCTCGAAATCAGATTTTTGAACTTTTAATCTGCTCATCACCAATCAGAGCCTTAATGTACTCGTAGTCGTCGTCTTCCGCTTATCCGGAACCGGGTCGCGGGGGCAGCAGACTCAGCAGAGATACCCAGACGTCCCTCTCCCCAGACACCTCCTCCAGCTCCTCCGGGGGGAGCCCAAGGCGTTCCCAGGCCAGCCGAGAGACATAGTCCCTCCAGCATGTCCTGGGCCGTCCCCTGGGCCTCCTCCCGGTGGGACGTGCCTGGAACACCTCCCGAGGAAGGCGTCCAGGAGGCATCCGGTATAGATGCCCGAGCCACCTCAACTGGCTCCTCTCGATGTGGAGGAGCAGTGGCTCTACTCCGAGCCCCTCCCGAATGGCCCAGCTCCTCACCCTATCTCTAAGGGAGTGCCCGGCCACTCTACGGAGGAAGCTCATTTCAGCCGCTTGTATCGGGGATCTTGTTCTTTCCGTCATGACCCAAAGTTCATGGCCATAGGTGAGGGTAGGAACGTAGACCGACCGGTAAATCGAGAGCTTCGCTTTTCAGCTCAGCTCTCTTCACCACAACGGACCGGCACAGCGCCCCCATTACTGCGGCAGCCGCACCGATCCGTCTGTCGATCTCCCGCTCCATTCTTCCCTCACTCGTGAACAAGACCCCGAGATACTTGAACTCCTCCACTTGAGGCAGGAACTCCCCTCCAACCTGAAGAGGACAAGCCACCCTTTTCCGGTCGAGTACCATGGCCTCTGACTTGGAGGAGCTGATCTTCATCCCAGCCACTTCACACTCGGCTGCGAACCGTCCCAGCGCATGCTGTAGGTCTTGGCTAGAGGGGGCCAGCAGGACCACATCATCTGCAAAAAGAAGAGACGAAATCCACTGGTCCCCAAACCAGACCCCCTCCGGCCCTTGGCTGCGTCTAGAAATCCTGTCCATAAAAGTTATGAACAGGACCGGTGACAAAGGGCAGCCCTGCCGGAGTCCAACATGCACCGGGAACAGGTCCGACTTAGTGCCGGCAATGCGGACCAACTCCTGCTCCGCTCGTACAGGGACCGGATGGCCCCTAATAAAGGGCCCCCAATTCCATACTTCTGGAGCACCCTCCACAAGGCATCACGAGGGACACAGTCGAATGCCTTCTCCAGGTCCACAAAACACATGTGAACCGGTTGGGCAAACTCCCATGAGCCCTCGAGTACCCTGTAGAGGGTATAGAGCTGGTCCAGTGTTCCACGGCCGGGACGAAAACCACACTGCTCCTCCTGAAGCCAAGGTTCGACTATCGGCCGGACTCTCCTCTCCAATACCCTGGTGTAGGCCTTACCAGGGAGGCTGAGGAGTGTGATCCCCCTGTAGTTGGAACACACCACCCCGGTCTGCCAGTCCAGAGGTACTGTCCCCGACCGCCATGCAATGTTGAAGAGGCGTGTCAACCATGACAGCCCCACAACATCCAGAGATTTGAGGTACTCAGGGCGGATCTCATCTACCCCTGAAGCCTTGCCACCGCGGAGCTTTTTAACCACCTCGGTGACTTCAGCCTGGGTGATGAAAGAGTCCAACCCCGAGTCCCCAGCCTCTGTTTCCACCAGGGAATGCGTGATGGCAGGATTGAGGAGATCCTCGAAGTACTCCTTCCACCGCCCGATAATGTCCCCAGTCGATGTCAGCAGCTTCCAACCCCCACTATAAACAGTGTTGGCGAATCACTGCTTCCCCCTCCTGAGGCGCCGGACGGTTTGCCAGAATCGCTTCGAGGCCGACCGGTAGTCCTTCTCCATGGCCTCACCGAACTCCTACCAGGCCCGAGTTTTTGCCTCCGCCACAGCTCGGGCCGCAGCACGCTTGGCCTCACGGTACCCGTCAGCCGCCTCAGGAGTCCCACAAGCCAACCACAGCCGATAGGACTCCTTCTTCAGCTTGACAGCATCCCTTACTGCCGGTGTCCACCACCGCGACAGGCACCGCAGACCTTACGGCCACAGCTATGGGCAGCAGCATCGACAATAGATGCGGAGAACATGGTCCACTCGGACTCTATGTCTCCAACATCCCCCGGAATCTGGTCAAAGCTCTCCCGGAGGTGGGAGTTGAATACATCCCTGGCCAAGGGCTCCGCCAGGCGTTCCCAGCAGACCCTCACTATGCGCTTGGGCCTGCCAAGTCTGTCCGGCTTTCTCCTCCTCCAGCGGATCCAACTCACCACCAAGTGGTGATCAGTGGACAGCTCAGCCCCTCTCTTCACCCTAGTGTCCAAAACATACAGCCGAAGGTCTGATGATACGACAACAAAGTCGATCATTGACCTCCTGCTTAGGGTGTCCTGGTGCCAAGTGCACTGATGGACACCCTTATGCTTGAGCATGGTGTTCATTATGGACAATCCATGACTAGCACAGAAGTCCAATAACAAAACACCACTCGGATTCAGATCGGGGAGGCCATTCCTCCCGATCACGCCTCTCCAGGTGTCACTGTCGTTTCCCACGTGGGCGTTGAAGTCCCCCAGCAGAATGGAGTCCCCGGGAGGGGCACTATCCAGCACCCCCGACAGGGACACCAAGAAGGCCGGGTACTCCGCACTACCGCTCAGCCCGTAGGCCGAAACGACAGTCAGAGACCTATCCCCGACCCGAAGGCGCAGGGATGCGACCCTCTCATCCACCGGGGTAAACCCCAACACGAGACGGCTGAGCTGGGGGGCAACAAGCAAACCCACCCCAGCCCGTCGCCTCTCCCCATGGGCCACTCCAGAGTAGAACGGAGTCCAGCCCCTCTCAAGGAGATGGGTTCTAGAGCCCACGCTGTGGAGGCGAGCCTGACTATTTCTAGTCGATATCTCTCGACCTCCCGCACAAGCTCAGGCTCCTTCCCCCCCCAGTGAGGTAACATTCCACGTCCCTAGAGCCAGCCTAAGCATCCGGGGATCGGGCCGCTGAGGTCTCCACCTTCGTCCGCCACCCAATCCTCTTTGCACCGGTCCCTCACGGTTCCCCCTGCAGTTGGTGGGCCCACTGGGGGATGGCCTCGCGCCTCTCGTTCGGGCTTGGCCCGGCCGGGTCCCGCGAGGAGCAACCCGGCCACCAGGCGCTCTCCGACGAGTCCCGACCCCAGGCCTGGCTCCAGGGTGGGACCCCGGCTCCGCCGTACCGGGCGACGTCACGTGCCTCAATTTAGTGGTCCTCATGAAGGATTCTTGATTTCAGAGCCTTAATGTTTGAGGTAAAATTGGATCATTTAGACTTTTGGCCAATTGATTGGTACATCTATTTGTTTAATCTTAACCAAAACAAGAAATGTAAAGGTATACAGCATGGTCACTGAGTGCTTTGGCCTTAATGACTAACTGGCCGTAGCTGTTGAAAAAAAAAAGCTTTTTACTGGTTCTTTTTTTTTTTTTGCCTTTTTTGTATGTTTTATGACACCAGTGCAGCACTCTGCTCTTTACAGATTCCTTCTGTTTTTGCTTTTTTTCACATTTAAATGTTTCAGAGTAAATATTAAATTCAACTTTTAAATGAATATTTCATTTATCTAGGAAACAAAGCTATCCAAACAAACATGACCACCCTAGATAAATCCTGAAATAACTATGATTTTCCACATCTTTGCAGTTTAGTTTCACCACCCACACCAAGGCTGGATTGCTGCCTGACCTGTACAGTCACCTTAATAGAACCTGTCTAATAACATGAAGTAGGTTGAAAAATGTCAAAAGCATTACACCATGTCCAGATCTAAAGAAGAAACATGGAACAGTGAGAAACCTTTCCAATGGGATTTTTGATGGCAAAAAAACACTGCTGACCAAAAAAAACACGAAGGTCCTGCCTCCCATTTATCAAAAAACACGTAATGATCCCCAGGTTGGGAAAATATTCTGTGGACTAAAGGGACACAAGTGGAAGATTTTGGAAGGCTTGCATCATGGTACATGTGTCATAAAATAACACAGCATTTTAGAAAACGACATTATACTGACAGTCAAACATGGTGGCGGTCGTATGATGATGTGGGGCAGACTTGATGCATGTGAACCTGGACAACCTGCTGTAATCGATGGAACCATAAATTCTGCTCTTTAACAGAAGATCCAGTTCAGTTTTTCACCTTAAGCTCAAACGTGTTTTGGTTAAGGCAGAAAATCTAAAGAGCAGGAGGAAAATATGATTGAGCAGCACTGGACAAACCCTAAAACACTGAACACTGATATCATCATTGCATTGTTTCCATATTAATAGAACATGACTAGCAGAACAAAAAGGTGCCATGCCCTCCACACATACTTAACTTTTTTGCATAAACTACCCAATGGAGTCATTCACTGGGACTCTGAGGGAGAACGTGTTTCTGACATACAGCCGCAGCTCTTCTCTTTCCTCGAACTTATTATGTTTTCTTGTTGGACGTTTGAATACCAGCAGGTCCTGCATAAACCGTCATCCATCAGCCCGGCTCCGTATGCACATGCTCACAGCTTAATGACCTTAGAGAAGGTGCCATATAAGGACATGTTTATGACTGTTTGCTCCTCCAGGTTTAACCCGATACCACCAGCAGAACCTGATTTTATTCATCGTCTCTGTGCAGAAAACAAGTTGTCTCATGCATGGTTCCATTTTCTCTCTCCTGCATGCAGCTTTATGCTGGAGCTATCCTTGAGGTCTGTGGATGAAAACTGGGGAGGTTCCCTCAAGTCCAAGGTAAGTTCTGAGAAGATGCATTTGAAATTGCATTTCATCTTGAGTTGCCGGTAAATATCCTCCTGCTAGTAGCAGCGGTACATTGGTGGACATACTCTAGCTTTCAGTATGTGGAAAATGCCAGACCTCCATCTGTGCTGTATGGCTGTTGTTTAGTTACTTCAGCTGTGCCCATTCTGGGTTTTAAAGTGTCCCTTCAGCTGTATCCGCAGCATTCTCCAGATGCCTGTCCATGGGTCCACCTGACTTCTGTCTCTGCTTTTTCTCCTCAGCTTTTGTCAGGAGCGAGAAGCCAAAGATGTTTAAAGGTCTTCAGATCAAGGTAGCGCTGATGAATAAAGCTCTTTCCTTTACCAGTCTGTTGTGCTGGTCTTTTCACATAATTTTCATTTTAAAACCTCAAGAGGCTATTTCTACTAAATGTCTGCCTGCATTTATAACACGTTTCCATCTTTTCTCCCCCTCCCGTTTCCACGCTGCAGTACGTCAGAGGCTCTGATCCTATCCTCAAGCTCTTGGACGATAACGGGAACATCGCTGAAGAGCTCAGCATCACCAAGTGGAACACAGACAGCGTTGAAGAGTTTCTGAGTGAGAAGTTAGACCGAATATAGACACACACAAAACAATCCTTTTTTAAATAGAACTTAAATGGTCCATTAAATTACAAAGAAACAGGACTTCAATTTGGACAAGTCAACAAAAACTTTGCTTTTTGTTTCAACTGATTTATGTCATTATTTAGCTGTTTGTATACAACCTGGGCCTGTTGGTTAAATCATTGATCTGTACGATTGTTTTTGTATCTGAATATCATAAATCTCTCAGTGTGGATTTCACCAGATGACTTAACTAAAACCCTAAAACATGTTCAGAGAGTCCGTTTCACAAATCAATCATGCCTTGCTAATAGGCCGTTTGGCTAACGTTCTTCTTTTTGTCTGATATTCTTGTAAAATGATTATTTTTATGAAGCTTAACATTGTGACCAGCAAGAGGTGCAGTAAGTTAGAGTGAATCCCTTTTCCTCAGCGAATACATGCAGCTCTGCTGAAGCACACGTCAGTGAAGAGCTCGCAGTAAACCAGTTGTGGGATGTGAGCTCTGATGGAAATGTGTGTTTCTGTGTGGCTGCTTTGAAGAGGAACTGGGTTTTTTGCAGGGTTTGGTCATGAGCTGGATGATGGGATTAATATGCAACAATAAACATAATATCTTCAACTTCTTTAAAGTGTGTTATTTATTTTGAGGCCAACAAACACCCTCACGTTCTTGTGCTGACATCTAGTGGTCTTTTTTTATATTGAGTTTTGTGTCAGGTTGCTACTCCGAATTAATGCTGCTATTTTAAACCCTTTAGAGTTTCATATAACTACACTTGCAAACTAAACATTATAATGTAGCTGATGAACATAAATAACCAATTTTAGATTTTGTGGACTTGAAATTGAGGTTTTGAATAAATTGTCCCTAAATTTAAGAGTTAAAGCTTATAACCTCCTAAATAATACTGCTTGGATGCAAATTATGACGTTTTGAAGCCTTATGTTTAAGAGCCAGCAAGTAATGCACTGCTCAAGCAATGACCTGCATTAAACAAGTCAGATTTTATTGTTGTTGCAAGATTCCTAAGAGACCAGGGAAACGGGCCCATTTCCCACCTTATCTATCACTAAGTTGTACATCTTACTGTAACTGTGAATACAAACAGAAGTATCCAAAATCAGTGTAGTCACACTTCTTTTAAGCTGTGACACCTTGAAGATTTACCATGCTAAAAACTAAAATGCAACGTAAACCTTACATCTGATGGAGCAACTGTAGACCTCCTAGTGGTGGCTAAAGGTGGTGTTTGATATAACACACTGTTACATAATTATAATGAATTTTAATAACGAATGGATGTGATTTATTTGGAGAGTATCTACTGCACTATGCATAGAAGAATGATTATCCCATACGTTCTGCACGCTTTGCGACATCTGTATGCAAGGCCAGAAACTGACATGTTCAGAAGTAAGGTGGATCAGAGCCAACCCTGATGTGACTGCTCTCAGCACACTCTGCATCACACCTCCTATCCTCAGGCTTGCATTGCAGGGCAAGCTCAGACTGGGCAGAATATGTTAAATTCACTGGAACTTGGCTGTACTTTTCTGACTAAGAAAATCCTTTTCTCTGAAATTATTTCTCGCATTGAAACACTAACAATACGCTGAGAATAATTCAGGGTTTCATCTCTTATTAACTGTTTGTATTCCTTATCTACTGTCTAAAACCACCAGCTTATCTTTTGTTTTATCAACTCAAGAGGTGAGCAGCTCTCTGCAGGTGGTTTGTGTTAAGTCACTGCTAAAACAAAAGAGCTAGGTCCTGAGGCTGGACTTTGTGATTAACAATGCAAAATATTATTAAAATGTTATTAATAATTGTGGGCTTAACTGTACTGAAAACTTGTTCAAACCCCTTACATTGTTTTTGATTTTGTTACATTACACTACTTGTTAACCAGAATGAAAATGATACATGGTTTTCATTTTGTGTTGTACAAATTAAAGTGTGACATGCTTATGTATTCAACACTATAAGTCAATACTTTAAAGAACCACCTTTCACTGATATTGCAGCTGCAAGTCTTTTGGAGTATTTCTCTAGCTTTACAGATTTGGAAACTGAAATTTTTTTACCTTTCTTTGTAAAAAGCTCAAGCTCAGACAGATTGGATAGAGAGTCTTAACATAAATGTTCAAGTCTTGCTACAGCTCAATCAAATTTGCCCAGGTCTGTATTTTGACTGGATCCAAGACCTAAATAGGCTTTGGTATAAATCATTCCATCATAGCTCTGGCTGTATGTTTAGGGTCATCCTGCTGGAAGGTGATCCTCCACCCCAGCTCCATGTCTATTCTAACAGCTTGTCTTCCAGGATTGTCCTATATTTAGCTCCATCAATTTTCCTATCAACTCTAACACTGTCCCTGCTGAAGAAAAGCATCCCCACAGCATGATGCTGCCACCGCCGTTTTTTCTGTGGGGATAGTGTGGACAGGGTGATTTGAGTGTTAATTTTCCTCCACACAGTGTTTTGCATGTAGGCCAAAAGGTTAAATGGTCTCATCTGACCACAGCAACTTCTTTCAAATGTTTGCTGTGTCTCACACGCCTTGTGGCATTTACTGCAAACAGGATTCCTTATAGCTTTCTTTCAACAATGCCTTTCTTCATGCCACTGTTCAATGTGGTCAGATTATAAAGTATGTGACTTGATGTAGAGATTGTCCTAGCTGAGCTGTGGATCTCCCTGCAGCTCCTCCAGAGTTACTATATGCATCTTGGCTTCCTTTGTTTAATGCTCTCCCCCATTGACCTTTATTTAGATGGCAGTGTCTTGTTATGTTTGCAGAGGTGCCATACTCTATCATTTTTAGATGATTGACTGAACGGTGCTCTGTGAGATTTTCATGTTTAAATTATTCCTCCAAGCTGACACAAGGTTTGTTTATCTAGCAAAATGCACCCTGTTTGCTGAAACAGCTAAGGTGCAAAGTGCCATTAGGACTGACATAACCCATTTTACGACATGATCTGAATGTGTGATAATTAGGACACAGTTTGCCTAAACTGATTTAAGATGCAAAGATTCAATCAGTGGATCAGTTCTGCAGAATGAGATCTGGGAGAGGCTCCTCCTGCATGCAGCGGGATGCTGTAAAATAGAAGAAATATTTGTTTTTTTAATGGATCTAGTAGATATATATCTATCCAATGTATATCCAGCATGTATTCACACGATATCTTTTAAAAACATATTCTTTGAGAGACTTGGCATATTTGGCTTGGATTGCAATACTCTGCCGTTCAGATTTGTTCATGGCACTTTGAGAGCTTTCTTCTATTACCAAATGGAAAGCTACACCTGTTGTAACTGAAACATTAGTTTCTCAGCAGATCTTCAAATTTAGATGTCTAATCTTGGCCTCTTAAACATGTGTCCTCAGTTTAGTTCTACTCTTGATCCAACTTCAGACCTATGTTAGTCTGAAACCGCAGCTCTCTTTTTTTTTCATATTTTGCGCTTGTGTGTGTTGTATTTCTTGGGTGTTTGGATTTTGGTTTTCTTTTGTGTCTCTGTTTTCACCATCTCCCTGCTGTTTATTATGTTCTATAAGGTCTTGCTGTATATGGTTAATTCATTTGTGTTTAGTTTCTTAGTTTATTCTGTGGTCTGTTCTTTGTACATTAGGATTTATTTCTCTTAGATCTCTGTTGACTTTCCCCTTTGGTTTGATAGTTTCTTTGTGTCTTAGTTCTGCCCCGTCCATGTTAAGTGGTCTCTCTCCTCCAGTCTCCCTGCTTACCTTCTGCCTCAGCTGCTCCTCATAGTCCCCTGATTAACTCTATTCTATGTCTGTCAGTCTCTACACCTCCCTCAGTATCTCGTTACTATCTGTTTCCATACCCATTACTCCCAGGTTGTACTACCTGTTCCTCTGTCCATGCTCCATGACCTGTTCTCCTTGTGGTTTGCTGTAATTTTTGTCTTTTGTTTTTAAGTCTTTCAGCTCACCATGCTGCTTCTGAGTTCCAGTCTGCACTTTGGTCCCACAAATAACCCACAAAATCTGATAGAGTTGGAAAATGCAGGCATGATCACATTACCTTGTCTGTCATTTACAATGCTTTTTTTAAAAACACTGATCTGTGCTTTGATAAATAAGTTACTGTTCATTGTGCGTTCCAAATTCAAAACTTTAATATATATCACTTAATACTTTGCTACAGTTAAGAATTAATTCCAATATTATCTGATCAGGTATGTGTTGTGTAATCAGATAGGAAAATGGGGACAAAGCTGGATGTTAGTGATGTTGCTGCTCAGTGCAGGAGAGAAAACTCACACCTGACAGCAAAAGTTGATTTTAAAATGAAACAAGGGAAAAGAAGAGTCATGACTCCAAATAGCTCCCGGTGCACCACCGGCTGTGTGTCAGCCTAGTACTAACACCTTATAGAAATAATGTTGCACAAATGCTGCTCTTCTAAATCTGAATAGATTTGGATGTGCTCAAGCAAAGCAGTAATGAAATGAGGTCACAGGTGAGAATGAACCACAAAGCACCCGGAGCTGGTGAAGTGGTGGTGCATTATTTTCTGCTGAGCTGTGGTAGATCTATAAAAACCACCAGGGCCACCTTTCACTGTTGAAAATCATCTAAAGATGATGCTGCCTAATTACAGATCATCTCTTATTAAAATGTATATATTTAGACAATAAAATGTGTTTTTAAACTAAATTTATATTTTATTGCTGTTGCATAATCCACAAAAAGTAGAACCTTTAAATGGAACACATGCATTCAATGGGGTGGGAGAAAAAGTCTGATTTTAACAAATTATTTGTTTTATGCAGAATCACAGGTTGAACCCCCAACAATCCTTGTAAAATAATGTACCTATGAAATGACCATAGAGTTTTGTACTCTGGCAGCGGAATCAGGCTGGAACCCACCAGCTCTTAAAGTGACGTTCAGAAACTCTTAGCGAGAGGTTAAAAGACGTCTTAGCCTGTCGTGACGAACCAGAGACACTCGATAAACTAATCAACCTGGCCATTCACATAACTGTCTTAGGGAAAAAGGCAGCTAAAGCCATCCACCTTCAGACCAGAAAGCTCTACACCTGCTGTGACGTCATCAAACACTACAACTCTACCCGCTATGTACCACTGTCAGAATGAACCCATGCAAATAACTAGAGCTATGGTGAACTCGGCCACTTCCGTTTGGTGCGACCAAAAGATCTTATCCGTCAGTAGTTCAGGGGTTACTGGTGGGCGCTGTTCACCATCTCCATTATCCTTATTTCCAGCTCCGCCCCACCGTCGGTGTAAATCATGAACAACACCCCGTATTAGCATTAGTTGATTCCGGCTCTGAACAGAACTTAATCAAGCCAGAGTTAGTTCACAAACTGCAAATGCCTGTCCAAGATCTTCCCTCTCCTGTCCGAATTTCTGCCCTAGAAGGTAGACCCCTGGAAACCATTCAACAGACTCAACCTCTGTGTTTTATTATGAAATACCATCATGAAATTAATTATTTTTTTATTTTTCCCAGCAAAGAGGCGCATATCATTTTGGGACACCCGTGGCTCAAGAGCCACAGCCCATACATGAATTGGGCCGAATCAGGCACAGAAGTCTGGATCCCTCCTTGCTATGGTTCCTGTCTCTGTTCTGCTGTTCTTCCTAGCCACACCAACTCAGACAGCCCTGAGGAGCCACCTGACCTCTCTAATGTACTCATTGACTATCATGATCTTCAGAAGGTTTTCAGTAAGAACTTAGCCCTATCACTTCCTCCTCATCGTCTCTATGATTGTAGCATAGATCTCCTTCCAGGTGCCTCGTTGCCCTCTGGCCAACTGCATAACATCTCCAACTCAGAACATGAAACCATGGAGCAGTACATAAACGACCCTCTGAAAGCAGATATAATCCGACAATCATCCTCTTCTCTCTAATTTGTTGAAAAGAAAGATAAAACCTTAAGACACTGCATCAATTATAGAGGATTAAATCAGATAACTATCAAAAAAATGTATTCTCTTCCTTTGTTAGCCTCAGCATTCAAATCATCTTAACAAAATTAGATTTTCCCAACGCATTCCCCCTAGTGGGATTCGGGAGGGGGACGAATGAAAAACTGCCTTCAAAACTCCAGTAGGTAATTTCGAATATTTGGTCATGCCCTTCAGTGCCACTAACCGCTACTGCAGTTTTCAGGCCTTGGTCAACGATGTCCTCAGAGACTTCATAAACATCTTTGTTTTTGTGTATTTTGACGACATCCTTCTCCAAGGATCCCATAACCCACAAAGGACGTGTCTGAATGGTCCTTCAATGTCTCCTGGAGAACTGACTGTATGTCAAGGCTGAAAAATGTGAATTTCATGTAACCTCCATAACATTTCTTGGTTTTGTTTTTGAGGGTTGACAGGTGAAGGCAGATCCCAGGAAGATCTAGGCTGTCGTTAAATGGCCAAGACCTACTATAAGAAAACAACTCCAACATTTTCTCAGTTTTGCAAACTTGTAACGCAGATTCATCCAAGACTTCAGTATTACTGCCTCACCTCTCACAGCACTCACTTCTACCAACAGGACCTATTACTTTTCTTCAGTAGCTGAGAAGGCCTTCCATACATTAAAAGAGAAGTTCTCCTCTACTCTCATATTGACTCACCGGGATCCCAAGGTCCAGTTCGTCCTGGAAGTGGACATGTCAGACACGGGTCGGAGCCCTGCTATCCCAGAAGTCGTCCACTGATGTAAGCTCCACCCTTGTGCATTTTTTTGAAACATTTCTCTTCTCCATGGAAAAAATACGACATAGGAGATCGAGAGCTCCTCACCATAAAACTGGCTCTGGAAGAATGGCGTCACTGGATAGAGGGCACCACCTTACCCATCACCATCATCTGGATCAATCATAAAAACCTCTCCTATCTCAAGTCAGCTAAGTACCTTAATTGCCGGGAATCCCGTTGATCATTGTTTTTCTTACGTTTTACCTTTTCCATCGCTTATCGCCCAGGTTCCAAAAATACCAAGCCAGATGTTCTCTCCCGTCATTTCTCCCCAGAAGAAGACTCCCAGAACCAGAAACCATCATCCTTCAGTCCTGCACCATTAGGGCCCTCTCCTGGGACCTGGAGGACCACATTTGTCAGGCCCAGCAACAGGAACCAGATCCAAGAGGAGGGCCTCCAGGATGTATCCATGTACATTTTATAGTTCTCACCAACTCCCATCTGCTGCCGTTACTGCCAAACTGCTGTTTTCAGGATCCATGGACTCCCTAGTGAGATCGTGTCTGATCGAGGACCCCAGCTCATCTCTCAAGTCTAGAAGGATTTCTGCTCAGCTCTTGGTGCACAGTCCAAACTCTCTTCTGGTTTTCACCCACAAACTGTCAGTGTGAACATTTAAAATGGAAAACACACTTAGATGTCTTTGCACCAATAATCCCACTTCCTGGAGTCACCACCTCATTTGGGCTGAGTACGCCCATAATCCTCATATCTCCGCAGCATCTGGTCTGTGTCCATTTGAATGCTCCTTAGGTTATCAACCATCACTCCTACCCTCATCCATCCCAGAGTCTGTCCTGCCTAACCATCTACTCCGTTGTCATTGATTCTGGAATCTGCAAACCAGCCCTCCAACATTCATCCCACCAAAATAAGATCTAAGCTGACAAGGGGAGAATCCCGGCTCCCATTTAATCACCTGGACAAGAGGTTTGGCTGTCCCTTAAAAACTTTCCTCTGAAGGCTAATTCCAGAAAACTGGCACCCAGATTCCTCGGCCCATCCAAAATTGAATCCATCATCCGTCCTATCTGTGTCCGTCTGAAACTACCTTCTCACCTCCGTGTTCACCCCACCTTTCACGTTTCCCAAATCAAGCCAGTCCAAACCAGCTCTTTGTGCCCTCCAGCCAGACTCCCTCCATCCGCCCGGGAAGTCGATGGCCAGCCCGAATTTGATGTCCGTCGCATCATGGACACCCGTCGAAGGGGTCGTGGGATGCCGTACCTTGTTGACTGAGAGGGGTATCGTCCAGGTGCAGCCACACAGCTGAAGATCATCAGGGCTAATCAAGAGGAGCTTCTTAAGCAGCAGGAACCCTGAAGGAGGCATCAGATTGTTAACTCGCCTGAGTGGTAATCAGACCAGCAGATTCAAACATTTCTAGTCGCACATTCCCTTCAGCTGCCTGTACTCACTTACCTCTCTTTCTCAGGGATTCCCTGACGACCCCGTTGTATTTTCCTGTTTATCTACTATGACAATGTCCATTAGTTATCTTGAGGGAATAAATATGACATGGAGGAAGCATTTCTCTAGCCACTGAACCCATTTTTACCTTTCCACCACATACAGTAAGCAGGATAGTAAGGTAGGTGAAATCTTTATAACAACGATTAGAAGATGTTGAAATTGCAGCAAGTTGTTTGGGAGTGATGCAGGGAGAAAAGCCTTTTCTGTCTTACCATCCCAACAAATATCAAACCTGTGGAAAATCTGTGGGCTGAGAGAAGAGAAGAGAGCATAAGAGAGAACCCAGGACTCTGGATTTTAAAGATCATCTCTCTGTGTGCTCCAGCCTTGTTAAATACTATAGTAGATGTCCTATTCACAAAAGCTGGTGATATAAAGTAGTGGCAGCAGGGCGACCTCTAATTTTGCCACCGGTGGTTTTGTCAAAAACAAAGTTTGAATTGCTCTAAATTTGTTATTGTGACATGATGCTTCTAAAAAGATGAGTTTATTTTAAGGCTTTTTACACATTGTTACCAGGGATACCAGTAAGTATAGCACTGTAACTGCGGTACTTAGCAGTGATAATAAATCCCTGAGGTCTAAGTGTGATGGATCATTATCACGTACCACCTGTGAAACAACACAGTTCCTGTTTTTCCTCATTGTCACTTTGTCAACAACTAAGAAAGAGTTTGGTTCATGTTTTTGTCCTCCTGCCAATCATATACTTTTTCCCCCTCACACAACACAATACATACAACTTTATTTTGTTGGTTTGTCTCAGCTATAGGTCTATGGCATGCACTTCTTCTGGACTGTCAGTAAATTGCAGAACTGAGGCTGAAAAAGATTCAGATAAAATTACTCTTGTTGACTGAGGAAACAAAAGCTAAACTGACTTTTATCATTGTGATTTTATTTATTTAAACTGTCTCTTTAAATAGCATCTGATCCACAGATGTACAGCTCCAAACAAATAGGCTTTATACATATTGAGTCGGATTTATGTTCCTCTTATCTATACAGAAGATGTCTGGAACAGTTGGATTTACACAGAGAAGAAATTAAACACAGGTGGACTCTATTTACTAGGTGACCAGGCCATCGTTTGCGCTTTTATTTAGGGGTTTCCGAACAAAGGGGGCTTAGCCAAATGTACACCTTTAATTAGTATAAATACTGAAAGTTACGCATCATTTTCCTTCATCTTCGTAGATATGCGCTAATTTGAATTAGTCTATCACATAAAATGCCCCCAAATACATAAAGATGTAAGCGGACAAAATTTGGAAATTTTCGAGATAAAATGTTCGTTGGTGCCTGGGGAAAGACTATTTTCTCTTTTATTATTTCCGTGCTCTCTTTAAATGGCATCTGATCCATAGATTTACACCTCTTCGCATACAGTCTGTTTTATTTGTTCTTAAAAAAGAAGACACACCTTAATACACTACGAATGACGTTCAGGTTTAATAGAAGAAGAAAGATGAAGAAATTCCAAATGTACTAAATACTTAGGAAGTGTTTTTTTTTTGTTTGTTTTTAAACAACAGCTGAAAGTGATGACATTATTTTGGTGCATTTTTAAGTAATAAAAAATAGGTTTGCATTTGCAAAGTATATTTCCTTCAGTTGGTTTGATTCCTGTTCCTGCAAAAGCGCTGAGTTATTTGCAGTTGTTAAAACATTAGACCCATCATTATTTGCCCGTCCATTGCCTTTGCATACAACGTTGTCGATTATTCCTTTTGCAGAACACTGTTATTTCTTTGTTTTCAGTCTGTCACACACTGGGGGAGTTTGATGGAGCGTATGAGTCCATCGCGCCCTTGCTCATCCCTCCTGGAAAGAGGATGTACGCCACCTGAGGGTGTAGAGAAGCTGCGGACCAGGCGCTGCAGCTGCAGGGAACCACGTACCCTGGGCTGGACGGAGGTGGGTGCTGTCCAGGGCACGCCAGCCCCCCGAACCCTCCGCTCTGGTATCCAAAGGTGTGCGCGCCGTAGGGCAGCGCACCTGCAGCCAGAGCGTGCGGCATCTCCGCAATCCGCTGGATAGCTCCGGTGCTGAACTGCGTGACAGGCTCACAGAGCGAGAATGGAGAAGAGGAGGCAGTGGGAGCGACCAGAGTTCTGGCTTTGTCCCCGGAAACAAGGAAAGAGTCTAGGGGAACCGCCGTCAAATGTTCCGCTGCGTCCCCGAGCAAAGACGGCAGCGGGAAAACAAAACGGTCCCTCTTCAGAGGGCTTCTGGGTTTGCGCCGGGGTCTGTATTTGTAGTCCGGATGCTCCTTCATGTGCTGAGCCCGCAGCCGCTTCGCCTCGTCGATGTACGGCCGCTTCTCAGAGTCAGAGAGCATCTTCCACTCCGCGCCCAGTCTCTTACTGATTTCAGAGTTGTGCATCTTGGGGTTCTCCCGGGCCATCTTCCTTCTTTGCCCTCTGGACCAAACCATGAACGCATTCATGGGTCTCTTAATGTGATCTAAAGGTTTTGCCATTTCAGGGGCTGATATTATAAATTAAATGGAAATCAAGTTAGCACTTCAAAAACCTCATGTTCCTCTTGTGCGTAAAAGAAAAAGCTGCTCAAGCAAGTCTAGAGGGTGGTGTTTTGGAAGGATTCGAGGAACAATAAGTCCAAACTATTTAAAACTTGAACAGTGAAGCTGAAAGCCTGAATGAGTGAATGAATGGGAGCCATGCGGGACCAAGTGGAAGCTTGTTATGAATGACGCAGAGCATGTCATCCACTCATCACCAGACGCGCTGACAAGGTGGGCCACACCAGTGAGAATTATAAAGACCACATAATCCGCTAAGCAAAAAATAGAAAAAGAGAGCGTGACAACAGCGGCTTGAACTTTTTCACTTTTTCACTTTTTGTTACGACCACAAACTTTACTGTATTTTATTGGGATTTTATGTGTTGACCAACACAATTTCACAGCTACGCAGTGCAGAGCTGTGAAATAAAAGGAACATGATACATTTTACAACATGCATTTCTACTTAGCCCTCTTTACTCTGCTACCCATAAATGACATTCAGTGCTACCAATTGCCTTTAGAAGTACCTTAATTGTTAAATATAGTCGACCTGTGTGTAATGTAATCTCAGCATAAAACCAGCTGTTCTGTGAAGGCCTCTGAGGTTTGTTAGAGAACATTAGTGAACAAACAGCATCATGAAGACCAGCAGACAGGTCAGGGAGGAAGTTTAGAATAATTTAAATCCAAGTTTTAGAGCGCAATATCCCAAGCTTTGAACATCTCACTGTGTTCAACCCATCATCAAGACATAGAAAGAATATGGCCCAACTGCAAACCTTCCAAGACTAAACTAAATTGATAGGCTGGACAAGGGATCATAGAGGCAATAATCAGAGAGGCAACCAAGAGGCCCGTGGTAACTTTGGAGGAGTTATCGACATCTGTCGACAGGACCTTCATAGAGGATAACAATCTGAAATATGCAACCACAATTGCAATGAATTGGCCAAGTCAAAGTCCATACCTAAATCCAATTTAAAATCTCTAGCAAGACTTGACAAATGTATTCACAGACGCTCTCCATCCAATCTGGTGGAGCTTGAACTGTTTTGCAAAAAAAGAATTGGCAACATTTTCTTGATTGTCAAGATGTGCAAACCTGGAGACAGACCCCAAAGGACTTGTAGCTGTAACTGACTCAGGGGTCTAAACATAAACATTTCGTCCCCCACCACAGTTTTTAGGTTTTTATTTGTAAATTATTTTGAAAACCACATGTCATTTCTTCCACTTATACATGACTTTGTGTTCGTATATCACATAAAATCCCACTAAAATTACTTGATGTGATTCTAACCTGACAAAATGATCAAGGGGTGTGAATACTTTCGCAAGGTATTGTATGCAAAACATAGCAATAATAAGCAAACTGCTTCAGCTGGACAATATGTAATAGAAGGGGCATATTGTAACAAGAATATATTTAGAAAAATCAGTTTACAGAAATATTTCTTTTAGGGAGTTGAAGTGGATTCGACCAGACTGCCTCAAAAACACCCAAATGGCTCCAAAAGGATTATTCCCATGAGTGAGGTGGGGTGTGTTTTTCTGTAGACAGACCTGCAGTGGTTAGTGGAGAATTAGGGTTTAGGTTTGCATTGTTTTAAATATATCAGGGCACCATAGACAAAGGGGGTCTTTATTTCATTTATTTCCCAAATTAAAAGCATTGCGGATCTCTTCAGGGGCAAAATAAAAACTGACATAAAAGATCCAGTTGTGCACAATTGATTGGTGGTGGGGATGATAAGATGTTTTCAGAGTGGTTTTCTCTCTCAGTCGAGCAGCTGGAAGGATAAAATGATGGACAGCAGGGCTAAGACAGCTGATCTGGCTTCTTGCAGCAGTGCCGTAATCTGTTTTGCTGTAGGTTCAGGCAGGCCTCCACACAGGAGGTGCACACTGCCATGCTGAGACATTCATGACTTCCAGAGGGGCCGTGTTTTCGAAGAGCTTCCAGGAGCAGAAAAACAGCTGTTTAAGGACAGCAATGTGTGAAGAAATGATCCTTTTCTTTTTATCCTCCACAAAGGCTTTAGTTGTTTTAAGTGGAAAAACTGTCTTGTGTTATTTGTACCTTTAAGTGTTTAGAGGGACTTCTAAGAAAGGGCAGCATTTCATTTCCAGAGAGATGAAGCGGGGAAATGGATAATGGAAAAAAACTGCCTGCAGCTCAAAATGGCGGTCATAATCCGGTTATCCTTTAGGCTTTAAAGATACTGGTCCTCTCCTTAGGAGACTATCTTTTCTTCTTGTGTCAAAACTGTCCTCTATGCACTCAGGTGGATTAAGGAGTCACACTTTAGAAAGAAATTGACAGGTACTGAAAGACCCGGGGGTTAAAAAAGGAAATGAAAGTGGAGACAGTGAGACAGACTAAGCATTTCAGCTTGGGTTTTTCTGATTCTCTGTCCAAACCTGAACTCCATCAGCCTTCCAAAGGCAAAACTCATCTGGAAACCACTGAATTCTAAAAAATACCACCCTAAAACTGGTTATTTTTGCAAGTGTCCAGCAGAATTGGTCTGATAATGTTCCTCCAAAACTATGGAGCAGCATCGACATTACAAAAACTGGACATTGCTCCCAAAGTAGACTGGTCAGGGACACTGAGAGACAATATCTACGGACTGCTGGTTGTGTGACAAAAAATCTGCTGTATTCCCACGTCTTGAATAAAGAGTAGGGCTGCAAGACAACAGTGTTCATAAAAAAGTTACTTTTGGCCACAATTGCAAAAGTAACTTTGACACAAAAACATAACTACCCATTATCAAACGAGCACCATACCCATAGTGAAACATGGTTGTGGCAGAATCATAATCTTGGATTTTTTTTCCCCCCAGCATCACAATGAGTGTTGCTGTAAAGTAACTCAGAAATACTTGAGACAGAACAAGGAGATAAAGTAGATCACAGAGGAGATCATAGATCATCTTCAGAAGGACACAGGGGGCTTGACTTTACCACATAGGATCATCCAACAGCTCATTTCTTTCCACAGGAGAGAAAATGATGAAATTGCAATTGAGAGAAATGATTGGAAGTGTGAGAGCTGTCACACCCACTGGTGGAGATCTGCTGTGCAGGGAAAAAGGCCTCATGGACAAATAGCCAGAACCATGAGAGTTACAGGTTAGCACAGGTTTACTCATGATAGGCAACAATGCAATTTTAATGGTTGTCCTTTAAAGATTTTTGTTAAACTCTAACATAGATTCTTAATGTTACTGTTGTGATGTTTAAAGTATCTGAGACTCTGGAGCTGGCAACACTTAGGGACACAGTGGTGACAGTTTGAAAACAATATGTACAAGGATGAGGTCCTGGTGATTTTGGGACCAGGTTCCAGGACAGCACTAAAAGGAGAGGTAGGGTTTAGTAAGAAATACAGAGATGAAAAGTGATCTGATTTGAGAAGAAGTGGGATCTTACTGGTGCTGAGGAGGTCAGAGTCCCAGGAGAGGGTGAGTCAATCCACAAAACTGAGGTTGGCAGGAGATTGGTGCATGACGGCGTCGTAATGTTTGCCCTATTCCTTCCAAGTTGGGGATGAGGAGCAGTGGAATGTTGGAATGTGGACAGGCATGAGAGGGAAGCGAAGGTGGCGATAGGAATCCAGATAGCTGTTACTAGGAGAGCTGCTAGAGGAGTGGTAGGGAGGAAAGGGAAAGGATCGGACCACTGGAGTCTAGGACTTGGACATCCAAGGTAGAATCCAGTTTCTGTCAGGAGAGACAAGGAAGGTAAGCGTCAGAGCTTCGAGGAGCCGAGAACACAAGATTAGAGCCCGATTGCCACTCATGAGCAAAAACATCTGGTGTCAGCCTCAGGAATCCAGCTCCTCTTTAATCTCCTCCTGATGATCCTTGATGAGCTGCAGCTGTGGAGCCTGCACCTGCCAGTCACACCATGGAGGGAGAGGGAGAGGAGAAACACGCATATATCAACTTCCACACTGTTCTGTGGATGTAACAGCTGTAGCCAAACAGCTCCATCTTTGTCTCAGGAAATGTAAGTGCTCATCCATAAATGTGACCACTTCTATGAAAGCAGAAGTTATGTGGTAACACAATGCTGAGATGGAAAGTCAGCAATGACCTTAGAGAAGCCATAATTGCTGCACATCATTCTGGGAAGGATTTTAAAATTCACAGGAGGAAACTGTTTCAGATAGCTACTGATCTTCCCAGGAGTGGACATTCCAGCAAATTCAAAGCAATAACAGACCATGGAATGCTCATGAATGAGTCATTGTAAAAACAACCAGAAATACATCTCTGACTCTACTGAACTCAGTTGAATGTTAAAGTTCATTAAAGATAAAGTAGAAGACTGCAGCAAAGCTTAAATTTGCAATTTTAATTAAACCGCAAGACTTCTTCTTCCTTTGGACAAGTGAGAACAAAGTAGTGATTTTTGGCCATAATGCTCAACAATATGTTTGGTGAAAACTAAAGAGGGCATATCAGCCCATACATCTCATACGAATATCAAGCACATTGCAGTCACTGAGATGACCACAACATTTTCTGTATACATGAATCAAGTCAAAGTCACGACTGACAGTTAAAACGGGGTCCAAATAGGGTCAAACAAAAGAGCAACCATCCCAACCCCATTGGTGAATCTAAAACACAGTAAAACAAGACCTTAAGGCAGCTTTGTCTAAAAGAATTTCAACTATTCTCAATAAACTGAAGCAACGTTAGAAAGAAGAGTGTCAAAAATCCTGATGATGAAGTAGGCAGTAGTATTTTTCACACATTGCTTTCAAAATTCTGACTTTAGCTTTTTTATAAATAATGACAATGTGGAATCTGTTGGCTGTTTTTGTAAACTTTTTTAATATCATCTACTAAAGTGTTTTGAGATGACCTTTGTTGTCAATTTGTTGCGATAAAATGGTCTGATTAAAATCTGATTTGTGTTGGGTTGCTTTTTAAAGTGAACTCACACTAATTCTACCTTGAGGTTCTGCTAATGGGTACTGACTGAAGGGTGTAGATGTGCTTTTAGTCAAACTTTTGTTACTTCAGTTCCAAGTAAAAACTTTAAGGTCCATAGACATTCAAGTTTAACAGGAGTTTCTGACACTTCTGAGTAGTCCATTAGGATACATTTCAGGGGGAAAATCCTCAAGATTTTCAGTGCTCTTGGCAGGATTTCACTAAATCTTGTGCTTATACTCATAATACTTAAGAAAAGTAAAGCGGTTTTAGTAGCTTTCCTACTGACATATTGATGGAGGAATACATTTTGGCTTTACGGCAGATAGCTTCAATCCAAGGTTGAGGGTGGGGCTGCCAGTTGATATTAACACACTCCCTCCAACATGTGAGGATAAACCTGGGACCACATTACAGCGGCAGCCCCTATAAGCCACCATGTAATACAACTGAGTCAGCAGTCAATGAGATGCATTTGCAACCAGGCATTTGTCAGCGACTCAGTGCCACAGAGGCAGGAGATTTAAAACATCCTGCAGTAAATGAGGTGCTGCTTGGAAAGTGAGGCTTAGCAGGCAGCTGCTTATTTTTACAAGGACACATTGGTTATGATGGGAGAAAGGAACAAAAGTTATTTTTAACAAAACACTCCTGTTGGCATTTTAATAATTATTTGGGATTATAAAGTAGGTTTGAAATAGAAAAAAAATTACATTGGCAACAGTTTTCATACTTCTTACACTACATCCACAACGTCAACGTGTTTTATTTGGATTTTATATAATAGACCTACACTGAGTGGTGCATAATTATGAAATGGAAGAAAAATGATTAAACTTTGTTTTCTAAATGAAAATCTGAAACGTGTGTTGGACATTTGTATTCAGCTACAGAAGCCTTGCTGCAGATTCCCGTGTGGCTTTAATTGTGGACTTTCAATTCTTATTTGTTGAACCTTTGTTTATACAATTTAGCCTCTGTGAAATCCACAATCTTATTTTCAAGAGGGACCTCTTCATTCAAACTACAGTATGACAATACAACTGATAAAACAGCACAAATGAGATGATAATACAAAAAGTACTGAAAGGAAGACCCTATTTGTCTGGACTTTAATTAGGTCACTCTAACATATGGATATACTTTGATCTAAGCAAATCCATTCCAGCTGTTGATGCATGTTGGGGGTTGTCCTGCTGGATGTGAACCTCTCCCCCAGCCTGAAGTTTTTTGGAGTCTTTCACAGACTTTCTTCCAGGACCGTCTTGTGTTTAGCTCCATCCATATTCCCATTAGCTCTGAGCAGCTTTCCTGTCCCTGCTGAAGAAATGAATCCACATATCATGGTACTGCCACTACCATTTTTCCCTGTGGGGATGCTTTTCTTCAGCAGGGACAGGGAGGCTGATCGGGGTTGATGGAAGGATGAATGTGTTCAAGGTGATGTTTAGTATTTGTTCTTCAGTTCTTCGCACATAGCATTTTGAGCGTAGGCCAGAAAGCTTAGTTTAGATACTAGCCCACTGGAGCAACTTCATTTGCATGTTTGCTGTGGCCCATACATGGCTCATTTACCAACTGGAAACTTGATTGTATTTACTTAAACAGGAGCTTTCTTAATTGCCATAATGACCAGATCTGTGGACAAATAAAAAGTTGACCTGTCAACAGATTCTCCTAACTGAGCTTTGGATCTCTGCAGCTCCTCCAGACTTACTCTGGTACTTTTGGCTGCTTCTCTGGTTAAGGCTCTCCTTGCCTGGCGTTTCAGTGAAAATCTATGGCATTTTCAGAAAAATATATTGAATAGAGCTCTGTGAGATGTTCAAAAGCTTGGGAAAATTATCACATAAAATTCTTATAAAGTAAATTCAAACTGGTGAATTCAATGAGTGTCCATATCAATGAAAAAGTTTTTACAGGTTTTTATTATTTTTCTTAAGATTATAACCAACTTTTATTCTCTCTGCATAAAATGCATCAGGAATAAATACTTGTATGTGTCATGATCTACCTCTATTAGGAGTTTTAGTTTCCTTATTCCCCTGTTAAGTTTCTCTTTTTAATATTATTTCTTATAAACAATAAATGTAAGTTTTATTTTTTGTTAGATTTCCTCCCTGTTTATGTTCTTCATTTGCTGTTATTTTAGTCCATCCATTATAGTTTAGGTTAATGATTCATTCTTGTGTTTAGATGTTTTGATTACTTTCCTGGACTCCTGTTTCACCTGTGTTAATTAGCCCCCCCTCCTCCTTCTGTTGCCCTGCATTCTCCCTGTCACCAGCTGCTCCATATTTCACCTGTTTAGTCCCCTTGTTCATTGATCTATTCTCCACCCTACCCCTGTATTTATATCCTCTGGTTTTTATTGCTCACCATTGGTTCCTCCTGTTTGCTTACTCCAAGCCTTGTTCTTGAGTTTTGTCAGTTTTCTAATTTTTCCTTAAAGGAAACATTTCTTCCATCTATGAAGTTCTGCATTTGGGTCCTCCTTCAACCACACCTTGACAGTATGCATGGGAGTTGGGACCTTCTTGCACACAATGGAGTACATTTTCAAAAAATTAAGCAGATGAGCCTTTATCGAATTCACCGATTCATTTAAGTTTGCAGTTTTAAACATGACAAAATGTGAAAAAAAATAAGGTTACATGAATGGCTAATTTTGTAGGCGTCATCGTTTTACCTATGGCTTTGATCCACATGCAGAGACACACTCAGAGGCACAAAAAGGTTTGTGAGTTTATTATCTTGAAAAATTGATGATGGTAACAGGAAACCGGGACCACTTTAACTGTGTTGAGAGGACGACAGGTAAGTTAATGGGTTGAATAGTGGGACTTAATGAGTGATAAGACTTCTTGTGCTTACAGGTGGTGACTTGAAGAACCGCCAGGGGGGAAGCAAGATGTCGGAGCCTGGGAGCGAAGAAGCTGAACTGCTTACAGAAGGTGGTATGATCTGCATGATCCAGAGGTCTTGATGAGTCAGTCTGGGGGTGAGGATCCTGGATGGTGAGTGTGGTGGAGGGTGAGCAGGAATCTCTTAGTCAAACAAGCCGAGGGAACGAGGAGCCAGGAAGCTGCCAGCTGGAGCTTTGTCCGGAGAACTCAACTTTTAGGTTTGGAGGTGTCTTGGAACCAAAGAACAAACTGGAACTGCATCCAGGGTTCAGAAACAACCTGAGGAGGAGCACACAAGAAGGTAAGAAGTCTTTCTTAATCAAGCAAGGAATCAAGAGCATCGGGAAGCTAGCATTTTACCACTGCAGGTTAACGCTCAGGCATCGAAGTGCTGACAGCAGCCTCCTCTTATACTCCTCAGTGATTAAGCTCAATGCGATGCAGCTGTGACAGTTTCACCTCCACCATGCTCTGGCGTCACCTGGAGGTCAAGCAAAGTAAGTAGCAGGCAGACAGACAAAATCTCCCAGACCCCGAGATCATCCCCCAAAAAGAAGTGATTGGAAGAGAAGAATGGTAATCAGAGATCAATGAAGGATCACAGATAAAAGAACTGGGGACCCAAGAACGGTTCTCCGGACCGTAGCCCTCCCAGTCGACGAGGTACTGCCACCCACGACCCCGCCGACGGGAATCCACGATCCGTCGGACGGAATAGACGCGGTTCCCCTGGAAGTCCTGGGCGGATGGAGGGGGTTCGGCCGGAGGGCACAAAGTACTAGTAAGGACAGGTTTAATTTGTGACACATGGACTGTGGGGTGGATGCGAAAGCTAGAAGGCAAGCAGAGACGGACTGCTGAGGGACTGACAAGAGACTCAATTTCCTAAGGACCAATGAAGCGCGGGGTAAGTTTTCTGGACATGGATCGGAAAGGGATATCTCGGGAGGAGAGCCAAACCCTCTGACCCGGAGAGTACTGGGGTGCAGGTGTGCGTCTCTTATCCGCATAGAGTTTGTTCTGTGTAGCAGTTCGTTGGAGGGCTCTGACAGTGTTTAACCAAACCTGTTTGCAACGACGGATGTGGTGATGACCTGATGTGACTGAAATCTCTTTTTCGTCAGCAGGAAAGAGTGGTGGTTGATAAGCTAAGGAAACTTCGAAATGTGATAGCCCAGTAGCAGCGGAAATGTGGGCGTTGTGTGCGTACTCTACCCTAGGTAAGAACTTGCTCCAGTCAGAAGGGTTCCTGGATGTGAGGCATCTGAGGGTTGACTCAAGCTCTTGGTTCATGCGTTCAGTTTGTCCGGTTGACTGTGGGTGATTTTCAAATTTAGAGAAACTTTAGCTCCAAGAGCTGAACAAAACTGTCTCCAAACCTGAGAAATGCATTGGGGTTGCAGAAGACCGGCTGGTGGTTTATGGGTGGATTTGCTACGGGCGCAGATGGTACAGGCTAACATATTCCCTTACGCCGGCAGTAAGGCACTGCAAATCTTCCTCCAAATAAATATTATATAATCTTAAGGAAAAACAGACAATTACAATTAGGTACAGGCCTCTTGTCTTTCATTCCTTTCTGTTTTTTTAATTCTTTGATTTAATTTGTAATTTCAAACTGGTATATTTTGTGAAGAGAAACTAGCAAAATAATCGGTCCTGTGAAAAGAGAATGAAGGGTTAGAGAATGGGATTAGAGCATCCGTGTAAAACACAAGAACTATCAGCACTTTTCTCTGCTATATAACCAGGGTGGATAAAGGAAAGATGAACTTAAAAGTATATAGAAACTCACACGTATCACAATATGAGGCCACGCTACATCTGGTGAAGCATGGCACCACTAAGAAGCTTATGGAAATAATAGAAACAGAATAGGTCCTGGGAAGAAGATGCTCCACTGTAGCTGAAGGAGAAAGGGAGTGGTATTTACCAAGACAGTGGACTGTCCTGTACTCTTTTTACAGCAGAGCAGTGGCTGCCCTGAGTCAGGCTGTAGGAAGGAAAGTAGAGATTCTGTATCAATAGCAAGCTCAGATAAGCTCCTATAGAGGTGGGACAGAAAAGCATCAAGTGAGCATATTTTTAAGTTGCCTCAAGCTCCTCCTAAGTAATGTGATAAAGATTTTGTAAAAAAATAGTCCCAGGAAGGCCTACTTGGCTCATTTGACATTATCTTGAAAATCATTGGAACAACGCTGTTACACAAGTGATGTGTAGCCTGTAGAGGGAGAAAGGAGTAATAAAACAAAGCTCTAAATCGGCTACTTATGCTGAACTTTTTTTTCTTTAAGGCAGAAATATCTGCTGTTTAAGTAGCTAGATTCACTGGAGCTGACTATTTTCTCAAGGTATTAGCTGTCATATCCACAGGGCTGTGTGGGTGTTAGCGTGTGTGTGTGTATCTGGGTGGGTGTGTGTGTGTGGGTGTGGGGGGGGGGGGTCCTCCTCTGGTTGCAGGTATGCTCACAGTCAGGAGGAGCTTGAAGAGGAGCGAATTCCATGATGACAGATTCCTTTGGTTACATGAACATGAGTGGAAACCAGTTTTTAAGTTTGCACTCTTTTTCTGGATTCCAGTGCTCTGCCTCCTTACTCTCAGAGTTCATTAGAGAACTCACCCTCTCCTCCTTGAAAACCAATCATTCACTTGTATCAATAAAATGTTCAAACTTCTCTTTGGTGTCCGTAATTGTTGCTTGCACAAGGGTCTCAAACGAAACCATGGTTACCATTGTTATAGCATCATACCTACAACCATGTTCCAGTGTTGTAGAAGACTTCCCACATTTTTTCGGTACCAAATAAACCTCACTCATCAGTCCTCAATGACTATAAACCTGTTGCCCTGACATCCTACATCAAAAATGTTCTAGAGAGACTCCTGCTGGCCCACCTGAGTAAGCAGACAACCACGTCACGATCCCCTGCAGTTTATCATAGTGAAGTTGGTGTTGACACTATCACACCTGCTTTAACAATCCCACTGTCATCTGCAAAAAGCAGGCATCACTGTGAGGATTGTGTTATTTGATTTATCCAGCACATTTAACACAATTCAATTTGATTTGCTTTGTCAGAAACTCCAGAAGACTCAGGTGGAGGCCTCAATAATCGCGTGGATCAACGACTACCTGACAAACAGAGCACAGTTTGTGAGACTGAAGGGTTGTGTGTCTAACCAGGTAGTCAGCAGCACAGGAGCACCACAGGGGACTGTACTCTCACCATTCCTTTTCACTCTGTACACCTTAGACTTCCAGTACAAGACAGACTCTTGTCATTTGCAGAAATACTCAAATGTATCTGCAGGCGTAGGGTGTATCAGAGATGGACAAGCACCTGAGTAAAGAGAACTGGCGGACCTCTTTGTGACATAGCGTGGAAACAATCATCTCAACTTGAATGTGACAAAACAAAGGAAATTACTGTATACTTCAAGATACACAGAAACCAGTCAAATACTATTTTTATTATGAGACAAGAAGCAGGGGTGGTGAAGGAGTTTAAATACCTCATTGTTCTCCTTGATTGCAGACTGGACTGGATACGAAACAGTGAAGCTGTATACAAGAAGAGACAGAGCAGACTGTACTACTTTAGGAAGCCTCAGTCCTTCAGTAATGGTAGCAAGATGCTGCAGATCTTATCTTCTATAAGTCTATTGTCGCGGGGGGGGGATCATCTGATGGGAAAGCAGCATCAGAGCCAATGACGTAAAAAAGCTCAACAAGCTTATAAAAAGGTTGGCTCTGTTTTTGGGCCTGTTGTGGAGCTTCTGTAGGAGGATTGTCTGCTTAATTGACAACTCTGAGCATCCTCTTCTTGAGACTGTCATACAGTAAGAGGCTGTTTTCAGTCAGAGGGTTCTTCAGATCTCCTGTTATAATGACAGCTACACAGCAAATTGAAAAGTGCTAAATGTTTTGGTGTTAATAGACTTTGTGCAAAAGTAGAATAAATTTTAGAGTTACATTTAAATAATGTAACTCTGAAGTGTCAAATATTAGTTGTTAAAATCAAGTGTTTCTATATAAATCTGCAGGTGCTGCAATGGAAACATTAACTCTTTAACTCTGAACTCCCACAGAGGACTTGACACTGAAAGAGTAAATTCACCGACTCGGTCTCCAGCATCATAGGTTCCGACCGAAGCAGAAGAACATTTTGCTCTCCATTTTTCTGTATTTCTGACTTGTTTGCCACGCTTGGTAAGTAATTTTTTTCTTAGATGGTTTTAAGTATGTTTATTGATTTCTACTTATGGAGGTTTTTTGAGTCAAGACAAAGCTGTTTGATAAGCAGTAGCCACCTTGCTTGGTGAAAACATAATTCATTTGAGCTCACTGTAATTTAATGTTTGCGGGCAAATGCTATAGCGTTAAAAAAAGGCTTGTAGACGAATATTCAATGTATTTTTTGGCTAAACTCATCAAGTAAAAACAATGTTTATTGAAATGTTAGCATAAAAATATGGCGCCACCTGAACCCCCGGCTAACTGTGAAAACTAAAGTTTTGACTGTAACTACGGTTCTATGAATCCCGGATGACCGCCAGAGGCAGTGCTGCAAGCACTGAATGATCACTCTTACGCATGCGTAGGTCAAGAATTAATAACAACAAAGTCAACTGTGACCTACTGGTGACTCATATGAGTCTATGATGTCATGTGTCACTGGGAGGTCAGTCCTGATAAGCTTGTCGCGAGCACGTGGAAACTCAGGGACCGAGCGCTCTGGCTGTCATCCAGGATTCATTAGAACTGTAGTTACAGTCATAACTTTCGTTCTATTTCATCCATGCTTCAAGCAATGGATGATGAATATAAACAAGGTCCCGAGGGATCCAAAAAAAAAGAAACCCACAGGAATACAGCAACAACAACAGCACCAACCTCAGTGGAACGCAAAAGGTGGTTGCCACAGGACGCCCTGTGCGGTATGGGGCATGACCACTTACACCCTCTAGAACCTGGCAAGGTGCTTGCCGCAGTTCAGGAAGCTGCCTCACAAATGACCTACAGCAGCACCTCGGTGCTCATAGACAGTGTAACACCGGAGCCATCCGGGTCCCACTGATAACATGGCCCACAAACAGACAGAGCATGCAATCCTCCCACCCATCTTGCAGCAGCTATGGCCAACAGGAAGGCGGTCTTCAGGGAGAGCCACTTGAGATCCATCCCAGTATCGGGCTCAAATGGGGGAGACTGAAGGCTGCAAGCAACAGCGACAGATCCCACGCTGGGGCCACAGGGCACCTGGGAGGACACAAGCGCCTGGCTCCTCTCAGGGACAGCACAACATCCCCATTCCGGCCAACAAAGCAACCACTGAACCCAATGTGCCAGCAGAAAATGGCCACCACATACACCTTTAAGGTGGAACGGGATCGCCCCAGATCCAGCAACTGCTGAAGGAAGGCCAGCACATGGGAGACAGGACAATGCACAGGATCCAGTCCCCTACAATGGCGCCAGTCAGCAAAGACAGCCCACTTGGCACAATAGACAACCTGCGTGGATGGCACCCATGCGCCAGTAATGGTGCATCCCTCGCCCTCATAGTGGGAGAAGGCAGAGCCCCTGTAGAGGCCAAGGCCAAAGCTGCAGGCGGCTCAGATCGGGGTGAAGAATCTGGCCCCACAGCTTGGAGAGGAGATCCTGTCTTGAGGGGAGTCACACTGGCAAGCCAGGAAACCAGGTCATCGCCACCCAAAATGGGGCCACCAACAGAAGCCTGTGCCCCTCCTGAAGAACCCTCAGGAGCATCTGGAATTAGAAGGAGTTCTGGACCGCTCTGAGACTAGCAAGGGGTGGTGCTGCCCAGACCAGGAGCCAGCAGGTCAGGAACAGCAGTCACAGAGACCTGGACCCCCTTGATGATTTATATGAAAGCTTATCGATTTATATGTTAACAGTGTTGTCCGAGCGAACTAATACGTGTCCCCCAGCAACCCTGGAAGAAAGGCACGGAGCGCTGGGAACACAGCCAGCAGCTCCTGAGCACTGATATGTTCCCCTCACTCCCGTGGGGACCACACTCCCTGCTACCAGACGGCGATAGTACCGCCTTCCAAACCAGAAGAAGAGGAGCTTGCGCAGCCCCTGGAGGGTGAGACACGCACGCAGCTCTGACCACAAACTGCTCACAAGGCTAGCAGCAGCAAGCTTAGTGAAGTAGTGTGGTACACCAATAACAATCTATGCACGAGAAGTTGAAAATGGACTGAGCTCCAGGTGACACGTGACTCACATGAGCCACCGGTAGGTGAAGAGGTGACTTTGGCTACGTTCCCACTGCAGGTCTTAATGCTCAAATCCGAAAGCCATGTATTTTGTCAGCAGGTGCTGTGTGGGAAACGCGTGAATAAAAGGAAAGTGAATCTCAGAAAAAAACAGATTAGCCTGCACAGGCAGCCGCTCATCTTGCAAGATTTATCAAGGAATGCACCATTAGGACTTTTTGTAACCACATTTTATAACTAATGATTTTTGGTTTGTATTCTGCAGCAGTTTGTAGAAATGTAAGCCACAAGACAAAAATAGGAATGATGCAGTAAATCTAGTCATCTTTGGTGTATCTAACATTAAATCCCATGGTATCTATAGATATGAGATCTGAGAAACAAAGTCTCTAATGGCTTTGCTTTCTAAAGGATGTTAATCAGCAGATGTGGGGTCAGTACACACTCCTGGCCCCAGCAAACAGAAGAATGTGAATTTGAAACAGTTTATTGGCTTGCAACCATAGTCGTTATATGTCAACCAAACAGTTGAAAATAGAGTTTTGCTCACGCCTGACATGTGCCATTCAATTTTTAGAAAGGAGTCAGCCTCACTACTTTCGTGGAGAAAGTTGACACCAGGCAGCCATTCCTTCTCTGCATTGGTGAGCAAAAGAAGAACATTCAGAGGTTCTTCATTGTTGTGGACCAGAAAGCTATCCGCCTGTGATGCGCCAACATCAGTAGCCTCTTTTGATGGGCTATTCAAAGCACACTTTTTTTTTCAGCCCTTATAGGGTTTAAAGCTTTTCCTTTTTTTTTCACCTTCATTCAAACCACACCCTAAAAAAACCAATTGATGTTGGGAACACCAAAGAAAGCCCACGAGTCAAGGAGCTGAGAGCACCTCTACTGCGAGAACATTAAAATGCCCTAAGGTCCGCAAGCTTATAGGAGGGTTAAAAAGACAGTTTGACATTGTTCATAATGCTTTGGGTAAATCCCACCCACAAAACTTTTCAGCCTTTGTCAACTTTTTAAAATTTCTCACGTTTATATCCACCCAAAACATTTTTTGTTTAAAATGTGGGAGCGGGGATTTTTTTCTTTTTTTACTTAAAAATGGTTTCCCAAAAAAACATCTTCAAAATGTACATAGTCTTATCACAATTAACATGGGGGAAAACAAAACAGGAATTTTGAAAACTCTTTCTCAAGGAGCCCTATTGGGTGATGGGGCCCATCTACTTCTATGTCGAAATTTTCCACGTTTTTTACCCACACAGGATTTGGCTTTTTGGGCGTCGTCTTTTTCTAGCTGCTTTGCCCACATGCAGAAATACCTCGAAAACGGGAAAGGGTTTTTAAACCCAAGTTTTATCATGAAGTATTTGAATGCGGGAAAACAAGGAACTCCCCCGGGGCGGGCATGGAAAAAAGGTCAATGGAAAGTGGCAGAAAAAATTCAGGGTTGTTGATCTTGATATATTTTGCTTAACAAATTTTCTGATTTGAAGATCTTCCCGGGGGGGATAGAGGGGGGGCACCGGTGGGTTATCTTGGAGGGGGACAAAGGTGGAGGGGGAGCTAGGTTAGTTTTTTAGGGAGGGCCCGAGGAGCCCTTTAAAACCGGAATGCAGCCCAAATAAAAGAATAATCCGTGGGAAATTTTTCTTGCAAGGAGCGGGTCTGGGTTTTTCTGCATAAAACAGACTGGAAAGCGAAGCCCCAGGACTGGGGGTAACCTCGGAAGGAGGACACAAAAGGTAACTAAATCAATATAATCCCAAAAAATTTTGTTTTGGGGAGCTAGAGTTCCCTGTACAGGGTTGGACAAAGAAAATAAAAAAAAAAAAAAAACCCCCGTCCCTTGGGAGTGTGGGGGGGTTTTCATGGCTAAATTGGGCCAGCCTTGGGAGCCAGTCTTTCATTGATTTTACAATTGCACCAGTAAAGCAACTGTGAAGGGTTTAATTAGCAGGGGGAAAAGCACAGTTTTTGTCAAATAAATTTAAATGCACAAAAACATTATGGGTGAAATACCCGGGGGTTTTTAAAGAGGAAAATTGTTGGGTCAGTCTTGCTGGCGCTCTGTGCCAAAACAAACAAGTCTTTGTTATGTAAACAAAAAGCCACGGTAAAACCGGGGAATGTCAGCATAACCACCAAGAAAGGGCGAACCAAAAATCCAAAAAGGATTTAAATGTGGACGCAAAGGAAGCTGTCTGAAAGGGATTTTTGGTGCTAAACCCCCATTTTTAAACCAAAAAACCCAAAAACCCCCTTGGGGTGCCCCAAATCACGGCAGAATTAAAATGTGCACCCCAACTCTCCTGTTTTCCCCCGAACAGTCCGCGGGAGCTTTTCCCCAAAGGGGCAAAATCCCTGGCCGGGGGTGCTATAAACCCAAACCTTTGGTCACTCATCCCAAAGCCAAAAAGTCGGTTTCAATGGTGCAAAAAGCCCAAAAACTTGGGGTGTGGGGCAATGGAAAATGTATTGTTTTTCCCGATGAGTCCACCTTTACTGTTTTCCCCCACATCTGGGGGAGTTTTTGGGGGTGGAAAGCCCCAAAGAAGCGTAAAAACCCAGCTGTTGCATGCCCGAGTGAAGCATTTGGGGGTTTATCAGGATGGTTTTGGCTTTCCATATGATGGGATTTCCCCTTTGGCCCCCAATTTCTTGTGCTGGATGGGCGCGTCCCTACCAAGGCCTTTTCCCAACCATTCTTGAGGACCATGTGCATTTCCCCCTTTTTTCAAACATTTTTATCCTGAAGGGGGTGCAGTGTATTTAGGAAAGACAATGCACCAATCCCCCCCCAAAAGACTGGGTGACAAAAATTGGGTTTGAAAAACCCTGAAAGGGGAAGTTGAACATCTCCCAGGGCCCCGCCCGTCACCGATCTAAAATTATTGACCCCTTTTTTGGGGTGGTTTTGGGGGGGAGCGAGTCAGGGAAAAGTTTTTCCCCCACCAGTACACGGAGTACCTGGGGGCCCCTTCCCGCAAGAAAATGGCTTTAAAAACTCTCTGACCACTGTGGGGGAGGCTTGTATATTCATTCCCAAAACCCCAATTTACGCTGTATTTGGGGCCCCAAAAGGAGGCCCTACCCATACTAATAAATTATTGGGGGTCTAAAACCATTTTTTCAGGTTTTTTTGTCCCCCCCCTTTGGGGAACACTCCCGGGACGGATTTTTGGGGCTTTTTGCTCCTCCCTATGAGGCGATGGAGAAAACCTGTGGGCTCAGCTCCTACCAAAAGGGGGGTTTTGGTCCAAACTAGAGGTGGAAAGTGGTTAGTAGCAGGTAAAACAGGTGGACAGAAAAACTCCTAGAACTCCGACAGTTGGAATGTGTGGATCTATTGTTGCTCACTTACAAGCTTCTGGTCTTTCCGAATGTGCTGTTCAAACAATAATTTGTTCTGTCGAGGACGTTGTCAGTGATGTTCAGAGTCAGAGGCAGAACTCCAAACATTTCCCCTTTATAGTAAAGAATCTGGGATTAACCAATTATATAACCCTTTTTCAAAATTTAACACTGAGAAAAAAAGTCAGAAATATTATAATGGAAAATGGCAAATAGTTGAGCCTAAAGAATTTGTATTTGGTGTAAGATTGGATACACATAGACACAGAACTACAGGTGTATGTACACATCTTAGGTACAGTAAATTCAGTTTTCAAGAATAAGGAAATTAGAGAGTGATTTTTGCATAAGAAACAAAGACAGCCAGGGTTAAACACAGACATTAATGATGAATTATATTTCCAAAACCATCCTTTGTTTTCAACTCAACAGAAATATGCTTTGCAGATTATGCTGTATTATGATGATTTCGAAACAGCTTACCCATTGGGTTCCAAGAAATGGATGCACCAACTTGGCTGAATATATTTCACTTTAAAAAACCTTCCACAAAAGGTAACTCTGTGCTGATGAATGTACATCTAGCTGCTCTTTTCTACACTGAAGACTTGAAGGAATATGGTTTTTAAGAAATACTAAAGCCTCTGATTGATGACTTGAAAATTTTAGAAACCAAAGGAATTATTCGAAAAAAGGCCCAGCAGAGACTGTACTTCCTGAGGCAACTCAAGAAGTACAACCTTCAACAGGAGCTGCTGGTCATCTTCTAAACTGCCATCATTCAGTCTGTCCTGTCTTCATCCATCTCCGTGTGGTTCGGTTCATCCACAAAACAGGACAGGTCCAGACTGCAACGAATAATCAGGACTGCAGAGAGAATCATCAGGGCTGACCTTCCCTCCATCCGGGACTTATACAGGGTCAGGAAAAGAGCTGCTAAAATCTCTGCAGATCCCACACACCCTGCACATAAACTGTTTAGAGTTCTGCCTTCAGGCCGACGCTACAGAGCGCTTTTCACTAAAACCAGCCGCCACAGAGGCAGTTTCTTCCCCAGGCTGTTTCTCTGTTGAACATTCAATAGAGTACAAAACAACAGCAGACAGATGTTGCAAATGCACCTTTTTATTTATATATGTGTATATTTGTACATTGTAAATATGTATATTCTGTAGTCCAAAAACAAAAAAGCAAAGTGTCAAATTCCTTGTTTGTATGTACAAACTTGGCAATAAAGCTGATTCAGATTCTGATTCTGATTCTGATTCTGAATTATGCTTCCATTTAGTAAAGAGCCAGTGGTTGGTTCTGTTATTCAAGTAACAGGAGACAACCTTGCTTTACATGGCTTATTAGGTTTTGTTGAATCGTTTAGTGCACTGACAATTACGCAGTTGATATGATGCACGATTTATTGTAAGGGGTTGTGAGGTAAGAGCTCAAACGTTTCATTCAGTATATGATCAAAAATGGCTTCATCTCCTTTAGTACATTACTAGAAAGGATACAGAGTTAAATAATGGTTTTGTAGAGCGTAAAAATAAACCAAGTGGGTTAAAGATAGATGATAGCAGCAAGCACTTAGGTTTAAACGCCATTCAGTCATTATGCATCCACTGCAGTACTCTACTCAATTGTCCAGACATTGAGCGAGACAATAAGTTCTCCTGTTGTTGCAGATCGTTGATATTGTGTTGTCCTCAGTCCTTACTGATGGCATGATATGGTATCCGAAACATCTGATCTGTGAACACCACAACATGTTTAAGAACGTGTACCCTGATAGAAAATTAATTGTAAACACCAATTAATGATTCACTATCCACGGTGTATAAAGAAAATCGGCCCTATTTTCCATATATGGTGTATGCATTTTAAAGCAAAGCACATCTTTTTAAAAAGTCTGAAAAAACTTTTAAAACCTTACAAAATCTCTAATAAAGCAACATCAGCATCAAATGGGCTTCTACTACGAAAACTATAGTTTTAAAAGATTTGAGCTTGGTCCTTTTAAAATGAAGACCAGCTGATAGCTTGGAAGGTGGACATCTATTTTGTGAGATATTAAATATGGATTCATGCTCAAATGTCTCAGCTACAAATCGGGTAAGAAATTATGGCAATGAATACCGGGTTGGCCTGTTATGTACTGGAATGTCCAACAATCTACCTGTGTTTAAGAAAATCATAATCATAATACATGAACAACATGCATTCATTATAGGCTGTACTGTCAATACCTTGTACTTGATGAACACTTTCATGAGTATTGTACTGAGGGAAAAAAATTACACATTTTAGCATTATCTGGAGGATAGGTCTTATGAAGTTGAAAATTTCATATGAGAGAGTTAATATTTCAACACCAACTTGGTGTTAGTAAGTGTAAAATTATCAACTCCAGGCAGATTTGGTATTTGACACCAAATTACAGTTAAGGTACCAACTCTTCAAAAAGAGTTAAATTAACACTATCTGATGTGGACCCATATAGACACTTAAATAGTGCTGAAATCGAATCTGACAGTGTTGATTTGGGTATGCTGGATTTGTTTTGGACAGGAGACAAAAACTCTTTGAAGAAACTTGCATAAAATGAGTAACATATAATTTCACATTTGGATTTAAAAAGTATTTTTGAACAGAGCTGAACACAATTCCATAAACAAAGAATCTGTGAAACTCTTTAATAAATGTCACTTTACCTTGTGATTAAGCCATTATAATTGGTTCATCCAACAGAATCACTAAGCAGTAGTTTCTATCAGAGTCCACTAGAGGTCAGGATAACAAAATTCTAGAGACCTTAAAGACCTATTCTCCATTTCCTCATGCAGATCCCTGCAGATATTTCTTTATTAAAAATGCTTTTTTCTATTAAAAAGCAAAATATTATGAAACGTTGCGCTTTTACACTGGCAATTATAATTCACTAAACTTCAAACAAACACAAGCAAGAAAACTGGGCTCGTCCGGGATTTGAACCCGGGACCTCTCGCACCCAAAGCGAGAATCATACCCCTAGACCAACGAGCCAGATGTAGATTGTGTGTCCACTTGTAGTTTTTCTGTCTACACATATCTCTCCTTCCTGCGTCTGGTACACCTATTACAGCCATGTCCTCTTGTACATCATCCATAAGTCTCCTCTTTGGTCTTCCTCTAGGCCTCCTGCCTGGTAGTTCCAGCCCCCGCATCCTTCTACCGAAGCCGACCCTTTATCTCCAACACACCTGGCAGCTGTCTCTCTGCTGACATATACTGTATATTATTATTACTCAATTCAATTCAAAAATACTTTGTTAATCCCAAAGGGAAACTAAATGTTGTTGTAGCTCATAGCATGCAGGTTTCTTTAAAGAGCCGTTGTAGATGCTGATGGCTGTGGGCAGGAAGGATCTCCTGTAGCGGTCAGGATTACAGCAGATCTGGAGAAGCCTCTGACTGAAGCCTCTGTTGTTGTAGACAGTTTCATGAAGAGGATGCTCAGGGTTCTCCATAATGTTCACATATTTTTGACATCAGACAATATCCAAGCTTTTTCTCATAAATATGTAAAATTAACCTACAAATTTCTGAAGTTTTGTTAGATTTATTGTTAGAAACCCGTTGTTTAGACTTTTTTTTTTTTACTCTTGAGTGGCCACATTATTTTCTTTATCCTACTAATATAGGAATATCGCAAAATAGTAAATCATATATATTTATTTCTTTTCGCTAAATGCATCAGAACAAAAAAGTCCCACCAGCTTTGGTTTGGCAGCATAAAGCAGGTTCTATACATTCAACTTAATTTTAAACGTTTCTCCTTTTGGACAACTGAACAGGCACTACAGTCTGGAAAGGAAAAGATTTTCATATACACTATTTTCTTTTTCAAAATATTAAATACCGAACTCAAAATCAATACCATGTATAAATCATGTAAATAAAACAAATCTTCCCATTCGTGTTCCTCTTTATTAGTATGACAGCAGACATGTTTGCATTATAATGTGCTTCTGGCTGATTTTTGTCCGAGGTAGCAGCGGACGGTAAGATCCGAGCTAACGGTACCGAGCTGTGACTGCGCTCTCCTCTCTCTCCTGGTGCATTGTGGTCTGTGCTAGAGGAAGCCGCTGCACCGGAATCTGAAGAATTTGAGGTGTCCGCCAAGTCTAGGTTTCGTCGGCAGCTCGTCTTCCCTCTCCTGGTACATCCATCTTATTCTTCACCACCCTCCTTGCTGGCACACTGTAAGCTAAAACCACACTGTTCGGCTCTTCATCTTTTATTTATCATCGAGTTTCCCGGCGCGGCGTTAATCTCGGCTTGGCTAGTAAACGTACGACGCTAACATTAGCTGTTAGAGTTAACATCCTGCACCAGAGGCTACGCGGCTACCTAACCTCGCTTGACGCAGTGCTGAGCCGAGCGGTTTAATAAAGAGTTAGCATGGGTTGTTAGTTTGGTAAACATGGTTTATCTGCCCGACTAACTTTTGTTAATATGAATAAATAGCTGGGGGCTAATTACCCAGCTAATTTCGGTGCGTATTACATCACTAGCTAGCTAGACTAAATTAGCCAACTTTAAATTAGCTCAAACCCCTAAATAAACAAAAACAAAAGTATTTAACAGTTCGTTATAAAAAGTAAATGTCACTTTAAGGTAGATAGATTGATTGCATTTGATTCTGGATGTGGGTGTGTTTCAGTTCATTAGGACTGTTCTTGATACAGTACACTAGATTGCAGTAATCGGATACAAAGAAAACCTAATAAAGCAAATTACAGCGATAGGTGGATTAATTTAAGAGGCATATCTCAGTTTCTCAGGCTTAAAGTCATAGTGCGGAATGAGGACGTCGCTGTAATGAAGGGAAACAGCTTTTTGTGGTGAGATGCAGAACTCTCACAAGTCATTCTGAGCACAAAGTAGACTTCCTGTCTCTCATACCCTCACTGAAGCCTTTATGTGACATGAATAACTTGCACGGCAGGAAATCAAGCGGGTAAAATGTGAAGATGCATGTCTAGCACTGATAGTGATCCAGTCGCTTTGTTCTTTAAGAAGTCTCATTTTTTCAGATCTGTCAAGGAAAAAGGAAAATGTCTCAGGCGGACAAAATGAAGGTGAGCTGTTGATATATTAAGACTTGTATCTCATGACCTCATAAGGTGCGAGGCATTGTCAGATTCCCATTTCTTGTGATTCTCTGCTCTGCTTCATGGGTAGGTAAACTGATACAGCACTTTCTTGTGCCTAATATGAGAGGTTGTTAGATGTTCAGATTGTTAAATTATGTCTAGGTGGTGCAAGTCTTTTGACGGACAGATCTAAGTACTGTTGTTTAAGAGCCTTCATAACGGATCTTTTATAATAAAAGGATTAGAGCAGCACCGATAAGAGATTTCTTGGCCAGTTTCCAATGACCGATTTCATAAAGCTTAGAGCTGCCAGTACCAATATTACTGATTTCTCTTTAACAAATACCAAGAAAAAATGTTCTGTTTGCTGTATAATTAAAAAAAATATATGTTGTTAGTCTTAAAAATAAAATATTTATATTAGAATGACAAGATTGTTTCCCAATTGTAGCTCAAAGTTACACAGCTATCTCTCGCTGCGTTACTGAAAATCTACAAATACAGCAAAACCCTGCAGGTAAATAGACCTCAAATAACACAAATTCCAGTAGATCTGTTTACTGCTTTACAACACAGTGTAGCTATTTATTGTTCATTGTGTAGGCCTTGTAAATGGCTCTAATCAAACTTAGAACAATAATGTAAAAGCACAAAGTACAGCCCGGTAGCCATGTGTGGCCCTTGGAATGATTTTGTGTGCCCCCTATCTGCAATTTAAGAGTAGTATCAATTTTTCATGATTGAGACAAATGAACGCTCTTTAAAAAAAGATTTTTGGAGCGAGTGACACATATCCCATTCTTGTTGCTGGGAAGACGAAACAAATTTTTAGTCCAAAAACATAGGACATCGGAGGCCTGGCTTTAAATGAGGAAAATTCAGTAAGACTCATTTTTTTTTGTGTTTCGTATCAACAAAGATGTAGGGATAATATTCAACTAAGACCACTTTCTTTGTTTTATTAAAATGTTGCATGATCCAATCCATTTTAGTTATAACACACATTTAAAAGCAAAATGTTTAAACTAAAGTGCTGTAGAGTACTAAAAGGTAAAATCAAGACACAAATAATAAAATTGTGAAATATAACCAAAAATAAAAACAAAGTAAAATCACAACAAACTGTAGCAAATAAAAGAAGAACAGACCACTGTGTCAAAGACCACTGAAAATACTTGTTTTCAAGAGATGATTAGTTTGTTAAAAAGGTAAAAATAAAATTCAGAATAAATTAATTTAAGTGGTTTAATCCAGGAAAAAGACATCTCGTTGAATCCATGTGTAATCCAGCATGTTGAGACAGAATTGGATTGAATTATAAATGTTCAGCTTCCTGTTATTAGCTGAAGTCTCACTCCAAAGGAGCAGGGTGAAGGAATAGCTGACATGCCTGTGTAGAAAACTCCCGTTTCTAGAAGATCCTTTCACCTTTTGTGCTTTGTCTGATCACCTTTTCAACCCCTTACTGATACTGAAAATAGCTTACTCAGTATAAACTTCTACACTGCAGAGTGTTGCTGTCAGGGTCAGCTGATAGTGTTTATTTACAGGTGGTTTACGACTGACTGGTCAAGCGTGAAATCTGCCTATGAAAGCTTAGAGTGAACTGTCGTCTTCTCTTTGTTTGTCTAGAAAGAATATGCTCTTTGATTTTATTTCTAGCTAGCAATAGACAGCTTAGTGAGTGGCTTGTCACTGTTGTGTTTGAAATGGTCTAATCTTAGCCTGATGGATCTGTGGAGTGTCTTTCGCAAACACAGCAGAGGTTCTAGTTTCTCTCCTTCTGTAAACACGTTTCTTCCATGAGCAGATATCTCCTCTACCCTTACAGTTGTTTTTGAATAGCCCCCGACGGTCCTAACTTTCTCCTCTCACCCCCCCCCAGCAGGGACAGTTCACCAACCCAGAGACCCCGGGATACGTTGGATTTGCCAACCTTCCGAATCAGGTTCATCGCAAGTCAGTCAAGAAAGGTTTTGAGTTCACCCTTATGGTTGTAGGTGAGTATATTATTACTTCTCATTGAGTGGAACTGGTTTTATTAAGTTTGAGTAGTGATAGTGAAATTTGAGCTTGTTAGTAATGGCTAACTCAGGGTGCTTTCACACTGCTGGTCCAGTCCAGGGATCAGTACAAGTGAAATTATTCACACCATTAGTTGGAGCGGTTTGCTTTCACACAGATTTTTAGACTGGACCAGACAAGGTCCTGCAGTTGCAATGGATTGTTTTAGGGGTGGTATTGCTCCGGTATCGCGGTGATCAAGAAGGAAAAAAAGCAGCAGAAGAAGACAGTCTGTCTCACTGGGGTTTCAGTTGTTACTTTGGTGTTCAAATGTAGTTGTGTGCTTGTGTAGCCTCACAAAACATTTTCAACCTCTTTCGTCTTCGGATTCACACTCTTACTGTGTTCTTCTACTCAAATGCGCTGCTTTTACGTGACATGGTATGGTACGCTCTGAACGGCACACATTCACACTGCAAGCGAACTGCTCCAGGGTTCAAGTAAACCGTGCCGTGACCAGCAGTTGTACCCGTTCCAGGGTACGGTTCTCTGATTCGTTTCAGGGTCAGGGATGGGTTCACAACAGCGTGATCTGCTCCAGGAACTGGACTCTGGCTCGGTAAAAAGTGTTCCAAAGGTTTGGTTTGAAAGCACTGATGGGAGTGCAAAGTCTTTTAACCGGACCTTATTTCGGCAGTTTTATCATATCTTCAGATCACATGAGTGTATCTGCTCAGCTGGGGTTAGCAGCGGTGTAAACCCCTGGTGTGTGTGACTGTGTGATTCTCTGTGATTGTTGGGAAAGGGGGGAGGGTAGAAACTTCCCTGAACATGGCTCATCCTTCTGCTTTAAAATAAACCAGTGAGGAATGCAGCCTGTGTTCCTCGGCGGACCGATTCACACAGAGGACAGTGAGGCCTCCTGGTCTTTTCCCTGCAAGAATACTCACTCCGTGCTTATTTAGACTGGGAATATGGATCATAGGCAAATAAGACTTTTCCTGTTTTATTTTTCTTCCTCACAAATGGCACTGATGGATTTACAGTGAAAACAAAAATGACCCAATGAAGACAACGTTTAATTTTTGTCTGCTGTAGTTAAACAGTTGTAGCAACACATCTTTCAATATGTTTCAGACATTTTGTTTCCAACTCTTAGTGAAGACTTTCTGTCCCAGCCTTGGTGGGAACCACAGGCCAAACGTTTCTGCGTAAAACACACAAGCTGTGTCACAGTGTCTTGACCCTTGTTTCTGTCTATTTAAGCCATTTGGGTCACTTATTGCTTATGTTCAATATGTTCACACGAAGGTAGAAATAATCAAATTATTAATAATAACTCCTCTAAAACTAGAAAAACGCAGACGTGGACAAATTAGTTGGAAGCTCTGGTAAAAATCCAACCTCCAAGTTGGGTACATTTTGTCAGTAAGGAAAAATCCAATGTAAAAATAAAAAAAAAGAAGTAACTGTTTTCAACTTTTCCATTAATGGCAACAGCTGTAATATAAATGTATCATTTTTTACAAACACTTTAGTTGTTGGAGTTAATCAGAGTTTCTATGAACTTCTAGTTGGGAATCCACGGCTCTTTGTTTCCCCTCAGAAATACAAAATGACAAAATGAGGCCCAGTTTTTTTAGTACTAGCATCCGACCACTAGGCTAGCCTTGTTTATCTTGCCACCATGCACAGCAAGCACAATGGTGAGGGAAGTTAAAAGAAACTCCAAAGCTCACTGTTGGAGTGAACTGCAGCATCTTCGGGTCATCAGGTCGCTATAATGACCAAGAGCTGCTACCTCCATATCAGCCCTTTGTTTAGGAGTGATGCCAGGAAAAAGTCTTTTCTGTTCCACCATCACAAATGTAACAATGGGGTTTGGCAAACAGTTTCAGCAACAGACACTCTAGCTGGGTTTGGTGTGAAACAAAGGGTGCATGTGTGGCTAAGCTCCTCATCCCCACTGTTAACACGGTGGACGATCTGTGATGCTGTAGGCCTGTTTCCCCCCCAAAGGTACACGAAGCCTGAAATGCTAGGAGATTTTAAATAAAATGGAGTGGACTCTTAACAGTAAACTGAAGTCGGGTCATCACTGGGTTTTTTAACAGGATAATGAAGCAAAACATGTGGACACAGCAAAGGTTCACCAGACACAAAATCAACGTCCTTCTATGACATCTCTGTATAATAATAATCAGCTGGAGGATTTTGTAGGAAAGATTAGCATTCATTTAAGAAAAGTTTCCTGCCAATATACGTTGGGTAGGCAGAGGAATTCCTGTTTATTTGCAGCTTTTTAAGAATCTCTGCAGGTCATGTAGGGTAGCACGGATTTAAAGCATGTCATGTGTTTGAGTAAAGGTGAATCTGGGCTTGGAAAATCCACCTTGATCAACAGCCTCTTCCTTACTGATCTGTACCCTGAGAGAGTCATCCCCGGGGCAGCAGGTAAAACACACACACACACATTTTAATCCAACCTAAATCTGCAATAAAAATCAAAGCCTGCCTGTGTTGTCTCTGATAAATCCCTCTACCAGAAAAGATTGAGAGGACAGTTCAGATCGAAGCATCAACGGTGGAAATTGAGGAGAGAGGAGTGAAGCTCCGGCTCACAGTTGTAGATACTCCAGGATACGGAGATGCCATCAATAGCCAAGACTGGTAGCAAATCATTTTGAGATGCAGTCTAATGAGTAGATTCGTGGCACTGAAATTTTAGCCATGCTTTGTTTAGATTTTATTGCTAATGACGCTGAGTTTTCTAAATTTGATCTAGTTTTAGCACCATTATCGCCTACATCGATGACCAGTTTGAGCGCTACCTCCACGATGAAAGTGGCCTAAACCGCAGACACATTGTTGACAACAGAGTTCACTGCTGCTTCTACTTCATCTCCCCTCTGGGCCATGGGTGTGTGCCTCCATTTACACCTACACACATGCTAAAACTGCTAATGTTAGAGTAAACACATCATTTTTCACCAGTCTTTACAGATTTAATTTGTGTCTTCATTTCCTGTCCAAACCAGCCTGAAACCTCTGGATGTCCAGTTCATGAAGGCCATCCACAACAAGGTGAACGTGGTTCCCGTCATCGCCAAGGCTGACACGCTCACCCTCAGAGAGAGGGAGAGGCTGAAGCGCAGGGTAAGTGGTAAAAAGAGTTCACCGTTGTTCCAGTTCCAGACTCACCATTACAGCGGCCTTAATGTGGGACTTATATTTGGAATGGCTTCACAACTGTTTCTTTTTCCTCTTTAATATTGCACAGATTCTTGATGAGATTGATGAGCACGGTATCAAGATCTATCACCTTCCTGATGCTGAGTCAGATGAAGATGAAGACTTCAAAGAGCAGACCAGAATCCTTAAGGTGTCTTTCTCCATCCTCTACAACACTGCATTCAGTACTAATGTCCTAATATTTTATTTCAGTTCATCAACCGTTACATTTGTAATATGAACCGCTACTCCTCTTATTCAGGCTAGCATCCCATTTGCGGTGGTGGGGTCCAACCAGCAGATTGAGGCCAAAGGAAAGAAGGTCAGGGGCCGGCTGTACCCGTGGGGTGTGGTAGAAGTGGAGAACCCAGAACACAATGATTTCCTGAAGCTGCGAACCATGCTGATGTAAGAGAACAAAACGCTAGAGAGGTAGATCTGTTAAAACACCCTCTGCAGTGGAGACCGTGTTAGGGCGGATTAATTCAAGAAGGGGGAACATTGTCATCTGAATTCTGGTTCTTACAAAATAAATGATCAGGATACTGTCCAATAAAGAGTCATTTCTAAATACAATCTGGGACAGCTTAGCAGTTACTGCTTGAAGCTTAGCTCTTCTTCTAAAGGTGACTGGAGCTTTAGGAGTGTTTCTCACAGCAGGAACCTTTTCCAGGAAGCAGTGTTGTTTTCTGGGTCACCCCCCTTGGTTTCCACTGCATTTGTCACGGTAAAACCGATTAAAAGGCTACAAAGTTAATGCAGAAAACAGCACTGGTATGTTAGGTAGTGCTTTCTAAATCACCCCGGACCAATGAGGAGGGTACTAGACATGACATTTAATTTAAATCCGATACTTTTGCTTTTGACTGCCTGTCAAGGCTGAGGAAGTGATCTAGTCAAAATGTAATACTTCAGGGATTCAGACCTTTTTAATTTGCTTTTGAGTTCTGAGGCATGCTGCTGGTTGTGTGTCTGCAATGCTCTTTTAGGATACGCCACACCAGCTAAATTTGGTAAACATCCCTTAATGTACAGTGTTGACTTGCATCTGGTTTTTCTGACTGTCACCCCTGTCCAAGAATCTGAGAGGAATGTCTTTATTGGGTTGATTTCAACCCTTTTTTACAGTGCTTGAACTCTTTAAACATGTATCTCTGCTTGTAAAACCAAATAACTGGAGTCCAACATGGGTGTTTGTTGTGATTATAGAGCTTTGTTTTATGAAATTGAGAACCTCTGTCTGCTGAAGGCTGTGGCCGCATCCATAGTCTTTATCAAACACAAAAAAACGGTGCATCCAGTAAAATAAGGCAGGGTTGAACTTCTGCTTTGCTCTGGATCTGAACCACTTGTGTGAAGACGTCCTTATATCCTTAACAAATTCTTGTTATGAGACAAAAATGACATTTAGTGTTCGTAATTTATTAAATTGCATACTGCATTCAAATGAGTTGGCAAGATGAAAAAACCTGCTCAGTTTACCTGATAACTATAACCTTAGGAATATGTTTTCTGATCCTGTGTTTTTCTTTTGTTGGGCCTGTTGTGGCAGCATAGGCACACAGTATGGTGGTTCCGGCTGCCTTGCAGTGTCAGTAGCATAGAGCTATTTAAAAGGGAAAGAAGACATTTGTGCTGTTGCACAGTTGAATCCGTTGACTTCGTTGTACTGCAGCTATGAAGGAACAAAGATGAGAAAGGACGGTGAAGCCTCTGTTTCTGCCTTTCAGTGTCTAATTCTGTGTAAATGTCTGTGAAACCGATAACATGGTTGTTTTTTTCACTGCCTCCACAGAACCCACATGCAGGATCTACAGGAAGTAACCCAGGACCTGCACTATGAGAACTTCCGCTCAGATCGCCTCAAACGGGGTGGCAGGTTGTCCTCCCATGGTTACGTTCTGCCTCTGTCTCCTGCGTATGTACTTGTCTGCCTGCTTGCTCTGTCACCACCTTCCCCACTTTGAAACAGCAAACCCCCATTTATAATATGTAAGGGTCATAGATGCCATGTGCAGCGGTGTTGGATAGGTGTTAAATATAGCAGGCACATACACACATAAAACCTGCAGCATACGAAACTAAAGGAAGCTGTGTTACCTCTGACAGGACATTTTGCATGGTAACTACATCCATTTTCCTGTGGTAGCAGTACGTAGCAGTATGTAGAGCCGATGCTAGGAGTTGTAGATTTTTCAAGAATCCGTTCTGTTGAGTTCAAAGCATGTGTAGGTAGAGTATCTTTAGTGATTAGAAACAGGATTAGTGTGTGCCATGTAACATGGTTTGGTTATATCATGATTTAACCCCTAAACTAGATGAAGCCAGACTGTTTAGATCTGTGTTCTAAAGTCAACCCCAGGGAGTGGTTTTGCTGTCGTCCGACTGCTTCGCCATCTGTCCGATGATGGCTGTGCTGTCTCAGATTTGTGGCCAGGGGGAGGTAATGTTTTTATTATTAGGGGAGACAAGCTGTTCCTCTGACCTTTGCACTAACTACTGCCTCTTAGGAATCTTCCTGCTTTTTTAGATATCTGTAGTAGAGGCAAACATTCCATCCAGAGCCATTTATGTGCAACCAACTAACCCACTAACTATTTTCCCTTTCTCAATGTGGCTTTTGTCATGCTTCCCTAATGCTGCTTAAAACAGTGTGCCTTACATGCAAACATAGTTTTTCTGAGCTGACTCTGGGTTATAAATAATTGCACAAAGCGAACAGCACCATATTAACCTCCCTGACTGCTTTTAAATGATTGCATATTTGTTGGGTGTTCATAAGAAACATTACAGGTTGGTAATGCAGCAAGCAGTGACATCCAAACTGACTAAAACTGTTTTAACGTTGACAGGAAGGCACCGGAGCCGGAGGAGATGGACAAGGACATGATTCTGCAGGAGAAGGAGGCTGAGGTCAGATCCTGCAGACAATATGTTTGGTCTCTTAATGAAATGCATTTTCATCCAGCATCCATGTCAGTTAGCCACATTTTTAGATTTGCAATATCTTTTGTGAATACACTCATCCTAACATTCAAATAAGGAATAAGTGGCAGAACTGATTTCCAGTGTTTTTAAAACAAATCCTGACCAGACTTACCATAATAAAGAAGTATTCCTTTAGAGCCAGTGGGAAACTAAAATATGTATAACATGTAGAGAATGTAGCTCCTTACCTTAACTCTGAGATTTCCCAAAGGTTGCCAACATTTCCAAATCCAGCACATTCCATTACAGACAGATAATGAAAGCTCAAAAGGATGAAGCTGAGCAACTTTTCTGTACTCTGTTCTACTCCTTCCTGTTATCAGCTTAACTTCTCTCTCTCTTGCGACCTGATTGAAGCACTGACTTCTCTCATATAGTGTAAAATACAGTTTCCTTTTGAATAGTTTCTTACATCTCCGTGCTTCCTCACTGATACTGAAAATGGCTAACATGTCCTATTCACTCAGTAAAAATGTCCACACTGAAGAGTGTTGCTGTCAACACTATTAAGTAGCGCTGAGTTTGACTCTTTGACTAATCGGATTTGGATTTCTAAGTTTCCGACTGGCTGGTCACATGTCTTGGCTGATCAAGTGGAAAATCAAACGATTCTGTGAACGAGTCATTTTTTGGGGGCTTTTTGTCCAAACACCAATAGATCATGTATTTCATGACATGTTTATATCAGGAAGGCATCTTTGATGGATTCGATACACAGTTTGCACCTTGCATTAAGTGCAGATTCCCTGTCATACATATGGATGTTCTGTCATACAGCTGAGAAGAATGCAGGAGATGATCGCCAAGATGCAGGCCCAAATGCTGAATAAAGGAGAGGGAGATGGTCAACATGTGTAAAAACAACAATCACCAAACATCATCTTTGGTAAGCATGTGTAAGTATGTGCTGTCCAGTTTTAACATGGCTAACAGGTTTTTGCTCCAATAATGATGTGTTCTTCATTCTCTCCCTGTAGGTGTTTAAGTGACTGATTTCTACCGAAGACCAACTGACCCCTAACGGTTGCCACTTTGTTACCTTTTAGTTCCACATAGGACCTGAACTCATTTTTTTACATTTAGTTAGGTATATTCTGTGTTATGTTTATATATTTACACATAAAGGTTCATTTTCTTATTTTTTTAAATCTTTTTTTTTTTAACTATACTTATATGAAGTCAAGTCATCCATCTACTAAGGTGGTGGCACACGTTTTACTGGGATGTTCTGTTACATTTATTTAATTTTGATTCATACTGTTCAGAAAGCCAAAGTATTGGGACATCTGTTCAGTGGTTTGTGAAAAATAATTGGGAGATCCAACTATGGTGAGATCTATAGAAAATGGTTAAACCCCCACTCTTTAACCTGTTGTTACACAGATATGAAATTAAATGTATGGAGGACCTCTGCTGTTCAGTGTTGTTACCCAGTTTAGAATCATGCAGCCTTCAACCTCATCAGGTAAAAGTTCAAGGTAATTTTGTTGAGGTCAGGTCGATCCTGACCTATTTTACCCAGTAGTGCTGTTCTCAGATCAGTGTAGCCATATAAAACTGCCTTTCACTGTGGTTTAGCTCTTAGAGCTGAGAAGCCTCAGTTTAGCTAACAGTCTTCCTGTGCACCTGACTATCACAGGATGGAGCACTGAGGCGTGACGCCGGTTTGGTGCTTTAAACTAACTGGGTGCATTTACTCCAGGTAGCGTTTCCTTATTAAAGTGAAGTCATGCAACAGTAGCAGTGAGTGGGTCCCATGTTTGAATAATGCAGTGATTTGTGATAGTATAAGCATGACCTTCTCCCAACTGAGAAGAACTGTGCGGTTCTGTGGTCAGAGGATGACCCAATGAGATCAGTGTAGCCAATGTTCCCCAAACCAGCCAAAATGTGAGTTCTTGACATTCCTCTTTGTGCTGTTTCTACCCAAGGTTTTAAGTACCAAATATTGTTCTTAATGCATATATTATATACAAACTGTTTATTAAACTTTTAACAATCTCATTTGTAATGTGAATCTTTTAGCACTTTTAAAGTCGCTGAAATAATGCAAACAGAGGTGAAGCTATAGGGCATCTGTTTCCTATCAGGCTTGGGTAGGAAGTCTTTCTTCACCACAACAGGCCAGAGCAGCACCTGCTTAACTGTAGATGAGACCCCTATCAGCATATTTCCTGCTCCATCCTATGATCGCGATGTTTGAAGTTGGTAAAATGGAACAGAAAGGTCCCCTAGATGTATAACTACAAAGTGTGATGGTCTGTGCTTCCTTACCAACTATGGCCCCAAGATTAAATATGGCTGTCTTTATAACATACTGTAATGGCTGCAGTAAAGAAGAAGAAATATTTGCACTTGTTGGATTTGGGTATGGTTATTCCCACTTCAGAGGTAAATGGTACACAGCATCAGCCCATTCAGTTTATCCTGGGAGTTCTTGAGATTGCACTTGTCAGATGTTTCTGAAAACCAAAGATCATTGAGGTTGAAGAACATTATTTTGACCTGTTGGTGCTTCTTAGCTTCACACTGTTGATCTGTTTGTATTTACCTTGCAAATAAATAGTACCAAACAGAATTTCATGAGTGCCACCAGTATTGTACCAAAAATCATGGGAATACAACATTTTCAATTGCTGAGGTGTAGAAATACAACTCCCAGAAACCCAGCTGCTGCCAAGTCAAAGCACATGTTTAGTTGGTTTGGGCTAAGTGTTTACATAGCATCATTATGTCTGTCACTCATGAACAGATATCACTGTGTGTCTGGAAAATGTTCAAAATGCTTCACTTTTTCACTTCACTTTTAAATTAAAAGTAAACTAAATCATATGTACAGAAGTATTCGAAACCTTTGCCATGAAGCTCAGCTTAGGCTCAATCCTGTTCACATTTATCCTTGATGTTTCTGCCTATAAGTGGAGTCCACCTGTGGTAGATTCAGCTGATTGGACAGGATTTGGTCGGGCGCACACCTGTCTATATGCAGTCCCACAGTTGACGGTGCATGTCAGAGCACAAACCAAGCATGAAGACAAACAGTCTCTAGCCTCAGAAACAAGTGTGTCTCAAGGCACAAATCTGAAGAAGGGTACAGAAACATTTCTGCTGGTTTAAAGGTACAAATAAGCACAGTGGCCTCCATCATCCATAAATAGAGGAAGTGTAGAACCACTAGGGCGCTTCCTAGAGCTGGCTGTGCAGCTAAACTGAGCCATCATAGTAAAAGGCCCTTACTCAGGGAAGTGACCTAGAACCTGAGATCAGAGCTCCAGAGAGAGAACATTCCAGAAGGAAAACAGTCTGCAGCAATCCACCAATTAGGCCTATGAGTTAGAGTGGCCAGACTGCGAAACCAGGCACCACTTATAACGTGGCCATCACCATGCCTACAGTGAGGCATGGTGGTGGCAGGTGGCAACAAATAAAGGGTAGGTGCTAGGGTAGGAGTACCGTCCAGTAACCTATAGGACTCGGCAAGAGTCCAACGGAGCTAAACAGAGGGGAGACGGATGCTCTCCTTGGGGCTGATTGAAGACCAAGTCAAGTCAAGGTTATTTATATAGACCAGACCTGCTGCAGCATTCTGGACCATCTGCAGAGGTTTCCCAGCACAGTTAGGATAATGCAGTAGTCAACCACAGACTGCACCACAAGCTGGGTGAGGCACGGCCTGATCTTCATATTTAACAATTTGAAGCAGCACAATTGAACGACAGAGGCAACCTGATCTTTAAAAGGTCAGCTGATCATGATATCCAAACTTCTAAAGCAGCGTTTTTCAACCCTGACCCTCCAGGACAACTGCCCTCCATGTTTTAGATGTTTCTTTGCTTCAGTACACCTGACTTTAATTGATGGCTGATTAACATATTTCTTCTGATCTGCCATCATCTGAATCAGGTGTGTTAAAGCAGATTAATCTAAAAAATGCAGGGCAGTGTGCCTGGAGGATCAGGGTTAAAAACAACTGTTCTAGAGTCATCAGTAATAACTATTTGGAAGTCAATTACACCAAATACTGAGCTTACTGTATGAAGAGAGAGAACATTTCATTTTGTAAGATCAATATGTCACTTTTCAATGGGATTTCTGATAAGAGTAAAACTACATGTGGTGACAGAAGGTGGTTTCATAGTGCAAGACAATATTAAAGACAAGAGGTCCTTTTCAATAGACTTTATTATAGCAGATTTCTTCTCACACTAACAGGTATACACAGCGCTCTAAATGGCATGGCTTTTTTTTAGTGTTAAATACTCTCCGGTCATAAAGAAAAACTGTAAAAATATTTAATTGTAACTAATTATAAGATCTCTTTTGGGTGTAGACAGGAAAAAGTGGCAGTGGTACAACAGGTTGGAGGTGGTCTATTTGTGGTTGTGGTCCTTATCAGAGCAGTTGGGTCCAGGGAGATGGACAAAAATGAGGCAGGGTCACAATACATCCAGTAGGGGTTTCACCGTGAAGATGGAGTCGTGTTACCATTTAAAGTAAACCTGAAAGGAGAACAGGGATTATCAGGTTAAAGTTAGGTGTTATCTCTCTTTTGCAGCATCGCAGCTGATGCATCACCTGCACACTCTTTCCATCATGTGTGTAACGAGACGGTCAGAGATGCCTGGAAAGGACTCCTCTGCAAGGCTGAAGGCATTCTCCAGTTCCTCAATAGCTCCTACTCCACCACCGCTGGCCCGTCGCTTGTCCTTCAGCTGTTGGTGAAGGAAAATCTAATCAGAATCTCTTACCTTTGAATCTCCAAACAGTAAGCAGTTTAGCCACTAATTCATGGGAAACTTCAACTCATTTGATGGAAAAATCTTCTTCAAAGTAGGAATGGAATTACTGTTCACTAATTTAGCAAGTAACAAAAACAATCTAAAAAAAAAAATACAAGTTCTCCAAACGTTTTCTTTGGACTGGATCAGTGTCAGAGTAAGATGAGGTGAGGTTCCACTCAGGGTTTCTGGTGTCCCAAAGATGGTTCCTTCTGATTCGGTTTACCACAGCAGGTTAGGTTTTAAAAAAACAGACGAACCGTCCCAATAAATCAGTTATCATAGAAAATGCGAAATAAAAAAGGCAGATCACAGACAGTGGTAGTGTATTCAGAATGCACTGGAAAAACAGCTTGTTATTTTAGCCACTCAACCCAGTCTGTCCATTCTCCTCTGACATCAACAAGGCCTCTCTAGGCTCCCTTGATATTTTCTGTTCTTTGGACCATTCTCTGCAAGCCAAAGACATGGTTTTGTGTGAAAAACCAAGAAAAACAGCAGTTTCTATTGAACTCAGACGGGCACAAACGACCACACCAAAGTTTCTGAAATCCTCTTTCCTCCCCATTCTGATGCTGGTTTTGAACTTGAGCAAGTCGTTTTTACCACATTTAGATACACTGCGTTGCTGCTTATGTTAACAAGAAACTGACTAGGTGAGTATAAACAGGCTTGCATGATAGTCACCTAACTTGATCAAAACTAATTCTGCTTTTAGGTCGTTAGCTGATTCATTTGAAGAAAACCCAGTTCTCATGCTTCTGAAATATACTGAGACGTATCGGTTTTTTTTAAAAAAAAAAAAGGTAAATTTTCTTTTCTCCTCATGCTTTAATGATAAACAAGCAGCTACTTCTTTGTAACTTGTTTGCATGTCCCATCAATGAGGAGTGGGCACCGCCTGTGTGTGTGCAGAGTGTGAGCACTGTAAAAACACATGGCTGTACACCACGGATGTGGTCAACAATCAAAGGGAAAATAACATAAGAAGGTAATGGCTGCTTGGCAAATAAAACAGAAGAAAGGAGAAAATAATAAACCTAAAAGCAGCCAATGTGAAAACATTACGTCGCATAATAATAATAGTAAAGTGGCTGTTACACTTTAAAATGAACACTAAAGAAGGCATCTGACTCAGCTACAAACACAGCAGTACGTTCTTTGCAGTTTCTAGCTCCATATTTAAAAAAAAATGTTGCACAAGAAGGCCAAATTAAAAAACTCTGCTCTTTTTAGTTCCCCAGTGCACTGTACCATGTCACAAAGTCACCTGTTATAAGGTAGCAACAACTAACAAACACCCAGGGAAGGGTAAAGATCATGTCTTCACTAACAGTTTCACACAGTCTCCACCCATATCACTGCCGCCGACTGTAACAGCAACTGAAGTGACAGTGATGACGAGAACCATCAGCAGCAATATTTCTTAAAACAACAGAACAAACATACTAATGGAGCAGCACAATGCATGCTGGGAAATTCTGTTTAACCAAATCCAAAATGTTACAATACTTGGGCTGGATTACTCTACCCTGACAGAGATCTTTTAAAACATTTTCTTCTTCGTTACATCTTGTAATTAGTTACATTTTCCAGCAGTAGGATAATCTTTAGACTGAGTAAAGTGTAAAAACTGCAACACAGTGAGGCATTTCCCTTCTTTTTAAAGCACACCTAAACGTTTCAGATCAAACTAGTTTTAACATTAGACAAAGATAATCCAAGTAAAAAAAATGCAGTTTGCAAAGGATGAATTAATATACTGAACGAAAATAGCTTTCCAGATCAACCTGGCCCATTGTGAAAATATAACTTTCCCTCTTGTTAAATTAATAATTATCAGTGATTCACCACTTTTTGGTTAAAGTTAAGTACCCACAACCAGGCCTAGATACTTCCTGACCTGCTGAATCAAGAAAAGAACCTGTCTGACAACAGGAAGTAGACATTAAAAAAAAAAATGCCCAGATCTAAAGACATTAATAAGAAAAAAAAGTCTGGACAGGGTTGACAGAAAGAACTTGATGCAGAGAGACCCACATAGTGGTGGTAGTATGAAGTATGGGCTGCTTTGCTGCTTCAGGACCTGGACCATGAACCATGAATTCCGCTCTTTAGCGGAAAATCCTGAAGCAGAATGTGCTAGTATCAGATCATGACCTGAAGCTCAAGCACAGTCAGGTTAATAATCCAACAGGACAATAATTTAAGTCCACATCTAAATGACTAAAAAACTAAATGAAGGTTTGGTGTAGCCTTGTCAAAGTCAGGACTTAAATCCTATTGAGAAGCTGTGGCATGACCTTAAACAGGCTGTTTTAATATGGCTCAATTAAAAGAATTCTGCAACGTAGTGTGGGCCCACAGTTATGTTAAAGACTAAGGGGGCAAAAACCTTTCTTGTGGCAGTGTAATATTTGTATAACCTAAGCACCATTCAGCCAAACTTATTAGCTAAGCAGTCCCTAAGCCATAAACGTTTTTCTTTACACGTCTCATTACGGCCTGCAATTAGAAATCATGTGCTACTGCTTGGGTTATTTTTCCCAGTTAACATGTAAATATGTCAGTTAACAAGGTTAACTTTGGAAGTAGAACATATTTATGTCCAAAACTAGAAAATCAGTCAGATTAAAAACAAAATAAACCCTAATCATTTAAAGATTAAGGATTTTTGGTCAATTATGTCAATTAATTGCAGTTATGATAAGAAGAAAGAGTTTGACCTACCTCTCTGAAGATGGGCGTTACCAAAGCAGACAAGCATTGTGACTTAGGCTGTCGTTTCATAGAATCTCCGCACTGAAAAGAGGAGAAGAGGTGTTGGTCAAAAGCTGGCAACCTGACAGCGCCACTGTTTGTCTGTCCTGCACAGGTATGTCTCACCTCTGAATCGGGTTGTGGGTAGCCCTGCTGTAACTGGCTTATAGATTTGACTGTGGGGAAGTTCCACATGGGAGTTTGCTCAACATCCCCATCAGCATCCCTGTGGGATGGAGAAAAAGTGGAAGTTCAGCAAGAAGAGTACTGCAAAAAAGAAAATCGTTGTATATGGACTCTAAAACATGTCATTTGCTCAAAGAACAACCCACTCAGGGCAGCAGTTAAGCCAAAACTGTACAGAAAATATAGACATTTTACATTTAAGATGAAAAACATTCTTTGTCTGTAAATATACGCTATCCAGAACTCCTCAAGTGGCATAGCTTTATCTTTACCTGGTTCAAATTCTGTACAAAATCTGCTATTAAGCACCTTTTGCTATCTGATTATTAATTGATTAATTGAAAAAAAAATAGTAGTAATAGCTAGATTATCTGATCAGCAAAATAATCGTTTGTTGCACTCCTATAATTTACAGGCAGCATGTTGGTATTTGGAAATCCTGATGAGTCACGGTGCATTTACAAATCCTCCTATTTTTGTAAAGCGTTATTTTGCTGTGAATAAATGAGTTATGCTGAAACTAACATATCTGAGTCATCAGAGCTGGATTCCTCCCCGTGTCCCTCAGATTTCCAGCGGCGATAACGGTCTATCAGCTCCGTCAGATAGGCTGTCTTCTTGGTGTGACGAGTTATAAACTTATGCTTCAGGAGCTCTTTAGCGGTGGGCCTCTGGGCAGAGCAGGAAGACAAACAGAAGCAACATGTAAGAATCACAGCCTAACAGCACTGTAAATCTCTCTTTTCTTAGTTTAAAGATCATGATGGAAAGTGATCTTTATTTAGTTTTATCTCTGCCATCAGCAAATGCAAACGGATGCAGTTGTTATACTTACAAAACGTGGGTCTTTATTTAGGCAGGCCTCCACAAACTCTTTAAAGGGTTTACTGTAGAGGCCTTCCAATGTGGGGGGAGGGTTTTTGGGGATGAGAAACAGGACCCTCATAGGGTGTAGTTCTGAGTTGGGTGGTTCTCCTTTAGCCAACTCAATTGCAGTTATTCCCAGGGACCAGATATCTGCCTGAAAGTGAGAAAGAACATTCATGTAACATGGGTTGATTTTCACAGACGCTCTGCAACTATGAACAAGATTTAACATCTGAACATACAAAACCACCTCATTAAATTATTTAGACTTCTTGAATGTTTTTCAACACTTCAACTACAAGCTTTGTTATATTTTCTTGGATTTTTATGCAATAAATATACACAAAGTAGAAGTAAATGAGGCAAGGCTTTAACATGCTCTGCAAGAAAAATCTGAAGAGTGTGGTGTGCACTTGCACTCAGCTCTCTTTAGTCAGAAACCCCTAACTAATACGGCCCAACAAATTGCTTTCAGAAGTCACCTAATTAGTAAACAAAATTCAACTGTGTGTAATTTGGTATTCAGTGTAAATGCAGCTGTTCTGTTTCTGGCCTCAGAGGTTTGATAGAGAACACTAGAGAACAATCAGTATCATGGAGACCAAGGAACACTGCAGACAGATCAGGGAGGAAGTTCTAGACAAGCTTAGAGAAGGGTCGGGTTAAGATGTTGTTCTCCAACAGCATCTCCTAAGCTTTGAACATCTTACAGAGAACCATTCAATCTATCGTAAACTAACACTTTGGGCAAGGAGAGCACTTTTCTGAGAGCTAGCCAAGTGGCCTACGGTAACTCGGGAGGAGCTGCAGAGATCTCATCTAATGTGTGACAATTTGTTGCCAGAACTGTCACAAATATGGTCAAAAAAAGCCATTGTTGGAAGCAAGCCCTGAGAATTTTCTACATGCCATGTGCACAGCAAACATGTTGAAGCAGGAACTCTGGTCAGATGTGACCAAAATGGAACTTCCTGGCGTACATGCATACAAACCAACATGGCAGCCTGGGGCAGAGGTTCACCTTCCAGCAGAAAAAATGCCTCAAACCTACAGGTAGATCTACAATGGAGTGGATCAGATCAAAGCATATTCTTGTGTAAAAATGGCCTAAATCCAGTTGTGAATCTGGGAACCTATCCATCCAATCTGGCTGAGTTCAGATTCTAAATATGCAAAGCTGAACGAAACCCCACTCCCCTGTAATTGTAACTCTGTCACTTAAACTTTTAATAATGACGCTTGTGGTTGTAACATACTTCTGCAAGACTCGGTACTGTTTCTGTCATTACTCTCCTCTTACCTTAAAGTCATAGGCTGACTGCTTGATGACCTCAGGTGCCATCCAGAAGGGCGTACCAACAAATGTGTTCCTCTTGATCTGGGTGTCTGTCAGCTGTCCAGCAACTCCAAAATCTGCAAGCTTCACATCGCCCTGCTCTGATAAAAGCACGTTGGCAGCTGAGAGAGAGAGACAGAAATCCACAGAAATATGCTGAGTTTGCCTTGGCCATCGTTCTTTAATGTTACTTGGTGAAACTGGGTCACCTGGAAAAACCCCTGCCTCCTCAAGCATGCAGCCATTCTCCAACAAGTCCAACCGTCTATATGTGTGAAAATTATTTAGCATTTTGTTCGGAGCTGATTATGCTTGACAACATTTCAGCCAATTAAAAGAGTCTATTAACTAGCATTCAGATTTGCATGATTCATTGAGTCACTGGCTCACCACTTTGTCTTCTTTAGATGACTTTTGGAAGGCCTATAGAAGGAAAATCCCATAAATCCCATAATTTTTACCCTGATGGTAAAATGCTCACATTTGGTCAGTTTTCCTACTTTCAACACATTGAATTTTAAAACATCATGCTTACTTGCTAGCTATAACCTACTGCAAGGTGCCGAAGAAACAAAATAATCCACATCTTTCACTTCAAATGTTTGCAGCGGAGCACAAAGCTGTAGGACTCATCTTCAGGGGCACACCCTGCAGAAGAGTGGAATGAAGTGAAGTCAAGAGGCTCTCTGCAATCCCTAAAACTGGCTGCTAATGCCTGGTTCACACAGGAGAATTTTTTGCACCGATCTTCATCTTCCAACATGCCCCGATCATCGTGATGACTCTAAAGATAATCTAATGAGATATTCCTGCTGTGTGTGGTGTGTTAATAGTGGTCTAGTCTGCTTAGAAGGACATCAGAAACGCGCCAACCTTAAATTGGGGAAATTCAACATGTTGGATTGTCTTGGCCTGATATTCTACCATGTGGGTGTTCGCTGAGGACACGCTGCCTGGTGAACGTGACGTGGAGCTAATCAGAAAACGAGGTGACAGAAACACGGGGAAGACTTACTCTGAACTCACGTTTGATCTTGAGAGGGTTTGTGAGATTTCCCATCTGAAATCTGAACATTTGTGAGTGAAATCTGTTTGAGTGTGGTGTGTTGTGCTTGCCGTGAGGCTGGACACCACACACTGTAGGACCGAAACTGTTATACCTGCGAATTTTTTTATTACTCTTAGGATTTGAAAATCAACCGTCAAACACACTGTTGAAAAGAGAACTGTTATGCTGTATCTGTGTGGTTTCTATACCACAAACACAGTCAAGAGAGGGGTCAGGACATAGTCTCAACCAGCCGAACTTTTAAAGTGTCCTTTCTATTTTGTCCTTGCAGGATTATTACTGTCATTACAAAGAGAAAGGTATTTTACAAGAACATCACCAACACAGAAATACAAAATTAAAAAAGGTGTAAATAAAAAAAATTAAAAAAACGAGGATTTGATTAGCACCTTCAGAATGCTGTGAAGTTACAACTTCACACACATGGTGTAAAAAAAAAAAAAAAAAGTGTACAGCTTGATTGTATATTTGCGTGTGAGGCTTTACACAACCAAGCATCTGTTTAAGGCTCAGTGGGTGTCATGTTGTAGACACATCACTACTTAAAACTTCAGAGCCTTTTATTACCTTTGATATCTCTGTGAATCTTCCTCTCAGAGTGCAGATACTCCAGCCCTTTCAGAATTTCCCGCAGTATGGTGGCAATGTACGTTTCTTCCAGAGGTCCTGGACGGAGCTGCGTGGATAAAGACGGAAGGGTGTCGATTCACATTTTCAGTACGGTTGGAACAACATTTAGGCTGTAGGAGAGGTAGAAACCTTCTTACCAGATCCAGAGCAGATCCACCACCTAAATACTCCATGATAATCCACAGCTTGGTCCCCTAGGGTTAAACAGAATATTATATTAAGTAACATTAACTGTGACCTAACAAATGTATCACCGCTGTCTGCGATGCACCACTTGTTTTAGGAAGTAAAACAGAGTGCCTTGCAATTCATATCCATTACATTTTTTTTTACATTCTTTCAGGTTACAACCACCAACCTCAAAGTATTTTACTGGGATTAACAAACACTAAAAAGTGCACTGCTGTGAATTGGGAAAACAATTCATGGTTTACATCTTTATATTTGTTAAAAAAATGTCAAAATGTAGCGAGAATTTAAGTTCAGCCCCCCTGAGTCGATACTTTTTAAAATACGAATAAAATACATTGGCTTTTGTGGATGCAACATGACGAAATGCAACAAAGGTAATGAGGTAAGAATACTATTGCAACGCACGTTATGTCGTTGTCCCATCATTGTTTATATTGTCTCACCTTCAGATACGATCCATAATACTTGGTAACAAATGGACTATCACATTGGCTTAGAACCGTTATCTCCTGTTGAATATCTTCTATTTCATCCTCAGCCTCCTCCAGGTCGATAATTTTAATCGCCACCACCTCCTTCGTGTGGTTGTTGATGCCCTTGTAAACTTCTCCAAAAGAACCCTTTCCAATTCGCTCCTGCTTGGTGAAGTACTCCTCAGGGTCCAGCTTGGTGTTCTGGATGAGTGACAGTCATGTCTGAGTATCTTGTACATCATAATACCAATGCTTGTATTTAAATGCATGTGTGTGTATTGTAAGATTGTCTGTAACTGACATAAAAAGCACAGGAAGCAATACTGTTATTACCATCTTAAATGTATACTACTTGTATTACAGTGCTGTGCTGCAGAGATGAACCTAAAACATGATTCGTTAATTACCTGTCTTACATGTATTTATGTAAATACCCACCTAATAGTCATAGTCCATGTAATATATTAGACTCATTACTGCCAGCAAGAAACTCAAGAAGTAAATAAACTGAACGCTAAGAGGTGTCTCAGCTCATATACATTTATTTACTACAAATGTAAAACCAGTGAGAATTGTAATTAGAAAACAGCACACTGACAAAAACCTAGATTATCTTATAAAGTGTCTCCAATCACGTTTCTAGCAAAATCTTCAAAATAAAAAAATGACTCATGTTGTGAACATTTGTTGAAACCTTTTGTACCCCCACCCACCATTATTCCTGAAAAGCCTGACAGCCACAAGAATCCACTAAACAAAGAATGAGAAAGGTGGCAGGGTTTCTGTACCTGGTTTTGCAGATCTCCTAGGTGTGCCATCCCTTCTGCCGGGTGGACAGAGCGACAGTCACAGCTCTGTCTTTCCAAACTTATCAGCCCTCACAGTTTTTTTTTTCTTCCCGTCGCTGCTCTCTAGGAAGCTAGCTGAGAGGCTAGCCGAGCTGATAAACACCCAAACAGCTGCTTTAATGGGGCTGTCACCCCGCGTACCGTTTCGGCCTTAAGAGTCCAACAGAGGACCGAGCAGGCCGGCGAGACCGCGAGCTACTGACCGACACGCTCCATAGTAGGTTCTCGGTGAGGAAAGCGGGAGAAAAAAAAATCTCTTTCCGTGAATTAATATTTAATTCATTTCAAGAAGCGCTTAGCCTGTTGTTCATTTAAAGCTTGAAGAGGACAAAATAATGGCCCGCACTGACTACGCATGCGCGTTGTGTAGGAAGCCGTTGGAATTGTGGTAGTTGTATTTCTACATGTGTGTCAGAGAGTTTACCATGGTTCTCAAACTGTGGTACAAGTACTACTGGTGGTACTTGGGGTGCCTTTAGTTGTTTATCAAGATTGTGTAAAGTTGTTATCAGTTAGAGCTTATTTTCGTCAATTAGCCAGTAGTGTCTGAAGTAAAAAACCTTTGTACATGGCTTATGAAGTATACACACAAAAAACAAACACTCTTCAAGGAATGTTCCATATTGGTTCTCTAGAGGTCAAATGTAAAGATAACTTCTGTTGTGTCATGATAATCTTCAAACAGTGGAAGTCCTGACTCTGCTATTTGTTGTCTAGATGTGAATTAGAAATTATTTTCGTGCTTTTATTTAATCTATGGTGGATTATTGTAATGGACGTTTTACCTGTTTTAACACATCTCCTGTGCATCGCTTTCAAACGGTGCAGAATGCTGCGCCAAGACTACAGGGATAAGCAGGAGGAGAGCTCACACTACTCCCGTCTTAGCTTCACTTCACTGGCTACCAGTTAATTTTAGGTTACATTTTAACCTTCTTGTTTTAACTTTTAGGGCTCTGCATGGTCAGCCCCCTCAGTATATCTTAGATATGCTGAAGTCTTCTGCCAGAGCTCTGAGGTCTGCTCATCCGGGTCCCTCGAACAAGGTTTAAGACTGGTGGGGATCGGGCGTTCCAGGGGCTAAATAAATTATAATCTTAATTGTTGAAGCAAATGAATATTATATAGACAAGAGGACAAAAAAGGTGAAAGATTAGAGACAAGATATACAAGATTATAGAAGAAATGGGACATAATAAGATAATGTTAGTGGATGTGTGCATGTTACTCATCCAAATAAAAAGGAAAAGAAAAACAGTCAGGAAACATTTTCATGATAACGATTCTGTATAATTTATGTGATGATCCCTTAAGGAAGCAGGCTGTAATTTGACTACTCTAACCTCTCTACTACACTAGCTGCGGCTGCAGCTCTCGGTTCCGACCAATAAGCCCCGCCCCCGCAGTCAAACACAAGATTGTGATTGGAAACAACGTCATTCTACGTAAGTTAGTGGCGTGGGTCGCTCGCTGATTGTGTTCAGCTGATGTTGTGAATTTGGAGAAGGGGAACACTCTTTTGACATGACATTTTAAAACCTGGCCCTACAATCTAAACGGTAAGTAGTCACATGGTCCACCGCTGTGCCTTTCATTGGAGACGGTACGCGGTTCTCAACACACGGTTGTTCTTACGTACTAATGCAGGTTACTGTTTATGACTTGCTAATGCTAAATACAAACATTAGCCAATATTATAATTAGCGTCATATTAGCTTAAGTGCAGGCTGAACATGGCGCCTTTCATCCTTTGACATTGAAACCGCGTGTCAGCAATAGATTCACTCATGTCACTGTTATGTAAGTCAACCAGTAGTGCGAGAAAGGCTGTTTTTCTTCCAATATTTATGAAGCACAGTTGTTGCACCCAATATCTTTCACCGCTGTGGTGATCCCAGGATGACGTTCCCACCGGACAGCCTGTTCAGACGAACCAGACGTCATGTTATGGCTACACAGCGGCTTGTAGGCAGAGCTGAGCCTGTTTCAATTAGCCGTAAGCATTCAGCTCGAAATAAATCAACAGATTAAGAAGTTCTTCTGGCATTCACATTTAGAGGAAGGCAGCTTGATAGAAATCGTATGATTTGATCATGGTTACAATTATAATAAAAGGTGTCATGGTTTCGTCTATGAGATTCCAAGTAAACATCACCGAAGGATCTAAGGTGTAATAATATATCAGTAAATGAACAGGGATTAACAACAGTGATGGTTGCCAGGCATTACTGATGTCAACAGAATGTACCTCCTCCTGTCTCACCCAGAGTCCCTCCTGTGCTCTGTCAGAGTGGGACTGGGTCCAACCGAACAGGGAGTGCTGGTATTCCCAAGAATAGGTGGGTGCATTAAAAACCCAAACTTCTTTCTCCTCTCACCCATCTCAATTCTTTTACTACCAGGAATTATGTGGCAGTAGAATCAGTGGAGGAATATCTTTAGGTCAATCATGACATGCTTCAAGCTTTAGTCTAGCCACAGATCTCAGGACTATTAGGAAATCTTCATCAAGTCCTTGGAATGATTTCTAGACAACTCCTTAAAGATTTCTCTCCAGTTGGAGTAAAGCTTCAACCCACAGAGAAACATTGAGACAAAGTTACACCTGCTGATACTGACCTCACCCAATTTTGATTTCTGTTTTAGAACTATAATATAAGAAAATAATTTAAAATAGGTTTTCCAGCCACCTGCTGAAGGTGGTCATTAATTATGTTTATGAAGAGCAGCAGGGGTGTGTGAGAAAGCAGTCACTCTACTGCTGCGTTGCTGCAGAAAGTCCCTCTCTCTTGCAGCTGCAGGCATGTAGTAGAGAATAGTTTAGTTTTGAATTGCTTCCTAAATCTGTGCTTCCTCTGAGTTCATTTCAAACACATTATTGATACAGAAAGCAGCATATTCTCAAACTGGATCTTTTTCACTCAGTAACAACTTCCACAGACTACTCCTGTGGTCACCAACTGATTTTCAGTGCATCATAAAGTAAAAGTATTTATTAGGGACTGTTGAATCTGTAAATCTCTATGGAAGAAGTTCCGAATGTCAAGATTCTAATAAATGTGTTTCTTGTGTTTTTTAATTTGACTGTAGACTGGATGAGTGGGCCAAATTTTACCCCACCTCCAGAGGTGGCTGAGATAAACCGCATCCTTTATGAGTTGGAGTATACAGAGGGCATCAGTCAACGCATGCGAATACCAGAGACCCTCCAGGTGGCCCTGGATAGTGGGACGGGGCCCATTCTGGTTCAGCCACCTCTGCCGCTTCACACAACTCTGATGCAGGTTCCTGAAAGAATTGTTGTTGCAGGTGAGATTTTAGGTTTACGTCACTGTTAAACATGTTAAAATAAAACATTAATAAAGCAGTTGAAGCTGTTGAGACCATGCAGAGAAACAGTTGTACTAACTCCATCTTCAATGGTAAGCCAGAGATGGTGACAGGAAGTGTCCCTTTCACTCCTGTTTTGTTTACAGGTGATGGAGAGTCGAGATTTGTTCAACCTAGAGACTTGGATCTAATTCAGTCAGTTCCATCGGTGGACCTCCTAAGCATGAAGGCCCCACCACGCGTGCTCACCCTTACAGAACAGCCTCTGGACTCTCTTGAAACAGACCAAACTGCCAACTCACAGAGTAACCCCAGCCAAGCTGCAACTACCATCGTAGGTTTTACTCATTTTGTGGATAAAATCATGGAGTTAAACTCATAGTATTTCTCTACATGATCTGCTACAATACTTCATTTGCTGGAATTTATAGATCTAAACTCACTGTCCTGCATGCTTTAGTTGTTTCCTTTCTGTCACACACCTGAGGTAAATGGATGTCTTCTGCGGCACCTAATGGCATGCTGAGCAGTCATTGGAATCAGCTGTGATGGAACAGGGCCCCATCTAGAACAGGGCCCCATCTAGAACATGCAGGAGAGTGGGACCTGAGGACCAGGGTTGGGGGATCACAGTGGCAGAATCAACAGAAAGCTGCAAAAAGCTTTCCAGCAGATGTAGGAAACTTAGGGGAGGCATTATTGTTCAATGTTGAGTTATTAGATTTAAAATGTGACTTTAAATATCACATTTTGTTTTTGAAATATCTTAGAGTTCATTTTATTTAGGTTGGAATGATAAAATGTACAGCTTTAATATTTTTAAAACCAAGAATTCTGTCTTTTTGTAGCTAATAGTTCATTTTAAATAGGAAAAAAAATACTTTTAAGCACGGTCCATGCATTTTTATCAGGGTGTTGGACGAGGCTATTCCAGAATGTTACCAGGCAATATCTATTTCAATACCAGTTTGGATCTGTGTTTTTGAATTATTGTCCTGCTGAAACAACCAGGTATGTTAACATTTCAACCATCTGACCCAAATGGTCCCCCTCAGATGAAAGAAAATTGTCTGCAATGTTAAAGAAGAACCCAGAAACCACACTTTTTCTAGCCAAATGTTTTCTGAAGAAGTTTTAAGGAGACTAAGGTTGAGCTATTTGGCAAAAATTGAAAGAAGTTTGTGTGGAGGAGTAAATGTGTTGCTTTTAAACTCAAGAACATTGTACCAGCTGTGAAGCATGGTGGTGGTAGCATCATACTGAGGGTCTGACTACCTCCAAATCATTCAAATATATCAAAAGCTAGCAGCTGGTAGGTGACATATTTATAAGATATTTCATTGTGAAATTTGGGTTCAGATGGATGGTCTTCATTCTATCCAGTCTAAAGGAATAGGTGAACTTTATCAATATTCTTTACCCAACAATATCTAAAGGACTTTTTAGTCAATTAGACTCACTTACAATTACCAGAGGCTAACTTTCTATCTTAAGTGAGGTAGTGGAGAACTGTGGCTTATCAAGCATTTAACCAGTAAATGTTAGCTGAAATGTGAGTGTGACATTACTTAAAATCTGTGTGTATTATAGGCTAGTTATAGCACCCGATCCCGGAGGGAACGCACTGCAAGTGAGAACATACCTGGTCGTCACAGCGGACACATCAGCAGGGGTGATGTAAGGTAAGGAAAACAAATTCAACATACCTAAAGCGCTGCTGTGCCTATGTTATCACTCTTGGTTTAAAAAGTATCTTTTTCATCATTATTTTTTATTTTACTGTTTCCTCCTACTTCCCCCACGGCTAGTGTAAGCCCCTCCCCTTCCGCACCCCCAGTCCGCTTGTGTCCCCCTCTCTGTTCTCCAGAAGACGCAAACATCAATCTGTTTACAGCTGCAGGGTTCCTGTCTTACATTCAGTCAACGACACGCCGAGCATACCAGCAAGTCCTCGAACTCTTGGATGACAGCCACCGGAGGTGAGCTGTTTTGTTGGGGTTTCTTTCTCCCATTAATCACTACATTCTTTGTTTCTACAAATAGATGACAACTACTAATTGTTTGAGTTGTTGTTCTAATCATCATTTACCATTTAAATAGATTAGAGATGCTAATTAGGCCTTATTTGGAAATCAGTAGAAGGAGTCCATTGCCTGACACATTTATTAGCACCCTGGTAAAGATGTGTACGAAGACTTAAAATAAATCGTGGAAAAAAAAAAAAAAAACCATCCTTTTAACTTTAGAACATCTATTCAGTTGGAGTAAAAAGGTCCCATATTAAGAAGTGATAGGTTTTAGGGCGTGGTGCTGGCGCAGTCGTAGATTGCATGGCCTATGTACAGTGAGGCTTCAGCCCTCGACTCAGCTGTCTCCTGGTTCGAGTCCTGGCCACGGCTATCCATGCTGCATGTCTTTCCAACTTTTCATCCAATTTCCTGTCTGCCTATTAAAAAAAAAAAAGACAAAATAAAGGCTATACTGCTACCAAACAAATCTTAAAAAACGTAATGACCCTGGGTGGTGAAAGCTGCCAGCAAGTGTTCGCAATAACTTACAAAGAGATTTTTAAATCACTGTGAAGGAATTAGGGCCCGCTCTTTGTATTGAACGGCCTGTTTAAGGTCAAGCCACGGCGTCTCAATCAGATTTTGCTCTGGATTTTGTTTCTTCAGGGTGGACATGCTGGTGTGATTTGAATCATTGTCCTGCATCTCAAGTATCTCAAGTCTAATAGTCAGACATTCTCCATCAGTCATTTCTGCTAGAGAGCAGAATTCATGGTTCCACCAGTTACAGCCACTCCTCCAGGACTGATAAGAAGCAAATCCCCTGATGTTGTCGCACAACAGCAGATGTAATGGTATAATCTTCCAAAATCCTTTTTAATCAGCAGTGGTTTTTGGTTTTTGCACCTTTCTAATGGATTTTTTGCCCAGTCTCTCTTCGTTTTCGTTGAATCATGAACTCTGACCTTAACTGAACCAAGTGAAGCCTGTAGGGCTTTAGATGTTCTAGGAAAACCCCTGGATAAGTCATCGACGTACTCTCTGCCACTTTAACCACTGTTGCATGTTTTCTCTCTTTGTTAAACATGGGTTCTCACTGTGGTTCACCGGAATCCCAGAGCCTTAGAAATTGCTGTGTAACCCTTTTAAGGCTGATAGATGTCAATGATTTTGTTTCTGATTCACTGAATCTCTTGTGATCTGAAACAACAAAACACTGAAATCTCTAAGGAGGCTTTTTCATAGTACAGTAGTTTGGCAGTGATGCCAGAAACAAGCCTTTCCTAGGGCTGCCACTAATGATTTTTTTTATTAATCTAAAATCATAGATTATTCTTCACCCAGATAACATTTTTCATTTATATACGGAAAAATTGTTTACATTTTACATCCCACAAAATAAAATGTAGGCAAAGTTTGCATTTTAAGTCTGAATTGCCACCTACAGCATGACAAAAATAAGGGAACTTAAGCTCTTATTATTTATGTATTTACAAATTATAGAACCAAGAGTATTTAGAATCTCAAATATGATGAGACGGTAAATGACTGGAGAAGAACTCTATACTGAATGAAAGGTACAGCTGTAATGGGACACACTGCACACATGGCACTTTGGAGAACAACTGTCATAACTTGATTTGCAGGAATATAAAAATGTGAAATGATTAAATATTGGCTGAAAATATTGACACCAATAAATCATGGCAGCCTTTTTCTTTTCTACTATTACAAACATAAACATATGGAGTTTGCTAAACTCTATGGGGAGTTAAACTGTAACCGTGTGCTTTGGTCAGATGGGTCTCAGATTGAGCAATTTAGGAAATAAATGCTAGGAGGTTTGGTGTGAAACAAAGAATAAAAAGCACCTCATGCCCACAGTAAAATATGGTGGTGGATCTGTGATGCTGTAGGCCTATTTCTGTTCCAAAGGCTCTGGGAACTTTGTTAGAGTTGATGGCGTCATGAACTGTGAAATTCCTGGAGGTTTTGAATAAAAACCGAAAATCGGTCTTTATTGTGTGTTTAAGCAGGATAATGATCCATAACATGTATCTAAATTACTATTAAAAATGGCTAACGAGACAAAATCAACCTTCATCCATGGCCATCTCAATCCTTAGACCTAAATCCTTAATGGAAGAAGTTGGATTACTGGCCTAAAACAAGAAAATTAGCATAGGTGACGTTTTCAGGGTATTTTGGATGAACAGCTGAATTTTGTTAGGCATACTGGTTATATCAATTAAACCAAAGATATGTTATTTTCCACAGAACCTATTTGGACTTGGCTCTGGATATGAACCCTGATGAATCTGGCTTAGTTGATGCTTCATCATTGCGCCGTCAGGTAATGAGTCACGCGTTCTTAAATAATTGCCACCATTTAACTATTTTTTATTTGAAAGGATTTAGTCTGAATCAGGGTCTGGATTTGTTTGTGTTCTGTTAATGTGGTGGGGTCACTATATCATGGCCCAGCAGAGGTAGTGTTGGACTGTCGAAGTGGGGAAGTAAAGTCTCATGTGTTCTTGTGGTCATCCAGATTGTGAAGCTCAACAGGCGTCTGCAGCTGCTGGAGGAAGAAAACAAAGAACGCTCCAAACGGGAGGTCATCCTGTATTCAGCCACGGTGGCTTTCTGGCTCATTAACACATGGATCTGGCTACGTCGCTAACCTGGGATAGAGCCTGAGTCCCCAAAACACTGGAAACCAAAGTAAATCCTTGTTCAGTCAACATCGGCCTCTTCTGACATTCCATAGGAATCAAAGAAAACTTCTGCAAATTCTAGATTTGATGTGATAACAGATTTCAAATTTATCTCTAAGGGAACATCTGGATCAATAAAGCCTAGTGTTGTGTAGTCTACAGTGCGCGCAGACAGTTTATGTTATAGCCTTGTTCCAGAATGGATTCAATTCTTTTTTTCCCTCTAAACTCAATTCACAACATGTCATAATGACAATGTGGAAAAGGTTGTAAAGACTTTTTAAGAAATCACACGTACACAACTATTCACAGCTTTTGCTCAATAGTTTGTGGGTGGAGTAATTCCAGCCTCAAGTGTCCCTGAATATGATGCCCCAGGCATGGCACACCCACCTTTGGGCAGTTTTGCCCATTACTCTTTGCAGAACCTCTGAAGCTCCATAAGGTTGGATGGGAAACTTCAGAGCACAGCCATTATCAGATCTCTGAGATGTTCAATCTGAATGATATCTTAGCTGTGTGCTTTGGGTCATGGTGCTTCTGAAAGAAGAATTATCCCCTTAGTCAGCGCCAAAAGTGCTTTGGAGCAGTGTCTGTGCATTGCTGCTTTCATCTTTCCCTCTATGCGGACTAGTCTCCTGAGTTCCTGCTGCTGAAAAACATCCCCATAGCATGATGCTGCCACCACTATGCTTATGTGGTACTGGCCTTATGAGCAGTGCCTGGTTTCCTCCAAACATGACACATAGCATTCATGCTAACAATTTCAACCTTTGTATCAGACCAGAGAATGTGATTTATCATGGTCTGATAGTGCTTCCAGTTTTGGTAAACTCCAGGCAGATTTACATGTGCTTTTCACTACGGAGGGGCCTCCGTCAGTATGGCCACTCTACCATACAGGCCTGATTGTTGAATTGCTTAAATGGTTGTCCTTCCAGAAGCTTCTCTGCTCTTCACAGACCAGCGGTGGTGACAGCAAGCAGCGGGCTCTTGGTCACCTCCCTGATTAAGGCCATTCTCCCCCCAGGCTCAGTTTAGCTGGCCAGCCAGCTCTTGGAAGAGTCCTTGTGGTTTTAAACGTTTTCCATTTATGGATGGTGGAGGCAAATGTGCTTATTTGGACCTTTTTTAAAGCAGCAGAAATGTTTCTGTACCCTTCCTCAGATTTGTGGCTTAACATCATGTTTGTTTGTCTTCATGCTTGGTTTGTGCTCTAACATGCACTGTCAACTGTGGGACCTCATATAGACAAGTGTGTTCCTGACCAAATCCTTTTCCAATCGGCTGAATTTACCACAGGAGGACATGGCAAAGGCTGTGAATACTTATTTACATGTGGTTTATTCGTTTTTAAATGTTTTATATTTGCAAAAAATGTATTTATGGGAGGATGGGGGGTTAAGTTTTGAGGGAAAAAATGAATTAAATCCATTTTGGAATAAGGCTGTACCATAAAATGTTAAAAGTGCTGTGAATACTTTCCAGATGCTGTTTGCAGTTGTGTTCAAAATAAAAGCAGTGTGTCTAACGTGAGTAAAGGTCAAAATCCTGAGAATAGTTTTTATTTCCATGCATTGGGGACACAGCAGACAATATTCTAAATCAAACCATGAAAATTGTATCAGTCTTTTACTCGCACTATTGAAAATAAAGAAAAATGAACTTTGGGCTGTTCAATAAAATAGCATCTACATTTTTCTTTACAAACTTAAATATTTACTGTATAAACAGAAAAATCCTTGGGATTTATCATTCCTGTGAATAACTAGACTAATAATTAGATATATAACCAATGTTTCTGAGAACTGCTTTATATCTGGGTTGCATGGAGTCAACCCGGTTCTGGCATCTGTGAACAGGTATTCCAGCCCAGGATGATGTGACAGCATTTCACAACTCCACAATTTCTTGGTTTTGACTCAGAAGCAGCATTTTGGATGTCACCCCACAAACTTTCAATCAGATTAATGTTCAGGAACTGGGCTGCCCACTCCAGAATGTTGTTTTTGTTGGTCTAGAACCAAGATGCTGCTCGCTTACTGTAGGTTTTGGGGTCGTCGTCTTGTTAAAACACCCATTTTCTTAGGCATAAAGTAACATGACTTCTTCAAATATTCTGATATTCAGTATGCCAACTGATTCATGATCCCTTGTATGTGATAAACAGGACCGTCCTCATATCATGATGCTTGAACTACCATGCTTCACTGCCTTCAGAGTGGATTGTGGCTTCAATTCAGGGTTTTGGGGTCATCTGACAAACTGTCTGCGGCTCTTGGACCTATAAGACGATCTTATTTTTATCAGTCCACAAAATTTTCCTCCATTTCTTTTTAGGTCTGTTGATGTGTTCTTTGGCAGGTTGTATCCTCTCCAGCACGTGCACATGTCTTTTTTTTGGGGGGGGACAGTGGGATTTTGCGGGGGCTTCTTGCTGATAGATTAGCTTCACATTGTCACATCGTTAACATCAGACCTTTGATTGCCCTGGAGCTGATCATTGGCTGACTCTTTGCCAATATGGCTATTCTTTCATCAATTCTAATGGTAGTCTTTCTAGTCCCAAGGCTCTGGTTTTGCTCTCCATTATAAAGCTTTGGAGATCATTTTAGCAGAGCAGCCAATTATTTTCTACATTTAAAAAAAAAAAAAGTTCCCTCTCCAATCAACGTCCCAATCAAAGTACGCTGTTCTTCTGATAGAGAAAAAAATACATGTACAACATGTGGTGTCATCTTTTTCATAGGAATACCTGATTGATTGTTTCTTCACAGAATGAATGACCTCAATAATTGAATTCCACGTTGCTATTATTTTGAACACGCCTCATTCAATCAGTTATTGAATTACAGACCCAGGAACATGCGTGTAATGAATGTTGGTTCTGTTGGTTTTCTATGACTCTACTATGCCTCCTAGTAAATAATTTGCCATGTGGTGATATGATTTCTGCCATAAACAGTGATTGATCTGGCTGCACCGTTATTAATTTGAACACAACTGTATATTCAATGTTACTCAGTTTCACACTAACTATTATCCGAAAAATGAAAGCCTGTACAGTGATTTTTTTTTTCCTTTTTTGTGAGCTCTTGCCACAGTTGTCAAATTTAAAGTTAGTTATTTGACAGAGTTTAAAGTATTTCTCTGTGGCTAATTAATAAATAACCTTGTTACAGGTTTAGCACAGTGTCAGCTGCAACCTTTATACATTATATATTACACATAGGAGAATTTGAAGACTGGCAAAGAAAGAAAAAAAGGTTGGTGGTAAAAAAAAAAAAAGTCAGCTGTTACTGACAGGCCTTTGTTAAATTCAGCAACATGTGTTTAAAAAATAAAAACACTCAAGGCTAACAAGGATTTCCTTTAATGACAAATGTTTGGGAACACTGTTTCAGGTCCGAATCTCAGACCTCGGCTGAAATGAAGGTCCTTTGGGCATCAGTAACCTTTTTTAAAGTGTCAAAATATGAATAATTCAACAGATGCCATAGCAATTACCCTGCATGTCACATATTTAATAGATTATCATATGTTTTATATGAACTGGGCATTTGAAGAAAATGCTTACTATGTTACATGAACATATAAGATACTAGTCATACAATTAGAGGGTGTTTTTTTTTCTCTCTGCAAAATTAAAGTAAAGCCATTAACCTTCTTGTTTTATTCATCATGGAGTTGGCTTTAAATCCAAGAGCCAGTGTGTTTATGCTCAGGTGTAGTAGATGGCTGCAGTGGAAACAACATTCTCATATTTTTTAATTGTATCTATCTATTGTGGATCATATTGCAGTGATCATCCTTCTGTGAACATTACATAAATATTTTGTATTGTTAATGATACTTATTTAACGCTCGGATAAGTTGATATGTGTTTCTAATTTATTCATTTGTGAAATGTCTGCAAATATTGTTACTATAATAAATGCTGGATGTCCATTTCCTGAAAACCCTTCTGTTCACTCAGTACTGACCCCTACTGTCCATTTAGGGATGTTCCGGACCAGGAAGACGAGGTTGTTTGTTGCTGAATTTCATAGAAGGTCGTTTTAGTCAAGCTCTAAGTTTCCGAAAGGAAAAAAAAACAGATTTACTGTAAGATATTTTGAAAAAAACCAAACACTTGATTTTATTTTCTCCTCGTTTTAACCCGGAAGTAGGAAAAAAAAAACAATAGCCCATCAGTGAAGACGATGGGGATCACTAAACTGGCTGATTTAATTCGCTCAGATGCTCCAGATGCAGTTTCCTATAAGGATATCAGTGACTATACAGGTAATACAGACCTGATCACCGCCCAGCTTTATGTGTCTTATTTGTCTCTAACAGACTACGTTAGCTGCTAACGTTAGCATACATTTAGAAGGCTTCTAAGTTAATTATATACATCAAAACAGTTTAAGTGTTGCTTAAATCAATAAATTAGGTTGAAGTGCTTTTACTTGAGGTCAAATGCACCACCATACTAACTGGACTAACCCTAATACTAAACAAAAACCTCTGCCAGGAGTGGAGATGTTAGAGGTGTTAACATCTGTAGGAACATTTACTGGCTGTTCTAATAATTTATTCTTGGCATGATAAATTATACATGATAAAAATAATTTGGACTCTAGCTGGTGTTGAAGGAAATAAAAAAACAACTGTAAAACATGCCAAAAACAAAGCCTAGAAGCGGTGTGCAAAGTGAAAAATGTAAACAACAGCCATGTGCTGCTGAGAAAATCTATCGATTAACTGATCATCAGGAAGTGGACGCAGCTTGCTGTTCTGGGGCATGCAGGTGTGTTGACACAATGCCTTACTGGGAAGACAATGGTCTCAGAAGCAGCTGTTGCTAACCATTTTATGAGTAGGATTGTAAGATCTGGTTTTCATTATTTCGTTTAAACCCACAGTAACTGAAGAAGAGTTGTGTAGTTTTGTATTCATCACTCTGCCATTGTATTTCTCCGCAGGGAAAGTCATTGCCTTGGATACCTCAGTGGTTCTGAATCAGTTTCGAGCAGCAACCCCCTCGTTGAGGTGCGAGATCTTTGACAACTACCAACCAATCAATGCTGTCTGACTTATCTGTCTGTCCAGAAAAAACAAAACACCTGTACAGTGAACAACAGTAAAATAATTGGGCTTTAATTGTTGAAATAGTTTCTCTTTCTTGTTGATGATGTTTGGCTGAAATAGTTTTGGTTTCTTTTCTGTAGCCCCCTGACTGGAGTCTTTTTTCGGACACTGACCTTCCTGGAACACGACATAAAGCCAGTCTTTGTGTTTGATGGAAAGCCTCCTGTGGAAAAGACACCTGTCGTAAGAAACATTTACAGGCTGCGTATTTTGACTTGTTTTTGGGGAGAATTTTCTTGAGCTGGAGAACACGTGTGGGTCAAAGAAACCAAATATGATTCCCTATTATGCTTGCATCAGCAGTAAAACGAGTCTACTTGCCTGTAACTATAGATTTGAAACAAACAAGTGCATGTGGTAGAAACAGCGACTGATTATTGGCTGAATCCAGATTAAAATCCCTCGCACTGACTGAGACCTGCTTTTGTGCAGCTGGAGAGGCGAGCTCAGGCGGCCGGTTGGAGCCCCCCCAAAAGAACGGGAATGGGTATACATACACACAGAGTGTAAAAGGAGGTTTCATTGTCGTTTTGAAATGTTTCAAAATTAGGATGTTATCATTGAGTTTGTTTTTTTTTATTTTTTTATGCAGCATCTTCGCAGACTAACGATGCTATTGAGCTACTAAAACATATAGGTGTGCCTGTCATCCAGGTACAACTTGTAGTAGTTTCCACCCACATACCTTCTCATTTTTTTATTATCACACTTCATGCACAAGATTTTACCTTTCAGGCTCCAGGGGACGCTGAGGCGCTATGTGCCCAGCTGGTGAGAGTGGGAGTTGTGGATGCAGTGGCCTCCGAGGACATGGACACGCTGCCCTTTGGAGCTAATGTTCTTATTCGCCAGCTGAATGCTAAGAGGGACAGGTATGGACTGTCTATAGGAGTGTTAAGGACGTACTGTCTTGGTTTTGCTGATTAATTTCCTTGCAAGTGTTAAAACCCTCTGAACTTTTTCACATTTTATAATTTTTACAACCACAAACTTCCACAAAGTAGAAAAGAAATAAGGTCCGAGAGGGAACCACAGACATCCCTCTCTCCAGCAACATCCACTGGCTCATTCTTGGGGATCCAAAGGCGTTCTTATGAATTTGACTGGAAAACCTCCAACGGAAAGAAAACCATATACATGGTTTTCAGAATATTTTGTAAAAGAATAGAAAGGTACAGAGGGCATTTGTACTCAAGTCTTATCAGTAAGCAGTTTGTTGAACCACCGTTCACAGCAGTTACTGCTTTTAGGAGTATGCCTCTACCAGTTTTGGAAGTTTGGTTCCATCCATCTTCACATCACCTCTGACTAGCTTCCCTGCCCTTGCTGTAGAAAAGCATCTCTACAGCATGATTCTGCCTTCTTCTTATCAACAAGGTCACCCGTCAACAGATTCTCCCATCTGAGCTGTGGATCTTTGCAGCTCCTTCATTGATGTTTTATTGTTGTGAACAGCTCCTCAGCTTTATAGTTCACTGGATTGTTCAGTGCTCAGACTACAGCACTGGCTTTAGGATTAGCAGATAAACACAATGAATTTTCATTCAAACATATACCATTTAAGTATTTAGGAAACAACTGATATCAACAGGGATTTGAGGGATTGTATTGTATTTATAGAAGAATAAGATGATATCTCAATCAGAGTACCTGCTGTCAGCTGCTAAGAGCTATTTTAAACGAGATGTTTTTTAATAGTACTGCTCCTGAAAAGAACAAGAAATCTGGCTTATAATATAACAGAATCACAACAATGGACTGCCTGGCTTACTTTAGTATCATGGTTGATAAAATAATTATCTACAAAATATAAAAGATCAGACCATCCATTTGATTGGACTGAATTTGCAACTGACCTGAATTTTCATGTCAGGTCAGTTTGCTGACCAGTCAAGCACAGTAACACCATGGTCATTGAACCAGCTTTTGGTACCTTTTGGCAGTGTGGGCCAGTACCAAACCCTGCTGGAAGATCAAATCAGCATCTCCATTAATCTTGTCACCAGTAGGAAGCATGAAGTGCTCTAAAATGTCCTGGTAGATGGCTGCGTTGACTGTGGACCTCAGAAAGCACAGTGGACCAACACCAGCAGATGACATGGTGACCCAGATCATCTCTGACTGTGGAAACCTCACACTGGACTTCAAGCAACATGGATTCTGGGCCTCTCCACTCTTCCTCCAGACTCCAGAGACCTTGATTTCTAAATAAAATGCAAACTTTACTTTCATCTGAAGAGAAGGCTTTGGACCACTAAAGGGTGTCCGTGACATCTGTCCAGTCAGCAGTCTTTCCTATGATTTTGTAGCCTACTGACCCAGACTGAGACCATTTAGAGGCTCAGGAAATCTTTGCTGGTGTTTTGAGTTAATTACCTGATTAGGGTGTGACACCATGAGTTTCCAATATTTAACTTTTTCACAATATTCTAATTTTCATTACATTGCATTTTGGGTTTTCATTGTCTGTAAGCTATAATCATCTAAATAATCTAAAGAAATAAAAGGCATTGAAATATTTCACTCTGTGTAATGAATTCCCTTTCTGAGTGACCAAAAATATTGAACCTTTTTACAATATTGTAATTTGTTTTAGATGTACCTGTAGTCCTGAAAGGTTAATAACCTTAAAGTGCATGTTTGCCAAATCTGGATCCATCTGTTCTCATAGAAATATTTATTCTGAATCATTTTAAAATTATTAAAGTGATCCTCATAATTCTAACATGTTTTGACAAGTATCCATTAGCGTCTCTAATTCACCACTGAAGCCTGTCATGTGCAGTGCAAACTAGGTGCATATTCTGTAAGTATTTTCAGTTATTATAGAAACCTGCTAGTTTTTGGTTTTAAGCTTGCAACAGTGTTCAGTGTCCTGCTGTATGTGGGGAACCGCTGTTAAAGATGGCAAGCCTGATCCGGGTTGGATTTTATGCTTCTGTTCTCAGTGAAGTCATGGAATACTCATTACCCAAGCTGTTGGAGAAACTTCAAATTAATCATGAGGAGGTAAGAGTGAAACATTCATGTAACTTTCTTTAAAAGAAGAGGCTTTCTATTGTCACATTTATTCAAGTAAATTTCCTTTTATTGGAATCATTCCAAGTAAAAAAAAAAAAAAAAAAAGACTTCACTCTTTGATTTCTTATTTTGTAAATGGACCCTTAGCTTGTGGACCTTTGTATTTTGCTGGGCTGTGACTACTGCGACAAGATCCCGGGTTTAGGTCCCAAGAGAGCTCTGACGCTGATCCAGAAGCATCGTACTATTGAGAATGTGGTTTTGCACATCAATAGAATGGTAATACATAAGGTTTCTTCTTTTGATCTTCACCTTGTTATAAAAATAGTTCTAAAAAATCAAATCTATTCACTTACTTCCAGACCCACCCTGTACCACATTTCTGGAAATACAAAGAGGCAAGGAAGATCTTCTTGGATGCAACAGAAAATACAGTTCCTGAATTAGTTTGGACCGAGCCAGATGAAGAAGCCGTGGTAGGCTTCCTCTGTCACACCAAACATGTCAAGTACGTATTTGTGAAGCTTGTTTTCGTTTTGATATGGATCCAAACGACTGTGGATCCATAGGATTCCAGCTTACACAAGACCCATTTGCCTCTGTATATTTTTTAGGGAGGAGAGGATCCGTCATCGCATGAAGACATTTCATAAAAATCGAGAAAATAGGCGAGAGCAGAGGAAAATGGAGAAGGCAGCAGGATATACCAGGCAGACGCGCATGGAGAACTTCTTCAGAATTACTAGAAAGAGAGAACAGGTGAGGAGAGCAAAATAGGGAAAAAAATCAACAAACGTGCATGAACATTGAAGTGTAAGGCTTCACTACTTCATTAATGATGTATACAACATTAGTCATCCCCAAACATTATTGTAAATGTGTTTGGAGCTTTTTTTACAATAGTTCTTACGTGTTTCTGTGATAAGCTGAAGAAGAAATGAAAGTGTTTTATTTTCAGTTTTCTTTTTTGAAAAAAATCATTTTCACAACTTCTGCGGTAATTTACTCCGACATGCTGGGTATCAGCTTCTGACAAAACGCTGACTGATGGTGGCCCATTCTTGTCTTCTAAGTGCTTGGACTTGATCATAGTTCATTGTCTTCTGTCTCTCCACCTGCTTCTTGAGAGCTGTTCTTAGTAGGGTTAAGATCTGGGGAGTTCCTGACCACAGGTCCAAAATTTCGACATTGTGACCTTTGAACCTTATCTTTATAATTTTTGCCTTGTGACATTGTGCTGCATCCTGTTGAAAGCACAGATCATCACAGAATGGTTCCTGGATTGTTTCAGAAAGTTGCTCATGTGAGACATTTTTGATCCCACTGTGAAGAAGCCCACTCCCTTGGAAGAAGAGCAACCCTATAAATGGATTGTAATCAGGATGCTTCGCTGTTGGTACACCACACCTTTACTTTGCTGTACAAACAATTTTTCAGATGTCCTAAACAATTAGGAGAATTCATCAGAGACTTTGCACCAGTCTACTGCTGTCCGTCTGTCCACCACCTGCAGAATTTCAGTCTGTCTTTGATGTTTTCCTTCCAGAAGTGATTTCTTTGCTGCCCTTCTTCTCCGCAGCCGAACTCCAAAGGTCTTTGCCTAACTGTGTGCCGATGCACTCACATCCACTTGCTGCCAGACTTGAGCAAGCTTTGCCCTGGTGGCATTAGAACTCAGTAGCACACTACTCAGAAGATGATGATGAAAACAGTTCTACCAGCTGAACTATTCTGTTTCCTACATATAAGCTAATTTTGATTCGGAGTAGTGTTGACCATTGCTAACACAGGCAACGGTTCCAAACACGTCCGGCCCTCTTCTATAACGATCAGCCTGCTGATTAGATATAGTCCGTTTAACCAGACAGTTTCTCAACTTTATATGTGCTGAAGACACGTCTGTGCTGAAATGATGTTAGCTGATCATTTAATCCCATAAATATACAATAAAGTAAACATTTTAAGCCAATAAAGGTCTTTGCTAGGAATCAACACATCTGACTCGGTGTGAAGAGTCTTCACGAAAAAGGGGGTGGGGGGGTTGCAAAACACATTGGTGCCACTTCCTCTATGTTTGGTCATGATTGTGATAATGCATAGATACTTTTTTTTTTCTTTCAGTGATTCAGATCTGCTATTTTGATTTGTCTACACATTTTTTTTCTCCTCTATTTCCCACAGCCGGTGGAAGCACCATCCTCCTTAGGTGACGGCAACAAGAGACCAAGATCAAAATAAGTCTGCCTCAGTTTAACCTTTTGGAAGGTTGGCCTTCAATAATCTGCCTGCTTACATCATAACACTTACAATAATAATGTCAGTTTAATTGTCGGTTTGCCGGATCTGTGACTTAACCTTAAAATGGTGTTCAGAGGTAAATAATTTGTACAAAAATCATCAAGCTGCATTTTTTATGGTAACAGATGTTTATTTCTATTCTGTCCAATAATTCTGAAAGTAAATTCAGCCATATGCTGGTTGGTAACAGTTGTGCTGTTAAAAAAATTACTGCTTTGATAGAAAGCCTGTTTTTGATCAAATTAAAAGAAACTCCACTGAGAATCATGGAAATATATTAGCCACAGCCCTTCATCCCGTCACTGGAACACTATTGCCTTTGACAGTACATATTATATTGTGTCATTGTGTGAACAGTGGGTTCAGAACAATGCGATCCAGTTTTTAGTGTTGGTGCATTAAGCAGTTTCCTGTGGAGTTTGTGAGACGAGCAGAGCAGGAGGTGTACGGCCATGAAAGAGAACAGAGTGATCTCTGTCAGGAAGGCCAAAACTAGGGACAGGCGATGCCTCTTCTCTGGATATTCAGTCAGCACCTGTTGTCTAACAGGAGCCAAGACAGACACCCATGCTTGAATTTTAAAATGTGCACTTTGTTGCTTTAAAGAGAAAGTGAGATAACTAAGTCCACAAAGTGGAAAAAGATATTTTCAAGAAAAATGTAAAACCTGTTTTTGTTTTAGTTGTTTATATGTAATATTTTTTCTTTTAAAATTAAAATTCAGTTGTATTTGTTCTTGTGGTGTTTTTGCTCCTGACAGGAATTCTATTAACAGGTTTTTCTTGGGACCATTTCCTACAGAATGCTAGAAGTTTTTATTAAATATTTAAACATGGGATTTTATTTAAGATACAATTTTAATAAACACATTGAATAAAAACATTTAAGTATATTAATGTGCCAATAATGTATTAAATACACAAATATCAAGATCAAATAATTCACATTTCCAATTATGTGCTAAATCAGATATATGTTAGTGTTTAATATTTTGATATTTCCTGAGCTTCTGGTCATCATTAAAGAATCTTTATACTTAGATCTGATTGGGTAACCTGTGTATCAAATCAATTCCCAACCAGTTATTGGACATTGCAGTTATAGCCCCAAGCAGCGACTTTGAGTTAAACAGACATAAAATAATTGTTTTAACAGGTGACTGTAAAATGACATAAATATAGAGATAATTGTGTATGGTTTCAAAGCAAAATGAATACAAATTATGATGCATTTTCTGTTATTTATAAATCAGAATTGTGTTTATTGTCATTATGCAGACAGGAATATATACATAGCGAAATTTTGCACCATAGCTTCCATGGCATAAAAGAGTAAAACAGCAACACAATGTAACAAAAACATAAGAATTGCAAGTAGTGCAATAAAGCAAAGTATAATATGCATAGCAATGACCAGCAGGGTACAGTATTAGCAAAGTACAGTATGTAGAGCAGTAACCAGCAGAGTACAGCATACATTACATTATGCAGAATCTATTTATTTGTGGTGAAGCTATAGGATTTGAATGGTATTACTCATCTATTATGCAAAAAAATTTTTGTGAAAATATTACATACATTAATATTTATTTACGACTATAATTTTGTTGTCATTGTGGAAAAAATAAAGACAAGGCAGCATTCCAAACCAACAGATGGCGCAGGCTCTGGGGGAGGGGGTTGGGTTTGCCGACGTTTCAGTTACAGAAGAAGAAGTTTGTCAGTCGCCCAATCTGCCCGCTGGACCTCAGCAAGGTGGCTCCCCGTCCCCAGCCGTTAGACGCGGCGAGTCTTCCCCTAAGAAACGCACTCCGCTGCCGGGCTATTTGACCAAACTTCTCCCGGTGATACTAGCTGCCTCTTCCCCGACATGGCGACGAGTGCGAGGCGAAAGCAGGAGGAGACTCACCTAAAGATGCTCCGGGAAATGACTAGCCTGCCCGCGAATAGGAAATGCTTCGACTGTGATCAGCGCGGCCCGACTTATGTCAACATGACAGTGGGCTCCTTCGTCTGTACCACCTGCTCCGGGATCCTGTGAGTGTCCCTTTTAGCTCCAGCGTGGAATTTGTTGTTTACACCAACCGCCAGGGAGCGACGAGGCGACGCTTTCGCCATGAAGCTCCGGGAGGTCTGATACCGTTAGCTCGTTAGCTATTGAGAAAGACAGGACAGGTAACGTTGACGCTCCCTCTGGTTCAGCCGGAGGCCGTTGGGCTGGGCTTTATGGTCCTGCAGGAGGCAGATTGGTTTGTTTACAGCTACTTCAGCATGATGAGATGGCTTGATGTGCATGTGTGTAGGATCACTGTTAGATGCCTCACTCACATTGCATCTATGGTCAGGGTTAGCACGTATAACGTTGTTGCGAATTCCTGAAAACGTTCAGGTGTTTGGCTGATATATTAAAACTGGATGTTGGAGATCATCTTATTAACCTCCCAGATGAAAAACACACAGCTCTATATGTGGGAAGGCCGGGTAGGTCTTTGAAATTAGAAAGCATCTGAAAAAGCAAGACCAGAGTAAAGGATGGAAAAGGTGTTATCATCAGAAAATCATTGCTCAGATTTGAGTAATCGACTTGGTCTGCTCATAAAACACATTTCTGCTTATCCTGCTCTCTGTGCGTCACCCGGGGTTTACTCATGTGGTGGTGTCACAAGCCACCAGCCAGGCAGTGTTATAACTGTGTAGTGCTTTCAGCATTTCCCCTGTTTTGTAAGGTTGTAATGTGTGAAAATCGCTGCACCTACCATCTTCTCAGTATTTCAAATATGACTTTGAGGCTAAAAATGTTTGTCGGAGCCTTAATATCCCAGTAGTCTGACACTTAATGATAATAATCTGTGTCATTTATGACCTTTCACCTTGACTCAGACTTATGTAGCACACAGACACACACAAAGGGAGTGAATTATTCAGGGACAATCGGAGGGTTCGATTTTTTCTCCATATAAGGCAATCCCAGACAACACAGGCGTGTGCTCTTGAACTCTTTTTCAGTGTTTTGTGTTTTAATGTAATGTTTGCCACATTTCTAGATGACAATAAAACACATTCATAACAGCACTTAGAACATAACATGCAGTTGTGTCAGACGTTTACCGAAACTCATCCAGGCTTGAATGTCATAATTATTGTGGGCATGTTGTTGTTCGTTTAGAAATTACTACGCAGCTTTAATTTTTTTTCTAAAACTAGAATTACGTGCACAATTTTAAGTTTAGTATACATTTTCTTGAATCCATGTAAGGTCAAAATTATACATACTGGCACATAAATGTACACTTGTTTAATAAGTGGCGCTGAAGGTTGTTGAATGTCTTTTAACTTGCCGGGTCATATTAACTGATGAGACCAAAGCCCCTTTCACAAACACTTCAAGGTGGGATTAAGAAAAGTTATTAAACCATATCGACAAGGGAATAGTTTTAATGAGTTAAGGTTAGGCTTTCAAACCTAAGAATATCGTCCAAACCGTCAACCATAGTGGTGGCAGCATCATGCTGTGGGACTGTTTCACTGATAGCGGTATTGATGCATTACACAGAGTGGATAAAAGAATGAAGAAGGACTACGTCCAAATTCTTGTACGTTACCTCAAATCAGCAGCTAGATGACTGAAATATGGACACAGTTGGGTGTTCCAACCAGGAAATGTTTCTCTAGACTCATCACAACTGGTTTTGCAATGGATACAGTAGGCCAACAGTAAGGCTTTGAAATGGCATTCCCACAGTCTGATAAAAGACTGATAAAATTGTTCATTCTGCTTAAAAACTGGGTCCACGCCAAGAAAGCAACCAATTTCACGTAACTCCGCCAAGTCCACCAAGAAGGGTGATCAAATATTCAGATTGGTAACGGCTTAACAAAAAGCTTGTGGTCGAGGTACCACATCTGGTCAAATTGTAGTGAGGATGTATGTATATACTGGGCTGCATGGTGAATTTGGTTGCACTGTTGCCTTGTAGCAAGATTGTCCTGGTTTCAAATTCTCTACATCAGGGGAGCCCAAAGTGTAGCCTGGGGGCCATTTGGAATAATTTGTGGCCCCTGACTGCAGTTCAGAAACAGTACAACTCTGGCCCTCCATCATAGGGCGCTGATGTAGATGGACACCTTCTGTCCTTTTTATTAGGATGAGGTTTTCAATGATACATTTATTTCTTCCTAAATGGACCAGCAACATTTTGTAGACCAAACTGTACACCCTTCCTTTATTAAGGCAAACATCTGGAAACATCTGGCACCCTTTTTCGAATCTACAATAATTAGTTTTTTTCTACTTTCTTTTATTTAAAGTTTGCTAAATGTATTGTTGAGCAGAGAAAAAAGAAAAAAAAATTCACAGTAAAACTATTTAGCGATTTTTAATTGGAGACAAATATAGATTAAGGCCCCTGAGGTATTTTACCATGGTATTTTATAGTTTGTAATAATTTAAACTACGTGTTATCCTCTGAGTTGGCAGGTACGTTGCACAGGTCCTAATCACTAACTTACATTTATTCAATTTATTTTTTGCTGCTCTTCTGCTTTAAAATTCATTGTTTTTATGATATGCTATGATTAAAAAATTCCCAGTGTTAATTGTCATCTTACCACTGTTGGCTCCATGAGAGGATAACTAAATGCTGCATTTGTGTAACTGGCTGGCATCGTTGCTGTGTACACCTGGACTACTTAATATAGTGATATTGTATTACCGTAGACTCATGGATATGGGGTGAGTTTATTTTTAGATCTGCCTTCATGGCGTTCCAGTCGTTGGGATTTAAAACTAACATGCTGAGGCTGCACTGAATGCAGATGGGTTTGTGTGAGTGTGAGTGTGTGTGGTTTGATTCTTGTTTGGCTGCTTCATGTATGAACAGCCTTGAGTTGCTTCTGTTGTTCTCTAGCTAACGTAAAACTCCTCCGCCCACAGGCGAGGACTGAATCCCCCACACAGAGTGAAGTCCATCTCTATGACCACATTCACACAGCAGGAAATAGAGTTCTTACAGAAACACGGCAACGAGGTACCCTGCATGTCTTCCCACCACAGTGTTTTTGGGTCCCTCATTCTTGTCCTTATTTTGATAGTTGTTACAATGACTCGCTGTCCTTAGTTAACTTATTCCTCTCTCTCTTCTTTTTGTTTCCTCTACTTACCATCCCTTCCCCCTCCATCCACTTAACTATCTCTCACCTCTGTCCTGCCTTCTACCCCCTTCAATACGTTCCCTACCCTTCTCTCTCTGCTCATTCCTGTCCCCCCCCCCCCCGTAGGTCTGTAAACACATCTGGCTCGGCCTTTATGACGACAGGACATCAGTTGTTCCAGATTTCCGAGAACCACAGAAAGTAAAAGAGTTCCTTCAGGAGAAATACGAGAAGAAAAGATGGTAACTTCTCACATTTTGTCACATTACAAGAACACATTAAATGTACGTCATGGACCAACACAAAGTTGTGCATCATTGTTAAATTGAAGGACAGTAATGCATGGTTTTTAAATGTTTTAACGAATACAAATCTGAAAAGTGCAGGGTACACTCTGATACCCGCTAATAACACCCAACCAACTGCCTTCAGAAGTCTCTTCATTTGTAAATGGAGTCCACTTGTTTAATCAGTCATTCAAAATGGAAACAATACTGTAAAGTATAAACTGTAAACCTATCAAGACATGACTGGCCACCTAAACTAACAGACCAGCCAAGGATAGCATTACTCAGAGAAGCAGCCCAGAGGCTTCTGGTAACTCTGAAGGAGCTGCAGAGATCCCCAGCTCAGGTGAGAGACGGAGACATGAGAACTATTAGTTGTGCACTGTACAAGTGCTGCCTTTATGGAAGTGTGCTTAAAAAGAATTCGACGAATGAAAGCCATAAGAATTGAAAGTATGCTAGAAGCCATGTAGGGCACACCTCAAACATGTGTAAGAAGGGGATCTGGTCAGATGAGCCCAGATTACACTTTGTGGCCTCCATGCAAAATACTGTGTGTGGTGAAAAACTAACACTGCACATTACCCTAAACACATCTTCCCAATGGTAACACATGGTGGTGGCAGTATCATGCTATGGGGATGCTTTTCTGTAGTGTGAACAGGGAAACTGGTCTGGTCAGTTGATGAGAAGATGGTTGGAGCCAAATACAGGACAGTCTTGGAAGAGAACCTGGTAGAGGCTGTAAAATCTTCACCTTCCACCAGGACAACAATCCTAAACATACAGCCCTACAATGGAGTGGTTTAACTCAAATACACTGCTCAAAAAAATTAAAGGGAACACCTAAACAACACAATATAACTCCAAGTAAATCAAACTTCTGTGAAATCAAACTGTCCACTTAGGAAGCAACACTGATAGACAATCAGTTTCACCTGCTGTTGTGCAAATGGAATAGACAACAGGGGGAAATCTTTGGCGATTAGCAAGACACACTCAATAAAGGAGAGGTTCTGCAGGTGGGGACCACAGACCACTTCTCAGTACCTATGCTTTCTGGCTGATGTTTTGGTCACTTTTGAATGTTGGTGGTGCTTTCACACTCGTGGTAGCATGAGACAGACTCTACAACCCACACAAGTGGCTCAGGTAGTGCAGCTCATCCAGGATGGCACATCAATGCGAGCTGTGGCAAGAAGGTTTGCTGTGTCTGTCAGCGTAGTGTCCAGAGCCTGGAGGCGTTACCAGGAGACAGGCCGGTACACCAGGAAACGTGGAGGAGGTCGTAGGAGGGCAACAACCCAGCAGCAGGACCGCTACCTCCGCCTTTGTGCAAGGAGGAACAGGAGGAGCACTGCCAGAGCCATGCAAAATGACCTCCAGCAGGCCACAAATGTGCATGTGTCTGCACAAACGGTTAGAAACCGACTCCATGACGATGGTATGAGGGCCCGACGTCCACAAATGGGGGTTGTGCTCACAGCCCAACACCGTGCAGGATGCTTGGCATTTCCCAGAGATCACCAGGATTGGCAAATTCACCATTGGCGCCCTGTGCTCTTCACAGATGAAAGCAGGTTCACACTGAGCACATGTGACAGACGTGACAGAGTCTGGAGACACTGTGGAGAGCGATCAGCTGCCTGCAACATCCTTCAGCATGACTGGTTTGGCAGTGGGTCAGTAATGGTGTGGGGTGGCATTTCTTTGGAGGGCCGCATGGCCCTCCATGTGCTCGCCAGAGGTAGCCTGACTGCCATTAGGTACCGAGATGAGATCCTCAGACCCCTTGTGAGACCATATGCTGGTGCGGTTGGCCCTGGGTTCCTCCTAATGCAGGACAATGCTAGACCTCATGTGGCTGGAGTGTGTCAGCAGTTCCTGCAAGATGAAGACCATCCGCTGTCTCATCAGGAGCATGCCCAGGCGTTGTAGGGAGGTCATACAGGCACGTGGAGGCCACACACAATACTGAGCCTCATTTTGACTTATTTTAAGGACATTACTTTAAAGTTGGATCAGCCTGTAGTGTGTTTTTCCACTTTAACTTTGTGTGCGACTCCAAATCCAGGCCTCCATTGGTTAATAAATTTGATTTCCATTGATGATTTTTGTGTGATTTTGTTGTCAGCACATTCAACTTTGAACAGAACAAAGTATTCAATGAGAATATTTCATTCATTCAGATCTAGGATGTGTTATTTGAGTGTTCCCTTTATGTTTTTGAGCAGTGTATATTCAAGTTTCAGTATGGCCTAGTCAAAGGCCAAACCTAAATTCAATTGAGAATCTGTGGGAAGCCTTTAAAATTGCAGTTCACAGCAGTTCCATCCTATCAGACTGAATTTGCTGGAACTATTTTGCAAAGAAGAATGGGCAAAAAACTGCAGGCTTTGGATGTGCACATCTGTTAGAAACACGCCCCAAAACACATCTGCAGCTGTGACCAGAGGGAAAAGTGGTTCTGCAACCCCCCCACCTCCAACTCAGGGGGTTAAAAACAAATACACACCATGCTTTTCATTATTCTTTGGGCAAGAAACGTTTAAAAACGCTACCATGAATGATTTTAATCCCACTTTACAATGATGCTCTACATCATGTATGTCTATCACATAAACACAAATGCTTTACAGCATAAAAGCTTTAGACAGGGAGAAAGTCAAAGGTCCCAGGATGAGTCAGAACCGCTGCGTTGTTAGCATCAGCTTGAATGTGAAAAAGTGTTGAAGTCTAATTGTTACCTCCCTTTGCCAAAATCTTTAACCATGTGTTTCAGTCTGACAGCACATCATCTCTACATTGTCCACGTGTCTGTTTTTTTTCCCTGCTGTATAGTTTGTAGAATGAAACAACCCCTTTTAAAGAAATATCTGCGTATGAAAGACGGCAGAAGAATTTTCTAAAGAATTTAAAAACATGAAACATCCTCTGTCGCAGTAAAAGGTTTTATTGATGTTATGCAATAAAAGTCAAAAGATCTGAGGAACACTTCTGTTGCTGGTGTTCCCTGAATGCTCAGGTATGTTCCTCCAGACCAGGCACGGGCAGTAGCGAGTGTTCAGGCCTCTGTGTCCGGCTCCTCAGCGAGCAGCACCGGGAGCACCCCAGAAGTCCAGCCCCTGAAAACCCTGCAACTCAACAAGACACCACTGCGCCAGGTAGGAATCCTCGCTGAGCTTCATCTGCCCAGTAAACATCACGTTCATCTGGGTTATAGTTGTCAGGAGACATTTCACATGTATCTCCATGTCCCACGTTTCAGTCTCCGGGGCTAAGTCGCTCCCAGGCTCACGGCGCTGCCCAGGAGAAGAAGTTCGACTTGCTCTCGGACCTGGGGGGAGATATTTTTGCTGCTCCTCCAACTCAAACTGCCCCCTCCACCAACTTTGCCAATTTTGCACATTTTCCAAGCCAGTCAGGTAAGTCTGTGTTTGACTGAGGTCGAGTAAAACATACTCCTTTGTTTTTCCATGACCCCATATGATTTCCTGCCGCTGTTTTTATTTCCACATTCCTTTTCCATGTTATGGTTTCTTCCCATACGGCTGCAGCACGTCAGGGTAATTCAAACACCAACTTTGCCAATTTTGAAGCATTTGGAAACACTACAATTTCATCCCATCTGAGCACATCACCTCCCTCAAAGTCCTTTTCATCAGGTACCACCTTCCCCATCACCTTCATCCCGTCATCTTCTCCACACACTCATTCCTGTTCAGTTTGCTTCATGTTCTTTGCTTTAGTTTACTGACTTCCATCTATGCCCAGTGACAGATATTAGTTTAATGAGCCAGTTTAGCTCGTTAAACTAAACGCTAAGTATCACAACCGGGCTTTCTGCCAGTTAGAAATAAGGAAAACCCACAGAGCCCTGTGTTTTGGTACATTTTTGTTGTGTTTATTTGGATCTTGTGACAGTAATCGTTTTTGTTCAAAGGGGGAGGTGTGCCAATTCCCTCAGTATCCAGTGCCGTTCCAGCTCAGTCCCAGACAGCGAAGTGCACAGAGGACCGCTACGCTGCGCTGGCCGAGTTGGACAATGAGCTGAGCTTCTCTGCCACCACAGGCAGCAGTGTGCAAGGGTGAGAGCCTGGCACACACACACAGGTCCATCACATATGGATTTTACACACGCCTCCTGCAGACTGGAAAACATACTACACAAACTGGACGTCTTCAAGACCTTTCAAAAGTATTCATACTGCCTAAATTTCTCCACACTTTACCATGTCACAACCACAAACCTGAAGGGATTTTATTGGGATTTAATGTGATTGACCCACATAAAGTAGTGCTGGATTTGTAAGGTCGACAGAAAATGATGCATGATTTAGAAAACTTCTCAACAGAAATCTGAAAAAAGTGTTACACAGATTTGATTTCTGTCTCCCTGAGTTACAAATATGTAGAACCACTTTTTGCTCTTTTTGTCTCTAGGCAAGCCAAGTTTCTTTAAATAGTACATTTCAGCAACAAGACAACTCAGTGTTTTACATCAGAAAAAAAGTACATTGCAGTGGCGTAAGGTTGAGACATCAGGAGTCTGTCTTTAATGTGTTTTGGTGCCACTCAGTGATTTATAAACTAACAGAAGTATTTTATTGTCTATTCTCTGAGGTCCAGGGAGCCAGTGGAAGGACTTTAGAACTGGGGTGATGTGCTCTACTTTCTTAGTTCCAGTGAAGACCAGGCACCAGCGTTCTGGATCAGCTGCAGCTGTATGATTGATATTTTAGGCAGACCTGTGAAGACACCGCTGCAGTAATCAATTCTACTAAAGATAAATGCATGGATGAGTTTTTTGAGATCCTGCTGAGGCATTAGTCTGTTAAGCCTGGAAATGTTCTTCAGGTGATAGAAGGCTGACTTAGTGATTGTCTTTATCAGCTTTCCATATCCAGACTCTGGATTTTTCTGCACATTCGTCTTTGTTGAATAGCCCAAGCTCAGTCAGATTGAATGGAGGCTGTCTGTGAACATCAGTTTTAATGTTTTGCGACAGATTCTCGAATGGATTTATGTTGGACTTTGACTAGACCATTCTAACATATGAATTATTATTTGATCTTTACCATTGCATTGTAGCCGTGGCTGTCCAGTTAAGAACAACATTTGTTTCTGACAGGAAATGAGATAGACATCTCTCAAGATAATAAAACAAATAAATTTGACGATTTATCTCTGGTAAAGAGCTTCAAGTCTTTGAGGTTGGAAGGACTTCTTACCATCACCCTAATCTTTAGCTCCCTTCACATATTCTCCATCAGATGCAAGCTGGGACTCAGGCTAGGCCACTCCAAAATGTTAACATTGCTTCCAGTTGGAAGGTACATGTTGATTAAATTAAAAGATTATTCTAAACCCAAATCTGCCAGGGTTATGAATCATTTTAGGCTTAACTGTATGTTTAGGAACGTTGTGTTGATGAGGACAGGTGAACCTTCACCCCAGCTCAAATGTTTTGCAGCCTCTGTCAGTATATTGCAATGGGTCACACATGTCTGTGACCCATGGCTGGTACAAGCTCTCCCAGCACTCCAAGGAATGCTTGATTAAATGCAGCATTCTGCACCATTTCCTTCCTTCACCAGGAACATTCCTGCTCTCTTGCCTCTCGTGCCTCACTGAAAAGAAGCTGCATGTGCTGTCCCAGCTGGGTCTGGTTCAGTGCATCTCCTGCCTGCATCCCCCTAAGAAATGTTGATAGATCCTCATTTTGGAAACTCTTCCTCCAGTCTGGACAGAAATGGGGGGTGGTTAACAAAAAGCCAGGTAAAAACTATTTAGCAGAAATAAACCTAGAAATAAAAGCTAGTGTTGCAACCTGAGAACGTACTTTGTTGTATGTAAGAGAATTTCTGTGCGTCTGTGCTTCACTTTGACGTTTTTATAAAGGCTGCTTCAGCTTTAAAATCATTTGGTTTTGCTGTGGTCTTCAGTCAGAATAAGGGAATACAGATTTAAGTTTGCTGAATGTAAAATACTTTTTATGTGGCACTTAAGTACTTTTAAAAGTGAGTACTTTAATAATATCACTTAAATTGAAATAAGTTGTGATAATTTGAGTGAATTCTTGGTACTTTCTCTGTACCTTAACCAAAGTAAATCAGTCCTTCCCCCTTCGCTAAAACCACTGATGTGAAACGTGTTCTTTGTTTCTTACCAAGGACAGCATGTTGCTGCGTTGTGCTGGGTTGTGTCAGTGCCGGTGTTGAAGCCCCGGATGGTGCAGTGGTAGAAGCAGGGAAGCCTGGAGGGTCAAAATTAAGTGAGGTTGAAGAATCCCATTGCATGTAAAAAGAGATTCTGGAATGAAAAAAACCCAAGCGACTTAAGTACACGCACAACACGTAATATCAACATACGTCAGAGATGGCGAGTGAAAAGTATTGACAGAGCACAGAGTTAGCATTGGTGCTGAATAGCCATCTTGTGTTCATGCAGGAGGCCGCTGTGGTCCTTGATGGTCCAGGAATCGCTTCTCACGGCATTGCGTTGGTGACCGCTGGTAGCCGTGACCAGGCATCAACTCGGACACCTCTTTGAATACCGTTTTGTTTCTGTATCTTATTCTCAACCGTCAAGCCCAAAAATGTCTGCACCTCGTCCGTCGTTAGAACACAGTGCCCATTTCAGTGCTTCCCTTTTTTTTTTTAAAGCTTAGAATACTCTGTTGTTGTTAGTTAGTTTTTAAAATGGCGGGTCTGATCTTTGTAACAGAGTCGCTTGAGTGACACAACTAGTGATGCTGTCCCCTACCCAATCAGTGACCAACAGTCTTCTGATGTTGCACTTTCAGCCCGGCTCAGCTCTCTTGGAACCCCGGCAAAGGAGGTACTAAAAAAGCTGCTGGTACCAAGGTACCGTTACTACTACTACTCTCCTTGCCCAGCCTGTTGGTTTAGTTGGGCAGCCATGCCTTGGTGTTACCAGTTTGTTATGCGTTTGTGCCATGTTTCTTTTATTTTTTGAATGATTGATTAAAAAAGAGATTCAAAGCTTGGAATATGTCCTTAAACGTGTTGCTGTGGCTCTCCCTGACCGTTCTGCTTTGTTCCTTAGTCTTCATGAGGCCGTTTGTTCACTAATGTTCTACCAAACCTTTAAGGCCAGAAACAGAACAGCTGGACTTATTTCAGGCTAACAGAGTAATGGGGGCTGAATATGTCGTACTTTTCAGATTTTTATTTGTGAGCTATTTTGAAAATCAATATCCTTCCAGTTCACAATGATGTGCTACTTAGTATTGTTTCATCCGATAAAATCCCAATAATTCAGATGAATGTTTGTGGTTGCGATGTGAGAAAGTTATGAATACTTTGCAAGTCTCAGAGATGAGTTCCTGTTTCTTCTGGTGAAGCAGATCTAACCGTGCCTTTACTCCTGTTCTGACAGCTCATTATTACTTGGCATAGCCTACAGTTGTTAAACAGACATGCACAAGCTTTATAGAGTCTTTTTATTGCCCCACAGGGCCGTATTTGGACCTGTGCTTAGTTCTTCACCAGCTCAGAACCAACCTGTGATGGCCAGCATGCAGCCTGGCTTTGGAGGTGGCCCATTAATGTTTCAGTGTTGATTACAAAGTTTTATATATATACATACATACTGACCGTACTGATTTTCCGACTGTTTGGTCCTAGCGGTGCCGTCCACTAATCCTTTTGTTGCCACGGCGATAGCCTCTGACATGGCTTCCAACCCCTTCCAGACCAACGGCAGAGGTCCAGCTGCAGGTGAGAACATTTAAAATAGAAAAACCTTCGTTAATCCATGTTTCTGATTAGATACTAGTGCAATTTTAATGTAACTATGTTACATTGACAAGTAGTATAGTGATATACTAAGTATCTAAAGTATCTGTGTGTGTGTGTGTTGTGGAAATGTGTGTACTGTTGCTGTGCACACATGGTATGTGTGTTTCGTAGCCTCATTCGGTACTGGCTCTATGAGCATGCCCGCCGGCTTTGGGAATGCGTCTTCCTACTGCCTTCCGACCAGTTTCAGCGGAAACTTCCAGCAGCAATTCCCCGGCCAGGCCCCCATTCCTTACTCTCAACCTGGGGCCTATCACCCTCAGTCTAATGGTTAGTGCCCTGCCCCCTCTGTCCTCTTACATTGCTGTACCTGTGCAGTACCTGCCTTCAATTTGGTTCCTTTACTGCCATTATGTTTTCAATCCACTTGATCTGTGCATTTACAATTTGGCTAAAATTTTGATTTGTCTTGGCAGCTGCTGCACAGCTATTAAAGGTTGCATTTAGAGTGTGAAGCTTTAGAGTTTTTGTCCTTGTCTAGAAACAAAATCACAAAAAAACTAACATTGTGAATAAGTCTCTGTTTACACCTAAATGCAATGTAATATGCTGGGGTTTTACTCCTGTTTATTTCTCCTCTCCACATCCCTATTCTTTCAGAGTTTTTAAAAGGTAACCTTCATGGTTTAAATTGTTGTAAAATTCATGTTTATCTGTGAAGCGAATCCAAAATCCTTCCCCTTATCCCCCTTAGGGCCCGCGTTCCCAGTCTACAGTCAGAACAAGCCCTCGATTACGCCCTTTGGGCAGCCCATGGCTGTTCCTGGCATGTCCAATAACCCATTTATGGTGAGCATGCACTGCCTCATGTTTTCCCCAGTTTTTCTAAGACTGTTTAAGGTTTTCAGTAAGCCTATCTCTTTATACAAATTCAGGCCTACCAGGAAAACATTTCTTCTGCTGCAGTGCTTTTTCCCTGTTGGTGTGTGGAATCTAATCTTGGATGTTCCTTTTTTTCAGGCAGGACCACCAGCTGGGCCGTTCCCCTCTGGAGGTTCATCCACCAACCCTTTCCTGTAGCACAGCTCCTGCTCTTGGCCACCAGAGGGCAGCATGCAGCACATACTCAAACGTACTTGTTCCATCATGTGATTAGTGGCAGTACATTTCTTTAAAAAAATAATAGTTATATATATATATATATATATATATATATATATATATATATATATATATATATATATATATATATATATAATATATATATATATATATATATATATATATATATATATTCTCTCCATGCAGGAAGTTTACAACACTATGAAGTAGTACAAAGGAATATATTGAGGACTAAGGGACAGTTGTGGGTGAGATGTACTGTCTGGACTATATTCTGACATTGTATGCTTTTTATTTTATTTTTTGTTATAACTGTAAGCTTTGTGCATATCACTCTTTGTAATCAAAAACAAGTACATGTAACATAAAATAAGGACTGAACTAACAAGGATGCATATCCACAAACCTTGTGTTTTAAAAAAACAAAAGAGACAGATAAGAGTTTACATTTTAACAGGGTCCCATCCAAATCTACAATTAGTAGATTGAAGCAGTCATGATGATATTGTTTTGTTGTTTTTTTTTTTTTTTTTTAGTTTTACTAAAGGGATTTTTTCTGTTTTATTTAAGAACCCCTTTTTGGGTTTTCCCGTATTAAACCATATTTCCGTTAATGCAATTCCTGAAATATAAGAGTAGGCTTTAGTCCAAAAGACTGGACCTTTTTTAAACATGAAATGTAACATGCAGAGCAGGTTAATGTAATTTGGCATTGATCTGGAACTACAGGCTAACATTTAAAAATTGTCAATAAGGCATGGGCTGGTGTAAGACTCTCACCATATGAGCTTGAGTAAAAATACAAAAGTTCCAACAGCTCCATATCAACTCCAACTCCTAACCATTCTGGCTCTTTCTCTGGCATCTCATTAAAATGACTTGAATCTGTGAGAACAGGCCCATGCCTATTGGCAATGCACAATAAGTTGGCTTTCATATTAAGTGCAGCAGACATTGTTAGATTATGAGGCAAGCAGAGTCTGTAGTGTTTGTCCCACAGGCATGTCTTATAGAGCACAAATGGAGCAGAACCAAGTAAAGTTTAGGTGTTGGGAGGATTTCTTTGTTTAATGGTAAACTAATAAGTCTTTTTTAAAGTTGGTAAGGATACTCTTGTAACTTTGGTTGTGCTGATTGTCAGGGGAGCATAATTCAGATTCTCACTATATTCTATGAATAAAAACAACAGGAAGAGATTGTTACTGAAAGCCTCAGGATTGTGATCCCGTTTGGGCTACCTCAGAACAGCTGAAGTATATCCCATGATTTTTTGGGGGGATGGCTTGTCCTTTTAAAAGCATAAAATCTTCAACATTAGAAAACTAAACATCTATTAGAGATCACTATCCCGTCTTTGAATCTGTCCTCTTTGCCTTGTTTTTAAAGCATCAGATCAGATGGGCAAAATGTGGCGTGATTTGTTTTAAAAGTAGGCGAAGGAAAAGAACAAGTCTTCAGGGACTACACACAACACTAGATCAGCCCCTGAATGTGGACAATTTGGGTTTCAGTTGTTTTAGAAAATGTTTCTTGTTTTACAAGAATAGGTAGTAAATGTGTACATATATAAATATATGTATAAATAAATTAAAAGATTTTTTAACTACACTGTTTAGTTTGTAATTCTTTTTATTGCACATGACACATATAACAGTGGAGTAACATGAATGGACGCTAACAGATTATATTGTCAGTTACATTTATGCAGTCAACTCAGGGAATGCGTTGTCATGGAAACCGTTCAACACCAACATGGCGTCGCTTTTAACGGATCCATTGTTTGAAATTTCTGGACGGGGTCCTGCGCCAAGTAAAGACTTTTATCATTTTTCTGTCACCAAGTCACAGGTAACCTCTGCTCTGCTCTGACCATAGGAACTAAACGAGCGTTTTTTATTTTCTTTTTTGTAAATTTCGACGGTTTTAACGGCTAGCTTAAGCTAAACGTTAGCTAAACTTGCCGCAATTACGAACCTTTATGGCAACAACTTTAGAAACAAGAAAGCAGGAATGTCTTAATAAATTAGAAGTAATCGAAAAGTTAGCTTTTTACAGTAATTCAATCTAAAAATAGAAATTTTAAGTTTCAATACACACTGGGTATATTTGTTAGTTCTGCTGAAATTTGTTTACAGCTAATTTAAAATAAAATAAAAAACAGTCGCAGAAAATTTGAATAATTACATCTGAACAATAAAATGGAATTTTCATACAGAAACGTGGACCTACCGAAAAGGATGTCCACGATATACTGTCTTGTATCTGCCCTCACTTCTTGGTCAGGGCTCCTTTTGCATGGAGGACATCAGCCTGTGGTTCTGCTCGGATGTTCAGGAAGCCCAGGTTGCTTTAATATCGACCTTGAGCTAGTGTCCTGATGTTTCTCTTCTTCCTCTTGGCAATATATTTCTGTTTCGAGTTTAGGTTAGACCACTTTGCTGCCCAATCACTCACAGTAACACCATGGTCCAGCAGGTATATGCCTCTCTGACTTTGGACCACAGCAGCACATGACATGGCTCCCCAAATCATCACTGGAAACACTCTTCCTCTAAATATTAAAAGTTTGAATTCCAAATGAAATGCAACATTTACTTTTATTCTAAAAAGAGGACCTTGGCCCACTGAGCAACAGTCCGGTCCTTTATCTCCTTAGTGCAGATAAGACACTTCTGACATTGTCTCTGGCTTATCACTGAAGCTCACAATGCTCCCCTAAGCTGGAAAATACACCTGTCATCAGCAAATCTTTTAGAATGTTTTGATCCCTCATGTTATTTATGGCAGGGTTTTTAGAAAAAACAAAATTGTACCACTTTGTGTATAGATGGTCCGATGCCTGCCTGTCTGCCACCGTTGATAAGCAAGCTGTGCACTGGTGGCAACATGATTCTAGAGTATCCTCCTGAGTAGGAGACTGTCCTGGTGATAGCTGAACACCTCCGGAAACGCTAAAGCTCAACAAATGCGTTTCTAAAATAAACGAAATATTATTAAAGATCTTAACAGTTCGTAATTTGCATCTGATCCTTCTGCACGTTTAACTAAGGGCAGGGTGAACCGTTACAACAAAAAGGAAAGTTTATAAAGCATCTGTGTCAGGGCCGAACCTTTTGGCCATGAATGTCATCAGTTTGACTTGTTTCTTCATCACAGATGAGAAGTGTTGCTTAGATGAAGAAAACGGTTTCACCCATATTTAATATAACATGTACTCTGCCCCCACCCCCATTGTCATTTGAATTGGAACTCTCTTACACTGACTGTTTCCAGGTGATATGGAGATGGTGGAAGATTTCTCCCAGACTTGTGGACAGATACTCCAAGCCAGGGGAGGAGAAGGAGTCTCACAGTGTCTTCTTGGATGACACTGAGCTTCAGAGTAAGACTACTACATCTTAAGATTTGTCATAATAAAGAGTCACATGCAATAAACAAAACTTTTTTCCCAACTAAAAAAAAGAAAAGACTTGGGTTCTTTCTGGGTAAAGAAAATGTGATTAGATATAACTGCTTTGTTGTTTTGGTCTGTTGTTTTCCTTTGAGATTTATTTGCTTTTAGACTCGTTGTAGAAAGATTGCGTCTGGGATTGTCTTTTCTGTTTTCACCTGGGTGCAAGGCAAATAACAAACTGTAGGTAATCTGATTTATAAAAACTGGCTCCTTTTTCAGGGGAAGTCAGGATGGTTTTCGGACAAAAGATCTTGCAGTTCATCAAGGCTTTGTGCCAAGGCCATTACAATTACCTTGAGCGCCTGTCTGACTTCATCCTTCTGCGAATAATAAACTGTCTGGAGCTTGAGGATGTCGGTCAGCTTGGACGAACCTCACACAGGTTTAGGCAGGTGGGTTGCAGAGACACATAAGGAAATGCATATAGTAGAATGGAAAGAAATTATTATATTAGCTATACCAATGCACATTTTGTATTTTATATAAATCCTGAGACGATGCAGCAACTCATTTGGATTTCTTTCAGACTGTTTTCATTAAATCCAAACTGCATCTTTGAGTCTAATATTTACTGTGCTGTGAAGTATATTTCCATCCTATAGATTTCTTCTGTTTTTGCTTTTGTTTTTGTCACACTTAAATGTTTAAGATCATCAAACAAATTTTAATATCAGACATGATAACATGAGTAAATACAGTCCTGGGCAACTTGTCATAATTGATGAAACCAGAACTGACTGAAAGAAAGCAATTCTGCAAATAAGAGTGGGCCAAAATCCCTTCACAGGGATGTTAAAGACTCGTTGCCAGTTATAACACATGATCTTAGTTGTTGCCGCTGAGGGTGGCTGAAGCAGTTATTAAATTTTGAGGGCAATTCCTTTTTACATTTTGAAAACTGCCTTTTATGTTTACCAAGGTTACATTTTATATAGATGATCTGAAACATTTAAGTGTAACAAATAATCTCTAAGGCAACAAATACTTTTCACACTGTATCCTACCTTCCTCGTGTTTTTCTCCTCAGTTGTGTGGGTCGGAGGAGTTCTGGGAGCAGGCAATGCGCCACCGTTGCTGCAGCATTTCAGCCGAAGTGGCGTCTCTGGCCCTGGAAGTGGGCTGGCGCAGCATTTTCTTCACCAACAAGTTACAGCTGCAGAAGCTGCTCAGCCGCAGGAGACTGAAGGCTGAGGAGCGACAGGAAGGCCACGTCTATGATGAAGTTACAAAGGCAGAGGGTTCTGCCAATGAAAGCTCAGGCTCTGAAGAGGAAATTCTCTCTGGTACCATTTGCTTTCAAGGTGCTGGAGCCGATCCAGGCTTCGACGCCAACCCCTGCTGTGATGTCGGCCCTGATCTAGAGGGTGACTGTGATTCCATCAAGTTCATTGCTGACCGCTTCAGGGAGGACATTAGGTTCTCTGACGTAGAGACGTTGGTTGAAAAAAGGAAGCTGAGCAGGGGGGTAGGAGACAGCACAGAGCCAATCTAATTCATGTAAGCCTTTCATCAAAAGTTGCTAAAGTTTCAGTTTAGACTCGTATTGTTAACATACATGGTCAAATATTTGGTTAGTTGCTTCTTCTAAACGTGTTTTTATTTGTTTTTATTTGCAGATTTGTCTACATTTCTTGTTATATATGTTATCACAGAGACTTAGTTTACAGCAACAAGAATAAATTTATCTTATAAATTATAATTTACAAATTATACCAGACTGTTAGTTGGTCAATGTCTGTGCTGCTATTAATTGGTTCAGTAAAAAAGGATCTGCATGCTCCGTGGTCCCATGTTCTGATATGATGCAGATGAAAAGAAGAGTTAAAAACAAATTGTTACGATGCTTCTCACTGATGCAAACATTTTAGTTCACTAGTATTTATGAAAGAATAACAAAGAACAACTAATTCATTCAAATTGAAAAGATTCATGTTATCCAAAGTTAAAGAATGCTTTTAAAATCTGGTTTAACGTGAATTCAGGGATTTGATTGTTAAACTATCATCAGCTCTTCCTTCTATCTTCAACAATCTTCTCAAACCATCAGTATTTTGTGCAGTTCTTGCTGCACGTAAGTTTCCTGTTCTCCACTTCTTTAAAAGAAAGCATTATTCCAGTGTTCTGTAGATCAGTAAAGGTGTCAACATTTTTGGCCTTGTCTGAACTTAATAATTTCATAAGCTTCATCCTGATCTGAACAGGAGACATATCATGTTGGAGTGTTTACAGGATTATTAGTGCAGTAGACTCAGAGAGAGTCCCCTAGGGGGAACAAGCAGCCAAAGCTAAGGGGCTGCTCTTTTTTAAGCATCTCTCTGCCTGCCTGTCTGGATAGCTTTATTTCAAAGAAATGCTAAGTGTGTGGAAACATGTCAGATTTCACTTTTCTTCTACAGTGAAATAGTCAGTGAGTGTCACTATACTGAAAGAAAAGCAGTGGACAAACAAGACAATAAGGAAAGAAGGACAATGGTCTATGTACTATTTCAATAGAAAGTGAACTTCCTGCAGATTATCCATCTTTTCTGGAGGGTTTTCTTGGACAGAAGAGTCTTCTTCTTGTCTTTGAAGCACTGTATGAAGATACACTCACACCCAGCTGCTGCCAGTACTGAGCAAGCTCTGCACCAGTGGCAACATGATTCTGGGGCAAACTGCTTAGCAACTGGTTTTCCTGGAGCTTACTGGACACTCTTGAAATTCCTGAAGGCTTTTTATACTGTGTCTGAACATCTCAGCTTACAGATGATGATCGAGTAAACGTCTTACGGGTGGAAGATTTTGAAAATCAGTTTTCTCACTTCTGGGGTAATAATGGAACATCTACACAGTGGAAATGAGTTTAGTTGTAAAGTAGATCTGCAAAGCTACTAAAAGCTCTGAAATGAATATGCATCTATCATTCAAAATATTAATCTGAAATGGGTTCAAATCGTCAACAGAAAACTGAAGCCATAAAACACATCTGTGTCAGTGCCGAGTTGTTTTTAGCCGTGACTGTCCATGACTGAGAAGCTGAATCAGAATGGTAAATGAAAGTGACACAGATCAGCCTGGAGTCAGCTGCAGCAACCTGTGCGACTGACCTGCTCATGAGAAAGGGAAATGTCACCTTTACTTCTGTCTCTGCCTTCTCTTTATTCTACACATTAAGTTCATTTGAATAAGGAACATGTCAAGTTGTTCCTATTGGATGCAGGGTTACAGAGGGTGGTCCAACACACCTGCCTTTCTAAATATGCAAGAAGTGCCTTACATTTTTTCACGTTACAGCCACAAACTTCAATGCATTGTCTGGGATTTTGATAAGAAACCAACAAAGGAGTCCATAATTATGAGGTAGAAGGAGAATTATACATAATTTTAAAACATTTCTACAAATAAATCATGAAGAGTGTGACCTAATGATACTTTGTAGAGCTACTTCAGCTTCAAGTCTTTTGCTGTATGTTTCTATCAGCTTTGCAGACCTAGAGAGTCTTTGCCCGTTCAGCTTTTTAAAATAGTTCAAGCTCAGTCGGATTTGATAGAGTCTAGAAAAATCAATTTCCAAGTCTTGTCACAGATTCCCAAGTGGATTTAAGTCTGGACTTTGACTAGGTCATTCTTACCTAAACCATTCCATTATAGTTCTGACTGTATGTATAGGGCTGTTCTGCTGGAAGGTGAAACTCTTCGCTACTCTTAATTATTTTGCCGTCTCTAATACCCCTTTTCCACTGGTTTGCTTCAGCCCAGCTCCACTCCACTCTTCCCGCTGTAGGGTTAGCGAATGTTGCCATTACTGTATTTCTGTACCGGTACCTACTTTTTTGGTTCCTGCCCCTGAGCAGGTACGATTGGGGCTGTTTAGGTTGCTGAGGTAAGTGCAGGGAAGAGTTAATAAAACTTAAAGCGACCACAATAATATTAAGGACCACAGTGGCTGGAGCCGGTCAATTCAAAATATAATTTTAGTATTTACAAACCATAAACCATGCTTGTAGGCTGACAGAAAGGAAAAAGGAGACATCAACTTTCTGAATTACACACAGGCAGGGCACTGTATTAGCATCCTAAACCAGCTGATCACAGATAAAATCAGCTGTTCAGATACACAAACATTTCCCCCCAAAACACACAAAACAAATCCACCATGAAACAGTCTGTTTGGTTTGGAAATTTATTGACGGTCCTTAAGCGAACCAGCGTCTGCAGGAGGGAGCAGGCAGAGAGCAGCTGTTGCGACTGCCTGCATCGGATCAAACGGGAGGAAGACCCCAATATCCAACCTAAAACTAACTTCACTCCAGTCAGAAGTCACCAGTTTTGTGCTTTAAAGTCCATGTCCTCGTTATTGTCATGACTGAGACAAAAACTTCCTCCTAAAGCCCAACATCTTCAGGCAAACCTTGGAGCTTTACCAGTCCAAATGGTGATGTCTCTCCGCTTCTCCTACCACACCACCTTACATTAAAAACCCTGAGCCTTATATTTGCCTTAGTTCAGGCTGGACTGTGCTCCAGATAATTATCCTAGTGGATCATTTAAAAAAACATAAAAGACTTTTCCACCATATATGGAGTTTTATATTTAATTTTTTGGAGCCATTATTGCTTTCAGTTATTGTTTTCTTACATTTTCTTTCTTCAGACATCTACTCCTTAAATGCCCAATATTTGGAGTGCACAACTCATTCTTTCAACAGACTCTCCCACCTGAGGTGTGGATCCCTGCAGCTCCTTCGGAGTTATCATTAACCTCTTGGCTGCTTCTCTGATTAATGTCTCTTTGCCTGGCCTTTCAGTTAAATTGGGTGACCATGTCTTGGTTGGTTTGCAGTATTGCCGTACTGTTTCCATTTTCCAATGTTCAAAATTTGAGATATTGTTTTCAAACCTAACTCTGCTTTAAACTTCTCTACAGCTTTCTCCCTGCTCATTTGTCTTCATGATGCTGTTTGTGCACTGATGTTCTGTATGAACCACTGAGGCCTTCACAGAACAGCTGCATTTATACAGAGATTAAATTGCACGCAGGTGGACTCTATTTACTGATTTGGTGACTCCTGAAGGCAGTTGGCTACACACTATTTTATTTAGTGGTATCTTAGTAATGGGGGCTGAATACAGTCACATGGCACCTGCATGCATTTGTGTTTAGCCCTACATGTACCAGTTTTATTCCACCTCACATTTATTTACAACTTATGTTGGTTTTTGTTTGCAATGTGACAAAATGTTCTGAGGGTATAAATACTTTCGCAAGGCAGTGTTTATGATGTTTAGCAGCTTCTCACTCTGAAAGGGGAGGGGTTCAATATTATCAATGAAAATTCAATTGTCTAAAACCTAAGTCTAAGTAGTCAACATGTCCCAAGGCATGTTGGATATCACAAATAGTGATATACTGAGTCAGATAAAACAGGGCAGTCAGAAAGGGTGATGGGGAGCAGTGTTGGCTGATGTCTCCTCAGGTCCTCCATCATGTTCCTGCTCCAGTTTATTCTGGGTGTACGGACCAGCTGCTCAGCCTCCATTTAGTATGAAGATTCATCATTATCTTGGATAATTTCCATTAATGAGGTCTGTCTGGAAATGTTAAGAGTTTATCTGCTGGGTCTTTGGTGGTGTAAAAGCAGTGGTGTAACAGTAATGATGTGAGAACATTACTCTGAGAAGCACCAGTGCTGATGTTTTAACAGGACCATTCACTGTGAAACTATGTAATAGAAAAGAAACGGTGTTTAAAAACCAAAATACATTTAGCTTTTTGAGTGAATGCTATGTTAATAAAATCTACAATTGATATTGAGACCAACAAATAAAAGCAATCAAGATTGCTTTGGTTGTTTCTTCAGTTTATTGCACAGTTTTTTTCTGCGGTAACCCAGAAGGGACACAATAAACATCACTGGCACGGGAGAGGGCCATTTTCAAACAAAAAACTGTGGAATAAGTTGCTCCTAGTTACACTATTGAGCTGAGTGGTTCGATTTGCTGGTGCAATTTGAACCACTCAGTGGCAGTTTTTGATATGGACCGTGTGGCCAGTTGCACAAGGGCAACATTAGTAAAGAAAGGGTGTTATGTATCTGTCAATTGTGCCTTGAACACATTTTCTGTTGCTTTCTTTTTTAGTCAATAGTAAGTTTGTGCCCTCTGCTTGCTGCTGAGATTATATTCTGTTTTAGCTGGTTTGTGTAGGACTGCACTGCATTTGGCCTAGATTTTGGATTTGTTTCCTGCATTTTGATTGGTTAGGAGTTGCCTTTCACGCAAGAGGCGCCAGAATCACTTTGCATTCTGTCCACTGGAACATTAAAGGAATAGTTTAAGATCTTTGAAGTGACTTTCTGTTAAAAGGTTAGTTAATATTTTACCTGATAACTCTCTTGTTGTCTTAATTTAATACAAATTCAGGTTAGTTGGTCATGGAACCTGAAGCTGACGCAAATCTAAGACTGACCAAAAAATGGACTTCTACAATAATGGACAACCATGAGCTCCCTATTCACAAGACTAATACAAAAAGCAGTGCCTTTAGACAGAACCTTCTTCAGATCTGCTGTAACACAGGTTGCTACAGAAGATTCCTCCTGCACACAGCAATCAACTGTGTGCCATATATAACTCTATAAACACAATAAGAAACTTAGTGAGGGCCACAGTTTTCAGTTTGCCTTCAGGATAAATAAAGTATTTTTTGTGTTATATTGTCATGTTTCCATTGCACCATGATGATGATGATAGGGAAAACAAGGTGGGAGGCGGAGTGCCTCCCACCTTGATCTTCCAGAACATGTAAATTGACTGCCTAATAAAAAGGCAAGGCCTAAGAAGATCCAGTGGAGGGAGCAGCCCAAGACCTAAACTGACACAAAAATAGGCGCACACAGTCACAATTGCCCATTCCCACCCTCATGCGTACACATAAAAATACTCACATCAACACACCCAATGTAAAGACACACAACAAAGGATGCCAAACACCAGAGCCGTCCCAGAACGAAACAGTCCCAACCCCCCATTGAATTCCGATCTCAACCCCATGAACTTCCCACCCACCATGGACCCCAACATGAATTTACCCACAAGGCCACCCCAACCAGGACACATGTATTGAACACATGTCCCCGAACCAAAATGCCATGAATACCCTTCCCACAGGGGCAAACCCCACAGGAGAACTCCACCCCCGAAAAGCCAATGAAGAGACATCCATACAGCGCAAGCTCCGCACGCAGCCCCGCTTCAAGCACCCTTCCACATCCCACCTCCAACCACACAGCGCGCAGTGACGGTAAGGCAAGTGCCTTGCACAACAGCACCCTAACCTCTGCCCGCAAGAGCAACAGAGCAAACACTGCCGAGCCCTGTACTCACAACAGACCCCCTGACCCCACACCAAGACGGAACCAACTCACCCAGCAAGCAGTCCCCAGGCGGCAGCACGCACTCTGAGCTGATGGCCCCCACCATGCCCCCTCAACTACACAAACACACCACATCACCGCCAATGCAACGACAGCCCAAGGGAGAAACAACAACTAGCTCAGCTCCACGGACACCACTCAGCCAATCCAAATGCCGGCGACCCCCTGACAGCCAGAGCCAGAGGACCAGCACAGTCAAGTGCGCCCAGCCACCCACCCAATGCCAGCTGGCCCAGCCTGCCCGTCTATGAAAGACAAAAAGAAAAAAAGTAAATAAAATAAAGTAAACATGTGCTCGTACAAGCCGGGTACTCGCACCCGGGGCGAACAATTGCCCCAGGCCAAGCCCAACCTGCTGGCCGGGGGCCAGAGCTGGAGCGGGAAGCATTGGAGGCAGGCCACCACAGCTCGCCAAAAACCGAGTAACCCACCAATCCCACACACACCCGCACGGCATACCCTCTCCGCACTAGACAGGTCGGCTAGCCCCTCTACCAGCGCGAAGCCATACCCCAATCGCTGCCACACACTGCCCAGCCGATACCCCCTGCCGGATTTAAAACAATAATAATTTAATAATAATAATTTAAAACAATCCTAAACTATCTCTTTAGGGCTGCCCCCTCCTCTACTGGGAATGTGAGCTGCTTCTCTGTTTAGAAACTGTCTGGTCAGGTTTAAGAGGATTGAGCAAAACAGTGTGAACATAACGGACCTTGTGTGGCACTAATTGAGCATGGTTCCTGAATCCTAACCTTTACTGAACCCCCACCACTAAGCTAGACAATTTATCCCAAGGCTAAAGGAGCCAGCTGCTCTCAGATCAAACATGTGAACCAGAAGGGTTTAAATAAAACACAAGATTTAGGGAAAACAATCCTGTGAACCTATCTGCTACACTTTTTCTTTATTTTCCACAACTCTTCTATGCTCCTTTGCACTTGTAGGTCACCTCCTCCCATATCTCTGTTTAGAAGTGTCTTGTACTTGCATTAATATGTTTTGATTAAATGCACTAAAAAGAGTGAGAGTAACACAGAGGAACAGCAGTCCTGTGTGTGGTAAAAGTGAAACTTACAAAGAGAACGTAGAGCTTTCGACTTACCTTCCCCCTTCTCTCCCTGACCTGGAAACAGGTAAAACTCATGGCCTCTTTTCATCCACTCAGGAGGCTTAAGGGCTTCACTGACACTATGATCCATTTACCAGTCCACACTGTCATGGCTGACTCAATGCCTTCAGCATGTTTAACAGTTGGGTTTCTTTGATTAAAATATGCTTTAGGGTTTTTATTTCCAGTGAGAAATTACACAAAAACAGGTAAACAATGAATTAACAATAAAGTGGTCTCCTAAAGGCCTTGAATGTAATAGATCGCTCTGACTGTGTTTAGAAACTGGATGCAATGTGAGGAGTCTTCCCAGGCCAAGGGGGGGGTCAAAAGTTCTGAGATTGGAGGTTGTGGACAGTAAGCAAAGCCTTTGATCTTCCGCAGACGCTGACAGTTTGAGACTCTTTCAGAAAGGATTAGCTAATATTATCCCAGGTTTATCGAGCTGAATTGCCCCACACATCATTTTAAATGTAGTGTGGGGATTGCTCGTAGGAGCAATACAAAAAAAATCATCTGAATTTTGCAAAATAAATTATTTTAAAGTGAGTTTCTGTTAAAAAGTTATGAACAGGTAACATGTTGCCTGCAGTAGATAACTATCTTGGTGATTAAAAACAACTTTAAATTCAAAAACATCAGAGCAGTTTATGCTATTATATTACTGTGACTGTCTGTTTGGATGACCTATGTGCCCAAGCTTTAAGCTTTGTCTCATGTCTTGAGATATTGCCTCTATATTTCTACTTGATGTTCTTTCCTTGTGATGCCATCTATTTTATGAAATGCACTCTACTTCAATTTTAGTTTCTTCAGACCACAGGACATGCATGATGGCCAAATCCATGACAACCCTAAAGTTGAATAACTCTCATGCACCCTCATTGTTCATTCCTCCAAACACAATAATAAACTTTAGTTTGCAAAAAAGTTTTATTGAAGTGTTCAAATGCATGAGCTCTATTAGTTCACATGTATTTTTATGAACTAATTTCTCACCTTTGATGTATAATTATTGCTAATTCTTGTTTCTCCTACCGGTTTCTTACCTACCATGATCCCGGGAAGTTTGGCCTGACAAAAGATGATGGCCAGGGCTCAGAGCACCTAAATACCAGTTGGGGGTAATTGGACTGCACCACCAACTCTTGCTAGAGAGGGGGAATTTGTATTTTAGTTTTTTTGTATTCAACTAAAGATTTGTATTCAAAGTTTAGTGGTTTTCATTTCTTTCTTTAGTGTTTAATTTAACAACAATATAATATAATATACAGGTTATGTATGTATGTTTGTGCTGTCAGTTAGCTAATTCACATTTTTGCCTGAGTTTAATTTAGTTTCTTTGACCTCTTCTATGAGCTCAGTTGTCGTTTTTGTAATTATAACTTTTTTGGGGTTTTTTGTGATTCCTTCCTGTGTGGCTTTTAAACTCGGTCCCTCACAACATGTCTGGAAAATTAGAGACTTTTTCCCTGAGCATATGTGAAATTATAATCTAGCACTTTGAACGTTCCTTTTTTTTTGCTTTTGAAGTAACAGCTTCTTCCTCACTGAGTGGCTTTTCAGCCTATGTTTGTCATATTGTTTTTAACAGATTTGACCCACATGCAGAAAGCAATCCAGGAGACAGAGTTTTACGGTAAAGTGTTTATTTACAGAGTAGTGAAATGTGCTGGGGAACTGGAACCGGGAAACCAAATGTAAAATAAACAGGATAGTGAGTATGGAATACTTTAGGGTCAATACTTAAAGAATAATAATTCAGCCTTACTGGGTTGGTGGAATGATCCGCCAGAGGGTGTGGCAGAGAGACCAAATAGTTGTTTATCCCTGAGACAGAAAAAGGTGGATAATGGTGTGCCAGGTTGATAAGATGGTCCGGGGTTTCGGAAGTGGGTGCAGTGGACAGGGTTCTTGAGGGTTGATCCAAGGAGCGAAGAATTCAGGAGGCTGCCAACCGGTGTGGTCCAATGAAGTAACGAAAGGCTAGAGTCTTTGATCATGGAGCTGGATAGCTTTCTTTCCAGAAGTGAATAATCCAGGTAGAGATCCACACAAAGCAAGGTCAGGTTTAGGTAATCCTGCAAGGCTAACAAATTCCAAATACTAGAGTTCAAGGCAAGAACAAGACAAGATAATGATTTTTTTTTTTTTTTTTTTTTTGTTTTTTTTTTTTTTTTTTATTTTGCTTTTTTCTTTTTTTTTTTTTTTTTTTTCTTTTTTTTTTTTTTTTTCTTTTTTATAAATTTTTTTTTTTTTTTGGCTTGAGCTGTACCACTAAGGACAAACCACTCTGGCAGTGAGTTGCTGGCAGCCTCCTCCTAATATTCTCCTCAGCAGGTAATCAAGGGAATGATGAACACCTGTCACCTCTCCTTGAGGTTCCACGCCATCTAGGGGCTAAGCACAGTAAACGCACCAAAACAAACAGACAAAGCACAGATCCTGACATCACCCCCCCCCCCCCACCAACGACCGCCCCCTGGCGTTCCAGAAGATGTAGTAGGACGAGAAGAAACAAAGTCCGAGATCAATGAAGGATCACAGATAAACGACCGGGGCACCCACGAACGATCCTCAGGACCATACCCCTCCCAGTCGACGAGATACTGCCACCCGCGACCTCGTCGACGGGAGTCGATGATCCATCGGACCCCCCCAGACGGGGTGCCCCGACCGGTCCAGGGTGGGTGATGGGGGTTCGGCCGGAGAGCAAGAAATGCTGGAAAAGAAAGGTTTGACTTGTGACACATGAAACACAGGATGAAAACGTAAGCTGGAGGGCAGACGCAGACGAAGAGCATAGGGGCTGATGACTGAGTCAATAGTGTAGGGGCCAATGAAACGAGGAGAAAGTTTTTTGGACATGGCCTTCAAAGGAATGTCTCGGGAGGACAACCAAACCTTCTGGCCAGGATGGTATGTCGGAGCAGGCTGGCGTCTGCGGTCTGCGTATCTTTTGTTCCGGTCTGCTGTACGAAGGAGAGCTCTGGTTGCATTTCCCCAGATCCGTTTACAACGGCGTATGTGGTGCTGAACGGACGCTACTCGAATGTCCTTCTCATCAGCGGGAAAGAAGGGAGGCTGATAACCCAGGGAAATCTCAACAAGGGTGAGAGGCCAGGTTGGCGGATGAGATTTGTGAATTAATAGCATATTCACCAAGGACGAAAACACCACAGTCACGTGGTTCGGTTGAGGTAAGCATCTGAGAATGGACTCCATCTGTTGGTTCATGCGTTCTAGGTCTGTCCATTAGATTGGGGATGATAACCAGAAGTCAGGGAGGTCTTGGGTTCCAAGAGCCAAACAAAACTGTTTCCAAACCGGGAGATAATTGGGACCACGGTCTGACAAAATGTCCTGAGGATGCCATGAAGGGCGCAAAAAACATGCTGAATCAACAGCTGGGCGGTATGAAAGGCAGATGGGAGTTTTTTTAATGGTACTAGATGGCAGACTTAGAAAAAGCGGTCAACAATGGTGAGAATGACAGTATTCCCCTTAGATATGGGTAACCCTGTAACAAAAATCCCGAGCGATGTAAGGACAAAGGCGTTTGGGTGTACTGAGAGGGGTGAAGTAAACCATAGGGGGGCTGGTTGCTCGATTTTGTGTGGCACATACTGAACAAGCCTGGACATACTCAGAAACATCCTTGTGAAGAGATGGCCACCAAAATCGTCTTGAAATGAGTGATATGTTTCTGCATAACCCCTGGTTGACCTGAGAATTAGCTGTATGAAACCAGCGGATGAGCCTAAACCTAACAGAGGTAGAACATACTTCCTGTTGGGAGGACCGGTACCAGGGGTCAGGTTCGTTTCGTTGAGCATTGTTTAATCAGGTCCTCTACCTCCCAAACTAAGGCTCCAAAAGGTCCAATGGGGCGGCACAATGGTTCGGCCTCTTTCTCGGTAGAATCGGGTAAAATGAAGACGGGAAAGAGCATCCGGCTTGACGTTCTTGGAGCCAGGTCTGTAAGAAATGGAGAGATCAAAACGAGAGGAAAAACAATGACCGACGTGATTTGGCGGGGGTTCAGTCTTTTGGCAGTTTGCAAGTAGGCCAGATTTCTGTGATCGGGTCCATACTAAAATTGGGATGCTTAGCTCCCTCCAGCCAAATGTCTCCAACTCTTCAAGAGCTAGGCTTTTTTGCTAGCAGTCTCTCTGTCCCCAACGTCGTAATTCCTCTCTGTGTTTGTGAGACGACGAGAAAAAAAAGGCACAAAGGGTAGAGTTTCCATCTGTGGCTGACTGTTGAGATAGTACGCAACAACACCTGTATCTGAAGCGTCTACCTCAAAATTAAACTGTCTGGAAGAATCGGATGAACTAGTATGGGTGTCTGACAAAACCTCTCTTTAATGCCTTGAAAGCCTTGTCGGCTTCAGGTGTCCAGGAAAACACGATGTTTGTGGATGTCAAGGCGGTGAGTGGTGCAGCAATTAAACTAAAGTTCTTGATGAACCGTCGATAAGTTGCAACCCAAGGAACCGTTGTAAACTGCTTGCGGGAGTCTGGAACAGGGCCACTCCAGTACTGCCTTGATTTCTCAGGGTCCGAGCGAACTGTCCACCCTCCAGGATGTAACCCAAAAAATGTGATAAATGTTTTGTGAAATTCACATTTCTCAGCCTTACAAAACAGTTTGTTTCCAAAAGTCTTTGCAGGACAAGACGGACATGATGTTGTGTTTCTTTAATATCTTTAGAGTAGATCAAGATGTCATCCAGGTAGACAAAAACAAAAAACGTTCAAAAAAATCCCTAAGTACGTTATTGATGAATGACTGAAACACTGCAGGTGCGTTACATAAACCAAAAGGCATAAACCCGTATTCAATAATTGCCTAACGGGGTTTTTGAACGCGGTCTTCCACTCATCCCCCTGGCGGATCCTAACTAAATGGTAGGCGTTACGGAGATCTAGCTTAGAAAAAATGGTTGAACCGTGAACTGGTTCAAAAGCCAAGGACAGAAGTGGAAGTGGGTATTTGTTTTTAACTGTAATTTGGTTTAACCCCCTATAATCGATACAAGGGCGTAGAGAACCATCTTTTTTCCCCACAAAGAAAAACCCAGCTCCGAGTGGAGATGAAGAGGGGCGAATTAATCCCGTCACCAGAGACTCATTAATATACAGGGGTTGGACAATGAAACTGAAACACCTGTCATTTTAGTGTGGGAGGTTTCATGGCTAAATTGGACCAGCCTGGTAGCCAGTCTTCATTGATTGCAGATTGCACCAGTAAGAGTAGAGTGTGAAGGTTCAATTAGCAGGGTAAGAGCACAGTTTTGCTCAAAATATTGAAATGCACACAACATTATGGGTGACATACCAGAGTTCAAAAGAGGACAAATTGTTGGTGCACGTCTTGCTGGTGCATCTGTGACCAAGACAGTAAGTCTTTGTGATATATCAAGAGCCACGGTATCCAGGGTAATGTCAGCATACCACTAAGAAGGACGAACCACATCCAACAGGATTAACTGTGGACCCAAGAGGAAGCTGTCTGAAAGGGATGTTCGGGTGCTAACCCGGATTGTATCCAAAAAACATAAAATCACGGCTGCCCAAATCACGGCAGAATTAAATGTGCACCTCAACTCTCCTGTTTCCACCAGAACTGTCCGTCGGGAGCTCCATAGGGTCAATATACATGGCCGGGCTGCTTAGCCAAACCTTTGGTCACTCATGCCAATGCCAAACGTCAGTTTCAATGGTGCAAGGAGCGCAAATCTTGGGCTGTGGACAATGTGAAACATGTATTGTTCTCTGATGAGTCCACCTTTACTGTTTTCCCCACATCCGGGAGAGTTACGGTGTGGAGAAGCCCCAAAGAAGCGTACCACCCAGACTGTTGCATGCCCAGAGGGAAGCATGGGGGTGGATCAGTGATGGTTTGGGCTGCCATATCATGGGCGCGTCACTGCCAAGGACTACCGAACCATTCTTGAGGACCATGTGCATCCAATGGTTCAAACATTGTATACTCAAGGCGGTGCCATGTATCAGGATGACAATGCACCAATACACACAGCAAGACTGGTGAAAGATTGGTTTGATGAACATGAAAGTGAAGTTGAACATCTCCCATGGTCTGCACAGTCACCAGATCTAAATATTATTGAGCCACTTTGGGGTATTTTGGAGGAGCGAGTCAGGAAACGTTTTCCTCCACCAGTATCACGTAGTGACCTGGCCACTATCCTGCAAGAAAAATGGCTTAAAATCCCTCTGACCACTGTGCAGGACTTGTATATGTCATTTCCAAGACGAATTGACGCTGTATTGGCCGCAAAAGGAGGCCCTACATCATACTAATAAATTATTGTGGTCTAAAACCAGGTGTTTCAGTTTCATTGTCCAATCCCTGTAGTCCTCCATAACTGTTCTTTCTGGTCCTGAGATGTGGTAAAGCCTACTGGAAGGCAGGGGGGCACCGGGAAGCAAATCTATTGCACAGTCATAGGGTCTGTGTGGGGGAAGAGACAAAGCTTTGGATTTACTGAAAACTAACCTGAGGTCATGGTACTCTGGAGGGACGTTAGAGAGATCGGTCATCTCGTTATCTGCAAGATCAAAACTCAGAGGGGAGTGAAGGCTACTGCTGACTGTAAAAAGATATGACAGTTAGTGGACCAGGTTCTATTCGGCCTTCTGCCCATTAATGTGAGGATTATGTTTCTTGAGCCAAAGGGAAAAAACCCAAAACGATGGAATTCAATGCGATGGGAAACACAAAAACGAAATCTCCTCCCTATGATTTCCCGAAAGTATTAAAGTCAACGGTTTGGTTCTATGTGTGATTCGTGGTAATGTTTCCCATCTAATGAAGAAACTGAGGTGAGGGGAGTGGCTCAGTCTCAATCTGAGCTTCACTAACTAATCTCTGATCAATAAGATTCTGATCGCTACCTGAATCAATAAGAGCGGAAAGATTCTGAAAAGGACGGTGAGAAATTACTATGGCAGGCAAACTAAGTCTGGGGGTAAGAGAACGGTCCGTCAGTCTCCCCCTCACTCACTGACGGACCTGGCCTTTTGGTCCCGAAGGACGAAGGGGGGCAGTTAGCAAGAAGATGTACAGATGAGCCACAGTAAAAACATTGGGTTGGATTGGCGGCGTCTCAGTCTTTCCTCAGGAGAAAGCTGAGTTCGCCTGATCTGCATGGGTTCTATACCAGACTTAAGCGAAACAGAAATGGGGCGAATAGTTTCGGGAGTTGGGCTAGAGAGATTGGTCCTAACTGCGCTCTGTTCTAATCGTGATCTCTTTCTTTCTCTCATTCGGTTATCTAATATGATGGCTAACTATATTAACCCATTCAAGGTTTCAGGCTCGTCGACTAATGCCAACTCATCCTTTAACGGATCATTTAAGGACTGGAAAAAGGCGGCTCTAAGAGCGCAGTCATTCCATCCAGAAGCTGTAGCTAGGATGCAAAAATCTATAGAGAACTCAGCAACTGACTGGTTTCTTTGTTTAATAGACCATAATCCTCGAGCATTGGCGGTTAAATCTTTTTCGCTGGAAAAAACCTGTCGAAACTCCTCCTCAAACTCGGAAAATGTGCAACCAAGTCTAAACAATTTGAAAAACGGGCCTCTGCCCATCTCAAGGCCTTTCCGGTTAGTAACCCTAGAACAAAGCAATCTTAACAGAATCATGAGGAAAAAGATTGTGGTGAACGATTGAAAAAATAGAGTGCATTGGAGAAGGAACCCTTACAATCTCTTTTTCACCGGAGAATTTTTCAGGATTCGGGAAGTGACCTCACGTGACTGCGGAAGTTGCTGGGAAACTGGGGAGGGCTGAAGCGTCCTCTACTGCCGGGGCGGTGGAAATTGCTCAAGGTGTACTGAAACATGGAGGCTAGTTGCTCCATCTGCTGATTGGTCTGTTTTTTGCTGTTCAAAAAGAGAACAGATGGAAGAATCATGTGATATGATTTGGTGGTGTTGTTCAGATAGAGTTCTCCTGAACGCTTCTGCTGGGTCAGGTTGGCCAGAGTGTTCTGTCATATTGTTTTTAACAGATTTGATCCACATGCAGAAAGCAATCCAGGAGACAGAGTTTTACGGTAAAGTGTTTATTTACAGAGTAGTGAAATGTGCTGGGGAACTGGAACTGGGAAACCAACTGTAAAGTAAACAGGATGGTGAGTAGAGAATACTTTAGGGTCAATACTTAAAGAATAATAATTCAGCCTTACTGAGTTGGTGGAATGATCCGCCAGAGGGTGGTGCAGAGAGACCAAATAGTTGTTTACCCGTGAGACAGAAAAAGGTGGATAATGGTGTGCCAGGATGATAAGATGGTCCAGGGTTTCGGAAGTGGGTGCAGTGGAAGGAGGAGGGTGGACAGGGTTCTTGAGGGTTGATCCAAGGAGCGAAGAATTCAGGAGGCTGCCAACCGGTGTGGTCCAATGAAGTAACGAAAGGCTAGAGTCTTTGATCATGGAGCTGGATAGCTTCTTTCCAGAAGTGAGTAATCCAGGTAGAGATCCACAAAAAGGCAAAGTCAGGTTTAGGTAATCCTGCAAGGTAACAAATTCAAATTACTAGAGTTCAAGGCAAGAACAAGACAAGATAATGTGGCTTGAGCTGTACCACTAAAGGACAACACTCTGGCAGTGAGTTGCTGGCAGCCTCCTCCTAATATTCTCCTCAGCAGGTAATCAAGGGAATGATGAACACCTGTCACCTCTCCTTGAGGTTCCACGCCATCTAGGGGCTAAGCACAGTAAACGCACCAAAACAAACAGACAAAGCACAGATCCTGACAATGTTAGCACAGATATTAATATTCTGTATTGTGGATAATGACACTCTCTCACCAGCTTCATCTAGCACTCTCACAAGGTGTGCTACTTTTGTTCTGGATTTGTTTCGCACCAAAACATGTTCGTCTCTGGGACGCTATACCTGTCTCGTTCCTGAGAAGTATGATGGCTGGACATCGCCATGGACCTTATACTTACACATGACTGATGAATGTGGCACCTTCAAGAATCTTAAAGTTGTACCCAAGGATGACCCAGACTTGTCAAGTTTCACAGTTCTCTTCCTGATGTCTTGGGTGATTTGTTTTAATTTTATTTCATGATGTCACACAAGGAATCAGTGTATATGAGGTGTTGCCTTAAAATACATTCACAGGTGTGCCTCCATTTGACCTTAATGTTTTGAAGTAGCCGATCAGAAACTACAAAACCGTCATCTGGGTTTTTAAAGACATTGTAATTTTGGTTTATGTAAACCTCTGAATGGGAAGAAAGTAAAAAATAAATCCATAATTATTCTGGCATTTAGTAAAAATAAATAACTTTGGTGATCCCAACTCACCAACAGCATGAAAGTTTTTGGCAGAAATAATGTTAAGATTTTCGTCAAGGGATTTTGTGTGCTTTTATAAAGTGTGTTTCAGGAGTCAGCAACCATTTCAGAGCCATTTTTGCCTTGCTTCTAGTAAACCCTCCGTAAAATGATCAGGCTTAATATATAAAATTACTATATAAAAATGTATGTTTTACCATTAAATTAAACAACCAGAGTTGGAAAAAACGGGTCTTCCTTGTTGCATTAGAGTCTCATACTTTTGTGGATTTTCTATGCAGATATTGAACTAAGCAACATAAAAAAATGCTCTATGTCTGCTTTTATTAAAATTTATAAGAAAAAAACTGCCCAGTTCTACATTTTGGCCAACTGTTGAGGACCCAAAGACCTACATGCAGCTCTGGAGCCACAGGTTGCGGACCCCTGGTGGTGTTAAATATCTGGTTTTAACTGCTAGTAATGTCTATAACACCTGTTTGTCCCCAAACCAGGATGTTCTTGATTATATAATTGAACATGACCTTAATTATGATATTAAATATGCAGTAATATTAGAATTGTGCTGCAGGTTTGTTTTCAAAATATTTTGGTGACCAAGAGGTAGCCATTGATGAATAAGGGTAAATATTGCCAAGGTGAGAGTGTGAGGGGAGATAAAGAAGCAGATAGATTAGGAGTAGGCTCACTGAGGTTCCTGCTCTGCTGAGACAGGGGGGAGGAAAACATGACAATGCCCAAGATCTTTTCCCATCCCATGTGTGCATAAGTAAATGATAGTTTGTCATAACATGAGAGCTAAATGCACAATTTTAAATTATATTTCCCTGTTGTCATTTTTTAGGTAAATGCACAGGCAAACATTCCTGGTTTACCTAACTTTATCCTAACACGTTTAAAAAAAACGTTTCTTCCTGTTTCTTTCTTTTCAATTCAAATCTTGCTCTGCACCTGAATATTAAAGGTATGGTCCACAGAACTCTAAGGACCACAGTTAGAAGTTGAAAAATCAGGGACAAATATAGAGGTCTTTAAAGCCTCTTACGACAGAGCCCGCTTACGATTCCCTTTCTGTGTACAGCATCCTTGAATAGACCACGCAAAGATCCTTAAGCCAAAATCCCTCCTTGGTATTTAATTCTAAATGAGTAATTACTGGGTGTGTCAGTGTGTCTTAGGTTTGCAGGTGTGCTGGGTGCAGGAGCTCATTTGCACGCTGGCTTGGGAAGGAGTTGCACTCTCACGTTAACGCACAACTCCAAGTGGGCATCCTTGGGAAGCCGGTGAAGAACCTAGTCACGTAGGGGGAAAGAACACATACAACCGCCAACATGTGTGACATGGGGGGTTTGGATAACCTGGTGGCCAACACGGCCTACCTGAAAGCCCAAGGAGGGGATGACAAGGAGATGAAAAAGCGTCGCCGCAGCTTGTCTCTGCCCAAGCCAGAGCAGTGTACTGCCCTCCGAGTGGCCCTGGAGAAGGACTTTATATCACTTTGTGAAAGGCAGCCTATAGGGAAAAAGCTTTTCCGTGAGTTTCTGTCAAGTACCCCTGAGTTCAAGCTTGCTGCAGAGTTTCTGGATGACTTGTATGACTGGGACCTTGCTGAAGGTGCAACTAAGGAGAAAGCTCGCCAAGAAATTATGAATAAGTACTGCAAAGCTGACTCCAAATCCTTCCTGAGCTTTCTTACCGATGAGCCTCTGGAAAAATGCAAGTCTGTTACAGTTGCCAACTTTGAAGAGGTGATGAAAACCAAGGTCCAGGAGGGTGTAAGAGAATTTCTGAAGGGCAAGCCTTTTACAGAATACCAGGCCAGCCCATTCTTTGACAAATTCCTTCAATGGAAGGAATATGAAAAGCAGCCCATCGGTGAAAAATATTTCTATGAATTCAGAACTCTGGGAAAAGGGGGCTTTGGGGAGGTAAGCATAAAAGCTTTTATTTATTATAAATATGCTTTGTGAATAATTTATCTTTTAAACCTTAGCCATTTGATATGGTCTCCCCACATATACTAGTTATAATGTTAAGTTGTAATGTCCTGCTGGCCATACTGCATTTCTTGGTCATAAGTAAGAGATGTAATTTCATTTGATGATAATTTATTGACAAGAGGATTAACCTCATTCCAAGGTGACTGCCTAATATGCGCTGTAAAGGCACACTTCACATTGTTGATGGACAAATAAAGTCTGATGACTGGACAGAAAAAAAATCCGAATAAAAAGCCAGCAGCTCCCAAAAACAAATATTTCAAAAATATTTGTTTTGAAGGACAAACAGCCACACAGAAAAAAGGAATGCCAAACAAAAGCATCACCATTATTGAGAGGAGGTGCTTAAAATCAGCAGATGAACACTACTATCCTGTAACGGCTCAGCATTACATGCACCTTCAATGGTCCTAGAGCTGACCCTTGGGGAGCTTCTTTGGACGTAGGGATTAGCACGACTGAACCTCATAGCTGCTACCTCAAATGGCCTATACAAATATATGGTCCTTTTTTTTACAGAACAACACTGATTGATGTAAATAGGATTTAATCTACATATAGCTTGTGCTTGTTTCTATCTTCACTTGAGATTAAGATGGAATTATAGGATTGAAAAATAGGATTTGAATAATTTAATCAAAAACATAAAAAGTCTCTAGTGTGATGCTAAGTGATGTCGAGGAGCAAGTATCAAGTTAGGTTGGCTCTTACATCGAGTTTTTCCTTGGCTTTACTTGATATAATGATTTAATATTAGTTTATCATATATAATGGCATACAAATGACTTAATATTCCAAATTAGCATTTTTGAATTGGACTTCGGTTTCACAGGCTCACAACATACAGACATTAGGTACAAATATATAAACTTTGTCTAATCATTTGTACATTGTTTATTAGTATAATAAACAATTTAAACCTTCTTCAGGTATGAAAGAGATTTCAGTCATTTGATCCACATAGGTCCATGGGTCTTCAGCTAAGTCTGTTAGCTTCACACCTGAAGTTTTTAGAAGTCCTACACTTCTATCATAATGAAGTAGCCCTCACCTTTTCCAAACATTTTTTCCCCTGTAGGTGTGTGCTGTTCAGGTCAAGAACACGGGTCAGATGTACGCCTGCAAGAAGTTATGTAAAAAGCGCCTGAAAAAGAAGGGTGGTGAAAAAATGGCTCTATTAGAGAAGCAGATCTTGGAAAAGGTCAACAGTCTGTTTCTGGTCAACTTGGCCTACGCTTATGATTCCAAGACTCACCTGTGCCTTGTCATGACCCTGATGAATGGAGGAGACCTCAAGTACCACATTTACAACATAGGCTATGACGGCAAGGGTGTGGACAAGGGCATAGAGATGAAGCGCATCATTCACTACACCGCGCAGATTGCCACTGGCATCCTGCACCTCCACGCCATGGATATTATATACCGGGACATGAAGCCCGAGAATGTTCTGCTGGATAGTCAAGGCCAGTGCCGACTTTCAGATTTGGGTCTGGCTGTAGAGATTACTCCAGGAAAAACTTCCACCCAGATGGTGAGTAGATGGACATTGAGTTTTTGTGGCTGAGAAAGCATCTAAAACACTGTACAACAAAAACAAATAATAATCATCTCTTGTGTCTGTGGGGCTGATGTTAAGGCTGTAGTCTTTTTGTTAGCTTATTGTCTGAAGAAAGGAAAAAGTCCAAATAAACCAGGATCAGTGGTTTGTGGGTATATAAAGAAAAGGTTGAGCTCATTTCAGGATCTGGACATATTGTCACCCTCTGGTAGAGTTTCAGTGTAAATCCGGACAGGGATTACTGGTTTGTTTAAAGATCTTTGCAATTACAGCCTCTGAATCCATTATATAACTCATTGATCCTTTAGCAGTCAGGACATGGCTTGGTCATTTGTGGGCAATAATTTTGTGCCAGAGATATGTTAGCACATATGTTAGGGCTTCCTTGAGGATCTTGATGGCAGAGATTTTATTAGTTCCTTCAGGCTGAGAGACTCAACTCAGCTTTGTTGAGGCTACCCAAGTGGACGACCAGCTGACATACCTGAAAAAGACAGAACCAAACCATACCTTTTAAGATTATATACCAACATCTGAAAACAATGGTAATTGTTTTTTTTTTTTAATTAAAAAAACATTTAATAGTTAAACCTTTAAAGACTAATTGTATAGTGGTGAGCAGCATACTTCAAGTCAACTATCAGGAAACAAAGAAGAACTATATTGCCACGGGTTTCTTCAGGACTTACTTCAGGAGCAAAGAGTAAGCTCTCGGCTCTATGAAAGTCCAGTAAGCTCATTATCCAGCACTGCGATGCTCCTCAGTCAGCCAAAGTAACTGGGCTAACCTCCTACAGGGAAGCCTGACTTTGGTCCCATAATCCTCTTATGAGGCATTACACAAGTCTGTCCCTGATTAGATCCAAAGACTGAGAGAAAACTTGCACTGCATATGTGCAGACATGATAGTTTGCAAACAATTTGATCTTGGATGAAAAATGTCCAGAGATTGCTTCTATTTTCCTCCTTTTTAAATGTTGGACCAGGTGGTCATATGTGACAAGGTGCTGGTAAAAACTACTCCGCATGCAAGTTACAGATGTGTGTCTTTAGCATTAACACTTAGTAAAGAACAGATCTTGAGGTGCCAAAGGTGTCCAATAATCCCAATCAACAATACAAATGATTTTAATTGCAGAAGCTGTGATGTCCTCGATTAATGTATATTTTTTCAGTATGACCAAAGAAGCAGGGTGCATTCTCTCAATAGGAGGGATGATTCTGGGCCAGTTGCCTACCTGCATGTCTTTGCACTGAGGGTGGAGCAAAGTATAGAATCAAATTATTTGAGCTCATAGTAATAGTTTTTAAGGTGTTAGGATATATAAATGCCTTTAATCGACTTGCGGTGGCAAACAGAAATAGTTCAGTACAAGTTTGCATCACATGTTCTTTAACTGGTATAACAGGCTCTGTTTTTGGATGTCAGGAAGTATTTCTGCTGGTGGCCACAACATCCAGAAATGGCCAGGCCTTATATAAGAGACAGGACAACTCTGTGTGCAGACACACACAGCTCTTGACAGCTAGTAGGCTTAGCATTAGGATTAGGCTCCTGGTTTTAAGGCTGCCAGTGGGGTCACACAAGGAAAATGAAAGAAAAAGATGGGAAGTGGTGGAGAAAAGCAGTGGGGAAGGAGATAGAGATAGTATTTCATTGGAGTACAATGAGTTTACGGTTCAGTTTGTATATTTGGAAGGGCAAATTCCAGAAATTGATAGTAAAAGTTAACAACATTCTCTAAATATATAAAATAAACCATGCATTATTTTACATGGACACATATTTTCATAGCTGTTTCTTAATTTCATGCCTTTCATGCCTCCTGTCCAGGCTGGTACAGGAGCCTACATGGCCCCTGAAATCTTGAGCAAAACTCCATATCGAACATCGGTGGACTGGTGGGCCCTGGGCTGCAGTATTTATGAGATGGTGGCAGGGTACACCCCTTTCAAAGGCCCTGAGAGCAAAAAGGAGAAAGTGGAGAAGGAGGAGGTGCAAAGGCGCATTCTCAACGAGGAGCCAAAGTGGGAGCACAAGTGCTTCGATGCTCCTACCAAGGACATCATTCAGCAGTTCCTCAAGAAGAAAATAGATGAGCGTCTGGGCATGAGGTAAGAGCATGTAATACTGGTTGACATGGCTGCAGAATGTCATTTACAACTGAGAATTGAGATAGATAACAGGTGCCCCTGATTCCATAACAGTAACCTCTTTAAACAAGCCTTCTACAGGGGGTTAGGGATGGGGTTCAGTATTGGTGATTGGCCTTTTTGTAATTCTGGATCTAACAGGAACAACATGGAAGATCCGAGGAAACACGAGTGGTTTAAGACAATCAACTTTCCCCGCCTGGAGGCAGGGCTCGTAGACCCTCCCTGGGTCCCCAAACCCAACGTGGTCTACGCCAAAGACACTGGTGACATTGCAGAGTTCTCTGAGATCAAGGGCATTGAGTTCGATGCCAAGGATGATAAATTTTTCAAGGAGTTCAGCACCGGTGCAGTGCCCATTCCCTGGCAGCAGGAGATGATCGACACTGGACTGTACGATGAGCTCAGTGATCCCAACAGGAAAGAGGGCGGAGGAGGTTTTGACGACGACAAGAAGTCCGGCACATGTGCGCTCCTCTGAGGAGGCCCATGTTAGCCTACTAACACCTGATAATGCTTAATAAATTGCTCTTTCATGCACAATAGCATTGGTGTAAAAAGTGGATCATGTTTCATGAGAGGATGCTCATCTTTGCTGAAAAAGAGGAACCATCTCCTGCTTGTAAGGATGCTCACGGTTTAGAGGTGAGCTGCTCAGTAAAGCATGAACGGTGATGTGATGATGCACTTTACAAAGCACTTCAGATCCACAGCTTCTTTTAAAGACATGCATATTTAATTATGTAGGCTTGCAACCACGTTGACCAAGAATGACTGCCAGCAGGAAGTTGTTTTTTTTATCCACACAAGTGTTAGAGGATCACACCGTGAGCCAGAAACACTGTATGTCTTTAAAAATAAAAAGGTTGTTGCAGGGGTACACGCTTGGCAACTATAGTTAAATTTCCAACTGTCGGTAAACTTTGGAAATAGAATATTTAAAATGTCCTCTAGACTATAAAATTGGTCAGTCCTGCTGGATTCTGGAATATCGGATCACTTTCGACGCATTTATTTAAACAGCCATGAGGCCAAGCTGTTTCTACGATGAAGAGTGCTTTTTTCACCGCATTTGACAGAGAAATTTGTAGCATTACTTTTTTATTTGCGATCTTAGACCTCATAGTTACATTAAATCCCAGCATTTACATCCGCCTGGCATTTTAGTTTTATTTTAACTATGAATCGCAATTGTATGTGTTGTACATGAAGAGTTATATATTTATCTATGCATGGAAAAGGGAAGCATATGTGAATCATACCGAGTTTAGAATGATTTTAGAGACAGTAAATAATACCAAACACATCCCCCGCTGAGTACCTCCTGTGTTGGTGCTGTGAGGTCCGACCTAGAGGCAAATGGAGACCTAAGCCCTGGGATGCTGGGGGACAGATGAAAGCACAAATGGCAGCTCTTTGCTGCAAATGGTGGTGGACAATATAGAGGAGTTGGGCAATAAATTCCTGTACCAGGATTTCCCTGTCCATGTCCCTGGAGCTCTGTGATCACCCAGAGCTATTTTCATAGTCTTAGACTCAAACTAGCCACATATGGAAAAATATTGTACAATTTATGTTGAGCTGAGTCTAGAGACTTAAATTCTTTTTAGTTCAGTTGTTCTTGTTAATTGTCCCTGGGTCTTTATTTGTTTTAAATGGCAGATCTTGGGCAGAGTTGAGTTTTTACCATTTATGTGAATATAAGATAAATGTGTATTCATTGTTCTGTAAATATTAGTGAAAGAAAATGTAGAAATGTCCAGTGCAAATCTGAAAAATCCTTTACTCTTGAATGAATTTGAGCAAATTAAATGTATCTTTTGAAATCTGTGTTTCTGGTTTTCATGTTTTTTTGTCACTTGCTGCCAGTGTCACAGAACACTCCAGATTGTGGCGCGTTACGCACGTCCTCATCGCTGTATTTACCACAGAGACAATGCTGCTGAGGACTCAAGTAAACCCTAAAAATATCCATTGCATTAATCCCCCTAAAGATGCTAACTACTGTCAGGTCTTGATTTCCACAAACTGGCAAGGTAGACTTTTAGCTGATTAGGTGACAACCCTTCTGCCATCTTAGTTTAAAGCAGTTTCAAACTGCCTCAAGTTTCTAAGCAACTCAATGCCCCTGACATGTTCAGTGTAAACATTTACATACAGCAATGATGAGTTTTTTTTCAGGGTGGTATGGTTATGCAACAAACTATTTCAATTAATGTTTAAAATCAAAGATTTGCTGCAAAAGTTTGAATTTCAGTGGATTCTCTCCAAACAAGGTTCAGATAAAATACAATTTATACACACCCTCACCTCATACACACCCTAGTTTTTGGTCAAATCTCTCAGCAAGCTGTAGAGAATCCATCTGCTTTTTGTGAGCTTCAACAACGTCCTGGTATAATTATTACTGGATTTCTTTGAAAATAATTGGCCGGTTTCCTTGCACAGACCCGGCTTTCATGCCAGACTAGATTTTGAATACTGTTCAGGTCAGCACCTGTACAGAAGCCTAATGTTAGCTTGCTTTATCCATTCCAAAAGCTGTTATGTGTTTTTTGGATCACTGTCCTGTAGGAACATTCAAATGCATCCATGTTTTAATCCTATAGCTGTTGATTTGAAGTCGAAAAACTCAGAAGTAGTGCTCCTTTAGTATTTCATGCAGTTTGTGTGATCCAGTCCGACCTAGCAGATGATCACCATGATGTTGCCACTGCCATGCTTGGCGGTCAGTGCAGAACTCTTAAACTTAAAAGCCTCACCTTGACTTGTCCAAATATACTTGTCATTGTAAGCTAAAGGGCTCCATCTATGTCTCATCTGACCATAACACATTTATTGAGAAAGCATTCTTCCTGTCCATGTGGGCAATATAAATTTCAATCAAGCTTGGAGGTATCAATTTGAGAAAATAGCTGCAAAGGTGCAAAGCTTGGTTTTGCACCTTTGCAAAACCAAGCTTTGCAAAGGTGCAAAGCTTGGGTCAGACAATTTGCCAATTCAGGCAAATTGTCTGACCCAATTTGCCTGAATTGGGTCAGACAGTTGTTGATGGCAATGAAAGCTGTTTGGACTTTGGAAGCTTCTGGGGGACATACACTACCATTCAAAAGCTTTAGACACACTTTCTCATTTAATGGTTTTCTTTCTGTTTATGACTATTTACATTGTATGTAGATTCTCAGTGAAGGCACCAAAACAGTGAATGATCACATGTTGAAATATATAGGAAACAAAAACTTTAAATATCTTTTATATTTTGGATTCCTTAAAGTAGCTGCTCTTTGCTGTGATGACTGAAATATTAACCTTTGGCTTTCTCTCAACAAACCTCTGGGAAGTTCTTTCAAGACTCTTTGGAAAACTATTTCAGGTGACCACCTCATGAAGCTCGTGGAGAGAATGCTGAGAGAACAAAGCAGTCATCAGAGCAAACGGTGGCTATTTGGAAGAATCTAAAACATAAAAATGTTTAGAGTTATTTCACACTTTTTGTTTACTATATAATTCCATGAGTGTTCATTCATAGTTTTGTTGCCTTTGGTGAGAATCTACAATGTAAACAGTCATGAAAATAAAGTGACCCTATAAGTGAGAAAATGTATCTAAACCCTTTGACTGGTAGTACATATCTAAATATGTGTGTGTGTAAAGGGGTTCATATGTTTGAATCTGTATGTTCAATTGTGTTCATGTGTGGATACCAAAACATTCACAGTAAATTAAAACTTTTTAAACAAACTATTTAATTTATTACATTTGTTGCAATAATCACACCAACCCAAAACGCACTGCATCATTCAAAACCCTTAAATTAATATGATATTACTATCCTTTGTTTGTTTTGCATGTTGAAAGAATAAATTGTTAATGACTCCAAACAAATATCATTTGCATGTAAAAGTTGAAAATAATAACAGATTTTTAACAGCATTTCTGAGCAAATATTTGCTAAAATGTTGATACATGTTATTTACCTCACTGAATCTTAAAATGTACAGTTTTTTGTCCCTAACTTTAGCCGTTTACTTCGATCCAATTCAAGGACAGTAAGAGCTTAGGAGACATTAAGATGGATTCTTGCTCCACCTAAAGCCCAGGAGATTATCTCACATTTAGCAGAAGCTGCTGCTGCAGGTGTTGCTGAGAGTGAAGGACGGAGCTGCTGCTGCCGCCTCACCGCTCCACAGGAATGAGTAAATGGAGGAGCTGGAAAATGAAAGCGGACAGGGGGGATCAGACTTCTTTTACATCTGACCCTGATGTTTTCTGGTCCCAACCGTCTCTGTGGGAGTGCAGATACAGGCCCAACATGATCACTCTGTAGACAGAGTCATATATAGTTCAACTGGAAGCTCTAACAAGCAGGTGGTTACCTCAAACTGTTGGTACATTGTAGCACAGATTCTGCTCGGAATAATAGAAGTTTAATAAATGAAAAACATTTAAGATGTGCGAGCATATAAAGTCCTGGAAACTGAAGATTATTTTAAATGGTTTATCAGGGATTGTTAATGTGACCATTACTGTACAGACTTTCGTGTTATGTTTTATAGAATTCCCAAGCTTTGAAAGATTTTTAAGTTTTCTTTGGATATTGGCTGCTTACGATTCATTTTCAGAACAGTCCTTAAATCTAAACATTTAAAAAAGAATCTAGGTTTTTTATTGTTGCTTTTTAAGCTATAAACATTGAGGCATCTAACTCGGGATGAACCACAGTCTGCAAAATAGAGAACAATTTAAATTTAAATCTGTGAACACTGTTTATAGATTTATTTGCCATTAAATGTTATTAGTAGCAAAGACAACTTGTTTTTGTTTCTTGATGAGGGGAACATTTAATGGTATCTGAAAGTTCTGCCTTTAAAAACATCTTAATGGGGAAGCCCATTGATGTAATAGTAACCTGTGTGCGTGTGTATGACCTCAAGCCATTTAGATTATTTGTGTGTGTGTGTGTGTGTGTGTGTGTGTGTACTCAGGATGTCAGGAGATAGCTACAATATCTTGCAAAACAGGTAGGTTCAACATTTTCCGATTTTATCACATTACAACCACAAATCTTTTGTGTTTTATTTGGATAATGTGTGATAGAGCAACACAAATTAGTGCATCATTCTGAAGTGAAAGGAAAAGGACAAATGTTTTTTCAAAAACAATAGCATTGAACCTCCCATCTGTTAACGAGATAGCTGTAAGTCATGCTCTCCACAAATTTGTCCTTCACATAAGAAAGGCATGTCAAGTTTGCAGTTCTCCACTAGTCATGTAGGGGACACAGCAAACATGGAAGAAGGTGCTCTCATCAGATGAGACAAAAATGGATCTTTTTGGCCTACATGGCAGAAACCTACCACCACACATCACCCTGAACCCCAGACAAGGTGGGGGTAGCATCATGCTATGGGCATTCTTTTCTTCAGCAGGAACAGATAAGCTTCCTGTGGAAATGGAACTAAAAGCAAGAAATACAACATGTTATGCCCTTTTTCCACTACTACCAACTCAGAGTGGTTCGCTATTGTATGAATTGCTTCTTTGGCCTTTCCATTGGCAAGAAAGCATTGGTGCCAGCTTTTTTAGTGCCTGCTTGCCTGCTGTTCCAGTCATTTCAAATCACACTGGAAACATGACGTCATAAGACTATCAGTCACTGGTTAGTTAGGGGGTGGCGTCACTAGTCACAGCATACTTCAATAGCTAATGTCTTCAACTGTTAAATAGTTTTCCGCAGGGCTTATTGTGTATATGAGCACTATTATAGCAAGCTAGCATTAGGTAGCGTTACGTTATCCTCATACTTCCTCTAGCTCGTACCGCTCCATGGCTTCTCTCCCATACTTATACACAGTGCCTTCTCTTGCTGCCCGCAGTCTTCTCTGGCTCTCTTCTTTCACTCTGAGTCTTATACCAGCCATAAAGTGAGCAGCAGTCTTGGCCAGGTGTTCCCAAACTTTTCCATACCACGGTACCCCTAAACAGCAGTAGCTTCTGTGCGAGGACACCCTTTTACAAACCCACAGACGATGATTAAAAATTATGTAAAGAAACATCAACTTTTAAAAACGTCTTTAATTAACTATTCAATAATCAATACATTTCTTTAATGTAAGAATATTATTAAAATATGTTAACACAATTATAATCCCACTGAATAACATTCAACAAACTGTTGACAATAAGAACAGTGTTTTTTTATCATCCCCCCAACCTTTCTGAGGCCCCCCTAGCGCCCCTGGCACCCCCCCAGGGGACATGGCCCCCACTTTAAAAACCACTGGTCTAGGCTTTTGTTATGTTTGTGTCCCCACAAATCACATCACTTCAGACAGTGGGGCCGCCTGGCTATTTACAATCCTGCCCCCATTGAGATGGTTCTCAATTATAATGGAAAATGAATCAAATAGTGTTAAACTGACCCGACCCAAATAGATAAGGTACTAATGGAAAAGGGGCATTAAAGGCCGCAAAAGACTTGAGACTGAGGTCGTGGTTTATCTTCTAGCAGAATAACAACCTTAAACATTCAGCCAATGCTACAATTTATTGATTTAAATCAAAGTATATTAATATGTCAAAATGGACTAGTCAGTGTCCAGACTTCAATATCATAGAAAATCTAGAGATGGAAAAATATTTCAGTCTCCAAATGTACAAAGCTGGTAGAAACCTACCAACATTGATAGAATTATGACCTCAGGAGTGTAGCTCCAGATAGTTTCTGGTAAGTGCCTGATTGTTACATTTTTCAGTATGACAATGATTCATGATAATAAATGATAATGTTATAGAAATAACATGTGATGAATAAGAAGCTGCATCATAGAAGCTGCGATTGATAATTGTAAACGGCAAATTAAAAAAGCCAGCCAACATCCACTGAGGAACTTTGGAATATCCCCTAGTAAGTCTGTGGAAACATAGGAGGAGCCTGAGAGAGATTAGATGCTGTTAAAGAATAAAGGTGAACATGTCAAAGATCAAGCTCGTTAGAATGATACCAAGTTTATTTTACCCCTGTACCTATGTATTTTCTGAAGTCACCTTCTCCTCTGTCTCTCCAGTTTCTTGTCTCACTGCTTGGTCTCTCTGGTGGTTCCAACAGAGTTCTGTTTCTAGCGCCCCCATGTGGCTGCAAAATGTGCTACAATAAAGATGAAAGTTCATGGTAGTGAAAAATCCCATCGGCAGTCCAACTGCTTTTACCATCCAGTTAATAATACCTTATCTGGAGGTAGATATGTATTTTATTTTGGAATATCTCCATGCTAATTTTATACGATAATGTTGTACACTGTATCATACAACACAGGGCAATTAATAAAAAGGGTAAGTCAAGAAGTAACCAAGAATTTGATTTAAAAAGAAAAACACTATTTGTTTTTTGTAAGTGGGGCTATATAGATCAGTTATAAGCAGACAGTATCTTACCTGAGCTGCCTGAGGTATTATTTAGGTCATGGGGGGAATATAATTCAAAAAAAGCATGTGAAAACTTTCACGTCTATTGCATTAAAAATGTTCTTGTTATGGGAGGGAAAAAATGAACAATGAAATTTAAACAAGGAGAAATTTTGTTTTCTCATTCCTTTATGCCATTTTCTTTGAGGTGGATGCCTGGCATTGTTTCTTAATGAAAGAATTGGCCTTAATAAGGTATCCCTTTAAGACAGAACATATATATATATTTTGGGTTTTAACTGTCTGCGTTGACGTACAAGTCAAAGTAAATGTTAGTATGCTAACACTGAATGTTTTTCAAAGCAATCAAATTAGTTTCTACAAGCTAAATCAATGAAAGTAAAACACAGGAAACTATTAGATTTTTATCTTCAAAATCACTTTTATTCCACAATTGATTTCATCAGGTCTTAAGGCACCCTGAAGAGATGTTACAGGTTGTTCCTTTAAATACGGGTTCCTTTTAAGACTGTGTAAACATAGCTTTGAATAAGATAATCTTCTGTAAATCTTTGCTTAAATTATATTTTTTTTACAGTGCACAGACATTATGTTTTGTGACGAAAATACAGTGTGAATTAGGTAAATATGGTTGATATTGTGTGTGTGTGTGTGTATTTATATATATGTACATTAAAGAGTAATAGATCAGGAGACAATCAGATAAACAAGCTGAAGAAGAGAGTAAACTAACAAACAATCTTTGAGACCCAGATAGATATACAGATCACGTAAAGATATACAGTACATAGTTGTAGTTATTTTTCGTTATACTTCTCCAGCTCCTCTCCGCCTCAAGCAGCAAACCCTCTCTGTACCTTCTCAGCCACCATCCACACACACTGCCACCCCGAGCGAGGCAGCTCATCCAGTCCTGGAGGGACTCACCCACGTGTTGGCTGCGGCAGTGGAGAGGTGGACAAACAGGAAGACAGGCAGACAGACAGACGGACAAACACACATGCAGACGGACAAACAGCCAGACACACACACGGCACAAGACTGGACTGCAGCTTTGTGTGCCGCAATACAGAGATCTATCTATAGTTCCCTAAATATGCTTAAGATCACTATGTATTTATGGTTAAAAGGGAGTTTGAAAATGACATTTCATATACAAGGATATATTGGCTATACTTGATTCTCAAGGTATGTCTTGATGACGTCTTTGAGATGAGAGATATGTTGGAAATGTTCTAGTTTTTCAGCTCTACTATACAGCAAGATCAACATCTTTGCAACATCAGCAAGTAACAGGGTCCCTCATACAGATTCAGAGGGGGAAGCAACACACTCATCCTGACAGGAGGAAGGTTACAAATGAAAGGTAGTTCTTTTCAAAAAGAAAAAAGTATCAACAATTACACAACAGCTCCAAACAGCTTGGTTCCAATGGCTATAGGTTATTAGATCACATCAGCACTAAAAAAAAAGATCTAAACTAAGTACAGGATGAACGGTGCATCAGGGATGGATAAGATCTGGTCCAGAAATTCTTGTTCTGTGGATCTTTGAAGAGATCAGCAAGAAATCACAATGGAAAGAAGGGTCAGAAAGGTCATCAAAGCGACATCTCATACCAACTGCCTCCTCCGTTGGAACCCAAACTTTTATTGGCTATAAACATAGATACCACATCCAGAAATCAAAAAACAAATCTTTGTGACATATTTGACACTTCCTTCCTTTTTTTAGAAACACAAAGCCGCCTTCGCCTTTTTACTCCACGACCTTGATCCGGAAGGTGACACGGCCCAGGAACTTGTCCCTTTCGTCATTGTTGCGAAGGTCGGAGCCCTCCACCTTGCACTCCACAGTCAGCTCCTTGTTATAATCCTCCTTGGTGAGCATCAGCTTCACAGCCACCAGGGGCTGCACATACTTCTCCTGCATTGAGGATGAAACATTCTTTCATCAGCACAGCTGGATTTTTTACCCTCATGACACTAGTTCGTATCTGCCCTGCAATTCAGTGGTGTAAGAAGGTAGGCTGCCTTATGGAAATAACGCTCCAGCATCATCTTCCCACACAGCTGATACTGGGTCATACACAATTGACTCTCCGGCTGAGACAGGCTGCCACGGATTTGTTTAGGAATGTGGAAAATTTCCATGACATGAGCTATGGAATGCATAGACACCATAAATACTGAAGATACAGTTAAAACTAGATAATATTTGCATACGCTATAATAAGAAACATAATCTTTATTCCTCCCTGTCTGACAATATATCACACAAAATAACTCTTTATTTAGGTCAGTTAGGATTACCAAGAATATCTCTATTTCCTAAATGACAGAATAATGAGAGAGAGCAGAGACTTTGTTCTTATTATTTAAAAGTCAAAAGTTTACATATACTAAGACTATGGAGGCACAGGTGGGTGTATTTTAACAACTTAAACAGAGAAGATAGCAGGAAGAGAACTGTGGAAATTCACAAGTCTGATTCATCCTCTGGTTCAATTTTCTGAGGTCTGACTATGCCACGCTCATCTGTTCAAACAATTACACACACTATTATCAACACCGTGGGAATGTCCAGCAATCAAAACAATCAGGAAGGAGAAGGTTTCTGTGTTCCAGAGATAAACACGCTTCGGAGTGAAATGTGGAATGTTAAAAAACCCAAAGACCTCGTGAAGAAGCCATTCATAGCGGCTGAAAGGCCACTGAGTTGAGGAAGCAGCAAATAGGCAAAGAGCAACATAGCAAAAAAGCCAGATTACAGTTTGCAAATGCACTCAGGGACAAAGATCACAATTTTTAGAGACATGTCCAGTGCTCTGATGAAACTAAAACTGAAGTGTTTGGCCATAATGACCATCTTCATATCCGGAGAAAAAAGGGGAAGCTTGCAAGCCTGAGAACACCATCTGTGAAGTAAGGTGGTAGCAATTTCATGCTGTGGGGGTGTTTTGCTGTAGGAGATACTGGTGCATTTTACAATTATCTTAATCAATATTTCCTAATTATGTGGAAAGATTGAAGCAACATTTCAAGACATCAACCAGAAGGTTAAAGCTTGGGCACAAATGGGTTTTCCAAATGGACAATGACCCACACTATATTATCAAATTAGCTACAAACAAAATCAATGTTTTGTTTCTGTTACGCCAGTTTTGTAGGAGGTATTATCAAACTATTGTGAGATGTTTGTGGGAGGATACCTCAAACATTTAACCAAGTCATACAATTTCAAAGGGACATCTTCCAAATACTAAGGAAATATATGAAAACTTCTGAATTTGAAGATAGCGTTACAAATTGTCAAAGAAAATAGAAAAAAACATTTAAAACCTAACTGACCAGAATAAAGAAAAGCTTAGTCGGATTTTAATGTCAGATGGAGAGCAAAAAAAAAGTATTTTTATACAGTACAGCATATGTAAACTTTTGGTTTCAACTGTAGGTGCCACAGCTATGGTATTGATTCAAATGCTACTAAAATGTTTCAGCAATGACCCAATCAGAACATTACGTAACCTCAATTATGCTATGCTAACTCTTTGTCTGCACTGATGAAGATTTACTTCAGCTAATAATTCAGCTAATAATTATTGATCATTAATTGACTGTGTAAAGAATCTATAAGTGGTTAAGTGATCGTTACAACATAGGAATAAAACGAGATGGTGACATCACTGCAAAAGTAATGTACCCAGTTCTAACTGAATTTCACATTCTCCCTCCTAACACACACACACACACACACGCACACACACTCTTGTTTTGCTATATGTAGTGAGGACCATGTGTTGACTCCCATTGACTTCCATTGATTTTCAGTCATTTTCAACCCTTTCTATGCCCTAACCCTGACAATAACCCTAAACCTAACCATTACCAGTGCATGCCTAACCCTAACCTTAACCTAAACTCAATTCACACCTTAGTCCTAAACCTAACCGTTAGCAAAATTGGTCGTGAGGACCAGCAAAATGTCCTCACTTTGGTACCAACGGTCCTCAATTTGATGGTGAAATCGGGAAAATGGTTCTCACTGTGATGCCAAGACAGGAACACACACAAACACACACGCACACACACACACACACACTAAAACAGGTGCACAGACTAATACTTACATGGGCTTTCTTGCCATAGTAAGGGAAATACATCTTGTCAAAGCGCCCCTCTTTGGGAAAATAGTGCATTTGGACCAGGTTGTCTTTCTGCAAGGAAGGATACATGCTGGCATAAAGTTCACATTGAATGAAAACAGTTTATTGTTAAATTAAAAGCAAATATGAACTGTTTTGAGGACAGCATGACACAGGACATAAGCAAGCAGAAGCAATGTCCCTCTGAGGTTGGCAAAAAGATTTAGATGAATGAGGTAATCGGATGTGCTGTGCTGAATCTGAAAAAGTGACATTTTAGGGGTAAAAAAAATGACACTCATTAGGCTAAAAATAAACTCTAAAATGTCACCCAAGACGGCTTTAAGAGGCGCCCACATAATGACCTGTTACATAACAGAAATATGTTCTTACTCCTACTGGCCTTATCCTGATAATTCACATATTCGTCTTACCCTAAAGACGTCAATGACAGCATGCAAAAAGACACGAGACACACAAAAAACAGAAAACAAACAAAAAAAGAGGAAAAATATGAAAGTAAGATCAAGAAAATTAATATTAAATTCACAGTGGTTATACATGTTTTTTTATGGAAGAACTAAAAAGACGCAAATACACATAGATTGACAGTAGCACATATGTAATGTTATTTTTGTTTTACTTTGACAGTGCAGTTAATGTAGGGATCTCCGTGTGGCTTCAGGCCGATGATCTGTGAAGGGAGAGAAACAGGTCATGGGTCACTGTCAGGATAATAAATCTAATCATTTCAGAGCCATATGAAGATGTTCAGGCTCTCCCAAAAGAATTCATACCTACTGAAACTGTTCATTTTTATCATGTTACAGCTGTAAGCTAAAATGTATTTTATTAGGATTCTATGTAATAGACCAGCAAAAGTTGTAGATAATTATGAAGTGGCAGAAAAATGATATTTGGTACACAAAAATCTTTACAAATAAAAATAAAACAAACAATCTAAACTTTCCCCCTGAGTAAATACATTGTAGAACCACCTTTCACATCACTTTTAGCTGCAAACTCTTTTGGGGTATGCCTCTACCAGGTTTGCACATCCAGAAACTGCCATTTTTGTCTCATTATTTTTGCAAAATAGCTCAAGCTTAATCAAACTGGACAAAGAGCATCTGTGAAAAGCATTTTTAAGCCATCTCACAGATTCTCAATTGGATTTAGGTCCGGACTTTGACTCGGCTACATGTAGCTCTGGCTGTATGCTTGGAGTCACTGTCTTGCTGGAAGATGAACCTTCACCCCCAGTCTCTTGAAACCTTTGAGAGCATTTCTTCCAGTATTGCATTGTATTTAGCTCCATTTATCTTCCCATCAACTCTGACCAGCTTCTCTGTCGCTGAAGAAAAGTATTCCCACAGCATGATGCTGCCACCACCACATTTCATGATGGGAGGTTGTGTTCAGCAAGATGTGCAGTGTTAGTTTTTCATTACACAGAAGATTGATGTTTGATGTGCCAACACAGTTATTTGTGTCAGTCCACCACAAAAAACTCCAATAAAATACATGGAAGTTTGTGGCTGTAATCTAACAAAAACTAAAAATGCATTCTTGCTATGCATTCTTTTGCAAGAAACTACAAAATGTTTTTTTTGGCAGATTTTGCAAGGAAATTTGTTTGTTACCCTGTTCATTTTGAGCAGCACACAGGGATTTCCTTCATGGTATCCGAAGTTAGTGTCAGAGAGGCCGGAGCAGAAACTCAGGAGCGCCCTCCTGAAGCGACATGCTTTCTTTGACACTCCCTCCCCATCCTCCTGCAGGGTGTACTCTCCAGAAATGCAGTCCTCGTTCCCCTCCTGCTCCGTATCATTATATCCTAACAGAGACATGATGTGGACAGAGGTCTATTCAGATTTATGACAGAAGTCCATGAAAAAAGAAATCCAAGAGAGTGAGAGAGGTACTTCTTTAACTACAGATCATTTTTATTTATTGGCTTGGAGTGCACTCACTTTGAAGGAAAGATTCCAGGTTTTTGACATACTGCGCATACTTATGCGGATCGGATTTGTTGAATGAGATGTCCAAAGAGTTCGGGCGGATCACCAGTCCTGCAACAAAGACATCGAGCGAAATAAACATAAAATAAGTGAAAAGAACCTAATAATGGACACCCAAACACAGCTGTAAGAGCTCATCCTGGAAAGAAAGTATCCACTGAGCCATCCTTACTATAGTTTTCACTCAGGAAGAGACTTCCAAACAGATCAATACAAAAAGCTGCTGTAATGTAGCACATTACTGACAGCATCTAAGTTAAAGGAGTATGAATAATAAATAGATGAAAGAGAAGTGCTGCCAGTTATAGTAGAGGATTGTGCCATTCCTTAGGTGTGTTTTCAGTGCTGAAGGACACTGACCTGGATTGGGAATACGGTCCCTATACCTCGGCACATAGTCATCCAGAGTGAGCAGCATCACCCACATGGTCAGGGCAAACATGCCAGCCAGGAAACAGTAGAAGACCAGGTAGAAGAGCAGGATGAGGGCTGTGGCAAGGTTATAGAGACACATAGAGTAGGGATAAGAACGGAGATGTTATAATTGAGGGGGGTAGAGCATGATTTGTGTGATGTGGTTTGGTTTACTGCAGTTTGAACTATCCCTTTGAGAGTGACCATTTTGAATTCAGGAGTAAATGCTACCCACTCCTAACTAAGACAGGTGGTTTTACTTGAACAGGCCCCCCTCCCCAAGTTTTCAGATCAGCCAGGATTCTGCGGTTTTTGCTGCTGTAAACGTCTGAGAGCGTCAGCTGCAGGGAGGAAACATCAGAATCAAAATGGTTCACCAGCATCCTGTCTGCAACTTAGAGATGCCCTCTAAGCAGACTAAAAAAAGGGGGGGGGGGGCACCCCCCCATCTTTTTCCTCATTCCTCTCCAGCAGTATCCCACAATGCACCTGTCCAGTGCGAGAAAGACAGAGAGAGGGAATCCCATTTGACCTTGACAGGCATGCTAATGTGGGCGGCCATGCAACTGCAATGGAGCATCCCACTGCACAGCAGTAAGGGGGCCCAGGCAGCCTGACAAGCCCCGCTCCAGCCTATAGGAGCTGGGCTGTGGTGAGGAAGGGTGGGAGGGTGGCGTGTTACCACCTAAGCCTGGGGAGAAGCATTACATAAAAATCTACATCCTGATCAGCTATGAATGCTGCTGAGGAATGCAGCAGCACCCTTATCATTTAGGAGGGGAGCAGCTTTTACACTCAGGGGGGTGCTCTGCAGATACACATAATAATTAATATTTTTTAATGAAAAACTCTCAGCTGCTGTGGCTAATAATGGAGCAAGAGGAGAATGAGACACACCTTTTGGTGGTATCACTAATCCTCCTTCACACCTTCATGTAGGCCTGGGATGGCTTCCCAGCTAATTCACTCTCTGCATGATACTCATTCAACCATCCATGCAAGGAAATGAAAAGCAGGATGCATAGATTTAAGAATCTGAGAGGAGGAGGACATCGGATGAGGGTACAATTGTAATGCCGCCCAAGAAGTGCTGTGTAGCCGGCATCCTTACCCCAGCTGCCGGCCGTGCGACCCAGCAGCTCCCCGGTCCTCGGGTTGTAGATGGAGTCCTTCCAGCTGGACGTATTCTCCTTGCTGGCCGCTTTATCCTCGGTGCTCGCCATGGTGATGAGGAGGGAGGCAGGGAGGGAGGTAGGGGAGGTTTATTTGGTCCCAAAAATATGCTGGTTATCCTCCCCTTAAAAAAAGAAAAAAAAAATAAAAATACAGAAAAGCGCAGCGGGGCAAGGCGATGAGGCGGCGGTGCGGTGAGTGGTCGGGATCAATGGTTGGGAAGAAGTGGGCGGTGGAGAAAGAGGAAGAGCAGAAGGAGAGAGATGCTCCGGTGGAACAGGGGGGGGAGAAAAAGAGACGAGAGGAAGGTGAGGAAAGAGAGAGAGCTGTGACGTCCGCACTGAGCCCTGTGCTGGCAGCTGTTGCAGTGCGAACACAGAGATGCGCATTGGTTAATCACAGAGACGCACGTTACGTTTACAAACTCCAAGTAGAGCGCTCACCACCAATTATACCACTTACCTCCGCAGATTTTTACAATGTCCTCTTCAAACTCTTCTCCAGCAGACCATCTACATTAAACAAGTCATATAGCGCCAAAGGCATCTGAGAGCATTTTCTCTTTTAGAACGATATCGTGGATTGTTTTAGATGAATCTATCCTGCATCCAAGACGGAAGTGGTGAGTCACTAAACCAGGCTGCACCCTAAAAACACAGGACACAGAAATGATCCCAGAAAAGGTTCTCTAAACGTATCTGAACCACAGTGGGGGAACAGGCATAGCCAAACAAGTGAAGACATTCTGGTTGGTTGATTGGTTCTTGGTTGTGGCAATCTGTCTTGGTAATGAATCTTACACTGCTGTAAGATTTAAGTTCTCCTTAGAAGATGCAACACTTGTTAGGAAATTTGATTTGTGGGTTAAGCAGGAGATCTGAGCATGTGGACCCTATTGCGACTCTAGGCTCTTTTTAGTGTTGCCGCTGAGGATACTTTTAAGAAATCTCGCCACAACTAAGACATAAGACCGAAAGCAAATGTCAAGTTTTAAGAAAAACTATAACATCAGAGTATTTATTTCCTGAAGTCAAGTTGGTGGGCTGTTTCTCAGAATTGCAGCTTTAGTATGATCATGTTTTTAGTTTTATTGATTTGACTGGGGCTCTGATTGTTCCATATTTGATCTTCCAATTACTGATCAGAATCAATCCATAGAAGATGGCTAATTCTAACCTCTGGATTACCTGAATTCAGCCTGTTGGTGTGACTCCCCCCAGCAGGAATACTGATTAGGCCCTTTGGAAATGCAATTGCCCACCCCTGTGGTAAACTTTGCCCGTTTTTCTTTTCTTTGAATTATTACTTTAATGGAGTTAAACCTAAAATTATTAACAGCCTCGATTAAGACTTAAAATAATTTTTATTCAACCAAAAGGTTTGTTGTAAATCGGATATGAGACAGGCATCTCAAAAGATGATAAAACAATGTAAAACACTGATTATTGTTTTGGTCCAGAACCCTTGTCAGTGTTCAATAGGGGCTAAGCACCTCTTAAGGTCAAAACCTAGAACCACCACTGGTTGTGCCTGTGGAAAACTTTCCAAATCTTCTCTGCCAGTGTTAAACAGCCTTCGGTGGAGGCAGTGTGATGGTGTGGCATGACATCTCCCTCACTGAAAAGAAAACATTGTCATCTCTGGAGAGATGTCCACTTGAGATACTGCAACCAATGGTAGTATCACTCTTGGGGATTTAACTCTCTACTTCAAGATGTCAGTGCTCGCCCCCGCAGAGAGTGTTTTATCAGAGAAGGGAAGAGGATGGAACAGCCTCCCTGCAGTCCTGACCTCAACCCCATTGAACACTTGTCAGATCAGCTTGGGTGTGCTGTTTGTGCCAGAATGACCAACATGCCCTCATTGGCTGACTTGCAACAAATGCTGGTTCAAGAATGGGAGGCTTTTAGAATGGCCCTTGGCAGCTGATTAAGGCAGGAGCCTTGAGGCTAAGAAAAGGTGCAGACCTACTGTGTGTTTATTCACCAACACTGAAGACATACCGTTAGGAGACCCTGTTACACAGGTCACACATGGTCACAGCTACAGCCACTCTCAGATTGTTAACCGGCAGCCTTTTATAGCCCCTCCCATTAACAGACCTACCATGACAGGTGAAACAAACATATACATACAACATAGCTAAAACATCACTTTATTTAACAAACATTATTACTAAACACCCCTAAAACAAGTCTGTAGCTAGGCTTAAGTCTTTAACACTAAACACTAAAATGCACACAGTTTACTCCTCCCCTTCAATTTATTATGGTCTCTTCCGGAACCTTTAACAGGTGCTCAGGCCCCCCGGGAATCTTTTAGCCCAAACACCCTACAGAGGAAGAGACGGAGGTAAGTCATTTGTTTAACAATACACTGGAAAACAATCCATTTCAAAGATTAGTCACAATACTGGTATTTTATCCATTTGTTATGTTTGTTTACCAGGACAGGTCATCATCAGTACCAGCTGAGAAGAAGCTGCCTAAAACACCCACAAACTAAGAATAAAATACTCCAATCCCTTTCACAGTGTAATTTGTTCTTTCAACAATATTCAAAACAGCATTTTAAGTGTACCAGCATACGTAATGCAGCTCTTCATTACAGAGGGCATCCCAAGGCAGTGTGGGACCAAGCTGATGACCTTATGACCTGGCCACTCCACAACAATTGCTAAATAAACAGAAGATGGCCATTTTTATTCGATTTTATTGCCCCTTTTTTAGAACACAAGGTAACAACACTGGCAAACAGCACAGAGTCAGTGACTCCGAACAACTAATGGCCAATAGGGTCCAACAACACAATGACAAATCTTCACATGAGGACAATGTGAAACAACATGAGCAACCTGAACATCAGGATGACATAAAACTACAACATTACGGAGTAAAATAAAATTAGCAATGTTAATTATTTACCCAATATTTTTTTATTCAGGTTATTATTTACCATCGACAATGTTGTAATCTAAAATATTTTTTTAACTATGGAAGTACTGTTGACATTTGCATAGGCACACACACACATTTTAAGCAAGTAAATTGGACAGTAAACATATAAACACTTTGGAATGCCAAATAGAGCAACTCTCCATAGCTGGTTTTACCCTAACCTCTTCCCAGTTCCAGTGTCAGGGAATATTTTTTAACAGGACATGTCCTTTAAGACAAGTTTACATGACTGCTTTGTTTCATTTTTATTAAATGGAAAGATTAGGACCATTCTGTCCAGGACTGATTCAGAAAAAACTTCTCCATGCACGTGTTACATTTTGGCTGGACTGGTGGAATTCTTTGTTCCCTTGAAGAACCTTCAGCGGATCCAAAATGCTGCAGCAAGAGTAGACCTTTAAAAGAGATCCTATTTTAAAATCTCTTCTTTTCCTTGTTCAATGCAAAGGCAAGAATAGAATTTCACATTATGTTTCTCAGTTATAAAGCCAAATAATGACCAATCTGTTTTTTACTTCAAAAGACTAATGGATTTTTCTTTATAGTTGTAAGTATTTCTGTAAGTAGAATGGCAGGCAGACCTTTTAGTTATCAGACAGTTCTCCCAGTTTCAGTTGGAGGAAGAGTCTTTTAAGACTTGGCCTAAAACGCTCCTTAATGATAAAGCTTATAGGTACAGCTGATTTAAATGAACCTCGCTGGAAGTTATGCTGCTGTAGGTCTTGACAGGTGGGAGACCAGATGCACAGAACCTCTTTTCCCCACATTTCCCATTAAGGGTTGATGTTAATGATTCCCAATCCTGTTGTTCTTTCCGTTAAAATGGAGCTGTTTCTCTTCATTGTCAAAAGGTTTTCTCTAATAAAAACGGAATGACGGGAAGTACTGTACTTGAAGTTGGAGGTTATGCTGAATGTTTTAGTGGTGAACTGTGATGATCAATTAATTTACCTGTAACCTGGCTGAGATGAACTTTAAACTAGCTTGAATTTGCTCATCACTGCTTCAGGGTTACTAACAACAAGGTTCATACTGTAGTTATCACAATGGTTTTAGGTTTAAAATTACATAGAGGTTTATGTTTTTACCTAAAGAGTAATATACACTGCCTGGCCAAAAAAAAAGTCGCCACCCAAAAAAAAAAGGTCACACTCTAATATTTCGTTAGACCGCCTTTAGCTTTGATTTCGGCACGCATTCGCTGTGGCATTGTTTCAATAAGCTTCTGCGATGCCACAAGATTTATTTCCACCCAGCATTGCATTAAAGTTTCAACAAGGGTAAATCTGGACTTATCAGACCATATACCTTCTTCCATTGCTCCAGAGTCCAACCTTTATGCTCCCTAGCAAATTGTGGCCTTTTTTTCCGGTTAGCCTCGCTGAGGCTACACAGCTGTTTAGTCAGAAATCCCTTGTCCGGAGTTCTACTGTTGTTTTTCTTCCATTTGATTTCACCAAATGTTTAAGTGATCGCCGATCACAATCATTAGGGAATTTTTTCCGGCCACATTTCTTCCTGGAAGACGATGGGTCCCCACAATCCTTCCAGTTTTTAATAATCCACTGGACAGTTCTTAACGCAATTGTGGTAGTTTCTGCAATCTCCATACATGTTTTCTCTGCTTGATGCATGCCAATGATATGACCCTTCTAAAACAGACTGAGATGTTTTCCACGTCCACGGGATGTGTCTTTCGACATGGTTGTTTAAGAAATGAGAAGCAACTCATTGCAATAGTTGGGGTTAAATAACTTGTTGCCAGCTGAAACATAATCGCCCATGCAGTAATTATCCAATTGGAGGCTCGTACCTATTTGCTTAGTTAAATCTAGGTGGCGACTTTTGTTTTGGCCAGGCAGTGTAAATCTTGAGCTGCTGTCACCCCTTCTCCTATTTTCCCATGAATGCTGGTGTTTTGGAAAAACATATAATGCAGGTCAAAGCATGGGGTGATGAATTGGACTTTTTTGAAAAATCTAATCCCGTCACATTTCTGACATGTTCCTGTTCTGAATAGTGCATTTGTATTGGGATCAAGGGTGTGAAACCCTGTTTTTTCAATGTGTACAGAATGTTCCTGAACAGGAAAGGTTTAAAATCACACATCAAAGCAAGCTCTGATCCTGTAACAGTACACAGATGTTTTTGTAAGAACAACCACCCTGCTCATCAGCATTTGTACAGCCCTGGAGGTTTTTATTTGTGACAGACAAAGATCATAGACATTAGAGCACTGGGTTTTCTTTGTTGCTACTGCAAGTGAGTATTGGAGAAAGAAGAAAGTACATGATCGAATTCAGAGAGCATGATTGTAAACAGATGTGTCAAAGTTAATAGAGAGTACACTTGGGAGTAGGGCAAACACATTCCATCCTGTGCTCACAATTTTCTTTGCCAGTAATGAGTGAAATAAACTGGGCTGGGACAGAATCCCCCAACGAACCACTGAACAATCCCAGTGTGTCACAGAGAGCCGGAGAAAAAGAATGTAGAAGAGACAGTTATATAATGACAAGGGTCCCGCTTGCATGGGGGAGGGGGACTGGAGTAGCGGTCACACTGCACTCACTTCCTGCTGTCAGTCTGAATTTATTGCAAGGCGAGGTCCAACAGAACTCATGCAATATAGCACCAGAACATGCTTTACAGATAACAGTGAGCACAGCGTGCACTCATTTGAGGGCTACTCCTGTCTGGATCACACACACAAATACTCTCAATTTTCCTGCAGACATCCCACTGCTGATGAAAAGCTTTAGCAAAACTGCTAATTTGCTAATGTTTGAGTGAGGAAGAGTGGATGGAGAGTACCACCAGAGGAAGAGTTCCTCTGGATGACGGGTTGTGCAAAAGAAACAGAAGAGATGAAGCTATGTGACGCAAACGACACTCAACTATGCTCTCCTTCTGACCGAACACACACAATCCTTCCATTGTTTCAACACCCCCTTCCCCCCCCCATTTGTGCACTCAATTAGCACCCCCCCCATACCAGCAGGAACACACACCCTGCTTGTTCTCAGTCACTCCATCCTCAAGCTGCCATAGCAACACTCGTAGCAAGGATGGTCACGTCAGAGGGGCTCCAGACACATCTGACAGTCGTGTGTCTGATGATTCCCAGGAGGCGAACACTTTGTGCAGCATCTGCTCTCTCATGTTGTCAGGGACACCTGTGCAGCTGGAGGCAGGAGACACATCACCGCAGCCAAAGGTTGGAGAGTCCATGATTTATTATTAGACCTTTCACAACATACAAAAAGTCCTCTCTGGAAAAATTAGAGAAAAAAATGTGTTATATCCCACACATCTGGGATAACGTGCCTTTCAAAAACTGAACGTTTTGACCTACATGCAAAATTATGTGTGTGGAACTAATACTGCACATCGCCCTGAACGTATCCTCTTAATGTTAGAGTTCACGGAAGAGGGAAGGAGGTAATTACAGAACAACCTTAACATAAAACTTTCAGAAACAGCAACAGGCCTGAGACTTGAGTGGAGTTTCACCTTCTAGCATGACAACAGGCCTATATATGCAGCCGGATTTATATTCAGGTGTTAGAATAAGTTAGCCCCAGCTTAAAGCAAATTGAGAATCTGTTGCGTTACTTGAAAAGTTTTGTACACAGACATTCTCTATTCTCTATTCTGTTTGAGCTTGAGCCAGTTTTAAAATCACGAATTGGGGGAAGTTTCTGTCTCTGGATGCTGAGATACATATGCACACCACACTTTTCAGATTTATTTGTAAATGGTCTTGAAAACAATGCATAATTTCTTCCTCTTCACTGGTTTGTGCTGGTCTATTACATAAAATGGGGAAGAAATAGGTTCACAGCTCCCGGTGGTGTAGCTAAAATATACATGTGTTACAGCACAATCATGTTAGCAGAATGTCTTCAGAGTTTACACAGATCACATGAGATCAACATGGCATCCTCCCATGGAAAAATTACATTTTTAGGAAAACCATGATGAGTATTGGAATGTTTCAGTTTTTGCCAGTTCAATCAGCACTTATAACCCTGATCCCCTCATTTAATTAATCATTAATGAAATTACAAAAAATCTTTAAAATTCCGAAGTGCAATTATTTGGTTCCTATTACAATCCAGTCTAATAGTAAAATGCATTTAAATAGTGAGCCCAGAGGCTTATGCATGTCCAGTCACATTGTAACAGTGTGAGGCAGGATTTAACACAATGATATTACAATTATTTACAAACATTGAAGGATTTCAAATACAGTTGCTCCAAATTTCCCAAAGGAATCAAGTATTGTTTTTTAACCAGGTCCATGTTTTCTTAAAATGACTTTAAAGATTTCATTTTAAATCACCAAGAAGCAGCTTCATTAACAATAGTGTTTCTGAAACATCTAAGACCTTTTAGATTGCCAGTCTTAAGGTCAGTTTTCTTTTTGTTCAAGCTGAACTCAACTAACGATTATGGTTGAATCTAAATGGACTTTGGCTTGTGTGCCAAGATTAACATTTAGCACTCAGTGGTTGCTATGGAGCGCTCACGAATTAAAGGCTTATAAGCCAGTAATATTATTTAGGGTGTTTAATATTATTTCAGAAGTGAGCAAAGAGAGAGTTCAAATTAGAATGAATGAAGTTCACTTCTGAGTAGATGACACTGATGTGAAGAAATCATGGAGGAATTTTTTTCTTTATGGCTATGATTACTATAGGCCCAGTTTAGACTCAAGCAATAACATGCGTCCTGGCTGCTATGGATACAGCTTTCAGCATGAGTGATCTCACCCAGAACCCATCTTAACTAATCAGATCTCAGTTACCTGCATTCTATCGAAAAAAAAAGATTTATTTCGTTTTTGCTTTTGTGTCACACATTTTGGATTCAACAATTGTTTATATCAGACAACCTGAGTAAAGCCAAAAAATAACTTTCCATTAATTCTTTTTTCTAGCAGAAAGTCCCTAAGAGAGATGGCCCGGCTATCAGTTTGTGACTTTAAGCTCAGTACACTTTCCTTTCCAGTGAGGTGTTTAATAGGGCATCAGGGGAAGTGCAAAAAGCTGCAAGACATATTTAAAAAGAAAACTGATTTCTATAGCATGTTGGCTCTTTTTTCTACCGAGTAAGGTGGGGTACTGTCTGCCACAGAATGCTAATTTGAATCGGAAAAAGAGCAAATAAAGCCGGAACTTAGTTCAGCCGATACCAGGAAAGCTTCAAGGTTTCCAGAAAAGTTGTTCTTTTTTTTTATCCTTTTGAGCATCGAGTTAAGGTAAGGCTCGACATCCACTTTGGAGTACACATGGAGGCTGTCGTACAAAGCTAACAACGCTAACCATGCTAATATAAGATGGTAAAGATGGTTTAAAATGTCATGTGCAAATCTTTTCCTGTTTGACAGGATTTCTCACAGTGCGAAGTCATCTCTGCTAATATAAACAATATTTCACTGCTAACGATAAAAAGATGACAGATAACATTAAGTCCTATTCTTTTATCTTCTTGTATTTTAGTTCTCAAAGAATTTGCCAAGACTGCATTCAGCAACTCGAAGCTCTAAACAAAACACTGGGGATCGGAAACTGGCCATAAATCTCTGATCGGTGCATCTCTACAGTGCCCCTTATCTGGTCTGACACAGAAGAGTTAAGCCAGTAGATGAGTGTGTTCATGCCTATAGTCAGCTCTGTCCATGCATGATCTGATACCCCAGGATGAATGTCAGTGCCTGGTCTGAACAGGGCCTTAGATCAAGCCTGACATGGCTGTAAAGCTCAGAAGATTGCTGTCATGTTCAAGTAACTATTGGTCTATTTTACACCGGCCATCAAGCCTCCATCACCAAAAGCTTTAAGTACCATGTCTTCAAATTATAACGACCATGATTCACACACTTAAACAGTTCAATTCAGCTGACAAAGCAGCTCATTTGTTGTTTCCATTTGTTCTGCCCCAGGACCTTCCCGTTTGTGCAACCACTGTCAGGGCTTGTACCAGTTCATGGAGCGCCTCAGGGCTCTCTCCCAGCTCTGGAGGACGGGGATGTATTCCTGACTTGGCCTTGCAGTGCCCCTCTTAGCATCAACTTTAGGCAGGAAAACCTTATCAGCGTTCTGCAGCTTCTTCAGCTCTTCACGGGTCGTCCAGAAGCCTACAGTGACAGCCCAAAACTCATCTTCAAATTAGGCATTGACTAAATCTGTAATAATCTCCTTACATAATGTAGTAAATAATATGCAAGGAACAGCTTTTTAAGAAAAAACAAGAATACAGCAACATTTATTCCTGCTTTTCTGGCCCTATTCAGAATAATAAAAATAGGACTTTTGATCATAAGCTTTCAAATGAGAACCTGTCATGAGTTGCAATATATTTAGAGCATTGGTAAAGAGTCTGAGAGTGACTACTCAACAAAGCTGCTTTTTAAGTCTGGTTTAAATTATTACATTTATGTAAAAGAGCATTTCTTACACATTTTAGATTCCTGGAACTGTTTTATAATGCAGAAATATAAAAACAACTGATATCTGCCATTTTACAAACAGCAAATACAGTAACATGACAGACCAACACAAATACACTAATGGTCAAAGGTTTTAGACACTTTCTCATTTAATGGTTTTCTTTATGTTTATGACTATTTACATTGTACTTAGATTCTCAATGAATGCATAAAAACAGTGAATGGAAACATATGGAATTATGTAGCAAACAAAAATTATAAAAGAACTTTAAATATGTTTTATATTTTAGATTCCTTAATGTAGCCGCCCTTTGCTGTGATGACTGAAATATTAACCGTTGACCGTCTCTCAATGAACCTCTGGGAAGTTCATTCAAGACTCTTTGGAAAACTATTTCAGGTGACCACCTCATGAAGCTCATGGAGAGAATACCGAGAGAGCAAAGCAGTCATCAGAGCAAACGGTGGCTAGTTTGAAGAATCTAAAATATAAAAACGTTTAGAGTTATTTTACACTTTTTGTTTACTATATAATTCCATGTCTGTTCATTCATAGTTTTGATGCCTTTGGTGAGAATCTACAATGTAAACAGTCATGAAAATACAGAGACCCATTAAGTGAGAAAGGGTATCTAAAATGTTTGACCGCTGCTGTATATCATGCATTTGTTTCCAGTCCCCTTTACGCTGAACTCCTAAATAAAATCCAATGCAACCTATAGCCTTAAAAGGTCACATAGCTATTAAATAGAGTCCAACTGTTTGCATCATGAAGGCCAAGGAACACAGCAGACAGGTCAGAGAGGAAGCTGTGGAGAAGTTTAAAGCAGAGTTAGGTTGGAAAACAATATCCCAAGCTTTGAACATCTCACAGGGCACTGTTCTACCAACCATCTGGCCATGAAATGTAGGGCTACAGCAAACGTAGCAGGACAGGGCCGTGTAGCTACGCTGACAGACCGGGCAAGGAGAGCATTAATCAGAGAAGCAGGTAATAATCCGATGGTAACTCTGGAGGAGCTGCAAAGATCCACAGCTCAGGTGGGAGAATCTGTTGATAGGACAACTATTAGTCATTGACTCCACGGACTGGCCTTTGAGGAAGAGCAGAAAGAAGGAATACATTGTTATAAGAACACTATTGGAAGTCCTGTGTGCATTCTGCCACAGCAAACATATGGATGAAGATGCTCTGAGAAGAGAACCAAAATGGAACAAAATGCTGTGACTGGTGGAAAACTAACACTGCACGTCACCCTAAAAACAACCAGGAAGAAAACCTGTTAAAGACTTTAGACCAAGGTGAAGCATCATCTTCCAGCAGGACAACCATCCAACCAGAGTTAAAATAGAATGGTTTAGATCAAAGAGGCCCAGTCAAAGTCTAGACCTAACTCCAACAGAGAATCTGTGGAAAGAGTTGATGCTCACAGATGCTCTCCATTAAATCTGATTGAGCTAAAGTTATTTCATAAAGAAGGGACACAGATTTTAGACTCTAAATGTGCAAAGTTAGTGTAGAAATACTTGATAAAACCTGCAACTGTTATTGCAGCCAAAGGTTGAACTACATAGTTATGTCTCTGAGGGTTGAATACAAATTAATTTAAACTTAAAAGCACGAATCATTTACCGTCCCCTCCTCAGTTATGCACTAATTTATGTTGGTCTTTTACTTAAAATCCCCTCACCCCCAAACAAAATATGAATAAAGTTTATGGTTGAAACCTGAAGAAATGTGAAACAACTATAGAGGAGTGAATATTTTTGCAAGGTGCTGTATGTTCTACATGAGTGTGTGTCTGCATACCCACTGCAAGTCCAGCAACAAAAGCAGCCCCCAGAGAAGACATCTCAAGGTGTTGGGGTCTGACCAGCTTTCTGCCAAACAGGTCTGCAGTCAGCTGCGTGACGAAGTCGTTGGCAGAAACACCACCATCCACCCTGAGATGGAGAGCAACAGAGTTCTCAGTTATCTCTCAAATCATTTTACAGGAACTGTATGAGAGGAAAATTCATCCACATAATGTATTATCGATACCCCTAACTGGACTGCATTAGTAGAATCAGGGTTGGGTGGAGATCAGGCTGTCACACCCAGGTTTCTGGCTACAATCCAAGTTCAATATGCAAAAATGGATAATAGACCTCTACTGCCCATGAACAACACTGATGCGTGATGATAACCCTCACCTGATTTTTGTGATGGGAATGTGGGTCTCTCTTAGCATGGTCTCATACAGCTGCTTGTTTCTAAAGACATAATTAAACAGAAAGGCGAACAATGAATGACATTGAAAAAGCACGCTGTGATGGAAACTCTGTGTTTAAATCAAATCACCTGAAGGCAACGGACTCCAGAATGGCTCGGACCAGGTGGCTTTTGGTTGTGGAAGGCTTGAGGCCCATGAGGGAGGCACATGCTCTAGGGTCATTCAGAGGAGCCTTTCATAGGAAACACACTACAGGTCAACCTTATTAAAGATCATCCTCCTATTAAACTCGGCTGTCTCTGTACACATCGACACAGTTCTGATTAATGATCAATATATTTCAGCAGGATGGAGCAAAAATACAAGATACAGCTTCAATGATTTTAAACAAAAACTGGGAGCACAAACTTAATTGAGTCCAATCTGGTTTTGGAATGGATAATAGCAGACTTCTGGAAAGGCACCCAGTTGTTGTTTATATTCAGTGAAGTTGACTTTTGCATCATCACTCCACCCTGGAAATAGAGCAGTTGAAATACATCAGTTAAAAGCACCAAATGAATGGATTTCCAGTAAAACACCAGCTGCATGGTTGGTGTTTTACATAAAAATAGTGAGGTCATTCAGCCATTTGAGTTGTGTTGGAGGAGGAACACGTCTAAAACATGCAGGACCCCAGCTCTCAAGGTCACCACCATTTTACTTGGTACGTTTGTCTTTACAACTAGGGGAGGGAATACATTTAGTAATTACAACTAAAAGTATAACATCCGGCAGAAAACACTTACAACTGCCAGTTCCCAGTGGAGGGCAGAGGAAAAACAGAAAAGCACGTTACAGAGAGATCATGTTTCCACAGTGCATGTGCTTTTGTTAGAGATGGAGGTAGGTGTGTGCACAAAAAACAATACAGCCGCAAATAAATAAATGCATTTACCTGTAGGCCACTAAACGAAGGGACGAAGCACACGCCATCTGAGTCGCTGACGGCGTAAGCCATATCGCTGGTCTCTGTGACGTCTGAGAAGAGCTCTGCAACAACATCATTTTAAGTGTGAAGAGGAATATTAGCTGGATTTTTAAGAAGGTATTGCAATAAGCGACTCAGTTCTGTCCTCTGCAGACACCTCATCCCTCACCGAGCTCTTGGGCCCATTTGATGGCAGTGCCTGTGTCTGCTGCATTCCCCTCTGCTAGGTACACAACATCAGAGCCAATCTTCCATCCCACAAGCGGATACAGACCTGCAGCCAGGGGGTGAGGGTTGGAATAATCCTGCATAATTAAAATTTGGATTAAAAAAAATGAACGTGCTGCGCTTCTACCTGCTAGAGATGTGTGTGGTTTGATCCCAGTGTTGATGTCCATGAAGGTGCCTGTTCCCATTGTGATTTTTACATCGCCCACATCAAAGCAGCACTCTCCAAACATGGCTGCCTGCTGGTCCGCCATCTACCACACAAGGACAGAGGAAGTCTTTAGTATGTTTATGGAAGCAAGAAAGAAAACTGCTAAGAGACAATCCTGAACAAAGCTCGAAAGTTTCTGAGGTCTGAAGCACTCCACACCAGCTATACATGAATGATGCTAATGATGTTTTTCAACTCTTCTACATCAGCCCTGAGTTTCTGTTTAGCTGTGATACTTCATGTCATGTTCTCTTCATATAGATGATATACTTGACCCAGTCTCTGTTTTTACTCTGTGTCTCTAAGCAAGTGAAGGAACCTGCTACTAACTATATGCTATTTTTTTCATCCTATAGATTTTACAACTAGCTCAGAGTTTAGATGTTTAGTTTCTTTCTCCTAGATAAAGCCACTAAGGGGGCTACTGCTGCCATTAATTCTTTACTTTTTTCAACATGGAAAGGACTCCTGGATCAGTGCTTCTGTGTTTTTTTGTGTGTATGCTCTGTCTTTTCAAACCCAGTCAGTCGTGGCAAACGGCCGCCCACATTGAGCCTGGTTCTGCTGAAGGTTCCTTTCTTGTTAAAAGGGAGTTTTCCTCTCCACTGTCACCACATGCATGCTCAGTATGAGAGATTTCTGCAAAGTCAGTCAGTTGATAAAAATGGCTGGGTTTCCTTAGATAAAAAACGTTAAGAATTTGTTTTAAAACTAAGATTGAATTGGGATGTTTGTGATTGACTTTGAATCTGTCAGGGTGACTGGACTGAATTGAACAAATATTTCTGAATATAAATAGATGGATGCATGGAAAGGGTTATAATTTAGAAACTTTGTAATGTATGGTGGTGTCTAATAAACACCATTATTTATGATATCAACTGCTTAAACTAGTACTACCTGGTGTTTAGTGTGTATCATGCCAGGTGCATGATAACTTTTCATCCTTTTATGCATTTATATTTTCATATGTTAGAATATCTTTCAGTTCTATATTGCCTTTAAATTTGCATCAGTTAGGGATTGTGTAATTGAGACAAGCCATTTTTATTGCATTCAAAAAAAGACATCTCTTTTATTTTTGACTTCAAGTTTGTTTTTTGTTTTTTTTTTACATTTGATCTGTATCACACAGCTCAAACTACATCTTTGAAAGGTTTTAACTCAAAGTAAAATATTTTCCCCACTTAACTGTGTAACATTTTACATCACAAACGTCAGTGTATTTTATTGAGATTTTCTGTGAGATACCAATTTAAAGTAGCACATAGCTGTGAAGTGGAAGGGAAAAGATACATGCTTTCCAAAAGCTTTTGAGACAAATATCCGAAAATTGTAGTATTTAGAGTCAACTTTGTAGAAATACCTTTAACAGCAGTTCCAGCTGTAAGTCTTTTGGTGAATGTCTACCAGCTTTGCACATTTAGAGACTGAAACTTTTCCCTGTTCTTGTAAAACAGCTAAAGCTCAGTCAGACTGGATAGAGAACATTTGTGAACATTAATTTCCAAGTCATGGCCAGATTTTATTTAGGTGTGGACTCTTGACTGCTTCCTTCTACAGTAGGTCTCCTGCTGGAAGGAGAACATCCACCCCAGTTTCAAGTGTTCTGCAGACTTTAACAGGTCTTCTTGCCCTTTAGCTCCATCCGTTCTATCCATGTTCTCATCAACACTGACCAGCATTAGGAGCTAATTAGGAGCATTATGAGAGCAACTGGCTGAGTGCCTGACACACACTGCTGATTTCTTTTTGGAAAAAAAAATATTATAAAACCAAGTACTTCTGTCCACTTCTCAATTATGTACTACTTTGTTTTGGTCTATAGCATAAATTCAAATAAACAAGAGCAGTGTGTGGTTGTAATGAGATGAAACATGAACAACTTCCAGAGAGCCCGCTCACTATTAAGGCTGGCCTGGTTTTTCTGTTAGTGTGAGGGTGATTTTCCCTTTAAAATCAGTGGAGAGCAACCTGGGGTTTAGTGTTTGATTCTTTTACCTGCTGTACAGAATGAGAATGAAACCGTGACCCCGACACTGAGGTAGGCAACCTGAAGAAAAGCCATCACCAGGTAATCTTCCCTAACCTGAACCAACCTAGTCAAAGTTTTGAAATTCAGCAATGATTTCCTTGTTATCAGAGAAGAGTGGCCAGAGCTCAAGAAGCGAGAAAGTACAAAAAAAAAACTTGCTCAGAAATGTCAATGTAGTCAAGATGTTTGGACCTATTAACATTAGACACCTTAAAACAGTAAATGATGGTACCATCACCCTTAAAAGATGCTTTGAATGTCTGATACTCACTCTTCCTGAGATAAGAGACAATGAAATGTTTACCAAGAACTTTTAACTTTATAATAACTATGCTAAGGTGGCACAAATAAGGTACAGGTCATAATATTCATGCTGATACTGAATTGCGATACCAGGACGTTCACTCACCACTGACATAATGGGAATGGATACTCCGAAGATGGACGGATCTATGGAGCCAAAGTTATGGCTGATGAATCATGAAAGAGAAACCAGAGACAATGCATTATCTCATCCTCTCCATCAGTACTCTGTTCTAATGGCAAACTGCAGGAACAGGACTGAGAACATGGAATAATGTTCAGGCTGTGCTGCTGTACAATACGGGTCATCAAAAAAAGAGATATGTTGAAATCATAAGAAGACTTTAATTCAACCTATTAAACAGGGATCCAACAGAGGTTTGTTGTTTTTAATTAATTGTGATGTCGTGAGTTTAAATTAAATAAAAAAAAACAGAGCTGAATATAGGGAGTATGAAGGTGACCTGTCCAGATCAACAAAGTGCAAATGGTCCACCTCTCTAATTTACAAGCATGAAAAGAAATGGATGAAAAATAAATTGGTGAAACTGAAGTTGTTCAACCTTCACCTCAAGTTTCATATATTTACTGTTAGAGGTTTAACACTAAATGAAAGACACACTTTGATGAAACTGGAAAATGGCTTGCTGCAGAGATTGTGATGAGGTTTTTATCTGGTTGATACTGATTTATGGTTGTGTTTGAAGCCTGCCCTGCCAATTCTAATGTTGGCAGACGTCCCACTACTGTGTATGTCGCACACATTCATACTGTGTGCTATTTATTGGTACAATATATTATACTATATAATACAATATGCAATATATTGTCCAGCTCTAATATAGTAAAATACGTTTTGTTTCTTGTAATTTGATGATTATGGCTTACAGATGAAAACTAAATATTCTGTCTCTAAAAATTTGAATATTAGATAAGATCAATAAAAATAATATTTTAAAACAGAATTGCCAGCCTTCTGAATGTTCATTTCCGTGCACTCAAAATTTGGTTGCGGCTCCTTTTGCATGAATTACTGTATCAACGCAGTGTGGCATGGAGCCGATCAGCCTGTGGTTCTGCTGAGGTGTAATGGGAGCCCAGGTTGCTTTGATAGTGACCTTCAGGTTATCTACATTGTTTGTTCTGGTGTCTCATCTTCCTTTTAATAATACCCCACAGATTCAGTATGGGGTTCAGGTCAGGCCAGTTTGCTGGCCAAACAAGCACAGGAACACCAAGGTGGAAACCTCACAATGGACTTCAAGCAACGTGGATTCTGGGCCTCAACCCTCCACCAGACTCAGGCACTTTGATTTCCAAATAAAATGCAAGCTTTACTTTCATCTGAAAAGAGGAATTTGGATCACAGAGCAACAGTCCAGTACTTGTCCTTCCTTAGCCCAGGTAAGATATCTGTAGTACACGTGTAGGATTCATGTGTGTAGTGGCTCTTAATCTTCTGACTCCAGTCTCAGTTGGCTCCTTGTCAAGCTCCAAAAAATTCTTAAATGGATCGTGTGTGACAATTCCCTCAAGGCTGCAGTCCTCCTCGTTGCTGGTGTACCCTTTCCTTCTGAATTTTTTTCCTTCCACTCAACTTTCTACGAATATCCTTGGATACATCACTTGGTGAACAGCCAGCTTCTTTAGCAATGACCTTTTGTGGCTTATCTTCCTTGTGGAGGATGTCAGTGACTGTCTTCAGGACATCTGTCCAGTCAGTGGTCTTCCATATGATTCTGTAGCCTGTTGATCCAGACTGAGACCATTTAGAGACTCAGGAAACTTTGCGGGTGTTTTTAGTTAATTAACTGATTAGTGTGACACCACGAGCTTTGAATAATAAACTTTACACGATATTCTTTTATCTATTATCTGTAAGCCATTATCATCAAAATTACAAGAAATAAAGGCTTGAAACATTTCACTCTATGTGTAAAAAAATATTGAATTTTTGTCATGATGTTCTAATTTTTGTAGATGTACCTGTACCAAGGGGCTACCAGGTCACTGAAAAAAAACACATTTTGTGAAGAAGGCTGCACACAAACAAGAAATCAGCTACAAAACTCAGATCAGTGTATATCTTGTTTTGTATGTCTCCCTGGTCTTTTAGCGGCTAAACACTTTTAATGGCTAAAACCTTAAAAGTCTTAACTTGAACAGCTCCAGGATAACCTTACCCTGTATTTTCTACTTGGGGGAAAATTGAGAGGGGCAGAGAGACAAGAGAGCAGAGAAACCCACTCCAACACATCTGTAAAATAACACATGACAGGAATGTAAAAAACAACACACACCCACACACAGTAAAACAGAGAGTAAGCAACAACATGATGCAGCAGACCTGGTAGGAGTCAAAAATCCCTGTAGAACTTGCATTGGAGCAGTCTGTGGCATGGACACGTCCTAGAACACATTAGGAAACATGTGAAGCTACTTTCTGAATAGGTAAAACAACAAGGCCCTAATCATTTGTTTTCCACTTCCCCTCCTGGAGAGCTGAAACATTCCTTAGAAATTTCAGGCAATCAGTAATGCAAGAGAAATTACAAGACAAAGAACACCCTGTCTGGACTTTAATATCCATTAGAAACTCCATGGCATTAAACTGACAGGTCGAATCACACATTACTGAGCCATTTCCAAAATGGACTGTGCTCAGAGGAGGCATGGCTGAGCAGTAATGACTGCCACCGACCTTTTGTGAGTTTGAACAGAAGCCAGGTGTCTATTGTTCCAAAGCAGCAGTTGCCTTCTTCGATCGCTTGATGAACCTGGAAAAAAGAAAGAAACACGATGAGGGAGAAGAAGGTTAGGGAGGGAGGGAGAGAGAGAGAGAGAACAGGCTGTTCTTGCTGGGATTTATAGGCCTTGTGTGTGTTTGTTTTGAAGCTGAGCCACATTACATTAAAATGCACACAAAATGCCCCCTTACAGAATTCTTGTCATAAATGTTTCAGATCACCAACTATTCGTAACATTAGACAAAGATAACTGTTTTCAAGTTATCATTTCATTTATTAAAAGTTTAAAAACTATCCGAACCAGCCTTGGCTCTAAAAGAAAAAGTATTTGCCTCCTAAACCTAATAACAGCCAATTAGTCTTTTACATACTTTGCAGAGTTGTTTTAATTCAGCCCCACTAAGAAGTTGGAGCATAAACAGATAGGAACTAGGCCACTCCATTTAGTTTTATGAGGTATTCCAGCTAGACTTGCTGGTGTGCTTTGGGTCTTTCTCCCGCTGCATAACCCAAGCGTGCTGGGTGTGCTGAACTTAAGTTCTCAAAATTTTGGGATTTTCTGCTAGAGAGCAGAATTCATGGTCCCATCGATAATGGCAAGTTGTCCTGGTTGTAAAGCTGCCAAACCCGCCCCAGACCGTCACACTACCACCAACGTGTTAAACTGGCATTAAAATATTCTTTTCTTAAAATGCTGTTAGTTTTACACCAGATGTGACCTGAAAAACATAAGTTTTGTTCAGTCCACAGAATATTTTCCCAACAGACTTGTTTTTTTGGGACATGTGCATCAGACCTTTGCGTTGTTTTTGGATCAGCAGTGGTTTTCATCAAGGATCTTTCCCATGGATGCCATTTTTGCTCACTCTCTTTCTTGTTGGATCATGAACTCTGACCCCAAATTTTATTTCGGGTTCTTTTGTTACCTTCTGGATGAGTCGTTGATGTACTTATGGAGGGATTTTGGAAGGCCAGCCTCTCCTGGGAAGGTCCACCACTGTTCCATACATATACAGTAGGTAATGACTCTCATTGTGGTTTACTGGAGTCCCAAAGCCTGGAGCCTTAGAAATGGCTTTGTAATCATTTCCAGACTGATAAATGTCCAGGGTGAGCCAAAGAAATGTAGATGATAAATTATACACTGCTCAAAAAAATAAAAGGAACACTCAAATAACACATCCTAGATCTGAATGAATGAAATATTCTCATTGAATACTTTGTTCTGTACAAAGTTGAATGTGCTGACAACAAAATCACACAAAAATCATCAATGGAAATCAAATGTATTAACCAATGGAGGCCTGGATTTGAAGTCACACACAAAATTAAAGCGGAAAAACACACTACAGGCTGATCCAACTTTGATGTAATGTCCTTAAAATCAGTCAAAATGAGGCTCAGTATTGTGTGTGGCCTCCACGTGCCTGTATGACCTCCCTACAACGCCTGGGCATGCTCCTGATGAGACGGCGGATGGTCTTCATCTTGCAGGAACTGCTGACACACTCCAGCCACATGAGGTCTAGCATTGTCCTGCATTAGGAGGAACCCAGGGACAACCGCACCAGCATATGGTCTCACAAGGGGTCTGAGGATCTCATCTCGGTACCTAATGGCAGTCAGGCTACCTCTGGCGAGCACAAGGAGGGCCGTGCGGCCCCTCAAAGAAATGCCACCCCACACCATTACTGACCCACTGCCAAACCAGTCATGCTGAAGGATGTTGCAGGCAGCAGATCGCTCTCCACAGTGTCTCCAGACTCTGTCATGTCTGTCACATGTGCTCAGTGTGAACCTGCTTTCATCTGTGAAGAGCACAGGGCACCAGTGGTGAATTTGCCAATCCTGGTGTTCTCTGGCAAATGCCAAGCATCCTGCACGGTGTTGGGCTGTGAGCACAACCCCCATTTGTGGACGTCGGGCCCTCATACCATCCTCATGGAGTTGGTTTCTAACCGTTTGTGCAGACACATGCACATTTGTGGCCTGCTGGAGGTCATTTTCCAGGGCTCTGGCAGTGCTCCTCCTGTTCCTCCTTGCACAAAGACAGAGGTAGCGGTCCTGCTGCTGGATTGTTGACCTCCTACGGCCTCCTCCACGTCTCCTGGTGTACCGGCCTGTCTCCTGGTAGCGCCTCCAGGCTCTGGACACTACGCTGACAGACACAGCAAACCTTCTTGCCACAGCTCGCATTGATGTGCCATCCTGGATGAGCTGCACTACCTGAGCCACTTGTGTGGGTTGTAGAGTCCGTCTCATGCTGCCACGAGTGTGAAAGCACCACCGACATTCAAAAGTGACCAAAACATCAGCCAGAAAGCATAGGTACTGAGAAGTGGTCTGTGGTCCCCACCTGCAGAACCACTCCTTTATTGAGTGTGTCTTGCTAATCACCAAAGATTTCCCACTGTTGTCTTTTCCATTTGCACAACAGCAGGTGAAACTGATTGTCAATCAGTGTTGCTTCCTAAGTGGACAGTTGGATTTTACAGAAGTTTGATTTACTTGGAGTTATATTGTGTTGTTTAAGTGTTCCCTTTATTTTTTGAGCAGTGTATTTTTGCAAATAGGAATATAAATATATTTGGATAATTTTTTTCCCTAATAAATTAAATCATCCTTTGAAAAATTTAAGAGGGACAAAAATGACGAAAAAAAGACACCTGAAGAGGGGAAATATGTTCACAGCATTAGAGCTCCGCAATGTGGCATTTTTGTTACATACTTACCATTTATTGTTTTTCTTCTTTTACAAAACCAGAAAACAGCAACATGTCAGTGTGTCTTTACAGCTCCATTTAAACTGTAGTTGAAACCAACGAACACTTCCTATTCTGTTTTTTCAGAACCAGACTGTGCAGTGCCACGGCTTCCCCTATCAGCTGGGTCATCCACACACCTGCTTGTAGTGGGCCAACACCCACACGAGGCGAAAGGTGACGTGCTGAGTGGAAAAGACAATGAGGCTCGCTGCTAGGGACCGTTTGTGCCGCGTCAGGAAATAGGCCACCTTCATCACGCCGTGGATTACCTGAGAATGTTGAAAAAGGAAATGGATAAAAATGATGGTGTATGAAGGGACATCATGTTCAGTTCCAGCTCAAACATTTTTATCTAAAGCTTGTGTCAAAGTGATAATAGGCTGCTACTGGCCAATCACAGCCACAGTGGGTATCTGGTACTTCTGTTTCATGATGTATCCACTGTAATGATAATCAGGCCTGTTTGGGATTAGTTGGTCATGGAAACAAGACTCAATGTATTAATATGATTATCAGCAGAAATAAAGATGACATATTCTGACTGCTTTATCGGTCCAGAGCTACAGCTGATCACATGACACTGCAGGATCACCCTGTGTTTAAGTTCACTTCATTACCATTCTGTGAAATGCAGATCTCAACGGTATACCCACCATGGATCATTACACTGTAACCCTTACATTAGATCATTACATGAAAAAGTCATTTTCTTTTTGGTTTATATGGAAATGTGCAATATGGCATTACATTACAGCACCCTCCACCTTATGGCATCTCTGATATAGATGTGTAAAAATAAATTCCTGTAACATGATCCCACACTGAAATTTTGAATAATTCAGTTTAAGTTTGTATATATAACAAATCACAAGAGTAGTGCATAGAGAGAGAAGATCTGATTATTCCTCTTTCTAGATCATCCACAGATTCCTGGATCCCTGAAGCTCTCTTCTCTTCAGCTTTTCCCAATAGGATTTAGGTCTGATGAACCATTTCTATGTTGATTTGGTCATATATTTTGGATCATTATCCACCAGATTCCAACAGATTTATTTCAAATCTTCAGGTGTTTTGATGGGTCTACGCTGCCATGTACTTCAACACGCTTCTGAGGGCCTTTGGAAGAGAAGCAGGCCCACAGCTTCACAGAACCTCCACCATGCTTAACAGTGGTGGTAATTTGCTTTTCCACACATTCAGACCTCGTTTTGCCACATCAGACCAAGACTAGGACTGCACAATAGATTCTGAATATATCATTATCACAACCTCAGCATAGCCAACATTATTATCTCTTAGGAATGCATATTTTTGTAAATGTATAGCATTAAACTGTATAGATTATAGATTACACATTCACATAATCAAAGGACTGGGTTGAAGTATATACTTATTTAATCCTACTCCTTCTTTTCATTCAGTCAATTTAATGTTTTCTTTTGTTGGTTTGAATCCCTCACCCTGAAAAATAAGCACAGAATAAACAGCATTGTAAAGATGTGCACCAAAACAACAGGGATTAGTCCTGCTGAGCTCCCACAGCTCTACAGGACAGAAGTCACAAGGAGGGCCATGGTGATCCTTGCTGACCCAAGCCACCATCTTTACTAGAAATACAAAAATGTACAAATGTTTGCCAGAAAGAATGCAGACAAACACCAGGACTTATGGAATAATTTGCTTTTGGAGTCTAAAACTGAATTATTTGATCCCTAGAACAGAGGACATGTGTGGCATAAACCAAATAAAACATTTTCAGAAAAAGAACCTCAACCAGAATGGAGATGGAAGTGTCATAGTATCGGGATGCAGCAGGAGCCGCCCAGCTCACCCAGCCCATTGATTCCACCATGGATTTTACTGTCTATCTGAGGGTATTAGAAGAAAACCATTTGTAAAAACGTTCAAGCTGAAGCAGGACTGGACCCAGCAACATGGCAAGAAGCCCAAAACATTCCAGTAAATCCACCAAGGATTGGAGGACAATTAAGAAATTGAAAGTCCTGGAGCTGCTTCAAAGTCCAGCCATTTTATATCGCCCCAACTGAAACAGAGGAGTGGGGCAAACTTTCCTCAGACTGATGAGAAGACTGGTAGATGGCTACAAGAAGCTCTTCACTGAAGCTAAATTTTAGGGGCCAGCACTAGCTGTTAGGGTATAGGGTGAACTAACTTTTTCCTCAGTTAGAAAACACCATTTCGCTTGATATGTTTAACATTAAGGGTAAAACTAGGTTATTTTTCGTGTTTACCTGTGATTAAATCAATTTACTCCAGAGATAAATAGAAAATATTAGACAAGGATACGTAATCATCTTCTATGGAAGAACACAGTCTTTATTTATACTTCCTTCAATATTCCAAGACTGAATTAACGCCAAACAATTAAAAAAAGAAACATTTCTTTTAAAACATACTGTTTGGATTATCCATAAAATATATTTCTCTTGGTGTGCTTTTGTTCTGAAACATTTTTATTAAAAGGTATAGAAGAGGTTAAGATGTCTAGCAGACCCACCTTCATGGTGCACGATCTGTTCCAAGACTTCACCAGGTCTGCAGCTCTTTGATCCTGCCAGCTGATGAAGTTGTGAAAAGGAACCCCTGTTCTCCTGTCCAAGTTCACACACATTGAACCAAAGTAGAGACCGAAAGAGAAGAGGAATGACAGAAACGTTAAACTAGAAGTGCTTATGCAGCTCCTCTCAGATTGGTCTGGGAATCAAAGAGCCTTTTTTAGCAAATAGAAACAGTACCTAGCTATTTCATTTCTTTTACCTGTCCCAGGTTGTGAAGGTTGCTCTCTGAGTGGAGATGCCAAGGGCCTCCATCTGGCACATTTGAACTCCTGCATCTGCAGCATAAGCATAATAACACATACACTCAGAAAATGGGTGACGAGAAAAAGCAGAAGGACTGTGTAGACTCAAACCTTTTCAATGAGCATGCAATATTATTGGAATATTAAGGGAATTTCAACTGTACTGGAGCATGAGAGAACACTTTTTAACATTTATGGGCATTAACCTAGAGTAGCTGCATTTAATCATTCATTTGCCACTCATCTGTAAGTAAAGCCACGGTGAAGACAGAACATCTATCACATGTCAGCAGGCTTTTATAATACGGACTTTTGTCAACATCATACTTAAAGTTGCTTATGGAAAACTTATCGCACCAGTGTTGCTGCCGTGACACAGCTGCAGATGGCCGTGATAACAGGATGTGGTGCAGCTGTACCTTGAACAGCTCCTTTGACCACAGTAATAAAGCCTTTCCACAATGCATCTGGGTCCATCTCCACATGCCCCACCTCTGGATACAACGGGTCAACCTGGAACAAAGATGTGATAACAGCATATTCAGGCTTTAGATATTACAGAGAAACAGGTTTATTTAAAGGTCTGCAAAATAATTATTACCCCTGCATCCTTTCCACACTACAATACTTTAGTGTATTTTATTAGTGTGTTAAGTGATAGACACAAACTGGTTTCTATTTGTGAAGTGGGAAATGATATAGAGTTTACCAAATGTTTTACAAATAAACTAAAAAGTGTGGCATGCATTTATATTTAGCCTTTTACTCTGACGGGTCAGAGGTCGAGTAGAGAAGAAGTGCAAAGCAAATCTCATGGAGCACTGTTCAATCCACCCTTTTAAAATGGAAATAGTCTGTTACAATTACAAACACGTCAAGACATGGCCATTGACCTACACTGACAGGCCAGGTATGGAGAGCATTTATCATAGAAGCAGCCAAGAGGCCCATGGTAACTCTGGAGGAGCTGTGGAGGTCCACTGCTCAGGTAAGAGAATCTGTTGACAGGACAACCATTAGTTATGCACTCCACAAATCTGGTCTTTATTGAAGAGTGGCATGGAGAAAACCATTGCTTAAAGAAAGCCATAAATAGTGCAGTTAAAATAGCAAACATGTGGAAGAAGGTGTATTGGCCAGATGAGACCAAAACTGAACCTTCTAGCCAATGTTTAAAACGATGAGTGTAAGAAACAAAAGTGCACCTTCCAGCAGGACAACAACCTTACAAAAACAAGTCTGAGCTACAGTGAAATGCTTTGGATCAAAGTATTGTCAGAATGGCCCAGTCAAAGCCTAGATCTTAATCCAGTTGAGAATCTGTCCATCTCTTGACAGGTGCTCTTCATCCAGTCAGACTAAGCTTGAGATAATTTGCAAAGAAGAAACATTCTAGTCTCTAGATGTGCAAAACTGGGAGACTTTTACCAAAAGACTTTTAGGCAGTGGAACGTGGTTCTACAAAATACTGACTCAAGGGGATTTTTTAGATTTTTTTAATCCCCGATTTTATTTTTTTATTTTGAAAACCATATATCAATTTCCAGCTACGTCATAATTATGTATTACTTTCTCTTACTGTTTCACATAAAATCCCAATAAAATAATTGAGTTTGTGATGATAGCGTGTAAAGGCTTAAGATGTAAGCATGATTTTGCGAGGCAGTGCGTGTAGAATACCTTGCTGGTGCATGATCCTCGGATTCTCGCCTCCTTATCGTACAGATGACATCTGATAGACGTTGTACCGACGTCTACTGACAGAATAAAGCTTTCCTTTTGAAAGCCGTTTCTTCGGCTGCCCATCGTTGTAAACATTTAGTGAGTTTAAAAAAAACTGATTAGGTGTCCTAGGATTACTCAGAGAAATCCGTGTCCTCCATGGTCAGCTCCCACAGGCTCTGCTTTAAGCCTGGCTGGATGGTGGAACTTGATCAGACTAAATCCGTGCCTGGACTTTGGTTTCTTGCACGGCAAGTTCTAGATTAACCTGTTCAGACAAACAAACATGGTTATATGTCGGGTCAAATGAGTCCGTCTGCTGCGCTAACAACACCCTGACACTGTGTATGTCTGTGAGGGAAGCTAACACGGTCGAATGTATCCGGATAGTTTCTGCATACACAGGATGGTGAATACATTGATAGACTATTAGACTCAAGCTAAGGCTACATGGCTAACTGTTAGAGTAAGATATTTGAGGAATTATTAGTTTAAAAGTAGACTGTTATAAACCATCCTATGCTACAGATATTTACCGAGTAAGAGTTCATAACGTCGAGGTTTCTAATAAAAAGAGAACTTCACTAACTATTCAGCGGTAGTCTTCGCAAACCTACCTAAACAGCGCGCTCTCCCTACAGGCATCCGTAGAGTGCTTTCACACATGCGCACTGGATAGCATGTGGAAATGTGCGGCTGACCACACGTTTGTTTATCTGCACATGTCCGTGACTACGCTCTCTGTTAGAAGATAACATGGCAAAGATACAAGTAAGAATAGCATTTATGTTTATGCTAACTACAGCTGAAGACGTTTTAAGTCGATAGTGTTAGCTAACCATTGTTTGGTTTAATTTGCTGCTAACTAATAAACTAGTTAGCTTGTTAGTTAGCAGCTTAGCTTAATGTGTGTGAAAGGACTTTCTTGGATGTTAATTCAGATTTTCATAAACTGTTAAATGTAGATTTTTTCCGGGATATGGCCTTATTATTACAGCTGATCTGTCAGTTGAACTGGTACGTTGATAGGTCTCTATTTGAGATGGACTCACTAAAACACTTACAGAGAAGGCTTCATGTATTATGAAATGTGTTAGCAAAATATTCAGAATCACGAAACAAATTGCCATACCGACCGAGGTGGTGGCACAATTACTGTTGGTGACATACTTGACCTGACCAGATTATTATTCCAGATTAGAATATATGGTCAAAGAATGAATGGTAATTGAACAGTTCATACTGGGGCAGTGTTGCAAGGCGAGAAATGTAAGATTATCGTACAAGAGACATAAAATTATCGTATTTTGAGGGAAATTATCGTACACTCGTCATAACCAAAATAACAAGTCTGTTGATGTGTTGAATAGCGTCTTATAGGTACTCGCAGCTTTGTGGCGTCAGTACGGAATGGATTTATCAACAGCTGCAGCCCCACAGTGCGGGGCTCTGCTTCTTCTTTTCTTTTTTTCATTCCTCAATCATGGGCGGGTGCAGTGGACTATTCAGCCAATCATGGCCGTTGTTCTGAGGCCAACGCGCTTACGTCACTCGTAGGTCACATTTAGAAAAGCACGATTGGCTGTAATTTCCAGCATCTGTTTCCGCATACGGACACAGATGCCTTCAGGGTTCACAAAAAAACTCCGACAGACTTTGGCGATAGGCTGATGACAACTGATAACAACCACACATTCACGTAATGGTCAAATTATCGTACATTTGGCCTTTTTTAGGAATATTGATCGTACATCGTACAGAGAGCAAAATTATCGTACAAATACGATAATTATCGTACACCAAACAACACTGTACTGGGGTGCTTTTAGTGGTCCTTATTGGCAGTTTTAACTTGGATAGAGGAGTCTAGACAGGGAGTTAGACTCGAGCAGTGCATTAACACAAGTATCCATCATAAGCACTTTGAATCAAAGCAAGATATTGTTAGAATCACAGTGCCTTGCGAGCACATTGTTACTTCTACGTGTTTCACATTTTGCTAAATTACAACCACAATATTCTATGCGTTTTTTATCAGGAGTTTATGTGATAGACCAACAAAAAGCAGTGCATAATTGTGAAGTTGAAGGAAAACGAAACATGCATTTCAAAATGTTTTACTAAAGAAATCTAAAGAGTATGCGGTGCATCTGTACTGAGCCCCCCTATGTCAGTACTTTGTAGAAAAACCTTTTTGGTGATCTCTCTGCAAGCTTTGCATATTCAGGTTAGGGCTGCATGATATCAGGAAAATAATTAATTGTGATGCTATTGCTGAAAATTGTGATGACAACATTTGTTATGAGTTACCAGCCTTTTTCTGACAATTTCTTTTTTCTTTACCATTATAAAATGTCCCCACCACTCTGCATGAGCTGTATAATCTCAGCCACTAAAGATAAAAGCTGGTCTGAGCATTAATGGCTGTTAGAATCCATCCATCTGGTCAAAGATATTATCACTATACAGCAATGCCTGACACTTAAAATATCTTACCAAATATTGCACCCAAGCAGTCCTCAATTGCAATATTGCACAAAGTGATATTGTGACAATGATTGCCATGCCATATATTGTACTGCTCTAACCCAGAGACTGAAATTTTTGTCCATGTTTTTGAAAAATACCTCAATCTCCGTTGGATTGGATGGAGAGTGTCTGTGAACATTTATTTTCAAGTTGCCACAGGTCGTGGCCTTTGTCCTGGCCTTTTTATCCATCCATCCATCCATCCATCCATCCATCCATCTGTCCGTCAGTTGTTTTTGTCTATACATGGCGAGCTACACCCTGCATATGTCCCCAAACTTGGTGTCTCTACAATTTGATCTCAACCATTCCTTTGTAGCCCTGGCTGGATGTTTAGGGTTCTGGTCTTGCTGGAACGTTAGCCTTCAACCCAGCTTCAAGTCTCTTGCAGCCTCTTACTGGTTGTCTTCCAGGGTTGACCTGTACCTAGCGCCATCCATTTTTCCATCAGCTCTGAACAGCTTCTCTGTCCTTGCTGAAGAAAAGCACGCTGACAGCTTACTGCTGCCGCCATAATGTTTTATCATTGGGGTGGTGTGTTCAGGGTGAAGTACAGTATTACTTTTCCACCCATATGTAGATTCTGCAAGTTGGTCTCAACTGACCAGAGTTTCTCGTCTCCATGTTTAACGTGTCCCCTACATGCAAACAAACTTAACTCTAATTACTTATTTCCTTTAATGGTGGTTTTCTCCTTCTTGTCACTCTTCCAAAAATACCAGATTTGTGCAGATCTAATATTTGCCCTGTGAACAGATTCTTCTGCCTGAGATGTGAATCTCTGAAGCTCCTCCAGAGTTACCATGGGCCTTTCGGCTGCTTCTCTGAGTAATACTCTTCTTGTGCGACCTGTCAGTTTAGGTGGACGGTCACGTCTTGGTAGGTTTGCAGTGGTACCATGCTCTTGAACAGAGCTCTGTGAGATGTTCAAAGGTCGGGATGTTGTTTTCTAACCTAACTCTGCTTTTAACTTCTTTACAACTCTCTCCCTGACCTGTCTGCTGTGTTCCTCGGAGGTCATGATGACATTTGTTTCTAATGCTCTCCAACAAACAGCAGTTTGAGTTTTTTTTAAGGCTTCTGAAGGCAGTAGGGAACATTTTATTTTATTTAGGGGTATTGGAGTAAAGGGTGCCATACAAATGCACGGCAAACCTTTTCAGGGTTTCATTTGCAAAAAAACCCAAAACCATGGATTATTTTCCTTCCACTTCAGAAGTTTGCACTGCCTTGTGTTGGTTTATGACATAACATAGTTCTAATGTGAGGAAAAGATGAACAATTCACCAAAAATAAATCAAGGGGAATAAATACTTTTCAAGGCCTTGTAGCTTCATCGCTTTTCAAACTCAAAGGGAATATTTCTGGGTTCCTGGGCTTGTTGGTGTAGACGGATATGAATCTAACATTTAGAAAATAGAAGAATTGTTAAGTTAAAAATGAAAAAAAAATTGATTGATTTGAATGATTTTTTTTTTGGTTTATTTTTTTGTGAGAAAATTTACCACTTTTATATGTTAGATTTAAAGGCATCAACTTGGACTTTTTAATAAAAGCTGATTTAAACTGATGTACAGGTGGCTACGCAGACTCATAACTTTCTCCTTTTTATTTTAAGAATAGAAAAAGACAAACCAGCAACATAAATAAAGAGGACACGTATAACAATGGTAGGTTATTTTATTTAAATGTTTGATATGAAGTATATTCATCTCTTTTCAGTTGAATAATAATAATAATTTAACTGTATCAGATGGGCGGCCAGAAGAGAACACAGAAATGGAGAGGCAACAGGAGGAGAGAGGAGATAAGAAAGGTACTGTGATTCGTAGCATTTGACACTGATAGATATTATGAGCTGGTTTAGTAATGCTGATGTCATGATACATAAATTTAAATCTTAATACAATCGCAAGAAAACAAGAAAAGCACTATTTTTATTAATGAGAGAAAAATGGCAAAGGGTTCTTTAAATAAAAATGACTTTATTAACAAAACAACATTTTAGGGAAATTGCAAATGTACAGCAACAAATTGAGGTACGTAGACACACAATAAAAACAACAATATTAATAACGCCACTATTAATGATAATACAAACAGGATTTGTGCTATTTCCTACTGTATAGTTGATGCAGTAGGGAATCTACATTAGAACATGTAGGTCCATGTTGGAATAAAATGTATCTGTAGCTGTAAATGTAGCTCTTTGTGTCACACAGAACAAGTTATGTTCAAGGATGCTGAACATGTTAGAAACTGGGTTCTGGTCCAGTAAAACATGTTTTTCCTGTTCAGTTGTTCTGCTTCTGGGGATTTTTGCATCAGGTTTCCTTTTGATGGTCAAACAGTTGGCAGGTTAGGTTGCCATGCTTTCTGACTAGTTTCTAGTAAACTTGTTGGGCCTTAGTTTCTTCACTTAAATTAGTGTTGATCAACCTTACAGGTTTTATTATTAGTCATAGCTGCTAACTACTTCACTGTTGAACAGGGTAGTGATGAGGCTATTGGTAAAATGGCTAATAATTAAACTGTTTGCTAATTCACCTTTGCTTATGTTGCCCGGCTTTTGTGATGATTTGCTGTCGTTCAAACAGAACTCTTACTGACCTTTTGAATTCCTCATCAACATCAAAGAGTCTGTCTTTAAGATGCTTCAGCAGGTTTGCAGCACGGTCCAACTTTGCATTGTCCACTCTGTAGCACAACTTAAATCAAGACTTATCGATGTCCCTGTTGGTCCGCCTCAGCGGCAAAATACCTCCAAACAACACTTCGCCTTTTCAACTACAGAGGGTCACAAGGTCTCCTCCTCAGACCTACTTGCTATGTTACTGGAGTTTTATCCCTCCAATAGCAGCTTGCTGCTATGATTTTCAGCCATGATTTGTTTAGATGAGCCGCTGCAAGGAAGGAGTGGGGCTGAGTGTTTGTAGCTCTGCTGGTTCTTGTTTTTGTTTTCTCTGGTTTTTGTAAATGTTCGACCTGCCAATCCCTATGTAAGCTGAGCTGGATTTCTCTTCAGGATATAATATAAAAAGACAATGACACAGAATTCAAAATATACTTTTCTAGCCTTTGTCACGTGACAGCACAGCTGTCACCCTATAGTGGAGAGAGCAGTTGCTCTAAAACTGGATTTTATTATTGTAAAACAAAGAACAATCGACCTAGTTAACATTTTAACTGCCTTTACAATCAGTCATTACTAAAACATCAGCCCCTCTGTGTGTATCCCAGGCAGTGAAGATCCATACCTTAACGCTGAGATTTTCAAATGGCTTCCCACATTTCCACATCCGGCTTGCTTCAAAACAGGATGATAAAAGGATAAAACAGAGAAGCTTTGCTGTAATACAGCCCTTCTTTCTGTTATCTACTGAAGGTCTTACTCTTTCTGAGCCCTAATAACCTGCAGATATATCTCAACATTTCACAGAAGAAGAGGTGCATTTCCACTGCAGGAACCAGGACTAAATCAGAATCCCCAGAGCATCGGCCCAGATAGGGTGGTAGGAATCTTTGTAGTGGGAGGATGCTAAACATTCGCCAATGTTTGAATATTCCAGTCATCTCACATTTATTCTTCTCTGCAGTTCATATTTTCTGTTGCCTTTAAATGACATGACAGGACTTTTGTCTTTTTGTTTGCAAAAACAACATTTAAACCCAGTCATTCATTCTGACACCTTGTTTTACTGAGTTTTTTTCTTTCAAATACACAGAAAACCCTGCGGACCTTACCGAAAATATACAATCTAAACATGGAACATAAGAGTCTGTGGAGGCAGAGAGAGGAAGTTCAAATATTGATGGTCTGAGATTTAGATTAAAGCAGTCACAACTACTCAGGACTGTGGATCGTTCCTTGTTTTAACGTTTGAATGGAGCAGTTATCCTGCTGTGGCTGTGCAACATGTGTGGTTATTATTCTTACACAGGACACATCTTTAATTATTAAAGATCTGGGACAAGTTACAAACTTTCTCTAAATTAGAAGTGAATTTAATTCAGTTTCAGAGGTTAACCACAATGAAATCGTCCTAAATGATGCCTTGAGATGTGTTACAGTCCCGATCAGAGCTCTCCGATCCTTTCCTCTCTCCTGATTCGGACGTTGCTGCTGTTCATTTAAAATCCATTAGACATTTCCACACAGTGGAATGGGAGTGTGTGGCTTTCCAACCATAACCACTAGTTCCAATAGTTTCAGATCATAAAGGTGGAAATGTTCACAAGAAACGACCTTGGTCAGGGGTCAGAAACCTTCAGACTCCAAAGAGACATTGTGTCCTCGATACTGTTAGATAGAAGGTGACCAAGATTTACAGGACCTTTTGAAAAACTGATAACCTAACAATTTTCTAAATATACACACAATTTTTTTTGTTTTACAGTTAAAAAACAATTTTATTTCAATTGTTTTTGTGAAAATAGAAAAGATCAAATATTTACTTGAAGATGTTGAATGCATTTTTTGAAATTCCATATTTAGGGGGAAATAAAGAAAAAGCTCAAAGTTTGAGACCTAATGATAAAAAACAAGGACACAAAATAATTGTTTCACACAAATAGTTTTGTTCTGGTGTAGAAATATACAAATACTGCATAAAAATGACAGAAAAATAGCTAAATCTAGTTAAATCTAATTGCATTGCACAGTTTTTGGTCACAGTTATTAAGAGCCTCTGTGGGGGGCCCCAAGAGCCACATGCAGCTCCTGAGGTGTGGGTTGCAGACCCCCGGCCTCAGTAAATAAGACGGTTCCAGGGAAAAAATGGAAACCCACAGTCAAAACATGCCTGTAGTTTCTTTTTAAATAGCTTCCTATGTCTCTGTCTTTCTTTTGAATTCCTTTAAAAAAAAAAACTCTTCACTGTTACTCAACATAGCTGACCTTGAGTAAGAGGGTCCACACCAAAGGGTGTTGCTGTCAGCAGAACCTAGTAGCGCTTACATATGATGGATTCAGTCACTAGTGGCCAGGGCCAATCAAGCTAATATTGTCTATTTTCTGTTTCTGGAAGTTTGGAGTAGTGAAATAATTGGAGGAATTATAGATCATTAATGGTTAGTATTTTTTTCCAGATGCATTTCATTGATTAGTTTGGGAATTGTACTGTTATTGCATTAACAGTTGTGTCATTTGAGAAAAAAATCAGCTTTAATGTGTTGGTTACTGGTTTCACACTGGTTGTTAAAAAGCTAACCAACTTTCTGTCTTGCAGTAAATGGGAAGCGGAAAGCAGAGCCCACCTCTGACTCTTCCCCATCAAAGAAAGCCAAAGTCAGCAATGATGGTATGAACTCATTCTATGGTGGACAACCAGACTGTTGCTTCTTTTGTTAATGGTGCCCCACACATTTCACTGCAGGTTTCTGTCTTTTTGTTGGCAACCTCAACAACACCAAAACATCGGAGGAAATCAGAAATTCTCTGGCGAAATACTTCACGATGCAAAATCTGCTGTTTCAGGCCATCCGATTGGGAAGGTCCAAGTGAGTGTGTTGAGATGTTCACAATTAGCTTTGTTTTTGAGTTTTTTTTATGCTGCTGATACTTAAAGGGTTAAATGGTTCATGTTCTTGTAGGACTCATGCGTTTGTAGATATGGCCTCAGATATGGACCTGACCAAAGCTTTGGCTTTGAATGGAGAGGAAATCCTTGATAAGCCGATGAAGATGGCTAAAGCAAAAGTTAAAAGCAACGACCAAGGAAAGGTGAAAGCTCCACCTGTAGCTAAGAAAGGTAAAATAGTTTTTATTGTCTTAAGCTTTTTGACGTTAGTAATGACAGTCTGTGGGCCGAGCGTCCCCTGGCTGCAGCCAGCAGGAGTGCTGTGTTCGCTCTGCATACGTCCTCAGTCGTTGCTTGGCTTCATGCCAGTTTCAAAACAAACATGGTGAATAAAGCATCTGCTTCAATGTTACATGAGCCAAGTTGTAAAAATGTTTCAAAGTGCTGAAAGGCCGAATAGTTCAAAAGTTTTGAAGTACTTCAAACTAGGCGACGATGAACCAGGGTTTGGACTCTGGAACTATTTCTTCCAACAGTATAGACGTTTACGCTGTGCTTGCATGCCTTATTGGGCACACTTTATGACAGTTAATTTTACTTCATCCAATCAGTGTATTTGTGTAGATAATGTTATAATGTCTTAATGAATCCAATTTAAACCTGAAAATAATTAATAAATACAAGTCGTTTGCATGTTACTTAAAATGTTACAGTCTTCATTATTACAGTGCTGATATAGAAGCAAACTCTTTCTGCCTTTGGACTTGCAGTCTGACAGAACTGCGGCCTGTCTTGTTTTATTTACAGTTCAATCTCATCATACTTAAAATTCCAAACTCTTCTCTGAATTATTAACATTAATATTAAGTAATACATGTAATTAATAAAAACGTGTATAACAGAAGGTGGCACTTTATATAAAAATTTCAAACCTTAAACCTGAGGTGTCTAAACTTTTTTGCCATGTGGGCCAAAAAGTCCTCAGCGGCCAAAAACATCAAGTAAATTGTGATTTATTTATTTATTTTTTGTTCCACCTACAATAAATTAAACATGCATAAATACATTTTAAAAAGTGTTGCTCAAATACCTTGGTAAAAGAAAGCTTTCCTGCATTTTTTGGGAGAATTGTTTTCACCTTTTCTTCTTAAAAACATTCTTGTGGCAGAGCAACAAAAACTGGATATGGGCCTCTCTTTGTTCATTAGCGCTTGCTGTGTTTAGCCAAGTTTAATGGATAGGTGTGCCCAAGTCTGCTTTTGAGTAAACGCACTCAATGTTTGTGGCCCTGTTTACTATTAAATGAAAGTGAAAGCAAAAAGCATGGCTGATAAAAGAAAAATGCATTTATGCGTTGGAAAAATCTTACCCTGAAATATTTTAGAAAGCGTCCTTCTGCATCAACCACCTGTGCAGGCGGGTCAACTTTGTATGACTCCTGAACTGTGGCCGGGGGCCACACAAAATCCTTCTGGGGCCATCAGTGGCTCCTGGTCCGCACTTTGGAGACCCCTGCTTTTTAAAGTGTAAATTTTAGTTTATTTATTTTGTCATAGGCTGCACGGTGGCGCAGTTGGTAGCACTGTTGCCTTGCAGCAAGAAGGTCCTGGGTTCGATTCCCGGCGGGGGTCTTTCTGCATGGAGTTTGCATGTTCTCCCCGTGCATGTCTGGGTTCTCACCGGGTACTCCGGCTTCCTCCCACAGTCCAAATACATGCCTGTTAGGTTAATTGGTCTCTCTAAATTGCCCTTAGGTGTATGAATGAGTGTGTGCATGGTTGTTTATGTGTTGCCCTGCGATGGACTGGCGACCTGTCCAGGGTGTACCCCGCCTCTCGCCCATAGACTGCTGGAGATAAGCACCAGCTCCCCCGCGGCCCACTATGGAATAAGCGGTAGAAAATGACTGACTGACTATTTTGTCATATGAATTAAATGTGAAAGTATATTAAACAAAATAAAAAAATTCTATTTTTGTAGGAAAATTCGTTATTAGCTTTGTGGTTTAGATTAATCACTTGAAGATATTGTTGATAGAAAACAAAAATAAAATTATTGTAGGCAGCCGTTTATAGTTTTTGTTTACTACATGTGTTCATATTTTAGACTTATCTAATTACAGCATCAGCAAGAAATAAAAATGGCGGATTCACAGAATTGGTAACCAGAAGTCCATGACTTTGTTAAGTTATTCCACAGCAAAGACTGTGACGTAACAGTTCAAAAAACGTAATAGAGAAAACTGAACGGACTGAAAAATATGACCTAAACAGAATATAAAGATATCTCCGTAAGACCTGGAGAGACGAAAAGTAACTTTTCTGCGCTCCTACAGACTCGGGAATTTTGCATGATATGTCCCATTGAATCAGAATCAGAAAGGACAGCCCACAGGATCCTCTGGCTTAGGCGAGACTCTTTGGGATTTACCACCTTTTTGTACCATACTCCTCAGGATCTTTCAAGAAATTTTAAATAACGGACTTACTGTGTGCAGTCTCGGCAATGAAGGAACGTTAAAATAGGCCTTGCTCATGCATCTCAACAACGATACAATGTTCAAAGAAATGATTTTACCTTTGAGAGTTATGACACTGTGAAAGCCTGATAGAAAGTGACATGAAAGCCAGATTTATTTGCAGACAGCGGATTAACTTTATTTCTATTCACTGTTTTTGTTCTGTCTCATGCTCCTGTTCTTTTTGCACTTTGAAACTCTTTGCTTACAACCTGGTTATGATCCACCAGCACAAAATGTGAACACTTGTAATTTCCTTCCTGGTCTTAAGATTTCCATCAGTTGTGTACATGTGAAAGATTGTGCACTTTATGTTCTGTGTTTTCCTAGTGAAAGACAACAGATGTTTGTTTCTGAAGAATGTACCGTACAATGCGACTCAGGAAGACATCCGAAAGGTTTTCCAAAGAGCCATCGCAGTTCGCTTTCCTGGTGGAGCTAAAGGCCCAACTCAAGGGTGAGGGTTTGGACAAAAAAGCTATATATTGATGTTGGATGAGGAACAGATTGTACATTGTGACATTTTTATGTTTTGACAGCATTGCCTTTGTGGAGTTTAAAAACAAAGCCATCGCTGAGGAAATGCTTAAGAAGAAACAAAAGGCTCAGATTAAAGGTCGGGATTTGATTGTGGATCGCATACGACAAAGAGAGGTTGCCAAAGCTGACAGTAAGAAAGCAAAGGGTAAGTCCCTGCCAGTCAAATAAAGTCTGTTAGCTGAAGTATGTCCTTTCTGTAACTTGCCTGAAATTTCATTGATGATTAAAGAGATTTTCTTTGTTCAAACAGCAGCAGCTCCTTCAAATAACATTTTATTTGTAAAACATCTGCCTGAAACTGTGAGTGAACCCCACCTCAGGTGTGTCTTTAAAAAAGCTGTTCGTATCAGGATACCTCCAATGAAAGATAAACCCAAACGGTAAGTATGTTCACTTAATTTCTTTTCTGACTTACTATAGAAAGAACTGACTTAAGAACTCTCATCAAACGTTTTTGATTCTCTGCAGATTTGCATTTGTTGAGTTTGCAACAGTGGCCCATGCTAAAAAAGCACTGCAGTTTTCCAAAACCTTAAAGATCTGCAACAAAGCAGCCAAAGTTGAAATGTGTCGCAACAGTTTGCAGCCTGGGAACGCTGGAGGTACTTGGGATTTATCTTATAGAATGTGTTGAATGTGCTTCTGGAGTGGCTGTCTCATCAAACACATTCTCTAGTACCATGTAAGTAAAAAACAGTTTTCTGGTTTAGGCCAGCTGAAAACCCTATTTGTGGTGGGCCTTGCTGAGAAGACGACTGCAGAAACACTTCAGAGTGCTTTTGATGGAGCCATCAGTGCAAGAGTTGCAGTGCATAAGAACACAGGAGCTTCAAAAAGGTTGGTTTCTCATGGTTGTGACAATGGGCTGTGGTACCATGTGTTTCTGATCGTTCTGTTATTTGCCGTTATATTATTTTCCCCTCAGGTTTGGTTTTGTGGAATTCAACAGCGAGGAAAGTTGCAAGGCTGCCAAAGCGGACATGGAGGACTGTGAGATAGATGGCAGCAACGTCACTGTAACCTATGCAGTGTCCAAGGGTGAAGGTTCAGCTGGGCCTCCCAGTGGGCCATCGTCTGGCAAACAAAGCAGGAAACACAAAGGTAAACTGGACTTTATTACTGTTAACCCAACAAAAAGTTCTGTTTGACTATAAAACACTACTTTCAGATGTGTAACTCTGCTATAATTGAGGTGAAAAGAAGCAGGTATGTTAATATGAAGATGTTCATTAACTGATCATAAATCAGTAAAAGCCTGTCTGTTTCTCTGTTTTTCTCCCGTATGCTTTTATGAGTGGCAAAACATTCAGTATGGATTAAATCACTGAACATTAAATGAGCTGAATTTACATTGTAGAAATCTTTTCTAGTCATACCAGCCTCTCAAACTGCTTTTACACCACAGTCAATCAAACAGACAATCTCTTCAACATGGTACCTGTTATGGGTGATTATATATTAGGCAGCAAGCGAACATCATTTTTCAAGTCTGGATAAATATTAAAAAAACAAAAAGTAAATATGAGAAAAAGTTTGGGTTTCCACGATTTATTTCTTATTCCTTTTTTAAAACATATAAATATCAGAATTTCTAAAAAATGAAATGACTTTTTATATTGATTTATATTTTTGGATGATTATCTTTATACTGGCAAAAAATTTGAGTATATATCCAACTCCGTGATAAGTGTGGTCTTTGGTCTCTAGATCATTTTACTTCTTATCATTTTCCGCTGTTCACTGATTGGCCCTGGGTGGGTCAGCTGTATGAGTCCGTGAACAGGAAAACAGCCATTTTCCAAACTTATTACATTACAGAGAAGCAATGTACAAAAGAGCACCTATGATATGCAACAGTATGACTGATCATTAGGGATGTTTTGGTATCGATATCTGGTATTAATATTGCTGTTATGGTCAATAACCAATATTTTCCAATATTATAGATATTTTCCTACCTTTTCAACACCATAAAAAACCGACCACACCGCTAACATTGCTTCTCTGCTTCAGTTAAACACCCATGGTTCTGTGCTGCATCACTATCACATGACCAATTATGCAGCAAACGATAAATTGTACGAACGTCTGGGAATTTCTTTCAAGACTCTTTGGAAAACCATTTGAGGTGACCACTTGATGAAGCTCATGGAGAGAATGCTGAGAGAGCAATGCAGTAATCAGAGCAAAGGGTGGCTATTTGGAAGAATCTAAAATATAAAAATGTTTAGAGTTATTTCACACTTTTTGTTTACTATATAATTCCATGTATTCCTTCACAGTTTTGTTGCCTTTGGTGAAAATCTACAATGTTAATAGTCATGAAAATAAAGAGATACTGTTAGGGGGAAAGTGCATCTAAAACCTTTGACCGGTAGTCTAGTTATATACTATATGATAAAGTTCGGTGCGTCCCTTGTTATGAAGTAGTTATTTCCAGTATCTTCAAAGGCAAATGTGTTTATAAAATCAAAATTTTTGCATGTCTTTCTTTTAGGTAAAGGACATGGATCTGGTACATCCCGGCGTGCTGCTGAAGTAGTGAAAAGTCAAACTTAACTTCTGCTGGAAGGTTTTTTTCTCAGGCTGTTCCTTACTGTTTGAGACCTTCTCCCTGAACACCTTAAAGCTGCTTTTAGTGGAGCCGTAACACATATTTGAACAGATTTTTTTTTATTTATCTGTTCTGGACTGTAAAGCATTCACTGTCCATATATGAACGTTAGCCTATAAGGGTTTTCTACTATTGATAAAGTCTTATTTAAAACCAAACCAGCTGTTTTTGGTGTTTTTGTGAAACTTTGAATAAAGTTGTAGAACATCTTTTTTCTCAACGGATTCAGTTTTAAATCTCAGGCTGGTGTTGCATAAGAAAGGCTTAACATGTAGCTGAACTCTAAAGAAGCAATGGCCCTCACATCTTTTTGACCACAAAGTAAAATAATGAATTATTTTCTAATACTTCCTACATCTTTTTAGAATATTCATTAACACTGGCATTATAAAATGGCCATTCTTCTCTATGGCCATTTTTACATAAAATCAGTGACAACTTTACATTCGAGTAATCCAAAAGTAAAATAAAAGTAAAGTAAAATAAAAAGTAAACGGAATTAAAATGGTATAATACAGAATTATTTAAATGTTTACAGACTAAATATCCTGTCAAAAAATACATTTGGGAAAAACTCAAAAAATATATTTACATACAAGATACAGTACAATAATCTAAGCACTATATACATAGAAGGAAGATGTAAATGAGGTAAAATATTTGCTGTATTGAACCTGATGTCATAGTGACATAATTTTCTCGTCACCGAGATAGGAAGTTCTGTCATCTCCTCAGAGTCGCTAGGAATCCTTGGCAGGAATTTTTGGGCTCAGATAGGAGCTCTTTGAGAGGACCCTGAGAATCTTTGTGAATATGGGCCTGATTTCCAACAGCCCTGAGCTGCTTTCTTCAGAAATTCTCTGACGATACAGTAGTTGTTGAGTGTGTGCAAGGAGGATGTGAAGCAGAGTTTAGGAACACCATCAGTGACTTTGTGGACTGATGTAGTCACAATCTCATGCTTAACATCACATAAATGAAGTGAATTGTTGGGGACTTAAGGGGCAGCAGGTCAATACCATCTCCAGTAACTATCCAGAGAGATGATGTGGAGATCATTTCTGGCCACAGGTACCTGGGAATACGGCTAGACGGTAAGCTGGACTGGCCCACTAATAGAAAGGCTGTACAAAAGGGGTCAACGGTCAAAGCCCATTGTCTTAAAGACTGCTGAGATTGTTGGTCATCTGTAGATCACTACTCTGCTCCTATGTGTGGTGGCCAGGTTGCTAGTTTTTGGCAATGGTTTGCAGGGGGAGGCAGCCAGCACAGCAGACAAGAACAGGATACATAAGCTGTTCAGGAAGGCAAGCTCCACATGAGGGGCACTGATAGACAGATCAGCAGGTGAACGAGTTGAGAATGCTCCATAAACTTAATTACACCTCCCACCCACTTCATGCTTTGGGCTGGTCCTTCAAAGGCTAGAGACAGAACGCTACAGGAAGTCATTTCTTCTAGCAGCCATTAGGCTCTTTAACAAACATCTGGATTTTCCATTCCCTCATTTACTCAACCACTGTATGTTTGTTTGTAAGATGTACTGTGTGTGCATACTTTAGGTCCTCCCTATGTTACAATTTATGTTACTAATATTTCCATCCTAGTACATACTAGTGTTTATTTGTCTTCTGTCTGTTTTGTTTTAAATGTTTTTGCTGAAACTGTTGTAATTGTTTTCCCCCAGATGAATAACAAAGTACCTACCTACCTATTAACTGAAAGTTGTTACATTTAAGTACATAAATAATAGTAAGACAAAAATACCAGACAAGAGGTCTGAAAAAAATTCATATTGGCTTTATTTGTCTGAAACTAGTCTGGTAGCAGAAAGTTCAGTTGACTTAGGAAGGAAAATACTACCCTCTGGCTTTGGATTTTACACTTACATGACAAACCTCTGAGAGCTCAAGTATTGCATTCTGACTTTAGACCATGTATTGTATTAACAGGACTCTCCCAACCTTAAATATTCCAGCTAACGGACCTCACATTAGTAGTAGGATGTCTCATTTCCCTCCCGGTTTTTTGATACAACCCTTTTTTTTAAAAAGGTAAAGAGGGTATAAGCCCAGTACACAGGGAAGGAACGGTGGATTTTGTGGGGGAAAGAAAAAATTTCAGACTGAGCAGAATAAAAAATGTCTCACTAGAAGTGGAACTGGACTGAAAATCAGTGTGGACTTTGCTTTTCACAGTAAATGAGCCAGTATGACAAACATTGGACTTTCAGGTCCTGTTAGCTGCATCTAACCTGTACTGAAAACCCAAAAATATCAGCTAAACGGGGGTTTGGTGTATTAGTTTCCTTAAAAAAAAGAAGATGAACCCGCTAAAGCCTTTTGATATTGTTTGGGAACTTCAAAGGGAAAAACCAAATAATTTACCTACAGTGCTGTGAAAAAGTATTTGTCCCCTTACAGTAGTTTTTGGGTTTTTCTTTTTGTCCCAAAGGGTTTTTAGATCTTAAGTTTAATAGGGGAACCCGAGTAAATCCAAAAAATTTTCCCAAAAGATTTTATTCATTAAGGGAAAAAACTAAATTTAAAATCCCGGGGCCCCCCCGGGAAAGTAATTTCCCCCCAAAAACCCGAAAATTTGGGTGTCCACCCTTTGCAGGGTACAAATGGGCCTCAAAAAGTTTGTGATAACTTGCAATGAGTTTTAACATCACCGCCAAGGAATTATGGGGCCCCCTTTTGCTTTTCAGGATGTTTTAATTTTAAACCAACAGGGGGAGGTTTTTGGAAAAGTGTATTTAGGATCTGAATTAGATTTAAATCCCCGACTTTGTCTAAGGGGCCCCAAAAAAAACGTTATTCCCAGTTTTTTGAGTCATTCAGAGTTGGGCTTGCTGCTGTGCTTTGGATCATTTTCCTGCTGCAAAACCAATGTGTGATTGAGCTCAATGTCCGGTACTGATGACTGGACGTACTGTAGGCCTTTCTGGTGGAGAACAAAATTTTCCCGTTTTCATTTAATTATAGCAAAGTCCCTCCAAGGGCTTTTAAAAAAGCAAAACCTTTCACCCACACTCCCCAACCCAAAACCAAACCCCCCTGTTTGACTACAAATGTGATAGTTTGTTTCCCGAAATGCCCGTGTTGTGTTGGGTCGATTTCCGGACACACCTACCATAAAAAGTTTCATTTTTGTCCCCATCAGTTCCCCCCCCACTTTTTCCAAAAGGGCTTTGGGTCATCAAGGTGTTTTTTTTGTGAATGTGAGGGCAGGCCTGTACAAAATATTTTTTTGGTTTTGCAAAGGGGTTTGGCCTTTGGGAAATTTTCTCCCGGAGGGCCCTTTTCCCCCCGTTTCTTTCTTTTTAATTTAAAATGAACCCCTGACCAACTGAGGCAAGTGAAAGGGCCCGCCCGTGCTTTAAATGTTTTTTCGGGGTTGTTTTTTGACTTCCTTTTTGAATTGTAAAAAAATGCTCTTTTGGGGTGTTTCAATTTACCGGCCCCCTCCGGGAAGGTCCAACACTGCTTTTGGTTTTTTCCAGTTTGGGGTTATTTGGGTTTTCATGGGGTTTTATTTGGGGTCCTGAAGTTTAGAAAAACTTTTTAAACCCTTTTCCCGACCAACAATGCCCAAAGGGCTTTTGTTTTTGTTTTTTTTGTTTTTGATTTTCTTTAGATGATGTGTTACTTTTTGAGATCGTTCAGCCACTAGAGAGGTTCTATTTCAATTATTTAGTATGTCTGCAGGTCAGGTAGTAATCAGGCCTGGGTTTAGTTTTTAAAATTGAGCTCAGCTTTCTAAAAATGTAGTTTAATCACGCTTAATTCATGATCAAACAAGGGGGCAATTATTTTTCACATAGGACTTGTTGGGGTTAGTTTTTTTCCTTTATTGAATGAAGTCAATTGACAACTGCTTTTTGTATTTACTCATGTTATCTTTATCCAGCATTAAAATGTGTTTGATGAACTGAAACCTTTAATTATGACAAAAAAGCAAAAACAGATGAAATCTGTAGGAGGGCAAATCGTTTTTCACAGTACTGTACACTATATAATAATTACATAACCTGTTTTTCTCCATCAGTCCATTGTCTATATCCCCGGGAGGTGGGGGTATGGTTTTTCCTGTATAGACACAATTACAATATTCCAGCCTACTGAAATTAAAAGCAGACACAAGTTTTTTAAGTCTTGTTTTGACAGAAAATCTTTATTCTGGTGGTTTTTAAAGTGGTAGTTGGCTCATTTTATGTGGTTATAAAATTCCGCTCTAAGTTCTTGATGATCCCTTGGTTATCTGCATGCCCTGTGGTCTCAAGTCTCATACATTCTGGTTGAGTTTTGATTTGTAACCTTGCATTTTTGCGACAAAAAGCAACAGCTTCCATTTTTTCTGAATTTAGCTGGAGGAAATTTCGAAGCATGGACTCATGGATAAACCTTGACACAGAAAAATAAAGTTGAATGTCAGCAGCATAGAAGGTATTGTAAGATCAGATATTATAAGCAACTATATGATCTAGGGCGATCATAACGATGTTGAATAATTCTGTCCTGAGACTGGAGCCCTGAGACTCCCCATATCTGATCTTTGTTTGCTCAGAATTATAATAACCAAATGACACAAAGTAGTTCCTGTCTTCCAAATGACTTCTAAAACAGTTGCCTGTGAACAAACTGGAAAATCCCAGATAATAATTTCAGCATTGTAAACGTCTGATTAAATAATTAACATTTTAGTTATTTGGAAGTAAACCTGTCAATGTACTTTATGGCAACACCTCAAACATACTGCTTCCTTTTGTGACATCATGAAAAAAATCAGAAGAACTGGAACCTGTCAACCTTCACAACTCTCTTTCATCCTTGAAAGGTGAGAAGTTCAACAAACTGGACTTAGTTACACAAGTTCTGTCAGGAGAAATGGGCCAAGTTTCCAGACTTTTGTGAGAAGAATTCCCAGAACATTTGACCCAAGTCACACAGCTTAAAAAGCAATTCAGCCAAAGATGAAAACAGTCTTTTAAATATTATCTTATTATTCTGGCATTCAGCAGATCAAAGTAATTTTGGTAATCCTAAAAAATCTAAAACAGGAAAAATCTGATCTGATTGCATGTCTTTTTATACAGCTTATATAAATATCTGGTTTGGATTATAAGTATGAATGACTTCCAAACTACCAAGCATAAAAAATTTACTCTGTTACGCTGTTGAGCTAACATTGATTTCTAAACTAATTTTATTTTAATCATTTCTGATTATATTATTTTGTTTTAAATAATTATTAGTTTAAGTTTTTTTTGTGTTTTTATATTCTTTTAATTGTAGCACTTTGAGATTGGAAACTGATTTAAAGTGCATTATAAATAACATATTTTAGTATTTAGTAGTCACCATATTAGTCTTGACTTATCATTCATGTAAGTTCAAACAATGAAGGAAGCTTGATGTGATTCTCTGACTCTGTAGATTTTGCTAATAAAATGACCTATAATTTTCCCAGACTGGTCCTAATGCCACTGCATGTCACATTTCTCTTCTGCCATTTCTGAGGATTCTGGGAAGTCAGAAGAAACTGTCTGGAAATTAACAACTAATCTTTATATCAAGTCCAAGTCAAGTCCCAAGTCCTGTGTAGTTTCAAGTCTAAAGTCAATACATATTTGAATCAAGTCTGACTCATGTCCAAGTCACCTGATTCAAATCCACACCTCTGCCTAAATAGCCAAACTTAAATACTGACTACGTGCACACACTCGACAGCGTTACCATATCGTTAGGGGTCACATTACTGGTATGCATGAGGCTGGATGGCCGTATTGGGCCACTGCCTGACGTGATTTTCAGTTCACCTACACGTGTCATGCTGCACCATGTAAAGAGAACACCTCATGCCAGCTTACACAGTACAACCACCCTGCAAATATAAAATGTGACCCCAAATAAGCTTCATCAAGTGCTGGTAATGCTGTCTAATGTGGATGCAAGAAATCTTCGGTGTCTGATTAACATTCATTAGAACAGTGATGGAAATCTGTGGTTAGCACCTGACAACATTATTGCTCCACTCTGTTATCATTCTATATAAAAGATGTACTTACAAGTCAAATGATTTGCCTAAATTGGTACGTAACAGATTTTGCAAGTGAGTGTATAAATCTAATGTTTTGAATCCGTCCACCAGTAAATAGGCCTAAAACACGTAACACTTTTACCTGTTATATATAGATAATTTAGGTGTTCATGTTTTAATGAGAAAGCCGTTCTGAAGAAGAGCAATCAGTGTAACTTTGCCTTGATGACCTCAAATAATCCTATTTAGTGGTTGGCTGCCATTGGCCTGCCAGCTTGGTCATCCAGCTGGCAGACACAGCATTTTGTAAAGCGGCAGAAAGACATCTGATTCATCCGTTGTAGCAGACACAGTTGCCAGGGCCTTTTAGAAGATCCCTACGAACTTTCCCATACAGCTTATGCCAACTTCACCTCCAAGCTTGCACAAGAGCACAAGTTTCATGTGAGACTCCTTAAAAGGCCTTCGTTGTTGACTGAAATCAATTCATCAATTTTTTTGCAACTTACATGAAGTGCCTTTTTGAGGCAAACAGGAAATATTGGTCTCATGAGATTCTTGTACCTTTTTTTTAAATATAAATGCAAATACTTTACTGGATTATTTTAACATGAGGCAAAGCTTTACTTACAAAGCAGTTTTAAGAAAACTCAAAATATGTGTTCATGCACCTCACTGGGGCACACCCACCTGCTCTGGGTTACTTTCCTTTCTAGTTTAAATGACAGATGCTCAATGCACAACAGCTTTTTCATATGGTCACCTGCAGTATTTAGTGAAATGCTCCAGGCCTGCATGGAAAAGAAAGAGACCACTTCTGTACATTGTAAAAGCAAGGTACAAAGTCTGAAAAGGGAGATGAAATACATGCATTGGAATGATGGATTATGTCAGATAAAAGCTCTGAAGCACTGGTGAGGATTAGTGAAGGTCAAGAGGTGTTTTCCAGCATGTAAAGTCTCCAGTCTTTAACCGGTGTGGGATATCATTGCACCCTGTGATGGACTTGCTCGGGCCTCTTGCCCAATGGCAGCTGGAGATAAGCACTAGCCACTTTCGTATAAAACAAGCTGGTGACATCTGTAGTGTGGCAATTGAGTCAGCCTTCTTCTTCTTCTATACTTCTAAGAATCTCTCTCACCCAGTTTATTCCTTCTTGAACTGCCACTCCCAAGCTACAGTATTTTCTAGGGCTCTACCTTCCTCCACAAGCATCTTATTCTGCTTTGACATCTCTGGCTCATCTGGGTAAACCCACCTGCATGGCCGCTCATTAAACTAAAGATATAAACAGAAAGGCAATTTTTATGAGAAAAGTTAGGACCCCCTATCCTAAAAGTCATCTTAAAGAATATCAATGAGATCAAGATCTGGACTTTGACTCAGCACAGGGTCATTGTCATGTTACAGGGTCCAGTTCTACTTCAGTCTTTTTTTTTTTTTTTTTTACAGATGGTGTCACATTTTCCTCTAGCACCTTCTGATACATGGTAGATTTCATGGTGAGTTTTATGATGGTGAGCTGGCCAGGTCCTAATGGAGCAAAGCATCCCCAAACCATGACACGTCCACCTCCATACTTCACAGTTGGTGTGAGGTTCTTGTCCTGCAGTGCTGTATTTGGTTTACATCAAACCAAATAATTCAATTCAATTCAGTTTCAATTCAGTTTAGTTATATAGCGCCAATTCACAACACGTCGTCTCAAGGCACTTCACAAAAGTCAGGTACATACATTCCAATTAATCTTAATCATTGAACAGTGCAGCCAGATTCTGTTATTTATTCAAATTGGATAAAAAAGTTTTTCTATCTAAGGAAACCCAGCAGACTGCATCCAGTCAGTGACTTGCAGCATTCACTCCTCCCGGATGAGCATGTAGAGACAGTGGACAGTCACTGGCGTTGACTTTGCAGCAATCCCTCATACTGAGCATGCATGTAGTGACAGTGGAGAGGAAAAACTCCCTTTTAACAGGAAGAAACCTCCAGCAGAACCAGGCTCAGTGTGAGCGGCCATCTGCCACGACCGACTGGAGGTTTGAGAGAACAGAGCAGAGACACAAAGAGAACAAAGAAGTACTGATCCAGGAGTACTTTCTATGGGAAGGAAAAGGTAAATGTTAATGGATGTAGCTCCTTTAGTCGTTTCATCTAGAAAGAAGGAACAGATAAACACTGAGCCAGTTTTCAAGTTTAGAGTCTGAAAGAAAGCACATAGAGTTAGTCACAGTAGAAGCTCAGTCAGTAGCCATGTCTAGGAGAGAGAAAGGGTTAAACACTGAAAGACAGGGCCATGTGGATCATCGGTAGAGGGTGAGCATTAAGTTGTTGCCAGCAGAAGCTTGGAGGATTCCCCTCTCCAGAAAGGTGTTACAGGTAGACATACAGCATTCTATTTTGTTCTGGTGTTTAAATAATACAGTTCTAGACTCATCTATCCAAAGAACATTATTCCTGGCCTTTATCTGTGTTCTCTCTGGCAAACTTTAGTCTGGCTGTTGTGTTTCCTAAAGAGAAAAACATTTCCTCATTGTTAATCCCCCATAAAGCTAAAGCTTGTGCATTCCTTTTCTGATTGTACAGACATGCACATTTACATCAACAGTAGTTAGAAGCTGCTGTAAGTCCTGCGATGAGGGTTTGTAGAGACTTGTTTTAGCACCTTGCAAGCTTTTAGGATGTACTTCCAAGTCTAGGGACATTGGAGTCTATATGTGATGCGTAGGTCCATCATAGGAACAAAAAGAGCATACTCTCAAAAACTGGAAACTCTCTAGATGTAAAACGACACACACAGCATGTGGCAGGGTTTTCAGTCTGTCACTAACTACAAAAAGAATACCAAAAGTGTCATGATTAGTGGTTAGTTGCACCTTGGGGTCCAAACTCCCAACTGCAATTTGATTTTGGATTTCCCTCTAGAATGACCGGGTGTCCTCTGAACTCACAATCAGCCCAGGATCACCACATATCTACTAAGCCCTGAGCTCTCCCCATTGTACACCTATGACTGTCTCTCCACCCAGGACAACGCTCTCATCCTCAAGTATGCTGATGACATGACCATCCTGGCCCTCATAAATGGTGAACACGAGTTTAGTGTACAGGGATCTTGTACAAAAAAAGATCACAACAGAGAGAATGACCTCATTCTCAACACTGACAAAACATGCAAACTTAAAATAGATTTTAGGAAACCCACACCCTCTTTGCAGCCTCTCTACATCAACGGGACTGAGGTGAGAAGAATTGACAGTCGCAAGTTTCTTGGCTTAAATATGACATTAACCCTGAACTGGCCTGCAAACACCACAGCCACAAGTAAAAAGGCTCAGCAGCAGCTTCACTTCATCAGGCTGCTCAGGACTGAACAGTTGCCTCATCAAGAATAGTGGAAAGCATCCTTACTACGGTCATTACTGTCTGGTATATAAATACCACCCAGGCAGAAAGGAAGGTTCTCCAGAGGGTCCTAAAGACTGCAGAAAGGATGATTAAAGGATGCACATTGAATGTACAAGTACAAATGGCTAATAAAAAAATCTTGATTTTCCTGCTTGAACATCCAAACCCGGGCATACTGGCAGTAGTCTTGAAAGCCCATTACTTGTAGAACTACAAAGGAAGGGCAAATGTCAAATTCTTTTCAGAGCTCTTTAAAATCCTTACCAGACTTAGAAGTCTTTCTGAAGGCCTTGGACAGCTCTATGGATCTCACCATGGTGTTTACTCTTACTTCAACAGTCAGGAGCACCAAACAAAATCTTGGAAGCTTAATCAGGGGAAACCTCCATCAAAAGGCAAAGTAGTGATGTTCTCATCATGAGCACCTGATGTGGTATACCTGTGAAGCATTTTAGCCATTTCAAGTGGGAACAAATGTGATGTTATTTGAATTCAGTCTTCACCAGACATTATATTCTTATTACATTGTAGAAACTGTTTTAATTGGTTGGTTATGTTACTTAAAATTTTTGTTAAAATCTATCATATATATATCTATCACAATATATATGCCATAGAGTAACCTGTGCCTTAAGGGAAGTACAGTGAGGAAAATAAGTACTTGGTACACCACCGATTTTCCCACTTAAAAAGAATGGAGAGGCCTGTAATTTTCTTCGTAGGTAGCTACACTTAAACTGTGAGAGGCAAAATCAAAAAAAATCCTGGAAATCACTTTATATGATACTCAAATAATTAATTTGCATTGTATTGGACTTTGTTCTGGGACTACGTTACTACTTCAACGCATGGAGACTGAGGGAACCATGAGTTCTGCTCTCTAAAAGAGAATCCTAAAGGAGAATGTCCAGTTTTCTGTCTGTTTAGAAAACATTAGTTACAAAACCACATGAAAAGAATGAGTTACTGTATTTAAAGAAAGGTTTCAAAAAAGAAAGGTGATATTTTGAAAAAGGTAATGTTCAGATCTTTTGCCCTGAAGTAGTTTACCGTTTAGCAACGATCCTGCTGGCAAAGACATCATTTGCACCAGGGTAAAAAAGCAATCCCTGATTTGAGAGATTGTTGAATTAAATGTCCACTTGGTTTGCCATAGTTCCCTGAGCTGTGAATGTGTTCACTGAATACCTGCTGCCTGCACATGCTGCTGCCGTGCAACGATTTGTTTAAACTTACAGAAACTCAGCCCTAAAAATACACTGTGTCCCCCGTGATGACTGCACACCCTGTTTCCCCCACTTCCATTTGAAAGATCGACGTGGACTGGGACGGATCTGGTCTCCACGCACCGTGTTCCGGGGCCTCACGCTGTCAGATTTGCGGGGATTGGGACCGCAGAGTTTTTCCAAAGCAACGATCCTATCGAACAACCATGCAGCGTTTGGGTTGTTGACGCAGAAGACAGGAGGCGTCGGTAAGTCGCCACTCCGAGTAGATCTGTCTTTAGCTGCGCTGTAATTCTAGATTTAAGGTGTTTTACGGGTGAAAAAAAATCACATTCTCACTTTATCTGCAACTTTAAACTTTAGGGATTTTCAGTAATCCTGGTACGAAATCTACTCAAAGTTCATTTTTTGATTGTGCAAGAGCCTGACTGAAAATAAAAATATATGTGCTGTGTATTACTTTTTGTTTCTGTGTTGACTGTATTCTGCTAAAAACTAATATTTGCAGTAATCCGCTAATCTGAACATGTAGAGGAGAGCGCCTTTTCACCGCAGCTCCACTGGCCTGTGTGAATGAGTTTATGTCAGCTCAGCTTTCTTGCATTCTTTCCTCTGGGTTAAAGTGTTCAGTTTCTGACAAGCTGTAGTCATTTTTGTCAACAGACCCCCTCCTAAGGTCTGGTGCAGTGGCGCAGCATCCGCTGAGGATGGTGCAATCTCTGCTGTTGGGGCTTTTGAGGTAGGCCTACTTATAGTTTAATATGACTCTTTGTAAATAAAAAGTTAAGTGTGACTCGTATTTTCTACCTTATCTGCAAAGCCAGGCTACAGAAAGGTAGGGAAGTGTTCTAACTCACTGCCACATAAACTTTAATATGTAATTTCTATCAATGTATGTACAGTGTGGAGAATAAGTATATGATATGCTGCCGATTTTGCAGGTTTTCCCACTTGCAAAGCATGAAGAGGTCTTTAATTTTTATCATAGGTACTCTTCAGCCGTGAGTGAATCAAAAACAAAAATCCAGAAATCACATTGATTTTAAAGTAATCAATTAGCATTTTATTGCAAGTATTTGATCACCTAAAAACCAGTAAGAATCCCAGCTTTCACAGGCCTGTTAGTTCTTCTTTAAGAAGCCCTCCTGTTCTCCACTCATTACCTGTATTAACTGCACCTGTTTGAACTCGTTATCTGTATAAAAGACACCTGTCCACACCCTCAATCAAACAAACTCCAACCTCTCCACGATGAACAAGACCAGAGAGATGTGTAAAGTCATCAGGGATAAAATAGTAGACCTGCACAAGGCTGGGATGGGCTACAGGAAAATAGACAAGCAGCTTAGTGAGAAGGCAACAACTGTTGGAGGAATAGAATGGAAGAAGTTCAAGATGATGATCAGTCTCCCTCAGCTTGAGGCTCCATGCAGGATCTCACCTCATGGGGCATCAATGATCATGAGGAAGGTGAAGGATCAGCCCAGAAATACACGACAGGATCTAGTCAATGACCTGAAGAGAGCTGGGACCACAGTCTCAAAGAAGACCATTAGTAACATACTAATGGATTAAAAGCCTGCAGTGCATACAAGGTCCCCCTGCTCAAGCCAGCGCATGTCCAGGCCTGTCTGAAGTTTGCCAATGACCATCTGGATGATCCAGAGGAGGAATGGGAGAAGGTCATGTGGTCTGATGAGACAAAAATAGAGGTTTTTGGTCTAAACTCCACTCGCCGTGTTTGGAGGAATAAGAAGGATGAGTACAACCCCAAGAACACCATCCCTACCGTGAAGCATGGAGGTGGAAACATCATTCTCTGGGGACGCCTTTCTGCAAAGGGGATAGGACGACTGCACCGTATTGAGGGGAGAATATATCGGGAGATCTTAGCCAACAACCTCCATCACTCAGTAAGGGCATTGAAGACGGGTCATGGCTGGGTCTTCCAGCATGATAACGACCCGAAGCACACAGCCAGGGCAACTAAGGAGTGGCTCCTTAAGAAGCATCTCAAGGTCCTGGAGTGGCCTAGCCAGTCTCCAGACCTGACCCCAATCCAAAATCTTTGGAGGGAGCTTAAAGTCCATATTGCCAGCGACAGCCCCAAAACCTGAAGGATCTGGAGAAGATCTGTATGGAGGAGTGGTCCAAAATCCCTGCTGCAATGTATGCAAACCTTGTCAAGAACTACAGGAAACATCTGATATCTGTAATTGCAAACAAAGGTTTCTGTACCAAATATTAGGTTTTGTTTTTCTGGTGTATCAAATACTTGTCATGCAATAAAATGCTAATTAATTACTTAAAAATCACACGTGATTTTCTGGATTTTTATTTTAGATTCCATCACTCACAGTTGAAGAGTACCTATGATAAAGTTTAAAGATTTCTACTTGCTTTTCAAGTGGGAAAACCTTCAAAATCAGCAGCGTATCAAATACTTGTTCTCCCTATTGAAATTTATTGGAATTTCCAGTGATAGACCAACCTACACAATTGGTCTATAACCATAATCGTGATAGGTGGTTTTCAGAATTTGTGACAAATAAAACTCTGAAAAGTGATTGGACTTAAACAACTAAGGTTTTAACAGCACCTGGCAGGAATGACCTCCTGTATCGCTCATCATGGTTCAGTCAACCTGCTGCATATTTTCCTTCTGGATTTCAAACTTTCGGATGGCCAGCTTCATGTCAATAATGTTTTCAAGGCTGGTCTTGCTATCAAGAATGGTGTTTTGAGCAAATTTTCAAAGTCCTGGTCATGTCTCTGTGAATGTGCTGGACTCAGGATCAGTCAAGACCACAACTGCATTCTTCTTTTCTTTACTGCAACTTGAGCTAGGGCCCCACTACATGATTTTTTTTGCTCAATTTTATCTCCGATTTCCAGTAAGGTAAAGTCAATCAAACATTTACATGTTAAACATAAAGGCAATGAACAAATTAAGATTTCTAAATGAAATACTTTTCTACATACAAAAAACCCCTTTATCATAAATCCTTAATGTTAATTTGCACGATCCAGCCCAAATGTTGCCCATGATGTTGCTGTCTGAATGAGTGACAGCATGATATCGTTGTCACAAAGTCTGTCAGGATACGATTCAATTCAGTTCACAAGTCTGCGATCGATATGATGGGATACTCCCATGCAACACAATCGTTTACATTTATATGAACTCACAAAAAACAACTCAAATATGATTTAACTATTTTACTTCTAAGCTCTTACCGGCATCAGACATTTAAATTAAAAATAGCATTTTTCTTAATTAATTAAAAATAATAAAAATAGATCACCCGTTCACAATTGTCTTACATTAAGTGTATTTTCATCAGTTCGCTTAAAGAGCCCTTGATGACCTTTCATTCATAAAGAAACAAACAAAAGTGATATTGAGCTTTAAAACATTCACATCCTTTAAAACAAAACTTAAAGATCTTTAAGTCCCTTTTTTATATACATTAAAGCAAAAAACTATGAAACTTTTTTAGGGTCTAAAACCAAAACATATTTAACAGAACATAACCAAGGTCACCACATAACTTATTCAAAGTGCAAATGCAGTTCAGTCATCCTGCATCAGAGATTCTGTATCCATTATCCTCTACTTCTTGGGATAAACATTTTTCTTAGCAATAACAAAGTAAGAAATTTCAGCTGGAGAACAAGCTGAACAAGTCAGAACAAAACCAATGTAAACAATAATCACATATTCTTAGTGCATATTTTGTTAGTAAAATACACACTGAAGCGCAGCCTCGACGGTATTTTATATTTCGGCTCCAGAGTACGAAGTAGTTCACAAAAGAAGTCGTTTTGGACAACACTGTAAAGTCTCGTATCTTCACATATGAAATAGGAAATGGCTCGTTTGATGCTTATCGCTCTTTTCGACATGTTGTTCAGCTTTTGTGGAAAGAAACTGGTCAAAACAGCATCTGACACGGTAATGCTGGCTGTCAACGCTGTGCTTCCTCAGGTGGACAGCCAAGTTTGTTGTGTTTCCTGAGTATTTTAACTCACACTGACATCATTTGCGTATAAATCTTGGCTGTTGAGGTGTCTTTTGTGAAATCCAAAATATTTCCACACTGTCGATTTATGCTGCCGCAGTTGGCTATGTTTAAAGGTGGCGGCAGTGCACACAGAAAATGGTGGCGTGTAACAGAAATAAAGCACATCCAAATTCGAAGAATATCTTTGTTACTTCAAACTGTCGTCCTGGTGAGTTTAAAGCATTCAGTTGGCTTTAGTTGTTCTAAAAAATCATGTAATCTGCGATTCCTCACCAGGTCCAGTTCAAAGTGTTAAACAAAAACCAGTCTGTTAGTGTGAACACGTAGTATTTAGAATCTGTGATGAATGTAAAAGTCGTGTAGTGTGTCCACAGCTTTAGTGTAAAACTGCTCACTGTATTCGGATACAACCAAAAAAGTTTTTTACTTAAGTGATGTAGTTAAGAGTCTGCTTACATACAAATTTGGCTTCACCTAAATGCGGCAGTAGACCAAATGAAAACGTTATGTTACCAGTGCAACCTGGACCCTGTTATAGGTTTGCTTGTTAATGAGCTGCCTAAGGCACATTTTCTTTTATGCTGCACGGTGGCACAGTTGGTAGCACTGTTGCCTTGCAGCAAGAAGGTCCTGGGTTCGACTCCCGGACAGGGGTCTTTCTGCATGGAGTTTGCATGTTCTCCCCATGCATGCATGGGCTCTCACCAGGTACTCCAGCTTCCTCCCACAGTCCAAAGACATGCCTGTTAGGTTAATTCTCTCTAAATTGCCCTTAGGTGTATGAATGAGTGTGTGTTTGTGTGTTGCCCTGTCCAGGGTGTACCCCGCCTCTTGCCCATCGACTGCTGGAGATAGGCACCAGCTTCCCTTGAGCCGCTATGGAATAAGCGGTAGAAAATGACTGACTGACTGTTTTGGGCTTAGTCTCACCTCCCTCTTCTTGGTCTTGGTATGCTCTAGTCTTAGTCTTGACTTGGTCTGGTTGTCTTGATTACAATGCTGTAAGGAAGTAAATTCAATTCAATTCAAAAATACTTTGTAAATCCCGAAGGGAAATTAAATGTTGTTGTAAATCATATTTCAATCCTGTAAAGACTCACAATGAAAACACAAAGATTCCGATTAGAGAAGTTAAATAGCAGGTGTTTATTTCTTTGGCGCTCGGACCCCGGAGGAAGATATGAATGCTATGAATGACATGAGTTTAAATTAATGATTTAGGATTAGGATTAGAGATGTCTTCCCCCCCCCGGGATCCGATACTGGTGATGGAGTGGAGGCCCGATAATAAGGGAGTTGGAAGGAGCTAGGAAGCCAGATGGTGGCGATGGGGTGGAGGAGGGTCGAAGCTCGGCGGTAGAGCAGGGAGATCCATGGTTGAAAGGCCTTAAAAGCAAAGCCTTGAAGGGTGATTGGCTGAGGAGGAATGCAGACTTGACGCTGATTGGTTGGAGTGGAGATGCACGATGGAGTCATAGTACGGAGCCGTTGGTGGAGGTGAGTCTTCCAGATTGAATTTTCTTTAAAACTCCATTTCAATCCTGTAAAGACTCACAATAAAAACACAAAGATGCTGATTAGAGAAGTTAAATAGCAGATGTTTATTTCTTTGGCGCTTGGACCCCGGAGGAAGACATGAATGCTATGAATGACATGAGTCCATGAGCTTAAATGGATGATTTAGGATTAGGGTTAGAGATGTCTTCCCCCCCAAAAAAGGGCCAACGCTAAAATAAATGATGTGGAAGTTCTGGTAGTTCTGGTCTGACAAGGGGGATGGATAAGATGTATCGAGTTGAATACCTGAAGGGCAGAGTTACAAAGGTGGACAGTGGATGAAGTTGAGCTGCGAAGGTACTGAGGAAAATGAGACAGCAGAGGCATGAGAATGATAGGTCGAGCCATGAAGGTGTTGAGGATGATGAATGAATTGTGCTGCGAAGGCAGGAGAGTGCTGAATGGATGCTGTTGAGTGAGCCTGCGAAGGCAATAGAATAATAGATGAATCTACATAGGAAAGAGAATGCCTATGTAGGCATCATTTCACGCCAAAATGATAGATCATGCAGCGATGAAGAATGTACTGAGCCACGAAGGCATGAAAATGATGAATGGATGCAGGTGAGTGAGCCTGCGTACGCATGAGAATGGAGAATGAGTCACGTTTAATTAGATGGAGAATGAGCTCGGCGTGGGCTCAGAAAGATGATCTTTTGATAAAAATTGATACCTGCTAATAGGCTGCGGATGTAGGGGAGCTTGAAACGACGATGTTCAAAACAACGAGTAATGAAAGCTAGAGCTGTTTGAATGCGAACCAGGTACGATGGTGTGTTATAGCAAGGCAAAATTAACAAAGGTTTGCCAGGCGAAGGAATGGGGTTTGAAAGTGGAAGGCGCTAGACCTGAGATACAGCAGTGTTTGGCTGATTGCGACGGAGGAAGGAGAGAGAGGAATAATCGGAGTAGGGTGAAAGTAGGCTGATGGACAGAGACGACGGAATACCTGAAAATTTAAAATGAGACAGGGCAACAGCGACTGAATTAGAAAAAACCTGGAACATGACAGGCCTGCCAGGATTCGATGGAGGTAAGAGCTATGTCCGTGAAATGACCTTACTAATATTGTCTGTTCATAAATTGTTTCGTAAGAGTTTGTTAATCTGCTGCGGCAGTAATGCAGTTGATGCTTATATTGTGAAAACACTTAGTCCGGGAAGGTGCTGTAAATCGATTGTCGCAAGCTGAACAGAGCAGCGCCGACCCGGTCTGCCGAGAGAAAGTGTGCACCTCGATTATAACAGGAAAAGTTAGTTAAGATGTATCGAAACTGTAAATGGTCCTTAGCGCTTGGATGATAAGGGAAAAAGGTTGGTTTGAATGTTCGAATGTTTAAATTAATAGTGTTATATGCTATTTATATTTTATATTCTATTCCCCCCCCCCCCCCCCCCCCGTCTCTAAGGAGATGGGGGGGGGGGGGGGGGGGGGGGGGGATTGCAGCTTGAGTTTGGCTGGGCAGGAGTGCAAGAAAGGAAGACAAGAACAAAGAGTGCTCTGATGTCTAACTGGGCCGCAGAAATCAGAGGTGGCTTGCGTCAAGATAAAATTTCAGTGGCGAGAATAAACCAGTCTAGCAGACTCCTGATTGAGCGTGGATGCAGCTTGGCAGAGAAGGATTTGTGATATTGTTCGGGAAGCCATGTTTGAAATGTAGGTCGACGATGAGGGACGGATGCGATTGAGCTTATTCTATGGGGTTTAAGAGCAGAAGACGTCTCTGAAATGCTTAAAGACGGCACAAGCTCGCCAAAAGGGAGATTTGTTAGTAAGGCGGGGATGTGATGATTCAAACATAGCAGTACAGCCATCAGGGGAAGCGACACAGTGGACAACCTCAGGAGATGGTAACAATGAGAGAAACCAGATTAATGAGCTGCCCCTGCAGGATTTTGGAACAAGATGAGTAGATGAGTAAGATGTTAGAATGCGTGGGAGTATATGATCTACCTGAATGTAAAAAAGGAGTGGGAAACAGCCTCCTTGAAGGGCATATGAATGAGGAAATAGAGAAGAGAGAATGAAGTGATACATCTCACCTTTAGAGACGAGCCAGGACGGGCGTTGCGAGGGTCAATGTCAGTGGGAGGGGCCAAGGAGTGGGTTGAGCGTCGGCAGAGCGGAGAAGAGGAAGTGCTGAAGTGGCAGAGGTGGAGGCGAACTCCCGGAGAAGCTGAGTAATGGATGATAATGAGCGCTGGAGAGAATCGATGAACGGAATGAACAAAGCAGGGAGAATTGAGGGACAACCAGAGTAGAAGAAGACGTGGAAGCCTGGGGTTCCAGATGATCGCTCGGAAGAGAAGCTGCTGCCGGAGACAGCCGGGTGATGTGGCGGCGGGAGCTGGGTTACAGGCAGGACTATCTCGTTGATGCTTAGAAGGAGAGTCGAAGCTCGGTGGGAGAGCAGGGAGATCCATGGTTGGAGGTCCTTAAAAGCGAAGCCTTGAAGGGTGATTGGCTGAGGAGCAAGGCAGACTTGACGCTGATTGTTTAGAACGATGACGCATGATGGAGTCATAGTATGGAGCCGGTGGTGGAGGTGAGTCTTCCTGATTGAATTTTCGTCAAAACTACATTATACAGTACACGTTTTTCGTAGCAGTCATTGTAGATGGTGATGGCTGTGGACAGGAAGGACCTCTATTGGCAGAAACTTGTGCCATCAGAAACTGAATTTGAATTGTACGGATTGAATCTGCAAAATTTGAAACTAAATTCATTTGCTTTGAAAATGTTGTAATAAAAATGTATTTTGAGTACTTTCACTTTCATTTATATAATTAAATTTCTATTCCAAAATTAATTTTATTTGGTGTTACACATCCGTTCTTGAGGAAAGTCACAGAGTATTTAAACACAGATTCATTGATATACGCTTCACATCAGGTTAAATCTCCTTTACGCCATTTTGAGCTGGAGCAGTGCAGCCTGCCATCTAAAAGAAGCTTGATGTAAACAATAGTCTAATTGTAACAATTATGCTACCTGTGGTTGTGAGCTAAAGATGCCAGATTAACATAATGTGCCTAGAGTGTTGCTTTAATCTCCATTTCCCAGCTGTGTTCAAATTTCTTTTTCAAAAATTCACATAGGTGATGGCAGTAAAATTTCTTTCTAAAATTGTGCCTCTCAGGGTGGCAGCATGTTGGAGTAGCTCTGTTGTTTTCAGTTCAAAAATACTTTATTAATTTGTTCTGATATCTTATTTTAAAAACCTCAAATACCTCCTTTTGTGGAATAAGAGTGCTTTTTTTGGACAATTGTTTCCTCTAGTGTTGGATACTTTGCAGCCGGAAGGATTTGTGCTGATACATTTCTACTTTAGAAAATTTGTTATGGTGCGTAGCCATACCAACAAGGTGTTTTTTTGTTTGTTTTTTTACAACCGGGAGCAGCTGATTAATGTCTCAACAGCTCAAATAATACCTCAACTAGGGGCAATGTGAGATCATTGAGAAACATGTTGGATGAACTCCAAGCCCTTACAAGCACCCAGCCAGAGTATTGGAAATGCAGTATTATGTGTTTTACTGAGACATGGCTGCAGGATCATATCCCCAAATTCAGCATCTCTCTGCCAGGCTTTCTGACCATATGAACAGACAGAGATTTAAAGAGTAACAGCAAACGCAAAGGAGGTGGATTAGCAGTAATTGAGAACAACAGATGGTGTTATCCAGGAAATGTTACTGTGAAATGTCGTCCCTGCATCCCAGATTAAACTGTTAGCAGTAAGCTTTCGTCCATATTATTTACCCAGAGAGTTCACCGGTGTTATTTTGACGACGGCTTACATTCCACCATCAACTGTTGCTGACACTGTATCTGATGTCATCAGGTCAGTTGTTGCTAAGCTCTTGCAGTTTGCTTATCTCTGTGGAGTTGGAGTTGAAGATGCCAACATACACCTTTTTTAATGAAGCCACTGTCATCTGGACAAAGCAGGCTGGACTGTGAGGGATATGTTCTTTGATTTCTCCAGTTTATTTAACACAGTTCAACCTGATTAGCTTTGTCAGAAACTTCAGAAAACAGGTGGAGACCTCAACAATCACCTGATTGACTACCTGACAAACAGACCATAGTTTGTGACAGTGAAGGGTTGTGTGTCTAATCAGGTAGTCAGCAGCACAGGAGCATGTCAGGGGATTGTACTCTCACCATTCCTTTTCACTATGTACCCCTCAGAATTTGACTACAAGACAGACTTCTGTCATCTATAGAAATACTTTCCTAAAATACTGCTGGCTGTTAGAGCTGCGGTAAGTGGACATTTCTTTTGCAATTAAGTGATCTTGATAAACCGAGCAGATATTTCAGGTTTACATAGCTACATTCTCGCCTAAAAACCTTGTAAAAGTTCATTTTGCCTAACAGAAAGCACAATATATTCAACTTTGTTCACATCTTTTCTCTTTCCTCCGCCATTGCTACTTCCGTTTGAACAATCCGCTTTGACATGCAATGAATCATGGGATAGGGTGGGCCACGAAGGATACACCAGACCCATCCTTCAAATCTGGGGAAAAGAAGGACGCATTTGTTAGCCGCATTTGGAGGAGCCTTTGAATTTGGGCAGCCTTCGTCGCCTCGCTGTAACGATTTCAGCCTATAAATGCTGCCTTCAAAGGATGTAGCCCCTGAATTTGGATTAATGTGTGGCTTACCTCAGACCCGGACATGTGACACAAAAACACAGAATTTTGGAACTGAAATTGAATTATAGAACAGAAAGTGAAAGTAGTTCAAATTTTTAATACAACAAAATACATTTTCAAAGAAAATAAACTTGGTTTCAAACCATTAAATTCAGTTTCACTTTAGTCAAATAAACAATGTATTTAATTTAAAATTATGTGAATACAGGTTGTCTGTAATGTTCTTTATTTATGAAGCATTCTTTTTCTAAAGCCTATACAGCATTGAGCATTGCACCTGGGTGCATTTAGGACTTACCCATCTCAACATCACACTTGCTAATGTGAACTGGAAAAGGTGGGGATTTATTCCTCCTAAAATCCACCACCATCTCTTTTTCAATTTGACAAATTTTACTGCAAGTGATTCTCCACACAACAAAATGACTCATTAGACCCATGTACTCACCTTGTTTCTCCCTTCAATACAGCCAACAATAGCCGCGTAACCAGAATATTTCTGTAAATGACATGTTGCAATATTGTATTTGAAATCTGCTGTGTAGGTAGTGAACTGGAATGGTGAAAGCACAGTGGATTGGGGGGCACCGGCGCAGCTCACCAGACATTTTGACTCACAGCTTTTCAATCTCACAAACTGTGGTTTATAAGTTAAGTAGTCCCCCATCCAAGAGATCAGTGGGGCATCTTCATGCAAGGTCTCCAACATTTTTTAACAGCTTCGGTTAAATGATATGAACGACGGTCAAGAAGTCGAAGAATAGGATCAGGATAATTTATGGCAGAGTAAAAAATTGGATCATCCACACCAACATGCGGCTGATATGCAAACTGCAAGGGGTCCTATCAAGGGTTCCCCAACTTCTCGATGACCTTCATCACTCAGGAATTAATGCTACGAGTCTACTGTCATTCTAATGCTGTGGGATGTGATTTCTCAGGCTCAGGAACCATCTATGATGGTTTCCAGATCACAGGGACTGTCTGGAGTTTGACACTCACGTTAAAATATGCATAATTTGTAATAATCTGTGGGTGTTTGTGTTTTTTTTATGATTCTCATTTGTTTTTGTATATAGATTATTATTGTCATTTAGACCTTTCCTTATCAGTTTATTCCTTTGTGTTGAGTTTTTTCTTAGGGTTTTTCTTTTGTTCTGTTCTTTGTGTATTTGGTTTAGTCTCTTATTTTAGTGTCCGTCTTTATCCTTTGGTTGGTAGATCCTTTTGTGCTCTGGTTAGGGTCCCTTTGTGTTCATTCTGTTTAATAGTTACCTCAGCTTCTTCCCCAGCTGCGCTACACTCACCTGATTTGTTACAACCTGGTTCTCATGCCACTCATCAAGTCTCGCAGGGATAGGTATTAGAAGCCTCTCTATTTCCTCACCTCTCTGCCAAATTATTTGTTCATGTATGTTCCATTTACCAATTGCCTGTTTCTCCATCACCTGTATTCCTCCATGCTTTCCATTTGCTTTGCTGTTCCTTGAAGTTTTTTTTCTCAGCTGTTCTGTAAGGTCTATAACTATAATTATGAGCATGACACTACCTCTGTCCTGTCTGTGATTGGGTCTTACTCCACCACCACAACAACAAAGCATTACACCGGTAGCCTAACCCACAGAGCTGACTGACTGAAGAAAACCTGTTTGAGGCTGCAGAAAACTTGAGAACAAGGCAGAGGGTCACCTTCTAGCAAGAGAACAACATTAAATATACAGCCAGACCGTCAATGGAATGGCTTTGTCAAAGTATGTTCATGCATGTTCAGAATGGGCCAGTCAAAGTCTGGACCTAAGTCAAATTGAGAATCTGTGACAAGACTTGAAAATTTTTGTTCTCAGATGCTCTCAATCCAATCTGACTGAGCATACAGAGTGGTTACAAATGTCAGTCTTTACATGTGAAAAGTTGGTAGAGACATAACCCAACAGACATGCAGCTGTTGGGTAATGGGTGCTGTAAAAGGTCTGAATAGGATAATTCCTCCTTGTACTTCAAAGAACCAGACTGTCTGTGAATCAGAGATTATCACAAGTATGACAGTTACTGAATGTGAGCATGTGTATGTGGTGCAAAGGTTAAAATGTAATACAACCTACATTGCACTGGTTAACAACACAGCAGTCATACTGCACATGAGAAATTGCTTAGCAGAGTCAAGAAAACAAAACAGATGATGCAAAGGGACAGAATGGAACGATGTACTGATGGCTTGTGTCTTCATTTGTTTGTATTTTTACAAATTAGCCCATTAAGAGTTTTCCTGCTGAAAAGGAACCATCTAACCAAACAGTGCTTGTTCTGGTACCTTAGTGAACATATTCCTAGAGTGTAGTAGGATTTTAAAGTCAAGCTGACCTGCGTAACATTAATCTGTGTGTCTTTTGAAAATAATTTTCCAGCTTAGTTGCCACATCCAAGACTTTCATGCTCCATTTGTTATCTGTGAAGTGCATGAAGATTTTTCTACTTTCCTCCCTTTTGTTTATGTCTCCCAAGAACTTACAGATAAATGCCTTTCAATCTTTGTTTAAGGTTTGTTGCCTGGGTCATTGAATGTAATCAGGAGGTTTCTTCCTGTTAAAAGGGAGTTTTCCTCTCCACTGTCACTACATGCATGCTCAGTATGAGGGATTGCTGCAAAGTCAACAGCGTAATGCAAGCAAAGGTCCACGGTTGCTACATGCTCATTCAGGAAGAGTGATTGCTGCAAGTCAGTGACTTGATGGAATCTGTATGATTTCCGATAGAAAACTATTTAACCAGTTTAAATAATAAACTGAACTTGACTGCATTGTTTGATAACTAGGATCAATTTGGAATGTATGTAACTGACTTTGAATTGGATTGAATTGACGTCTTTTTGCAAAATGCCTTGAGAATTAAATGCAATCTCTTGTATGCTCTTGATAAGGGATTGTGTTTTTCAGATAACCAAGGAGAGCTAAAGCTTTATGTGTGATATAGAAATTTAAATAAATAATCATATATTTTCATTTTATTTGCAGTTGTTAGACTGACTAGACTGACAAAATGAAGGCAAGCAAAGATGTGAAAATAATCAACCAGGGCCTGGAGGATGAGATGGTAAATATAACTTTTGTTTCGTTTCTTTACTTATAGTTAAAAAATGTTTTTTGTGTCATGTTAAACTAATACATTATGACCACACATGAATCCCCAACTCCTTGTAAATGCCAGACAAAGGGGAGCAGTACGAGTTAGATGTGTTAGTGGTTTCAGGAGATAAGATTCTTCAAAGGCGAGATTCCTGAAGTTGATTAGATTGCAGTTAGTTACTAATAGTGCCAGAAATCAAGAATGCTTGCTTAAGCTGACAGTGCTGTGGGAAATAATGTACCCCCCTTACAGGTTTCTTCTGCTTTTGTCTTTCTTTGTCATTCTTAAATGATTCAGCTCATTGGGGAGCGCTATGTGGCTCCAATTGTAAAGTGGGCCCACTATATGCTGCGGATCAAAATTTCACAAGCCACGCCCAGGCATGATTACTGCCTGAAATCACTTATATAGAGCCAGACTGACAACAAGCTGAAAGATCTCAAAAAACATCACATCATCGCCGATCTAAAGAAATTCAAGAACAAATACTGAAGAACAGTCACTGACATTTATAAGCCTGGAAATGCTTACAAAACCATTTCTAAAGCTTTGAGACTCTAATGAATCACTTTTGGAACCATAATCCAAAAATGGAAAAAAACACAAATGTAGAAAACGGCATTCCTCAACTTTCCCAGTCTTTTGTTACCCCTGTCCCAGGTTTTTTGGAACATGTTGCAAGCATCAAATTTAAAATGAGTGAATATTTGCAAAAAAACAATAAAGTTTTTTCAGTTTGAACATTAAATTTCTTGTCTTTGTTGCATATAGGTTGAACAGAAATTAGCAAATTATTATATTCAGTTTTTATTTATGTTTACAGTCTAACTTTATTGGAATTGGGCTTGTATGTTCTTCTACTTGAATGCGCTGCTCTAACGTCACATCATATGTTGTTTTTACCTCTTCAGTCTGTCTTTACAGTTAAATACAAGAATCAAAATTAGGCTGCCAGACCTTTATTTAAACTCCAGAAAGTTCAATCTTTGATAAAGTTAAAACCTTAATCCGGGGTAATTATAATAGCGAGCCTCTGAGGTCAATGTAGCACAGCCATTTTAGACTGCTAAATTCATCTTCGCCCTTCCCGAACATTCCACTGCAGTCCCAGTCATAGAAATGTCTCCTCTAGAATTAGTTTTCCATAATTGCTTCTGGTCCTCTATGTTGAGCATCACTTTTATCTTTGTCCCTCTTATTAACATTAGAGCGTAGATTAGTTGTGTCTGTACTGATACCATTACCTAATTATGAAGTTGACTTCCTATTGCTGACTAGCACCAAAAACAATTCAATTTTAATTGAACTGTTAATATTGTAATTCCTTGTTTACATTATGAGACTAGTGCCTGATAAAATTCAACCTTCAAATGGACTTTTCAGTAGACTGATCAATATATAAGACATGTACATGAGATTGACTTCTTGCATTCATTAATATAGTTTAATGTGCCATCCAAACCAGCGTTATGGATACATTTCTGTATTATGAATAAATCTCATAATGCAGGAGAAAATTAATTCAACATAATAAGTACAAGGTTAATAAAAAACAAAGATCACATCCACAATTTAAATGGCCATGATAATAGTGTAATATTATAATACCTGCAATTGTGTTATCCACTAGTACATAAAAATTATCAACACAGATTTGATGGATCATTTTTTGCAACCTTTCTTACAAAAACACAGTAGTGTGTTTAGCCCTTAATTGGTTTAACAGAAATATGTGGCTGTGCAGGAGGTCAGGGGGTACAAGCCCTGTCTGTGGAAGATGATCTTGGTTGGTGTGGGTGCTGTTTGCTCTGGTGGTCTCCTCCTGCTGCTGCTCTACTGGCTTCCAGAGTGGGGCGTCAAGGGGACATGTACACACACGTCTCTGAAGGATGCACACACCCTGCTGCTCAGAACTAAGGTAGGAAAAAAAAAACACATTATGCAATGAACATTTATAGTTTATTTAGAGCTTGGTAATCTTATGGTTTGTACTTGTTTTTATTCTAGCAAAGAATGAGAGTTGTAAATACCTGATTTGTGTATATGCTGCACCTCTAGGATAGAAGTTAGATTTCCTTGATCTCATACAGAAATTACTTGTTCACAAATGTCCTTGTTTTGGTGAATATCCAAGGATGAGTTCAGGCAGTGGTTTAGAGTCAGAGTCCACAAAATGTTGGCTCCAGGGAGGAAGCCCTTTGACGATTTGGATGTAAAACCTAAAACTCGGCTCCCAAACAGAGACTTTGATCATCAGGTCTGCTCTGTTCATGATGAACAGCTTCTCCATGGACAGCAGGTTCAGGTATGTTACACTGCAGGTGTTTTTACTTAAATGGACTTTATTATTGTGGAACTGTTTCAGGGACATTGTTATCTTTAAGGGTTAACTTTGTTTTTTAAATGGTGAAGCATTCAGTCTCTGATCACATCAATCTTCTTTCCCCCCTCCTAGATACAATATTTTATGCACCACAGCTTTAGATACTACTGGAATGATGTCATCCAGAACTTTGAATTATATCAGTAAGTGGTCCCCACTGCCATTTGTTTAACTTTTATTGCCGTATATTTAAATAATAAATCAATAAAATAAACTAGATCTCGACATATGGACTAACAGCACCACTTGGCTCAAACATTTTCATATGACCTGAGCCCAAAATTAATAACACTGCTGCCAAAGTTGTTTGTATTGTGTCAAGAAATAAAGTAGTTAATAAATTTTAATTATTTCCATGTCTGTGAGAATATGTAAAGAATTCAAAGGCTTTATTTGCTTCTAAGCAACAAAGCTGTTCTTGTGGTTTCTGACAAGCCATTTGTACATCTCCGGTTGGGTAATTTGCTCAGATGTTGTCCCTGCAGCTTTTCTGTTTCTGCTTCAGATTCTCTATGGACTCCATTTTTCCCTGGTAACTGTGCACCCAGTGGAAACTTTATAGTATAGTATAGTATAGTATAAAATAGAATAGTATGTGGAGAACTACACTGCTATCAGCTCTGTTAACTGCTCCTTTTGTTTTATGGAAACTTCAGGCAAGCAAGTAACTCCTCTGCTTTAGCTGCTCTTGGCAAGGCAGATGATAATGTATTTTTTCTGCTCCTTGTATTCGAACATATTGCTCGAAGCAGCTTGTCACCAAAATAACTGAGGACGTGGTTACAGGAAGCTGATGAAACTCTGGCGAAATGTTTTGAGGCTACAGATTAGGATGGCCCTTGTGTAGATGACATCAATGCCATGTGTGTGACTGACCAAACTTTTGCTTGGACAAAACCACATCAACCAGAAAACCAAGGTGCCTCCTCAATTCCAAACTCTGGATCACCAGTGACTTGAAAGGATTGCAGAGTGCAAAAAAGTAACAGCAAAGTCAAGATTAGAAACAATGATATGTGGTAATGGAAAAAAAATTAAATAAAGAGGAACTTCTGGCACAATAATTTAAGGGTTGTGTGGTCAGGAAAGAAGAAGATCATAAGCTTTAAGCAGAAGGAGCCTCATGTACTGTAGATGTAGATGTAGTCCATCTTGTTTAAAAATCCACAATGAAGCTCATTCTTTAATGAATAAAAATAACATTAAAACTTAATTCCAGTAATACTTACAGTAAAGAATAAATAGAAATCTTCTTACCTTGTCCATTTTCACCTAATGATAAATTCTTTGGTCAAAGTGTAAATGTTGAACATAGCTAGCGCTATCTTTTGCTTACTACTTAGCAGGTAAAAAACTAATTTCCTCTTAGGTGAACTAAGGGTTAGGGTTAACATTGTTATACACCATCATTTTACCATCTAACTACTTCTTCTTTGGTCCTGTTGAAGAGCTTTGGTGAAGTCTAATCAGGTCGTTGTACCCTCAAAAGGTGCAAAATGGTAATCCAACATGCTGGGTCCCTAATTTTGACCCAAAGTTTTCTCATAGCCGACTTCTGTCCCATCAGCCTAAACCCAGTGTTTGGGTTGAAGAAACCAACCCAGCAGTTACTTTGTAGCTGATGTGGATGTGTCAGGACATGAGGTCCCTGAAATTTTCATGAGAAGAGAGAGGTCCAGTAAATGTTCAGAGGAGCTGGATTGCACCGATGGCAAATTAAAGCAGATGACTAAGAAAGTGTGTAAGATATTTGACAGTAACGCTCAAAAAAATGTGAATTAAACATGTACTAAATTGGTAAGACTAATTTTGGGCTATTCGGTGTGCTGTTTTGCAAACCATAAATGATAAAACTGTCTGCTTCTCTAGAGGCCTGGAGGATGTGAAGGTGAGCTGTGCCCACATCTACTCTGAACACAGCTATGGGCTTACCAAAACACTGCAAGATTACAGGTACCTCTGTGCATCTTTTGCTTTATTTTTTTATGAAGGAAAATGTCAGTTCATGTAGACCTCCTGGTAACAAAATAAAAATAAATATTGATAATTCTTCTAGGAGGTTGTTTTTTGGGGAGAATGAGATTGCTGTGAGAGTCCCTTCTCTGTTCAAGCTTCTCATAAAGGAGGTGAGTGTTAAACCCAAGGTCTTAAATCAGGCATGACAGCTCTTCCTTTACGACACTGCCATGAATTAATACTGCTTCTGTTGTGGGGGCTGTCGGTCAGGGAGTGCTTGGCGGGTGAGTTGATCCCATCTTGGTGTGGGGTCAGGTGGTCCGGTGTGGGTACGGGGCTCTATGGTGTCTGCTCTGTTTTACTCACAGGTGGTGGCTGAGGTGGCATTGCAAGGAGCCCTTGCCTTGCCATCACAGCACTCTGTGTGGTGGGGGCAGAATGGGTGGGGGTGGAGCGGGGGCTGTCTGCAGAGCTCGCGCTGTATGGATGTGTCTTCATCAGCTTTTCAGGGATGGAGTTCTCTTGTGGGGGTGTGCCCCCGTGGGTAAAGGGAATTAATGGCATTTGTGTTCGGGGGCATGTGTTCGATATATATGTCCTGGTTGGGGGCGGCTCTATGGGGAAATTCATGTTGGGGTTCATGGGGGGTGGGAGGTTCACGGGGTTGAGATTGGAATTCATTGGGGGTTGGGAACATTTCGTCCTGGGGCAGCTGTGGTTGGCAGGCTCGTTTGGACCGGGTGGAGCCCTCTTTTTTTCCATTCGTGGCCCCCTCTCTGGATGGGAACTGGGGTCGTCGGGGTGGGGGCCGGCCCTAGTGCGGACTGGTGGCTCAGGCGGTCTGCCTGTCTCCACCCCAGAATGAAGGGACCACCTCCTGACTCTGGGGGCTGGTTGCCCCTCTGGGGTATCTGTACCGGGACCTGGGAGTAAAGAGTGTGTATGGGGAGTGCAAGTGAGTGCATGGCGTTTATTGTTGTGTGTTTTTATGTCAGGCTGAACCTTGGGCTGCTCCCTCTCCTGGATAAGCTTAGGCCCCCCATCAAATATGGGACATATTTCCCCCCGCCGCACTATATGCCAGTGGCTGGTGTCTCTGCCCGCTGGTGTGTTGATGGATCTTGGTGTCCCGGACTGGGTGCTCTGGTGTGTGCAGACTCACTCCTGGTGGCTGTTTGGTGGGGGGGGGTCTGTATAGTTCTGTGGCTTCTCACACCTGCTATTGAATATTCTATACCCACAAGTGTTTGGATTCAGGTTTTTACAGGTACACAGATATACTTTATATTTAGCTGCGGTTGCCACTAAATACATCATACATTAATTATTACCGTGTACTTTTCAGTAACGTTGTTGTTATAAATGTGTTTCTTCAGGTATAGAGGGAGTATTCTAGAGTGTTTTCTTCTATTTTGATTATCGTTTCTCTCCTCTCTTCCCATCTCCTTCTTTCCCTTTTACTTTTCTGTCCCACCTCTCTCTTTCTTGCTTCTCCTTTCCATCTCCGTGTCCACTGTATTTAAAATAATCCCAAAGTAGTTTCTAATAAAGTTTTTTATATATATCAAGCGGAGCATAATAGCAATAACCGTAATGCTCCACAATTCTTAGTGCTTCTCTGCCAGACAGGACAAATAAAAAAAAAATACTTTATTTCACAACTTTCTGAGTGTTTCTTTCTCTTTTACTTCCCATCAGGTCCTGAATCCCTTTTACATCTTCCAGCTCTTCAGTGTTGTTTTGTGGAGTGCTGAGGACTACTACTATTACGCTACAGCCATAATTTTCATGTCAGTCATATCAATAGCTACCTCATTGTATACCATTAGAAAGGTGAGTCATATATGACCTTTGGAAAGGGACCTGAGGGGGCATTGTTCAAATTCTGTAGGTTGTATAGAAGAACTTTATTCTCCTAGATTTCTACACAAAAAGATCACTGGGAACAAACCCTGTTAGGTGACCAGAATGCTTGTAGTCCTGTGATGTTTTTTTTCTTCATTTTTGAATAAATGTTCATTTCTCTCTAAATCAGCAACTCTTATGTTTTTTCAGCAATATGTGATGCTTCATGATATGGTGGCCTCTCACAGTGTGGTTCTTGTGTCGGTGTGCAGAGGAAATAAAGGCATGTTTCAGGTTCTGCTGCACATAATGTAAATGCACATTGACTTTCTGCTGAGTTACCAATTCTCCTCATTTACTGTTATGTTAATCTCAGATATAGAACAGGCCATGTCAACTGACCTTGTGCCCGGTGATGTCATCTCTATCCCAGCCAATGGGATGGTAATGCCCTGCGATGCTGTACTTCTCCAAGGAACCTGTGTTGTAAATGAGAGCATGCTGACAGGTGAGGATGTTTGCTGTGCTTGGTGCTTCCAACCAGGATTGACCCTCTCTAAAAACTGATTTAGGATACTTTTCACACTGTTGGGAACCTTTTCTGTTTCCACATCAGGAGCCAGGTTCCAGTGAGATTACCAATTATTATTTCCTTAAAACAAATTTAAAGTGAAATTTCCTTGATCGCAACAGCGTTCCCTGGCTTTTAGAAGTAAAGTATCACTGGGATTTATTAAAAAGCAGTTATTTAGATATGGGAGTTCATCAGCCCATATCAAAACAAACCAAATCATGTAACCCCTGCAGACACTTACAAAAAACCTTTTTCCCTATAAAATCTTTTCAAACTTGGGTTTCACTGGAAATCTCTCAATATGCGTTCTGTCCGTAGGTGAAAGCGTTCCAGTGACCAAAACCAGTCTGCCCAGTTCAGGTGACGATGCAGCTAGGAGATACAACATGGAGGAACACAAGAGACACACACTTTTCTGTGGTACCCATGTAATCCAGACCCGTTTCTACACCGGTGAACTGGTGAAGGCTGTTGTGATCCGAACAGGTGAGACACCTGGATATGTTCATCCTCAAAACGCCAAGACAAGGAAATCTGAATGAGCACATTATTTCCCCCAGGTTTTAGTACAGAGAAGGGCCAGCTGGTGCGTTCCATCCTGTACCCTAAACCCACAGACTTTAAGCTGTACCGAGATGCTTACCTGTTCCTGCTGTGTCTGGTTGGTGTGGCGGGTATCGGCTTCATCTATACCATCATACTCAGCATCATGAACAAGGTTTCACTGCTCCTTTTCTAGAAACATGTACAGTGTTTGTCATTTTTATCAGGACCCCTGGTCCAGATATGGAAAACCATAAGAAAAAAAATTTGATCATTGCAGTCAAATTAACTCAAACTAAATATTGTAGAAACATATAACCTTTAATTTGTACATTTATTCAGTGGGGGGGAAAAACTCCCTGTTAGGTAATAACAGGGAGTCCAGTGTCACCAATATTAGTCACCCAAGCTGTAACTGAAAAGGTTGTACTCACTTTTGAAGATGATCCGGCCAGCTGTGTTGTGAAATGTTTCAGTTATTACAAACAGCTTCCTACCAGCTTCAAGAGCGTTTTATCCTCAAGGCTTCTCTTATCCGAAGGAACATCAAACCTACGTGATATTAGGAAAACAGGCAACGTGCAATAAAGTTGGTGAATTTCATGATAAGTTACAATAAATAAACTGTAATGTAAAACTTGTTAATGTTGTTCTGTGTTGGGTCCATTGCAAACATGCATAACATGGTTTGTAAAAACTCACTCACTGCAGGACCAAAACAGAAGCCGGCTGGCTTGACAGGCATGGTCCACAAAACAAGACATGAGTTGACACAATAATTCCGCAATGACTAACTGACCAGGTGGAGCAAGAAGAGAGATTGACAAGGTGCAGGTGAACCGGATAAAGATAATTAACAGAACCCCCCCCTTAAGGGCGGATACCAGACGCCCACAAGAGTCCAAAAAACAACCCAAGCAGGGTGGGCGGTGGGGGCCTTGGCAGGCGGGCGACCAGGAGGTCGTCCCCAGCAGGCACAGAGTTCAGGCGGGGCGACCAGGAGGTCATCCCCAGCAGGCACAGAGTTCAGGCGGGGCGACCAGGAGGTCGTCCCCAGCAGGCACAGAGTTCAGGCGGGGCGACCAGGAGGTCGTCCCCAGCAGGCACAGAGTTCAGGGGGGGCGACGGCGAAGGCCTGGCGAACCCTCAGAGGGCGACGGCGAAGGCCTGGCGAACCCTCAGAGGGCGACGGCGAAGGCCTGGCGAACCCTCAGAGGGCGAAGCGGAGCCTGGCGAACCCTCATCTCTGGGTTCAGAAGCCAGAACGAGAACAAACTGTTCCTTGAAGCCCTCAGGAACAGGGTCCGAAAGCCATTCCTCCTCGAACCCCTAATCTCTGGGTTCAGAGGCCAGAACGAGGACAAACTGTCCCTTGAACTCCCCAGAGACAGGATCCGGCGGTGCTTCCTCCTCGAAACCCTCGTCTAGGGGCTCCGAGGCCAGAACGAGGACAAACTGTCCTTTGAACCCCTCCAAGACAGGATCCGGCGGTTCGTTCTCCTCGAACCCCTCGTCTCAGGGTTCAGAGGCCAGAACGAGGACCAGTTTCCTACTGAACCCCGGAGGCTATGAGCTGAAGCGTCGGCGGGACCCTCAGTGACGAGACCAGGAGCCGAAGCGTCGCAGAGACCCCCGGTGGCGTGAACAGAGGTGTCCCTCTTACGACGTCCTCTGCGGCGTGTGGAGGAGGTTGAGGCAGACTTCGGGTCAGGCCCGGCAGAGACAGGCTGTGGTGTGTCAGGCCCGGCAGAGACAGGCTGTGGTGTGTCGGACTGTGGAGTGTCATGGTGTGTGTCAGGCTTGAGTTCCGTGAGTACCCCCCAGAGCAAACTGAGAAGGTGCTCAGGACCTGGAAGTGGAGGCAGCCCGCCCTCGGGGCCCTCCGAAAGCTCTACAGCAGGCTGTAGACCTGACGTGGACTGCTCACCAGCAGCTCCCTGGAGTCCTGGCGTGGAAGGAGGTGGGCGGCAGTAAAATTGCCTTACTGCAGTCCCATAATCCTCCTCCATCTGCCTGATTCTCTCCATCAGCTCAGGAGAGGAATACAGGAGACTGGTCTTTCTAAAGGTCTTGATCTGTCGGGCAAAAAAACCTTAATCGCTCCTCCAGCTCGTCAGGTGTTGCCTCGGAACACCGGGCTGGAGCGAGCGAAGACGGCATGGGCTGAGCTGCAGAGAGCATGGGAGATGGTGCTGTGGCAGGCAAAGAAGCGGGCTTACTTGCTGAAACCCTCCCGCCAGCTGGCAGAGAAACCACTGCTCCGGACGTCACAGCAGCGGCCATGGGATACTCATCGGCGGCTGAAACCCAGGAAGGCGTGCCGCGCCGACGTTTCTTGCGGCGGAAGGAGGACGTCGGCTTTGCTGCCGGACCTTGGTGAACAACCAGGGAAGCAGGCAGAGACCGGAGCTGAACCGCTTCGCGCTCCAGCAGCAGTGGAGAGGGCAGCACCTCCAAATCCTTGGGCAGGTTCCTCATTGCCTCCTCTTTCTGCCGCTGAACCCAGAGATCCAAGGCATCTGCCTTCTGCTTGTCTGCGGGGTCCGTAGTTGGCGGAATCATTCTGTTACGACTTGCGAGATATTGGACCCCAGGATGCAGATGAGGAGGCAGCATGACGGTAAGTACAACGGTTTAATAACAAAAAACTCACTCACTGCAGGACGCAGGAACAAAACAGAAGCCGGCTCGCTTGACAGGCATGGCATGGTCCACAAAACAAGACATGAGTAGAGACACAATGATTCCGCAAAGACTAACTGACCAGGTGTGTATATATGGAGTGAAAACCAGGTGGAGCAAGAAGACAGATTGACAAGGTGCAGGTGAACCGGATAAAGATGATTAACAGAACAGAACGTGGCTGGAGCAGGAACAGAGGCTCTTGAATACAAACAAAAACTAAAGCATGACCAGAACCAAAAACCAAACAACCCCAAATCACATTACCTCTACTTAACCTATGAAAGCATTTTATGCTGCATTAATAAACACCATCATTAAGTATATTGCTAGCATAGAAAGCCTGAAAGCATGTTTTTCAATAATTAGCTGATATTAATTGCAGCTGATATTTGTGTTCAGTAAAACTGTAATGACTGTAAGTTTCAATGCATTGTGCTACCCCTAGTGAACACCTTCAACATTTCTGGTGTATTCTGTTGTATGTGGTATTTTCTTTTATCTTTTTTCTTTATCTTTACCCTTTTTGTCTTTTTAACATAATGTTATTGGGTCATGTGTTGTTGGCTTTAATCTTTGGCTGATGACAAAATGCTTGCTTTATTTCATTCTCACTAAAGAGAGAATAAAGAGACTACAGCAAAAAATCAGACACCTTTACAGGTTTTACCTTCTTAATTCAAGAAGTTTATACTTTTTTGATTAACAAACAAATAAAAAACTAAAATAATAGCCATCTACTATAACGCATTTACTAAGGCCATTGGAAGAGAAACAAGCCCACAGCATTATAGATCCTCCAACATGCAGCCAGGTTGAGGTGCTTTTCTTGGTTACATTGAGGTTATGTTTTCCTTCCTGGTTTCACACCAAACCTAGCCGGAGTGCGTATTGCGGAAGGCTCAATCTTAGTTTCATCCAACCAAAGCACGTAGTTAGACTCTCAGCACAGTTTGACACATGTTTATCTTTGTGATAGTAGGACAGAAAAGGCTTGTTCTAGCACCACTATGAAGCGTTTCTCTTAACAGTGAGCTTTGGAGATTGTTTTACCTCCCTTCCATTCCGGTAACTGTGTGATGGCAACATAAAATAATTAATTAGAGGTGTCACCTTGTCTTCTTTGCCCTGGGAGAAGGAGGCCATGGGTTCCTTATCAAAACGTCCTACAAACTCTAATCAACCTAAAACGTCTAAATATGATAAATGAATTGAGTATTTTGTGTATTTGTGTCACTGGTAGATATGTGGAAACAATATTCTCCCCCACTGAATAAATTTACTTAAACAAAAGTACTTTATTACGTTTTTAAGATTAAGATTTTGTGGCTGCAGTAAAAGATCATTTTATTTTAAAGCTTTATCCACGTCTTTACCAGGGCTGCCTCTAAATGTGGGAGGTGCTGTTTGTCCTATACGTGTGCAATTCTCAGTTTTCAATAACAGTTTTTGAACATATGCAGGTTTCAGCTAAAACCATCATTATTGAGTCTCTGGACATCATCACCATCACCGTTCCACCGGCCTTACCAGCAGCCATGACAGCTGGCATTGTGTATGCACAGCGGCGTCTAAAGCGTGTCGGGATCTTTTGCATCAGTCCTCAGAGGATCAACATGTGTGGCCAGCTTAGCCTGGTGTGCTTTGACAAGGTAACAATGCAAGTTTATATTTCACTGTTGAGTTCAAGGTTTGTTTTCCCCACTACTAAGGTTGGTTCTTTAAAAAAACCTCCAAAATTTGGATCCACAAAATCCAAACCCACTTCCAGCTCATATAAAAGAAATGTAATTCAAAAGGAAGTACATACTTTGATGACCAGAAATTCCAAAGAGTCTTGATGTGTTGTGCAGCTCAATTCAGCAAAAATTTCAAGCTTTACGGTCCCAAGGCAGGATGTTTAATGTCAGCATTGTTCTGTATGAGCGGTAACTGGAGCAAATTAGCTGTTCTGTTTCTGCCCTCAGAGGTTTGTTAGAGAACATTAATGAAGACCAAGACAGGTTGTGGCATAAACAATAGCATAAACAATAGCCAAATCTTTGAACATCTCACAGAGCTCTGTTTAATCCATGATCTAAAAATGGAAAGGCCCATGCTAATTCTGGAAGAGCTGTCTTTATTAAAAAGTGACAAGATGGGTGCGGCGCTGGTGGTGTAGGGGTTAAGCGTCCGACCATGAGCAGAGGCTAAAGTCCTTGATGCGGCTGTCCGGGTTCCAGTCCCGTACCTGGCGACATTTGCTGAATGTCTCCCCCTCTCTTTGCCCTCTTTCCTGTCTACCTACTGTCAGAAAAATGAAAAAATAAAGGCCTCTGGTGCTGCAAAAAAAAAAAAAATGTGACAAGATGACAGCCGTATGAAGGCCTATAGGGGACACCGCAAACATGTGGAACAAGGTGTTCTGGTTAAAAGAGACCAAAATGAACCTTTTTTGCCTTAATGCAATGATGATGGTTGAAAACTAACTGCACATCACCTGGAACACTCCATCCCACCCATGAAATGATATGGTGGCAGCATCATGCTGTTGAAGATGAATGAAGCTAATTACAAGACAGTCCTGAAAGAAAACCCTAAAACCCTGTTAGAGGCTACAAAAAGGTTTGGAAGGTTCACTTTCCAGCAGGACAACAACCCAAGACACACACCCAGAGCTACAGTCAAATGGTTTAGATCAAAACATTTTCACCTGTTAGAATGGCCCAGTCCAAGTTGAGACTGATCAATTGATAATCTGTGACAAGACTTGAAAATTTATATTCACAGAGGTTTCCATCCAATCTGTCTGAGCTTGGGTTATTTTGCGAAGAGGAATGGAAAACTTTGTCTGTCTCCAGATGTGCAAAGATATTAGAGACATACCTCAAAAGATTTTCAGCTGTAATTGCAGTGAAAGTATTGAGAGTATTGACTCAGAGGGAGTGAGGAGTATGAATGGATTTTGTAAGATACAGTATGCAGTGCTGCCTCAGTGCTCGCCCCCATTGTCCTGGTAAGCTTTATCTGGCTTCAACTGAGCTCATGAAAAGAAAGCAGTTTAAGAGTGTAGCAAAGGTCATGATTTAAATGTTCTGAATATCTAAGCTGGCATGTCTGGTATTTTGCTGCATGCATTAAGGGTTTGTTTTATCCCGCAGACTGGTACTCTCACTGAGGATGGACTGGATCTGTGGGGCATTCAGAGAGTGGAGAATGAAAGGTAGGGTAACACCTCTTTGGTCTCTCTTAGTCACATGAAAATAAATGCAGAACATCTTTAAAGGTTTTTAAGCTGATTCTCAGACCAACGGTTCTCCGAATAACCCAGAACTCCCTGCCCTTGTGTCCGTCTGCACTGCAGCTTTGTTGCACCAGAGCTGGGAGTAGCTGAGGAGGGTCTGATGAACACCACATTCGTGGCCTGCATGGCAACGTGTCACTCACTGACCAAAATAGAAGGAGAGTACTCTGGAGACCCTTTAGATATCAAGATGTTTGCTGCCACAGGCTGGGTAGGCAAAACGCTTAGCGCATTTAGTCCACAGTAATCAGGTTGTCCTGAAATTTGATGACACTGAACTGTTGGCTAAAAATTGCTGCTATGGGTGCTTCAGAAAGAAAGTGTTTCAGTATGTTCATGTTTGTCACAGCAGGGTTAATGTGACGTCTTCAGGATGTTTCCAAAATTACATTTGTGCCATTTTTTTTTTGGTTTAGAGTTTAGAAGAGCCTACAGAAGAAGAAACTGCTCTCCACAATCCATTGATGCCCACAGTTGTTCGACCTCCAAAGCAAACTGTCAGGAATGACAGTGAGAACTCGGTACAGTGGCCATACATACATGCACGGCAGCATTTCTACTCTATACATGAGTTTAAGACAGTCTAGTCCATTTATTTTCCAGCATACAGTCCCTCACAAAAGTATTCACTTTTGGAACTTTTTTGCATTTTGTCACCTTACATCAACATAATTCTATGTTCTGCCATGGACCAACACACAGTAGTACATAATTGTGAAGAGGAAGAAAAATTATACATGGTTTAAAAAAAAAATGTTAAAAGAAGTCTGGAAAGCGTGGTGTGCATTTGTATTCACCCCCTTTTACTATGATGCCACTGAAAAAAACCAGTGCAACCAATTTCTTTCACAAGTCACCCAATCAGTAAATAGACTTGCTCGTTATCTAATCCCAGTATAAAAGCAGTTGTTCTATTTCTGGTCTCAGAGATTTGTTAGAGAACATTAGTGAACAAACTGCATTATGGAGACGAAGGAACACAGCAGACAGGTCAGGTGTGAGAATCAGTTGATAACTATTAGTTGTGCACTCCACAAATTTGCCCTTTTTAAAAGAGTGAGAAGAAGAAAGCTATTGTTGAAAGAAAGACAAAAGAAGTCCCGTTTAAATGTTGACGCAAGCCACGTAGGGGACATGGCAAACGTGCTATACTCATGAACCTTTTGAGCATGCAAGCATAACTCTGTGTGGGTGAAAAGAACCAACATTGCTCACCACTCTTACAGTTAAACATGGTGGTGGCAGCATCATGCTGTGGGAGTTGATAGGAAGATGGATGGAGCTATATATAGGACAACCCTGGAAGAAAATCTGTTAAGATGTTTCTGAAAACCATGTATTCTTTATTTTACCCTGACAATATAAACTTTGTATTGCTCTGTCAGTTTGTGGGTGACAAAATGTGAAAAGCTGTAAGGGGTGTGAATAGTTTTGCAAGGAGCTGTAAAGTAATGTTCGCTGTGCATAGCACCTTTTTGTTGACAAAGAAGAAGTTGGAAAAAATGAACTTTCTTGAATTTTTACAACATTAAATTTTGGCTCTCCAGTCCTGTGAGATCGGTATAGTGCGCCAGTTCCCCTTCTCCTCAGCGCTGCAGAGGATGAGCGTGGTGGTCAGGAGGTTGGGAGAAAAACACATGGAAGCCTTCCTGAAGGGGGCACCAGAGGTTGTGGCCAGCCTTTGCAAACCACACTCAGGTTAGGCCTTCTTCTTTTGTATGTCAAAGCTTTGTCATGGAGAAAGGCTCTCCTTTTTTGTTTTCCCTATAAGGATAGAAAGAAACCGGGAGCTGAAAATTCCTGCGTCCTCTGGTACCTCGTCTACAGTACATGATCTCGTTTTTAAAGAAAGGCCAGCCTGATATGACCCTGTCCTTCTCTTCAGTCCCACAGAGTTTCACTGAGACTCTGGAGAGCTACACTAGGCAGGGCTTCAGGGTGATTGCACTGGCACATCGACAACTGGAGTCCAAACTCTCCTGGCACAAAGTGCAGACCCTCAGCAGGTACGTCACCAATCACAGATAACACAGTTCACAGTACAACCCTCCCACCATAATTCTGACTCTGCTGTGTCTAATGCCAGCTGCATTTCCCATGTTAATGATTTAACTTTAAACCCCAATATTCTTGAGGTTTCTTCTACAAGCAAATTAGGTTGTCTGATCCCCGCAAAAGTGTTTATACTGCTTGAACTTTTGTTCACCTTTTATGTCACAACCACAAACTGCACTGTATTTTATTGGGGTTTATTTCATTCATCAAAAAGTTCAGCCTCTAGATGTGCAAAGCTGGTAGAGACATAACCCAGAAGTCATGCAGCTGTAATTGCAGCGCAGTGTAGTGCAGCCAGCTAGTAGCAGAACTACTTCTGTATCATAAAGTTTGTTTCTGTTTGCAGTTACTCTAATATTAAAGTTAAACAGGTGTTCTTTCATAATGTTGTTGTGTGCTTTGTGTTGTTTAGGGATCTGATAGAGACCAACATGGAGTTCCTTGGTTTGATCATCATGCAGAACAAAATCAAACAGGAGACCGCTGGTGTTTTGACTGAGCTACAGAGGGCTGACATCCGCACTCTGATGGTCACAGGTAGCTCTGCTCTGTGATGGCATCTACTCATCATATGTATATGCAGCAGTCTGCACTGACGCTCCCGCTGTGTCTGCTTCCTCTTTCAGGTGACAACATGCTGACAGCCATATCTGTAGCTCGAGACTGCGGGATGGTCCGTCCACATGAGAATGTTATCATTGCTGATGCTGTGCCTCCAAAAGACTCCCACCCTGCCTGCATCACGTGGCGTTACATGGACAACCCTGCTCGGACTGCCAGGGGCAGTCAGGTGAGCCTAGAGGTTTTACAGGGTGATGAGAGTTGCTTGATTAAGCAAAAAGTGTTGCTGCTATTCTCCCCTGCTCCTGTGAATGAGCGTCTGGGTAAATAAGTAAATGATTAAATCAAACTTTAAGCAATATCATTTTTTTATGTTAATGAACAGAAAAAACAGCTAAAAAGCAGAAGTCTGATATCCATCTCCTTGTTTAGTAACCTATCAAAGCTCATAAATTTCTTTCAAATGTTTCATAAAAAGTTTCCAGGAGAGGAATGGAAGTCTTTCATGGTCTGGTACCCACATAAGTTCACCCTATCATCAAGAGCAACATTAATTCAACTTCATAAATAATTAAACACTTATTTTCTTTTCAACACATATCAAAGAAAAAAAAACAAATAAGAGGCCTTCACATTTCTACACCGTAACCAGTTCATAAACTCGGCAGGACTGTCTTCTTATTACTCTTCCATGATGTCATAGTGTTTGTGCAGGTGTCTCCCCACAGCAAACAGCACCCCAAACAACCCCCCACCCCCCGAGGAGTCAGCAAATCCCCCACTTCTGATGCAGTCAGATCAAGGTTTTAACTATCCTTCTTTATTATCCTGATGCAATGGCTCTCTCTGATCTACAGGCCCGTGAAAGAGTATTTTCACACTCTTCTTTGCTGAATTGTTTTAATTCAGCCATATTGGAGGGTTTTTTGAACATTAATGGCCTGTTGGTCATCCCATTGCATCTCAATCTGATTCAAGATTAGACTTTGACTAGGCCACTCCATTTTTTAAAACATTTAGAGGTGGAGTTGTTATTGATCTTCTGGCTATTAGAAACCGATGGCTTTCATTCAGGATTTTCTGCTAGAGAGCAGAATTCATGGTTTCATTGACAAAAACTAGGACAAGTTGTGGTTTGAACCAGGAAGTGACTAGAAAATCTAAAGACTTCAGTAAAAGCTCAAGGTGAGATTAGGTAGGCACTAAGAGACCTGAGGTAAGTACATTAAGCTACAAGAAGCATAGGAGCTAGATTACTGCAACCAAGTAGACAACCTGGCACCAGTTGGGAGTCCTGCTGTTTTTTAAAGCTGTGGCTAGATGAGATGATTACAAGCAAGTGATGCACTGCGGTGCATATTCTGGCTCTCCATGTGAAAAAAAATGGCAAGATGGTTCTGGGTCAGAATCCCAGCCAGACCTTTCTCCTTTGAATTTTTATGTTCTCCTCGTGTGTTCTCTCTGGGTACTTCTGCCCTCTGTCAAAAAACTTGCATGTTAGTGTAATCGGCTACTTTAAATGGCCCTCAAATGTGAGTGTGTGTGTGCATGGTTGTTCCCGTCTGTGTTTGTTTTGCCTTGCGATTAAATGGTGAACTGCCAAGGGTGTACCGTACCTGTACACTGACCGCTGAGGACAGGCACTAGACCTCCCATAATCCTGCAAGGACTAAGCAGGTATAAACAATAGATTTATGGATATTTTTATATTATTGTTTCTGGTGTTTATTTAGGTTTTTGAGAAATAGGAGATCTTAAGAATAAATGACTGAATAGACAAATATACCATTTACCTGCAATGGCAACTTTGGTAAGAGTCTTTGGTTACAGTTGTGCTCCTTTTCTGTATGGCATCTAAAATTTAGCGTTAACAAAAAACAAAACATACTTATCTCTTACATAAATGCTTGTTTCAGTTCTGAATTGCCTGGTGTTTTGCATGTTTTAGCTATTTATTACAATGATCTGCATAACACTGGTTGTAGTAACTTGAGGTGAAAAATAACCAGGAAGGAATCCATTAAATTGTCATTGTTTGTCCAAACCAAGTTAGAGTGAACTCTCTGTTTTGTTTCCAATACCCTGTCTTCTTCTCTTCCTCAGACTGCACACATAAACATGGAGGAGGATATGTATCACTTCGCTGTGAATGGTAGAGCCTTTGCTGTTATCACAGAACACTTTCCTCAACTAATACAGAAGGTACTTTCCTGTTGTTGCACATTTAAATGTCTATATAAGGTTTGATGTTTATTCATTTGTTGTAATTGCATGTTCATCCCACATTGGGGCGCTGCAGCTTGCGCTAAGATCCACAGTGTTTGCTCGCATGGCTCCAGACCAGAAGACCCAGCTGGTGGAAATCCTGCAGGGCATTGAGTGAGGCTCTCAACTGATTCTACTGCTGTACTTTCCCCCATTTCCATCTGTTTTCACTGCTGCATTTTCTTCCTTTGTTTACTTTCCAGCTACATTGTTGGAATGTGTGGTGACGGTGCCAATGACTGCGGGGTATGTATGGATTTTGCACAAACAGGCGTATTCTGAATTAGTCTTTTGTAAACTAGTGGTGCATTTCCCCATCAGTTCACATCATTTGTAATGTGAAACTGTGATATTCTGCTCTACCAGCACAACATCAGAGATCCCCAGCAGATAGGCTGAAGATGGTAATAAAGTCCAAAAATCTTTAAAAACAATTACACTTTATAACATTATACAAATACTTTGGTGAAGGACTGTAGTTTTTACAGTGCCTTGCAAAAGTTTTCATACCCCTGGAACTTCATAACATTTTGTCATGTTGCAACCAAATACTTCAATATATTTTCAAGAGATTTTATGTGATAGACCAAATAAAGTAGTGCATAATTGTAAAGTGGAAGGGAAATGGAACATCTTTTTTTTTTAAATGTTCAAAACTATACCAGTGCGTGTGGCATGCATTTACATTCCCACAGAGGGGTGAACCTTCCACCGCAGTCTCAACTCTTTTGCAGCCTGTAGCAGTTTTTTCCCCATGATTTCTCTGTATTTAGCTCCATCCATCTTCCATGAACTTTGACCAGCTTCCCTGTCCCCCTGAAGAATTGTACTCCCTCAGCATAATGTCCTCACCACCTTGCTTTGCTGTGGAAATGGTCTATTCAGTGTTTGTGTTGTGTTTTTTATCACCACACAGTAGTGTTTTAGTATATTGACCAAAAAGTTGTTCTCCTCTAATCACTGCGCCTTTTCCCCACACTTCATGCTTTAGGTACATTGTAAACAGGACATGTTTTAGCATTGTTTATACACTGGCTTCACTTTCTTCTTCACATTTTTACATAAAGACTAGATTTGAAGAATGCCTAGTTAATAGTTGTCCCATCAACAGATTCTTCCATGTGAGCTTCAGATCTCTGCAGCTCCTCCAGAGTTACCATAGGCCTCTCAGCTGCTTTTCTGAATAATCTTTTCCTTGTCAGTTTAGGTGGACGACCATACCTTGGTGGGTTTTCAGTTATGCCATACACTTTCCATCAGATAATGGATTGAAGAGAGCTCTGTGAGATGTTCAAAGCTTGGGATGTTGTTATATAACCTAACTCTGCTTTGAACCCGTCCACAATTTCTCCATGACCTGTCTGCTGTGTTCCTTTTTCTTCATGATGTCTCTGATGTTCTCTAACAAACCTCTGAAGCCTTCACACAACAGCTGAATTTATACTGAGATTAAATTACACACAGGTGAACTCTATCTACTAATTAAGTGACTTTTGGGCAGAGCCATGTGCCAGCACTGTAAAGATGGAAAGAGGAGAGCTTCTGTTGCATAACAAGGATCCTCGAAGAGAAACATTCACAACTCTATACTGATACAAAATAGTGTTTAGATGTTACAAACTGCCCAAGACAGAAAAATAAGCCATGCCTAAGGTTTTAATTAAGGCTTTTCTTGCTTCTCTATAAAAATGTTTTGTTAAAACTGTAGCGGAATCTGTCATTGTTCATTTACGGTGTTTACATATCAGGTCATGTGTTGCTACTGCTAATATGCTCATAGTAACAAAGCAACACAAATACCTCACCCAGTTTTAAAGATAGCTGAAAACATGTTGCTTTTGAACATCTAAGAGTAACTGGTAGGACTTTCCCTCTCAGGCCCTGAAAAGAGCTCACAGTGGGATTTCTCTGTCTGAGCTGGAGGCGTCAGTCGCTTCACCCTTCACTTCGTCCATCTCGAACATTTCTTGTGTCCCCAACCTTGTCAGGTATGGTGATGATTTGGTTCTAACATGGAGCATTGACAAGCAAAAGGCAACCTGTGTCCTATTCTTCTTTTGGTATCTGATTAAAGTAAATTTCCATGGCAAATTTTCCACCATTAGGGAGTGGAACTCTTCTTCATTCAGTGAAAGTTGTTAAGACAGTTTAAATAATAAAGTGCAAGTATAATTTTTCTGTTCACCGAAGGGAGGGACGAGCCGCCCTCATCACATCGTTCTGCGTCTTTAAATTCATGGCTCTCTACAGCATCATCCAGTACATCAGTGTCATCCTGCTCTACTGGGTAAGAACTACACTGATCTCATTTTTCCCATGTCTTCTCCTTTTACTTGTGCAGTTTTAACCTTTCTGTTAATGCAGATTCTCAGCAACCTGGGAGACTTCCAGTTTCTTTTCATTGACCTTGTCATCATTCTCATCATTGCTTTCACAAGTGAGCAGCATGGCAACAACACCTAAAAGAGTTTTCAGTTGGTGGAGGTGATTTGGGGCTCAGGTGATTTAAAGAGTGTTTGCTAATGGCTTTTTTTGGGTTTTTTCTGTCTTCAGTGAGTCTGAACCCAGCGTGGAAGGAACTGGTTAGGCAGCGTCCTCCGTCCAGTCTGATCTCAGGCCCACTGCTCTGCTCAGTTCTGACCCAGATCCTCACCTGCCTGACCTTCCAGGTTTTGGCTTTCTACTTGGTACAACAGCAGAGCTGGTACGAGACATGGACGCCTCAGTCAGAGTGAGTCATATTTACTATGGGATATTAATGGCTTTACCCATCAGCTATAGGTCCAATTAGGTCTTCCACAGCAGAATCTCAATGTGTGTGATATTTGTACAAGTCTGAGTACTGCATCAGAAAAGATCCAGTACCATGTAAAGGTCATCCATCTTTACTCTCTGCTTTGCTTTCAGTGAAACCAGACTTCTCTTAACTTTTCAAAGTTCAAAATATTCTTTGATTTTTGGCTGTTTTTTTTACACACTTTCTGTCAAATTTCCATCATAGAAAGATAAGATATGCTGCATGTCCCTAAAAAAACGCACATATGAATCCATCAGACTGTGTCAAACTGGTCGAAAGGATTTTTGTTACATTATAACCATAAATTGTAACATTCTACTACATAGTGTTTTGCATGTAGTTCAAATAGCCCAGTTTGTTCCAAAGGTTTGTTGCATCTACCAGATGTATTGCAGTTCCTATAGGTGTATTTTGGTATGATAGAGTACTCTTTAGTGTCACTCTTTAAAGTGCCAGGGTTGACGTAAAGTCAGAGCAGTTCAGTTCTAACTGTTACCAACACGACATCTTATGAAAATAAATTTTACATCAGAAGACATTATTCTCCACGGTGGTGATTTTAAGCAGACTGAACTGACCACAAAGGGGAATATTTGGACATATGTGACGTGAGGAGCGATACTGCAAACTCTGGTTAAGCTAGCTTTTATTATGGCTGAAAACACAACTCTGCTTCAATTGGAAGCAGCTTTTCTGATCTGCACCTCACTAAATGACTGAGTATGGTAACTGTCCTTGATTTTTTAAAAATATTTATTTGGACAATGATCTTGTTGTTCCACTAAACCATGAAGTAATGCCTACCCCAGCTGCAGTTGCACTGGCGCCGTCCTCCATCTTTAAATGTAGTATCCGTCCAGGACCTGCCGCTCAGTAAAATGCCTCCACTACAGCCAAACTCATCTGTTCTTTGATTGGATTGTTAAAATTGTGATTGACATGACATTGACCAATCGGCAGATGGACAGAAAGTTCCTGTCAAAATTCATACGTGCAAGTTGAAACTCACAGGCAAGTTAGGGAACTTGAGCACACAGTTTTACACATAGTTTTTAGCTTTGTATCTGTAAACAGACCTTCACAAAGAAAATTTGCAGCGTGTGTAATTATTTTTTACAAGTACAAATCTGTTTTACTCACACACATTCCTATCTACACATAAACAAAACTGAAATTCCAGGCGTTTTTTTTTTTTTTTTTTTACCGAAACCTAGTTCACAACTACGTATTCTAATTTACAAGCACAAAATATTTATGGCTGGAGTTTGTGCCAATAGTTATCATGTCAACAGATTCTACTACCTTAGCTCTGGATGGGAGCAGCTGTCATCAGGGCAAGAAATGTTGTGATGCTTGAAAATCTGAGCTAGGGGGAGCGTGTAGGAATGAAAGTGGCCCAAAAATGGAGACTTGATGAACCCCATATGTTATCTTTGTTTGCTCTAATTAAATGTTGCAAGAGTAAATCAAATTGTTTAAACCAAGATGGATAATTTTGATTTAAATAAGTCATTTTATTTCTGTAACTGTGTTATGCATTCCCTCTCTTCTGCAGTGCCTGTAACATCTCCCGATCCAGCTTTTCTGAAAGCCCAAATAGGACAAACTCTCACGACCACAAAAACATCAGGAACTATGAGAACACCTCCCTTTTCTACGTGTCATCTTTCCAGTATTTAGCTGTAGCAATTGTTTTCTCCAAGGGAAAGCCCTTCAGGCAGCCGAGTTACAAGAATTGTAAGACATTTATAGTAAGGCACCATTCTTAAGTCAGAGTAAACCGCAGGTAGATCAGTGGTTTTAAATATAAAAATACCATCTAAAGCTCTGTTTTATCTTTCATAAGGGCCCCTCATGCTGTCCTGCCTCGGCCTCTATTCTTTTCTCCTCTTCATCATGCTGTACCCCATCTCTGCTATCGATAACTTCCTAGAGGTAAACCTTTTTGTTACTGTCTTTTTTATTGTGTCTGGGTGTATAATAAAATCCAGGTCTCTATTGTGATGCTTGGCTTTCGTTTGCATGCTAATGGAGTATTAAAGAATGTGACGGATGCAACATCCATATGGAATGAAAAACATAAGCATGCTTAAAGAAAAGTGAAAGCTGCAAGAGAAATAGCATTTTGTGTGTGATGCTGTCTGCACTGCTCATCATGGCCGCCTATCCCCCTCAGATCGTATGTGTTCCACATGACTGGCGTGTTACTCTGGTCGTCATTATTGCAGCGAATGCGGTTGTGTCTTTCATGTTGGAGGTACGCTCGCCAGACATCACACCCAGCATTCTGTCTCTGACCGATCCTCCTGAATTTGAAGTTTGATTTGCACACATTAAATTTTCTTTGTCTTTACCAAATTCCTTGCTGAGCTGCACAGTTGCTTCCTAATGAGTGAAATCAGTGACACAGTTTTAAATCTTTAAATTTGTGATACTCACAGTTTTTCTCATGCTGTAACTCAACCTTGATGATTAGCCGACTCTTGAAGTTCCCCCCTGAAATCTCCCATAGATTTTGATCGTTGACATCATCTTGTGGAGGCTTGTTTTCAGAGAAGGTCAAGGGGTGAATGGCCCCATAGAGTCCTCCTCTGGCGACACACCACAGGTTGGGAAGCTTTTTTTATTTTACTAAAATCTACCTTATTTAGTCTCATTGTTTAGATCATACCTCGTACTTAACCCTTATTCTCTTTCACTTCTAAAGCTGCTGTTACATTGTTTATCTTGAAAAGTATGGTGGTACATTATATCACACAATTTTGGTTTAGTTTAGTTTAGTCTAAATGAGAAAAATTAAGCATATTGGGTCAAACATAAAGTCCTGTCACATATCTAAAATATTGCTCATGATTTGTCCCCGTTTGGTATAGAGCACGTGTATTGGGATGAAGGGTGTCAAATTTACACTATGCTACTGTGTCGGGACAGGGTACTTTAGTTTTTCCCTGTTTTCATTAAATTTTTTCCCAAGCCTATTGTTTGCCTGGTAATCTGGGACTGAAAGTTCAAAGCTTGTTGTACAGGTTATGGCTGCCCCCAAGCGGTCAAATAATTATGAATTGATTAAGTCAGAACATAGGCCAGAACCCCCCTCAGCATGTGTACAGGCAAATCCTCATCAGTTCAGAAATAGCAACAAGATGTTTACGTACAATATATAAAAAAAGTAAAAAAATTTTCTTCATGTCTAGCATTAAATCAGATAAAACTGATGAATAAAAAATAAATCAGACTAAACATTCTTTGGTTTCAGTTTGGATTACCGAAATTATTTCCATTTGCTAAATGCCAGAATAATAAAAGGATTTATATATAAAAAAAAACTTATTACTACTACTATCAAATACTAAGTATTTGATAGAAATGTATTTTTCACTGAATGCCTTAGCTTCAACGTTTTGGATATCCTCCCACAAGCTTCTTAGAATAGTTTGCTGTAATTTTGAGCCTTTCCTCATGCTAGAACTGGTGTTACTGAGTCGGGTTTGTTGGCCGTCTTGCTCAGACACACTTTCAGCTCTTCCCATAAATTTTCTATTCGAGTGTTTTGTGATTACCATTTCAAAGTACTGACTTTGCTGTCCTTTTAAATCTGATCTAAAACAGGAAAGTTTGATCTGATTTAATGTCAGACAGTGAGGTAAAATTGTTATATGCCTTTTTATACAGTGTATGTAAATATATAATTTCAGTGATCTATATATCACACCTGGATGCTGGATGCCGAATGCTGGATTACTTAAAGCCGGGTATTTTATGATGCTATAGATTCACAACAGTGTAACAGGAGTTTAAGGATTTGACATTGTGCATGCCATTATACATGATGTTTGTTCTTCCATCAACATATTGTCATTGAGTAACATTAAAGTCTGTATCTGTTAGTTTTAGTATCCACATCTTTAGCCATTCAGCAAAGTAAATTTAAAGTGATGATATGGTCACTCACTACTTTGATCTCTAGATCTTTTTCTTATTAATGTGTTCACAGGCTGCCAACGACAGCTGGGGCGCGTTGTTCCTGTCCCGGTTGTTTTGTCGAAGGAACAAGCCCCCAAAGGTGCTGTACAGGCAACTTGCTCTGGAGCTGCAGGAGTGTGCCGACTGGCCCCCCAAGCCCTCTATTGTCACATACGCCAGTGACCCACAGTCTCACATCTCTGCAGCTCTTTGATCCCTGCATGAGGCATTAACAAACATCCTGAAGAGACATGTCCTACAAGGTCTCCTGCTGGACTTGACTCTCTGCGAACGGATCATATGTGATGTCCTCCTTCATTTTCACCCTCCCTATCAAAGTGGACTAACCTCTGAATCCTGGGTTGTGTCAGAGTTCTTGGTAAAACTCCTTTCCACTTTTGGAGCTTTGTAGAGCTGTACACTGGTTTTATGGAGAAATCATCATACTTGAACATTCCAATCAGTCCGGAAACTGTGAGCATACTACAGTACGATGAAAAAGTATTTGCCCCCTATATCAGACAAACATAACCTGAATAAATACAAAATGTAGTTTTCAAAGGATGTGCGTAGAAGGTAATTGCTCCTGAACCTAATAACCCTTAAAGGCAACAACTGCCATCAAGATTGTGATAACTGCTGATGAAAATGGTACATGGCCTGTAATTGTATAGTGGTTTATCAAGTCCCCGGAGACCCCAAAGCGCTTCACACTACATTCAGTCATCCACCTATTCATACACACATTCACACACTGACAGTGGTGAGCTACATTGTAGCCACAGCTGTCCTGGGGCAGACTGACAGAAGTAAGGCTGCCATAGACAGACGCCACCAAGCCCTCTGACCACCATCAGTGGTCACCACTTTAGCCACGTTAGAGGGTTTTTGGCCCAATCGTCTTGGCAGAATTGTTTATTTCAGCCACATTGAAGAGTTTATATTACAGAATTCTAATTGGATACAGACTATGCTACTCTGAAACCTTAATTTTTGGTTTTTGCCTTAGAACTCACCTATGGATGCAATTTCTGTTGAACCGTAAAGACTGACATTAACAGTGGCAAGTGTGGTTATTTTGTGTCATCCTGGATGAGTCATTCATGTACACTTGGAATAATTTTGATAGGCCGACCAGTCCTCAGAAGGTTAACTGCTGTTTCGTGTTTTCTCTGTCTGTGGAAAATCGCTCCTACTGTGATTTGCTGGAGTCCCAAAGCCTTAAAAATTGCTTTTTAACCCTTTCTAGACTGGTAGACGTCAGGGACTTTGTTTCTCATCAGTTGTTGGATTTCCATAGATTGGGACATCCCGTGTACCTTTTTGAGATTGTTTTGGCCCTGCTTACACAACAAAATTTTCTGGAGAAAGTGGAAAAGTTTATTTGTGTTTCTTCTAAAAATGGCACAATTTGAGACCGGGTTTCAGAGTGTAATGGTTTGAAAAAGTATGGGTCTCTATTGTCATGTAGACAGGAAAAATAGAATCTTTCCTACGGGAAAGCCCTGCGTTATGTGCTGTATGACTATAATAAGTAGCAATTAATGCGCACGCTCACAACATAACAAGTTCCGACCAGGTTAAAACCCACAGAAGACGAAGATATCAACAATAACAATGGCGCCTTTGCGCTTACCTGTGCTGCTGACTCTTTTGAATCTAACAATGGTTCTCCAGAAAAGTGCAAATTTTTTACCCCTTTTCTAGGCAGGAAATTTTTGCTCATGTTGACTTTGAAAAACATACCGCAAACTAGTGACAAGGCAGTGGAATTACACCATCTTCACGTCTACTGTTCCCATGTGAATAGAGATTGTAATTAAAACGTTGTAGTGTAAATGTGTTAACAGAAATGGAAAAACATTTTAAATGGGTTGTTGTTGTGTAAACAGGGCTTTAGTCTACTTCATGTTGTCAGACAGGTCCTCTTTCTCACATGGTGGTTTCTGGATTCTACTGGTCTGGCATTAATCAGGCCTGGTTGTGGTTAGTAAAATTAAACAAAGAAAACATGGTTAATCACAGTTAAATTATATTTTAACAAGATTGGCATTTACTTTTTCGCATAGGGTCAGGGTGGTTTGGACAGCTTTTCTTCTCTTAAGGAATTAAATTATCATTAAGAACCGTTTTGGATTTAATTTGGTTATCTTTTGGTGGTATTGCAAATAGTTTGATAATCCAAAATATTTATGTACAAAAAAGAAGATATCCTTCAAAGTAGGGGGCAGATACCTGTTTTCAGCAGTGCCATATATTTCATAGAATCTCATGTGCAAGTCCATTGCAACTTGACTAATAAAAAGGTTCAGTAAAGTTTTGTTAAGGGGAGCAGAATAACATTGCACAGGTTGAACAATAACTACTGAAGTAATTGCTCCAGGTAAGAATGCCTTTTATAAATTCATCTACTACTATACTAACAGTGATTAAACAAAATGCAACTAATGCAAAAGACTATAGGTTTAGTATAGTGTTATGTTTAGTATCATGGAGATATTAGTATTGCAGTTACTTTAACAAGAAGGTTTTCAGACAACAATATTTTGTATGCATTTAAGGATAAAAGGAAGATTTACAGTCATAAAGGAAAGAACACCCTCAATCATTTCTAGGGTAATCTCTTTATAGGGTTCTAAAAGTATTTCAATCTAACCTTCTGTACAAAAAATGAACAACAGAGTCAACTCTGCCGTTATTTATGGCAATAGCTTTCATCCTTAATAGATGGAAGCAATTAGGGGATTCCATCTATGAAGCCTAAATGAAAAGCCTCTTTGTTTAAAACTAAGGACACATCGTTATTAAGTAGCTTTAATTTAGGAGCATCTCAGTGGCTGTTTACAGTTCACTTTGTCAGTCTACTGTGGAGGAATTTTTGCTCACTCTTATTCCCAAAATTGTTTCTGTCCTCGTTCAGGTCATCAGAAATTTGTTTCTTAACAGCTCTTTTAAAGTCCCTGATACCATTTCAGTTACATTTGAAATAACGTGTGATGTGCCACTTCTATGCCTTTCTATGACCCTTGCAGTCTCTCTGTATCTCTGTTGCAACCTGCCGATGACACTCTAAGCTTAGTGGTCACTGTTTGAAGCCGTGCAATGGTGAGGTACTGTTGATCAGTTAGGTGTTTTCTTGGTCTTATGATGTTAAAATGTGAACAGCATGGTAAAGAGGACTGATTAAATACCAATTTTGATTGAACCAGGGAATTTGTGGGTCGATTCATGGATCAAACACCTGTCGTGAATTTTGCCTTCAAACTCCTTAGAGAACAGCAAGTTGTGCAGAAAGTACTGAAATATTGAGCAGTTGGAAAAGTGCTTCAAAAGTTTAGAGAAGGTTACATTAAGTTCACATGTAAAGGTTATGGTGCATTTTAGGTTCATCCTGAAATTTCACCTGAAAGCCGAATATCCCTAACATTTTGTGAGTAGGGTAGATTAGCTCCACAAAAACTGGTGTTTTCAAGCCTTTATTTATGATAATTTCTTTTATGATAATTTTCTGCTTACAGCTAATAAAAACACAACATTTAAAATTACAGTATTACATCAGACCAATAAAAAAACATGTTTAATACAGAAATGTGGGCTTAATGAAATGTATCTTTAATACTTGCTTAAAGTTTATTTTCAACAGGTACTCTTAATCTGACAAACAAGCCTCATCGGAACTCATATTTTAATTAGCAAAATATGGATGTACACATATTTTATACTGGTCAAAATGACTGCAAGGTGCCAGGTTTTCTGCTTGCTAAACAAGCCCAAATGTTATGAGGTGTCGGTGCTCATATGCTGTTTTTATTCCTTATGGTGCGGTGCATTATGAGTGCAACATGTTTGCTTTGGCCTCATTTCTCCAAACGGACATTGCTCTAGAAACCTTGAGTTCCATTTAAATGCAACTTCAGACATAATTTGTGCTGCTTTTTAGGGAGAAGTAGCTTTATTCTAGCAACTCTTTCAAATGGGCCATGGTTGTTGAGACTTTTTCTAATTCTCCTGTCATGAACTTCAACATTTAACATTCTAACTAAAGCTGCGAGAGTAGACATGCAACTCTGGCTTATTGGACTTTTCTTGAGAATTGCATAGACTAAAATAGGCCAGAATTTTCTTGGTCATCCTCTGCTGGGAAGATTGCCAGCTGTCTTAAACGTTTTCCACTTGTGAGTAATTTTTCTTTGTATAGAATGATCAACTTTTTGTACCCTTCAGGTTAGATTTAATGAGCTTAGAACCGGGTTAAGACCAGATCGTTTTTCTCATTTTGTAGTGTGTCAAACCATATAAATGAAAGAGGGTATCATTTTATTGTGATTGTATGCTACATATATCAACATGACCAGTACTGTTGTATTTCTAAGAAAGAAAGCAGATAAATTTGTTTTTTTGGGGTTAAAATTCTTCCTGTGGAAGAGAAACAATCAAAATGACTGCCCATCTTCCTTTAAAGGCTTTTTTCCTGTTTCTGATAGAAATGCCTGTCTTTTTATGATCATAGAACATTCCACATAGATAATTGCATAGTTATTAATCACACAGGTACATAGAACTGAAAACTTGATTTTATTGTCAGATTTCTGTTTAGGAACATTTACTATATTCTTGTTTACATAAAGTATTTTCCAGCCAGCTCTACTGAATTAAATCTGTAAGAAATGTGAAAATGTTTTATTTTAATGAAAATGTAATACCACATTTGTACGTTTTGATGCCAGTGTTTGCTCTGTAGAACTTCCATAAAATTCCCCAATAAATGCATATTTTAAGCCAGTGTTGCAGACTTCGTGGGGGGCTGACCTTGGTCACACTTTTTTCAGCAAAGACTCACTGATCAATTATGGGCTTTCCCAGCCTCCTCGCTGCCTGGCATATGGGCTCTTAAGGGCGCAGGATTGGAGGAGAAAGAGTGCTATCATTTCATGTGGAGATCAGGGCCTACAGGCAGTGAATGGATGGATTTAGGGGGTGGGGGGCTGTGAAAAAGGGAAGGGGTCCTCCCTTGTAGCCAAAAGAAAGGAATTTCCCACAGATCAGGGAAGAGCCTTCTTTTTGGGGAATATTCATGATGAGGATGAGGAGGCATCATGAATTCATGTGTGTTTCTTTGACTTATGGGATCATCTTTTTGGTAAACATTGATGTGTACAGAGCGGGGATGCCTTGCCTTCGATGGGTGTTTGCCATGTAGTTTTGCAGAAAGTGTTGCCTCTTCACAGAGCAACATGGGTTTTTGTGTACTCTCTGCTGTATTGCTTTTGTATCCATAGACGAACAGATGGAGAGTGGTGGCGACAAATAAAGAAGCTAAAACAAACAGTCTTTCTTCCTCGCAGCCAGCAACTCTCCCAAAAAGATTTTCTCAAGCTTGTACTCAGATGTGTGCTATTTCAGACATTGTAAACTTTTTTTTAATCTGCCTTTTAAGCAACACTTTTTTTGTCTAGGTTGGCCACTTTCAAGATTTGGGCATGTGTAAACAATGTGTTCACACTCTCTCTGCTTACAGTGGCCCCTAAATTTCACATTAAATGGATGGTTCATGAGTTTTGAAGTAAGGTTCTGCTAATAGGTTATAAGCCGTTATTATTTTAACCATTATAGATAACTCTCCTGCCGTCTTCATTTAGCATAAACTACATTAGTTGGTCCCAGAAGCTGAAGCTAATGGGTAGAACTAGAGGAACCAAGACCAAAACTGACTTCTGCTTTCTTAAAATGGCTCCAATCTCAAAAACATTATGGCACTATTTTGTGAACCTTTAAACCGTCGTCATGTTGCTTTGGGTAGTTATGTTTACAGATTTTGATTATTATTTACATGGAAAAGCGCAGTGGTTCACCATCAACAATCGTCTTGTGTGAACCATGCTGAGAACATGTTACGCATTTCTGGTCTGAGGATGTAACTGAAAATAAGGCCATGCAACCCTTAATAAAATAGCATTCACAATGGCCTGTGCTGCACTGCACAGTTTTTTTAAAATATGTTCTCTCTTGGTAAGAAGAGAATGCCTTTTATAAATTCATCTACTACTATACTAACAGTGATTAAACAAAATGCAACTAATGCAAAAGACTATAGGTTTAGTATAGTGTTATGTTTAGTATCATGGAGATATTAGTATTGCAGTTACTTTACCAGAAGGTTTTCAGACAACAATATTTTATATGCATTTAAGGATAAAAGGAAGATTTACAGTCATAAAGGAAAGTACACCCTCAATCATTGCATGAGGTTTTTTTTTATATTTAACTTCACCATTAGAATGATTTCATTTGAATAGTAATTTCTATTCCACCAGGAGGTGGTAATAACATGAAGATAAGGAACCTAAACATTTTAAAGAACCAGAACAAGATTCTCCGAAAATAATTGTAGCTTGTGTTTTTTTGACACAGTTTGCTCTTTGATTGCCAATTTTAAACTACTTCAGTTTACAATTGAAATTCAACTCAAACAGAGTAAGGACAAAGTAAGACCAATGTGGGAAAAAAGAAAAAAAAGGTCTTCGTTTGTGTTGGGGTTTCCAGCACACAGAAAGCGATATGTGGCCTCTCCTTCACTGTTGACCTCTGGATAACCCTCATAAACCACAGACTTTAAAAATCACAGATCTGGAAGCTTTTATTAAAATTCTCAGCTTTTCGCACAAAATGTTATCATGTGGACAGGAGGTGCAAACACAGCAGTATATTTTTGCAAACTGTCCAGGATAGTATAAGCAGAGCCATAGCCCACTGTAATAGTTTTGCAAAACATGTTGTATCAGTTACTCTGACTGGAAATATTCTGTTTTTTTGTACATGTGCCACACTAGAAGGTCCGTTGTGGGGCACTGCCTCCTTCTGATGTTAGTTTGAAGGTTCATTAAATAGTAATCAAATAAATTGCATGAGGTTTTGAGAATAAAGTTGTTTTAAGATGTAGAAGTCAATTTTGGTCTGTTCCTAATCTGGATTTATACTAAATAAAGATGCCGAGAGAGTTATCCACTTCCGGTAAGATATTAACTGCTTATAACCTTTTAAAGGAAGTGAAATATAAAAATACTGAACTAACCCTTCAGGCCTTTTTCATCAATTCTTTAACTTATACTTTTTTTATTTTCCTACTTTATGAAAGTCTAGTTTGCATGCTGTTTCTACTAACTTTCTTGTAGCCAAATGAGACAACCTTTTTTGATTAATAGCTGGGACATAAGGCCAACCTGATGCTCACATACCACTGGTCTATTTTACAGATGATACAAAAGCAGCCACGTCTGTTAAAAGGTCTGTGACCCACCAGCTGGTCACAAAGCCCCTCTCCTCCCTAATGTCCCCCTGAGCATCGGCTCCTTACCCGGGCCCTCATGGCATCGCTGTCCCCCTTCATTTATCAGCCCTTCTTGGCCTGAATGGGCTCTGTGGTTGGTCAATAAATTCGGTGATTCAGGGGGTGGACAGTTGCAGCCATGTTAACATTTGTTCACAGGCTTGTTGGAGGGATGGGCCCCGCCCAGCCGCTCTTTGTCTCCCGTGGTCCCTCATCAGGTTAGAAGTCAATGGAGGGCCTTGTGCGGAGGTGGCTGGGGCATGGATGGAGCCGCCTCTCACATGGTGTTCACACTGGGGAGGACTGGTTTGGATCACTGTGACACTTGTTAGTGTGGGGCCACACAATATTGCCTGGTTGCCTGTCTTGCTCTCCCGTGAGGGCCTGAGCGATCTTCGGAGCTTAAAACAAACTAATGGCTGAGGCTGCAGACTTGTAGTGGGAGTAAGATGATCTGCACTCACAGTCCTTGCAGTGACCATGCTGAAAAGGAGCACACAAGTCTATCTCACGATCTCACTTTACAGATGAGCCTCACAATAAAATGAGGTCAGGCCTTTATTTGCAGTGATGGTAAAGCCACTTGTTAAAACTTGGCATAGAGTAGCACTTATACACGTTTGTGTCTCCTAAAGATGTCACATTGTTGCTACGTTTTTGCCCCTTTGTAGAGATCAACTGAGCCCATGCATGGGAGCAACCAAAGCCAAAGAAAAGCGACAGAAAGCCATAGATAAGGCAACACACAAACAGTGGAGGGCTTTAGGAGATGGAAAACAGAGGACAGAAAAAGACGCTCTGTGACTGAAGAGGGACTTAGAGACATGACTGAAGTCTGACTGTCATGAGAAGATGAGTTTCCATGGCCACCCAGTAGCCACCCAGGAAGCATTTAAGCAGGGGAGGCTTGGGGGTTCTGGGTTCTGGGCCCAAGCTGGTGAATCACACGCATCAACCAGGGATTATGTGCATAAGTGATGAGCGCTAAGCTGGCAGGTGAAGAAGGGAGGCCCTGGGACAAGGAGCACGGCATCCCTCAGGACAGCACTGTCCCAGTAAGGATGATCTGCCATGTGAAGGGGACTCTGCCAGAGGTCCTCGAGAGCTGAAAGGGCATCCCACAGGCGGCTTTCACACCGTAAGTGGCCATAACGCTGGTCTTGTGAGTCATCTTGAGTGGCAAGAATGGGGCATCTTTACGTTCAGAAATGCCAACACAAACACACTCATGGATATGGACTAAGCTTGCAAAAGGATAAGCCCCACATGGTAAGGCATCTTCAATGCTCTCGCTGAGTGGAGCTTTTGGCCTGCAGCACATATAAAAGAACAGAGGTTAGTTTGGCGATCGTTTCAAGACAAGGAGCTCTTGTTTCTCGCCAGGATCAACAGGTTTGCCGGTTGTTCTGATGCAGGGAATCAACCCTCATAATATCCATGGCCTTACAGGAATGTGTTTGAACTTTGGTGGCACAAAGAAATCACATTCCCGTGGTGGCACGGAAAGAAAATGCACAGTTCACCAACCTACTCCCAACAGATTAACATGTAAATACACTTAGATGCTTTGACAATGCACTGAAATGCATATAATCTACATGCTAACGAGCGCTTTAAAGAGCTGCAACGACTGAATGTGGTTTAAGCAACACTTTCATGTCTGGGTTTTAAAAATTAAACGTGAGGCCTCTCTAGGAATCTTGAAAAGCCTTTTTTTAATTTGTTGAGGGATAGGGCGATGGCAGAATTTCCCTTTCAAAGGGAGTTTAATAGGGTTTCAGTCTCATTGCCTTTGCCTCCAAGCTGAACATATAAATGCTGTTTTTTTCCCCTTTTATGAAGGACCTCACCATGTTAAATGACAGATGGAAGGTTGTGATGGTGAAATACCAGTTACTTCGGTGCCAGTTTTCCTAAGCAGCTTCTCCTGGCATACCAAAGCATCCCTCCTGAAACTGTCTACTGACTCGGAATAAGCTGACTCGAATCTTCTCAGGTTGTTGACAAACATGAGCCTGGATGAGTCTACTAATCTCCTGCTCCTTCATGCACTGTTTATTGCCGTATAAACTGGACTGAATGGATTAAAAAACTAAACCTCTGTTTTCAGCCTTCTCTTATCTCACCAAGGGTTTAATCTAATGCCCTCTACACTTTCTACATCCCTGCCTGAGCTAAACTCGACCATATTTTTGATTCAGCACATCACCATGGCAACCAATTATTTCCCATCCTCGAGCTCCCACCCTCAGCTCCTCTCCTCCATTGACACAGCTACCTCCTCCCTGTCTCTACGATTTTTTTTTTGTCTAAATAAAACAAAGCAGAGCATGAATGTGCTCTGAGGTAGGTAAATGTATTCAGTGACATCAGCCAGGACGAGTCTATTCTGCCGGATTCCTGTTCCACTTGTTTCCAGCCTTGTCTGGGGGCTGGACACTCTGTTGAGCCTATTGTGCCATGTGTATTCCACACAGGCCTGCAATTAATAGAGGCCTTGTCTAAGGCTCCTGGAGCAGAAACTGCTATTGGGGAGGGGGGACAAAAGGCAGGCAGAGACGGGGGCTGGGAGTTGCCAAGGGAGCAACCCCTCCCTCTCGTCTTTATGGGGGAATTATAAGGGAGAAGGAAGGATGAAGAGAGAAAGCGAAGCGCTGGATTGAGATCTTTAAGTGATCCCTTCTGTCTGCGCCCTCCCCTCCTGGCCTGAGGTGTTTTCATACCAGCCTCTGAAAGGGAATCCTTGCTGTATTTGATGATCATTTCACTGCCTGCATGGCGGGGTGCTTGTTGACTGGGTGGGAGGAAGAGTAAGCGAAGGCTGAACTGATAAACCAGGTGGTGAGAGAAGTGAAGCTGTTGGCACCATGCAGCTGGATGCGATGAGACATCTATCAAATTTTATGCATTCTTATTTGACGTTTGGTCTCTGTGGTCACTAAGAGATACTATAATTTTGGTCGTCTAAAAGTTTAAGTCTCATATCATTGTGGAGGAATTCTGGCCCAGTCTTCTTTATGCACCATCGCAGTTTGTGTCAAGCTTCAGTTATTGAACAGGTGGTCTCACATTGGACTTGCTTAGGCTTATCCAGGCGTTTATGGTGGACAAAATAACTGCAAGGTGTCCAAGTCCTCTAGCTTCAAAGCAAGCCTAAATAATCACCCCTCCAGCATCATGCTTCACAGTTGGCAGGAGGTTGGCATGAGTGTCCAAACATGAGTGTCCAGACAACCTCTACTCATCTGTCCAGAGGGTATTCCTCCAGAGGTCCTGTGGAGCAATGCCTTAAATATAATTTTCCCTTGTTCTTCTAATAGAGAAGAGGCTCTAAACAAGCTGTAGTAGTTCAGTCTTTTCTAATTGCCCTTTTTGGAACTTTAACATTAAATCTGCAAACTTAGATCTGTAGACACCGTGACAGACCTCTTGGAGTTTTGCAAATTCTTTGGTTATGGCATTATTTGACCTTGGAGTAAATTTGCGGAGATGCCCGATAGGAAGATTAGTAATTGTCTTAAATGTTTTCCACTTGTGAGTAAAATGTGAGTAAAATGTGTGGAATGATGGACTGCAAATGGCTCGGAAACCTAAGTATAACCCTTCCCAGATTGATGGGAAGAAACAACTGCGCACCTGAGGTAATTGAATAGTCCATGTGCTTGTGTTTTTCTACACTTGAGGTTAGACTAAAGACCAAATCATTTGATTATGCCCTGATATGTAAACCCGAGAATTTTAAGTTTTTACATTCTCGTCTCGTCGTCTTCTGCTTATCCAGGACCGGGTCGCGGGGGCAGCAGACTCAGCAGAGACACCCAGATGTCCCTCTCCCCAGACACCTCCTCCAGCTCCTCCGGGGGAGCCCAAGGCGTTTCCCAGGCCCACCGAGAGACATAGTCCCTCCAGCGTGTCCTGGGCCGTCCCCTGGGGCCTCCTCCCGGGGGGTGGGAAAGGGGGGTTCCCTGGAACACCTCCCAGGAAGGCGTCCAGCAGGCATCCCGGTATAGATGGCCCCGGCCACCTCAACTGGGGCTCCTCTCGATGTGGAGGAGCAGCGGCTCAACTCCGAGCCCCTCCCAGATGGCCGGGGCTCCTCACCCTATCTCTAAGGGAGTGCCCCGGCCACCCTAGGGGAGGAAGCTCATTTCAGGCCGGTTTGTACCCCGGGATCTCGTTCTTTCGGTTTACGTTCATGGCCATAGGTGAGGTTTAGGAAAATTTAACCCCCCGGGTAAAATCGAGAGCTTCGCTTTCGGCTCAAGGCTCTCTCTTCACCACAACGGACCGGCACAGCGCCCCCATTATTGCGGCGGGCCGCACCGATCTGTCTGTCGGTCTCCGGCTCCATCCTTTCCCTCACTCGTGAACAAGGGGACCCCCTGAGAAAACTTAAACTCCTCCACTTGAGGGGCAGGAAACTCCCCTCCAACCTGAAGAGGACAACCACCCTTTTTCCGGTCGAAAAACCATGGGTCCCTCGGACTTGGAGGAGCTGATCCTAATCCCAGCCGCTTCACCCCGGGCGCAAAACCCCCCGCCAGCGCATGCTGTAGGTCTTGGCTAGAGGGGGCCAGCAGGCCCCAGGTCATTTTGCAAAAAAAAGAGGAAAGAAAATCCTCTGGCCCCAAAAACCACCCCCCCTCCGGCCCTTGGCTGGGTCCTAGAAATCCGGTTCCCAAAGGGGCAGCCATGGCCGGAGTCCAACATGCGCTGGGAAAAAAGGTCTGGACTTAGTGCCGGCAATGAAACGAAACTCCTGCCTCCGCTTGTACAGAGACTGGATTTTGGCCCCAAAAAAAAGGGCCCCCCGACTCCATACTCCTGGAGCCCCCCCCCCACGGGGCATCACGAGGGACACAGTCGGGATTTTTTTTTCAAAAAAGGGCCCACAAACACATGGTACGGGGTTTGGGAAACTCCCATGAACCCCCTCGAGTACCCCGTGAGGGGTATAAAAGTGGGTTCCATTGTCCCCGGGCCGGGGGGGACAAAACCCCCAACTTCTCCCCCCTGAAGCCGAGGTTCGACTATCGGCAGGCCTCTCCTCTCCAAATACCCTGGGGGAGGCCTTACCGGGAAGGCTGAGAAGTGTGATCCCCCTGTAGTTTGGAACCACCCTCCGGCCACCCCTTTTCTTATGAAGGGGGCCCACCACCCCAGTCTGCCAGTCCAGAGGCACTGTCCCCGACCGGGCGCACAAAAATTTTGAAGGGGCAAATCAACCCGGGACCCCCCACAAATCCAGAGACTTGAGGTAGTCAGTGCGGATCTCATCCCACCCCCGAACCCTGCCCCCCGCGGAGCTTTTAAAAAACCCCGGGTGACTTCAGCCTGGGTGATGAAAGAGTCCAACCCCGAGTCCCCAGCCTCTGTTTCCACCAGGGAATGCGTGAAGGATTTTGTTAAATACATGTGGTGGTTGAAAGGTGAAAGGTTGAAAACCTTTCACTTTTCAACCCCAATTTCACATTTTTTAAGTAAGGCAATTCTGTCTTTTCAATGTCACTTCAGTGAAAATGTGCTCGGGAGGTAGGACAGTCTATGAATGTACATATTTAAGTTTAATTCTGCAGGTTGAAAACAGGTGACTTAGTACTTCAGCCTTTTTGATTATTGGACAAAGGCCATGTGACATTAGTTTTTTAAATTTAGATGAGTCTATTAATTTTTCCTTGTAACTTCTACAAACCTGTTGAAACTTCTAAGGTTTTGAAAAGTTGAGGACTTCCAACAGGTATGTGTTTTACGGCTCACCTTGCTTACAGAAGACGATTGATCATAAAATTTAGCAAGGTGGGGCTTAGAAGAAATTAGGAGAGGGTTTGTAGCACTTGAGTCAGTAAAAAACATTAATCTTTGTAGTTTTTTGTCAGTGCAGAAAAGTTTTTTTCTAGTAGGCTGATAGAATGATTGCAGTAACAAAGCAAGTAAGCTTTAAATTTTTAAAGATTTTGAAAGTTTGTTTTTGCATTTTGAGTAGACAGATTTATAAAAGCTACAAAAATGCACTCCACATTCTTCCTAATTATACACAGAGGGTCTTTCTGATATAGTCTGGATTTGAGTCACAGCTTATGATTTAGCTTGAAATTAATAAACTCTTCCTGTGTTTTTCATTGCATTTGACCATCTCTAGTTCAAAATCTAAAACATTTACTCTGGTCAGACCTTAATTAAAAATATTCACATTGGAAAGAGATTCTTTAAAAGATAATTTGAGATTTTTTTCTACCTTTATTCTATTTGGTAAAATTCTAAAAACAGAGATTAGATTGAAACAAGATTGAGAAGCACAATATATAGACTGGTCAAACCTGGACATAATCATTCTACAGTGGGTAGAAAAGTTTTAAATCACTTCAGTTTGTGAAATTCTTCCTCTACATATGAACAAAGGGGAACCTCAAAGATTCTCACAATTTTTATTGCAATGCGTATCTAATCAATCTCTCTGTAAATCTCTATTCCATCCACTCAACCATTTACCCACCTACCCATCCGTCTGTCCATCCATCACCTGTCGCTGTCTCTCAGTCTATATTTTGAAACCTTGCATTCCATAACAGAGTTGACATTATAAAGATTAGCAAATAAAAACCTAAATAAATCAACTTTTTCAAGTTAGACCAATTTAAACGTCTGCCTTTTTTTGAATTATCAAATGTTATCACAGAGAGCCCAAATAAAAGTCAGGATTAATTTATTTCCCATCTTGGACTCTACCAGTTCCCTAAGGCCTTTTCATGCTCTGTGGTGCCTCCCATTTCAAGTTCCCACACTGATACAGATCAGGATTGTACGGCGAACCCCATGTCTTTATCACTATCTGCACAATAAAGGGCTGTTTGAGGCAGTCAGCCAGCCTGCAGAAAACAATGCTGATAGGATATAATATATAATAGTGTTTGCCTTTCCAAAATGTTTAAATTAGTCTAAAGCATTTGCTTTAAAAAAGAGGCCTGCACACTACATGTGATCCTGCGAGAGGGACTAATTATTGTTGCAATGAAAGAAATGGGGAAATAAACGATTTAAATTGTTTTCTGTATTGTTTCATTGCAAAACAATAATAATGATAATTATAGTTTTTTTTTGTTAAGTCACCTGATTTGATCCATACCTGACCGATCCTGATTTTTCTTGTCCTAAATTTTGAAAAATAAAAGGGGTTTGGATTTAAATTTTTAAACCATGTAAGTTTTGGGGTATTAAAAGGGGGAAAAATTTTCTTTCTTTGGGGGGTAAATAGTGACCTGGTAATTTTGGGGGTCATTTTCAACCTTTTGGAAGGTTTAAAAAAACTTCAGAAAAAAAAAGGTTTTTTTAACTCAATCAGGGGGGAAGCAGGGGGTCATGGATCAGGGGGGCTGGGGCCGGAAAAGTGGGTTTCTTAAAGGGGGTCCGAATTTGGGGTCCGGGCAACTGAGAAAATTTTAATCTGGGAAGGTGGGGTTGGGGGGGTGGGGAAGGGAAAAATAGAAGACCTACCAATGCTGAAAACAACTGTGATAGGTTTTTAGAAGGGAATACTTTCAAACAAAAAAGGGGGGCATTTAATAAACTACAAAAATTTCCCAAACGGTAGTATGAAAAAACCAACCCTTTAAAAAATTATGGGGAAAAATGGGGTTCGGGTTCATATTTTTCCAAATCCAAAGGAATAAATGAAAGAAAACATTAATGAAGAAGGGCATTTGCTGGATTGTAAAACAAAAATCAATTAGGACTTTTGTCCCCGCTTGATGTAAATGTTTCAGAAAAATTAAGAGCAAGTGCGAAAAAAATATGAAGACAAGAATACTTTTAGACAGATGTGGATCTAACACTGATATCTGATTATATTTAAATGTTTCTGTTATGCATTCTAATATTAGAGAGGAAGTGTTATAGGCCATAGAAAGAACAGGCCTCATGTCTTCGTTATATAAGGCCTTCAGTGTGTGGCCGTTTTTACATCCAGGGCTGCACCACTCAGCGACTCATGAAGAAGTACAATTGTGACCTATAGGGTAAATAAAAAACAAATACATACACTAAACACAAAAGTAGCTTGATTTCTCTAAAACTATAGACAATATGTTAATTTTAACCATGTTTTCTGTGTATATTTTAAAATTTTTTTTGCAGATACAGAAAAATAGTTTAATAACTGTGAATGTTACAATTTGCCCAAAACTGTATTTGCTTTTAATCTATCCTAGTTTGCTGCAGCTCTCTGTCTGAACGTTTTTATATTAAAGCATATTTGGGAAAGCTTTCTGATCCTTAAAGGTAATTTACTGATAGCTTGTTAGATGGGAGGAAATTCCAAACCAAAGGATAAACTCTTATAGGTTTTCATTATAATGAAGATAATGAGCACAGACAATTTCCATTTGACTGCATTATTGGAATGTTCATTGATCAGAAGCTGCTCTAGGTTAAAATTTCCTAGTAAAAGGTAGAATACTTTGCAAAAATTGTTCATACCATTGAACTTCTTCCCATTTTGTCACATTGTTACATCCAAAAACTTTATTTGGATTTTTTCCAAGACGATGCCTCTAAAACCAATTCATTGTATTCAGCTGCTTTCAGAAGTTACCTAATCAGTAACAACATAAATGCAGCTGTTCTGTTTCTGGCCTCAGAGGTTTATTAGAGAACATTACAGAACAAACAGCATCATGGAGACCAAGGAACACTGCAGACAGATCAGAGAGGAAGTTCTGGAAAGGTTTGTGGTAAACAACATCAGCACATTAAAACATAGTGGTGGCGGCTTTATTAGGTAAGGGTTTTTTTTTTTTTTTTTTTTAATCAGCAGGGACATGTAATTCAAGTCATTTCAGTTTATTTATATAGCACAGTTCCAGAAGTATTTTCTTCTCAAATCACTTTACAATTCATATCCAAATATATGTAATCATATCAAACATATCCTATAGAGAGATTCATATCGATAGATTCCAGGCTAGTCAGAGTTGGATGGAGCTGAGTACAAGACAATAGTGGAAGAAAACCTGTTAGCGGATGTAGAAGATTTAAACCAGTAGCAGAGGTTCATCTTCAAAGCTGGCAGAACCATATTCCAAAAGACTTGCAGCAGTGGTACCTTCTGCAGCAGGTGGTGTTACAAACTATTCACTCAGGGGGTTGAATACAAATTCACGAGAAACTTTTCAATTTTTATTTTTAGTATATTGAAAAATCTGTATTATCTTCCTTCGACTTTACTACCATGAGATGGTCTTTGACATAGTTGCCAATAATACAATAAGACAAAATGCAGAATGCGTAACATAAACACGTTTAAACGACGCTGCATGTTATTAATGGCATTGACATATTTATTTCTAATTCGTCAGCGCTAATTTAAAAGGTCCACGTAAATCTATTAGTAATCCGACAGGTAGCCAATGAGAGCGTCCTGCCGCACGAGCCTGCGCCTCCCCGGCACAGCATCCCGCGCGCTCATTGGACGGGCGGAGGGAACCCTGAGATGTTACACGAGCCGCTCGCGTGCAGGCCGTGATTCTATAAATACCGAGCCGAGCGCTAGTAGCAAAAGTGAAACAGTTTGGCTCGGACACGCAGCGGACTGCAAACCTGAGGGCTGCCAGGAGACGGCGGAACTCTTAGCTTTTTGTTGTTCCTCGCTTGTCATTAACTGCTGACCTGAAGATGCCAGCCGGTACTTTCGAAAGATCATCTCCATCTGCCGTGGCAGCTATCCCGACCAGAAGCGACTCCACACCAGGGAAACCTCGCTCTCTGTCAGAGAACAGAAAGGCAGGCTTTCTTTAGCGCTTATTGTAATTACAGATGTAATAACTTTATAGTAACAATACTAACTGCATTTTACTTTCCCATCAAAGTCCTCCAAACCAATTATGGAGAAGCGGCGACGCGCTCGCATCAATGAGAGTCTGGGTCAGCTGAAGACCCTCATTCTGGACGCGCTCAGAAAAGACGTAAGAGTCTGAGCGATTATGATGACTTTTCCAAATGTAATGAGCAACTTTAGCACATAGCTGCACTGCTTTTGTCTGCAGAGCTCCAGGCACTCCAAGCTAGAGAAGGCGGACATCCTTGAGATGACTGTGAAGCACCTGAGGAACCTGCAACGGCTCCAGATGACAGGTAGCTACAATGCAATACAATAAACTCACTCTCCCAGTTTTAGGTTGTTACTAAGAATTCATCTTCGGCATCTCTTGGATGTGCAATTTTCGATTGTTAACGTGTTGCTTAGTAAAGCCGGTAATTACTGAATTAAGAAAATTACACTGATAAAACAGACGGTTAGAATTTAACTAATAAAACGGATTTACCAATTTACATTCATTACATTTGAATAGATTTTTACCAGTGTTTCTTTGTGGAGATTGTACAAGTTTAAAAGCTACAACACATACTACATTAATTAGTTATTTAGCTTAACTAATTTATTTTACTTTTAATTAATTACGATAATTTAACTTAAATTTACAAAACCGTTTTGTTTTAAAACGACTGAAATTGTAGATACAGCAGGCAATATTTCTCAGCTTATATTTTATTAATCTGATGGAAGCTCAAAACATCATAATAAACAACAAGTTTATTTAAAGCATATTTAAAATGTCTGATGTTGTTGGTTTTCAGATAGTTTCAGATAGTTTTTCTGTAGATTTGAGTTTTCTTATCTTTGTGTGTTGGAAACAAATCTGACTAAATAAAATGAAACAAAGGGAAACAAAGTGAAACAAGTGCCTCGTGGTTATGAATCTCAGCCTCCTTTCAACTTTGACTTCATTAATATTAATGCCATCCTTAAATTAGCACAAGTCTTATGGCAGTTCTAAACTTTTACAAAGTTGTAATAATTATTCATAATTCAACCCATATAAACATGTCAGCTTTAATGTTGGACACCACACATGATGTTTGAAAATAATGGTTCACAATTACTTACAAACTGTTGGGCTTGATTAAAATAAAACTAAATTCATAGCTAATTTTCAACAGCCTCCAAAATTATTTTATAGTGTGTTTAATTATTGGCACTATGAATGTATCAGAAAAAAAAACAATGAACAGAACAGAAACAAAACTGAACTGAACTGAATTAAATTGAATTGAATTGAACTTTACTTTACAGTCTTTTCTGTCCAGTGTGGGTGTAATGTGTTTGATATGTGTTTGGTTGTTTGTTTGTTTTTCTCTCTCCGTTTCTCCATTTACTAACACTTTTCTTCTTCTCTAGCTGCTTTAAACACAGACCCATCCATCCTGGGGAAGTACAGAGCTGGATTCAGTGAGTGCGTCGGAGAGGTTTCCCGTTTCCTGTCCACGTGTGAAGGGGTCACTACAGAGGTGAGAACCCGCCTCCTCGGGCACCTTGCAGCCCGTGTGACCCAGATTAATTCCGTGAACCTGCACGGACCTCACCTTGGAGACCTGGGACAGACCAGTGGTACGCAGATCGCAGCTTCTTCGAGCCCACGGGTGCCGCTCAAAGGTGGCTCCGTTTCCCCTGAAGCAGTAAAACTGTATGGGGGCTTCCAGGTTGTAGCATCACCAGATGGACAGTTTGCTTTTTTTTTTCCCAGTGCAGCTCTCGCGCCTCTGAGTGTAAAACACAGCCATCATGTGTCACCTGTGGCACCTGCCGTCACCTCAGACTCTGTGTGGAGGCCGTGGTAGGAACCATAGAGGGGGAAAAAGGACAATGAGACAATTAATAATATTTTTTGTACATAATATACATATTTTAGGGAACATTTCTTAACATATTTGTTTATCAACATTTGTGTTTGTATTCAAGCATAGGAAGAGATGTTTCTCTGCCTCTTCGCTTTTATCGGCATATTCAATTCTGGTCAGTCTTGAAAGGCACTGTATGTTCATAAATAAATAAGATGTGTGGTATAATGTGTGAAAATGTATTATTTAAGACAGTGTGACTAATGAAACTGAGCTACAGTTTGGCCTTATTTCAGACCTGTGGAAAAAAGCCATCTGACATATCACCCTCATGCATTATTTTCCCACACTTGATTTTCTACTTTGAAGTTCTCTGGCTGTATTAAATATTGATTTAAAGAGGTAAAGATCCTGAAACACTGCAAGCACACAGAGAAGAGTGGGATTGGGTCTACAGATGTGTGCACGCTGGTCTGTGCTCCCGCCAGATCTAAAATGTTACAATAGAAAAGGTTTGATTCTAAATCTTGAAATGCAGCTAAATGTCACATCCTTATGAGGTAAAGTTAGCTTTGATCCAATGTTTTGACTGATTTTGTGCTTTTAAGACTCAGGAGGGTGAGTCTAGTTGTTGTCTATCATTGGACAGTTGGACTGTCCGTCCCAACATCTGTCCCAAATATGAAGCTGGGGGCACATTACACAACTTTCACAGTCTGCTCAGATTCAGAAAAAAATAGATGTTCACAATAACAGACCGGTTTTTGTTTCATGATCGAAAGACTGAAGATCACCCTCCTAACAATTGGACCTGCTGAGGGATCACAGCCTACAGGATTTATCAAACCAGCTAAAGCCAACTGGGCGCATCACAATCACTGGGGAGACTGTTTAAAGCAGGGATGTCCACAGTGTGGCTTGCGGGCCATTTGTGGCCTTCGGCCTGATTTTTTTGTGGCCCCAGATCCGCAGTTCAAGAATGTTGCATATCACAGACGGTCCAAAAGTGTATGCTAAATTAAACTAAATTTAAATCCTTTTATGTTAGGTTCAACAAACGTTTTCAAAGAAAGAATGACCCAAATCCTGTTTTTGCTCCCCAAGAACAGACAGGAAAATCCCCCAAAAAATTAAATTAAAAACATAATATTTTTGACAACAATTTCGGCTCATGTGGCATTACGTTTGGAGACCTCTAGTTCAAGGAATTAACAAAAATACCAGTAGGTGGCAATAATAGTGAATATTCTCAGAATTCGGGCAGGCTAAATCTTTCTGCTTCACCCTAAAATGAAAGAGAAAGATAAACAACTTCTAATATAATCTGAAATATTTTATTCAGAAATGTCAGTTTCTTTAATTAAGCCAAATTGAACCACTTTATTGTATAAATTACTGATATCTGTTAATTTAAGAGTATTTTGTCTTTACATTCAAAATTTAAAATATTTGGTTTATTTTAATAAGGCCCTTCATTATTAACTGTATTTTAGTCTTAAATATCAGTGTCTCTGCTTTGTTTGTTCTTGCTTAATTTTTTATATCAATATGTGATTGTTTAATTTTATAGCACCATTCATATATAATGTAATCCAAAGTGCTTTCCAGGACATCACAGAAAAGACAACGAGAAAATAACAAAGCATAAGCATCAAAGCATTGCATAAAAGAAGCACACGTTAAAATACAGATATTAAAGGCATAAAAGAAACATGTCTCCATCAGTTAATTAATCAGATTCTTTGATCAAAAGCTGCTGTAAACAAAAATGTTTTCAGTCCTCATTTAAGGGAACCAATCGTTTTTGCACATTTCAGGTTTTCAGGGAACTTGTTCTAGAGCTGAAGAGCATAGGAACCAAATGCTGCCTCACCTTGTTTAGTTGTGATCCCTGGAACACTGAGTAAGCAGGTCTCTGAAGGTCTGAGGGGTCCACATGGTTCAAACTTCAGAAGCAACATAGAAATGTATTTCAGTCAAAGGCAATTTATAGGCCAACAGCAAAATTGGAAAATCTATTCTTAAAAGGGTGGTGTTTTAAGAACTGGTGTCTTCCATTTTCCTGGTGTTGGTCAGGACTCTGGCACCAATGTTTTGGATGAACTGCGGTTGTCTCATTGATTGTTTTTGCAGACACTGTATAGACATCTTCGTAATAATCTAATCTACTGAAAAAAAGGCATGCACCAGTTCTTCTGTGTCTTGTTTTCCCAGGAAATCCTTGATGCTGGCAATTTTGAAAGATGTGTCAGACTTTTGTGGTTGTAAAAGATTGGATTTGAGTCCAAAACTACACCCAGGTTCCTTGCATGCTCTGTGATCTTCACCCACACTTCACCCACGCCAAGTTAAGCGCTGATTTTGATCTTCACATTTCTCAGACTAAAAACAATGGTTTCTGTTTTATTTGCATTAAGCTGAGAGAAATTCTGTCCCATTCACTCTTTTCCATTATGGACACAGTGACTCAGGGAGTGTAGTGGACCAGGATCAATTGATGAGACTGAGATATAAAGTTGTGTGTCATCAGCATACCTATGGTAAGAGATGTTATAATCTATAGTCTGAGCTAGGGGGATCATCCAGTTACTAAACAAAAGTGGCACGAGAATGGACCCTTGAGGAACCCCACAATTCATTTTCACCCAGATGTATAATTACCAAATGACAGAAAGTAGTCCCTGTCTGCCAAAACAAATTCTGAACCAGTTTAGCAAAGTACCAGGTTTATGTTGCAAGTAAACTGTTGCATGACAAGAAAGGTCAGATCAAAACACTCTTATTTAGAGGTTATTACTTTGGTTCCAAAAGATTACAATGCAGTAGCAAAACATGGTTTTATGACTCCAATAAGATCAACCAGCAGGCGGTTGGTAGATGGGTTATTTTTTTCAGTCAGGGTCACATTTATAAAGTCAGCTGGTTCAAATAGTATCACGGCCAAAAATAATGGCAACAAGGTGTTTTCAGAAAAATTATACAGAAATGAATTATTTGTGATATTTCAGCATTTTTTAATAATCTGCATCATTAGTGAAAATACAAAGAAAAACAAACTGAAATGCAAAGTACATGGGAAAAAAAAGAAGTATGAATGGACAAAATAAGAGTATGAATTAGTGAGGCCGTTCTGCATGTATGATTGTATGCTGCTTGTATGAGGAAACCTATTAAGAATCTGTTTATGAGTTTCATCCTGGATTTCTACAAAAATCCTGATCCAAAGATCCAAATATCTGTTTTACCTTAACAAATATTAAAACTCAACACATAACTAGTGCTTACAAGTTGGGTTAGTTAAGTCGACAGACACCTGACAGCAAAGAGAACGCAAAGACAAAATGAGAGCACCCCCACTTATCAGAACATCCTTTGAGAAGACCCTCCAAAACACAAAAACAAAGACGGGCCCCCTCAGTGGCTCCGTGGCTCCTCTCATTGTGACCCTCTCCATCTTCATAAAGGGCCTTCCACTTGTTTATCCAGGAAAAGGTTTAATAGCAGGGAGGGGGGCATGCTGTCACTTTCACCGCGCTACAGAGGACTTATTGTTGCTTGCTCCCTGAGGTCCTGGTCCTAAAGGCTTTCTTGAGAACTAACCATGCCATGTTGAGCTCTGCACACAAGTAGACCTGTTAAAATGCTCAAGGGTTATTTAACCATGTCACTGAGAAGTTAAGCGGCTATGGAAAATGCATATTCAACTAAGGACTGACATTTTTGAGGACGTGCACATTGTTTATTTGCCTCAGATCCTGCAACCTGTGTTTTGCTCGATCACCTTTTATTTGTGTCACCGCCCCTTCCTAATTGAACCTTTTTGGGATGTAATATTTTCCCAGCCGTGAAGAGCAGCATGGTAAACATGAAGCTGGGAAAGGCCAACCCCTTCCCTCTGCTCCATGATTGATGGCCTCCTTTTACAATCCCAGAGTCCACAGGGACAGTGTCCCTCTGACAAACACCGGAAACCTCTGCTGCCTCCACCTTTGTGGGTGAATCTCCTCAGCATTATTCTTAGAGCTGGTATTTTATTGGGGTTGAAGTATCCAGAGGTTAACATTGCACCTAATGCGTATACATTATGCACTCAGTATCAATGGTAAATGAATAATACTCTTTTTTACTTGACTTCTATTCATTTGTCCTAATTTAGCTGGTTGTGATCAACAATATTTCTTTCTATTCTTTTTGAGCAACTTAGCAGTGGAGGAGACACTTCCGACTGTGAATTTTAAATCCCACTGACAGGTTAATAGTGCAATAAGAAAACAATAGTGTGGCTGTTAAAATGTGTTGCTCTGTTTCCGCTTTACATATTATTATATTTCCATAGGCTATGTTGTGTTTATTGTTGAAACAGAGTAAGGGTCTTCTGGGTAATATATAGAAAAACTTTGGTACAATTTTTATTGCAAAGGATGGAAATTCAGAAACTTAGATCTTCCAGTTACACCCTAAACGTTGTCTTGGTTTACTAGTCTGATATGAGCAAAATAAATAAAGAAATAAATAAATATATAAAAACGATTAGCTCTTTCTGGCTTTATTGCAATGTTATTGGATTTGGCAGACATTTCATATAGATCTTCAGTTTTGACCATAAATAACTCCCTCAGTTCCCTCTGAGATGTTAGATAATAACTTCTGGACCAAGTCCTGACAGCTGATGATCCATTCTTGGCTCAATGGTCCTAATACTTGATCATAATTTTTTGGCATCTGTTTCACCGGCTGCTTTTTGAAAACTGACCATGGATTCTCAGTTGGGTTAAGAGCTTGTAGATTTTTCTGGCCAAATTTTCAGTTTTGGTGCAAAGTGTCTAATTTCTGATCTTTGAACATGTTATCACTTTTTTGCTTGTGACTATCTGCTACATAATGTTGGAAAATACCCACATCTGGAGGAAAATATTTTTGGAGGACATTCTTTGGAGGACACACACACACACACACACACACACACACACACACACACACACACACACTCTTGTTTTGCTATATGTAGTGAGGACCATGTGTTGACTCCCATTGACTTCCATTCATTTTCAGTCATTTTCAACCCTTTCTATGCCCTAACCCTGACAATAACCCTAAACCTAACCATTACCAGTGCATGCCTAACCCTAACCTTAACCTAAACTCAATTCACACCTTAGTCCTAAACCTAACCGTTAGCAAAATAGGTCGTGAGGACCAGCAAAATGTCCTCACTTTGGTACAAATGGTCCTCAATTTGATGGTGAAAGCGGGAAAATGGTTCTCACTGTGATGCCAAGACAGGAAACACCACCAACCACACACAACACACACACACACACACACACACACACACACACACACCATTCTTCTTCTAAACAAAGTTTTACCAAGATATAGAAAACACTACAAATTATGCTTGTAGCTCAAAGTCTGCTTTGAATCCTCATCGGCTGGCCCACCTCCCAATCACAGCAGCCGGTGTCCATTATGCATATAACTACATTATAGGAAATTACATGTTTTCTCAAGAGCACTTACTATGATTATATGATAGCTTTATGCTGACTTGCTTAAAAGCGTACATATGTCAATATGTGTATGCTATAATAATATGTGAATAGTTATTTTCATTATTAACAGCACTGTTTTTAAATTTATATGTTAGGTTTATGAGTACTGTTTGCACTTAATATGTAACAGATTTCATAATTAGTAAACATTCTTTATTTTTCACTAGTTAATTTTACAGAACCTGAAATGGAAGTGTAACGTGGGCTAAATTGATAATTATTCAATAAAATTACTGGAAAGACAGCTGAAAGCTAACCTTTAACCACATGCCTGCAGCTTTCCACTAAGAAAAGCCAGCATTCAGCTTACATTCATCAGAGAAATGAAGTTTGCACTGATCTTTTGTTGTCCATCCTGCAGAATTCCTTTCTGTTCTTAATGTTTTTCTTGGACAGAAGTGTCTTCTTTGTTGTCCTTCTTGTCAAAAGTCTTCACCTCACTATGTGTGCAGATGCACTTACACCCATCTGCTGCCATTATTGAACAAACTCTGCATTGGTGGTTGGAAAGTTTTGTAATGCAGTCCTCATGCAGAGACAGCCCTGGTGCTTCCAGCCTTCTTTACTGCAGCTGAACCTCTCACCATGAAGATTTTGATGATCCAGAAAGCTCCTCTTCTGTATGTTAGGCCGTTCTGATGCAAACTGATGATGGCTGCATGTTTTTCTCTGGGGATTATCATTGTTAACACAAGAAGACAATGATTCAAGCATGGCTCTTTATCTTGGATGACAATCAGTCTGCTAAATAAACTGAGAGATGGTTTAACTGGACTCTTCTACAGCTTCAGCTGTGCTTATATGACCATACTGTTATGAGGTGAGCTGATCATTTTTGCCAGCCAAAAGTTTAATAGATACTTTTTAATGTAGTAAAGCTGTTTGAGATAAATGATTTATCTAATCACTCTGCCACCCTACAAGGGTTTAGCATAGGACTGCAGGTAGAGAAGGTTTTTCCAATTGGAAAGACATCAGATCATTTGGTGATTTTACACCCTTATCAGTTTCTGTCTCATTCGTGGTAGGTTCTGAAAGGTTGAAAGATTTTTTACTGTATGCTAAATGGTCCCTTTGGGCCTGTCCTCATTCTTTGTGTGGATTCAGTTCAATAACTATGGGGCTTCTGGATGCTATTAGTCATGCTGAATTTTATTTAGGGGTATCAGAATAAAACGGACTGAATAGCGGCATGCGGCTCAGGTGGTTGCTGAGGCAAGTGGGGAGGGTGTGCTGCTGACCCCTTGTGGGTCGGTGGGCAGAGTACTTCAAAGACCTCCTTAATCCCACTGGCACGTCTTCCACTGAGAAAGCGGAGGCTGGAGACCTTGTGGCGGGCTCTCACATCTCTGGTGCTGAGGTCACCGAGGTGATTAAAAAGCTCCTTGGTGGTAATGCCCCGGGGGTGGATGAGATTCACCCGGAGTTCTTAAAGGCTCTGGATATTGTAGGGTTGTGTTGGTTAACACGACCCTGCAGCGTCGCGTGGACATCTGGGGGAGTTCCATTGGATTGGCAGACCGGGGTGGTGGTCCCCCTATTCAAAAAGGGGGACCGTAGAGTGTGTTCCAACTATAGGGGAGTCACACTCTTAAGCCTCCCTGGTAAGGTCTATTTGGTCTATTTGATTCTGGAGAAGAGGGTCCATCGGCTAGTCAAACCTCGGATTCAGGAAGAGCAGTGGGGTATTTGTCCTGGCTGTGGAACACTGGACCGGCTCAACACCCTCAGCAATGTACAGGAGGGTGCATGGGAGTTTGCTCAACCAGTCTACATGTGCTTTGTGGACTTGGAGAAGGCGTCCCTCGGGGAATCCTGTGGGGGGTACTCCGGGAGTATGGGGTACCATGCCCTTTGGCACGGGCTGTTAGGTCCCTTTATGACCGGTTTCAGAGCTTGGTCAGCATTGCCGGCAGTAAGTCGGACTCGTTTCCAGTGAGGGTTGGACTCCGCCAAGGTTGCCCTTTGTCACCGATTCTGTTCATAACTTTTATGGACAGAATTTCTAGGCGTAGCCAAGGTGTTGAGGGGATCTGTTTTGGTGGCCGCAGGATTGCGTCTCTGCTTTTTGCTGATGATGTGGTCCTATTGGCTTAATCAGCTCGTGATCTACAGCTCTCACTGGAGCAGTTTGCAGCCGAGTGTGAAGCGGCCGGGATGAGAATCAGTGCCTCCAGGTTCGAGGCCATAGTCTTGAGCCGGAAAAGGGTAGAGTGCCTTCTCCGGGTCGGGGGGGGGACGTCCTGCCTCAAGTGGAGGAGTTCAAGTATCTGGGGGTCTTGTTCACAAATGAGGGAAAAATGGAGCTGGAGATCGATAGACGGATTGGTGCGGCGTCAGCAGTGATGCGGGCGCTGTACCGGTCTGTCGTGGTGAAGAGAGAGCTGAGTCAAAAACCGAAGCTCTCGATTTACCAATCGATCTACATTCCTACCCTCATCTATGGTCATGAGCTTTGGCTCATGACCAAAAGAATGAGATCACGGGCACAAGCGGCCGAAATGAGTTTCCTCCTCAGGGTGTCTGGGCTCTCCCTTAGAGATAGGTTGAGAAGCTCGGCCATCCCGGAGGGACTTAGAGTAGAGCTGCTGCTTCTCCACGTCGGGAGGAGCTGGTTAAGGTGGCTCGGGCATCTAGTTAGGATGCCTCCTGGATGCCTCCCTGGTGAGGTGTTCCGGGCACGTCCCACTGGGAGGAGGCCCAGAGGAAAACCAAAGACATGCTGGAGGGACTATGTTTCTCAGCTGGCCTGGGAACGCCTTGGGATTTCCCCAGGTGAGCTGGCCCAAGTGGCTGGGGAGAGGGAAGTCTGGGTCTCTCTGCTTAGCCTGCTGCCCCCGCAACCCAACCCCGGATAAGAGGAAGACAATGGATGGACGAATAGATGGTTGAATGGATAAAAATACACCCAACAGTTTTTGAATCTTTAAAACTGTTTTAATATCCCAGGGAAACTGGAAAGACCTGATGGTCGCACACTTGATACACAACACATATCGATTGATAGATTGATAGCGCTAAATTCTGAAAAGAAAACCTCTGCAAGAGGCTTAGAAGGTTTGACAGTGGGGCAGAGGTTCAGTTTTAAACATATTCATGTGTTAGAATGGCCCTTTCAAAGTCCAGATCTAAATCCATATGGCTATCTGGAGCAATACTTGAAAATGCATCTTCACAGACAGTCTTCATCCACTTCTATTGAGCTACTGAACCATTCTGCCAATTTGACAGATTTCAGATTAACCCAAAATACCTGAGCTGTAATTGCAGCAAACAGTGGTTCTACAAACTGACTCAGTGGAACTTTTTTTGTTTTTTAATTTTTGTTTTTTATTTGTAATACAATTTAAAACCTTGGATCATCTTTTTTCTTTCAATAGTCAAGGGGTATAAAAGCTTTTGCAAAGTACTGGAAACAAAGATGCAAAACCAATATGCTGGAATAACGTAGGATTTTTTTTTTTTATCAGCATTTTGATTTTTGATACTTTTAGGCTGTTTTTTCATGGCTATTCAGTGTGTAACAATAGCCTCTTCAGAAAGTACTTATGTTGTTGAAAATTGAAGTGTGGGAGGTTTCAGATGTTTGGAGGAAAATAAACCGATGAGTGTTGCACTGGCTCTTCCCTACAACAACTAAATATAAACAATGCAGGCTGCATGCATGCATAATAAAACCTCTCCATCTGGGAGGCTCAAAACAAAACAAGACTTGTATTTGGAGAAAATGCTCCAGAAGGCCATAGTTCTTGGTTTAAATGCTATAGTTCCTCAATAATTGTAATGTGATGATAAGGAGCTTATAGCCTCTTATTGTGTTCCAATAGAAATGGAAAAGACAAAGGCCAGTGAACTAGCATGCTAAAAGATTACCATTTTGGTGACATCTCTACGTCCACTAAACACCCACATCAGGTCAGCTGTTCTTAATTTGGTCACCAACACCAGTTTAGCTTAGATTCTGGGGTAAATCGTGACCCCTGTTTGTAAGCAAGGTTCACAGTCTGATGGGGCAAAATGGCCTATTTGTATTCTTGAGATGTTTAGCTCATCGTATCATGGGGTAATGCGCGTCGTCCTCTCATAGGGTAAGATAGTGGAGCTAATAGACACCTACCTACCTAACAGCAACTGGCCTTAATAATCATTTCATATCTGAATGTGCTTATTTCAATGACACTGAGAGTAAAAATACTTCTGATGTTAATACAAACAGCATGTTAAGATTTTTGTCAAATACAGTGAAGGTCGGTTATACTAACATCTAGTAAAGCTGTCCAAAACCCCTAAAATAATTTCACATTTTACTGCAGTATCATAAAGTCACACTGAAATCTTTAGAAACATTTTAGGATTAAGGTTTTAAGATTAAAGACAAAACTCAAATGTTGAGAAAAACGTGGAAAAGGTATATGAACAATGATGCTGAAATGACCCTGGTGGAGTCACCTGCGACAGCCATGTCTTGTGTAAATAAGGCTGAAACTTTCTATTTAAATATGATTATATAGCAAAGTAAGTTTGTTTCTTTTTTAGCATATGACCAACCTTTAAACGCACACTTGATACGCAACACATATCAAACCTGTTCGGGACGAACAGTTCTAAATTCCTACTTGCCTTTAAAATACTATCAAAGCCTTACACTCAGTATTTTGACTTCAATCAAGACTTTTAACTTTTTTCTCAACATTTTGACCTTATTCTTGAAATCTAAATTTAACTTTATTCTTGATCATTAAACTTTAATGTAATACTGTAATGGAAAAGAAAAAAAAATCCAACAAAAATTATGCTTCCATGAAAAAATCGACATTTGTTTTATATTGTTTTTTAACATATCTTTAGCAGGGGTGCCAAATAAGGGGCCGGTGCTCTACAGTACACATAGGCTGTACCCAGGCACTGAGCCTTAGCTGACCTTTACTCTTTGTCCTGAGGAGCCTGCCCTGCCCTCTCCACCTCTATGTTCCTTGGTCAGTCTGAACACTGTGGGAACCCCCACACTGTTGCTTTGTATTGTTTTGGACATTGTTTGTCTCAACAGATAAAGTCTCCTCCCCTCTGTTTCTCTCCTTTTCAGCCTGAGCCCTCTATGTTTTCAGCGTGGTGTCCTGTGCTAAAAAACCCCAATGCACAGGATAAAGAGATGAGATTTGACCAAAGAAGTTCACAGCAGTTTGCCATCCTCCTTCACAGGGAGGCACCCATGCATTACCTCTGTATGTTCACTGAGCACTGGGAGACACTGGTTAGTCCTGACAGGTGATCGTGGATTAAGGATGACTCCATTAGTCTCTCAAATTCTGCTCTTGTTCCCAGTTATTCCAGTGCACTGTGTGTTGCAAAAGCATTCATACTTCTTGAACTGTTACATATTTGCCACTTTACAACCAAAAACTGCAATGCATTTTAGTGCAATTACTTGGGATTTATTAGAACAGAATAATAAAAATCAGAACATATTTGCAGAGAAGAAGAGAAATAATTCAAGGTTTTCTAAAGATTCTAAAAATGTAATCTGAAAAGGTAAACCTGAGCACCAGTGTCATCTTTCGCAGCCTGTAACAGGATTCCTTTTCAGTATATAAGCTTCAATCATAATCCCTTCAACTCAACATCCAACATCCCTTTTCTTGCTGAAGAAACACATCCCTACAGCATAATGCTGCCACCATCATGTTTTATAATTCAATTTTGCTATATTTGACTGAAGCTCTTTCTGTTTACTGTGTCCCCAACATGGCTTTTGGGAAACTGTAATAGATTTCTTTTAGCTTTCCTCTAAAAACGTCCCTACTTGCCAATCTTCCATAAAGGCTATGTCTGTGAAGTGCACAACTAATAGTTGTCCTGTTGTCAAACTGTCCCACCTAAGCTGTGGATCTGTGTAGTTCCCCCAGATTTACCATGGGTCTCTTCAGTTGAAACTCTGAAGGCCATTTTTATATAGTTAGGTTTGGTTTAGCAAAAAAGAAAACGAAACAACAGAAAAACCGGTTGGAATCCCAACCAGGGATTTCTACATGGAGTTTGCATGTTCTTCCTGCATGCATTGGTTCTCTCCAGATACTCCGATCCCCTCCCACAAATAAAAAAAAAGAATGCTAGGTAACTGGTCTATCTAAATTGCCAATGAGTATGTGTGTGTGTGTGCATGTATGTTTGTCTCTGTGTTGACCTGTAATGTACTGGCGACCTGTCAGGAATGTAACGCCTGTTTTGTTTAAGAACTACTAGAGACAGGTACCAGCCAACCAGTGATCTTGCATGGATCACCAGGTACAGACAATGGGTGGAGCATTGTTTTCCAATTTTACAAAAGCATAGTCATACAGTGAGAGAGGGGGGCTTTGTTTACCTATTTATACTCACATAACGACTATCATAAACAAATATTTAAAGCCCCATTCACTGTTTCACTTCTGTTTAAATTCTCACCCTTCGAAAACCACAGTTTTCGATAAGTTATCGCAAACCATAGTTTTTGATAATTGAGAATAAGTTTCAGTTTAGGGCATCCAATCAGAGCTTTGGAAATCTGACAGCTTTTTGTTCTGTTAAATGTGAGGCCATTCACATCAAAATGAATTGCCAATTGACCCTCTGCCATTTGACCCTTGTTAACCACCAGTAAGTGCTGTATTCAAGGTGTAGCCATCTGTGTGCCTTGCTGTGCAAAGGGGAACCTCCTCCTGCAGTCTTTTGTCATCCCTCCCAGTCTTCAGGACCAGAGGGGTGACCACAGGAAGACTGGTCAGTCTCTAACATTGCAGTGGCTGGATGGTTTTACTTTTGCCAACAAGTATGAATCAAAAACCAAAAACATGCGGTGAGCAACACTAAGTATTGTCAGTTACTTTTTCCTCAGAGAATAATGTAATTTTTACAGTAGGTTGCTGTTTCTAGTGCAGTTTTCCTAAAACATGCAGTAAACCAAACTGTACACATTTAAACGCTTGTCAGTTCATCACTAATGAACACAATTCCCATGCACAGTCACCCTTGAAGGCCATCTGGGGACCATAATCAGCCTAATGTTCATGTTTTATGACTAGGGGAGAAAACCAGAGTTCCTATATTTCACAGAAGAAAATCCAAGCATGCGCTGGGAGAACATGCCATGTGCACACAGAAAGATTCCTGCTAAGATCTTCCAGCTGGGAGACAACAACTTTAATCAATGGAGCATCGTGTAGCTCTAAATAAAATCCCATTCACCTTTTAAGCAACAATGACAGTAATCCTTTAGCTTGCAGCATCTTGCAAAAGAACATTCACGCCTCTTAGAACTTGTTCACATGTTGTCACTTTCATGTTTCGTGAGGTAGGGGCAAGACCAAATTGCAGACAGGAATGCAGAAGTAGCATGGTGAGTAGAACAGGGTTTCTTAATGGTAAAATTACAAATACTTTACATGCAGGCACAAGGAGAACTGAACGTAGAATGTGGACAGAAGACTGGTTGAACAGCAAGGAAAACACAGGCATATTTGACATGATTTGTGGGTGTTTTTGGGTTCTTATTATTATTATTATTCTTAATAGGTTTTAAATAATGCTTCTTTTTATTATTTTCCTGGTCATGCTTTAGTTTTGTCTTCCAGTTCATGTTTTGTCAAGTTAAGTTTTTCTAGTTATGTATTCAAGAGTCTCTTTTCTGCTCTAGCCACGTCTTGTTCTCTCCTGTCTTCAATCATCTTCTTTCGGTTAACCTGCACCTAGCATTCAGTCTCCTCGTTTCACCTGGTTCTTGCTCCATATATACACATCTGTTCTGTTCATTCCTCGCGGAAACATTACGGATCATTCATTCACTCTGTTCATGCCTTTTGCTCATGCCAAGCCTGTCTTGCCAACCTGCCAATGTCTGTTTTTGCCATCACTCTCTGAAGTAAGTTGCTTGTTCATTTAATCATTTCACCTACTGTCATTCTGCCTGTCCATCTGAATTCCGAGGTCTTCCGCTACAAAAGCCCTGACAATATTAGCGGAAGGACCAAGTAATGAACAATGACAACAGGCAGCTTGAATATAGAGAAGAAATGAGAAGAAGGCATGGCAAGCAGGTGAGAGTAGTCAGTTTAGAACGAGTACCAGCTGAGACCAATGAAGGGAGAGGGAGCTGAGGGAGGAGAGAAAATCATCGAGCAGGCAGAGGGGAACACAGGCAGGAAAATTAACACATAGTAATACAAAATGAATACAAAAAGACTTAAAACAGCAGGAACTAGAGAAAATAAACAGGGAAGAAACAGCGATATAAAGAAGCAAAAACTCAAACCCCTTAGAACTGAGGATCATGACATTCATATTACCACCACAAATGTTAATGCACTGTGATTTCATGTGATAAATCAACATAATGTAGCAATCAATTGTGAAGTTAAAGAGAAATGATTTGTCAAGAGTTTTTATTAAGCAAAAGTGTAGTGCATTTATGTTCAGCTCACATGAGTCAAAGCTATCAAGGACCTGGTCTCCAGTCAGGTGCAGCTTCCTACAGGTTTTGTACCAGGATTGACCTTTGTTGCATTTAGCTCCATCCATCTTCCTATTAACTCTGACCAGCTTTCTTGTTCTTGCTAAAATAAAGCCTCCTCACTGCATGATGCTACCTCCACCATGTTTCATCATCACGGTGGTTTGTTCAGAGTGATGCACAGAGTGAATTTTCTTTCACACATAACATTTTGCATGTACTGCATGCCAGAGAACTGTAGTTTAGGTTTCATCTGACCTGATCACCCTCATCGACGTGTCTGTTGCATCCATTAGGTGCCCTATTTTAAACTTTTAACAGGTTGTTATAGTTTTCTTGTCATAGTAACTGTTTCCTTGCCACCCTTCCATAAAGGCCAGTGTGGAATACTCTAGTAATAGTTTTCCTTTTATTAGATCCCCCTACCTGAGATGTGGATCCCTGTAGCTCCTCCACAGTTACCATGGGCATCTTGGCTTGTTCTCTGGTTAATAGTCCTTTTACCTGGCTTGTCAGTTTTGGTAGATGTCCATATCTTGGTAGGTTTGCAATTCTGCCATACACTTTCAAATAATGGATTGAACAATGAGATGTTGTAAACTTGTATTGTTTTATAACCTAACTGTGTTTTCATCTTCCCACAACTGAGTTTGAAATGTCTGCAGTGTTCCTTGGTCTTTATGATGCTGTTTGTTCACTTATGTTCCTTAAACAAGCCTATGAGGCCAGAATCAAAATAGCTAGATTTATACTGAGATTAAATTACACACAGATAGACTCTGTTGACTAATTGGGTGATGTCTAAAAGCAGTTGGTTGCACTGGATTTTATTTAGGTGTATCAGATTAAAGGCAGCTTAATGCATATGCACATCCGAGTTTATCGACTTTTATTTTTGAAAAATGTTGTAAGCCTTATAAAATCTTCCTTTAACTTCACAATTATTCAATGCTTTGTGTTGGTATATGACATAAAATCACTGTAAAATGGATTGATTGTGGTTAAAATATAATGAATCACTGCATCATTACATATTGACAACCTATTCTGCTGCATGTTGCCTGCACATTTACTTTTCAGTTTACAGTTATATCTTTTACATGATATTCTAATTAAAACCACATTTTAAATGCAGGATTTGATTCTGCAAATGAAAAACGTTATGCTTTTTGTTGTCTCGTTTTTTTTTTACAAAGTATGAACTTTATTTATATGAAGTAGATATTGATCTTATTAACATCTTTTTTGGGAATGCTGCTTGCAAAATTATGTGGAGCTTCTGTCTGTTATGTTTGATTAATCCGTGGAGAGCAAGGCAATCCCATCTTGTTCAGTTTGCAGTGAAAAGAAAACGTGTTCTCGTCATTTATAACACATTTTAACATTACTCGTTCTTTTTAATTATTAACAGATTCTAAATAAAAATAACAAGCTGAACTTTGCACTTTAAAAAGCAACGTTTCCGCCAGCTTCTCGAGCAGCTTTTCAGCATACTTGTTATCAGATGGTCAGTAAGAGATTTGTTTACAGTGCTGACAAACAGTCAAGAAACATCATTGACCCTTGGTATGAAGAAAGAATTCGCACACTGAACAAAGTCTTTTAAACTAATCAATAATTTTCTCTGGCAGTGTCTCATTGCTACATTGAGAATTTTCAGACACAGTTTTCAAAATGTGCTCCTTAATTTCACCGTTTTCCTCTTGAAGCTGCACTTTAACCATAGTTGGAGAGCATTTTTCCACTTTGCACCTGATGATCATGGTGCTGTTAGATACTTGCAGGCTGCAGGAGTTCAGATCAGGCATCATGTCATCAGACAGGGGACAGACCAACTGATTCCTGTGGATGGAAACCACAGTTCGTTTCCTCAAAAAGTCCGGGCTCTCACAGACCATCATCTCCAACATCTCCACATTCTGACCGTTCTGCAGCAGCCAGTCATGAAGGTACCACAGCTGACAGTCACATCTCCAGGGGTTTCCATGAAGCCTGACTGTGTGCTGGAAGATAAAATGGTCCAAAAGTCCAGGTGGGAGAATCTCCAGCTGGTTGTCTGACAGGTAGAGCCTCTCAATAAGAACCTGGTCATCAAACAGTTTGGCATCCACCATTGTCAGGCTATTATTGTGGAGGTTGATCGCCCTGATGCTCAACATATCTTTAAAGATCCCTTCAGGCAGAGAGGTGAGCTGATTGTCAGACAGGTCCAGGTTCTCCAGGGCTGTTAGATTTCTAAACAGGTTTTCTGTGAGGCTGGAAAGCTGGTTAGCTGATAATATGAGGTCTGTCATTGAGCTCAGACTCCTCAGAGAGGACAACTCAGTCAGTCTATTACCTTTCAGATTTAGCTCCCTCAGATTTGTTGGCTCAGATCCAAACACTTTATCACTGAAGGACGTCAGGAGGTTCCCACGGAGGTTTAGCATGCTTAGATTTGTCAGAACAGAAAAGATGCCCTCATCAAGGTGTTCTATCCTGTTCCACTCTAAGTTAAGCTCGGTGAGCTGTGAAATATTGTGGAACGTGTCAAACATAAGGTTATGAATGAGATTATTGTTCAATTTCAGAATTTCCAGACTAGCCAGACCAGAGAAGGTAACTCTTGTGACTTCCTGAAGTTTATTATAAGAGATATCCAGGACGCGTAGAGAGCTGAGGTTCTGAAAAAGAAATGGAGGCAGATCTGATAAGTTGTTGCTCTTCATTTGCAGAACTTCCAGTTGTTTCAGGGAGTCAAACATCCCAAGAGGTACCGTTTTCAAACTGTTATAGTTGAGCAGCAGCTTAGTTAATTTCTCCTGCCTTGAAAAGGTTCCCAGAAAGAAATTATCCAGCAGGGGATTTCCGCTGAGCTCCAGTTCCTGCAGCTCAGTCAGATGCTCAAATGCGTCTAAATGGATACTTCTCAAAGCGTTGTTTAAGAAAACAAGCTTGGTGAGCTGTGGGCTCTCCATTATCGAGTGGGAGAAAAGGTACGCCACAGAGGATGTCATTATAATAACCTCCCTGACCTGTCTGGACATGTTCCTGGGTAAAGTTGACATCCTCTCATCGGCACACAGCACTTGAAGCGGAGTGAAGCACTGGCATTTGTACGGACAAACGGTCTGCCAGTCGCTGTGTCCTATATCGCAGAGAAGCAGCACCAAAAGAACAGTCCGACCCAAATATTTGTCCATGTTTACTGCAACAAATGTGAAGGAAGAGTGTAAAACAACAAATTCAAAGAGATATGATGAAGGTAGATAAATTAAACCGCCATGATTTCTATTTATCAGCTGTTCAGTCACAAAATGAACACAAGTTTTCCAATAAAATAAGAAAGGACTTCAACATACCCGCGTGTTACAGTGATCCCATAGCACTGAGATAAATGTGCGGGTGGATCTCCAAACAAAACCAGCTGACACAGACTGCAAACAACAAGCCTGACCTCGGAAAGATACAAACCTTTGGACAACAGCCAAATGCTGCCTCCATTTCATCACATAAGGTTCCTGCTGGGATAAGTGACTGTTAGTTTCAGCAAAAAGTGAACAAAGGTTTACTGAAATAAAGCAAACTGATCCAGGTGAAAAGGGCTTTCTAACAATGTCAAATTATTGTTCCAGTTTACCTCATAATAAATCAAGAAATCTATTTATATCAACAATTCAGTTAAAAAATGGAAACTGATGATGGTTTCATTACTTACAGAGTTATATTTAACAATTATTTCTGTTGATTTTAATGATTGTTGTTTAAAGCTAATGAAAGCCCAAAATTAAATTTCTCAGAAAAATCGAATATCTAATATGACTAATCAAAAACACAATTTTAATTCAGTAATATGGCTCCACTAAAAAGTATGTCCATGTACAGTATCATGCACTTAGTACTTGGCCGGGGCTTCTTCTGTTGGCTCTTGTGTCTCTCACCTTTCCTATATCAACAGTCCATAGTTTTACTATAGGGTTTAGGTCAGGTCAGTTTTCTGGCTAACCAAGTGTGGTGATATCATGATTAAGAAAGCAGGTTTTGGTACTTTTGGTAGTGTGGGTGGACACTAAGACTGGAAGATTAAATTAGCATCTCCATAAAGCTTCTCAGCAGAAGATTAAACACAGTGGACCAACAGTAGTTCATATATTAAAAAGAAGAGGCCTGAGAATGGAGCCTTGAGGAACCTCATATGTGATCTTTGTTTGTTCAGACTTACACTTATCAAATCAGACCTGATAACATCTGAACCAGTTTAGGACAATACCATACAACACTGCTTACTTTCCAATCTAGCTTTCAGTCTTTACTGTGACAGTATAGCCCGTAACATAACATTGGTTTGGTAAAATATTTTTTTTTGACTTATATAATATTCAAATTTTCAGAGAAACTGAGTTTTGGGTTTTCATAAGCTGTAATCCATCATAATTAAAATGACCAGAAAAAAAAACTTGATTATGTGTATTTATGTGTATTAAATACACTTAAAATATGAGTTTCACTTCTGAATTTTGATGACATTCTAATGTATTGACACGCATCTGTACTTTACATAATCTTTGAAGAGAAATTAATGTAATTTCCAGCAATTTAGGGGTTTAAGAGCAATTCTCTTTCTTGCAGTAGAAGCTCAGGTCCACATAGTGTCACCCTTTTTCCTCTTCTCTAAATGAAAGGCAGTGCAATTCAGGGATCCTCCCTTTTCCTTTAGGTTCTTCCCAAGGGATGCACAGCTGCACACCTTTTTTGTTAAGGAGAAGATCCAGAGGAGAGGAACACCAAGCTGGGTTTTGATTTTTAAAAAACTTTTTATCTCTCTACTTTACAGCATTTGTTTTGTCCATTTAAAGCTAAAACAATGGCAAATGCTGGTGTACAGCTTCTTGGCTTCACGCTGGCCTTCTTTGGCTTCATTGGAACAATAGCATCCACGGTTATGGTGGAGTGGAAAGCTTCATCGTACACTGGAGACAACATCATCACAGCTCAAGCGCTGTATGAGGGTCTGTGGAAAAGCTGTGCGTCACAGAGCACCGGGCAGATTCAGTGTAAAATTTACGATTCACTCCTTCAGCTACCAGGTAATGCTTCACATGTAAAGCTTTTAAATATATCTTTCCCAACCAAATGTCTTACTGCTATCAAAAGTTGATCAAAGTAAATGTAAGATCAAAGTAAGCCAATAAATTAAACTGCATCCAACATTTGGACAACATGTTTAGCTGTAAGAGGAAGATGAAAATAACTGGTACAGAGAATCTAACAGTATATTTATGCCTCATTTTAAATTTATACTGGCTATAACATCATGAAAGAAGTCCCACTGAACCTCAGGGCCATTCAGGCCTTCCAAGATGCCCTTCTTTTCAGGACCTCTGACATGCTGGAACATGTTTGTCAGATTCCAGCAGCTCTCTCATCAGAGAAAAGTGCACTGAAATGGGGGAGGAGTTCTATCAGTTTCAACATGGTTCCCATTGTAATGTAAGAATCCTGTTTAAAGAAAAAAATTGACAATTTCTAATTGGCCTTTAACTTTCTTTAGTAACAAAATAATGATAGAGTCATGTCAACAAGCTTTGAATTATTGTGATGAGTTCGTGTCAGCTGGATGTGACTCATACTGCATGAACTCACATTTGTTTTGTCTAATGTCTTAGATTCTTTTCAAGCTGAAATACAAGGAAATTTGATTGTTATCATCCAGGTCAAAGCAACCCCACATATACAGTGCCGTGAAAACAGATTTCTCCTGCCCCTTTTTTTTTTTTTTTCATCAGATTATTATGTGGGAAGCAGGTTAGTTTTTCAAATGATGATTTCATTTATTAAGAGAAAAAAGATATCTAATCCAACCCTGTCCTATGTCAAAAAGTTATCAACCTTCTTGAAAATCATTAAGTTGCTAGAATTAACCAAATTTTTGGTTCAATTTTACTAGTCACACCCAGGCCTGATTACTGGCTGACTTGTAGAATCAATAAATCACTTTAACAGAACTTGTGTGACAACCTAAAGTAGGCTAAAACATGCCCCAAGCTTAAGACATTTATCAAAAGATGGGAAACAAACTCACTGACGTCGATCTTTCTAGAAGGGTTACAGAACCATTTTTAAGGCTTTGGGATTCCAGTGAACCAGACTGAGAAGAACCTTTATCCACAAATGGAGAAAATATGGTCGCAAAAGAACCCAGAGCAACTTCCGAAGCACTCTAGGTCTCACTTGCCTGAGTTAAGATCAGTGTTCATAATTCAACAAGAAGAAAGAAACTGGACAAAAACAGGATCTATAAGAGAGTTTCAAGGGGATAACCACTGTTGACCAAAAACAACAGAAAGGCCCATCTCACATTTACCAAAAAACATCTTGATGATCCCAAAGACTTTTTGGAAAATATTCTTTAGACTAACGAGACAAAAGTGGAAGTTTTTGGAAAATATGTGTCTTGTTACATCTGGCAGCAGTTCAGAATAAGACCATCACGCAGGCGGTCAAAACATGGTGGTGGTAGTGTGATGGTCTGTGGCTAATGTGCTTGGATGATTAGCAGTAATTGATGGAACTATGAATTCTGCTCTCTCAGAACATCCTGAAGGAGCATGTCCAGCCATACTGTAAGTTTATGAACTTAAACAGAACATGTCTTTGGTTATGCTTTACAGGAAGGATCCAAAGCACACCAGCAAGTCCACATCGAATGCCTAAAAAAACAGTATTAAGGGTTTTGAGTGGCTTAGTCAAAGTCAGTACTTAAATCCAGTTGAGATGCGATGTGGTGTGGCCTTGAACAGGCTGTTCATGCTCAAACCCTCTAATGTGGCTGAGTTAAAACAATACTGCATAGAAATGAGGGCCAAAACTCATCCACCGTGATGGAAAAGACTTATTGTTGGTCAGAAACCCTGTGTGGCAGTTGTTTCTAACAACGATGGTACAACCAGTTATCAGCTATAGGGAGGAATTACTCTTTCACACAGGGGCAAGGTGGTATTGATAGTTTTTTCCCTTTGAAAAAGGCTTAATTGAATACATTTTGTGTGATATTAAAATTTGATTGAAGATCTGAAATATTTTGGTGTGACTAAAAAACAAAAATAGACGAAAGGAAAATACTTAATACAGCTCTGTTTTACCAAATCACAAATCTGTCTCTATTAAAAGCTTTGAAAATAATCTCTCCACAACGTGACTGTGAATCAAACGTGCCCTAATCACAGGCATCTGTTGCATATCTTTTCCTCCAGGGATTGTACAAGGAACTCGGGGACTCATGTTAACCGCCATCTTGCTCTCCTTCATTTCCATGATGGTGGCGGTGGTGGGAATGAAGTGCACCACCTGTATGTCAGAACAACCCGAGCAGAAGGATAAGGTGGCTCTGGCTGGAGGGGTTATCTTCATGATAGCTGGTGAGAAATCTGCTCCTTGAGCAGAGCATCGTCTGGTTTCAGAGCTGGATGTATTTGTTACCTTCCTTTTGTACAGTGGGAGAAACAACTAGTTGATTTTCTGAGTGTGCTCACTAAGAAAAAAACACTTTTAATGATAATTTCATTGAAACCAGCCGCCACAGAGACAGTTTCTTCCCCCAGGCTGTTTCTCTTTCTAACATTCAATAGAGTACAAAACAACAGCATCCAGATGTTGCAAATGCACCTTTTTATTTATTTATATATGTGTATATTGCACATTGTAGATATGTATATTCTGTAGTGCAAAAACAAAAACCAAAGAGCAAAGTGTACCGGAGTCAAATTCCTTGTTTGTATGTACAAACTTGGCAATAAAGCTGATTCTGATTCTGATTCTGAATTGTGGAGAGAAATATCAACTGCATATCCTGAAACAAAACCTTATATAAATGTAAAGCAGTGATTTGCATGTAATAATTGAAATGTGTTTGATCTACTACAATGCAGCCAGAATTCTGGCTTAGATCTATTAGCTAATCAATTAATCAATAACAGATAAGGTATGTATAAAACACATTTATCTACGGAATCAGTTTCTTCCATTCCAACCTCTACACCACCGTGGACAAGACCAAACAGTTGTCACGAACAAGATAGGAAATCTCTATAAGACTGGAATGGGCTACAAGGCCCTCAGCTAGTGGTTTAGTGAGAAGGTGACAATTGTTCAAGGGATTATAAGGATTTAGATTAAATCTATAACAACCATAAATGTTCCTCAGTGTGGAGTTCCATGCACCATCTTGCTTCATAGGGTGAGGGTGATGATTAGGGAGGTGAAAGTTCAGCCCGTAAACCAAACAAGAGGATGTAAATCATTCTAAATCAGTTGGAACCCTAATCAACAAGAACATCAAGCCCATTAGGACTGATTCCAAACGTTGTGTTTTGATTAAGAGAATTGCTAACTATAGGCAGTCACCGCAGGCAAGCACAGGGGTGGAAACCTTGTGCTGTTGGACAGTTTTTCTGTAAAGAATACCAAGCTATTTCACATGGAAAGGCCTTTACACTGTAAAACCTTGGACCAGAACCAACATCTCTTACTATGATCATTGAAGGTGGATCTTCCAGCATGACAACTGCCCAAAATATACCACCAAGGCAACAAAGCGATGGCTAAACAATCATGCAGTGGCTTAGCCAGTTTACAGAGTCCTACAGAAAATCTTTGAAGGAACCTGAAGCTTGGAGTCATTAACCAATAGCTAATAAACCTGAAGGATTTAGAAGGTTCCTGTACACGGAGAGGGCCAAAATCCCTCCTGAGGTGTTTGCACCCCTTGTGACAAACTACAACAGAACTGTTGTTCTACGTGGCCAAACTTACAGATTCAATAGCAGATCAATAATTTTTGTCTAATATTTTTGTTTTATTTTTGGCCACAGTTGGTGGATTTTTGCTGAAATACTTTTTCTCATGGTTTTCCAGGTCTTCTTGCTCTGGTTGGAACATCCTGGTATGGACACAGAATAGCCCAGGACTTCTACAACCCACACACTCCCACCAATTCCAGGTTAGGAGGTTATCCTCCAGTCCTTTACTCTTAAAGTCCCAAGGTATTACTAAAGGGTCACAAGCAAAGAGGCACACAATGGATCATTAACCATAATATTATTTACCTCATATGTCAAGTTTTAATAAATAATACTAATAACATTAAAGTAAAGGTAAGTTACCATTTTTACACAACCATTTGGTTTTTGGAAAAACAGAATCAAACAATATATTATTCAATGCTGCACAGAGGTGTTAGCTCATAACAACTGCTGTGAATAGAAAACTGTGAATATAATAGTATAAAATCTGAAAATCTAAAAGTGCAGAAAGTTAATGAGTGAATTTCTCAAAATGTCAAATTATAAGAAGTTTTTCATTACATCAGATGTTTCTAAGTTTCAAGTCAGATAAATGAACTGGAATGACCCCTGAAGTCAGAAAGTCAAAGGTCCCAACCTCTGTAGCTCTACAGGAAGTAAATGTTTATAGAGAACGGATGGATAGATGGATGGAAAACACTGATGTTGTGTATGATTTGCCTCCCAAGTCGGTCCCACCCAAGATAGCGTTCTGCTTGCTAGTCAGAGGCCTCCTACTGTCCAAGTCAGAATTCTAACTTCAGGGGGCGTTCCATTAAAATTTTCCACAACCAGGAAGTTTGAACTCTGATCTGGGATTGACCTCACTCACATGGACAGCACGTTCCACTTGCAAGTCAGAAAACCAGTAGGATTTGCTAACTGCAGTACCAAGGACCAATCACCATACAAGGCATCCCCTATGCATCTCTCTCTGTTTCCAGCATTCAACTAACATGCTGTCAAACAGATTGCATGGTTTATGTGTGACTAGTATATTATGAGACAAACCATCCAATGTGCAAATAAACACACAACAACTTTCACTATGTTTTATATATAATGCAGCCATATTGAACTGGAACTCGGAGCTGCTAAATGAGCTCCAATTTTCCAAGTCAGATTCTTTGTTTTTGTGATGTGAAGCTTCGAAATGCCAACTTCCATAATTAATCAAACATCACTATTCCCAGATCTGAGTTTTGAGTTGCCAAGCAAGTAAAGCACAACATTGTTACATCAGTGTCCATAGTTTGACATGAATTTTTTAAACCGGAGGTGTTTTTGTTAGTTTTTTTTATTGGGTAAGCTGCTTTCCAAACCTGAATCCTTTGACACATCGTAGTGATCATAGTGATCTGTATCCCTCTCAGGTTTGAATTCGGGTCTGCCATGTACGTCGGATGGGGAGCGGCTTGTCTGTGCCTTATAGGCGGGGGCTTCCTCTGCTGCAACTGTTCAGGGAACAGCAGCTCCAGAAAAGCCCCGCGCTACCCACCATCCAACACTGCAACTGGCAAGGACTACGTCTAGGAAGAGAGCAGTCTCTGACCAGCTTTCACTCAAAGTGGAATATGCATGCAGGAATCCACAGGAATATACAGTTCTATGTTAATATTTACTAACATGTTTTTTTTTCTTTTATTTTCTTTGTTCAAAGATAATCAAAATTCAAAACTATTGTTAAACTTTTTTGACTTGCCATCTACTCCTTTACTGTAATCTATTAATAGCTGATGTAAATGTAAACAATGTCAACAGAGAAATGTTTTTCTTTAATTTGAACTGTTAGAATTTTTTTTATGAAATATGAAATAAAATCTGCATAACTTTTCTATGTGCAGGTGTGTTCTTATGTATATATAAGGAAAATCAGATATGCTCATAAAGTAAACAAAAAAAAACTCCACAAAGCAAACAAATATTACAATACGTACACCACTGCTGAAATACTGTTTTCCTGCCTGTCATACTGTCTTTCTGCTGTGTTTCTGGAGATTAAGTTATAGAAATGGGAGCAAACTGTCATTAATGACATAACTTCCTCAGCTATGTCTTTGCAGTGTGTTCAGAATGTGAACTTATCTGCAGTACTACAGTGTTTTTGCAAAGAGATCTTTAAAACAGTACAATGATGTTTCCGTTTATTTTTGTATTTTTTAGGTTTCTCTGACTTGCAGCTGGTTTGTTTTCCAAACCAGGTCATCACTGTGTATCATACCCCCTCAGTTCAAGTGCCAAAAAGAAGATATCACATTAATCATACATAGGAGGAAAGAAACATCTCTAATCTTTTAGAAACGGTGATGTTACAGTGGTAGCAGACAAACATGCACAAGCAAACACAGTTTCCTTGGGAACATATTTCATTCTCAGTGTTAACCAGTGACATGCACATATTTGAATGTTTTATATTTTATTGTTGGGATTTTTATGTGACTTTTGTTAACTACCTTTAAAAAACAGTCAGAAATGTTTTACCTGAGGGAAGGAAATTCATTTCCAATCAGGGAGGGCGTGGACTCCTGAAAGCCTCACCTCAGACCATCTGTCCCAACCTGCCTTTTCACTGAAGTGTTCATCAGAACAGAATCCAGTTACAAGGAACATATCAGGAGATGTTTGTTGCAATGTGAAGAAATGACAAGTCAAGTTTATATAAATAAACTTGACTTGACTTGACCTGACTTGCAGAGTAGTTATCTGGAAGAAAAAAGAGAACAGTTTAAAAAAAAAAAAAAACCCTCTCTATGTGAGAGGTAAGGGTTTTCTCAGGTATCCTGGCCTCCTCCCTCAGACTGAAGAACATACATTCTGGGTTACATAGAGGTTCTTAATGGACTCTGTCTTGTATAATCATCACAGCATCTCTGTGACGATGCTGTGATGGGCTGGTGTCCTGTCATCAGAGTGTTGCCCTGTGATTGCAGGTAAAAGCCACCACAACACTGGCTAGCAAGACACGAAAGGTTTGGAAAATTTAGGGATTTCCTGATTTTGTCGAAGGCACCTGGAGCAGTGACTCCGCAGAGAGAAGGCGCCACCATGTGGTCACTCTTCACAGTGCTGCTGTAAACGAGTTGTAGTCTGTGGTCTTCCACTTTACATACATATTCAAATTACAAAACATTACATGAATGTTTGCATGTGAATTTGATTTTCTAATGAGCACCAAAAGTGGGACAATGCAATAAGTAACACATTGTTTGTTAAGTTTACACATTTACTTAAATAAAAATGATCTAATTATATAATATTTAAATATATTATTGAATGCAAAACAAAATAAATAATTAATTCATTTAATAGACTGAATTTCCAGTCATACTGACCACCAACCACTCACTTTACGCTAGAGCCACATTCACCCAATCATTCTGACAAACATGCACACATTTATACACCGACATGCAGATCAGTGGGCAACTTGAGGTTATGTGCCTTGCCCAGGGGCACATCGACATGGCAGGAGGAAGCTGGATTTGAGCCCACAACTTCTGGATATCAGCCATTTAACTGATTGTACATTCACTAAATATTACGCTATTTTTAATCTCATTGTTTATGTGTCTGTTTTATTTGTTACTTTTTATTAAATTACACCTTTAAGAAATGATTTAATTACGGTATTTATTTATTTGTTTCTTGAACTGTGGTGCTTTTGGACCACCATATTTTTCTGCTGTAATAAAAATATAAATATATACAAAACCTCTAACTAACACACTAAGTAAGTTCTGGAAATTCCTCCAGTCAGATTCCTGCTGTTTTTGCTTTTTATCAAACTAAAATGTTTAAAACTAATTATCAGACAAAGATAACCTGAGTAAACCTGATTAAATACAAAAAGCTGCTTTAAAATTATGATTTATTTAAGGGATTCTTTAAGGGAAAAATCCTACCAGCAAGTTCACCTCTTAATAGTTAAAAAAGAAGGATTTGTGAGAGGGTCAAAGTCCTCATTAAACAGCTTTTGATATTGAAAACCCTTCAGAGTGGCTGAAAATAATAATTCTGCAAAGAAGAGTGGGTCAGAACTCCTCCGCGATGTAAGACTCATTGCCAGAAAATATTTGGATGTATAAAGAAAAAAAAGATTCATGATTAGGATCAGGTTCTTGAAATGCCTCCATTTTATAAAACTGTAATATGTGATCATTCATGTTCTTCTAAAAATCTGCTTTTTCTGTTTCCACTTTGTTTCATTTGACCTCAGATCTGAACCCAAACCACTTAACTACAAAAACTTTCTTTCAAGCTGTTGCGTTTCACAGTTGGGCTAACAGGATATAACCAGATACCTGTCAGCAGTACCATAGATAAGATGTACATCTAATTAATTTCATAAATGCAATTTGTCTTCATCATTTCTTACTTTTTAAAACATGTTTTTCCTTGATTTGTCTCAAGATTCTGTAAACACTTGAAAAACAAATTCACATATTCGCAATGGTTTCAAAATGCATTAAACTACCATTAAGCAGACACATTAAAATACTGCCAAAGCTCTGTACAACTAAACTAAATGACGTTCAGTTTATTTATGTAGCAGTTCAAGGCACTTTACAAGAGCAACATGTCTAATCTATCTTCAGTGCAATCCAATCAGTCAATCAGATTCAGGTTTAGTTACATCCAGTATGACAGAACAGGACAGCAGAGGTCATCTGCCAATTTCTACCCCCTCCCAAACTAATTTGTTGATAGCATTACATCTTCAATGCTTGCAGCACAAGCCTCCTGTTATTTTAGCGAACAGCAGCAGAAGCAGAAACTGACCCATGCCACAGGACAATATTAGGCAGATATTCTTGTTGTGGTGTGTTTGTATCTGTTTATATCTCTGAGCCTTTCCCCAGTGTTTTCTTGTGTTTTGTTCCTGTTTGCTGTCATGTGAAAGAAGTGAGGTCACCATATAACATTTTTTGCTCTTTGTTTTTAAAATATTCATGTATTGATGTATAATTGTATTCTTTAATTAATCCACGGTAAAGAAAGTTATTTGATTGAACTTCAATGACAAAAATTTACCTGGTTTTACTAAACAAAAATAAATAATCAAAAATTTATTTTTTGGGAAAAAGTTAGAACACCTTTCCATCAAATAACTATTGTTACCACCTTTATTTAAAATGACTTCACAGAAGCCATCTAACAGTCTTCTGATCAGTCTGAGGAACATTTGGCCCACTCCTCACCTCCATCTGTGAGATGTTTGAGGAGTTTATTACATGTACAGCCTGTTTCAAGACACCCAACAGCATCTCAATGAGATCGAATCTTGGATTTGAAAATACCCAGTCACTGGTGGAAATACTAATAATTTTGGTCATTCTCACGTTGTAGCTTTCATCACGCTTATGTGATACCCCTGTGTGTAATTTTAGTCATTTTAAGTGGGAATAAATGTGGGGGTGTTCTGTAAACAAAGAGCAAGAACAAGTTTCCTCTGTAGGGTGACTGGACTCAGGTTTGGAGTTAAGGGTGAGAAACTCCACATTCCAAACTTACTACTACTGCTCCTCTTCATTAAAAGGAGTCAAGTAAGTGGTTTGGGCATTGAATCAGGATGCCTCCTGTGTAGAATCTTTGGAAGATTCCCAGCGCCAGGGCCAATCCAGAACTCACTGGAGGGACCATATTTCCCTTCTGCTTGGGAATGTGTTGAAACTTCCCAGGAGCAGCTGCAGAGTGTCACTGGAGACACCGATGTTTTGGTATACCTCCTGTTAGGTTCATGACCCAATCTCGTTTGTGTTGATGTTACTTACAGTGACATTATCATGAAAGGAAAAATGTTCCGATGGGCCTCGTTGGGTGAAGATAAATGAAACCAAAGAAGAAAATGCATAATACTCGAAGTTACTAACTAGAGGAAGTAACAGGTTTTATACATTCGTGACAAACTGCTTTGGTGAGACGGAATATAACTTAACTTAAATATAAATATTTTAAACTAAATCCAAAGCAATTCTCGTGAGAACTTGGAGGAGTAATGCATAGTAGTGGCCACTAGAGGGAACCATAATCCGTGTTTCTACTTTTTCCACTTTTCTTGTCACCTTCAAGAAGCCAAGGCTCACAAAAACCATGTTAGAGATAAACAGTTTGACTTGAATAGATTTACCATGTTTATTGCTACAAATCTTAAAATTCTTTGGATCATATACTGTCAGCTGATACACAGAAGTCACACTGTGGGAGGTGACATTGGTAGAGGATGAATAATAGGTTTAGGTGGTTAAGTGATTTACTTTGAAGCAGGTGTGGAGTTCTTCTCCTAACCTTTTCGCACATCTCCCAGCACCACTAGTGTCTCAAACTAGGGTTTTGCATTGCAAAACACGTCTAAAAACTGTGAAGTGATAATTTAAAACTGGAATAAAAATCTAAAAACAGAAAAATGTGTAAGCAACTTGTCACTGCTAAGCTGCTGCCATAATTCTGTAATAAGCTTACCTGATTCAGTGGACAAACTCTCCTCCTCTGCTTGCTTGCTAACACATACCCTGCTAAGCTTAACAAGAGTCAAAGCTAAAAAGCAAGCTAAACATAAACAATTCAGAGGGTAAAGCAAAAGGTCGACAGATTGTACAAACAATGAAGCTCTGTGATCTATAACTTGCTCTCACATCTGACCTCTGGGTCAGTCCTTGTGTTGATTTAGGAACCAACTTTGAATAATACGAGTTAGTTCAGCCAACATTTGTAAGTTGGGCTTCAATCCAGTTTCCTTGTGTTACGAGGCATGTATGGCAATATTGGAATTTTAATCTACATATCAGATTAACTTCTAAAGAAGATTTTCTACTATAGAAACAGTTCAAAAAGATTTTTTTTTATTTTTGTATAAAAGCTGAAAGACAGATTGGTGTAGAGCACTTCTAACCTTGGGATCTTTACTTTTCAGTCCAGTATTGGATCCGGAGCTCCTCTTCAAAGTGAAGCTCACCAAAAAATCTACAAACAGATACAAAACTGAAATTTCAGCTTTTAAACTTTTCTTTCTTTTATTAATAGTTGTAAATAGCACTTTCCCTTCTTCATTTGCTTTCCTGGTACTTGGTCTGGACCAGGAGCTGGTACATTTAGAACGGCCAGCAAAGAGCATAAGTGGTTGCATCATGTGTGAAGTGATTTGTTAGAGGCAGTAGCTCTGACAGTTAAGGTCTCTAAACAGAGGATGTTAGAAGATGCATTTAAAGCTTTACCTTGTTCAAGTTTGAAGACGTCACATGCTGGCAACAATGTGCCAGCTCCCACCAGACATCAAACTATTACCACCACTATCACTGGTCTGCAAGTGTACAAAATTACAAATATTTGTATACATGGAGCTGTGAAAAAGTATTTGCCCCCTGACAGATGTCAACTGTATTTGCTTTTTTTGGTCACATTTAAATGTTTCAGATAATGAAAAGTGTTTAATGTCAGATATAATTATTCTGAGTAAATATATGCCCCCGCAACCCGGTCCCGGATAAGACGACGAGTACAAGTACGAGTACGAGAAATATAAAAAACTTTTTTTTTTTCAAATGATAATTTATACTGATTAGGGGAAAATGCTATCCATTGAAAAACAATTTTCCCCAACTTGATCATGAATTAGCTGTGATTAGCATTTTATTTAAAGGCTGAGTTATATTTGACTAGCCTCACCCAGGCCAGATTACTGCCAGACCTGTGGAACTAAGAAATCACCTTAATATACAGCCGGTTCAGGTTTAGCCTAAACCGGCTCAGTTATGGTTTTGGTTAATAATTATCAGTTATTAATGATAATTAAGTAATTGAAATTATTAAGTGCTGTGAGCCCAACAATCACACCACCAGAGTGTATTTCTGATCTTTATTAGTAAGAAATCATTTCTGGTTAGAATTTATTTCTTCTAAATTATGAGTTTTTATTATAATTTTTGATAAATATTTATAATCAATAATCATAATCCCTTACATATCATACTGACAGAACATGGTGGTGGTAGTGTGATGGTCAGGACCTGGATGACTGCTGTAATTTATCAGGAGGAGGTTTTGTGGTCAGTTCATAACCATCAACAGTCCTCTATTTTTTCCACCTTAAACTGATATTGACTTGGGTTGTGCATCAAGACAATGATCTGAGGCATACCAGCAAGTCCAACTCTGAGTGGCCTAGTCAAAGTTCAGACTTAAATCTTATTGAGATACTGTGTTGTGAACTTAAAGAGGTTCATGGTGAAAATCTCTCTAATGAAAAATTCAAGACCCATTGCCAGTTATTGGAAACACATAATGGCATTTGTTGGAAAGCCAGCTAGCATTTAGCTTTATTGCAAAATTACTTTTTCACTGGGTCAGGTTGGTTTGGATAGCGTTTCTTCCATTTATAAACAAAATCATCAGTTTAAAACTGCTTTTATATCAACACAGGAGACATCTGTAAAGGTGCAAATACTTTTCCACTATACTGCACTTGATCCACCTCTTCTTCAATGAGGGAATTCTTTTCTTTTCCATAGGCTAGCAGCAGGGCATCTGCTTCTCCTCATATGCCTCAATGTGACCGAGTCCAACGCCAGCTGTAGCTCGAAGATCAAAATAACCTGATCTTTAAATCCAATCACTCAACTGCTCTGACATGTTGCCTGAGTGTAACCTACACTGCTACAGAACCAGGGGGATAATATTATTATACTACCTTACCAATACTTAAGCACCTTGAAGTGATTTGGAGTCAGTACATGTTTTACTTGTCATGTTTGATTCATTTTGTTATGTTTTAGACTGTAAACACAAACCTCCTGACACTGTGCAGCACTTTCACACAATATCGCCCAGAATCTACATTAAAACTCATAAAATATTTTTCCTCTCAATGTGTTGTGACCTAGAGAGCCTTGGCTCAGACATCCCAGTGCTGGGTACAACAAAAGGAAATTCAGTGATATTTTCTGATACACAGTAGCAGATGCTATCTGTAAAAGCAACAAAAGTGAATAATTTAGATTATTGGATTCTAAAGAACAAATGCACTGAGTGGATGTGTATGAGAACCTCCACATACAGGCTCATTTTAACTGATACATGTATACTCACACATGTACAGGTAAACTCACAGGTATTCTTAGCCTAAAGGTTAACTAATGAGCTTGTCGTGTCTGAGAGATTTTTCTTCCAACTTAGCAGCCTGTCTAAGTCGTTAACGTACGTCCTTGAGCTGCTGTCCATCGACACGTTTGTGTGTTCCTGCAGGCATGTGCGAACTGCTTCACAAGCCCTGTATTCCTGTCTTGGCGTCACAGTGAGAACCATTTTCCCGATTTCACCATCAAATTGAGGACCGTTGGTACCAAAGTGAGGACATTTTGCTGGTCCTCACGACCTATTTTGCTAACGGTTAGGTTTAGGACTAAGGTGTGAATTGAGTTTAGGTTAAGGTTAGGGTTAGGCATGCACTGGTAATGGTTAGGTTTAGGGTTATTGTCAGGGTTAGGGCATAGAAAGGGTTGAAAATGACTGAAAATGAATGGAAGTCAATGGGAGTCAACACATGGTCCTCACTACATATAGCAAAACAAGAGTGTGTGTGTTTGTGTGTGTGTGTGTGTGTGTGTATGTGTGTGTGTGTGCGTGTGCGTGTTTCATATCATTTGTGTTACATATTTATGTGAATTGGCCAGCAGTTCACCATCACTGACATCCTCCAACACCTGGATTGTGTTCTGTACCCAACAGATGAGCGTCTCCATGGGAACAGGGCCCTCTCCTGCAAATTTGTCAGGATTGGGCTGCAAAAACAAACATGAATTTCTCCATGTGCTGCCTTACTGACCACTGAGGTACAGCTGTATTTGGTACAACAAAACACATCAGGTCTCCATTAAAAAAAACATTTACTTGAAACTATGTTACCATATTTTTTACAGGTTCACATCATTTTATGAAGTTTTGAAGTAAAATAGTTTTGCCAAAATACAAGATGAGGCCCGTACAGCTGTTCTCATTTAAATACCTCAGTGTTCACCTGGACAACAGGTGTGGAGATGCAAATTAGAAGCTGTCTAGAAGAAGGGACAGAGCAGACTGTACTTCTTGAGGAAGCTCAGGACCTTCAGTGTTTCCAGCAAGATGTTGCACATCTTCTATAAGTCTGTTGTGGAGAGCGTGATCTCTTCTGCCATCATCTGCTGGGGTAGCAGTATCAGAGCCAGGGACTTAAAAAAGCTCAATAAGCTGATAAAGAAGGCTGGCTCTGTTCTGGGGACTCCTCTGGAACCTCTGGAGATCATTTTACAAAGAAGTATTCTTTATAAAATGAAGAACATAATGGAGAACCCTGAGCATCCTCTTCATCAGACTGTTGTACAACAACAGTGTCTTCAGTCAGAGGCTTCTTCAGATCTGCTGTAAGACAGACGGCTACAGGAGATCCTTCCTGCCCACAGCCATAAGAAACATGCAGAATATGAGCTACAACAACATTAAATTTCCCATTGGGATTAGTATTGAATTGGGATCTTTTTTAATTTGAATTTGTAATTTGTCTTTTAAGCTATCTTCCTGGGAGTGGATTTGCAAGGGTGTGGCGAGCAACTTGTATTTCTGTCAATTCTTCGCCAAATATTTCAAGCTCAGTCAGATCGGATTGCAAGCTTCCATGAACATCCTTTTTGGAGTGTTACAGCAAATTTTCAATTGGATTTCAGTCTAGACTTTGACTGGGCCAGTCTATAATATGATTTAAACCATTCCATTGTAGCTCTAGCTGTACGTTTAGAGTCAGTGTCCTGCTGGAAAGTAAACCTTTGCCCCAGTTTTAAATGTTTTTCAACCCCTAACAGGTTACCTTCCAGGATTGTCCTGGACATAAATTAAATGAAAGCAGCATTTGCAACAAAAATTTGGAGAAATAAAGGTGGAGATGCTGGATTTTATTCCATCCTGTGTTAAAATTTTGACTTTTTAATTCAGTGTAAATCTGAACCACTCACTGAATGAGATTCACAAACCAAGGGGATCCAATGATTTACAATCTAAATTTCAATGAAGTTGGGATGTTGTGTAAAACGTAAATAAAAAAAAGGATGCAATGATTTGCAAACCTCTTCAACCTTTATGCAACTGAATACACTACAAAGACAAGATATTTAATGTTCAAACTGATAAACGTTATTGTGTTTTTGCAAATATTCACTCATTTTAAATTTGATGCTTGCAACACATTCCAAAAAAAGCTGGAAGAACAAGGAATCCTCAAAAAATTCCTGTGTGGAGCAGTCCACAGGTGAACAGGTTAATTGGAAATAGGTCAGTGACATGATTGGGTATAAAAGGAGCATCCCGAAGGCTTATTCATTCACAAGCAAGGATGTGCTGAGATTTAACACTTTGTGAACAACTGTGTAAGCAAATATTCCAACAGTTTAAGAATGTTTCTTAACGTACAATTGCAAGGAATTTAGGGATTACATCATCTACAGTCCATAATGTCATCAAAAGATTCAGAGAATCTAGAGACATCTCTGCACACAAGTGGCAAGGCCAAAAACCAGCATTAAATGTCCATGACCTTTGACCCCTCAGGAGGCACTGCATTAAAACCGACATCATTCTGTAACAGATATTACAAAGTGAACTTACAGTACGATCCCTTCAGAAAACCACTGTCAGTTAACACAGTTCATCGCTACATCTGCAGGTGCAAGTTAAAACTCTACTATGCAAAGACAAAGCCATATATCATCAGCATCCAGAAACGGTGCTTCTCAGGGCCCGAGGTCATCTGAGATGGACTGAAAGTGGATGAGTCCAAGTTTCAAATTATTTTCTAAAATCATGGACGTCGTATCCTCCGGGCCAAAGAGGAAAAGGACAATCCTGATTATTATCAGTACAAAAAGTTCAAAAGCCAGCATCTGTGATGGTATGGAGGCGTGTTAGTGACCATGGTGTGGGTAACTTGCACATCTGTAAAGGCATCATTAATGTGGAAAGGTACATACAGGTTTTGGAGCAACATATGCAGCAACATCTTTTTCAGGGACGTCCTTTTTATTTAAGCAAGACAATGCAAAGGCACATTCTGCACATGTTCCAGTAGCTTGGCTTTGTAGTAAAAGAGTGCAGGTACTATACTGGCCTGCCTGCAGTCCAGATCCGTCTCCCATAGAAAATGTGTGGCACATTATGAAGCACAAAATACGACGACAGCGACTCTGGACTGTTGAGCAACTGAAGTTGTTCATCAAGCCAGAATTTGGAAAGAATTCCACCTCCAAAGCTTCAACAATTAGTGTCCTCAGTTCCCAAATGCTTATTATGTGTTGTTAAAAGGAAAGATGATGTAAGACAGGGGTAGACATGCTCCTGTCCTACCTTTTTTGGAATGTGCTGCAAGCTTTCAATACAACATAAGTGAAAAACAAAAACAATAAAGTTCATCAGTTTGAAATATATTGTCTTTGTAGTGTATTCAATTGCATATAGGTTGAACAGGATTTGCAAAACATTGTATTCTGTTTTTATTTAAGTTTTACACAAAGCAAAAAGTCGCAACTTCATTGAAATTGGGGTTGTAGAAAATAATCAACATAACGTCAAAGATAAAATGCAACTTTTGTCCTAACTCCTGCTTTCTGATTGTTGTCTAACGTTATAAAACAAGATGTAAAATCAAATTATAAACTTCTTGTTTCAAACCAGCTGTTAAACATCTCATCATTTCTTCTTCTTCTGTAAAACAACGCATCTCTGTTTTTCAGGTTTTCCAAAATCTCCATGAAACTGGCTGAAGTGAATCGCTGATCCTCTCTGCAACTGAATCCTCCGATGAGCTCAACAACAACGTATTTGGGAGCACCATTTCTTTTGGAACCACCCCCTCTAAAAGGGAGAGTAAACCACTAAGCTGCAGTTTTCTTAAAAGACATCTTAAGGTGTCTCAGTATGCAGGACCGATCCTGCCATAATTAAGAATAAATATAGAAATAAATAAATGAATCAATAAAATAATTACTGGGCCAAAAAGTAGCTAGAAATATAAATTAGTGCACCATTACATGCAACAAAATAATAAAAAGAAGAGATTTATTTAATCATTGATTAATTAATTGGATATAAATATATATATTTCTATTTTAATCTACTATTTTTATTTAAACCACTAATTTAAACAAAATCGTGTTTTTTTTCTTAAACTCTATATTTTTCTTTTGTGTATTTAATACAAGTGGATTTCTTGCTGTTTTATTTTTCCTACCCCTTTTATTTCTTTTAAATTTATTACCACTCAAATATATTTAAAACATGTTTTTTTCCTTAAAATATATTATTTTTCAAATTATTTTATTATCCTTTTCTTTCTTAAGCACTGATATATTTTCCCCTCTAATATACCCCTGTTGTATTTTTTTACACAACGGATTTCCCTGAGCCCATTTATTTCCATCTTTTTTTTTACATTACTTGGTCGCTGTATTGTCTTTTCCTCGTCAACATGAGGAAGAAATGTAAATGCGAAAATTAGTGGTTTAAATAAAAATAGTAGATTAAAATAGAAATATATATATTTATATCCGACTAATTAATCAATAATTTAATAAATCTCTTCTTTTTATTATTTTGTTGCATGTAATGGCACAATAATTTATATTTCTAGCTACTTTTTGCCCAGTAATTATTTTATTGATTCATTTATTTATATTTTTATTTATTATTTATTTATGTATTAGTATTTATTCTTAATTATGGCAGGACCGGTCCTCCATATCTCAGAGCCCACCAGAAATATTTTCAGTGACAAGCCTCTTGTAGCCATCTAGTTTCTGGCATTAGTCTGTGGAAAGTTTGTTCCTCTCCTCACTTTCAGCTGTGAGATGTTGCTTCATGTCACCCCACAGCATCTCAGTGAGATCAGGACCTAAGATTTGACTCGGCCCAGAACTTTTCATTTCTTATTTCTCAGCTGGTACGTTGTGGATTTACTGGTATATTGTGGGTCACTGATGTCTTACAGGGTCCAGTTCTACTATAGCTTTAATTTTTTTACAGATAGTTTCACATTTTCTTAAAGCACCTTCTGATACATGGTAGAATTCATGGTGGATTCTATAATGGCACGTCCTGTTGCAGCAAAGCGTCCCTAAGCCATGACATTCCTGGAATGCTTTATCTGCTTAATGATAATCATGCCCTCTGTTCTAGTGTCCAAATTTTTCAACTTCAGACTCATCTGTCCAAAGAAGATTACTGTAGAACTGGTCTTTGTCTGCTTTCTCTTTGATAAACCCTTATATTGGTCTTCATATTTTTCTTATTGCACATTTTCAGTCTCATTCTGATTGTAGATGCATGGACTTTGATAACAATTGCTGCAAGAGCCTCCTGTATATCCTGTGATGTCATTTTAGGGTTTTCAGAGACTACCCATAGCATTTTGCTGTCTGTTTTCAGGGTGAACTTGCTTGGTTGAGCAGACCAAGGTATGTTGCCACTTGTTTTGAATGTTCTTTACTTGTAGACCATTTCTGATACAGTGAAAGGGCAGATTTCCAAATCTTTTCCTTGCGTGAGCGATGGTGGCGGCGGCGGTAACATCTGGGTTGCCAATTCGAACCCCCGCTCCGTCAGTCTTAATTGTTGTGTCCTCAGACACTTCAGCTGCCTTGTCTGCTGATGGTGTTTTGAGGGCTCGATGGCGCCAATTGTATGGCAGCCTCACTTCTGTAAGCTCTGCCTGAGACTTGAGAAAGCGCTATACAAGCGCAGGCCATTTGCCATTTTTTCAGACCTATTTAAACTCTTGACCCAACTCAGAAGCTGCTACAATCTTTTTTTCTGAAAGCCTAATGCAGCTCTGTGGAACTGACCATCGTGTTCACTCCCATGTCTACAGTTAGGAGCACAAAGCTACATGTCTTAGGTTTAATAGGGCAAACATCCATCAAAACGGAGATTCTCAGCATAGGTAACAAAACTGTGAATGAACACACATGGGAACATATATTAAACAAAAAGTGTAAAATAACTCTAAACATTTTTTAATTTTAGATTTTTCCAAATAGCCACCCTTTGGTCTGATTACTGCTTTGCTCTCTTGGGATTCACTCCATGAGCTTCACGAGGTGGTCACCTGTTTTCCAAAGAGTCTTGAAAGAACTTTCCAAAGGTTCATTAAGAGACGGCCAAAGGTTAATATTTCAGTCATTATAGCAAAGGGCGGCTACTTTAAGGCATCTAAAATATAAACATGATTAAATTTCTTTTACAATTTATCGTTTGCCACATAACTGCATATGTATTCATTCATAGCTTTGATGCTTTTACTGAGAATCTACGTACAATGTAAATAGTCATAAACATAAAGAAAACCATTAAATGAGAAAGTCTGTGTGAAACCTTTCACCGGTAGTGTATATGCATGATTTTTTCCATTTTAAGAGGGAATAAATAATGTGGTGTCCTAAGAAATTCTTAATTAATAAAAACTTGTGTTATTAGATTTTACCTATATTGCCATATGCCCAAATATGTTAGAAAAACACACATGCTTTCGGTATGTGTTTTCCCCTGCCGTAAATAACCTGAAATGAAATGGTTGCAGAGATACAGAGATGCTGGCAGGAGTTGCTGCAACATCATTCTGAACAACAGCTTCTTCCCTTTGAGAGAGGAGGCTGCAGATTACAAACACCTCACCTTTGCTTTTCAAGTCTACACCACACCCAGGATGAGGAAACATACTGGAAGCAGGAAGATTGGGGTGTGCTATTTTTACACAAGGTCTACTGGATTGTATAATTGTCTCTATAGAGCAATAAGGGATTGTCACTTCCTCACTAATGCTTTTTATCATGACATGTTTAACACTGGGGAAAATGTTATAATGGGGTAGTCTGATTGTAGTAGTTTGACCTTTTCTTGGGACAAGCTAACATTTTAAAATAACTTGTCAACATTTGCTTTAATCCACTCACTGCTTTGGAAAGAAACACAAATAAAGCACGATGCACAAAACTATGTAGTCTTACTCAATAAGTGACGTATTTCTCAGTTATCCTCAAGGAACCAGCGCTTTTTTTCATAAAAGAGTCTAAACAAATCCAGTGATCCCTCCACGTGGCAGACACATGGTTCTGATCATGAGACATGGAGAGTCAGAAACATCTCTGCTCCAAACACACACTGACTTACATTTCAGAAGAAGAAGAAAAATACTAGGGTTGAAACAGAACCTCGTACTTTACCATTCTTGTTTTAATGCATTTCCTTATCACTGTAGCATAAAAGCTGCCTCATATATAATGACTCAAAAAATGGGTTTGTTCTGATTGTTGCTTGGACAGTGATTCTACAGATTAAGGTTTAGTTCAAACATGTGGTTTTAAGTGAAAAGCTCTAAGAGATTTACATGTTTCAGCTTCATGCCTGTGATAATATAAAGGTTAGTGCGCAATGCAGTCTCCGGGTGAAATGTGTCTGTTGAAATTTCTCTACTGATTTTTTCTGGATTAAGGCTCCTCCCTCGCTGACACGGTGGTGCTTGCTAACAGTTGAGCAATTTATCTGGCAGCAACAGGTTTTGTCAGACAAAGAGAGCTAGGGAGCCAAACTAAACAAGGCAGTTGGACAGTATGCTGTCAATCTGGATGCATCCTAAATTTCCAGTTCCAGATGGTTTATAATCTAAATATGTCTTTAAAGGAGGTCAGTTTGCAACAGACAGCAGTGTAAAGGAATGCACAAGGTAATAGCCTGTAAACGTTTTGTGCAGATGCCAAATCTAACGTTTCCTAAGTATGTGAGAGGTGGACTGATGGGAAAATATTTTTAGAGTAAATATTTCCAGATAAACGTGCTTTAAGAATTTCCACAGAGCTGCAGGTGTGGTTGTAAAAGTCAGATAGTTCCGAACCATAATGGATGTATTTTGTTGCCTGCACTAAAGCAGGCTCTTAGGGAGTAGAAATGCAAAAATAACCATCATAGGGAACTATAGCACGGATTTGTGTGGCAAATGACCCAGACAACCACTACTTCTACCCTCTCCCTTAATTAGCAGCCTTTGCTGCTGGTTTATGCGACACAAACATGTACAGCGCCCCCAACACATTCCTGGGAAAGATGTGGAAAAAGCTTTGCAATGGATCGATCTCTGAGTACACAATGAAACTTCCCACACCCAGAAATTATTGTTTCTAACCAAATTATTGTTACTAGAATTATTGCCTCCCAACCATTAATTCCTATAACTTACATGTTTGCAATTTATACTTTTTTTTCCATTCCACAGAGGCCCTTTCTTTTTAACGACTCTTTCTTCTTAAAAAATCTTCACAATGGGAAAGATAAGAGAACATGTCATTCAAACGAGGCAGCTGCGTTTTGATCTTCATAAGTTGGGAAATGACTACAACAAAAGAGCTTGGACACGGCGGTGGCGCAGGGGTAAAATGCATGACCATAATCAGAGGCTTCAGTTTTCAACGCAGTTTTGACTCCTGGCCCAGGCAACCTTTGCTGCATGTCCTCCCCCTCTCTTACACCCCTTTCCTGTCTGCTTGCTGTCGTAAAATTGTGAAAAATAAAGGCCACTAGTGTTGTGACAAAACATATAAAAAAAGACAGAGCTTTTCATCAAAACTTGCCCAAACAATACATTGAAAAAGTGTTTATCTTGATTTCTTGTGAGATTGTGATTTCTTGATTTCTTGTGAGAAATCTCTTACAGATTTCTCACATTTAAATGTTTTAGATCATCCAACATGTTTTTTAAGATAATCTGAATAAATGCTAAGAGAAAGATTTAAAATCTCTTTAACAAGAGGGACCTGGCAAAGCGGGACCTTGATTTTACATGCAATCCAGCTAATAAGTAATTTCGTGTTTAGACTGGTTATCTTTTATATTAAAATCTGTTTGATGATTTCAGACATGGGAAATATAGCAGGCAAGCACTTTTTCACAGCACTGTATCTACAGCATGGCCAATGACAAAAAAGTAAAAAAAACAAAAAAAACAACTAAAATCAAACATGGCTGGACAAGGACTCAAGCTTATGTCACTATGCAGAGTGAGCGGGACGGTAAGGGAGGTAAGAAATGTATCCAAAGCTCAATGTTAGAGAACTTGGGGAAATAAGGGCATCATGGGTTCAGAAAAGTCTGCAACCTTATCAGACATTGTCTTCATACAAATGTTCGTTTTGGAGGCATGCCAAGAAAAGCATTTTCTGTTCTATCATCTCAAAAGTAAACACGTGGAGTTTGCTAAATGTTATTGGGATTTTCACAGAAACCTTGTGCTTTGGTCATATCAGACTAAGATTCAATTGTTTGACCAAAGAAAAAAAATATCTAGTTTTGACCACTTGAGCATGGGACCAAAACCACTGGCAGAAGACATTTGAGACCTGTCTATGTACACCCGTCAATTTGATTTAAGCTTGAACTGGCTGAATTTGGTGTGTATTTCTTAGTCAGCAGCCTCACAGTTCATGATTATGTAAAACTATCTTCACTGTTGAGAGGAATGGTGTTGTTCAAGTAGATTCCAGTTCATTTCAGGTTTGAGCCGTGGTGGTTACTGGGTTATAGCTGAAAATCAAACCAATATATTTTTGTCTGAAGAGGACAATTTATGTCTTTTTGGAGATGTGGGCAAACTGGTAAGAAATCCAAATAAATTCTGTTCAAAAATGGCTATAAAAGATGTTTCCGACTTGTGTAAATTTGCTGTTCTGCTAAGGTCTTCGCTAAGTTTCCTGGACTTTTTAGTTCTACGAAGTATTATCCAATCCAAAGTCAAAATTAACCATTTCTATGCTGGCAAATAGAAACTAGCAGCTGCAGGATATGTTAGAAACTGCACTACTACTCATCAAAAGATTTAGGTAAATCTATATACATATTTGAGCATGAATACATAATTCAATGACTCTTTCAAATAGAGAAAGCCCAGAAAAAATGTCTTACTTAGGTCATACACCTATACACCAATACACCAAATTTCTTGTTCTGAAAAAATATTGCAGTTGTACAATCATGCACTCCCCCTATACCATGGCATTTTAAGTCAGGTGGTGGCTGAAATATTCCACTGAGAAATGGTACACTCCTGAAATAATCCGATTCATTGATTCTTGCTGATTCTTACTCCATACAAATATTATAGAGTTATAGAGTTAAATCTAGTTAACATGTCTGTCTTGTACTTCTCACATAAACATTATCGTTTATTATCGTTATCATTCCACGGGTAAAATTTGTCCTGGGCTCCAGTCCCTGCATCAATTTAATTTAGATAAAAAAATCTAAATTAAATCTAGGACTAGCAGCTAGATTAAAAAATCTAAATGGAAAGGATAAGAGGAGTCTGATGGTTCTGAATGACTGTTTAGCATTCACCTGAAAATGAAACCAGACATTTAACCGGCATTGTTCTACAAAAACCAATGATTTCTTTATAGTCTCTGCCTAAGCTGACACATTGTACATGATTTTTCCAATCTGATTCAATTTACAGGGAACTTGTGAGTATTGTTCAGAGGATAAACAGGAAAGTACAAGCAGATAACAACAGGCTTTGACTGTATGTGCTGTTATAATAGCTCTGAAACAGGAAAAAATTAACTGTCATTATGTGTGAATATGGACTAGCACATGCAGGCAGGAATGTGGGATGAGCATAGTGATGGTTTATTTTACAATGAAATGGAAAAACTTACATCAAAATCACAAAGAGAATGGGAAATGGAGCATGGGAAGCATAACAGGTCAATGGAAGCAATGCAGGAATAGGCAGGCAAACAGATAGTAACGGGAGCATCCAGTAAAGAACAATGACAAGGAGCTTAAATACAGAAGAAAGAATGGAAAATGATATTGGATGTAGGTGAGTTAATCAGAGGATAATGTGGAGTAGAATGGAAGCAGTGAAACTGAGAGAGATAGAATAAATAAAACAGAGGAAGCTGAACTAAGACACAAAGAAACTACTAAACAAGGGGGAAGGACTAATACCAACAGAGATTTTAATGATACTGATTTTTACATTACAAAACTGAAGTGAGCGCATCTGACCCTGACGTCACTTAACCGTGCTCTATTTCAGATCATTTCAGTTTATTTTGGCCATGAGATTCAAAAAACACACATCATACAGACAGTTTGATACAAAAAACAAGATCAAAAAGTAGTAGGTTGAAGCATTAGCTTATTCTACCCACCCAACGTTCCTGTCAAGAATATTTCAAGATTCAGTGTATTGCAAGTTTATGTTGTTCTGCTGTCAGCCCATTCCCTCCATCTCTCCCAAATCCAACATGTGTGGGATCAGTTTGGATGTCAACTTTGACCCAGTGCAGATGTCTGCTGGATTTTGAGGGACAGTAACAGCAGTCACAAGCTGACCTGATTTAGGACAGGATAGAAGAGCTGCATGACTACAAGCAGTTCTAGATTCTTGTTTGCAACCGCCCTCCACCTTCTGCCAAAAACCTGGTATCACCCAACCCATTTTCTCTACCAAGCATTCACCGTTTGCTGTACTTTTGACTCAATTCAATTCAGTTTATTTATATAGCGCCAATTCACAACACATGTCGTCTCAAGGCACTTCACAAAAGTCAGGTACATACATTCCAATTAATCCAAATCATTGAACAGTGCAGCCAGATTCTGTTATTTATTCAAATTGGATAAAAAGTTTTTCTATCTAAGGAAAGGAAACCCAGCAGATTGCATCCAGTCAGTGACTTGCAGCATTCACTCCTCCTGGATGAGCATGTAGAGACAGTGGACAGTCACTGGCGTTGACTTTGCAGCAATCCCTCATACTGAGCATGCATGTAGCGACAGTGGAGAGGAAAAACTCCCTTTTAACAGGAAGAAACCTCCAGCAGAACCAGGCTCAGTGCGAGCGGCCATCTGCCACGACCGACTGGGGGTTAGAGAGAACAGAGCAGAAACACAAAGAGAACAAAGAAGTACTGATCCAGGAGTACTTTCTATGGGAAGGAAAAGGTAAATGTTAATGGATGTAGCTCCTTTATGGATGTAACTCACTGGCTGGTGAGAGTGGTTGTACTTTGAAAACATGAAAAGAGTGCCAAAAAGCAGACAGACAATGATTTTTCACTGTTGGTTGACAACTATCCCTTGTAAAAAGAGCAAGAATCAAAATGAGGTAAGTATGTCTGTATGAAGCTAGCTGGTGATTTGTTGACTCTATGCCGCTCACACACGCCTATAGACGCAGACACACTGTGAATGTCAGTGCATGTGTCCTAAACACATCTGAGGTCTGAGGTACAGTTCCCAAGCTTGTCATTAGACCTGTCACCTAGGCCTGTAGGGCTTAAGCCCAGATGTTTCCTCAATAGCCCAGAATCTCATGAAATAAGAATTTAGAACTACATGTCTGTTAAAAAGATGCATTAAGCCCCAAAATGACATTGGACTTCAACATTTTTATCTAAAACACTACACTCCAACTGTACATCTATGCACAGAGGTGGAGGCGGACTGGCAATTTGTCCATTCTAGACTGGAACAGCTGTTGTGTCCAGGACCATCAATTTGCTTCATTCATTACCTGAAAAGTTACATTTACTTACCCTAAATAGGGCTACAATAAGGAAGACGGTTTATTTGAGAGCAGCTGTGGAGCCAACCGGAGAATTATGTCCTTGTGGGTGGGTGCACACAGGAATAGGTGGAACCAGAGCAGCATAACCCAGACTGAAGTTAGTGGTAAAACCTGAATGCTGGCCCAGTATTGGCTAATTGTAAGCTACAGCTAATCACGTACTCACCCAGCAAGACATGAGGTGGAGGTTTACTAATGAGTAGCAACAGGGTCATGATGAGGAACAGAGAGTAGAGGGACTTTCACCTGAGCTACAGGTAAAGTTAAATGGCCTGGCTGTGATAGAACAGTAGGAACCCTCTCTGTGAGCGTCTAGCTGGATCTGCATCATGATGTAAAAATATCTGGTCCTTTAGTTCAGTCAGAATCAAAGCATTTAATCCTAATGTAGCTGAACACATTAAAAGGCCCTTTAGATCACCATATAGCATCTCTTCGCTGCAGCTAGTCCTACAGTCCAGGGCCCATTTTCACAAAGATTCTCAGAGTCCTCTCAGAGAGTCTCAGCTTCAGAGAAGTTCAGCTAGCTGCTGAGTGCAACTAGGTGACGACATTTTTATCTTAGTGAGGAGGTGTTGTTGACCATCTTGCAAGGTGTGCCGCTGTCTTCTAAGAGCTGTGATTGGCTGTTGCAAAAAAAACAAACAAACAAAAAAACAAATGTGCTCCCAGCAGAGTATTTAGACTGGATTTAGGAAAGTTTAAGTCATGATGATGAAACTTCGCAAAATTAAATAAATTGTTGCACAGCATCAAAATGTTGAACCTTATTTAACCTTACTTAATACTTTGATTTGCTTTTTATTATGTTCACTCACCTTGCTTGTGTTGGACCATTTGTTCGCTACTATACCTCCCAGTGTCACCTGCTACTACACCTCCCAGCATGCATTGCAGCTAACAGGAAAGGACATCGCAGTTCTGATGTCACAGTGGGCTATATAAGAAAACAGGAGACACTCCACCATTGCTTTTTCTCCCGCTGGAAACCAAGACGCGGTTACCACGCAACGAAGGCGCGCATCATTCTGGAGAAGAAACTAACACATGGGTTTCCATTCATTCTCCTCACTGGCCAAACTCATGAGAAGGTCAACAAGTTAAAAGCTTACTGGGATACGAAGACCAGCAAGTTACCTTAACGACCGATGCTTTGACATGCTCAAGAAAAAACCCATGGAGGTTTTACAAGAAGACGGAATTTTCCTCTTTGTTTTGCTGACGATCCGTTATATTTTTCCCCTTTTGCCAAAGGAGGAGAAGCGACCGTTTTTTGAGTTTTTTAGACGTGTAACAAATACACCCCCACCCCCCTCCCACCCCAAGTAGTCCGGTTTTGTTTTATTTATATTAGAAATAGCTTGGGCAAGATAGAGTAGAATTTTCCTCTTATTGTGGTCAAATATGTTCTAAGTTGTATGTGAATGCAATGTCTTATTGAAGCTTTGACTGCTGTTGGATTCTGAAAGCCATCATGCTTTGAAGCTGTGTGTATCTCTCGCAGACTCAGGTGAACTTAAAAGTTAGACTTCTAGAACCTCATGGTGGAACACTCACTGTTCCATTGTCTTTGCTCTTAGTGTTTTTCGACCCTTTGTATTTCACTGAGCTCCAGCTTTGGGGTTTTTATGACTGCAGGCTGGTGGAGGCCGCTTCCAAAGATTTGCTCTAGTACCATTTGTTTTGCCCATAAACTGCTGGTTTGACTTTCATAGACACTCAATGTTGTTTTATCTTTTTTTGGTTAGTTATTTTACCCCTTTGTGTAGAATTTCTGCATGCTTGATTAGCTGAAGATTATTGAATCAGAATAGTGAGGTGTAGCCGGGCTGTTGATTTAATAAATGTTCACGTAGATATAGGAAAAGCATTTGTGTTTATTTTGAGCAAGAGTGACTTATCTGTCAAAATAAGGTCAAAGTTCCCCCCTCTTGGGTGAAGCGGTTGATTAAACAGTGACATTTAGTGTGGTTTTTGGTTAATAATTATCAATTATTAATGAGAATTTACTAATTGTAATTATTAAGTGCTTTTTAAAAGAAATAATTTTTATGAATGATGAATTTTTATGATAATTTTGGATTAATATTAATTAATCAATAATCATAATCCTTACATAATTGACGTCCCTGGGTGGGCCATAAAATGTCAGACATCACTGTTGCAGAGAGTGAACAATTGTGACATCCTTGGAACTTATGAGCAATATTGGGAGATTTTTGAGTTTTGCAAAGGTGCTTGTAAGCCATTCAGCTCACTTTGTGTAGAGCTGTGGGGAGGTGTTTTGGGCTGGCCAAATCGAGCCAGTGAAAAAGGGGCATAACACTCAGGGAGGGAGCAACTCGTACATCTAGTGACCATTAAGAAAAATTGCGGTTGCAACTGGATTGTCCCCATTGCAGATCGGCATTCGGTGCCATCCAGTGGTCACTAGTGAGAATTGCAGTTCCAACCAAGGAAATTTCCTACTTTGATTGAATCATTATAGTTCATTAACACAGGCAAATAATTCCATCACCTATGATCAGAGGGCATAACTTGAGCTGAAAGTTATTGATCATCCATACCCACTTCTGCTCTTAAATTGAAGTGTTTTGCTGGGTTTTTATTGTGTAAAGCATGTTTGGTCAGACTCATAAACTTAGTTGTAGGCCCAGCTAGAAGGTAAGTAATCCATCGTGTGTACCACTAACATTCATTTGAAGCTAGAAATAGTGCTTGAATGTTTTAGTTTGCTTATCCCACTTTTTTAAAAGAAATGTATTTATTTATTTTTTGTTTGCTGCATTATTTTTATTAAAGCATAGGGTAAGCCACAGTTTGGATGGTCAAACCTGCCTACCCATTTTAAGTACCCCATAAACCTGCAAGATATGTATGGATCAGACAGCTGGCTCAGTGCTTTGTCTGTTTGTATTACTACTAACTGACTTTAGCGATCATACATAACTGAACAGTTTTGTCTGTTTGTATTTTTTTTTCTTTTTTATTTTTTTTCTCTTCTGCTCTCGGTGGGGTCAGTCGCTTTTCCACTCTCTCCTTGATCCTCCCCCATTTTTTGCCCTGCTTCAGCTTTTTGTCTATGTTTTTCTTAGAGCCTTTGTTCACATATCCTCCTAATTTGTTCATTATGGATTTGGAGAGAACCTGAAGGCCAAATCCGGAAGAAGTAGAAGCGGCTCTCCAGAGATTCCCTTCCCAGGCTTGTGGGGTTCTCCATACATCCACTGAGTCCAGAACAGGCGTGAGTAGTCAAACTAGGTTCAGTGGTGCGGTGTCCCATCCCACTGTAGTAGGCAACCATGAACAATATCTGGGTGCAGATTCAGTATAAGTAAATAGTTCAAGGTTTAGAGGCGAGCAGCCTTCAAACTAGACTTGCAGTACCCTCCTCCACGATCCCTCAGCTCTGCCAAGGTGACAGGAGAGCCGTCTCTGGGACTCAGGTGGTTAATACTGCCCTCAACCGCTGCCCAGGACCCAAGTCCAGGGAGGACAGGGCCCACCATTGTACCATGAGCAGTCTCCAGTGCCTCCCGCGAGTGTGAAGCGTGATGCCCTGACACACTATGGACGTAGCAGGAGTGAACTCTCAGATGATGACTCAGATGGGCCAGCCCCAATCCCTGAGAGTGGTTTGCGTACCCACCAGCTTCACTCTCTTGCCAAAGACATAGAGCGTTTCGACCCTTATAATGCAGAGTCAAACATTGATGATTATCTAAGGGAAGTTGAACGCTGTCTTTTAGATTTGTACTGCCCATCGGCTCGGGAAAAAGTTGAAGCTTATCTGGAAGACAACATCCAGGAGTGTCCATGTGTTAATGGAGAGCCTGTCCCCCGGAGTCCCAGACTGTTATTCGACCCTCTGTGAAGCTTTAAGGGAAGAATATTCGGTATACACAGACCGGGCCTCTGCAACACTCGGTGCTTCCGCTATCGAGCCAAAGAAAAGCGAAGCACCCAGGGAGTATTACCGGTGCTTGAGAGATGCTTACTTCCAAGGGTGCAATGCTCCTGACATAGAGGAGGAGCATGCTTTTAAATCTCTATTCTTCCACAACCTTCGTGAAAGTGTGCAATACGATGTTACTGTGTATTACAGAACAAAGACCCTTAGCATGCTAGAGATCCGGAAGTATGCTCAGATGGCGTGAGAAACACTTGCTCGCCCGACCAAGGGATCAGAAGGTGAGGCTGGGGTTTTACAGGTGCAGACAGAAGGAACAGCCTTGTGTTGGAAGGTCAGGAAATGCCTTCAACCAGAACCCATGTTAAGAACAGGTTCAGGGAACAACGTAGGTTTGGTCAGCAGGACCGGGGGGGTGGTAATGAATGGCGACCAAAGTCTGGTAAACCGGATAACTTCCGGTCGAGCAGACACCCTGTTAGGGTTTGAAAACTTTGTATTGTTTATCACTCATGTCTGCACAAAGTGCTCTTCCTTCCCACATGCCACAGAAAGGGGGATGGGGGAGAGGAGTGAGTTATGCTACTATCAGCAACATCTGGGGGCTGCTTGTACCAGTCCCCACTACCTCTCTGTTTAAAAGCAAAACACATGCACCCTAACCCTTCTGACCCCACACACAAACACAGACACACATACACCCCCTAAATGCTTGAATTGTCTGTTGAACTGTGTGTGTGAAACACATATATAAATGAAGAGAGAGGGTGCCAACACTTTGTAGATTTGCACTGCAGTGTGAGCTACCTCTTGCGCAAGAAAAATAGAGACTCTGTGTCATTCCTCTGAGTTGACTAATTAATACCTAACATCAACTTGGTCCTTCGAACCAGAGATATTTTAAGAACTAAACTGATTTTGTTTTTCTCTACAGTGACCTAAGGATCCCTGGGGACCGCCAACGCCGACGAAGCACTGCCGCGCAGTTACACATAGGCCTTGTGGCTGAAAGCCCCTGTGTGTAACTTCGCATCTGGCCGGTGGCTTATTGCTTCGCTCGACGCCGGGTGACTCTGGGGATTCAGAGAGTCACCTAGAAGTCGGCTCAGAGGTGAGACGTTTCGTGTTTAACATTAAAGAAAGTTTATAATAAGTCGTTGGTAGTGTCTCGCCGTAAGGAGACAGCAATTGGATAGGTATTATTCCGCCGGAAGGGAATAGCGATAAATTAGGTAGGATCCCACCGTAAGGGGATCAGAAACGACTAGGTAATTCCGCCGTAAGGGAACTGGATAATTTGGTTGGGTAGTTCCGCCGTAAGGGAATAAATAAAATTAAGTGTAAGAGCTCATAAAATAAGCTAGGTCGACCATACATATTGCTGAAGGGACATGAATATGTCAAAACACTAACTGTGTGAGTGCTGTTGTGTGTGTTTGGAGGACTAATGAATTTTGAAGAATCATAGCAAGATTCTGCTGGTCCTGTGTTTTCCTTTGCCCAAATCGGAAAGACGTATTGGTGATTCTTGGAGATAAAGGTCGGGTTTAATCTCAGAAAATTAACACCGCTGCGATTAGTCGCAGTAGAAGGGCGTGTTAATGTCCTCTCCTTGAATCTCATGCCAGTGAACTTCTATCTGGGACATTTATAGTATTGTGAACTAAAATTAAAATCATGGGGAAACAACAAAGTAAACAAAATTAGTTTAGAAGGGGATGTAAAGTTTATGGAGAACTATGTAGAAGCGCAGGTATGATCTGTCATAGATGGAATAAAAAACCATGGTTTTTCTTGGTAAACTAGATCCTAAGGATATCTTAAAATTACAAGGAGATTTAAAATTAGAAATAATGAAAACCAGAAACCCAACTAAAAGGAACAGAGACAGGTCAAGTATAAATTCTCAGACAAATGGCTGGAAAACAAAGTAGGTTAAGAGACATGCAGAGGAAGATAAAAGGAGAAGTGAAAGGAGAACGCTAACAGCTGCGGTCTTGGTGCGCCCACATGAGGAAACAGTGGTCGCACCCAGACAGCGAGGAGCGCAGCCCCCTGCCGTGCAGGCAGCTGCAGGACGGGCGGCTGCAGCATAGCAAATTGGAAGAGAGATGGAAGGAGCTGTAGCAGTTCCTAAAACTCCTATAAGAAAGCAAGAAAAATTAAGCACTCCTTTTTAAACAGAAGAACAGAGCTCTTCTAGTGAGTCCTGGTCTCCTAATTTCTGGGGGGGCACAGGTGTGCGAACTAGGAGTAAAGATAAGAAAACTACTACTGACCCCAGCATATACCCAGGCGAAGCTTTAATGGCTCACAAACAGAAATTTCATCCATCTGGAAAAATTTAGAGGAAGACACATTTCCTCTAGTTGAAGTAGCGAATCCAAACGTAGGTGACACTAATCACCGACAGCCGCCAACTATTCTAGTATATAGGCCATGGACACAGGAAGACAGAACTGCTGCTCTAAAGGGTATCCCACCGATACAGGAAGGTGTAGAGGAGTTTTTGGCAGCTATTACAGAACTCAGAGGAAGCTTCCATCTTAATGGCAGAGAAATGCTCCAGTGTTTTACCCAGCTGTTTGGTCATCGCTGGTGCAGAGTAGCAGGAGGTTTCACTGGATGCGATGACAATGGTGACACATTAGCACATGATTCACCAGATTTAAGGGACGCCTTACGCTTACTCTTTGAAAGCATTCGAGGAGTTTATATACAGACAGCAGATTATGGTAAAATCTCACAATGCAAACAGAAAGATGAAGAAGACCCACAAGATATTTTAGATAGGATGAGACGTGTTTTTAGAGCAAACTCTGCTATACCATATGATGAAGAAGAGGCAGGAGCCTATCAGCAGCAGTTGAAGAGAGCCTTTCTGCAAGGCCTTAAAATTGAACTCAGACCGTATATAGATAAACACTGGGTTCATCAAAATACAGGACCTGTTACCCAAGCCTTAGAGTATGCACAGCATGCCCATAAGACACAGCAAAATAGGAAGACAGATACATTTGCAATGCAAGACGGCTTAATAGCATTGCATCGTTCAGGGACAAACAGGCAAAGGGGAAAGGGAGGATTCAGAGGTTGCGGAGGAAGAGGAGGAGGAGGAGGGTCACGACACACCCACACACAGAGCAATGCGTGTCTGAGGTGTGGCAAAATAGGGCATTATGCTAGAGAATGTAGAACAAACTTACAAAACCCTGGCGCAAGAGATGAAAACTGCTGGATCTGTAATGAGCCAGGACATTTTGCAAGAGAATGTAATGAAAAGCGGGTGTATAACCCCAACTCTACCCAGAATTGACAACTACAGCCAAAGCCCCCAGCTCCTCCCCCACTAGCAGAGAAAAACAGTAGTGAAATGGAGGAAGTTGACATATAAGCAGCACTGGAACTTATAGCACTTAGTAGGACGCAAGATTTGCCATCTAAAAACTTAATAATAAATGGCAAAGGATATAGCTGTTTGTGTGATACAGGGGCATGTAGAACTGTGCTAACTGAACCTCCACCCAGAGTAAAATATTCCAACACCGCAGTGCATGTTAGATCAGCAGCTGGCACAGCAGAGGTACATTACCTATGTGCACCAGTAACAATAACAGAGCCTGAGACAAAACTTCCTTGTCAGGCCCCCGTTCTGATAAGTCAAACATGCACAGTAAACCTGTTGGGAAGAGATCTTATGCCAAAGTTGCATATAAGTATAGTATCAACAGAAACAGGTATGAAAGCTGTGGTGGACGAAGGGGCCCTAGTCCTCAATGAATTCTCACAGCCGCATTATTACCTAGGCCCCACACCAACAGCTCGAGAACTGCTGAGGAGAACCAGATACTGAGCTCCATGTAACCATGAGATATAAAGGTACTCCAGGGCCAGATTATCAGTATGACACTGTTTTTTCACAGAGAAAATTATTAGACTGTTACCATACAGCACCTGTATGTTGACCCCAAAACAGGGAAATCCTCCACCTCAATTATACTGTCAGGAAAACAGCTCCAACAGTTTAAAGACAGTACACCTCATCTATCATTAACTAAACCCGTGGGGGGCAAGTGGAAAGAATCAGAAAACTTTATACAGCGTGCTGAAAGAGGGAGATATGAGGCATCAACAAGCTCTGACTGGAAAGTAGATCCTAACACAGGAATCTGGAAACTCACTTTAGGGTGGACAGTCAAAGTCCATCCAAAGACACATTTAGATGAGGCAAAGTGACAAATACAGGGCCTAGATGAAAGCAAAGAGAGCAACAGGCACCCTGCCCTAGCTGCTGTCCCACCTGAACTGTGGGCCCAATCATCGACTGATGTAGGACTTATAAAGGGATTTCCACCATATAAGGTTAAATTAATATCCAAAAAACGACCACTAGTTCGCCAATACCCCTTGAAGCCAGAAGCTGAAGAAGGTATTAAGCCAGTACTATAGGACATGCTGAAATCAGGAATATTAAGGGAGGCACCTGATGCTACATGCAACACACCTATCTTTTCCTGTGCAGAAAGCCAGCACAGGAAGTGGGAGAATTGGTCCAGGACCTCAGACCAATAAATGAAATAGTGGAGCATGCTGCTCCTGACGTCCCAAATCCACATACAGTACTGCATTCATTAACTCCAGATAAAAAATATTTCACAGTGGTAGATCTTAGCAATGCTTTCTTTACAGTACCATTGCATCAAGAGTCACAGCAATTATTTGGTTTTCAGTTTAAAGGGAAAAAATATACTTACACCAGATTACCACAAGGGTTCAGCGAAAGCCCACACATATACACGCAAGCATTAAGATATTCCATGAGCACCTGTGAGGTGCCTGAACATAGCCAAGTCCTGTTGTATGTAGATGATATTCTTATAGCTTCAGACACTCAACAACACTGTGAGGAAGCTACCATAACAGTTCTAAAACATCTCAACCAGACAGGGCACAAAGCCTCTAGGGATAAACTGCAGTTTTGTAAGGAGAAAGTGATTTATTTGGGACATATGCTTTCACAACATGGCCGCTCCCTCCTAAGCAGCAGAAAAACAGCCATACAGGAAGCCCCAAAACCACGAACTAAACAACAAATGATGTTCTTTCTGGGACTGTGTAACTTTTGCAGAGAATGGCTACCAGACTATGCAGCCATTGTACAACCCTTGCAATCTATGATCTATGGCAAAGACATGACAATAAAAGACAAAATCACATGGACGAAGGAGGGAGAAAGCAGCATTCACAGAGCTAAAAAATCTGCTTCAAACACATCCACCTTAGCTCTGCCGATTATAGCCAGCCTTTCACACTTTGTGTAGATGCATGTAAGGGTTTATATGAAAGCTGTATTAACCAGCCATTTGGCTCCCAAGACAGACCTTTAGCATTTTATTCTAAAAACTGACCCAGTGGCAGCAGGATTTCCAGCTTGGTCTACAGGCTTGCACAGCAGTGGCAGAAGCTGTGAAGCAGACAGCTGAAAATGTGCTGTGCCACCCACTCACACTGAAAGTTCCTCATTCAGTGTCACTTGTATTGCTACAAAACCTCACTTCCTTTTCTTGACACATGCAAGGCATATCGCATTGACCTCATTGCTACTCTCACAACCAAATATAACTTTGCAAAGATGTGGTCCACTGAACCCTAGCATGTTAATTCCAACAGCAGAAGATGGGAAACCACATTCTTGCATAACAAAGGTTGAGGAAGACACAAAACCCAGGCCAAGACATCTCTCAGACCCCCTCTGCAAACTCACAAATAATCTTTGTGGACGGATCAGCATTAAAAGATGAATATGGAAAAAATAGAGTTGGTTATGCAGTAACCACTGAAACTAAAATTATAGAATCACTGGCCCCGCTCCATATATGTTCAGCACAGACTGCAGAGCTGTATGCTGTCATCAGAGCCTGTGAATTACATGAAGGAAAAATCCTAACCATCTACACAGACAGCCAATATGTATTCAGTTCTGTTCACCATTTTTGCCAAAATATGGGAAAATAGGGGTTCAAAACTCATCTGGGAACAGAATTGAGACACATTTTAATCTGTTAAAAACGATTGCTGTTAGCTATCCAGCTACCAGCAAAGATAGCGCTTTGTAAATTAAAAGCGCATCTATCTGATGAAACCATGGAAACAAAGGGGACACTTTTCGCTGACATTTTCTGCTAAATAGCTTCGAAGCTTCCCCTCACACTGAAAATGTCAGATCTCCTATTTATAGATACAGATGTGCTGAAAGATTCAACAACAATCTGCACCAGCTGCAGAAGTTAAATCTTGGCTGGATAGAGGGGGCCTAAAAAGATGACATTTATCTTTGAAAAATAAACCAATTTTACCAAAGAATTTATACGGCGGCACCCCATTGTAAAAGGGGGAAAACCCTTTAGAAAATCTACATTCTCAACTGTAGCCCGATCGTGTTTGGACTTTTTTTGATCCGGGGAGCTCCTGAGTTATCAGAATATTAGCTTCATCTAAACTTCAAATTGTATGTTAGACCCAATCCCAAACCCAAATTATTTAAGGAAGTTTTCCCTCTGATTACCAGCCCCATTTTAGATATGGTTAATTTTTTTTTTAGTAAATGGGTATGTACCACAAGCTTTTAAGGTGCTGTAATTAAACCTTTGCTTAAGAAACCCTTCGCTTGATCGAGATGACTTAATAAATTACAGACCGATATCCAATCTTCCATTCTTATCTAAAATTTTGAGAAAATTTTGCTAATCAAATGTGTGAGCATTTACACAGCAATGACCTGTTTGAAGAGTTTCAGTCAGTTTTCAGAGCTCATCATAGCACTGAAGCAGCTCTGCTGAAAGTCACTAATGATATTCTTATTGCCTCAGATAATGGACTTGTGTCTGTACTGGTTCTGTTAGATCTCAGTGCTGCATTTGATACAGTCGATCACAATATTCTTTAGAAAGGCTGGAATATGCTGTGGGGATCAGTGGAACAGCGCTAGGCTGGTTTTAAATCTTATTTGTCTGACAGATTCCAGTTTGTTCATGTAAATGATAAATCATCTTTAAACTCCAGGGTTAATTGTGGAGTACCACAGGGTTCAGTACTTGGGCCAATTCTCTTTACTATTTATATGCTTCCAACAGGTAAAATTATCAGGCAGCATAGAATAGATTTTCACTGTTACGCTGATGACACTCAGCTTTACTTATCCATAAATCCTGATGAACCCAACCAGTTAGATAGACTACAAGTATGTCTTGAAGACATAAAAACTTGGATGACTTTAAATTTTTTGCTTCTAAATTCAGACACGACAGAGGTTGTCGTCTTTGGACCGGAGTCTTTAAAAAAGAAACTACTAAGTCAATCACTTAACCTGGATGGCATTAAATTGACCTCCGATAATAAAGTAAAAAACCTTGGTGTTATTTTGACCTGGACATGTCATTTAAATCCCATATTAAACAGGTTTCTAGGATTTCCTTTTTTTCATCTCCGGAACATTGCCAAAATTAGAAATATCCTGTCCAGGATTGATGCTGAAAAACTAGTCCATGCATTTGTTACTTCAAGGCTGGACTATTGTAATTTTTTACTATCAGGATGTCCACAAAATGCAGTTAAAAGCCTTCAGCTGATTCAAAATGCTGCAGCAAGAGTTCTGATGAAAATTAAAAATAGAAATCATATTTCCCCTTCTTTAGCTTCCCTTCATTGGCTCCCTATTAAATCCAGAATAGAATTTAAAATTCTCCTCCTCACATATAAAGCCCTTAATGATCTAGCTCCATTATACATCAGAGATCTGATTGTTCCATATGTTCCTAACAGAGCACTTCGTTCTCAGACTGCAGGTTTACTGGTGGTTCCTAGTCTCTAGAAGTAGAATGGGAGGCAGATCCTTTAGTTATTAGGCTCCTCTCCAGTGGAACCAGCTCCCAGTTTTAGTCCGTGAGGCGGACACCCTGTCTACTTTTAAGGCTAGGCTTAAAACTTTCCTTTTTGATAAAGCTTATAGTTAGAGTGGCTTAGGTTATCCTGAGCTATCTTCCTTATTTTACCTCCGTCTTCTTCTCCCCTTGTTGGATGGAGTAAGGGGGAGTCAGGTTTAGCTTAAACCGGCTCAGTTATGGTTGAGGTGCAAACACACCCTCCATTTCTGCTACCTGTATGACCCCCTCTCTTTTCCAAAGGTTATGGTCAATCTGACAGAGAGAGGTATCCCAATCGTTGTGATTTTTAGTATAACAATGGCCATCAGTGGGCTCTAGATGGACAAACTGTCTTCTTTTAAGGCTAGGCTTAAAACTTTCCTTTTTGATAAAGCTTCTAGTTAGAGTGGCTTAGGTTATCCTGAGCTATCTCTGTAGTTATGCTACTATAGGCTTAGGCTGCTGGAGGACATAATGACCACTTTCACCCTCTTCGCTACTTTCTCACACTACTCTTCAATTTTGTAATTATTTGCTGTTATTTCAGCTTTTAACTTTGTTCTCTCTTTTTTCTCTTCCTAGAAGCTACACCTGGCCTGACTCTGTGTCTACCTGTAACACCTATCTGGAGAGGGGCATCATCCAAGCTTTTGCTGGCAACAACTTAATGCTCACCCTCTACCGATGATCCACATGGCCCTGTCTTTCAGTGTTTAACCCTTTCTCTCTCCTAGACATAGCTACTGACTGAGCTTTTACTGTAACTAACTCTATGTGCTCTCTTCAGACTCTAAACTTGAAAACTGGCTCAGAGTTTATCTGTTCCATCTTTCTAGGTGAAACGACTAAAGGAGCTACATCCATTAACATTTACCTTTTCCTTCCCATAGAAAGTACTCCTGGATCAGTGCTTCTTTGTTCTCTTTGTGTCTCTGCTCTGTTTTCTCTAACTCCCAGTCGGTCGTGGCAGATGGTCGCTCACACTGAGCCTGGTTCTGCTGGAGGTTTCTTCCTGTTAAAAGGGAGTTTTCCTCTCCACTGTCGCTACATGCATGCTCAGTATGAGGGATTGCTGCAAAGTCAACGCCAGTGACTGTCCACTGTCTCTACATGCTCATCCAGGAGGAGTGAATGCTGCAAGTCACTGACTGGATGCAATCTGCTGGATTTCCTTAGATAGAAAAACTTTTTATCCAATTTGAATAAATAACAGAATCTGACTGCACTGTTCAATGATTAAGATTAATTGGAATGTATGTACCTGACTTTTGTGAAGTGCCTTGAGACAAAATGTGTTGTGAATTGGCACTATATAAATAAACTGAATTGAATTGAATTGAATTGAATTTCTACACCATAAATTTTTCTAACTATGCAAAAAACTTTTGTAGATCATGTATTATCTGCGGTAAACATAATCCACAGGGAAACATGAGACCCAAAAGAGGCCAGTTCCCAGCAGCAACTCATCCCTTTCACACGATACACATGGATTTCATAGAGTTATCATGGTCAGGGGGGAAGAAATATTGTTTAGTGGTCATAGATGCATTTTCAAAGTGGGTTGAAATATACCCAGTAAAGCACTGTGATGCACTCACAGTGGCAAAGAGTTTAGTGACACATTTTTTCCCCACATATGGTATCCCACAAATCATAAGATCAGATAATGGGACTCATTTTGTAAATAATGTAATAGAACTGTGCTCTAAAGCATTAGGGTTTCAGTTAAAAAACCATTGTTCTTACCACCCACAATCTGCTGGGTTGGTTGAACGAACAAATGGAACAATAAAAAATAGATTAAGGAAAGCGATGGAAGAAACAGGGAGGCCGTGGCCCGAATGCCTATCCCTGGTTAAACTATGGATGAGAATAACTCCAAATCAAACTGGTCTCACTCCATTTGAAATAGTGTACGGAAGACCTTTTCCATTGCCAAACAAAGGAAACACAGTTGTCCAGTAGTCTGCCAGTAAATTTTGCTCCTATTCCACAGAACAACCTGAGACCTGGAGACCTGGTCCTGATTAAGACACTCCATAGAAAGGACTGGAGCGCCCCCTGCTGGAAAGGGCCATACCGCGTTTTCCTGACCACACCGACAGGTCTAAAAATCGCAGAGAGACCATCCTGGATCCACAAGAGCCACTGTAAGCCAATATTACCGTTACAGGAGCAAATCCAACCGACGGGCTAACAGGGGAAGTCCGGCTACAAAGGGGCTGGTGACCCATAGGGCTCAGCATCTCAAACCGGTGAAGAAAACAACTGACTTGTGCCCAACGTAGCATGGCTTTTTGTAACATGTGGGCAGGACTGATAAGCCTGAGCCTAATTCTGGTAACAGGACTCTTTCTCTGTTTAAGGCAGGATCCACAGGATACGACATCACACGAGAAGAGATGGACACCGGAAGGCTCTCATCTCAGACCCCTAAAGAAAGGAGGAAGACATCTGTTTCTGCAGAACTATTGGTATCATTATGTGTACGAAACAGCTAAAGCACAAAATAAAACAGATTGTTATGTATGTTCTATCATGCCAGTTCATTCCCAGGGCCCTACAGTGTATGTGAGAAAACTGAATTTCACAGAAGAAGCAAAACCCCTGGGTGCAAGCAGCAAACCACCTTTTGCGACCAACAAAGTTACCAGCTTGGAGGGGCCCAAAGAACCTCTAGCGAAGTTAATGCCTTCGACAGAGCAAGTCTCGGGCACCCCTATGCATGACTGCACCCAGTCTCCCAAGAAACTCGTCTCCACAGTCATGACTTATTTCTTTTCTTTTTGAAAAGCACAGGTGTGAAACCTTACAACCCCAAAGTGGTGGAAGATGTGCACCTGGAAAACACCTTCGTACCCAAAGTGATTTTAGCCCTTTGGTTGGAAAAGCCAAAAATCAGCAAAGAGCTATGTGACCGTTTGTGCCAAGAAAACCCATTCTTAATTGAGGCACAACACAGCCACTGTCTGCTTTCAGCAGACTGGCCATGCCGCCTTCTGATGGCAACCGGAGTCTGCAGCCTCAGTGTGCAGGTTGGCAAAGGTCTCCCATGCTTTTATTATTGTTCAACACCTGTACCCTACAGGGTGGACCTGCTAGTTCGGCTGGGTGCCCAGTTAGACACCTCCAACCAGGTTGTTTGGCCCTGAGCCAGCGCTCCCTCAAGAGTCTTCTTGGGAACCCCTAAGGTTATGCTGTCAGGACAAACCATTCCTCAGGCCTGCCAGGTCACCACAGCGACTAGCAGGTTTACCAATCTGCCTGATAGTTAAAAAGGGACAGAAGCTTCAGAGCACCCATGTTTTCTTTCAACCTCTTCCCTACTTCTGAGAACTGAACCTGGTAGTCTGTGGCACGCCCATCCTTGAGCTGAGCAATTGCACAACTTATCTTTTGGTTGAGAATCCAACCAAAGTGCCTATTCAGGTAATCACGAGGAAACCCCTGGGGATGCTCATAGACAGTTCTTTTCATGACTTTGAGCTAACCATCCCGATCATTGGAGACCTGCCCTTATTCTTGTCCGGTAGACAGGACTCTCCACACACTTTGTTCACATTTCATCAAAAATGATCACAGTTAGGAAACATTTAGTTTTAATGATCAAATCCACCTGTGGTGCTACACTGGGAACTGAAGGTAACCTGGAAGTGTCGGCCCTGCCAGCGCACCCAGGGAAACCAGCTCAAGAAGAGCCAGGGACCCAGGACACATCCAGCGAGCCTTACCCTGGTTTTGAGACTGAGGTCAATGAGCAGTTGGAGAAAGCCAATGCGCTAAGCACCGAAACGGAAAGAACAGCGCTTAAGGAGCTGTTTTATGAATATCAGTCAGTCCTATCGAAGGACTGCCATGAATGCTAAGCTGGCACTTGTCAAAGGCAAATGGTGCAGGACGAAAAAAGTGGAGTACGTAGGTTTCACTGTGGGCCCAAATGGCATTGAGCCCCAAGCCAGCAGGATCTGGGCAATCCAAGACATAATAATGTGTCCGATGAATGTGTCTGAGGGGTTCATAACTGCTCCCGCCAGTTTATTGAAGACTATGCGGAGATGGTCAGACCCCTCACTCAGAACTCCTACGCAAAGACACATCTTTCACTTGGGGAGAACTCCAAGAGCATCCTTTCCAGCTCTTGAAACAGAAACTTAGTTCTGCTCCTTGCCTGGCCTACCCGGATAAGGACAAGGGCTTCCACCTTCAAGCGAGCTTCTCTTCCCAGTGTCTGAGTGCTGCATTGAAGCAGAAATATAAACGAGACATGCGAGTTGTTGCATACACAAGCCGACCTTTGAGTAATATAGAGGTAAGGTTCTCAGACTGTGAGAGGGCTCTGCTTTCTACAGTCTGGGCAGTTGAATATGTCCGCAGTTTCATTAGGGGGCAGAAAGTAATCATTGAGACGTGCCATGAACCTGTCACTTTCCTGAACAGCGAACAATTAAGAGAAGGAAGAGTGTCCAACAGTCGCATTGCAACATGGATGATGGCACTCCAAGGTTATAACGGTGAGGCACGGTCAGCATAATAAAATAGTGTTGGGGCAGGTGTTAGCAGAATACCAGCACTGTGAATGCGACACAGTAGCGACCACCATCGACACACCAGCCACCCTCTGGTTTGCTTCATCAAGTCACCATTACTTTGATGAAAATGTGTGCGAAGGGCTCCCAAGAGCCTACATTGACGGATGCACCTTCCTTCATGAAGATCGACCACAAGCTGGGGTGGGCATCATCTGGGTTGGACACCACACTCCGGAACCAAACCACTACCAACTGGGGCTGAAAACAAGTCAGTATGCAGAGATCGCAGCAGTACTCATCACCCTCCAGCAGGCTACAGCCCTGGACATCAAACAACTGGTGATCTGCTCCGACTCCAACTATGCTCGGCACAGTTTCATCTCCCACCTCCTGTTGTCGAAAGGGAATGGAATGAAGAATGCCAGGAATAAAGAGGTAAAACACTCAGAACTCTTCCTGGCATGTGACCATCTCACCATGGAACAGGACATGGTAGTGTACTGGTAATAGGTGAAGGGTCATTACCGGACATTGGGCCCAGACAAGGACAGAAATAATGAGGCAGACCGCCTAGCCAGATTGGGACCCCCATAGTATTTTGAAAAAGAATGGCTTCCTCCCTCTCAGAGCCATGCCGTCTGTGCCGTCTCTTGGCGACTCCAAAGGAGAGGTGTGAAGACCCCCAAGGCTCTGGGGAGACTTTCCACTTCGAACGTAAACCCAATGATACCGTCTTAACCACCATGCTGGACCAAGACCCTGACCTCATCAGAGAGCTAGTGGCTAATGGTCCATCGGCTGAAGAGTCGCCATTAGCGACTGGTGAGACCAAGGAACTGCGGACCCTCCGACGTAATCTGTCCCATCTGAAGTTGGAGAAAGGTGTGTTAGTCTACATCCAAAACAGGCATAGAACACCTTGATGGTTGGTCCCAACTGACCATAGGGGGGTCATGTTAGCCCATGCTAATGACTCTCCTGTAGGGGGTCTTCGGGGTTTTAAAGCCACATTTCACACCCACCAACAGGAGGCATTACTGGCTTTCGATGGCTCACCACACCCAGGTCTACATCAAAGGATGTTTGACCTGCTGTCAGTTTCAACCAGCCCAGCCACTCGGTCGGGCTCCATTTCAGCGAAGGAGGGTTACATTCCCTTGGTCCCACCTGCAAATCGACTGGGTTGGACCAGTCCCAAAATCAACCAGAGGTAATAAATACCTCCTAACAGTGATGTGCAGTTTCACTAAGTAGGTTGAATGCTTACCCGCACCAACCGACACCGCCGTAACCACGGCTGTTCTTTTGCCGAACCATGTTTTGAACCATGTTTTCTACTTTCTAGGGGTGGAAGTAAAATTTCACATCGCTTACCATCCACAATTGTCGGCTCAGGTGGAATCGCACCATATTAGCCATGCTAAAGAAGTATGTTAGCAACAATGGAACGGACTGGGGCATTAAACTCCCTTTGGTCCTGATGGCCATCCGGTCCACCCCCCAACGCTCCACAGGTTTAACCCCCTTCGAGATGATGACTGGAAGGCAAATGACCCTCCCACTCCATCTGCTGTGCCATCCAGAAGATGTGAGTGTGACAATTGCCTACACAGCGCATCAATGTGTCGCAGACTTGAAGGAGCATCTCAGATCCACTTTCGCTTGGGCACAAAAGAACCTGGAAGCCAACATAGAGGGCACGACCAGAAAGCAGCCCACGGTGAATACAAAGTGGGCGAAAAAGTTTTCTATTTCCGATTTGCAAGAATCTCAAAATCCAAACAGGCCCCGGTGTACAAATGGGTTCCCCCGACAGACAGGAGGAGGGAGAGATTAGTGCATAGGGTCAGCCAGATAGGTGCTTGTTCAAAATAAACCCACACTAACATGCACTAATCACTAACAAGTCCAACCATAAAAACTCCCTTCTATAATCAGGATTTCTCTGGATGATTGGCATCCTTGTTGGCTAATCACTTGCTTTTCCAACCAGGGTAATAGATATAGGACCCCCAACCGGCACAGTCCTGAAGACACCCCCGGGCTCCTCATTACACACTGTAGACTTCATACGCAGAGGGTTTTCGTACATCTAGAGTCGTGGGACGTGTATCGCAAACACAGCCGCCTTCCTCCACTGATGGCTGAAGGAAGACCACAAGGGACTCAAACCCACGACACCATAGACCATGCCAAACAAACTACAACCTACATTCTCAAACAACTGCAGAAATGCATTGTCACTGAAGAGGACCTCAGTGGCAGTAAACTCCCAAAGCGTTTCCTAGGTGGACTGATAGCTGCGGCGCTGGGATCTTTGTTTTCCATTGGCCATTCAGCAGCAAATTCAGTTAGCCTTAAAACTATTCAGAGGCACGTACAAGAATTAGAAGAAGAAATGCAGGAAATCCAACAGACACTCCTCCTACAACACAGACTATTGGAAGTACAAACTAAGACCCTCCAGGGCACAGTGGTCACTGTAAATTTACATTCCACTCTTATTAACAATACCCTGCATGCACTGCAAACCCTCACAAAAGTTGTTAAGAATGATTTAATGTACACACAGGTTGTAAGAGACTTGATGCAAGACCTGATTAGAGTGGGTGGTTCATCGGTAGACAGCCTCACCGAAGGACGGATACCTACTTACTTAGTTCCGATAGATTTACTAGAGAAAATCCTAAAGTGCACCACAACAGACACCTTGCAGCCTCAACAAACACACCTAGCTTATAGCTTAGGCAGCCAATTTTCATCAAACCAGATAACCTAGAGACAGGATTTATGCTCAATCTCCCTATCGTCGAAGGACCAAATAAAAATAAACAAAACAGTGGTAAATGTTGTTAAATGTTTGGTTTTGGAAGGACAATACACACGTACACCTGAAAACCAAATCATTATTAGCCTACCATGATGCCGATCCGAAACTTTATCTAATTCCCAATTTAGACCTGTGCACCAAAACCAAAGACCTTCACTGGGTGTGCCCAAGTAATCCTTTTATTAAAAACGTCACTGATTACCTGTGCGGCTTAAGGGAGGGATCTCCTGATCAAAATTGTCAGGCTAAAGTAACTCTAAAGGACGTAGGAATAGAAACCGAGCTCAAACATGCGGGTAATCGATTGCTCGTAAGCACAGCTGTGACAGAAGCCTTGCTATCTTACGATCAGCATGACACAGTTACCCGGATAAAGTTACCCAACCAAACTATGTTCATCTCCTTACCCCAGGGTGCACTCCTCCACCTTGGAGACATAATCCTTCATCATCTTAATCTTGACAGATATGAGACAGAGATTGAAATTATGGATGCCTTCAAAGGATAAAATTTCAGCATCGATGCTAGTATTGAAGAAAAACTTTTAATGGAAGGCACCAAACTAATTAGGTTCAGTCTTACTCCTGCAGAGTTGAGCTCGATACCTCTCCCTCAATTCGCCAAGAAAACAGAATGGACGGAAATGCACTCTATGACCGTTTCTGTAGTTCTCCTTGTAATCGGGTGGGTCGTGACAGCGGTATTGACACACACCGCATACAGGCAGGTCAAGCGGTTGCAGGTCAGAATTGATTCCCTCACATTTATTTCCCCACGGTTCATAGCACCACCTATGCAAATGACACAGGCAGGTTCCAGTGCCTAATGGAAATTGGACGACTAAGCTATGAACCACTTTTGTTTTTTTTATATATATTGTATCTTCTTTGTTGTTGTTTTCACTTTTGTCTCAGGGTTACCAAAACTGTGATAATGATGTGACTGTATTGTATCTTTGTATTTCCTTACTGAACTACATAGATAGTTATGAGTAAGTCAAAATTTAGCCCTGCCCAGGCTAACCTCTATCCTGCCCAATCATAGGCTTTTGAACTGAATTGTGAACCTCCATTCCTGCCAACAGGAACACAGAGACAGTTTGTGGTTTGTCTTGGCCTCGTCACAGATCACTGATTTTTCCGCTAAAGACGGAATTGTCCCAGTACCTTCAAAGACTGCAATTAATCTCACCCTTCGAATCTAGGGGGGAATGTTGGACCATCTCTGTGCTACTATACCTCCCAGTGTTGTCTGCTACTACTCCTCCCAGCATGCATTGTAGCTAACAGGAAGGGGCGTCGCAGCTCTGATGTCACAGTGGGCTATATAAGAACACGGGAGACGCTCCACCATTGTTTTTTCTCCCGCTGGAAACTAAAACACGGTTACCACACAACTGAGGCACGCATCATTCTGGAGAAGAAACTAAGACGTGGGTTTTCATTCATTCTCCTCACTGGCCAAACTCATGAGAAGCTTAGCGAGCTAAAAGCATACTGGGATTCGAAGACCAGCAAGTTACCTTACCGATCGAAGGTGCGGATTTCACACGCAACTCAAGGAAAAACCCACCGAGGTTTTCCAAGGGGACAAAATTTTCGTCTTTGTTTTGCTCCAGTTGAGCGCTGACAATCCCGTTTCAAAAATGTTCTAAGTTGTATGTGCATGCAATGTCTTATTGAAGCTTTGACTGGTGTTGGATTCTGAAAGCCGTCATGCTTTGAAGCTGTGTGTCTCTAACTGTGTTGTGAATACCTGAGCGCAGACTCAGGTGAACTTAAACCGTGGACTTCTAGAACCTCATGGTGGAACACTCACTGTTCCACTTTCTTCACTGTTAGTGTTTTTCGACCCTTCGTACTTCACTGAGCTCCAACTTTGGGGGTTTCATGACTGCAGGCTGGTGGAGGCCGCTTCCAAAGCTTCCAAATCCTAACACTTTTTCACAACAATTTGCATTCAGTATTAACCCAGCCGAAACAGAGAACTGTTACAACATGTCCCATATTAGCCTTATTCTAAATGACTTAGAAACCGGACTGCTGGCTTAAGAAAATTAGGCTATTTAGGGTCTGGGGTAAAGTCTCCCATGTTTTAACACCCTAAAAACACCCCTGGTGGTACTAATACTTGATAATTTAATCTGTTCGTGATGGAGCTTTTAACTGGAATTATTCATATGTGGAATCCATTCTCCTCATTGAAATGAATCGAAATACAACTAATCCATCCAGACCCCCCCTTTTTTACTCCCTCTAAATGAGATCCAATACAACCAGTTACCTTCAGAAGTCACATAATTGTCATACCTGCTTGTGTTTTGAGTTCGGGGGGTTTGTGTTTTTGTTAAATTACCTGGTCCTTCGTTTTCTGTCTCCTTGCACCCCAAGCCCACACCTGTACTGTGTTTTGCCCTGATTGTCTGGTCACGTGTCATTAGTTTCCCCTGCTGTCCAGTTTTGTATTTAAGCCCGTTTGTTTCCTTTGTTCCCCGCTGGTTCCTTATGTGTTGTGTATGTTTGTGTGCACACCTGGTACCCTGTCTGTGTCCAGCCATGAGCAATAAAGTGTCGTCTTACCTGAAAACCTCGAGCTTCAGGAGTTCTTTCCTGCATATTGGTCCAACAAAAAACCCCAATATGACAGTAATTGGTTTTAAAAAAGGTCTCCTGAGTGCAATTTAATCTCAGCATCAATGCAGCTGTCCTGTGAAGGCCTCAGACCCAGGAACACAGCTGACAAGTCAGGGAGGAAGACGTTGAGAACTTTACAGTAGTGATTGGTTATAAAATAATATTCCAAGCTTTAAACATCATTCATCACAGAAGCAGCATAGCGGCCCATGTTATCTCTGGAGTAGTTACTCATTTGGGAGATTCTGTTGTTTTAATCTTGCACTCTACAAATCTATCCTTTATGGAAGAGTGACAAGAAGAGAGTCCTTGTGGAATGAAAGCCACAGGTAACACAGACCAAAACTGGTCACGTCTGAACAGTTAACATTTTACATGGGGAACATGTGAAGCGCTAAGGGTGGAAAACTAAAACTGCACATCCTCCTAAAACACACTACAGGGGTTGGACAATGAAACTGAAACACCTGTCATTGTAGTGTGGGAGGTTTCATGGCTAAATTGGACCAGCCTGGTAGTCAGTCTTCATTGATTGCACATTGCACCAGTAAGAGCAGAGTGTGAAGGTTCAATTAGCAGGGTAAGAGCACAGTTTTGGTCAAAATATTGAAATGCACACAACATTAAGGGTGACAAACCAGAGTTCAAAAGAGGACAAATTGTTGGTGCACGTCTTGCTGGCGCATCTGTGACCAAGACAGCAAGTCTTTGGAATGTATCAAGAGCCACGGTATCCAGGGTAATGTCAGCATACCACCAAGAAGGACGAACCACATCCAACAGAATTAACTGTGGACGCAAGAGGAAGCTGTCTAAAAGGGATGTTCGGGTGCTAACCCGGATTGTATCCAAAAACATAAAACCACGGCTGCCCAAATCACGGCAGAATAAAATGTGCACCTCAACTCTCCTGTTTCCACCAGAACTGTCCGTTGGGAGCTCCACAGGGTCAATATACACGGCCGGGCTGCTATAGCCAAACCTTTGGTCACTCATGCCAATGCCAAACGTCGGTTTCAATGGTGCAAGGAGCGCAAATCTTGGGCTGTGGACAATGTGAAACATGTATTGTTCTCTGATGAGTCCACTTTTACTGTTTTCCCCACATCCGGGAGAGTTACGGTGTGGAGAAGCCCCAAAGAAGCGTACCACCCAGCCTGTTGCATACCCAGAGTGAAGCATGGGGGTGGATCAGTGATGGTTTGGGCTGCCATATCATGGCATTCCCTTGGCCCAATACTTGTGCTAGATGGGCGCGTCACTGCCAAGGACTACCGAACCATTCTTGAGGAGCATGTGCATCCAATGGTTCAAACATTGTATCCTGAAGGCGGTGCCGTGTATCAGGATGACAATGCACCAATACACACAGAAAGACTGGTGAAAGATTGGTTTGATGAACATGAAAGTGAAGTTGAACATTTCCCATGGCCTGCACAGTCACCAGATCTAAATATTATTGAGCCACTTTGGGGTGTTTTGGAGGAGCGAGTCAGGAAACGTTTTCCTCCACCAGTATCACATAGTGACCTGGCCCCTTTCTTGCAAGAAGAATGGCTTAAAATCCCTCTGACCACTGTGCAGGACTTGTATATGTTATTCCTAAGAGGAATTGACGTTGTATTGGCCGCAAAAGGAGGCCCTACACCATACTAATAAATTATTGTGGTCTAAAACCAGGTGTTTCAGTTTCATTGTCCAACCCCTGTACTTGCCACACTTTTCTGATTTTTATTCGTACGAGCTTTTTAAATCATGCATCATTTTCTCTGTACCTTACTACTTTATTTTGGTCTGTCATTTAAAATACATTAAAGTGTGTAGCTATAATGTGACAAAATGTGAAAAAGTTTAATGGGTGTGAATACTAAGTCAGTGTATCCTAGTAGCACCAACAATCACTGTGCACTTGTAACTGACATCTGTTAAGATCCCTTCATAGAGCCCCACCATGGTGCTGCTGGTATGTGGCTTGATGTTTACACCACAAAGACCATGATCACTGAATATATCATCAAAACAAATACACAGGTAACTGCTGTTCCTGTTGTCCTTGCCATAGAAATATGTACTGAACCAGGTTGCCCAGAATAACATGTAACCAGGGGAGGTGTAATAGTGTGAATGTATTTCTGCAGAGAGAAAATTATCAAAAAACAATAGATTTGTTCCCTGCTAAAACCTGAATTTAATGTTTTTTATCATCTGATACTCAGGTTGAACTCAGGTTGTCTGGAATGCAATTATATTCAAGTTTACTTTTCCCACAATCCACTGACAACTCTTTACCTTGCAGTTACTAACCTTTTCTTTCACTTTGATTTTACTAAATTTTGAGTAGTTATTTCAAATCAACAGCAGGAGTTCAGTCCAGCGTCTCTTAAAATGTGCTTTCTCCTCATGTGTTTGTCTCTAAAGCTCTCGTTCATCCTGACAGAGGAATGTGATCTTTCAATCCATCCAGATCCCCGGTGGGGTGCGACTATAAACTATGCATGCAGTGTTTCACCTGCCTGCGGAGATCAGGGAGCAAAACAGACTCAAGCAGGAATAAACTGAAGTGATGTATTAAATGGAAAATTTCAACCTTTTCCTATAACTGACCAACAGATTTACTGCTTGGCAGTGTGGATTACTAACGGGCTGGTGTCCACAGCATCATGGCATGTTACTTAGTTTCCAGCCTGGCCTTTGTCCACACTATGACACCTGCAGGTAGCAAATACGAAGACGAGAGTGCTGTGTCCAACAGCCCCAAGATAAGTTTCATGTACTGCGCTGCCCCCTTTCACACCTCCCACTTGCTCCTGTGCAGAACTTGTTTACCTCCAGGTCAGGTTACACTTGTGGTTGTGCTTCAGTGAACAGTGTGAAACCAAAGAGATACCCTGGAACTCTATCCTGACCCATGTGTCAAGTAGGGTGTACTCTCATGATTGCCTTCTCTTTCTTTCTTTCTTTCTTTCTTTCTTTCTTTCTTTCTTTCTTTCTTTCTTTCTTTCTTTCTTTCTTTCTTTCTTTCTTTCTTTCTTTCTTTCTTTCTTTCTTTCTTCATCTTTATCCAGATCTCTTCCACATACATCCCAGCAGCACATAGCACAGTGTCATATTTCAGATCCCACTCCTCAAACTGGATTTAATGGCTCAGTGCATGGGCCGAATGTGAGCCGGAGAGCATATCATGCAGGACCACAGAAGCCACTGTTTACAGCATAAAAAACAATCTGCCAAGTGAGTGCCCTGCAGCTGGAGGGAACAGAAACCCAGATCTTTTACGTTCTTACCAGCACCTCGGAGCTATAGTTCTGTGAAAGAGAGTTTCCCCCTTACACATTTCTTTTGTTTTTGCATGTTCGTCATACGTTTCAGGTCATCAAACAAAATTCAAGCTTCAAACAAAAAGTCAGCCAATGATATGTGAAAAACTGATTACTTGTCATATCCACAGGGCTGTGTGTGGATGAGTGTTTGTTTGTGTGTGTGTGTGTGTGTGTGTGTGCGCGTGTCTGTGCCTTACCGCTCTGATTGCAGGGCGTGACCGGCAGGTGTTTGCTCGCAGCTGGAGCTCATTCAGTCCAATCGGGAGGCGCTTAAGAAGCAACTGATCTTCTGAGGCAGATGCCAGATTGTTTTTTTCACAGAGTGGTAATTAGGTCCCTTGTACCTTGTTACATTCTGACTTTTATGTTCCTAGCTGTGCCTCATTGTCTCATTGAGTTTGCTGGTGAACTCACCTCTGGATCCCTCCCGAAGAATAATCTCAATGATTCTCTGGTTGCTGGTCAACACTATTACTCGCCTGCTTGTCCACCCTCCAATGCTCCACCGCTCCATCATTGTCACCTTCTCTTTCCTGGAACAAGAAGACAAACACCATCAGCAAACCGCTCTACACACCGCAATCAACCTCAGGCCCTCTGTGTACTCACCTCCCTTCCGGGATCCTCCTCAACATCGATGACAGTAAGACTTCTGTTTCCTCTCAATCCTTGTTACATTATTGGACTTAACTTCATATTTATACAATAATGACCTACATCTCCCCCTCAGTGTTTTCCTGGAAACCACTCCCGAATCTGGAAGAAATACTAACTTTTTTTGTTGTGTCAATAACCGTTTTAAACCTTCAGTTGTCCGTAGTTGTTGCCTACCATTATGACGTTACCGTCCTTGTTAACTCATGAATTGACTGTGATGAACCACATTTTTGGAAAGCTGAGATAAATTTTTACTAGCCACACCCGGGCCTGATTACTGTCTGACCTGCAGAATCAAGAGGTCACCTAAACATGAGGTACACTGAAATATATCAAAAAGCAACATATCATGTCCCTATCAAAGTCATCTATCAGCCTGGGGGTTATACCACCATATTTTAAGCTTTGGGATTCTGGCAAATCAAAATGAGAGCTTATATCACAAATAAAGAAAACATGGAACGATGGTGAACTTTCCCCAGAAAGGCTGACCTAACAAAATTACTCCAGAATGCATCAAACACTCATCCAGGAGGTCACAAAAGAATCCAGAACAAAATGTAAAACACTACAGACCTCACTTGCCAGTGTTCATAATTCAACAATAAGATAAAGATGAAAACATGCCATCCATGCGAGAGTTCCAAGGCCAAAAACCACTGCTGACTGACAAGAACACAAAGGACCATCTCATATTTACCAACAAACATCTCAATGATTCCCAAGACATTTGGGAAAATGTTCTATGGATTGTTAAGACAAAAGTGTAACTTTTTGGATGCTGCACACCCTGTTAAATCAGGTGTAAAACATAACACAGCAATATTTAAAAAAAACATTATCAAACTTTTTCTAATTGATGGAACCATGAATTACTAAAATGATACTGGTTTTTTATGTTTTACAAATAAAAAAAATGCAAAGTATGGAGTGCATTTGGATTTCGTCCTCTTTACTCTGGTTTCCACAAATGCAACCCAGTGCAACCAGTTGCCTTTAGAAGTTACCTAATTACTAATTAAGGTCTACCTGTGTGTATTATAATCACAGTATAACTCTGGCTGTTCTGTGAAGGCCTTAGAGGTTTGTTAAAGAACATTCAAGAACAAACAGCATCATAAAGACCAAGGAACACTACAGACAGGTAAGAAAGAGAGTTGTGAAGAAGTTTAAAGCAGTTAGGTTAGATATCTGAAAATAAAAAGAGTAAGGCACAACAACAAACCTAGCAAGACATGGCTGTCCATCGAAGCTGGCCAGCCGGGTAAGGAAGGCATTAACAAGAGAACCAGTTAAGACGTTCATTGTAACTGCAGAGCTCCACAGGTCAGATTTTCATTTGTTGTTGGTCTATCACATAAAATTCCAATCAAACACCTTGAAGTTTGTGGTTTGACATGACAAATGGGAAAAGTTTAGATGATTTGAAAACTGTTAAATGGCAGAGTAATAACAGACTCTGCTTTCCAAACCAACAATGTTTTTGCCTCATTGAAGTATTCCTTTTCATGGAATTCAGTTCCTCAAAGTGTGGTTATTTTCTTTTCTCTTCTGGACCTCATTTAGAGTTTATGCAGCAATGCAAATCATGCGGATGAGATCGCAGTTTTGGCTTTTAGCAATGGGGATCTTGTCACATTCCTCCAAAATAACCTCAGTGCTTGAGCAGACAAGATAAAAAGTGTGAAAGTAATAAAGGAAACATTGAATAGGACAGAGTTTGAGTTTGTTTCAAAAGAGTTTAAGGTCTGAATTTATCTCCAAAATACAGAATAGGAAGGAGGAGCCTTCATATTTCTAATGGGTAGGCTTATAAAGGAGTGACTCTGCCCATGTATTCACATCTAATTATAAGGTCAAGACCGCAGCTTGTTTACTTAGCTTGGCAGTGGGATCAGAATGATGGTAAACAGCTTTGGTTTGTTAACAAAATCTTTATGCAAACCAGAAACTATATAGCCTTCCAATAACCATATCATTTTTACTGTAGTAATATTTACCTTTATTCAATGTTACATAACTGTGTTTAGTCTCAAAAGTAAATGATAAATACTTGACTTTGCACTCATGAATGAAACTATATGTTATGTAATCAGGTATACTTTGGTTTCTTGTCAAAGTCAAATTTATTTGTTTGGCACACAGAAAAATACCCAAAATCAACCAAAAGCACTTCACAATTTACACAAAGAAGAAAATAAACACACAAATCTACTAAAATAACCAAAAAATAAATAAATAAAACTGAAACTGGGTCTCAAACTGAACTTAAGTCAAAGGTCAAAGAAAACATATGAGTTTTCATCAGATAGATTATTCTATGGTCTGATTAGTGCAGATTTGTAGACATAAGCTATTCCACAATTTTGGGGCAGCACCAACAAAAGGTCTATTCCTCAAATATCTGCATCTCCGAATATCCATTCTTCTGAAACATGCTGCTAGAACTTAATAACAAAATTGTGTAATAATATTTCTGAGTAGAAATTATGTGACTTTCACAGCTAAAATGCACTAAAACAGTTAAATTAGTTTGATTTGGTCTTTTGGTTTGTAGTCCCATGTTAAAGAGAAAAACTGATAAGACATGTTATTAAGACATAAAAAATTACTGAAATAGTTATAAACATTAATTACAAAAATAAGGCAACCACTGCTTCAGGCTAAACCTCACTGCTAAACCAGTTAATTCTAGAAACAAACTTCTGTTCTAGCTTCAACACAGAAATGTTCACAAACAACAAGATCCACCACTGTTTGTGGTTTTAGTTCTTACTTGTGTTTATATTTGGGTTACGTTGGACTGCTTTTGCTGTTTAGGGCTTCCATATTTAGGGTTTCTTGTGCTTTTTTTGTTTTTTGTTCTCTGTGGATTTTGGTTTAGTCTCTTATGTTTATATTAGTCTTTAGGTTTTTGGTTATTTAGATCCTCCTTGTGTCCTGAGTAGTTCTCTCTATGTTTATTTCTGTATTTACTTGACACCTTCCCTCATTTCCCTGCTTTGAACCTCCCCCAGCTGTTCTGCATCCCTCGGATCAGTCTCACCTGGTTTCCATGTCTCTTATCACATCAGTATTTTAGCTCACCTGCTTCTTTATGCACTGTGGGAGTCTTCACCCTGGTTCTGTGCCCTTGTTCCCTCATGTCATCTCTGTAAGTTCCAAATTTGTATTTAAAGAAGTCCTTTCATTCGCAGTTTTCTGCCTCTGATGTGCCTGCATTTGGGTCCTCTAACACTGAATCACGACACAGCAAGTCTTATGACTCTTGTTAAGATATACAGCCTTATGACCCTAACCTTTACTAAGTTGTTCTATTCAGCCATAATACTAACCCTTTTTAACATATTGGCTTTGCTGTTCTGTAGTGGACACTGTACACAATGAATAAGAATAATAGGTAACTGAAGCAACATCTTCAGTTTAATTCTAATCAGAATGTTTAGGAAGGATTTATAATCAAAACAAATCAGAATAAGAATTAGCTTTATTGGCCTAAATTAGAAATATGCTTATTTTTGTTTACAGCAAAGTAGCTGACTACTCAGGCTGTAAGGTCTTCATTGTGTTCATCAGAGAAACAGCCTGGGGGAGAAGGAACTGTCCCTGTGGCGGCTGGGCTTTGCAAGTAGCGCTTTGTAGCGACAACCCAAAGGTAAAAATGTCTCAACAGTTTGCGTAAGGAATGTGTGGAGTCTGCAGAGATATTAGCAGCCTATTTTCTGACCCTTGACCTATATAAGTCCTAGATTGAGGGAAGGTCAGCCCTGATGTTCCTCTCTGCAGACCTGATTTTTTATTGCATTTTGGCCCTGTCCTGTTTTACGGCTGAGCAGTGATGGCAAGAGTACTGATATTACTTACTTAAGTAGAAGTACAGATACATGTGTAAAAAAAAGTACAGAGTAAGTACAGAAGTAAAAAGTAAAGGAAAATGTTCACCCTTTATGATACAAAATAACTACCGAAAGTTCTAAAATACAAAATAAAAGCTCTAAGCACACAAAATGGGTTAGGTTTTCTCTTTTTCTCACAGTTGTGTTGGTAAAATCACTGACTCAGTCTAGATTTGTTGCAAATAGAATTTCAGACAGGATAATCTAGATTGGGTAACATCTCAATCTAAGCCTACTGTAGGTGCCCAGCTCAAGGCTATGAAGTACATAGCCTTGAGCTGGGCACCTACAGTAGATCCAAACCTTGGATTCTGGGTACATTTAGAATTTAGGCTTGTTAAGGTCTACCTTAGAAATGAGTTGTAGGTTTTCAAATTAGCAGTTGCTAAAAGGTAAATAAAAAAGGTAAATGTTTACACTGACTTTTTTTCTCTACCTAGCTGTAAACTAGATGTAAACTGTGTGCATGCTTCACTGAAAACACAGAGCAAAGCTGTATATTTATGTGTAAAATGTTCAGCAACCCTCCAAATTTTGCACCTCTGGCATCTGTGCCTAGTCTAGAAAATAAATTTTAAATTTGCTTTAAAAAAACCAACCCATCATCCTTGTGTTTTCTCTGATATCCCTTTATCCATTCACCATGGTTACGCTCGTTGTTTGTCTTCCAAGATGGCCATAGGGGACTTTTTTGTGATGTTATTGCAAACACCCTATAAAGATTCTTTAAAACTGAAGGACAGTGTGTGTATTTTCTTTCACTGTGTCTGTAATGTTTTATTACCTAGCAGTGCCTTTTTGACAGCTTCACCATTCCTGAGTTAGAGCAACCTGAAAAAAAACTGGAAAATGCTGTGAGTCCTACTGTTGGGATTTCTCACGTGTTGTTCTCTCCTCTGCTTCAGCGTACTAAGCATTTCTGGCCAAGTCAACTTTGTCAACACATTCAGCAGGGAGATCGGGTTCCACTCCGCTTTATGGCTGCAGTATAAAAATGTTTTATATTTCGTATCCTGTTTCCCCAAAATGCCCTCTGAATTCTAATATTTTTACGAGTTTGACTTTAAGTTATGGTAAAAGAAATTATATAAACTTTTGTTATTTGATTATTCTTGATAAACCTGCATCAGGGTTAAACTGAAAATGCTGGCATTTCCTTTAGCTGAAAAGTACAAAATATAAGTTCAGCAAAGATAATTGAAAGTATAACATCTGGTTTCAGAGAGTAACCCTCCTCCTCCTTTTTTCCATGTTGCAGCAGCATTCCTGAAAGCAAAAGTTCATCTGTGCAACTGTCAGACAAAAACAGAGCCATGTGTATCTCGGGTGCTCCTCTCTGGTCTGCAGAGAGGAGCAGCCGTGCACTGCGGTCCTGTGGCATGCCATAGTCTCACAGATTTAAAATGCCTCCAAGGTTAGACATTCAAACCAAATTTCATTACCTCCATTGCAGATTAAATATTTTTTTTGTTCTCATCATGAGCTGCAAAGATAAAGAAGGATTTCATGGGGGAAAAAAAATCAACTTGTATCCTAATACATGCTTTACCAACAGGAGGCTCCCGGTTCTGCAGGGCTTTTTTTATTTTTTATGCTGGCCCTAAAGGTTGAGATGGAGATGCTCTGTTAAGTTTCTTTGAAAACATCTGAACCTCTATGCTAGCTGTGGAGATTTTGAAAGATTTCCTTTCTTCAGTAAAGAACCCACTTAGTTCTAACCATTTAGTTCTGAACATCAACTCTCACATTACACAACCAAACATGTGAACAGAGGGACCTCTTAAATGATGTACTTTGCAAGGTGCCTCAATCTCTTTGAGAGATTTAATGTCTTGCATGAAATCAGCTTCCTTCATTTCCTGGCATGGTTCAGGACCTATCTGTGGCACGAACATACATGGGATGCTTTTCTTCTGCTTACCTGAAGAAAAAAATTTCTTTCTCAGGTCATTTTATTATAATTAAATGAGCTGAAAAGAAAAAATACATTCTTTTAGAAATGTTCCTTTAAAAAAATGTGTTTTTTCCCCTAATGTTGTTTTTTTTCCCTGAGAACATTTATTTTATCTACCTGCAGCCTTGTCCCTCACTTTGCTCTGTTGCCTGGAAAAAAAGTGAAATAATGTAGTTCTTTGTGAGCAAGGCCTATCAATTTCTAACTATAGAGGGAAAAAAATAATTTCTATAGTGTTTCTTTTCTCCATGAAGGACGAAATTCCTATATGTATATTTCCACATAATGTCTACTTCAGATATTAGGCAGTCCATTTAAATCCCACACATTTCAGTTTTAAGGTTTCCCTTAAAAACACATTAAATAAGGTTAAATATTTGTGTCCCCATGCAGATAAACTACAGAGAACAATGCGTAAGGAATGTTTGCGTGTCATTTGGAAAGATGGTTGCAGCTCTTGGAAAAAGATTGGCTGGAATGTTGCATGGCTGTGTTATGTTTGTCATCATATTTGGCAATGAGACATTCTCTCTCTTGTATGACAACTGGCTGCGTGAACCCCACACTCTATTACTGAGATACTAGCTTGTGATGCATTTTCTTTCAACAGCAGCTGTGTGATAAAAACACAACTGGGCAGCAACTGGGGTAAAAAAGAAAGTACACCCTCTTTCAGTTCTGAGGTTTTACATATCGCAACATTCGAAAAAAATAATTCAGTTTTTTAACCAGGCTCTAAATCAGTTTAAATCCAGCGTAAAGTATACAAAAACACACAACAGATTCCAGACTGTCATTGTTTGTTAATGAAAAATAAAGCTATAATGGAGTACACCTTATGGTTCTACACTTTTAGCACAACCCTTACCTGCAATAATCTGAAGAAGTCATTTTCTGTGTGACTTTATCAGTCTTTCATATTGCTGTGGAGGAATTTTGCGTAACGTTTCTCTATTGCTTGCATAATCCTGCTCCATTTAAGTTTCAGCTCTCCCACAGGTGGTCTTATGTTTAACTCCAAAATGCTTTGGTATACCGAGGAGTTCATGGTCCATTTAATGAACACCAGGTCCTTTACCACAAAACAAGCCCAAATCATTACCCCTCCACTTCCATGCCTGACTGTTCTAAGTACACTGATATGAACTTTAATGGGCTGCACAGTGGCACAATTGTTTGCTTGTATCAGAAAGGCCCAAGGTTTCAATCCCGACCGCGTCTTTTCTGTGTGGAATTTACATCTTCTCCCTGCGTTGGTTCTGTCCAGGTACTCATGCTTCCTCTCACAGTCCAAAAATCTGCACTTTTTAACAATTGATTGCTTATTGGCATGCTCATAGGCACGAGTGTGTGTTTATATTGCCTTATGATGGACTTGCCTCTCGTCTATGATTTCTCTGGGAATTGCATAGTCTGACCATGGGGGTCGAATCTGAGATGACTTGCAGCTGTCTTAAGAGTTCCACTTTTTCACTGTAGAATGATGTTCTTTTAGATTGTTTGGAAATCACTTTCTTATTCTATTCAGATAGTGTGGCAGAAACAAATGCCTCTACAAGGCCATTGCTGATTTCTTTCTTTCTTGGCATTGTGTTAGCTCACTTGTATTCGACAGATTAGTAAACTGCTAGAACTTTTGCAGAGCTGGTCACACGTGCTGATGATCAATTAGTCAAGATCTCTAAGGTCATTGCTGATGTCTTACTGACCTGGCATGGTGTCAACAACGCAACACATGATTTTTTCTTTATTGGTGATCATTTTTGTCCTGATAGCAAAGCCCTAGAATGCATTAGTCACTATTACTGAGTAATGACAGCTGTTATTTATAACAATGTAAGTAATACTGAGTGACAATAACGTTTTTTTGCTTTATAACTGGTGCATCTATCTATCTCTATGTCCTAAGCTCTATACTCCTTCATGTCCTCTGTGGCATCCTTAGATAACTTCTCCTGGAGCTGGCCCCATTCAAGTCTGCTATGAAAAACAATATTTTTGCTCTGACTCACTATCGTGGGACAAAATAAAGCTCTAGGGCCATCATGAGCTAGTGTATCTAATTCCCACGACACAGCTTCACATCTGGATTCGATGATGCTCAGTATGTCAGTCATAAGACAGTATCATCAGTGTCTGCAGACTGGGACCGCAACTAACAGTTACAAAACTTTGCATCCTTCGAGTTTTTTCCCCCACCATTTAATAGCTTCTCTGACTTTCATGAGCACTAGTCTACTTGATTAGATTCCTGGATTTATTTGAGTCATCTAAGTGTTCCACAATGTAGCCTAACTAATGTCACTCTTCCTGGTACTTTGTCAATGGAGTCTTTTTGAATTGAATTTTCCAACTGAATGGGCGTACATATTGTAGACGAATGAAAAGAAATCATCTCACACAAAGTAGTCCTCGTCTCAGAGGAGGCACCTTCTCCACTATGACACACAAATAAAGGAGTGTTCATTTACATACACTTGGAGTGCTCAGGGAAAAGGTACAACAAAACCATCTCCACAACACCACAGAGGTAACACAGTCCCTCTCCTCACAGGCCTTTAATGCTCATGTTTTTGACCTGACTGATGAGAGGTTGGGCTGTGTCTAGGTCATATTGCTAGTTGACAATTGCTCAAGTTTCAAACCAGTCCTTTATAACATGACCATGACCAACGCCCTTAGTGGTGAAATACTACATTGAATAATTCATAGTTAAATGTTCATAATATCAAGATTTACTCTCTAATAAATATCAAGCTTATTAAAGCCTTCTCAGTTTGTTACAATTTATCCACAAAATTTAAATAGACCAACACATTGTAGAGCATACTTGTCCAGTGGAAAGAAAATTATACATGATTTTCATGGACAAGTGGACTATTTATACTAATTACCTGGTAACACACTTGGTTGGTTTTACTTCAGGGCATCAGAGTGAACGGGGAGTGCGGGGAGTTGGCACAGTTGGTAGCACTGTGCATTGCAGCAAGAAGGTCTTAGATTGGAATTCCAGCATGAAGTTTACATGTTCTCCTCGTGCCTGTGTGGGTTCTCTCCAGGTACTTCGTCTTCCTCCCACGGTTCAAAAATATGATTATGATGTTAAATGGTCTCTCTATAATTGTCCTGGTGTGTGTGTGTATGTGTGTGTGTGTGGTTGTTTGTCCTGTGTGTCTCTGTGACCCTGTTATGGACTGCCGACCTGTGCATGGTGTACCCCGTTTCTTGTGACCCTGCATGGACAAGCGGGAATAGTCAATGGATAGATGGATGGAGAGTCAACAGGGCTAAATGTGTATACAAATACATATTTACACACTTAGCCAAGTTTTTATTTTATTTATTTGAAAACTATTAATTATTTCCTTTCGCTTCACAGTTATGAACTGTAAAATATTTTGTTTTCGACCGCATTCATAAAATGTCCAACTCTTTTTCTTTCTATCTTCTACATCATAACCTTAACATTTCCCCTACACACTTTCAAGTCAAAAATGTGCCCAAAAGGCCTTTAGGCTGTTTTCCACCTTCTTTCTGAAGCTCTCATATTTCTGTGACATTCAGTCAACTGCCTGCTTTGCTTTGTCTTATTTACTTGAGGAGAAGAAGAAGGTCAGAACCAACCAACGAGGTTTCTGACATTTCAATGCGCGCAACAGCCGACTGTTGGGGAAACCGGAAAAACTATTGCATCAAGAAGAAACTCTAAATCTTTAACTGTAGATTATAACTGCAGGATAAAACTGTAGGACAGGAAAATATCACTGTGATTGTCTGTTAATCAGAACAAGAATTAATGCAATAAAGTGCAATAAAGAATGGATATTCAATTATTTTGACATTGTGCAGCACACACGGATATACACTACCGATCAAAAGTTTTAGAAACACTTTTTCACTTCGTGGGTCTCTCTATTTTTGGATTATTTACGTTGTAGATTCCTACCAAAGGCAACAAAACTATTAATGAACAAAAAAATGTGAAATAACATTTTTATATTGTTGTCATGATTTGTGGGTGTTTTTGGGTTCTTCTTATTTTTATTATTCTTGATAGGTTTTGAATCGTGCTTCTGTTTATTATTTTCCTGGTCATGCTTTAGTTTTTTTCTTCTAGTTCATGTTTTGTCAAGTTAGGTTTTTTGGACCTGGTTATGCTTTACTTTCATGGTTTACTAGTTGTGTTTCTATTAGTTTGTATTCAAGAGTCTCTGTTTTGCTCCAGCCACGTTTTGTTCTCTCCTGTCTGTCAATTAACTTTATTCGTTCACCTGCACCTAGCATTCAGTCTCCTCATTTCACCTGGTTCTTGCTCCATATATACACTTCTGTTCGGTTCATTCCTGGCGGAAACATTTCGGATCATGCCACCCTGGTTAAGGATCATGCCATGCCTGTCTTGTTACTGTTTTGTTCCTGCATCCTCTTACGAGTGAGTTGGTGTTTTTCTTAAGATTAAAACCTTCTACTTACCATCATGCTGCCTGTCCATCTGCATTCCGGGGTCCTCCGCTACATAAGTGATGACAATTTTAGATTCTTTAAAATAGCTGCCCTTTGCTTTGATTATTGCTTTGCTCTCTTGGCATTCTCTCCATGAGCTTCGTGAGGTGGTCACCTGAAATGGTTTTCCAAAGAGTATCTGGCTTTAACAGGCAGATACACTTAAAAAATGCAGTTATTCTTTCTACCTAAAAATGTAAAGAAACTTTAATCATTTTAACAAGATGTCAAATCTGCCTATGTATTTCAGTCCAATATTCAGTGTTGTCCAGGGTTATAACTGTCCTTCCATTAGACAGCTGCTTGTTCAGGTGAGAGACATCGGCCCTCATTCATTTCGTCATCCAAATTTTCCAAGCAGTCCTACCGCCTGGGTAACTTTCCGATTGCAGAAATCACCTGAGAGGCACAAAAACGGCTCCTCATTCTTTCGCACATACACGTACAACCAAGCACAAACACAAAGACTACAACACAACACTTGTTTCTGTGCAGCCCTACCCCACCACACCCCTCCTCCCCCAGACTGTGCTGTAAAACAACAGTGGAATCCACCATAGTGACACGACACTACGTTCCCACGTACTGTTCCACAGATGACAAAGGCATCAGAGCATCGTGTTGCAATATCGGTTGATGTTGACTTTGCTCGTTTATGGGCACACATAGGCAAGGTAGACCATGATAAATTCTTACTTTAATGAAGCTTTTTTGTTTTTTTACAGGGTGCCAGCTGGCTACTGATCAATGTCTGAAGTTTTCCAATGTCTGTGTCAAGACATTCAACTTCATAAATAGGCAGCATGCACAGAGCTGTGAAAGGCTTCAAGAGCAAAACGTTGCAACAAGAATCCGATTTCAGAGATACAAACATTAACACACTAAAAGGAAAATAGGCAAATGAGATTACTTGTGTTGGGACAAAAACAGCTATATAGTAGAACATTGGCTAATTTTGCACTGTCCTCACATGACAACATTATGTACAGATATAATAGATGTATTATGTACAGACAGTAAAAGGGGTTAAGTGTTCAATCCACTTAACCCCTTACAACTGAAGAAGCATTTTTTGATTTTGGATTCAACAAAGCCCCCATTCATTCGTTCATTCATTTCCCCCTAAGCACATTATCTAAAGTCTAACTACAAGGACATCTCAGAAGACCCACAGGAACAAAATGATCCAAATAATGGGATCTACATTTGGTTAGTACTGAAAGCCATTACTAAACTGACCTGTAGTTCATTTGAGCAAATTTATGAAGGAATTGTGTTGCAATGCATCCAGATGAACTATGAGCTTAATGGGTTGTTGTAGTTCTAATCAGCTGATTCAGTAGGGAGGTTCAATATAGCACCTTTTAGATGTTCCTTTTTCATGGAATAGAAGATTCACATGATAGATGCAACTGTGTGACACTATCTCTACGACATGGCCCAAAATCGTTGAGGAATGTTTCTGACACCTTGTTGAAGCAAAGAAAAAAGGTAGTTCTGAATATAAAAAAGGGGTCCACCCTAATACAAAAAAGATGTACCAAATAAAGTAGCTGGTGAGTGAAGATTCTCTAAATTCCCAGATGAACATACAACAAGAACCTCTAAAGGCACCAAGTTGTAAAACATTGTTAAAGTTTAAAGGTATAAACTATTTCTTAACATTTCTGGTATTTGTAATTTCCTTAAATAAGTGTCACTTTTTGTTGTTTTTGTCAACATGTTTATTTAGAATTTGATAGGCATATCAAATTGCATAAAATGAGCAGAGATGCATTGTTGTGTTGTCATTGTTAGATGGAGCCACAAAAATTAGCAAACCTCACTCCTTTTCTGACTTGCAAGTTATGAATTATTGTGGCGTCACTCTCAGAGCCAACTTCTGACTTCTGAGATAAAGTAAACATAGCATAAGTGTGTGTCAGCGTGGGACTAATGGTGTGTTCTGAATTATCAGGGGAGTTAAAAAGAGTGGCTGTTTTCATCTTGTCACGTGTCCTCAACACAAGATAATAACAGACAGAAGACATTTGCATTATAGAAACATGTTTCTTCAACTCACATAAATAACATGATGTAGACCCTTTTATTACATTCTTCTAAAATGAACAACATAAATCATAAAGACGTTCTAAAGATAAGGAATAAAAAGGTTTCTATTTTTCACAGGCAGCTAAAATATTACACAGATGCTAATGGGAAATCTAAATAATTTCAGGTTCAGTTCGGTTTATTTAGAATTCGACAACTAGAGGATGTACAACACCAGATTTAATGATATTTAAAAAATGTCAGAAGTGCGAATAAACAGTTAACAGTACCTGAAATTATTTACACTGCTGAAAGTTTTAGATTTAATATTATTTTCATTAAACTAAAAAGTTTATTGGTTAACAGACATCTCTTAAAGGACAATAAAACATGTGAATGAAGTATCAGTTTTTTACAAAATTACAAAAAACAATGAAAAAAGTTTTTTATCTTGGGAAGCCTAGCCAATCGTGTTGAGTGTCTGACTTGCAGCCCTCTAACAGGAGGAAACCTCCAGCAGAGCCAGTGACCTTGTGCAGCAACTGACTAGGGATTTGAGAAGATAGAGCGACACACAAAAAACAGAGATGCACTAGCCCAGGAGTACTTTCTAAGAGAGCAGTAGGAGAAAACAGCATGGTAAGGAAAAGCTGTTGCCACATCATTCATCAGCCTGAGCCTAAAGCAGGAAAACTAACGGTAGCGCAGGATAAAATAAGCCACTCTACATGAAAGCTTTTTAAAAAGGAAAAGTATGTTTATGAGTCCAGCATTTACCGTTGTCCCAGTAACAGCAATGTTCCCATTACATGGTCTACCAAATGTCTTGTGGGGTACCATCAACTGATTTTGGACTATTCTTTGGGAATTATTGCACAGTATAAGATTACCAATCAGGTAAGCTTGAAGAGGCGCAAAGTTATGGAAGGAAGCTTGTGTTACCCACATTTGTCCAAATCCTTGTTCAAACATTGTCAGGATGTTCATTAAAAGAAATGTGACCCAGATGTTAGAAATAAACTGTGTTGTTGGTCTTCTTTTTTTGTGTGCAACATGCTTTCCAAGTGAACTTTGAGCTGAGTACATAGTACAAAAGAGACCTCCCTTTGTAAGGCTCTATAGTTTCGGCCTTGCATGATTGCCTCATGCCAACGTCTACAAATGGATTAGTGTAGCTACTTGAGACACAATTCTGCATTATTTTCATGCATTCTGTGCTTTAGTGTGCCTTTGTGTACAGAACAAGGGTTCATCCTGTCAAAGTACAAAGCATGAAATTATACAAAATGCTAGAAAGTCGCATTGTAATATCCCACATGATGACATTGATGTTGTGCTGTACTATCAAGCCTGGTTACAAAATGTGGACTCATAACACATGACATGATTTAATATGTTACTTGATGAGAGCAGGTTGTTCTAGCCTTACCAGAAGCACGGTCCCTTCTCCGGCTTCTCTGGTGTTGAGCTAGTGACTGGAAACCACAGATATGTGAGTAACGAAGAGCAAGGTTAATGTTTGAAGCTGAAGGAGCAAACTCTGCTTCTATTTATTTTAATATGAAACTTGAACTGTGGTGGACCACATCTAAGGCAAAGCAGTCAGTAGTTTATCTTTCATAGTTTTGTTAATGTTTCAATTCCAAGACATTTTTTCTGTTTAGTATCCAGTTTTGCTGGTATAGGCAACTGAGGGTGGAAAATAACTGTCATCATACACATATTAGGTCAAATATGTCATGTATTGATTCGACCATGCAGGACAATACATTACACGGGAGGAGTGAATGCTGGAAGTCACTGACTGGATGCAATCTGCTGGGTTTCCTTAGATAGAAAAACTTTTTATCCAATTTGAATAAATAAAGGAATCTGACTGCACTGTTCAATGGTTAAGATTAATTGGAATGTATGTACCTGACTTTTGTGAAGTGCCTTGAGACAACATGTGTTGTGAATTGGCGCTATATTAATAAACTGAATTGAATTGAATTGAATTATTATTATGTTTTCCCACATGTCCTTTCACAGCATTTCAGGCATACTACCTGGTTGCCAACATGTGCCAGGACAGATTTGTTCTACTAAGGATCTCTCAAGACAGAATCCTAATTGTGTGATTGGCTATTGATTGGCTAATGTAGACAAGCCACATTTATGTAGTAGTAACCTGTGTTTGTATGAGCTTCAACCATCAGGATTATTAGTGTCAGAGTGTGTGTGTGAATGTATGTGTGTGTGCGCCAGGGGTGGGGGGTGGGGGCATGTGGGTAAGCGGTATGTGTAGAAATAAATGTGTCTGGGTTGAGTGTATGAGCGAACTTGTTACCTGGAGAGGTGTAGTTGCTAGAGTGGCGAGAATGATAGAAGGCCTGCAACACTCAACACCCAAGAGCACCAAAGGACAGTTGGACACGGCTCCAGAAGGTCTGAGCAGCCCCAGGCAGGCAGACACAAGGCCAAGACACATAGGCCAAGCCCGGGACCCAGTCCCACAGGCCATCAACCCCCAGCAATTACACTGCACAGTACCAAGCAGGACATAGCTCCCAACATTCTGGGCAGGCACCAGCCAACTGTGGCAGCCATAACTTGGAAGAACCAAGTTAGGGGGGACACATAGTCATCCCATCTGCTGAGCTAGCACCTTTCAGGTCAAGAGGGAGGGATGCCCACAAGAGCCCAGCGTAGCCATTGCGGCCCACGGCCAGGCCGACACATCCCTGGGAACCATAGGCCACCATAAGGGAGGCCACCAGTCTGGGTCACGGCACCAGCAATCACACAAACAACACCCCACCAATAGTGGGGCAGCCACCCGCCGGTGCCATCATTAAGCCATGAGAGACCCCAAGGCCATCCTCATACCTCCAGTCCCAGCTGAACCATCACATTCGCTGGGGCAGGAGCAAAAATGCCCAGCTCTTACCCCAGTGTTTGCATGTGTGTCTGTGGTAATGTGAATGTAATCGAGGTGAAGGATGGGGTGAACATGGCGGGTGTGTGGTGTTCAATATGTTAGGGAGGAAGAGATGGGCACCAAGCCTCTGGCACTTATCCCCCTGGGGGCCAGCTTCCCTACTGGCTCCCTCTTGTCCTGTTTTGTCCCCACACCAATACATCCACAGCCCAACCCTGCTTCAGTGCCAGTAGTCACAGCACCACCACCCCACCACTGACACCTCGAGGCCAGACCCACCACCATCCCAGGGCAGTATCCAAATGCTGAATTCGCCTAGGGATAGCACTGCCCTGGTGCCAGTATCCCCATACCCCTTGACTCACAATCACAAGGGTGCAAAGCTCATACCCACTAAGTGATGTAATTAATTATTGGAGACCAAAACAATTCTAATTTCTCACGGTTTTTCTTACAAGCAAACAGTCTCTCCATTAAAACAAAACCTGAAGTTGTTTTTAATTGTATTTAAACTCTTTTAGTTCTTCCAGTTCTTATGTAGTTTTTTTGCAATGATTAGAACTGCATGAATGGAAAATGTATTTGTTTCCAAATCCACCTTTGTGATATCACCAAGAAGGCAAAATGAGGGACAGACTAGGACTGCACACTCTAGATATTTTGATAGGTCTTCACATACTTTTAGCCAAAAACCATAGCAGAAGGACAGTGTCAGAGAGAATGTGCAGAGTCACCATATAAATCTCCCATGCAGTTTGGACATGTTTTGGTGAAAATCCTTGTCCTGCGTAATGTGTTCTGTAAAGTATTTTGCATTGTATAAGCTGAGGTTGCCATTTTGGGTCATTCTGAAAGCATTTGTGCAAATTTCTCCAATAGTTAAGATCTGTACCGGTAAATAAATCAAAATCCCATTTACTGATAGGAAGTGAGATACTTCTGAAAGTTTTTTGTAGGTTTTTGAGAGTAGATTTGAGGATTGAAGTTCAAGGTAGTTAGTTATTGCTAAAGAAAGTTCTAGGTTTATTTGCATAATCTTACATTTGGACCAATGGTTCAATGAATTTAGCAGACAGTGAGGAGGAGGAGAGTGGACAACCCTGTCTGGTGCCTCTCTCAAGACTGAAGCTCTGAGAAAATCCTGTCATTCATTTTCACACCACCATTGGGTGAGCTATACAGTAAACTGATCCAGGACAAAAAAGTATGTCAAATCCTGTAAACCTATGTAATGTAAGGTAGCAAATAAATACAACACATTATTGGCAGTTTGACACACCGTGGGTGAAGTGTAAAGGTAACATCCAGTTAATCAGCTATTAGATATAACAGGTACAGATTAAATACACTGCTCAAAAAAATAAAGGGAACACTCAAATAACACATCCTAGATCTGAATGAATCAAATATTCTCATTGAATACTTTGTTCTGTACAAAGTTGAATGTGCTGACAACAAGATCACACAAAAATCATCAATGGAAATCAAATTTATTAACCAATGGAGGCCTGGATTTGGAGTCACACACAAAATTAAAGTGGAAAAACACACTACAGGCTGATCCTACTTTGATGTAATGTCCTTAAAACAAGTCAAAATGAGGCTCAGTATTGTGTGTGGCCTCCACGTGCCTGTATGACCTCCCTACAACGCCTGGGCATGCTCCTGATGAGACGCTGGATGGTCTCCTGAGGGATCTCCTCCCAGACCTGGACTAAAGCATCCACCAACTCCTGGACAGTCTGTGGTGCAACATGACGTTGGTGGATGGAGCGAGACATGATGTCCCAGATGTGCTCAATCGGTTCAGGTCTGGAGAACGGGGCGGGCCAGTCCATAGCTTCAATGTCTTCATCTTGCAGGAACTGCTGACACACTCCAGCCACATGAGGTCTAGCATTGTCCTGCATTAGGAGAAACCCAGGGCCAACCGGACCAGCATATGGTCTCACAAGGGGTCTGAGGATCTCATCTCGGTACCTAATGGCAGTCAGGCTACCTCTGGAGAGCACATGGAGGGCCGTGCACCCCTCCAAAGAAATGCCACCCCACACCATTACTGACCCACTGCCAAACCGGTCATGCTGAAGGATGTTGCAGGCAGCAGATCGTCTGTCACATTTGCTCAGTGTGAACCTGCTTTCATCTGTGAAGAGCACAGGGCGCCAGTGGCGAATTTGCCAATCCTGGTGTTCTCTGGCAAATGCCAAGCATCCTGCACGGTGTTGGGCTGTGAGCACAACCCCCATTTGTGGACGTCGGGCCCTCATACCATCCTCATGGAGTCGGTTTCTAACCGTTTGTGCAGACACATGCACATTTGTGGCCTGCTGGAGGTCATTTTGGGCTCTGGCAGTGCTCCTCCTGTCCCTCCTTGCACATAGCGGTCCTGCTGCTGGGTTGTTGCCCTCCTACGGCCTCCTCCACGCCTCCTGGTGTACCGGCCTGTCTCCTGGTAGCGCCTCCAGGCTCTCAACACAGCAAGACAGACACAGAGACAGCAAACCTTCTTGGCACAGCTCGCATTGATGTGCCATCCTGGATGAGCTGCACTACCTGAGCCACTTGTGTGGGTTGTAGAGTCCGTCTCATGCTACCACGAGTGTGAAAGCACCACCAACATTCAAAAGTGACCAAAACATCAGCCAGAAAGCATAGGTACTGAGAAGTGGTCTGTGGTCCCCACCTACAGAACCACTCCTTTATTGAGTGTGTCTTGCTAATCGCCAAAGATTTCCCCCTGTTGTCTATTCCATTTGTACAACAGCATGTGAAATTGATTGTCAATCAGTGTTGCTTCCTAAGTGGACAGTTTGATTTCACAGAAGTTTGATCTACTTGGAGTTATATTGTGTTGTTTAAGTGTTCCCTTTACTCTAGACCCTCCTGACACTAGGCCATCCTATAAAGCAGTCCCAAGTTCACTTTAAATGTCATATGGATCATGTAAAAAGCTGTTTATTGGTTCTTTGCAGTTTATACATTAACAGCATCTAAAAACAACACAATGTTGAACTTACAACTATAAATGAGCTGCATTCATTCTTTTTCATTTACATATGCTAGCATTAATATTTGATTTGCAACAACAGCCAGCATTTCCACTCTCATGGTAAAAGAAAGTACACCCTCTTTCAGTTTGACTGTTTCACAAATCAGGATATAGAAAGGGGATCTGGTCTGAAGCAGGTCTCGAAAACAGATGATGAGAATTTCTGGATCACTCTCAATATTGCATTATTGCAATATTACATTATTGGTGAGGTTTGAAGACATTTGGTTCTGTACAGCTCTCTCAAGTTCCAACCACAGTGCTTCAGTGGCATTGGGGGTTTAGATGTTGACTAGGCCATTATAATCTTTACATTTCTTTTAGCTACTTGCAAACAGATTGTAGCTGTGAACATGTTTAAGGCCCAGTTTGGACCAAGCTTTAGCTGTAATACAAGATGGTCTCATATTTGACTTGAGAAAACTTCAATATACAAGAAGTTCATGGTCGCACAATGACCTAATGGTGTTTAAATGTTTTGTCATGTGGGCCAAAATCACCAAATCAAAAGTACTTGCAGGCCAAAAAAAAATATATAATATTACAAAACAATATAAAAATAACTCTTTTTACTCAACAAAAACTAAGCATGCAGTGTTTTTAATTAAACTCCATTAGGGTTTTGTACATTTGCCTCATTAAAAGACAGGCACCCAGTTATGAATTATTTTGGGCTCAATTGAAAAACAGAAAAAAAGAAAAACAGGTCACTCTTTCTTTGAAAACACTTACTGTATTTAGCTAAGATTAAATTTAACCAGAGGAAATCATTTTTGATGTTGCCCTGATGTGTTTAACTGCGGAATGCAGATAAACACATTAGGGGAGCACTTTCTTTGTTACTATGATTGTAAATTCAGTCAATTCAGTCAATTCAATCATGCATGCACGCTCTTCCCCAAATTCAAGTGCACACTGTCAGCTCAAGAGACATGAATACTTCCTCCCTTCCTCCTCAAACGGGAAAAAGGGGAAGATGGCAAAGAGTCGTATTTTACTGACAAGACCTTTGGTCCTTGTCAGGCAACCATGTGCCTGGATCATGTTTTGGGAGAGTCGTGTTGCTCTCTGTTTGCATCTAGGCCCCAGGTCAGCAGAGTTCATCAGATGGGGGTGGAGGGGGTTGGGAGACACTTGTTAACACAAAGCACAGACTCTTTAACCGGCTGAGCAGGAGAGGGAAAGTGCAGCAAATTTCTTCCAGGGTTGGCTGAAAGAACCAGCAAGTGCTGTTTTTTAGTGAAATGCAAAACATTCCTCAGATTGGCCCTGCAGAAGGATTAGGTATTTTTGATGAAGGGAAAATGCAGGACATGATTTGTCAAAGCTTACTTTATGTCTTATTTTTAAGGAAAACTTAACCAACTTTTCTGGTGTATTCACAGGGCCTCGTGGCTTTAAACATCATGCTTATCTCAGGACAGCCTCCAAGTATACTGTAAATATGCATAACAAGGAGCTTGTGTTAAAAAAGGAAAACGTACCAGTGACAGAGATCTGGTCAGTCATTATGGTAAGTTTCATTATCAGACATGTAGAGTAATAGAGTATATAAGTTTTTGCCCTTAGTGGAAAAAGGTTCTCCAAACAAACCTGGTGCTATATGAAAAGTAACTTCACCCCTAATCCTATTAGTTGGTTGTGTCACGCTTAGCGGCGACAACTAGCATGAAGTATTTTTTATTACTGGTAATCAGCCTTTGACATCCCTGTGGAGAAATTTTGAATTGCTGTTCTTTGCAGAATTGTTTTAATTCAGCCACATTGCAGGGTCATTGAGCATGGACTGCCTGTTTAAAAACATGCTATAATATCCCATTCAGACTTTGACTAGGTTACTTCACTTTGTTTTTTGAGGCCTTCAGAGGTGGACTTGCTGATGTGCTTTGGAACATTGTCCTGCTGAATAACCAAGGTGTGACTGAGTCTAAACTCACAAACTGATGGCTGGAAATTCTACTTCTGGATTTCCTGGTCATGAGTAGAACTCATGGTTCCATCAGGTACAGCAAGTTGTCCATGTTCTGAAGCAGCACAGCCGCTCCAGACAATCAAACTACTGTTTTTCTCTTTTAATGAGTCATAATGTATCACAAGTGACAAGACAACCGAAATATTCCATTTTTGTTTTGGCTAAAGTAAAATGGTCTTTGTTTGTGTTGTGGTTATGGCCTTGGACATCATTGCATGATGTGTAGCTTTATTAGATCCTTAAGCTTAATGCATGTAGTCAGACAGGATCTATTTAAGCTATATCATGATTCTACAGGTCAGACAGTAGTCAGACCTTGGTGTGACTAGTGAGACGGGTCCAAAAATCTGGCTAATCAAAGTTAAATCATGATTTAACAACGGGGAGGATTACCTTTTGTTTGGGATAGCTTTCTCCCTTGATAAATTCATTTGACAATAGCTTTTTTGTGTTTACCAAAGATATCTCTCACTGATTTCAAAAATTGTTTATAAATTTTAATTTGTTCTTAAGCAATCTGTAGCATTTAAGTGTGACAAAGAAGCAACACCAGAAGAAGCCTCTAAGGGGGCAAATACTTTTTTAGGATATTTCAACTTTGACAATAACTGCAAGCGAAACCCACCTTGAAGAGAAGGATTATATCCACTTTTTGGAGTTCATATTTTTGATGCACTTCTGTATTTCAGAAAGGACACATTTTTAAAAAGGCACATATTTAAGTTGCAGAATGTCCAAAAAGTTGCATGTTTTTGTGATTCAGCTGATACCTTCTTGCAGAGATTATCTACCATATGCAGAATTTTGTTTCCCATTTGCTATGTGCTGCGTTGCAGCAAAACCCTCATGAGAGACTGAGAAGATGTTGCACTGATACAAGTAAGCAAAAGGCTGGCTAATCAAATCCTTTGCATCCTCTCGCCTGCAAGCGAAAAACCAAAAAACTGACTTTCTTTCTTTTTCTTTTTTTTTGCCAAGGCTCTGCACCTGACAACGCAGCTATTTGTCTCCTGTCATTCATTGCAGAAAAGGATGTGGAGATGTCGCACTCACAGAAACATAGGCCACTAAAGATAACCACAAGGGGAAAAACATCAGCAATGAAAAAACATGGTCTAGAAATAGACAGCTTTGTTGCCATAGCCACCTGAACTGCTTCAATTTAGACCTGTTGTGCTTCACTGCACGCTATTTAAAAAAAGTGTTTATCTTCTCTGCAGGTTGAAGTGTTTAATGATTGCAAACATTATTATTTGAGCTGCTGAATGTTTATTTATTTTTGCACATTGGTGATGGAAAGAATCCCTGTTGTGACTCTACATATTCAGTTAATTGTGGTGAGCTGCTGCAGTGGATCCTCATGACTATCATTGTTGCAAGATCTCAAGTGCTAAGAAGATTTAGTAGGAATGTGAAACAAAGGCCTTTTCACTGTAGATATAAACATTTGGACATGTTTATGATGATGCATTAAAAAAGGCTTATATCATTATCAAATGTTTTATGCTTCTGATGAACACAGTTCTCCAAAATGTATTGACAATAAAATATTTAAAGGGCCCTGCAAAAACATCCATCAACTTTTCTGCATTTTGTTCTGTCACAAACACACACTTCATTGTATGTTATTGTGATTTTATGCAATAAATCAAAACAAAGTAGTACATAACTGTGAAGTGGAAAGAAAATTATACTTTTATACAGGAAAATCTGACCTCTAAAGGCAACTTCTCATTTTATTTAGAGGTATCAGAGTACAGAAGAAAAAACACCAATGAATGTGACAGTTTTCAGATGTTTTTGTAAAAAGATTTAAAACCCATGAAACATTTTCCTTTTACATGACAATTATGAACTACTTTGTGTTAATTTGTCACCTTAACATTCTAATAAAATATTTTATAGTTTATGGTTTTATGGAGGCAAGAGGTGAAATCATTCATTACTTTTGCAAGGCACGGTATCTCTTGGCAAAAGATAACAATTCCAAAGAGTTATACAAGAAAAACACATTAAATACCTTTAAAAACTGCAGGAATATCTAGAAAACCCTTGCATTTTAACATTTAAAGGAAAATAAGACACGAGGAAATGATCATGTCCTTGTTTACATACAAATATAATTTAATTTATAATCCAAAGAGTTACAGCAATGGCTTTATAATATGTGCCAGGTAATATTAGCCCTCAGCTATTGAAAGCTTCTTTGAATAACATTCCCTGTGTTTAGCATCCCAATTCCAGCAAGAAAGATAGAAAACAAGTTACGTGACTCAAATTTACTGTAAATCCAATAAGCAACATTCTGCTTCCTTAAAAGGGAAACAACAAAACAGAACAAAATATGGTGTTCAAGAAGGAGGCAATCATATATTATGAATTTAGGAGATTCTAGTTAATAAGGAACTGGCCCAGACTTGCAGGAACATTTAATATCACTTATCTCCTTATCAGTGAAGCAGCCTGTTCAAAATGATTATTGCATCATATTTATATCTTTGACAAACAAGCAACATGATATTCATCAAGGCCTTATTTCAGGAATATCTTGTTGCATGTCTCCTCACTGATAGATTGTTAGTATTACTGTTATTATTATTATTATTACTACTAGTAGTAGTAGTTGTTGTTGTTGTATTATTGTATTATGCACCATCTTCCATAAACATGCATGCTCTGTGGACTGTCAGGGTTTATCCCGCGTCTTGCCTGGATGGATGGAAGCCAGTTCCATGCCCAAAAGAGATTAAAAGCGTTTGGTTTCTTGGCATCTATTATAAAGTTCTCAGCATTTTTATGCATATTAGGTGATGGTAGGTCAGTAAGAGATGGGGGCACAGACAGGTGTAACAAATCATTTTAAAGTGAGCATAAATATTTGAGAGACGTGAAATCAGTTAAGACAAGTGACCTGAAGTGTAGAATTTCTCTACTTCAGCGACTTAGGGCAGCGATTCAGAACCAGTAGATATTGCTCCGTGTAAACGTGCGATGTTGTGAAAGCTGAAGCTGCTGCTGCCCCGTTGAGAAACAAGGAAACCAGTTTTCAGTAAGAATTAGCTACGAGCGTGTGGCTGGGAAAAGTGAAAAACAAACCAACAAACATCACATTACTCATTCTGGGAACATAAGCTGACTTTCCAACAATTTTCATAAGACCCTGTGCGACTTTAAGCAGACAACGCACAGGCCTGTGTTCCCCACGGTATTTATAACTTGGTCAGCTGGCCTTGCACTTGAACGCATCCACTACACGGGGAGATTTAGAAGCTTTTAAAACCATCTCACTGTCGCCTTAACTGTTGACATATCTCACATTAAACATTACAGAATGTCTAAAAGTCAGCATGTCTTCAGCATAAACATGTGGTGCTCGTATTAAGTGCTATTAATGAAGTGTTAGGGGATGAACGACACAGAGAGCCTCCCCCGCTCCGCGAATAATGGTACAGCCTTCTGTTGAAATTCCGAGAATTGAGCCGCTGCGTTTCTAAGAACTGGATTCTCAGAACTGGTGATGCTCACAGTTTCGAGGAAACTTTTATAAGGTGACTTTTTTTCTCTCTCTTCCTATTTTCTCAGAACTGTATGGAAGTTACACGGGCTTGTGCGGCCGCTCCAGCTCCTGCCAGCATGAGATTTTATTTCTTTAGTATATTTTGCGAACACCTTAGCTAACAGAGACCTAATATGTGAATGGCTGTGGTTGTTTTTGACAGCTGCAGTTATGTTGGGCTGCTTTTAACGGAAGCACGGAGTCAGGCTGTGTGTTTTTGTACATTAGACGGACTTTTTCTGCTTGCGCTCAGTGTACAAACCGCTTCTTGGAGTAAACCTGCGGCGCTGGCTACTTTTCTAAACCAAAGCTTAATGTTCACCTTCAATGTTTTAACTGTTTCGGTTTATTATTTCACTAGTTTAAGGTTGTGTTGCGTTTAGCAGTGGCGCAACAGGACCGGTCTACTTGGTTCTGTCACATATTATTTCCTCTACGCATTTAAATTTCCCGACGAGGAAAACAAGTAGTTCGAGCAACGTTTTGCAAAGTTTTCGCGTCTTGTTTTGATAGTGGAACCAACTGTAGACACTTAAAAAGACCAGGAATAGCTTCCAGGACAGCTTGTAACAGTTGTATTTGTAAACTTGACAGGATTTATTGGCCTACTCTCACACAGCCCGAAGTTACGCAGTTACAACCAAACCACTCCTTGATATTAAAAATCTTTCACGTCGTGAAGAATCAGATTTAGTGTAACATTTTTAAGGGGGTTAGAAACACGGTGGGTGATTGGTTCAGCGGGGGTGTGGGTGAATGTAAACGAGTTAGGCGAGTTCCCCTGATGTGGGGGAACAGAAAAGCTCTCGGTCCGTGCGCTGGCAGCTCCAATCTTAGCAGGAAGGACGGAATGTGCTCACACACCGCAGGCTGCCAGCGCGCGCTCTGCGCCAGTTTATCTGCACACGTTAGGGGAACTTGAGAAAGGTGTCCCTTAATAGTCCCATTGTGTTGCAACAAACTTGTTGGAAAAAAAAACTGTAAAAGTAGTTATACATTTTAGCCACCCTAGAAAACTAAAAACTCTTATTTTAAAACTTTGTGGAGTGTGTTAATTTAACCCTACTGATTGAGTCTGCAGGCGTTAAAAACAGTTCATATTCACTAAGTAGCTATATCGTTTTTACTACACCGTTGTTGAGACGCAGTTGACGAAAGTATAGTTTTACATAGTTTGGTAAACATATGAGTTTTTTCCGTTTACAAAGACGCCCCCTGGTGTTAAAATGCACTTAGGACACCTTCCAAGTTGTTTCTAACGTGGATGGTGGTCGGGGGGGGGGCTACGAAGGGAGTGCCAGGGTGGGCAATGGCCACCCCTCCGAATTTTAGAAAGTCGTTTCTATAATCATAATATTTTTTGTGCATACATTTCATAAGTGTATTTTTTATATTAGATGCTTTCCATTGTTCATTTCTGTTACTCATGCTGGGCCTGCCACACCTGTTAACTTACTGGTTTTCTCTTATAGTCATAATAAATTTTATGAAAGAATTTAAGAGTAAAAATGACTAGTTTTAATGAGTTGCAATGTTTTATTTTAATTTATTATTTTATATTAATATGCTTTGTTTTTGCATCCTTCATAGTGCCTCTTTTTGAATGTCTTTCAGTCACTCCTGGCCCCACCCTCAAATTATACCAGGATCACAAATTTAGGACAAATTGTGCAAAGTTGCAACATTTTCAAAACTGCGAACACAAAATCTTTTGTGGGCTAAAACGTCTGTTGCAACGTATCGAATTGGCTGAGTTTTCTTATTCTCTTACCTGCAAAGATTACCCTTATAACTCAGGTAGTGGGAAAAATCCAAAATATGGTCAAGACTGTTGTTTTTTTATTTGACCTACACACAAAGTTCAACATGCCTAAATAAAACTTCTAATATTCTGTTATGGCTTCTGGTTTCAGTGAGCCACCCCAAGATCATTAGTGTCCCCAAATTAAGCAAAAGGTATTCGTATTTAGAATTATATTATTAGTTTTAGTCTCTAGCTTTATTTCTATGTGTTGCAAATTGAGCTAAATTTATTTGCAAAAAAATATATATGAGCTTATATTCAGTTTTCACTGACCCGCTTTGTCGTTTTTTTTGCCGCTCCACAGATTGTGACAGCATGGCCACGACTGCAGATGGCTGCATTCAATTCACACGTCATGCAGGCGACGTCCTGCTTAACTTCAACCGCCTCCGCAGCCGGAACTTCCTGACTGATGTCATAGTGGAGGTGGACGGACAGATCTTTCACGCTCACAAGTCCATCCTGGTAGCCTGCAGGTATGCATTTGAGAAGAAAGATGTTCATACCTCACTGCTAATATTATCTGGTTATGATAACTATAATTGTTCTCTTCTTTTTTTGCATTCCTACAGTGGCTTCTTCTATTCTGTGTTCATGAAACCTGAGAACGCAGGCCTTAGTGCCATTGTCCTGGACCCCATAGTGGACCCCAAAGGTTTCTCCCTCCTGCTGGACTTCATGTACACTTCTTATCTGAACCTTAATGAGACTGTGGCCTTGACCACCCTGAACACAGCCATCTACCTCCAGATGGAGCATGTTGCTGACACCTGCCACAGGTTCATCAGGTCCAGGTAAAGCAAACTATAAAATGTAAAAGGCATCCTGTTGTTTCTGTAAAAGCTGGAGGCATCTGACCTGAAGCCTGATTTGTTTCTGCAGGCATCAGGCTCTGAATATGCAGATGGAAGACGTACCGAATAACTCATCAAATCTAGCCAAGGAAATCCCTGCCAAAAAGCTCTTGGAGGAAAAGGAGCCAGACATTAGAAATAACCTCTTATTAAGGTTGCGTCCTCAGGAGTGTGAGGGCTACATCCCCAATGTTTTCAGCACTACTGGTTGCTACCATGTGTACGGTGATATGCATATGCCTGCTGCAGTACTAAAAAGTTCTAACGAAACCAGCATGGCACAATCCTCCTCCATTATCCGACCAGCAGCAGCTCACCGCAACCATCAGTGTCCCACTTCTCCCACGGAGGGCCACAACACTCAACACCCACAAACAGGCTGTTTGAGAGTGACTACAAGCTACGCCAAAGGGGTCATCTGTAGCCCGCAGAGCCCCCTTAGGTCTGACTGTCAGCCAAACTCACCCACAGGGTCCAGCAGCAGCATTAACACAAGCATGAGCCTGAAACAGGCCTGTAATTCCCCCAGAGATGCCAAGGCCTGCAACTGGAAGAAGTACAAGTTCATTGTTCTGAACCAAACTCCTAATGAGAGAGGAAAGGAGGCCCGGGGAGGTAGAGCTGTCAGCCCTTCTAGTAGCAAAGCAGCTGGTGGACACGACGAGCTTCAGCTGGAAGAGGGAGCCAACAATCACAGAGAGGAAATGCCTTCACCACAGAGGGAGCTCTGCTCCAGCAGCAGGTAAAACTGACAGAACTCAGGATAAATTAGCACTAAATGGGGATCTTTTAAAGAACTTCCTATGGTATCTTTTCTCTTTCACAGACTCTCCTCCTCTAGCTGTGACAGTCCTCATGGCATGGAAACCAGCCACCTCTCTCCTGCCTCATACAGCAGTGATGAGGCCACAAAAATATGCTCAGATTACTCCTCCTCTAGCTGTGGTTAGTATAGTAACCAGTCATCAGACTATTGCATTCTTTTAGTGATTTAAAACAGCATTAAATTGAAGTTGTTTTCTCTTTCCTTCAATCTGCAGAAAATAATTTCTTGTGCAATGGGTGTGACTCAAAGTTCTCAGAGGAAGACTCATTAAAAGACCACATGGGCCAGGTCCACAGTGACAAGCCGTACAAGTGTGACCGCTGCCAGGCCGCCTTCCGCTACAAAGGCAACCTGGCCAGCCATAAGACCGTTCACACCGGTGAGTGCTTGTTGGATTTTCACAGTATGGGCAAGTGCATTCCTTCCTCGCTCACTCTGTCTGTTCTTGCTTCCAGGTGCAAAGCCGTACCACTGCACCATCTGCGGAGCTCAGTTCAACCGTCCAGCTAACCTCAAGACCCACACCCGGATTCACTCTGGAGAAAAGCCATACAAGTGTGAGACGTGCGGTTCTAGGTTTGTGCAGGTGAGAAGATGAAGAAGCATGAGTCTTTAAACTGCCGCCTGTGTTTAAGAGCGGTTACCATTTCTGTCACTTGTCTCTAGGTCGCCCACCTCCGTGCCCATGTGTTGATCCACACAGGAGAGAAGCCATACCCCTGTGAGATCTGTGGAACACACTTCCGCCACCTTCAGACGCTCAAGAGCCACATGCGCATCCATACAGGAGAGAAGCCCTATCATGTAAGCTTCCTAACTTTTTATCCTCCTTGTCTTCTGTATGACAGGAGAATTTTCCGTTCCCCCATGTGATCCTTCAGTGGCCCAGTAGTAGTAGTTTAGAGAAGTGAACTATACATAGATTCACACACCTAGATACAAAGACCTTTGGCAACATTCACCTCACCTTTTCAGGGGCATACTTGTCAGTGCAACTTTTGGGGTGTTTGGTGCAATAAAAGCATAAATTAAGCAAACAGATGTGTGTTTTAGGTGCTTGAATAGAACAGCAGAGAGGGCAAGTGGCTATACGACTTTCCTTCTGGTTGGGAAGGTTATACGGAAAAACTTTGAAGTAATGGGACAATCCTAACAAGTGCACTGATTTAATAGTTATTCAGATTTTTTTTTGTTTACAACAATGCTTCTTGGCAATAACTCTTATATTGTTGGAAAGCCTGTTTATCTCCTCTTGAACTGTTCCACATTTGGAAAGAAAATGCATTTTTGGGTTGAGAAACAGAGTTGAGTATGTGCAAAAACTTGCTTCATTCCCCTTTAATGATGCCACATTCTTACAAATCTGGCACCATTTAAAGGGAATAAACAGGTTTTCCTTCTGCGTAGGATTTTTTACCAATAAGTATTGTTGCATCACAGCAGCACAAATTGACCTTACTTTTTGTGCCGAGTGTATAAAATCTTCCCAATCATTGAATAGAAGCAACGTGGATTAATTGCTTGGCTTATCTGCCTGGTTTCAGCATGTAAAACTAAAATAAGGGATTGTGGCCCTTTCAGCTGAAGAGGAAGTGAGGTGATGTTGAGCCTATCTGTTTCTGGGGCGTGAGGGGGAACACTGTCTGTTCAGTGTCCCATAGTAAACAATGTTTTGTTTCTTTTCTGCAGTGTGAAAAATGTGATCTCCACTTCAGACACAAGAGTCAGCTCAGGCTTCATCTCCGACAGAAACACGGCGCTGTCACAAACACCAAGGCTCAGTATCGCAGGTCTCCTGGCAACATGGTCGCAGGCCTGGTGAACTCCTCCTGAGTCGGCCACTGGCTGCTGCATATGGACACGCATTTAAATACAGAGTAGTCTAATATTTGCCTTTTTGCCTTTTTTGTTCTTGTAAGCGGTGCACATGACAGTGTCATCTCTTTGGTTGTTCAGAGACTCTAGTCAGGGCTTTTATTTTGAATGTTCAACAACAGAATGTATGTCTTGAATGTGAATCTGAGTGGGTATTTCTCCATTGTGCAAATACCTCGACAGAATGTCAACCGTCTATGTTGTTCAAATAGAGAATCACTGTTAGACTTGGGTTTTAGATTAGCTATGAACTTACCCAGTGATTGGTCTGAAGCAGTCATGATGCCGGTTAACTGTCTTCATAAAGCTGTTCAGATAGATAGATAGATAGATAGATAGATAGATAGATAGATAGATAGATAGATAGATAGATAGATTACATTACATTGTCCTCATGGAGTAGCATGACGGTCTGTCATGCTGTGGGCTTTCTGTTTTACCGTGTCATAGTCAATGGTACATGCTGTATTATTTACAGACGTCATCTGTTTTATAACTAGCTATGTATTGTACATATCATCTTTTTTGACAGATTTTTTTTCAGCTTTGATATCCTGCACATACCCATGATATTGTAAAATATCTAGGTTCCTACTTTAGCTTGGATTTTTCTATGTTAAATGTTCTCAACGGCTCTTTAAACCCCAATTCCCAGCACTTTTATATACTATTTATTTTTGTAAATGTAATTTCTTTCTTTTAATATGTGGTGCTGCAGGAATCTGTTTCCTCCTGTGGTTTTTTTTTACTTAAGGTATACTTCGTAGGACACCCATGATAATTAGCAGATTCACGGTGCCTTAAATTTACATTTTCTATTGTCTGTTTGCACAGACTGACAATTAATGCATTTTAATTGTGACCATTTGTAAGCTCTGGTACTTTTCACCTGCTTCTTTGTGTTCTGCATTGGTACTTGGGCTAAGTAATGCATATGCATGTTAAGGTACCATTGATTTGGAAGCTCCTGACCTGAAGGGCGAAGCTCTTTAATGTGCAGACACCAGGCCTCAAGCTAAAAAACTCAGGAATATCAGTACTATGTAAGCAAATATGTTTCTAATGGCAGATTGAATATATATAGGAAATATATTTATATATATATGACAATAAATGTGTATTGTGAAGCAAATGTACATTAATCCTTCCTTGTTCTTGAGTGTCAAAGTTTTACTATGAGAGTTAAACTATTTGAAACATTTATAATCCCAAAATCTGATGAATAAAATATGACTAAATTAAGTAAAATTGTGTTAGATATGTAAAATAAACTACATCACAAAAAACATTCACTCATCAATCCAGATCACTGAATTCCGGCATGGATGGTGTGTAAAATCCAGTACCTAGAGATGCAGACTGCTTCAAAACATTTCTACACAGAGCACTGAGCTTAACCCCATAGAACCTTTAGGATAAATTTGAGTGAGACTATGAGTCAGGCCTTCTGGTCCAACACCAGTGGCTGACCTCACTGTGTTTCTGGAAATACTGTCAGATATTCCCATTAAAACACTCCTAACCCTTGGGGAAAGTTAAAAAGAGTGGGCCAGTGCCATATTAAAGCCCTCATGTTAAGAATGAGATGTCTGTTTATGTGTGTGTGTGTGTGTGTGTGTGCGCGTGTTAAGGCGAGTCACCCAATATTTACAGTGTACATACCTTAATTCTTCCAGGGTCATAGTGATATAACTGGGCAAGACTTTTAGCCATAACAATCTTATAGATGGCTGTCGGTGGATGCTCGTTGGAGGTTTGAGCCACTGTCGGTTCAGTGTTAAAAACCCTGACCAGCAGTAACACCATTTAATCTGCAGTCACGGACAAACATTCTTGCAGTAGCACAAATGCAAATGTTTTGTCTGTCAGCCTCTAACATCACACTGTTTTTGCAGTTCAATCAAATGCATACACATTAATTGCAAAGAGCTTTAATAGGTAAAAGATTCTTAACAAACAACAACAAAAAAAACAAACTAATACCTTAATTTTAGTACAGGCATCTCATGTTGCTCTAAAAGAGCTTTGTGTGCCCTCAAAAGAAAGTAAATATTTATGTATATTGCACCTAAAAGAACAGTTCTTTGGATCATCATGAACTTTAAAGTGAGAGGTTCAGTTGTAGTGAAAAAGGTTTGAGGATGTCCAAAAGGGTCCAGTTAATGTCAGAAAGATCTCCTTGGGACAACGGCAGAGCCTGCTCAAAATTGTCAACCTGATGATATCAACACCAGCAAACCAGCCATTTCTGTTTAAATAAAACAGGCTATTTTCTCTGATAATTGCTCCTTCCAGATGTTTGGACCATCTAGAAAATCAAAAAAAGGTGAGAGCTACCATGTGCAGCCTGGGAGACCCTGAGGTCAGTTCTGAAAGAGCAGGCAGAAATAAAACAGAAGTCATCAAACTGTGATCAACTCAAAGTACCAAAAAGACAAAAACTGTCCCCATCAGCCCGAATTAGGCGGTAGAGTTGGTGTTCAGCCTTCCAGAGAGACAAAGAGCTGAAAAGAAGAAGGGTGTATTTATAGCTAACACCGTAAACAATGACTATTCCCATAAAGTTGATATTCTGTATTAGTTACTGTATTTGTCTAAAGGGGGACTTGTAAAATACTCAATCAAAAAAGGACAATAAAAATGTTCGAATCCAAACACATTTGTTCTAAAGTCAAACTGTTTGGACCATGGCCAGACTGGAAACCATTAGCAGTAATCAGAGGTCGTACGTTTACTCCCCGTCCATTATTGCATATGTGATGGGAGTGGACACCAGGGATTTGCTGTGAGACAGTGATGCCTTTTAATCTCTAGATATTCATTCATTGTTGTAGCTGTCTGTAAACAAGACAGATGAGCCGTTAACTACAATTAGCTGCAATGCAGTGGGAGCCACGGGATTTATTTTTACTTTAAATGTTCGGAATGAACATAAAATACCCAAACAACAGCTTGAATCAGTGGACTGTCACTAATGGAAAGATCATAATCCATTTAAATATTTAAATAAATAAAAAACAAATAAACCATTATTATTTTAAAAATAAATTGTACCGAAAACAAAATAATTAAATAGGAATTTCCTGTATTAATTTTTTTTCCTACGATGTTACACTCATTTCTAATGATTTTAGTGCTTATTCATTTAATGGTTCTTTTGTATGACTACATAACCTCCACACTGAAGTTCAATTCAGGACTTGTTCAAGACTTGACCTGAGCTTCGTTAGCTCTGCCCACTGCCGTTGGTGAGTCTGACAGATAACTTCATGATGTGCTGCAGCATGAGACCAAGAAATCATGAAAAAGTGGAAAACATTATAGTTTTAATTAAATTATTGTTTTATCAATAAACATAACTTTGGTTACTATTAGAAGCATCTGTTACAAATTACGTATTTATTTCAGATTTCGATAATGTCAGCTTTACAAATTATTTATATAACTATAGTTACTGACTTGTTGAATCGTTCCGTAGCGGGCCAGGACAGGTTTGATACAGAGATGTTTTTTTAAGTTTTTATGTTAAATGTTCATCCTCTATTTTTCTATACTAACCTATAAATGAGAAGTCCGGAAGAAAAAAGCAACGCTTTTGTCATCTACTTGGTTCCTAAACTGTAAAAATATGCAGTGAAATATGGAAAAAGGTTGCCCCCTGCTGGTCAGTCAGGAAATATCATGTATAATATTGATTCAAAGTTGAACAGATCCTCCAATCAAACGATGCTGTGAACAAGTATTTACCCCTTCTACGTTTCGTCAGTTTTTGCTTTTTTCTCTCAATTAAATGTTTCAATTTCACACAGGTCTGGGTTGGTGTGGATAGCTTTTCTCCCCTGAACAAATGAAATGATTCGAAAATTCTTTTTTTTTAAATATATTTCCTCGAGTTATCTTCATGTCAAAATAAAATATTCTTGATTTTCTAAACATTTAATGCTGAAAAAAAAGCAAACACTAAATTAATCTGGAAAAGGCTAACTGCATTATCACAAGAATGTTAGACAAAATGCCCTAAACTACAAATGGACAGCAGCATAACCAAAATAAATTTCATCAATAAAAAAAAACAAGACGTCAGGTTTTTGTTTTAACTTTCCATCTTTATGAATCCTCCTTCAACATATTTTACAAAAATGCTGATTTTCATCTACATTTTTATTTCAACTTGTCCTAGATGTCATTGCTATAATGAAGTGTTTCACAATGTTCTGCTAAAGACAAATCAGATTCCTTCAACCTATCTCACAACCAAATGCCTGCCGGATGCTTCCACGTGGCACAAGCCACGATCCTGCGAGTGCTGTCCATCAGACAAGAGACAGATGTTGGATTCATTTTACAGAGGTGTCTGAAAGGTTGTAGGCAGATCAGTAAAGAGTACACTCAGTCCTCGTCACCAGGTCACGTGACTGTTTGGTCTGACGCATCACAGCTCCTCCGTATGACACGATACAGTGAAGACATTAGTGCTAAACATCATGTTTGTCTGAACGCTAAGGCCCCGAGTAGCTGCAGGGCACCTCCACCTCTCGTTCATGCGTACCAAGAGGCACCGTGTTCGCACAAACAGCGCTGCACTTAGAAAATACATGGAAATCAAAAGAAAACAAACATAAAACCTCATCTGTAAAGACATATAGAAATCCATTTAAGTATAACCGCAGTGGATAAAATGAAATCTAAAAAGATAAATGAATGTTGCCGACAGTTGGAGAAACTCAAGCTTCTTTGTCCAGGATGGCTTTCACCTCAGCAAACACCTGGAGGAGCAAACGATGGGTGAGCGGATTTTCACTCTCAGTATATAAAACATCTGTATAATCCTTAATGAAACACACGTCCTTTAGATTCTCTATTCACACCGCTTCAACTTTAACACATTTTTGACATGGTAGAAACGTTAAATTGTGAAGTGGAAGCAAAAAGATATGTAGTTTTCACAATTCTTTTGCATATAACATCTGAAAAGTGTGGCAGGCACTTGATTTTAGCTCCTTTTACACCGATACCCATAAATAAAATCCAGCATAACCAAATCATAGGTCTCCTAATCAGCCCATTTATGTGCAATTTAATATCAGTACTTCTCTAAGAGGTTTGTTAGTGATCAAACAGCATCATGCAGACCAAGGAACACAGCTGAAAGGTCAGGGAGAAGTTCTCCTCCCAGTTATTCCCAGCAGAAAAAAATTAAATAAAACCATATCTAAACTTAGGATGAGTGTCATGGGCTGTGGTCATAAAGTACAGAGTTTAGGAGCATGCTATAAATACCCCACTGCTCCAGGCGACTCAACATGATTGTTTACATTAGCATCTGTCAGCAAATATGATTAAAAATATAAAATCAGAGAAAATTCATTTCTCTGCTAAACACTTACAAAATGCTCATCTCACAAAACAAGCAAATAAAATGGCTTCATGCCGCCACAATGCCTCCCTCCTGCAAACTCAAGGCGAGTGCTTGGCTGCTTCCATTGCACATTGTCACATATTTGTTCATTTTTTTTTTTTATACCAGAGCATTAACTGTTTAGCTGGTGTCAAAATTTTATTCTTAGGTCAAAAATACACATAACATTGAAAAGAGTCTCATAGTGGTGAAATAAGGCCTTTAAAGCAGAGCTAGTTTCTAACACAACACCCCAAACTTGAAATATCTCACATAGCTCTGCTCAATCCATAATCTGAAGATGGGAATACGATGGCAACCAGAAACTTGCCAAGACATGACCGTCCAAGAAGCAGCCAAGAAGCCCATGTGAACTCTGGAGGAGCTCCAGAGTCAACAGGATAACTAATAATAAAGCAGCCCACAGGTCTGGTCTTTATGAAGGCAAGAAGAAAGCTGAGAAGCTGGTCAGCTTTGATAGAAACATGGATGGAGCTGCAGAATCATTCTGTTAGGGGCTAAAAAAAGGTTGTGAGACAGACAACCAGAGCTACAATAGAATGGTTTAGAATAGAAATATCCTTTATTGTCCCTCAGTGAGGAAATTCAGGTTTACCAGCAGCAAAGTGAAAAGGGAAATGGATGCGGTACACACAAAGGCTAAAAATCTCACAACTAAATATAAGAAAAAGATACTGTATAGTAAAGGGCAACTTTACAGCAAAAGAAAAAATACAGTATAGTAATTAAAATAGCATTCTAAGATTCAAAGAAATCTGCAATTGATCATTTAAAAATGTGCAACATATACATGTATATTTGTGCATATAAAAACAACAACAGACTATCTTCAAGAAATAAAAAACGTGCAAATAACAGCAGGGACGTAAATAACTTTTTGTGTTTGTTGGGAGAAGTGATGGTTATAACCTCTAACAGCTGCTGGGAGGAAGGATCTGCAATAAGGCTCCTTTGTCCACCTAGGATGCAGCAGTCTGTCACTGAAAGAGCTTTCCAGTTCTGCAACAGCTTCATGCATGGGGTGGGGGACATTGTCTAATGGTGATGTTACTAAAAACATCAAAAACATATTCATGTGTTAGCAGTGTTAAATATGGCAAAACTTTAATTCCCTATTTGTGCGAAGCCGGTAGAGACTTACAGCAGAAGACTTTATCTGCAGTGAAAGGTGGTTCTAGAATGTATTGACTATGGTGAGCTGAATACAAATGCATGCCACATTTTTCAGATTTTTATTCGTGACAAATGTTGAAAACCTGAAATCATTTTCCTTCATGTGTTTTTAGTGTTGGATCATCAAATAAAATGCAAGTAAACTATGAGGTTTCCGGTCATAATGTGACTAAATGTGGAAATTTTGCAAAGCTCTGTAATTAAGCCTTAAAAATAATGAAAATGACCAGCGGTTTAAAGAGACGCCATTTTCTCACCTCGTCCACAGTGCGGGAAGCGTCTACGGTGCGCACCTTGCCGTGTTTCTCATATTGCTTGATGATTGGTCGCGTAGACTGCAGGTAGGTTTGGATTCTGCATGAGAAAAGAGTTGCAGCTGGTAATTGGGGTCGGGCCGCACAGGGGACTTGAACGCGACGTAAATTAGGTCATGCAGGTATCCAGCAGTCAGTTAAATAGGCCAGAGGAATCAAACATGCTTGATTTTAGCTGGATTTCTTTCCATGGAAACAAATAAAGCCAGAGGTTCAAACAACATGCTTTCAACAGACTGCTGTGCAACGTCTCACCTTTTCTGCAGACTCTCTCTGTTGTCATCTGTCCGTCCACTGCTCTTCCCTCTTTCTAGACATCTGTTGATGCAAACCTGCGCACACAACATAAGACCCTCATAGGCAGCTGTGCAGCGAAACAACTAACCTGGAGGGGGTTTCGCTCCCCTGTTCTGTGACGTACCTCATTGCTGCAGTCGAAGAAAAGAACAAACTTGACATCTGCTTTGCCGTCCATGTCCTTGTTCCACCCGTGAAGGTTGTCCTCATTACGAGGGAAGCCGTCGATTAGGAAACAGCTCTTGGTCTCATCTTTGGTCATCGTCTCTTCCATGGCCTAAACAAGGGATAAACCACAAAAACAACAGTGATGTCACAATATAGAGAACCAGTTAATGATGGTTTGGATGACTGTGCTGCAAATAAAGTTGGAAGTCTGTATCGACTCACAGAGCAGCTGAGAAAACCTTCTATGGACTCACTTAGAACACACAACAGATGTTCACACAAGCAGCAGAGAAGTTTAATCAACCTCTAGGAAAGCTGCAGTAATGTTTGTTTATTATTGCACGCTGGCGGGATTTTCATTAAAGTAATAAAAAGAAAAATGAACGATACGCGACAGTGTGACGGGGGTATTACTGATGGACGCTATGGCAACTGCCTGTCACACTTGTTATTCCACCATTATGCCCTCTGGTACCGGTTCTGAGCATGGCGGCTCATACTCAGCACCAGTCAACATGTTTACCTAAGGACATCATAGTCGGGCCATTCCTTCTGGTTGCTGAATTGTTAAAATGAATTAATGTCAGCCTTTGGATCTTTTCATCATGAACAACAGATGTCTCTGGCAGACAGAGGTGCCATGAGGACACCTGTTATGGGTCAGAGTCAGAACACAGATCACATTTTCAGTGGACACAAGCGCTTTAAACTGTTCTGCACTGGTGTCTTTCAGACACATCAGAATTTCTCAGTCGCGGGGCAAACACCAACCAGGTGTAAGAGTGGAAGGAAACCTGGAGGGAAACAGACTTAGTAGCTGGTGTTTTTTGAACCAGGATCCATCACCACGGCAACTACTCATCAAGCTTCCAAGCAGCCAGGTCATCACCATAATACTGGTTGAACCAATGAAAAATCTAGCTTAGAAAACTGGCCCGCAGCATCACACACCCTCCACTAAACTTAACAGTGGGCTTGAGGTGCTTTTCCACATAGTCATCTTCTGTTTCACTCTAAACCCACCGGAGATGTACGTTGCTGAAAAGCTCAATCTTAGTCTCATGGTAACAGTCGTTTCAGAGAGTTGGTGAGCCCAAGATGGCACCCTGCTGCATTTTTACCTCCCTTAACATCCTGATCACAGTATGGGATAGTGAGATAAATATTCTCCAAACTGTTGAATAAAAAAATGGGTCTCTGTGTCACAACATATGTATTCCCCAGGGAAACAGAAAGTCGTGAATTATGAGTCAGAAGTTCCTAGGAACTCAGCTTAAAAAAGTTTTTTTTTAAATGCTTTGGTTACATTTAGTTTAAAGGGATTAAGAGGAGTATGACTACTGAGTAGAGTTAAACATATTTCCTCCTATGGATATTCCTCCCACTAAATCTATGTATTAAAGTCTGTTTTTTTTTATGTTTCCGTTTTGAGATCATGCTGTTGCGACAAAACTTATTGTGAACTTATTTGAATGCTTTTTGCGTATCTTTATCCGGAGGGGGGCAATAAATGTGGCAGATTGAACCGATCACTCCAAAGCCTGTTCTGGCTGATTGTTTACAGATCCTGAACCAATGTGAAATGATAAAGGATTCAGTACGAAAAACGTGTAAAAAACGAGGAGCTGAAGTTGGCGGGAAGCTGCAGTAATCTACCTGCAGGGTCGTTTAAACTGAAGTCAAGTTGGACATCTTCAGATCTACTCCAACTGTAATTATACCATGGTGTTTGGCATTATTCCTATTTTTTAAAAACTGAACTTTTTTTATTTTTGCCAGCTTTCCCCCCTGCTTTGACACCAGCGGTTGTTACTGCCATTCAGTTTTTAAAAAAAAAAGCTTTTTAGTTGCATTAGTAAAAGGGGCCGACGTGTCCAGACTCCGAGTGAGCTGACTTATTTAATGCTACGCCTGCTCCTCAAACAGTGTTAACAAACCAGATGACCTGATATCCCTTGAGTCATGCAGAACCTGCTTCACTGCGAGGCCCAGATTTACAGCCTGGATCTGACACGTACCTTCCTGAGTAAGCTGATGGTGATCTCCACTGGGACAATCTTGCCTTCTTTAATGTAGGTATCGATGAGCTGCCCATACTCAGACCCTGCTCTACCTCGCTCCTCCCTCAGCAAATCTCCAGCGGACAAATGAGTGTAGTTGTAGGCCTGAAACAAACACACACACACACATCAACATTTTCATATGATCTACTGGGTTACAAACAGCACTATAGAGAGAACTTCTTCAGATAGTAATGCAACCATTTCTTCCCCCACTTTTATCCACACACATGCTGAGTGCTTCTACAGACTGAAAGTGTGCAGCTCTTGTGCCCTGCATGAAGAGAGCTTCTGTCCTTCAGGTCTAACCGCTGCACTGGCAGCCAACACCCAGTCACTGCTGGGTAGAGGTTGGTTCAAAGTCTCCACCATAAACACTCTCCACCAAACATCCAGCATGCGCTCTGCTTTGAATGGCTTTTAGGAAGGATCAGGTCTTACAGTAAAACCAGTCAGTCGGCCACTTGCCTCAGCTCAGCCTGACAAACAGAGGACAGGAGGAAAGAAAGATGCTACGCTTACAGGCGGAAACAGGTTTTTCTTCCTAAGTCAGTCTGTATTTACACAGTAATGTTCTGAGAAATGATTCTCTATAATGTTTGGCTGCTTTCAATGCATTTTCACAAGTTTTTAGTAATCGTTTTCATTCATAATGTGTGATGAAGTATAAAAAAAGGACACTCAGAGAATTAACTAATGCGGTGCCTACGCAACTTTTAACTGTAGATTTTTCTCATTTCTGTTGTTAAATGTATAAAATGAAGATCTATAAAATGCCAACAATAAAATACCAGATTGGAGGGCGGCACAATAATTAAGAAAAACATTTCATTTTATCTAATACTGTGATGCAATATGTTGCATTGAACATTTTCACGCATCACAATGTGCACACCATGCTTCCCGGATGCAGCCATCCGGTGTGGGCATCAAAGGCAGTCAAAGTCCATCCAGCTGGCGACATATCTTATCTGGCATGGAGCACACGAATGCATATATACGGCTACTGTGATGGTAATTGCGATTTCTTATTTTGTGCGGCTCTGGGGAGCAGAGAGCTCTTCAGATAGTTCAGGAAGTGTAGAACAAATGAAATGAGCTACAAAGAAATTTAACAAGAAAATCTACAGTGAACAATCAGTGTCCGAGAAATGTTCTGCCTTAAAGTTTGAGGTGCTCCATCCTTCAGTGGATCAGTATAATATTTTCCAAACCAACATCAGAAATGATCTGAGAGGAAGAAAAACCCATTCTGAAAAACAGGAACGGAAAACAGAGCGAGAAATAGCTCAATCTGAGAGATAAATCAAGTGCCATTAATAATCGGTGACACAGAGGAGGCTGTGTCATGATTTGGGGTTGAATTGCAGCCAGTAGTGTTCAGGATCTCTGAGCAGCTGATGAAATCCTGATCCCATCTAAGGAGCGCCTGATTTGCTTTATTTTTCTTCTGGAAAATGAGCATACAGTGGTAGCAAAGCTCCAGAAAAATGATCAATCCTCCCTGTTTTCTACATCAATGAGGTTGAAAACATAAAAGTAGCAGCCACAATCCAATATGTTTAAGAAGCCTGTAGAAGTATTTCTGAAGAACACTGAAAGATTTAAAAAAGATTTTCAAAGACAATGTTACTGAAAATGAAAATTTGACTCTAAAGCCTTTTAGTAGAAGTAGGACAACAACAACCAGGCAGTAAAGAAGGTCATTAGCCTCATTTATTCAACTTTCATGTATTTTCACATATGTCAATAAATGACTCTTCCAGATTAGACTGTACAGATTTAGGCACAGTCCAGTCAACTCAGTCCAATGGTTTATTTCCCTAAATCAATAAATGTTTGCAGAAACATGTATTTCCGTTTGATGAAGCGCTCCATATGCCATCCAGACCGGATCTGATCGGTACATAACTGCAGGTGTATTGATCAGGCAGTGAGAAGGACCCAACACTAGATCCTGCTGGACCTGTTTACTCTCCGCCAGGTTCACAGACAGAGGATCGCTTTGCTCATTCATTCAGCTGTTTGCTCAGGATAAAACCGGGGATTTCAAGGAAGGTCTAGTTGGTGTCGTTAGAAAGTGGTGGCATCATTAAACTGGTGTTTCCTTCATGTCCGGATCTGCTTGTTTAGAGACGCTAAAACCTTTACACAGTAAAGCTAACTAGCTTGCTAACATATACGTTCATTTTTAGAGGACAAGCGGAAGTCAAGGGAACATGGTTACAACATCGTTAATAAAAACCTAATAATGAGTCAAACCATTCAGAGCTTCACCAGAAACACTTCTCATTTCATCCTGCTAAACCTTCAGCACAGAGGTCGATAGGGTTTCATTGTATTTCCTTCATCGTACGTACCTCCACGATTTTGGAGCACTGGGTCCCTTTACCGGCGCCAGGCCCGCCCAGGACGAAGATAACCTTCGGCTTCATGATCAGCGACATCCGCTTCAAAAAGCTCGGGACCCTCTGCGACGCGTTACCAAACAAGCGGCCCAACATAAACCAGCACGGGCTGAGCGGGATACGGCGCCGTGATGACCGGTGAGTGCGTGTCAGTATCGGTCGGTGGAAAAGGATGGCTCCACTTCCGCTGTTGGCTTCATCCGCCAATGGGGTTTCCCACAGGGTGCGTGATGCAGCCTCGTAGCCACGCCCCCGGTGCACTTGTTATTTTTTTCAATGCAGAAGTCGGGTGACGCCCCTCCCTCCCTCCCTCCCTCCCTCCCTCTGCTCTCTATACAGCATCAGCACCTCCAAACCCTTCAAGGCGACCCGCTGCTGGAAGAGGATGCTCTCCGCTCCTTTATGATCCACAGCCTAACGATGAGGCGGCTAACCGAAGGGTTGATGGTATGATTTTTATCACGTTTATTCCGCCTAGCTGCCTCCATTCATAATGCACCATTCATGCGTCTCCGCGGATGGAAGCACACTGCGAGGAAACCATTAAAATATCCCCACTGGCTCGCCTTTATAGTTCGCATCTTCTATTTTCATGTAGGTCAGAGTGATGAAGACCCCGATTTTGTCTTTCGAGGGCGCCGCGTGAATTTCGGGCAAATCCAAGGAAAGCCGAGCGAACAAAAGCTATCCCAGCCCTCCTCCTCTGACGCACCTGGCTGCCCTGTCGCCACTTGACATGACAGCGCAGAGCCGGGAGCAGGGCAGCAGGATCAAGGGGCACCGACAGCCGGACGTGCGGACTCGACCAGGACCGGGGGACGCTCGGCGGAGCGGAAGCAGCAGCCCAGGGGAGGCCGGATTGCAGTTTCTGGGGACGAGCGCCAAGGGCAGTGCGGCAGTCAGCAGACAGATCGGGGGGAGGAGGCTGCAGAGATCTGATATATATTCTCCCCTGAAACCACTCTTCACACCATCCTGAAAATATGATAGTGGATGTTTGTGTGCTTGATCTATGGTGACTGTGGCACTCCCCAATCATCCTCTCCACTCTTCCTTCCCAACCAATCACTGATGATGTGCAATTAAAAGCTTAGATCTGCTCTCCAGGCACGGGTGGAGCCCTGAGGGGGGACTGATGATCATACTGGCCAGGCATCACTTGGTCCCTCCTTCTCTGATTTTGCTCCTTTTGGTTGTTGCCTGCACTATGGGCTGCCTTCAAAGCATTGCCTGCAAGCCCCGCATCAGGCGGGAGAACATCGTGGTGTATGAGGTGTCTGCCTCTATTGACCAGTGTCCTACCATCATAGAGGAGAACTCACCGATTGTGCTCCGTTATAAGACGCCCTACTTCAGGGCCTCAGCAGGAGTTGTGATGCCCCCTGTGCCCCGCAATGAAACCTGGGTGGTGGGCTGGATCCAAGCCTGTACCCAGATGGAGTTCTACAACACCTATGGCGATATTGGCATGTAAGGAGAAGACACCACCTGGCTTTTATGTTGTATCACACATCTTCACTCAGGCAAAAGTTTCATCTTTCTATTTCCTGTCCTGCTGTAGGTCTAGCTGGGAGCTACCAGAGCTACGAGAGGGTCGGGTGAAGGCCATCAGTGACTCGGATGGCGTCAGCTACCCTTGGTATGGCAACACCACAGAGACGGTGACCCTGACTGGCCCAACGTCCAAACCATCTCGACTGACGGTCAGCATGAACGACAACTTCTACCCCAGCGTGACTTGGGCAGTCCCCATCAGCAACAGTAACACCCCAATGCTGACCCACATCACTCGGGACCAGAGCTTCATCACCTGGCTGGTGGCCATGAACTCTGTCACCAAGGTAGGACCAAACAACAAAGAGCGCAGCATGATTTTGCTTCCATTTTATGTACGTCCATTGACATTTTTGTCCGGCTCTGATAGTATCAGCTCCTATTGCACTTTTCTCTTTTGGTGTAAAGTTACAAATGACTGAATCACAGCCTTCAGTTCTCCAGTGGAAAGCCTTTGCAGTGGTCATTAAAACTCAGACAGGCTCCAGCTGAAGAATTTCTTTAGATTTGTTTTCTGTTGTGTTTCAAGCTTGTTTAACAGCTCCCTGGAGATAAACTTGCATTACTTAGTTCAAAACATATAATGACGTAGCAGAAAACATACTGCAATTTCAAGACCATCATAATTCACATTAATGACAGAACATAATTTCTCCTCCAAAACCATGTATTGTCTTCTTCAGGAGCGCATTGTGCTGCAGACTGTGCGGTGGAGGATGCGGGTGGACATTGCTGTGGATCCAGACATGCCCCTTGGCTCCCGGGCTTCACTTGTCGGTCGACCCTACCAGGAGCAGCCGCACATCCTCAACTACCAGGAGCCTATCCCTCCCAACGCACTGGGAAGACCGAATGCCAACGACGCCCAAGTGCTGATGTGGAGGCCACGGAGAGGGGCACCGCTTGTGGTCATACCACCAAAATAGGAGGAGTAAAATCCCTGCACAGGCATAAGTATAGGTGTTCCCTTTTAGAAGAAAAAAATGGAGGATGGAGCAGTAACAGTGCCAGCTGGTTTCCTTGCGGCTCCTGATCTCTAAAGGAAGTGGACTGTTACCATAAGCCAAAGTGGATGTTACATCTTGAAAATGACACAGCAGTCAACACCCCCACCCCCCCACACGCAGATTGTCCTGGAGGACCTTGAGCGACATCAAGGCTTGTCTGACCCCTGGATAAGTTTTGAACTGCATATTTAGCTCTGCCTGCATTTTAGCAATGTGCAAACCCAGTTTTTAGATGCACCACCGAGGTATTAGCCAACAACAAGAACTGCATCCCGCATCCTTATGTAGACCTTATTGCATGAGAGTGAGGAGACCTCAAAAACAAAAAAAAACTGTTCTTATAGAAGTTTAAGAACGTTTGTTTTGTATAACTTGATACCTGATGACGTTTTGATTGAAAAGTCAGCCAAATATGATGCAGGCTGGTTTGACCTCGGTGCCAACAAAGGCCTTCAGCACACCTAGTACTGCTATTAAAGGATGTATTCAGATCAGTTCAAGGAATTTAAGTATTATATGAGTCTTTTTAGGTTTAAGATAAAACCCCATTTATCCATCAGATTGTATTAAGAGCACCCATGTGAAAGGAAAACACTACAGCTACTGTTTTCACAGGAGTCCTACCAGTACACCAAACTTTTGGGATATTTTCGCCTCTTTTGTGCAGCTGATGTACTGTATTTCAATGGGTGTCAAATAACTACAAAAAAATGAGCTGGATCTCTTGATGCATTAAATAAAAAAAAAATATCAGACAAGCTTACATTAAGTACAGTGTAAATGATTTGGAATACTGCCATATGGCACACTGACATTTACTGTAGCTGGAGGTTTCCACAAACCAGTGTGGCACTAATAAAGTTATGTTACAGATAAAGTTACTCCAGTAATGGCTTTACATGTATTCTTAATGGTTTTCTCAGTCTGGAATTAAACCAAGGCTGCTTCTAAGTAATCATTGTTTCGCCCCCGCCTTCCCAGGCTAAACAGTCCTGTATGCATAATATTTTTATGTGAATATGAATTTAAGAAAGGAAAAGACAGGCTGCAAGTTGGAACATTTATTTGCTATATATAAATGCTTTTTATGTCCTCACTTCTCCACCTGTGGAGGGCTAAAAGTGCCATGATCTGAGATACAAATAAATTATTAAATATTATTTTTATACGTGACAATTTAAATCAAATTGAAAATAATTACACTGATGCATATTTACTTAAACTGATCAAAAATTGATCATTTGTTGACATCGAAATTTATTTTTATGTTTAAATCATATGCAAACATTTGTAAGACGTTCCTTATTTAATTATTTTATCAGCAATGCAGCATTAAATAATTTAAGCTGTCACTGTCACTTGTTAAACAGACCCTAACCTCTGATTGGTTGACCTGAGAGCATATTGAGCCCTGTCCACTGACTAAGATTGGCCATTCATGATGTGCTGCTGCATTAACTGCATTTATTGAATTGTATTAAAACTTTTGGCCTTCCATAGTTCAATTTCCTGCAACCAACCTCCTAAGCTATGACAACAGTTTAGTAAGATTATGTATGTTAGCAACATCTTTAAAACTGTTTTAGGTGAGAACCAATTCCATATGATAAAAGATCTTAAATTCAACTTTCAGATGATATAAGGATTTAGCAATTAGCAATTAGCAATTTAGATAGTGTACTTTAAAGCTATGCACACAAATTATTAAAGAGGCTAAAAGAAAACGTGCTAACATCGAATCAGCTCATTTTTACTTTTAAAAAATGCACATCGGTAAATTATCAACAAAAACAGAACTCAATTTAAAAAGGTAAGCTCATATAAATTCATTATGTACATTGTGATGTATTCCAAGCACATACTTCTGTTAGTTTTGATGACTATGGCTTACAGCTAATGAAAACCCCAAACCTCAATTTCTCATAGGTAAAAATATGTTTACTACAGAAATGTTATGCTTTTCCCATGTTACAATCAACACAACCATGGGGAAAATTGCTCATCAGACAGCTGTCCAGCAGGTAGTGACGGACGATCATTGCTGGGCAAGCTGGCTGCTCACAGAGCACTTTATTCAAGCATATGGAATGTTGACTGGAAGGGAAAAGTGTGCCAGAAAATGTGCACAAGTAACGGAAAACTGCAGCTAAAGGCCATTTAAGTCTGGTGGGGATTAACATGGTTTTGACTGCAGCTAGGGTCCGATCTTCCAGAGCCATCCCACACAGATGTTTTCAGGACATGGGTTCCAACAATCACAGTGACGATTTGGAAAGTCATGCCATCCTGGTGTTGGTCTGCTGTGTTTAATAAAGCAGACAACTGTCAGGGAATTTTAGATTACTTCCTGCTTGCTTCTGCTGACTAGCTTTGTGGAGATGCTGATTTCATTTTCAACAGAACATGGAGCATCCCCACACAGCCTGGAGTACCAATACCTACTTTAATGACCAACTGCTCCTTATTAACCAGCAAACTAGTCTGACCTAAACAGAATCTATGGGGTATTGTTAAGAGGAAGATGAGAGACACCAGAGCCAACAAAAAAGTTTTTTTTTGTTTGTACCTAAATTTTAAACTTCACAGCAACATAATTAATAAAACTCCTACAATTATTTTTATGTCTTTTAGTTAGTGTTCCATCCCAAGATTTTTAGTGGCAATCCTTTAGAAAAACTTTCTGGAGACGCCCCTGCATTGCTCTTTGTTTTGCAGGAGCCTCCAGGTGGACTGTCATGAATGCAACACAGGGTTTGCGTCCTGGTTATGGTCTGTCCATTGGTTCACCCTAAAAGCTTTCCAAGTTCCTGCCTGCCACTCCACTCCACACACATTGTCACATGACTCATCCTCCATCTGTGCTTCTCTCCAGGTTTTCACCTAACCTTCCTCTCCAACTGCACTTTTTCCACTCCACCTGGCCACAAACACATGCAACATCACTATACCAAATCCAAAGCCTTCTGTTAAAATGCACAACTATATAAAACACTATAAATCTGCCCAAATGAAACAATTTTAACTACCATTTGAAAAGGTCGAAACAGGCCATGGTAATTTGTTGTCTCTGCTTTTGTCACAGCACCTCAGTTTACTCAGCCATCTGTTGCTATAGAGACTGGTTTGGTTTTCCAGAGTGAGCCACAACTGGAAATGAAGGGGGAAATGTTCAAAATATTCATGGGTGTGCCTTGCTCTTTGTGCGCATTAGTGTGAGAGTGAACACAAGAACACACACAGACACCCCAACCCCCAACATACACTTTGATGTTAAAAAAGGATCAAGGTGAAGCAAAAATTGAATTCATTCATTGAAAAGGTCTTTATTTTTCATGTATTTAACAGCAGAATAAGAGCTTTTTAAATAAATACCCAGACGGCGAGCGGCAAAGTCAGAGCAGTCATGTTGCTTTCATTAGATTTATCTAATTTTGTATGAAAAAAAGAACATTCAGCATTTCTTGGCAGAGGTAAACCCCTCCTCTTTGCAGCAGGGTTCCTCCTTATTCCACCACTAGAGAGAGCCTGCCTTCTCCTCTCTGACTCAGATGCTGTCAGTACATATGGTGCTCTTATTCGAAAATATACTGTTTCCCATTCCCATGTCACCAAAGTTAACATATTCATCAAAACAGTGCAAGTTCCAATTACTGCAGGCTGACTTGTATCTGCTGCTTTTTTATATTGTTTCTACATTTACTGCATCAGTGTGTTGACGTGGCAATTCGGCTCTACTGTTCTCTGTCAGCATTTTTGAAGTAAAACGCTGCTGGACAAATGCAGTCACTGCATAAGATCTTATATTTTCTGCAAAGAGGTTTGCCCCTATAATTTATCCCCACAGAGCTGAAATCGGTCCACAGTAACCAGTTTCATTGCTTCTACTCTTCCCGCATTTTAAGGAGTCGCAGTGCTGTCGTTACAGTTCACAGTCCATCGGTGCGAGAGGTGAGGATGGGGGTGGGGGGTGGTCTGCCATCCCATCCGTCAGCCAGCAGAGCTCACAGAGCTCTCTGACTACACTTTGATGGCGCTGCTGGCAGGTTTGCCCTCGTAGCTGTAAAGAAATGTGGCAGCAATCACCAGCACTGCTCCCAAGAAAAACAACCTGAGGGAGGAGCAGGAACAGAGGAGAAAGATTGATATGAATCCAATAAACACAGAAGTACACTCAGCTTAATTTATGTTACCACGATTACCCTGTGGGGTTAAAGTCGTTCAAGAGGAAATATGAGATGACAGTGGACACGATGATTGACACAGAGGTGGCAAATCCTTTGAGGATGTTGTCTGCATACTTAATCACCACAGCAATGATCAGTCCGCCCACAGCCTGCATACAGAACCATTAAGCCTCAAAGTGTATACGTATTCAAAACAAACCAGTAAAACCACAGGCACACCTACTTTCACTTAATAAATAAATAAAACAAACTGACAATTTAGAAAAAGTGGGCCTAAAAGTGGAAAGACGTGAATCTATTATCTTTACTGTGACTTTTCATTTCATTTGACTGCAGGCTGTCATAAGCAAATATATTTCATTTTTTTCTCATTTATTAAATGAGAATGTTACAGGCCTAAAGTGCAGCAAGGGATGTAGATGAACAAATAAAATAAAACTGACCAAGCACCATGAAAAAGTATTCATACCCTGTTTGTTAGGTTACAACCATAAAACTTAATTTTATTTTATTTCATGTAACAGATAAGAACAAAAGGGTGCCTAGTTGTGAAGAGAAAGAAAAATTAAACTTATTTTAAACTATACATTTAAAAAGTGCAGCAGGTATTTATGTTTAGCCTCTTTATTTTGATACTTCTAAATAGGTTTCAGTGTAACAAACTTCCTCAGAAGGAACCTAATTAGTAGATAGAGTTCATCGGGATGCTCTGGTCCAAAAAAATGAAACATTTGGGCCTTCATGCAAAATATCATAGCAGTTTTTTCATGGAGGCATAGAACAAAAGAATGAAACAAAAAACAGGGCGATATTTTATCATTTAATATATTAAGTGATACACAGAGACACTTGTGGTTATCCCAATATACCTGAAGCTAAAGGGAAACACCTTAATTTTTAATTAATTGATAAAGTAGAACTGTAACGATAAAAAATAATAATAATTGGTTCAAGGAACCAATCAGTCATGGTATCTGAGTCAGCGGATATCATCATAAGAAACTGATTTAGTGTTATGTCTCCAGTACAGGGGCCAGGACCAGATCTATAGGGGCACTGGCCCCTGATGGCCCCTGTCTAGAACCGGCCATGCCTAAACACACAGCTAGAGTTATAATGAAATTACCTAGATCAAAGCCTACTCATCTGTTAGAATAGCACAGTCAAAGTCCAGACCAAAATTCCACTGAGATTATGTGGGAAGAATAGAAAATGCATATTCACAGATACTCCCAATTCAATCAATTTCAGTCTCTAGATGTACAAAGCTTGTAGAGACATTCCCTAAAAGATTACCAGCTGTATTTACAGTGAAAGGTGGTTCTACAAAGTATTGACTCAGGGGGATTGGGGAAAATGTATCACCATAGTTTTTACTTGTAAAAAAGCCTTACAACCATTTATAATTTTACTTCCATTCATAATTAACCACTACTCTGTGTTGGTCCACGACATAAAATCCCATTAAAATACAGTGAAGGATGTGGTTGTAACGTGACGAAATGCAGAAACATTTAAAGGGTGTGAATACTTAAAAAAGGGTTAAAAATTTTATGTTTTCTTGACATTTCATTAACCAACTTTTTCTATAGCGCTGTACCCATCGACAAATGAAAAAGTAAACTAGGAGATATTGAAGGGAATCACAGCGAACAAACCTGCAGGACAACAACTATCCAGGTAATGGTACTGTAGCCCTGAAACATCCCAGACTCTCTCACGTTCTGGCCATTGTACACCATCATTCCTAAAAAGCCGAACACAAAGCTGAACAAACCTGGAAGAGACAAAAGAGAGCAGAGGCCAGGTGTTTGTTGGTGTGAAACAGATGATCAGAAAATTCTGTCATCTTAAAGGACATCCTCAGAGCTGAAGCACTGCTCTCATTATGAGATACAGAAGAGCTAAACTGCAAAATGAAATCGCTAAAATCAGTCACAAAAAAATATGTAATTCTGTTTTTACCACCAAAATGCATCCCACCCCTACAAACATAAAGCGGCCTTCAGCTTTTCTCGGATCTCCTGCTATGATTTTCCAGAGCAGGAAATATACAAGCATCCACCATGTTAGGCCACATTTGCTTGAATATAACTTGCTGTTAGCTTTGGTATTGACTGTAAGGAACAGGGGTAAAGGGAAACCCGAGTAAAGGGGAACAGGGCAAAGATGGCATGAAGCATGAAAGGCTGAGCATAAAAAAACAGTTTCTGTACACGTAACACTGGCAGTAACTACAGGTGGTGAACGAAAGGCGAGGAGCAGCTGTTCAATAGACATGTTTGACTACAGATAAATACAGAGCAATGTTCAGGACGCAGAGCGAATGACCTTCTTGGGAAACTCAACAGCAAACAGGCTGTCCTAAAAACTCGACTGAAAGCGGCTAGAAGGTAACTGAGATATGCAGAGCGACAATCTTTACAGGGCCATCAATGAACTGTGGCTTCATATCTGCAAAACAATTTGTTGTGGCTACACATTTAGTCATAACCATGATTTTAGGCTTCACAATCTTACCCAGTTGTATGTTACGGACCCACACACTTTGCTTTGTCTCCTTTAGGATCTTCTCAAAGTAAACCCCAGCAAAACCACTGGATATGCAAGCCATTAGCACAGCCACCACTCCCACAAACTGGGAGCCCGCGGTTAGTACCTTCTGCTCTTCTGTGGACTCAGTGGGCCACTGTGGAGGATAAACATGAGTTAGATCAGATGATAAACACAGATTTTTTTGGTCAGAGTGGTAGAAAATTGGGACTGGATTGACCTGTAGCTCTGTATATTGTCCTTGGGTGTCTTAAAAGGCACATATTAATAAAGAGCATTATTAGACCCGAGCAGCAAAAGCACTGTACAGGCATATTGTAATCGCAGGATTTATTATTTTTATTCCATTCTCGAATTAATTCGATTTTTTAGGGCCTAAGCATAATCAAAAACTCACCAAAATCTGCACAAAATTATCCCTCTAGTGTAATTTTTTTATTTTAATGGAGTTAAAAGGGCTGTGGCTCTACAGCGGCCTCTACATTTAGTTAGGCCAACTGATATAACAGAGATTTAAAATTTGGTATTCAAATAGAACCCCCCAAAACAAGACGAAAATTCTCTAGTCTTGTCCTAGAAGCAACAGGAAGGCGGATATTTTGGGTCAAAGGGTAATTTTTGAGCGTTTTTGACATTTTACACATGTCAAACTTTGACAAACTCCTCCTAGGGAATTTGAGGCATTGGCTTCAAATTTTGCCAGTATCCCCTTTATGCTTGGGGGATTAAAACTTATCAAAATTGTGAGTTTTTGAGTATGTCTAGGGGTCATGGCCAGGTCTCAAACTTTGCCTTCTTGCCAAAATTTTAAAACTCTGTCACTTTCACATAGAATGGCAGAATAATACCAAGGTTGGTGTGATTGATCCATTTTTGGTGCCCAACAATACTACGCAGTCATATGCTGACATCAACATAACCCCACCCCCTGACAACAGGAAGTAACTTTTTTCAATTGGAAAGGTTCTTCTCTGACCTTCTTGACCTAATCCACTTAGAATTACGTCAGACCACAGATAGCAAGTTCATTTCCCTTGGTTTCAAACTGTTTTTTGAAACCAAGTGAGACGAAGTCGTATGTCATGCTGTGGCCATTTTAGGCTGTAATTTACACATAAATGATCTGACCTGCACCAAATTTATTTGATGATCTTAATCTCACAGATACTCAGTCAAATATTTGGTGGGTGGGGCCTAATTCCTTCACAGTGCCCCCTACAAGCATTGAAACAATCAGCCCCAAGCCATGCTTTGACTGAGGATTATGAAATTTGGTACACATATGTAACTCTTCAGTACCTACAAAAAAGTCTCTTGGAGCCATGGTCCGAACCCCACAGGAAGTCAGGCCATTATGAATCAAAGCCGCCATTTTTTCTCGTTTGAACATGTTGTATCTGCAAACTCCTCCTACAGCTTGTGACCTACGGACTTCAAAATTACTCAGTATAGTCTTAAGGCATTGGGGATCCAAAGTTATCAAAGCTTTATGCTGTATTAAAGCATGGGGGCGTGGCCAAGCCTCAAAATATGACTTCTCACCATAAAAGACGAAGGTTTATCCGCACACAAGTAAGGAGTTGTACCAAACTTTCTGTGTGTCATCACAGACCAGCACTCAACACAGTCATAGGGATATTTGCTGACATCACGTAAGCCCCTCCCACTTAGGATGTCAAATGTTTCACTGGTGGATGTCTTCGTTTTATACTCATTACTCAAGTTTGAGGTGATGATGGATCCTCCCGTGAACTGTGACTGTTGGCTGGAATGTGTGGGTGTAGCGGAGAGGCGAAGTTTGATATCTCGCTGTATCTATACGGTTGGCTCTAAATCGCACATGCATGATCTGATTTGCTATATGAATGATCTTTGTCATACTAAAAACAGATAACAATTGCAAATGACATTTTCAAAATACTACAGGAAGTCTTCATTAATGCTTTGCCTCCAAACAGGAAGTGACAACGGCTTCCAGCAGGAAGGTTGGATTTTGACCAAATTTTGAAGACTTCTTACAAGAGCATAACTTAGCCTGACTGAAGGTAATGTTAAATCTTGCTCACATATCGCCCGAATCTACTTGCAGCTTTAATTATTATTATTATCATCATCATCTTATTATTATTATTATTATTATTATTATTATTATTATATTATTATATTATTATTATTATTATTATTATTATTATTAGTAGTAGTAGTAGTAGTAGTAGTAGTAGTAGTAGTAGTAGTATTACCCTGTATCTAAATGATAGAACTGATTTATTTTTTAAACTTAATTGAGTTCTATACAACTGGATGAGAAGTGGACTGATTTGTCTTGAAAAATGTATTGAGATGAAATTGGTTTTTAATGTTCGCCATATAAATAAACTTAACAGAATCCAATTAATCAAATTTACCTGCACCAGAGTGACTCCAGCCATGAGGAGCAGCAGGGAGAGCCACTGGTACAGACCTAGCTTCTTTCCGAGCATGGAGACGGAGAACAGCGCCGTGGTGAGGATCTTCAGCTGATAAGTGACCTACATGGATCACAGACAAAGAATGTAAATGTAAATGAAACATCTGGCAGCAGATGTTTTTCTTTTCTCTTTTCAGAGCACTAGTTTGGTCATAACAGAATTATTTAGATCAAGGCAAGTTGTCAGTGCATGACAGAGATATAAAACCATGCACTCACAATACATGATCATTTAATATCAAAGTTAAGGATATTTGTACTGTGGGGGAAAGGTGGATTACCCAGAATGCACAAAGTAAACATGAAAAGTCCACACATAAATTCTCCAGCCCAGATTCAATGAGGATACCTTCTAACAGTGAGACAACAGTTCAATCCCCCTCAATGCAGCTCACAGCATATTCCTAAAATTACCTTCTGGTAGGTTAACTTAGTTAAACTATATGTAAGGTGAAAATGAACATGTATTGGAGGTTTTAATTAGATTTATTTTCCACTGAAAATAATCTGTGAAACATTTTCAGGTCTCAAAAGAAAGCAGAGATCAGGCTTAGAAACAAAGACACAGACGTGCTTTTTTTGTTATTGTATTTAATCTACTGTGGCGTCTAGTCTACACTTCCGTCTTATAACTTGGAAATTAATGTGCAAGCCAGGAGCTCCTGAAATGCACTGAAGGTTTTGTTCTTATGAGTCAAGGGCAAAGGAAAAACATCTTAAAAACACTGCATTCAAGGCCATGGTTCCTGGTAGTGCTACGTTCACCAACTGGAAGAATGCTTGTTGGCAGTACAATGATATGTCCCTGGATTGTTTATCAGGATGTGACTGGGTGCATGATAGAAGTGAAGAACATGCAGAAAATAAATCAAAATCAGCCAAAGGAACCACACTGATGCAGTCTTTTTACCCTCCCTAAATTTACTGAACAGTTTCAGACAGAATTTGCAAAAACTCATCAGGTAAATGTCTTTCACTTTGGAATAAAAATGATGACTTGGAGTTGTTTTTTAAATCAATTTGTTTCCTTGCAAGTTACAGGGGAACACATTTTTGTAGCTATCAACAGGCTCCTGGAATAATTCTGGCTGGATGGACCGCTCTTCTAATCATTTATCATTTAAATCCTTCCGTTTCCTCACTGATTTGACTTTTAACCAGAGTCCATAACATTTAATTTGGTTTAACCTGTTTTAACCTTTCAAAAAATAGTTCTGATGTGTGTTTGAAATCATTGTCCTGTTGGAGCACCTGTGTCCAGGTTTCAATTGGCTAGTTGCTGATTTGAGTTGAAGCTGAAGAGACAGACCATTATTGTATTCACTTTGTGCAGTGCACTAGTACCACTAGTAGCAAAACACACACTCAGCATAGTGCTGCAATGCTTGACAATTCGTATAGTGCATTTGAAAGCCTAACCTTCACTCCTGTGAAGAGACAAATATAGAGCTGTTGTAGCCAAACTGCTCCATATTTGTCTCGTTTCACATGTTGAGTTTAAAAAACTCTGCATCTTTGTTGATCCGAGACAGACACAAACGTCTTCTGTGCGACGAGGATTTAATGAAGGTCAGGGTTTGATGGTGCGAGGGTCTTCCGAAGAGAAGGCCATGTTTCATACAACGCACACAGTACATGTTTTATACAATAGATAGCATGTGACGGCATTACAATGATTGGATATAAAGATGGGAGGTGGAATCTATGGATAAGGCTGATTGGTTTCCAGGGAGATGGGCAGTGGAGTCTTATGGGTCAAACCTCAAACTCTCTTTTTGTAGAAATAAAACTTCACTTCATCTCTGCCTCAGGTTAATCTCGATCCTTTCGGGTCACTCTGCAATGTACTTTAGATTAATGTTGATGTCAATAACTTTATCAAATTAGGCTTAGAACCAGTGAGCCCATAACAGTTTGGATCAAATCATGTCCTGCACAAAGCTGCTGACCGCGGCTCTTTATCTTCCAAACCCTCATCAGTCTCACTGCAAATATTCACACCCCTATCTCTTTACAAGACAAAACTTTCCACCTTAACACATAAAACCACTCTACAAAATAAAATTGGCTTCTGCATGTAGGCAGGTGGAAATTTCCTTTGTCCTGGACGCTGTCTGTTCTGGAGTAAGTTGATCTTCTTGGTCAGCAGCCTCTTAGTCCAAGTGTATGAACTTGCCTTCTTGTGGACAGTGACGCCCCTGTTCTAGAGTGAGCGATGTAATTTCTGTGACCCATACTTGCCCACACTGGTTCACTAGGACCCCCCCTTGGACGTCTGTGCACACTGTTTACCCATCAGCAACAATAACAAATATTTAAAAAGTGGTGCCAAATTCCAAAGAGAAAGAATCACCTGTTATATTATCTTTCCTTTCAGTTCTTATTTTCTTCTTCTCTTTTGTGCAAAGTGTTCACACACCAGTGAATTATTGCCAACTACACTATTCACAAAAAGTTAGGGATTTCGGATAAAATTCATGGAAAATGTAAAACACTATGGTGATATTATATCATGAAAAAAGGGCATTTAAGTAGAAGTTTGCAGTGGTGATCTCAAACAACGCACTGGACTCCTCTTGAAGGGCAATCTTCAGGTCATTGAGGTCCTGGGGTACAGAGCTACAGGCTTCTAGACAGTGACTCAGCTGATCCTATAAGTTTTCAATAGGATTTTGTTCTGGAGAAAGTGCTGGCCACTCCATTCGAGGTACTACAGTCTCCAGGACCAGTTCCCTAACGATGCAATCTCAATGAATTGGATAATTGTCATCCATGAAAATAAAATAAGGCCGGTATTGTTCATGCAGGGGCGCAATGGCTGGATTAATGACGTTATTCAGATAGTATGGTAGTATTGTCTCAAATGTAGGGCAGTTCTGTATTGACTAGACACACCTGCCCACACTGTAACACCATCACCACCAAAGGCTTGTCTGGTGACAACAGTGGTTGATACATAGTGCTCTCCTTGACCTCTCCAACATTGTTAGCGGCCATCATTTCTGCTAAACTTGAATCGGCTTTCATCAGAGAACAGAACTGAGGCCCACTGGTCCCTCGTCCAGCGTGAATGCTCCCTGGTCCATGCAAGACGATGATGCCTGTACCTGATTGTGTGGTCAAGTACCCTTGCAGGTCGTCTAGCATGCAGACCACGCTGATGTAAACGGTTTCAAATGGTCTGACATGACACTTGGGTTCCTCTCGCCTCCCTTAAATGTGCCTGGAGTTGAGTGGCATTCATCATCTGGTACCGTCAGGGCACTGTTCACATTGAACCAGTCATCAGTGTGGGATGTGGCCAAAGGACATCCACTTTTATACCTTACCGTGACTCTTCCACTCTCTTTGTTGCAACCTGCTGATGACACTCTGTGACACTAAGCTCATTGGCCACTTACATCTGAGAAAATCCTGTTTGAAGCTACATAATGGCGAGGTACTGTTGATCAATTGTTAGGTGTTTTCTTGGTCTCATGATGTCAACATGTGAACAGCATGATGAGGAGGACTGTTTAAATATCAGCTCTTATTCAACCAGGAAATGCATTGGTCAGTTCATGGACCAATTGGGGGAGTGGTGGCCTAGTGGTTAGAGAGCAAGGCATTTGCGTCCTGGAGAGGCCACAAGTACCCTGGGTCGGATGCCACAGCCTGCCACTCTGGGTCCCTGAGCAAGACCCTTAGCCCCTGAATGCTCCCTTGGTGGCACACAATGGCAGCCCACTGCTCCCTAAGGGATGGGTTAAATGCAGAGGATAATTTCTATATTGTGAAATCAATAAAGAGAAGAGGAAGTACTGAAACACGGAACAGTTGGACATGTTCATTCAAAAGTTTAGACAAGGTCACATTAAGTGCACCTCTAAATTTTATAGTGCTTTTTTTTTTTTTATAATTTTTGCGGCACTAGAGGCCTTTATTTTTGATAGTAGACAGACAGGAAGGAGGGTCAAAAAGAGGAGGAGACTTTCGGCAAAGATTGCCAGGTCCGGGACTCGAACCCGGGACGACCGCCTCAAGGATTATAGCCTCTATATGTGGTTGCGCGCTAACCCCTACACCACCAGCACCACACCGATTATAGTGCTTTTTAGGTTCATCCTGAAATTTCACCCAGAAGCTGAAATATCCCTAACTTTTAGTGATTAGTGTGTGAGACTTTACTGAAAACTTATCTCTGACAGGACTACTGCAGACTCCACTGATCATGAATATGGAAATGTACACACAGGCAACACTCAAACAGTGTTTGTACAGAACACAGAACATATATATGTTTAAATCATAAAGGGATTGCTCAGACTTTTGAAAGCAAGGTTCATTGAACCTTCAGGTTCAGTTCCCTTCCAGGTAGCAGACCGATGTCACTGCAGTGAGTTTAAAGAAAAGTGAAGAAATCCTCAACACAGTAACCTGTTTTAGCATATTTTAACAAAGTCAGCCACTTAAAATGATAATTTTAATATCTGTGGAAAACAACTCAGTTTTAGCTGATATTATATTTACAACAAACAATTACGTTTGTCTCTTTTTTCTCAGCTGAACCGTTATCTGCGTTACTACAGGAAGTTATGCTGGTTTAGGTTGCCAAATATTTCTATCTGACCTGTAAGCTGTGTCTCATCAGTCCTCTCAAAGACTGCCAAGAGTGGAGTACCCTTCTGCATTTGGCATCATGACGTGTTCCTCAACTTTCACTGGTTTTGTTTGGGAATAATCCTGGTGGATTTACGGTCAGAAAAGCAATGTTGTATGGCTTTTTTAAATGTGTTTTTGCTCCATCTAATGCCTCTCTTACTCTTCATGCCAATAGCTTTCATTTGATCTTTTGCGAAAATGCTGCCAAATTTATTTTCCATTGTTAAATTTTTCTTTCGTAGGACTGCATTAATTTTCTTCTGTCTGTGAAGTTCTCCTTCTATTGTTCTTATGTGAATATTTGGTTTTCTAATTCCTCCCTCAGCTTTTTCACTTTGGTTTCCTGATTGTATTGCCGGTTGATGCATACTCCTCACCCTGTTGAGCATGGCTCATCAGTTCCTGGCATGTCCCTGTCCTCTGAGGCTACAATTTCATCTTCTTTTCCCCTTCACTTTCCCTCATCTCACTTGCATCATTTCTGTTTCTTCCTTCCTTCATCTCTGAAATTATAATGGCACTGTTAGCATGAAGATTAGGTAAAAAAATTTGAAATGTATTATTTAACACTGTTCGTACCAAAGTTTACTTTAGAATTATGTGTGTGATCACTAGTCAGTGGATCAACATGCAGTGGAAGTTCTGCTTCTCATTGGCGGATCCTTCCTCCTCTTTGGTTCTAGGCGATGAAGAAAAAGGGGTTGGAACAGCATCAGCCCTCAGTCTCACTTGGCCTGACTATGCCCTCACAAACTGTCCTTTTTCAAAATGTGCCTGTAAAGTGATTTATTTATTTTCTTGCACATTTCATTAGGCCCTTGTGCATTTTCCAGTGCAACATTTGATCCCTGAATGAAAATGTTTGACTGTGCAGATTGAACTTACAGGACAGTTTCCTATTGTTGTGATCTCTGGTGATGGTGAGCTTGCTTCTACTGACTTGAACCAACAATTTTTTCCTTCTTTCAGGATCTTTTGGGAAGCCATACATACGGATCCCTTTCTCTGACCGATTGGTACATTCAAATGCAGCACACCCAACCATGGTAACCTGCTGAACCTACAAAGGAAGTGTGTCTGTGTGGATGTGTATCTTTCTATCGATCTATCTGAATTTACTTTTTTTGCCTTCCATTATGACCTTCCAGCTATGATACTGATTGATTCATAGTCCTCTAAACTGTTCCTGTATTGTTTTCAGGGAGGTCAGCAGATATGGTGACTGATTTCAAAGGGAGCTGCTGCCAATGATGCCAAGGATGATGAACCCTCATTCAGACTTGGGCACATTTCTACCTTGTCCAGATTTGATCAGATACAGTTTTTTGATGCAGATGTAATTAATAAACTGTATAAATGGTAGTGCAAGTACTTCTTTATTAAAGCTAGTTTTGCATTTTACATATCTTACAGTAATTTGTTTGGTCAATAATTTTTGCACAATTCACAGTTGTTTTGTCATCTAATAAGATTTTAACTACAGTTTCAATTAAATGAACATTTTAGTCAATGAATTACAATTTTACAACAGTTGTTGTACAGGCACAATCATCTCTGTTATAGATACAAGTACTCAGTTCGCATGGCAGCAAAAAATAGAATAATTATGTCTTCTACAAAAATTAAGAATTCATCCCAGGTCTTCAGTCATATTTTCATCATTATTTAATTTTTAAATTAAATAATTTAATTAAAGTCTGTTCATTTTCCATCTGTAATATTTGGATATTTTTTTAAATACATAGGCAATAGATCTTTCCACGTAGTACAGCATGTAGATCTGAAGGTAAGTTTGATCAGAGCTCTTAACTGCTGGCACAGAATACAGTTAAAGCATTTCCACGCTAGCACATGCTAGCATGGGAATGGTATAATCTGTAAGGATTTTCAAATTATGATTTAGTAATCAGTGCATTATTCAGTCGCTTTTCGCGTTATGTCACGCCTGAAGCCGTTCAAACTGACTGACACCGCTGAGATGTTTGGAACTATTGATAGCTACATGAACCACGTGACCACCTATCGGCGAGTTCAAAGAGTGTCGTAACTCTCTCTTTCTATGGCGCTGGACAGAACTACTCAGCACGTGCCCATGGAGTGGACCTGTGAACACTTGAATGCGCGCTACAGGGCCAGACGACTGACAGTGAACAGCAACAAATTTCTGACTTGATGTACCAAAGCCAGCAGGTGTTGAAAGTAAGGAATTACATTTACATTACATTTATTAAGTCTGGCTTTTTTAAGTTTACAAAAGCTGAACTTTTACTTGAGTATGATTTGAGTATTTTACATTTAGAATCCCAACCATTACTGAGTAAAGACAATTTAATTAAATTGAAAACAAAAAAAACCCAAACAAACAAACACTGAAAGCAACGGCGGTGATCCCAACATGGAGGCACATCATTTCGATGCTAGTGGTGCTAGCAAAACCCATCAAGTACAGTTGAAGTTGACTTCCAAGAAAAAGACAAAAAGCCATGGCCATACTTAAGAGACCAGTTTACCTAAGTACAATAAAGGCAACACCTTTATTATACAGTGTAAACTTAGTTTGCTTAAAACTATTTGCATTCAAAGACTCAGCATCGAACCGACACAAGCACTTGGAGGTAAGTAAAAAAAGGTTTTAGAATTTAGTGAGAAACAAAACTTATTTAACGTGAAAGGTGGTGCATGACATGCTAATGTTTTTAATTCTGTTGGTACCAGACATAATTTAAAGCTAAGCGTAGCATAATTAGTGTTAACCAGATCTAACTACTGCGGTGGGAGTCAATAACTGGACAGCATCTGGTTTATGTTCAAGACTCTGACCACGTAAACATGCTAAATAATATTTTAACAATTAATGTAAATAATATCAGCTTTATCTGGTACTTTTGATTACAATTAGTATTGGTTTAAGCTGAAAACAGAAGATTAGGTGCTTTGTTTGGAAACAGGTATTTAAAACTATTAGAGTTGAGGGATAGTGGATATATTGGACAAAGGGTCGGCTGAAGGTCAGAACTACCAGGTTCTGGGGAAGAGGAGAACCACATAGAAGTTTCATAGATGTACACAGAATGCAGAGGACTTTGTGTGACAGAGAAGGGTGCTGAGAAAGGGGGAGATGATCAGCTGCAGAAAATGCAGAAGAAATTTGGGAATTTATGTTTACACATAATACCTCCCAGATATTCATAATTTCTGTGGAGTATTATCATACAAGGTGCTCCTTTAATTAAAAACTGTTTAAGACTAATATCTCCTATTTTGCTTTTTTGAAATGCAGAGGGACCAGCTCTACACCGTCTACAGGATGCTCAAGGGTTCATGGGAGTTTGTCCAACTGCTTTTTATGTGCTTTGTGGATCTAAAGAAGGTACTCAATCATGTCCCTTGTGGTACCCTGTGGGTGGCACTTCAGGAGTATGGAGTCTGGGGCCCTTTATTATTGGCCATCCAGTTTCTGTACAAGCGGAGCAGGAGTTTAATTTCATTGCCGGCATTAAGTCAGAGCTGTTCTGATGCATGTTGGACTCTGGCAGGGTTCCCTTTTGTCACCAGTCCTGTTTCATAACTTTCATGGACATTATTTTTAGGCACAGCCAAGGGGGGTCTGGTTTGGGGACCAGTGGATTTTGTCTCGCCTTTCTGCAGATGAAGTGGTCCTGCTGGCTCCCTCTAGCCAAAACCCACAGCATGCACTGAGACGGCAGTAATGCAGACGCTACATCAGTCTGTCGAAAAGGTATGCTCCCGATTTACCGGTTGGTCTACGTTCCTACCCTCACCTATGGGCATGAACTGTGGATTATGACCGAAAGAAAGAAATCCCGTATACAATCAGCTGAAATGAGCTTTCTCCTCAGGGTGGCCGGACACACCCTAAGAGTTAGGGTGAGGAGCTCAGCCATTCGGGAGAAGCTCAGAGTAGAGCCACTTCTCCTCCTGATCAAGAGGAGTCAGCTGAAGTGGCCTGGGCGTCAATTCAGGATGTCCCCTAGAAGCCTCCCTTGGGAGGTGTTCCAGGCGCATCCCACCAGGAGGAGTCCCAGGGGACGGCCCAGGACATGCTAGAGAGACAATGTTTCTCATCTGGCCTTGGGACCCTTGGGTTTCCCCTAGAGGAGTTGGAGGGGGTGTCTTGGGAGAAGGAAGTATGGGCATCTACATCCCAGATAAGCGGAAGACAACAAGTATTAGTGTGAGTAAGAGTAAGTGTAAAGAACCTTACTCCAAAACATCCAAACTATCTCTTTAAGAAAGGGGTGGAGTTCAGTCTGATACCACATCTAAAACCAGCTAATATGAAAAGAACTGTTTTACAATGTCTCTGAGGTATTGTCAGAGAAATTTTAAAGAATGGTGCAGAGTAAACAGTTAACTAATGTAGCATCTTTTTAACCTATTGTGATTCTACAAAGCACTTTTAAACGTGCATTCAAAGCATTTTAGTATCACACCCTACATATGTGATATATTTGCACACCTATAAGCTTTTTATGGAAAAAAAGAACAGTTCAGTCTTTCTGAAAGGATGTTTCCAACAACCACCTGACTGAGTCGCAGGACAGCCATGGCCTAGTGGGAAGGAGCTGCTGGGTAGTGTTGCTTTAAACTACAAGTACATAGAGCTGGTAACGTTTACCAGTGCACATACAGACTAACCTAAACTACATACCATTCCCATCAGGCATCATAAGGAGGCCATTACATTGAAATCTGAATGTATCTGAAATAAGTGCAATTTTCCAGGAAAGTTTTTTAATTATGTAAATAGGTTGGACAGCTACTGCGCTCCAACTTCTAAGAAAAATGCTAAATCATACAGTGTGTCCAATAACATCCATGTGTAACCTGATAGGTGGCTGCATCCAGGTTGGACAGGGCAACATAGAGTAGATTGTTTTGGAGCGTGTAGATCCCTGCAGGCACGGCCAACTTCATGGTCTCCAGAGGCTTGTTCACGATCTCGTCCTTCAGCAACAGGTTCATCACCCGCAAATTGTAATCTAAGAGCAACAAAGAGAGAGCTGTTGGTCACTGGAGCTGAGGGCCACCCATGTAGTCTCATATGGGACAGAGGACCATTTGTATATTATTGCAGTGCCAGATCCACATTTTTGGATGACCCATAGAGGAAAGAATCCACTTACTGTTTTCCACAAAGACAAGGAGGGTACAGGTGAAGATTTTAAGGATCTCAGCGGACACCACAGCAGAGGATGCCAGGTAGCGGGGACCATCTTCCTTTAGGGTCCGGGAGTAGCGCATGGTGAGCACCAATGATGTGGTCTGCAGCACCAGCACACCCAGGGATAGATACTTCAGCCGTGAGGGGTGGGATGCAGCAAGAACCATTGTGGGGGGCTCTTTGTCTGAGTTCCCGGATGATATTGGAACCTTTAGGATGGGCAAAAAATAAAATAGGATTATCCCCAAGACATTTACGTAAATATTCTGTGGGATGAGACAAAAGTGGAACATTGTGAAAGGTGGGGGTTCCCCTAAATCTAGTATAAAACTAATAACATGTTACCAAGAGAACGTCATACGTCGTACAACGTCAAACATGGTTGTGGTAATGTGATGTTCGGGGCTGCTTTACTGCTTTAGAACCTGCACAACTTGATGGAACCATAGATTTTACTGTCAAGCAGAAAATCTTGAAGGAGAATGTCTGGTCATCAGTTTTTTACTTTAAGTTCTAGCGCATTTGGCTATGGAGCAGGACAATAAAAACCACACCAGCAGGTCCACCTCTGAATAACTTCAAATAAGAGGGTTTTGGAGTTATTCAGGGTCTTTAATTCGGGTTCTCAGAAGAACCCGAATTAAAGACCCAAATGGCTGCTGGAACCGTCTGAGAACCTGGTAATTGTTGGTCTATCATGTCTATCTTGTCTTTCTTGTCTTGTCTTGCACTAAACTATTTCACTATGTAGAAAACATGGAAAGAAGCAGAGAATGTACTCTGAAGTAAATTACTTTTTTCTCTTTAAACTGAAGGGCTGTTTTTCTCTACTGAGTAAGCAGTAGCTTGTCTAAGCAAGAACTATGCAGGATAGCTAGCAAATACGTATTTAATAATAGATTTTCATTAGTTTCAAATTGTGCACCCTGGTGCATTCTTCTCAAATTTAGCTTGTTCTGAGGATGACTAAACTAAGTGTGAGAGATAGCAATTAGAGGTCAACTTTAGGTTGTATTTAATGCTATTCTTTCCCAGAGATATGACAGGTGCGGACATGTTAGTAGAAGAGGAGAGTTTAATGTAGGGAAGTGTTTAAAACTACCCCTTATCAGTATATTAGAAATTTATTTTATATCATTCTGATGCAAATTAGTCCTTTTAATAAAGAGTGGTGCTGACGATGTCAGTGATTACATAAGAAGGCTCCTAAAAATGCAACTAATGTAGGCCCAGATAGACCTTTATAGCTATTTTATATGTGTTTACTGATCATTATAAACAGCATCTCTCTAACAACTTCATGCATAATCCTATTAATGTCTTACTTGTTGCCTCATAACGGCTGCAAAAGGATTGTTTGCACATTAGCACAAAAGAGCAATAGTCCAATATAGAACATACAACCTGAAATACAAAATAAGGAATTATTGTTCTTGAAGAATGTTTGGTAAAAAATAGACGTCTTGAATGAAAATATTTAACTATTAAATGTTCTCTCTTTGTTAAACATTAAATTACATGTTTTATCTTTGGTGCTGAGGAAAAACAAAAAAGGACACACCTTTTAACATTTATTTCTAAAACAAATACCGGGTTTCCATTTTGCTATGTCCAAAATGTGAAGCAAGTCCAAACAAAAGGTAGGTTGTAAAAAAGAAACACCCAGGTAAAACCAGATAACATCAAAGCATCATGATAACAAGCAAAGTCTTTAAATATGAAAAATGTAAGCTGTTTCAACACCAGAAGACCGGGAAAGCTCCAGGGCCTGAAGGTGTTTTCCCCCCCTGCCTGAGAACCTGCACTGACCAACTGGCGCGCATCATGCCCCATCACGGGGTTATATGACTACAGGTCTGTCGCCTTGACGTCTATTGTCATGAAAACTTTTGAGCGACTGGTGTTGAAGCATCTGAAGGACATCACAGGCCACCTGCTGGACCCCCTGCAGTTTGATTACCAGGGCAAACAGATCGGCAGATCATGTAGTCAGCTTGGGTCTATACTTCATCCTGTACTATCTCGACCATCCAGGGATATACAGCAGGATTCTGTTAGTGAACTTCAGATCAGCCTTTAATACCATCAACCCAGACGTCATCCACTAGAAGCTCCCTCAGCTTACAGTACTGGCCTCCACCTGCCAGTGGATCACTAGCTTCCTGATTGACTGGCAGCAGCAGGAGCATCTTCCCCTGCACAAGAACCATCAGAACCGACATCTCCCAGCAGTATGTTCTCTCCCCACTCTTCTTCTCTACGTACAAAAAAGACTCCATGTCAACATACCCGTCTGGGAAACCCCTGAAGTTTGCAGATGACACCACTGCTATTGGTCTGATTCAGGACAATGACAATGATTTTGCACTCTTACAGGAGGTGGATGGGCTGGTGTAGTCAGAACCACCTGGAGCTCAGCCTGCTCAAGACTGTGGAGATGGCGGTGAACTTCCAGAGATCCCCCCCACCCCCCCACCCCCACCCCCCCCACCCCAAACACACAAACACTCACACCCCACCACCCAATCCCTCCTGTCATCATCCTCAGTATCACATACTTTGAATCACATATTGATCTATAACACCAAACCTCACATACTGAGAGCTGTTTGGTTATTATTGCTTGACAGACAGGCAGTACCCCGACTTAATAGTTTTGATTAAAATTACTAACTTTGTTAATAATTGCCTTTGGCACTTATTAATAGTTATTCACAGTCGAACCAAACCTATTGTTACACAATAGAGCACTATTTGCAAAAAACAGCTGCCACAGAGACAGGTTTGTCCTCCCAGGTCACAGTGATGACCCTTATCAGTCAGTGTGGCCAGATCAAGACCATGCATATTTGGACTAATTCAACCATGTCTTTTTCTATTGCAAAAATTATGTACAAATTTACAAGAAAATAAATTTGGAGGGATTTTTACTGAGTCTGATTTACAGCAATAGGAATGACAGTGTTTGTTAGCAAAATATAAAGCTGCTGTCACACTGTTACTTTTTACGCTTGTTCACTTCAAAAATAAAGCACCTTGGTGTTATACTGTATCTGCAACAGGCATGGGTCGGTTGCAGGTAACAAATTGCACAAAGGTTTTAAAAAGTTTCCAAAACAGCTAAACTTCCTTCCGCTCCTTTGATTTAAAGTCCTTTAAATGAGATGCCAAAGAAACTGCCAAAGACACATTTCTCCAGCTCTATGGTGCGGGAAGAACCACAGTGCTGCCCACTCCCATATGTTGCTGTGTACAGCCAGTCAGTTTGCAGAAAGACTGCTAATACACTAACCCACAGTTGTAAAAAAGACAAATCTGATTGGTTCAAACATCTTTCTGGCTACTTGAGCAGGAAGTCCAACTAATTAAGCAGCTGGTTACTCTGTAAAGAGCAGAACAGCAAAAAGGAATAATATTCTGTGCAATAAGCATATTTACCTACTAAATGAAGAGGGTGTATGCTAAATTACTGCATAGGTTTGATCAAAACAACAATACATATAAATAACACTGTTCTAACCGTGATCATAAATTATTTTAGCAGCATTTCTGTTTTAAATAACAGCATTTAGATCGTTTTTCATTTAGATATAAAATTTTCATATTTTAGTTTATCAGACTGTGGCAGTCTCATCCCAGCTGATGCCTAATCTGTTATTAATTGTTTGGTTCAGCGTTTTTTTTTTTTTTTTTTTTTTTTTAACAGAGGTTGTTTGCGTCCTTATTAGCACTGGGATGATCTTTACTGAGCACAAACAGCCCAGGCCCAAGTCTCACCTTCATCATAACCGCTGTCACAGAACTGACGTTCTGTCACATTATGACAGAACCATGTGTGAAAGAACCTGTTTTAAATAAAAGGTCCCAAAGGTTTAGACAAAGAAGCACATGCTAGGTCAGCTAGCAACACATGCAGTTACATTTAGAAGCAAACTTTGTGCAACAACATGACCATGCCCTTTTAATGTGTTTTAGTGGCTCGCACATTGTGATGCAGAATGGCGAAGTCATAATGTGAAAATATTTTACCAGCTTCATGTCTGCTGCATCCTGGAGGTCTGAAGACGCACATTCTTCACTCTTCTGTTTCATATTTCCTGACTGAAACTTCTCAACAGTTTTAACGGAACTTCCTCCTTCCTCCGTCACCTCATTGCCATGACACCAGATGTAAAGCTTCCCATGAACAGGGAACAGTAAAAGAAGGTAGAGGAAGACTCTCCACACCAAATCTGAGCAGAAACGTCACTGCTAAAGACAGGTACACTGCTGGCAGTGGGAGGAGCACAGGCATGTCTACACGATCATGGTATAAACTCACTACAACTACATCACTGCTACTGTATATAGTCACTCCCGGAAAAGCCTAAAACAGATCTGATTTCCTGAGATCATGGCTTCTGTTATGAGTCTAAAAGACAAAGTCCATGCCGCCGTTTTATGAAACAGCTGTATAAAATTTTACTGTTTCTGACATACGCTAAAAGCAGGATGCAAAACAAGCCAGGAAGACCAAAGCCATGTTCCAAGAACAGGAGGTGGGGTGTGTTCAACACACTGGCGCTCTTATGTGTCAGCGGCGCAAAGCGGCGGGGGCATGGCTGCACAAGCCTCTCCTGTCCGACACTTCCAGACTGTGTATGCACGTGTGTATCCTTCCACACACCTAACACACCGTTCACAGTCTCTCGAAGAATGTTTCAGGCACACCTTCAGGGTGTACGCTGCCGTCTCTGCTCGCTGCATGTTACAGAGCCACATAGTGAAACATTAAGCCAGTGCATGCTGCACTGTCCCATGGTAAATAAATGCTTTTCTCACCATGTGAATGTGAAACGGAATCTGTTTGTCATTATTATAATTATTTTAACACTATTATTTTAACCTTTTCTTGCATTACAACAGGGTAAAACACAACTCTTCAAGAAGTTACCCCTTCTTTTTCTTGGACGCATCACAGGCACATTTGTATCGAATGGAAGACAGTCTAAATGTAACTGAAGCCGATGAGTTTCTACACATAGAAATATTGTCTGCCACCTAGAGAGGCACTCTTTCTCCCATATATTCATATTCAAAAAGAAAAGGATAATGCCGACTACTGCGTAATGACAGGCAGCAGCAACAACACTCTGAAAACCTTGAAAAGTATGCATAAATCTCCTGTACTAACCTTTGTGGACATTTCCTGCATCTTTGTTCAACACAAGCTTCAGATGACACCACTGCTTCCCTGAGAGTCCAAGGCCAACTGAACAGGTTGGATGAGAAAACCCCATCGGTAACAAAATACCTGACTCCAAGGGTATTCAAAACAGGTTCTGATAAAAGAGAAGACTTAGCAGCTTGCTAAAGTATCTACATCCGTTGATCTGTTTATAAGGAGAATACGTATTAGACCAACACAGAGCAGTGGTGAACTATGACGTGGAAGGAAAATAATACAGGGTTTTTAAAGTCTTTTACCAATATAAATCTAAAACGTGCTAAAACGTCACTGCTCAATCTTTTATGCTAAATAGCTGAGCTTAGTCAGACTGGGAGGAGACCAACCGCTTTCAAGTCTTGCCACAGATTCTCAACTAAGGGTCTGGACTTGAACAGGGCCACTTGCTTTGAACTAAACCCCTGCATTGTAGGTCTGACCCCACTTTCAAGACTGTCAGTTTAGGTGGGCGGCCATATCTTATTTGAATTGGAGTTGTGCTGTACTCTTTCCATTTCCAGATGATGAATTGAACAGAGCTTCATAGGATGATCAACTCTTGGGATATAGTTTTAGAAGCTAACCCTGCTTTAAACATCCACTACTTCCTCCCTGACCTGCCTGCTGTGTTGGCTTTCTAATGTTCTCCAACAAACCTCCGAGGCCTTCACAGAACAGTTGGATTTACAGTACTGCCCCCCGTACAGGTTTCTTCTATTTTTGCCTGTTTGTCGCACTTAACCGTTTGAAATCATCAAATAAATTATAAACCAGACAAAAATAACCTGAGTAAATACTAAACGCAGCTTTCTATCATTTTATTTGTAATAAATAAACAATCCAAAACAACTTGGCTCTATCGGATAGGTGGTTGTGCTGCATATGTCGGGTTCTCTTCAGTCCACTGAATATTTCCTAAAACAACTGTGTAATAATTTCCACTCTCCCTTTCTCACTGTTGAAACCTAAACACTGACCCCTAGTGTCCTGGAGTTTTAAAGCCTAAGAAAATGGCTTTGAATCCTTTTCTAGATTGATCTCAGTAACTTTTTTTATTACCTGTTCCTAAATTTGTTTAGATCGGTACATTATGTGTTCCTTTTTAGATCTTTCAGCCTACTAAATGTTGTCAGACAGGTTTTATTCAAGTTATTGACTGTTGACTCTACAGGTCTGGCAGTAATCAGGCCGGGGGGTGTGGCTGCTGACATTGAACCCACAAATCTGGTTAATCCAGGTTAACTCATAATTTATCAAGTTGGACGACTATGTATTTCACATTTACAGGAGCAGGTTGGTTCGGATAGCTTTTTTTTCCTTTAATAAATGAAATCATTATTTGAAACCTACATTTTGTATTTACTCTGGGTATTTGTCTATAATTAAATTTCTTTGATGATTTTAAACATGTAGGTGTGACAGAAAAGCAAAAATTGAGGAAATATGTAAGGGGGCATAAAACATTTCTCAGCCCTTTAGGCTTGGTAGAGTTGGTTGTATTTACATGCATACACTGCAATTTGTCATATATTGACTGATTCATTTGCAGCCTCACTACACTTGGAATCTGTCTCCAACAGACGACAAAAGCAGAAGAAACAACTAACAAATGATAAAGGAGTGATAGTAATTTGTGACTATTAAAACTCTGTGTGCTTAGAAGTGGTAGGCTACATTTGTCAGTTCAATTAAATCTTAAAGAAATCAAAATTTTAAATTTGCAATTCAAAAACCTTGAAAGCGAATGTAAAATTAGGCTTAGTCTTGGCAAACATGACCACAAAGTACAGCCGCTTACATCTGGTTTCTGTGTGCAAAGTTAAGCTGTTTGGGGCCCTCTGCTGGACTGGGGCCCTAGGTAGCAGCTTGGTTCGCTGTGCCTCTGGCTGGCTGTGGTCAAAGGGAAACTGAGACAAACAGGTCAGCCTGTAAAGATGACTGGCTACTATAATAAATAAATTGCACCACATGTTCAGTAAGTCAGCTGAGTGGGTTTGCTGGTTACGCCGGTGACATGGATCTGTGTAGTAAAAGCATGTTGCCAGCAGAAGCAGGAGAGTAATGGAAGTTGGCCTGAACAAATATATTTCTTCATCAGGATGCGGATCCGTCAATGCGAGCCAAGGAAGGGATTTCCCCCACCACACTTCCTTCCGCTGGGACCCGGATATGTGTTAAGTATCTTTTCTAGGTTGTTTCTGATTAAACACTAAAATAAGCGACAGGACACAAATAGGTAGATACTAACACAGAAACTGCAATAAAATGACTGTTTAGTCTCTCGCCTGCTTATGAAGGCATTTCCTCCTCCGTGCTGTGAAAGAAGCCCTTCAAACAAAAACTTACCAAGGGTCCTGCTGCTCATCTGCGGCCGTGGACGGAGCTGTGCGGGCATTAGTCCATTCAGCACCGGTTCTCCAACATAACGCTTGCAGTCAGGGATAAGTTTCAAGAACAAATGGCAGAGAGTCGCCCCTCCTCTCCACTAAGTGACTTTAACCATCAGCGGAGTTTAGTCCTCAGTCCGGATTTAAATCATTAAGTAGAAACCATCTCCATATGAAAAACTCCAAAAATCATTTTAATCTCTTTTTTCCTACTCAACAATAAACTATGAGCACCATATTTTACTGAAATGAACAAATAAGTCTAATTTTTTGGCAAAAAGGAACTGTAAGTTATTGCTGAGCCAAAACATACACTGGTCTCCCACGTCTACAGAAAGACATTCAATGTCATATATTTCTTTGGGTCAACTGTGTTCTGTTTTCCTGGTCTAGAAATTGTTTTGACTATTCCCATTTGAGAAGGGAATATGAGTCACTCTTTCTTGGAAAACACTTGATTTCTTTAGCTAAGTTTAATGCACCAAATTCTGCTTCTAAGTATCTGCTAGTAAGTTAAAATAAAAGCAAAAACCTGGTTAATTAAAGAAAAATACTTTCTGGTGTGCCAAACATTTTCCATTTTAGGAACATTGTAATTTGACTCTTGCATGAAATTTAAAAAAAGAAACTGAGTGCCGGTGGCCCACATGTAGCACCAATCTTGCTCTATTACCATTGTGGTTTCAGTCCAATCAAAGTTATTCGGAGGGCTTCACATGGCCGAACATCCCTTTCAGACAGCTTCCTCTTGCGTCCACAGTTAATCCTGTTGGATGTGGTTCGTCCTTCTTGGTGGTATGCTGACATTACCCTGGATACCGTGGCTCTTGATACATCACAAAGACTTGCTGTCTTGGTCACAGATGCGCCAGCAAGACGCACACCAACAATTTGTCCTCTTTTGAACTCTGGTATGTACCCATAATGTTGTGTGGCATTTCAATATTTTGAGCAAAACATGTGCCTTTACCCCGCTAATTGAACCTTCACACTTGCCCCTTATGGTGCAATGTGCAATCAATGAAGACTGGATAAAAGGCTGGGTCCAAATTTAGCCATGAAAACCTCCCACACTAAATGGAAAAAGGTGTTTCAGTTTCATTGCCAAACCCCCGTGTGTGTGTGTGTGTGTGGTATGTATATATATAAAATATATATATATATATATATAATATATATAAATATATATAATAATATTATATATATATCAATAATTTCTCAAAAACACATTTCATATATCATATTGAACCGCTGCACCTTTGGCCCTCCATGATTATCAGGAAGCCTGATTCCTTTCCTCTATGAAGGAGCAAGTTGGGGTTTAAACTTTAGCGACCCACATTTCCGGATTTTGTTTCGAATTACGAGATCCAAAAAACCGTATCATCACAAAGCCAGTCCCGTCTAATCCTCGCTAGGTGGCGCTGTTGGTCACCCGTCTGTAAATTTCTCCGAGAAGCCAGAAGAAGGAGAGCACGTGTTTCTGGTTTTCCTCTGAGCAAAGTTAGCTAACGGAGGGAAAATGGTTCGTAAATTAAAATATCACGAGCAGAAGCTGTTGAAGAAGGTGGACTTCATCAACTGGGAGGTGGACAACAACCTGCACGAGGTGAAGGTGTTACGGAAGTATCACATCGAGAAGCGCGAGGACTATACAAAGTGAGTAACGTGCTGAGCTGTATGGGGTCTGGCTGGATGCTGCTGCTGTTGCCCCTCACATAGAAACAACCAGGCTCTAGTATACATGTTATACAGAACAGCAGCGAGAAGTCAGAAAACCACGTTACAAGGTACATGTTAGTGTCCGTTTTATAGAGTGAAATAAGCGGTTGATTCTCCAGCACTGCGTCCGTGGACAGGTTTGTAAACATCTCAGAAGGGATTCGGGTCCACTCCTCTATATAGAAACTGTCTAAAATCAGTCCAGTTCATTACTATAGCACCAATTCACAACAACTGGCATTCCAATGCACTTTGCAAGACAAACATTTATTCAGTTATATATAATCAGTTCCTTCTAATTATATTGACTGATTCAAATAGAAACATTTCACATTGATCCCAGTTATAATCCAGTCAAATTCCGATTAATATGGTCAACCATTTAATAAACCCAGACAATAGCATTAAGTTTTCAGTATTTTTTTTTTCTTATACTGAGCATGCACGTGGCGATAGTGGAAAGGAATGACTCCTTTTTAACAGGAAGACACCTCCAGCATAATTTGGTGCAGTGTGAGCGACAGACTGGGGGTTAAAAAGGCAGAAAAATCACAGAAGCTCTGGTACAGGAGTACTTTCTGTGTAAATGAAGTACACAGCGTTGATGTTAACAGTAGCTCTAGAGCAGGTAGTGCAATCTACAGGATAAGTATAAACAATTAGTGGCAGCAGCATCTTCTTCAGTGGTTCTGCCCATGATAGGGGCAAAGTTAAACACAGAAGGACAGGGGCCAGTATATCATCTACTGAGAAAGAACATGACATTATTGTCACAAATGGCTCAAGATATGTCGTCTTTCAGGAAGGTGTCACAGCTAAACATAAAAAATGCCAGTTCAAGTGAAACTTCCATGAACTAAAAAAAAAAAACAACAGAAAACAAAGTTAATTGCAGCAATCTCTGCTGATAATGCATAACTGGAGAGTAGTAGGAGAAAAGAGCAGAGTGAGGGAGAGTGTTTGGAAAGTGGTCCAGCAGTCTAAGCCTATAGCAGCATAACTACAGAGATAGCTCAGGATAACCTAAGCCACTCTTAACTATAAGCTTTATCAAAAAGGAAAGTTTTAAGCCTAGCCTTAAAAGTAGACAGGGTGTCTGCCTCACGGACTAGAACTGGGAGCTGGTTCCACAGGAGAGGAGCCTGATTAAAGGATCTGCCTCCCATTCTACCTTTAGAAACCACCAGTAAAGCTCTTACGTAGTTGTTAAAACCGTAGTTAAAACCGATGAATTATTTCCCCAACTGGTTCAGATCAACCATTTGAATAAAGGGCTCTGGACTGTCTTTGCCTAGCTCCAGTTCCTGTTTTCCAAAATATTTAGGCTAGTCAAACTGAACATTAAATTATTCTACCCTGACTATAGGATCCAGTTTGGGATCTTTGCACAATTTGTGAAACCAGGTGACTTCTTTTTTTGGCATTTAGACCATCTTAGATTGGTTCGAGTAGCTTAACGTGTAAAACCTTTGTTCACTTTTTGAAACCACAAACTCTTTTTTTGTCTTCATTTTTTTTTTGATGTCTCGAATAGAATATATGTTTAACAAATCGGTGTATTTTATATGTTGAACTAGAGCTGATTCCTCAAAAGCAATGAAATAGCTCTTTACAGAAATGCCAAATCAAATGATAGCTTCATTTCAGACCGGTTAAGACTTTATTGCTTTGGGCTATTAAGCTTAACATGATGCAGCCTGTTAAAGTGTTTATAAAGTATAATGTCCATTTCATCTGAATCAGGTACAACAAGCTGAGTCGTAACGTCAGGGAGCTGGCCCAGAAGATCAGAGACCTGGATGAGAAGGACGGCTTCAGAGCTCAGAGCACACATCAACTGTTAGAAAAACTGTGAGTCACCAGAAGTCCTCCAATGATCGGAGTGCTACGTCAGTCAGTGTGTGTAATTTAATGATAAGGAACTTAACATTTATTCCTTATCTTCACATTAATGTAGATGTAATTATTCATGTACAGTTGAAACCAAATGTTTACATAGACGCATCGTTTTTTCCTTTTTGCCTGATGTTAAATCAGACTGAAATTCCTGTTTTAGTTCGGTTAGGATCAAAAATTATCTCTAGTTGCTAAATGCCAGTATATTTTGTAATCTATCTTTAAATGCAGAAGTTTGCATACATTTCCTTTGTATTTGGTAGAATTGCCTGTGTCTGGGTTTTCTTTTACAAGCTTCTCACAATAGTTTTCTGGAATAGTTTGCTCTCACACACCCTTTCAGCCCTGCTTACATATTTTCTATGGGACTGACATCAGGGCTTTGTGTGGAAACACCAGAACAGTGACCTTTTGTTCTAATTTTTTTGCTTAGGGACATTGTTCACTTGGAAGACCCATTTGGGCCCAAGCTCTGACTTCCTGTCCTGATGTCTTGAGCTGTTCAATATTTCCACAGAATGTTCTTTCCTCAGGATGGCACCTATTTTATGAAAAGCCCACGTCCCTCCTGCAGCAAATCACCCCAACAACACGGTACTTCACAGTTGGGTTGGATTTCTCCTGGATTGAAATTTTCCCCCCTTTTCATCCAGATGTTATGATGGCCACAGCACATGTCCCTGACAGTTAAGATCTGTGTACCCGAGTCCATCAGTGAACTGTAACCTGGCTTTTTATGTTGCTCCAGAGTAATGGCTTCTTCCTCACTGAGAGGCCTTTCAGCTCATGTCAGTACAGGACTTGTTTCCCTGTGGATATTGAAACCTTCTACCAGCTCCAGCCAGAATCTTCACACGGTCTTGGGGTTGATTCACACATTTCAGTCCAAATCCGGGACATTGAACCCGTCTCCTCCTTGAACAGTTTGATGGCTGGACATTTATGCTGTTTATATTTGGGTTTGAAGAGATGAGCCATGGTCCCTTCAGGTCTGATTTAATGTTGGAGAGAAAAGTGTTGTGTGTCTTTTTATGCAGTGTATGTAAACATCTGGTTTCAGCTGTATAGCTCTTAATTGCCGGTGACGTAGGTCTTTATGCTTTAGCTGGAAATTAGATATTTCTTTTCAATATCTTTAATAACTTTATGTATTCTATAAAAATGTGTTGTTTTCAAGAGAAAACTCATGTTAACTGATATCACATTGACTGAAGCGTTTGGTTGATCACCTAAGGTACAGCATCGGCCTGATCCCCACCAGACAGAATCTGTCCCTGACGGAGAAAGTCACAGCGTCGTCATTCTGCAGGTAAAATACCTCAAACCCGAACTGACAGAACAATGCATCTTTTATTCAAATCATGTTTGTTTTTTCACCTGCGGGGTTGTGTGTTCCTGCAGGAGGCGGCTGCCCTGCATTATGCTGAAGCTTCGCATGGCTCAGAACCTGAAGACTGCCACTACTTTCATTGAACAAGGACGTATCCTTTAGTCTGTATGTCTATCGGATGTTCATCGTCTCAGAGAGGTCAGAGATTTGTGTCCATCTAAGGATAGAGGCTGTTTGATCTTGTTTTCCTTAAAATGCTGCCAGATGTTCGTGTTGGACCAGACATTGTTACAGATCCAGCATGTCTGGTCACAAGGTTGGTCTCCAACTTGCTTTGTATTGTTTTAGTTATACAGTTAAGATCAGCCTAAGAGCAAATTTGCAAAACAATCCTAAAATGATCAAATTCTGACTTTATTTTTTCAGAAATATGGAAGATTTTGTCACTTGGGTGGACTCCTCAAAGATCAAGCAGCACGTCCTGAATTATAATGACGAGGTGAGTCTCAATGGACGGGCTTCACCACATTACCAGGCTGGGAGAGCCTCTGATGTCCAATGTTAACCAGCTCTGAAGATCACCGTCATGTCGCCCTCATCCAGGGTCATGATGTGACACAACTGACATCAAACTGTTTCTTTTGCAGAGGGACGACTTTGATCTGATAGCATGAGTGTGGATGAAATGGACAAGAACTCTGCTGCAGAGGCAACAGTAGAGGAGGAATGCTTGAAACTCCAACCAGACAAACCTACATCCTAAAGGAAAAGGGGGAGAGGACTAGTGGGAAAATGTTGGTCATGTTTACTGTAGATTCCTCTGGAAATGAAGGATGGTTGCAGCCACAGGAAGCATGGACCTGTGTTAGAGCTGTGTTTAAATGTAAAACCCCTGAGTCCTGGCTTTAAGTGTAATAGTTTCATTCTGAAACTTTTATGGAAATATAAAGTCAGTAAATTTTATTAAGTTGTTATGGGAGTAAAATGAACCAATAATAGTAGACATTTGGCTGAGGGATGCTATTCCAGTATGGTTCCAGTTATCCTGCTGCATGTTTCACCGTCTGGTCAGATTTTGTTCCAGGAAATGAAGTCCATTCTCTTTTAATGTTTGATGTGAACCATGAGCAGAAGGGGACTGGCTTGTGTTCTGGTGGGCAGCCCAACAAAGAACAAATAAGCACATCCCAAAAAGACAAAAAAAATGATCATTTCATGTGAAAAAAAAGTCTACAAAAGGTTCACCTGCTAATGATGTAACAGAATTTTATCAAAGCAATATAAAGATGTTCGAACAATAAAGTTATTCTTTTTACGTTTGCTGTTATGATGGTGACAAAATGTGGAAGTTTGAATCTGAACAAAATAAAGTTGAAAGTAAACCAAAAAAAAGAAGAAAGTGAATGGCTTTAATGCTGCAGCTTTATAAAAGCAGAATGAAAAGGTGGACAAATAACTGAATCTGACTGAACTGTTCAATGGTTAGGATTATTTGGAGTGTACGTACCTGACTTTTGTGAAGTGCCTTGAGACGATGTGTTGTGAATTGGCGCTATATAAATAAACTGAATTGAATTGACAGCTGGATTGATGATGCTTACAGAACTGTTGGAGATCTGGCTTCTGGCAGGACAACTCTGCATCAAGCTCCTTTTGCATTGTTTAATACAGAGAAGCATCCATTTTTAAAATTCGAGCTTTCTCTCTAGTGTGCACTGCTGAGCGGTTTGGGACTAGAGGAGTAGAATGGGTTTACAGGTTCAGGGGATCCATCACCAGTTCTGTTTCTTCTCAATTGATAAAAAACAAGGTCCTTCATTTGATTATGCATATCTTGCTTTATTGCTTATGTAGTGGTTGATTTAGTAGAATATTATAAAGATGATCTGTATATAAGCTCTAAGAGACTGGGTCATTTTGAGCCAACAGAACATTCTGAGATGGATCCGATGAATACCAACCATGTCCTTCAGCAGATTGCCAGCACCCAAACAGGGATGTGATTTTTCAGAATAAAGTACTGTAAAAATGTGTATGTAGAAGGTATTGTCAGCAAAATGTACAACAGTGACCATGTTCAAGAAGTGAAACCTAAAAATGATATGGTTGCATCTAACACATATTGTGTAGCTTGAAATGTAATAAATGTTTATTAATTTTGGGGATGATTCACAAGCAGTTGACTGCAGCTTCAAGAACCACCACATAAACCGGTGGCAAAGTCACAGGAACAAGAAAAAGACCAGGGCCCGTATTCACAAAGTCTCCTAACAGCCTAAAAATCTCTGCCAAAGACTCGTAGTGATTCAGTTCTCTGCTGAGCGAGGAGACGACAGAACGTGCTTTCTTAGTGAGGAGGCGTGGTTGACCCCGTTGCTAGGTGTGACGCTGTCTTCTAGGAGCTGTGATTGGTTGTTAGAAAAATCCAATAATTTTGCTCCTAGTAATTAGAGAAATTAACCGATGATAGAATTTAGATTGGATTCAGAAATGTAAAAATGATGATAAAACTTTGCAAGATTAAATTGTCACATAACATCAACATGTTCTTCATTACTTGAATTTGCTTATGTGAACTCGCCATGCTGGTCGTCTTTATAGTGCATATATTTCATATTAATTTAATATTAATATTTACTCAGCATTTTACTGTGATCTCATCGTATAATGAGGTTTAGTTTGGTAAAATGACCAAAACAAAGCAGATAAAAAAAGGTGGAGAAAACCGAACTGAACAGAGGAGCAGAGCCTGCAGATGGAGGAGAGAGGATTGTTGAAAGGTAGATTTGGTCCTGGGATCACGGGATGAGATGAGTTTATCTTAACTCTATATTAATTACTCGACAATTAAGGGGGTGGATCCCTGCGAGATCCAGTCGGTAACGTTTTATTAATTCACTGTTGTTCATTGTTCAGAGAATATCTCTCCTTTCTCTCTGTCTTTCCACCATCTTCTCTGCTAACGCCACCTGGGCTTCCATCACACCTCAGCAGAACCTCAGGCTGATCGCCTCCATGCCATGCTGCACGGAAGCAGTAATTGATGCAAAAGGGGGCTCAAGATGTGGTAAGCATGCTGTACATTATATGAACATTCTTGTTAGTAGGCATGTAATAAATCTCTTTTGGGCGCAGATGCAGAACCAGTTCAGAAAGTCAACCATTACATCGGTTATGTTTAGGAAATCTCCGTATTTCTGTGTATGTTGTGTTTTCCTCTCTAGGTTTACTGTCTGCTATAAAAGGAATTACCTCTTGAGGATAATAAAAGGTACCTGGTCCAAGAGTAGATTTATCGGCTCCATTTTCATATGCCTGTTTTTTACATTTTTTTAAATAAAAAAGTAACAGTTAATGCCAGTTTGCACAATATGAGACTGTTCATTGTGATGTCACCGTAACTTGTCACACATGTTTAAGCAGAAAGTGACAGTTTTTAAATCTTTATTTTTCATTAGCATTTGTACAACTCTGTAAACAATAAAGACAGTTTTTCCTCACAGTGTCAAGATATTGTCTGGAACCTTCTCATTCAAATTTCTATTTCTAAACTCGAAGAAGCTCCAACCTCAGTGTGTAAACATCTCCCTCTGTAAACAGCCACAGGAACCGACAGTAGAATATTTCTCTACATACAAAGAAAAGTCAAAGTACAGACCTACAGCTCAGTTTGAATAAAACACAGAACAAAACCTAAAGCTACAGCAAAGAACAGAAGTTGTCCTGCGCCACAGCGACATGGTTAAAGACCTCTCCAGATGGAACAGGGTTGGTTTAAATTCTCTGAGAATAAGGAAGCCTTCCACCTTTCAGAGTCTTTGCTTATTTATCAAAGCCACCAAAACCGTGCATAGATGATGAGCGTGATGAAGAACACAGCCACAGCAGCCACTTTAGCATAGGTGGAGCGGGTGTTGAGGCATTTGGCGTCGTTGCGGTAGTTCTTGGCCAGGCTGGAAAGATTGCTGGCTTTAGTATCTAGAGCTGGTGAAGAAAGTACATTCAGGATTAACTGGATATCTTATCTTAGAGTTAAAAAGTTTGCAAATCTCTGTTAACAGGCCGAAATTTATTGGAAACTGGTTCTTTTTATGACCAAGATTACCAGAAAGAGCTTCTCCTCTTTGTAGAACTTCCTCGATATTTGCCACCATGATTCTCTGGACATCCTGTAGCTCTGTGTTGATGTTGCTCAGGTTCCTCCGAGCTCTGCTGTCAACGTAAGACTTTTTTGTTTTTTGGATGTATGTATCTAGAACAAAAGGAAAGAGTTAAGGTTTTTTGCCCTCCTTATTGATGTTAATCCCCCATTAGGCCACTGCTAGACTCTTAACACCACTCTAAGGCCAACAGTTAGCCATTTTTTCCAAAGCTCTTGGGACACAGGTTAGCATGAACCCCTACTTAGCGACCTTTGGGCTTCCAATCAATACTATACTAACTGACTCTGCTCACTCTAAAATATTAGCCTTTACATCTCTTTTAGCCAGAAGTCATATTTTACTCCTTTGGAAATCCTCTAGGGCACCATCGGTTTCTAGGTGGTTCTCAGATGTTGTGTCATTTCTAAAGTTGGAGAAGATAGGTATAACAACGAAGCGCAAATTTGGAAAATTTGACAAGATGTAGGCCTCTTTTAGCTATTGCAAGCCATTGAACATCTTGCCACCTGACTTGGATGATCGCCCCCCCCCCCCCCCCCACACACACTTTTTTTTTTTTATTTCCCTTGTTGCACTCGTGTGGGTGGGTGTGTCTTTTATTGTTTTGTCCCCTACAAATCAATGTTAAAATCACAATGTGTTAAGAAGTGGTGGTTTACTGTGTTGTTTGTATGAGACAAATATGGAAGGAGAATGAACTATAAAGTAATTGTAAATGAATACTGTTCTTTCTCCTCTACCTCAATAAACAAATTATTAATAGATTCACCTTTGTTTCACAGCTGCGTACAGGATACTAAAAAAAATATAAAATTTATTGACTTCTCAATGAAAGGTTGTGTTTAAGGTTAGGATTAGGGGATTAAAGTACAGAATCTTTAAACTAGAAAAGAACTGAGAGTTTAGAGTCCTGAGAATGCAGCGGTCTGAGAACAGTGCCTACACCTTGATATTTCTTGGCAGACTTACGAGGCTTTTGCTTCTATTTGAATTCTTCCTTTTCCTGTTTAAACTTTTCCCTTAGATTGCAGAAAACATTTTGCTGTAAATCTGAAACAGAGAGAGATACCAATAGATGTTTATAAAGTTAGATTTTATTCTGATATTTTGAATGTTCAGCTCCTTCATTTCTTGAATGTAGATGCTAGTTATTGCTGGTCATGTTATGCTTTAGTTTTATTTCTTTATTTAACTGTTAAATACCAATAGACTCATGTCTGATTCTGTTAAAAACTTGTTCCAGTATAATCATTAAATTCCCCGATTAAAGAGTAAGTAATGTGATTCTTTACAATACTGACATTGTAACTACATCTTTAGAATTTGTATTATTTCTTTAAACTATGCAATTTTACTAATGAGACTGAAATGTTACAGATGAATTCTTATATAGTTTTTACCAAAAGCGTGTCTTAGCCAAAGGAAAAATCCATTAAATTTTGGTGGTGATCCGGATCCAGGATTTTTTTTTCTTTATGGTGTCAGTGACCCTACGTTGGGTGGTGGACCTATGGAGTCTCTGACTGTCTGGTTACATATTTGATCTGCCTGAAGATACAAAATAAAACTGATGAAGGATCAAACATTAACTGGATGAAATGTTTATAAGTCGTGTAATGAAGTGGCTCCAAGTCAGATCTCTGGTTGTGAAGAAAATAAAATGGATCTTTTAAAAGAACCTGTTGAGAACTTGCTCGAGCACCAGCCCTGGTTTAGTACTGGCACCATTATGGTGGAAAACCCCAAAGAGAGTCTTACCAAACTCTATGAAGGAGTACGGCCTCGTCACGCTGAGTACTCTCCTTCCATACTGCTCGTAGAATTCATTGTGGAGGTCCTCTAGGTACCCAAAAGCCATCTTTTTAGGAAAAGAGGCTTCACAGAGACACAGGCAGCACACACCCTGGGCTATGAAATAACTGGGGAGGAACACATACAGATCAATATTTGAAAGGGATTTGATTCCTGGTTGAATCTATGAAGAAATTCTCTTTCAGAGTAACTTTTCTTTGAAATGAAACATATTATTTGAACAACTCTTGTGTTTTCTTACTAGAAGTTCATGTTCCCAGCCTCCAGCATGCAGCGGTCTGGACTCTGAGCGTTCAGTTTACGGAGCAGCTGCTTGGCCTGACTCTGGTACTGCTGAATGTCCCTTCCTGACTGACAAATAACAGTCAAAGCACATCCATGTTTATTAGCTGTAAAACACGTACATCAGTGGAAAAGCTGCAATGCCAAAACACAACATCAGATGTGACCGAGTTCTTTATGAGTTCTGTCACATTACACTTGAACTCATAACTTGTAATCGGATTCTGTTTCTTAGTACTTTTTTACATTACATTTAACTGTGTTGTATGAATATTTCAGGTAGAAAGCATTTCCTGACAGTGATAAGGGATAGGCAGATATGAGAGTCTAATGCAGGGGTGTCCAAAGTGCGGCCTGGGGGCCATTAGCAGCCCCTGGACTGATTTTGTGTGGCCCCTAAATGCAATTCAAGAATCATACAAATTGGCCCATTTGATGGTTTGTAGTTTTCAAGTAGTTATTGTGCAGAACTGAATACCTTCTGCAATTCTGTTGTGTTTGGAGTAATAAACGTATAACAAGCTGATATTCGCTGGTTAAGAGGTCTGGCTATCTGTTCAGATAGAGCCTGCAGTCACCTGATTCTCAGAAATTGTAGCTTTAAAGCAGCTCACCTTAATAAGAGTTATGGGTGGTGCTCCTTTAGTTACCACAGTATGACCACACTATGTTACACTATGACTGTCCATGTACATCCAGCCAAACGTGTTTTTTTTGTCTTTCTTGTAAAGATAAAGATGAAAGTTCTGTAGCCTTGTTTCAGCCAACTGAGCAGCAGTGCACAGCAACAAATGGGGAAGGCCGGATTCCTGCACTACGCTGTACTCCATAAACCAAAGAAAGAGCATAAAGGACTTGGCTCTATTTCATACTAAACTTAACTGCTAAAACATTCCGTAAAATAATGAAAAGCGTCCCTATTAAGCTAAAGCATGAGTGATTTTTCACCAACACACCTACTAAACAAAGAGAATAAACCCTTTATTTCAACTTCTGGGTGGAGTACGGTGTGCAGCTGCTGGAGCCATTCATACCTGTTCATCTTCTTGAATGGACGCAGCCAGCGGCAGTCCGTCCGCTACCCGAGCGATCATCGTTAGGAAGATCATGCCGACAGATGTGAGCGGTCAGCGGCTGTCTGATCAGCCTGACACCAAACAAACTTCTCTCTGCTCTGTTGTTTACTTCGTTGATGCAGTTGGAACGCGTTGGGCGGAAGTGTTCGGTGCACCTTCGAATTAGGTCCGACTGAGAACATACACTGACGACGTATTACAGAGGTATGCTAGGGTACTTTGCATTTTTTAAAGAAATATATTTTTAAATGAAAATACCATTGCGCAAACGTTTTTAGCTTCTGTTGGACACAATCCCTCGCGCTGTTTCGTCACCGTGACAGAGCGCGCGGCGGTGAGCTCGTGCAGTGGGACCAGACTGCAGCGGCTGACCCAAGCTCAGCCGAGCTGAGCTGCAGATGCTGTCTGAGACGCAGCTCTGTCTGGACTGACAGCACAGGACGGAGCCCTCAGCCATGGATTCGCCAGAAAGGTAAAGCTGCCGTATACATTTCACTGCTATCCGTTCCTCTAGTGCAATAACGTCTTGTTTTTATCTGCAGCCGACAGAATAGCCCTTCTTTTCCCATCTTTTGTTATTAATTGCACCAACACCCCCTCCTCCCCCCCTCTCGCTTCTCTCTAGAAAAGCTGGGAAATCATCTGGTTGGCATGTTTGTAATTTGTGGCTCTTCACTGCTAGGTAACACACAGCTAGGCTCTTTTTAGAAGATGTTTAGAATTAAAGCCCTCAGCGTTTTGGAGACTGGCTGTGATCATAATAGGTAGGAGGCAGCTGACCCCGCAGCTGGACTCTTCTCTACCATCTGTTCTGTAACAAACACCCCGCAGGAGGATGGATCACTCTGGATCAATTGATCAGATGGATCACACCCTCCATGTTGAGGTCTGTTTTGCAGCATAATAACGTAGGAGATGGGGACGCTCATGCGCATTCAGTTAATCCTCAGTGGTTCACAGAAAAAAACCTTCATTCACTGATAGAAATGACCCAGCGGCTCGACACTGAAAGGCCCGATTGTTGCGGGGCAGCAGGCACCGCTGATCACTCTCCTCTCCCAGTCCTGTGTGTGGTGGTGAATCACAGCTTTATTATATCTTATTGTCCATTCAGGAATAGAGTGCGAAGATTGTGTTTTGTTTTTTAAATCCGGGGTGGGGCAATTTATGACTAATTGGTTATTGGGGTGCTGAGCTACACATGTACTGATCGGCCATGACCGTCTTTCTTATCATTGTTCCCTGTTTTGCTCTTCAAACGACCCTGGCACATTTAGGACATGGGTTATGTTTGCTCTGGCATCCAGCGCCAGCCAGAACTTTTTCACTTTTTTTCACAGTCTAACTTACTGGGATTTTATGTGATAGATCAACACAAAGTAGTTTATTAGTGTAAAGTGGAAAAAAAGATATATCACACAGGTTTTCAAAATTTTTTTCAAGTCATATTCTGGAAAGGTTCCCCTGCAATGGACTGGCGACCTGTCAAGGGTGTACCCTGCCTCTCACCCGCAGACTGCTGGAGATAGGCACCAGTTCTCCCGTGACCCACTATGGAAGAAGCGGTATAGAAGATGAATGAATGAATATTTTGGAAAGTGCAACATATATTTATAATCAGCTCTCTTCAGTCTGATACCCTTACATATAAGGAAGTGCAACCAAATGGCTTTTAAACCTAACTAGTAAAGAGTCCAACTGTGTGTAATTTAATCTCAGTATAAATGCAGCTGCTCTGTTTTTGGCCTCAGAAGTTTGTTAGAGAACATTTAGAGAGCAAAAAACATCATGAAGACCAGCGAAACAGAAGAGAGGTCAGGGAGAACGTTTTGGAGAGCTTTAAAGCAGGGTTGGGTTATAAAGTAGGGTGGGGTTATAAAACAACCCTGCTTTATAACTCAAGATTTGAATATCTCACAAAGCTCTGATCAATTTCTCATCTGAAAATGGAGAGACTATGGCGCAACTGCAAACCAAGATATGTCCGTCAACCTAAACTGACTGCCAGGCAAGTAGACATTAATCAGGTGGGTAGCTAAGAGGCCTACAGTAACTCTGGGGGAGCTGTAGGGACCCACAGCTCAGCTTGGAGTATCTGTTGACAGGACAACGATTAGTCATAAACTCAACAGAACTGGTCTTTATAGAAGAATGAGAAAAAAAAAACGTTGTTGAAGGAACGCTATTAGAAGTCTTGTTTTCAGCTTGCTATAAACCATATACGGTACACAGCAAACATGTGGAAGAAGGTGCCATGGAGAGACAACACTTAAAATCCCGTTTTTGCCCTTGATGCAAGATCGCTTTTGCAGGAGAAAATTAATCTTTGTATCACCCTGGACATACCATCTCACGGTAGGTTTTCAGATTTATAAAACAAAGAAGGAAAAAGAAAATCTTTTTTGTTCCGTTTGAGGATCATACAATACTGTCTGTTGCTCTATCAAGTGATAACCAATAAAATCCATTGTAGTTAAGGTTGTAACATGACAAAATGTGATAATAGCAATACTTTTTCAAGGTACTGTATGTCCTTCATGGATCTATAGTATTTGGCTTGCACATCCACGGATACTTGATAATAATTGAGAAATTGAGAATTTACCTTATAGCTGCTTTCCTTAAATCATGACTGAAGTGTTTTTACAGGGTAGGTTAAAGGAGGCCCCTTCTATTAGGGGATAGTATTTCTGTGACATGGTGTCCCTGGTTAGCATGTGGCAAAAGAACATGATCATTAATAGCAGGATGTATGGTGCATAGAGTAATGCAACTCCCTTCCTCCTCCACCTGCTGCTGCGCACTGCTGGTTAGCTGTCTGAAAGAAGGCTATGACACTCCCTATGCTTGCAGCAAGGACAAATTTGGCTGTTTGGAAATATTTCTGATTGCAAAAACACAGACAGCCATGGTTTGAAAACTAAATGAGTGCATCCCATCACCCTGGCAACCTACAAGTGACCTGTCTGCCAAGCAGCTGACTGCAAGCTGGCTACCCGAGCAGATAGCTGACTAGTAATCAGCTAATATCAGCTCATCATACCTGTGTTTGTCTATAAGAGCAGAAAGATAAACAGCTATAATAGACTCCACAAAATTCGCTTAAAAACTAAATTTAGTGAATGTTTACTCTATGCCTTTGCTTAAGAATATGTCATATGTCTATTTTAACCAAAAGTAATCAGTTCATGTTAAACCATCTCATGTTTGTAGACTGTGTCTAAATATGTGATAAACTGTGATTTTTACTAAGTTTACCAGGCTGTGAGAATCTCATGTCTAGTTTGCATTGCTCCATATTTCACATCCACTGCTGACATAATAAACTGGTTGATTGAGGCACACAGGACAGTGTGGCCAGTCTAAGCCAGGTTGACATTTCGAACTCTAATGCATTGTGTCCTAAAAGCTTTCTTTTACATTAGTGGATTGTATGGTACAGCACCACCTTCACTCTCCACATGCATCAGTAAACCTTGACCACTCGTAGCCCTGTCATTAATCTGATGGTTACCATCCTTGGATTTCTTACAGCAGCTTCTGAGCACTGCAGGCCACAGCAGCTGCAGATATCCAGCCACCAAGCCATCCAGGTTATGTCCTTGTCAAGGACATAACCATTATCACAATGTTCTCTTCCTGTCTAATGTGTCCCTCTCTCTGCCAGGTGTTACTGTCATTAATTCACATGCTATTATGGATCAGTATATTACCTAATATTGTCCCCATACTACCCATCTCCAGGTGTGCCTGTAATCCTTTGGGCTGAGGAGGAGAGCAGTTCTGGAGGAGATGGGCTGCACCTCTGCCAAGCAGGTGTCTTCTGTTCCCAGCGATGAGGAAGGCCAGAGCAAAGCCCACAGCAACGGGGACCTCGTTTCTGGTCAGTCTGTTTATTGGACAGATTGAACAACTTATGCTGCCTCCTTACAGTCGGCTTAACGTTCAGATTTGTAGCCTTTAATTGAGGGCATTTATCACCACACTGATGCATGGGGTTGGCTATGTATACGTTCTAGGGAATTGGACTTTCTTTTTAAAAGGGCCAAGTCTGTTTGGAAAGTTGGACACAGCTGTTGCATAACCCTCTTCACATCTTTCTGCCATGTGTAGACCACCCTGCAAGAGAAGGGCCTTCGTTATTATGCAAATCTAGAAAGAAGGAAGCATTGCCAAATTGAGCCGTTATTCAAGCATCTCTTCCCAGTGCCATGTGTTCATTATATCTGAAAGTAGGGCAGGAGTTTCTGAAGATGAAGAAGTGAAACTTTCTGAGCCCAGCCATTTGGTTTCAAACTGATCAAATAAAAAAAACAACACATAAAATGACCAAAAACAGTAGCTGTAGTGACTAAAGGAAGGTTAGACGGAATTTCCATGAGACGTTCCTAATGTTTTGCTGAAGACATAATACAAAGTATCAAAGGTTCATCTCAATAATACCACTGAGAAGATGACAAATGTACAAACTCATTGGGGGCAGTGATATCTTTTAAGTCTTTATTTGCTGCAAACATCTTTTTTTGATGTTTACAGCAAAGAAAACCAAAAAGTCAGTATCTTAGAAAATTAGAATATTTACATCAGACTAATAAAAAAGATATATTTAATACAGAAATGAGGACATACTGAAGACTATGTCCATGTAGTGTACAATATCCACACTCGGTCTGGACTCCTTTTGCATGAATTACTGAGAAGCCCAGGTTGCTTTGATAGCAGCCTTCAGGTCATCTGCATTGTTGATTCTGGTGTCTCTCATCTTCCTCTTAACAGTACTCGATAGACTCTCTATGGGGTTCAGGTCAGGCCAGTTAGCTGGTGTCCCCAGCATGGTCACTAAAGCAAGTATTGGTACTTCTGGCAGTGTGGGTCAGTACCAAGTCCTTCAGGAAAATAAAGCATCTTTATAAAGCTTGTAACCAAAAAGAAGCATCTAGTGCTCTAAACTTTCCTGATAAATAGCTGTGCTGACTTTGGACTTGATAAATTTACTTCAAAAATACTTTATTAATTCCAGAGGGAAATTAAATGTTGTAACTCATATTATCCAACACCCCAAAAACACAGTGGACCCCATGGACCAACACCAGCAGATGACATGGCTCCACAAATCTTCACTGACTGTGGAAACGTCACAGAGGACCTCAGGCAACTTGGATTCTGGGCCTCCTCACTCTTCCTCCAGATTCTGGGACCTTGATTTCCAAATGTGATACAAACTTGACTTTCATCTGGAAAGAGGACTTTGGACCACTGAGCAACTTGTCAGAGTGAGCTGAAGAAGTTATGGGGAAGAAGGATCAACACTGTTCTGTTTCTTCGCCTGAATGCAATATATTTACTAAATAATCAACATGGGAGTCTATTATTTAACCCCTGTGTTAATTACATACTTGTTTTTAGAGAAGAGCTGAAACCTGCTTGGGTCATTATTACATCTAAATGCATGTAGTGATGGCTCCATTAATTCAGGTTCACTAGGATTTCTGAAATTGTTTCACAGAACTAATGGAGCTGTAGCATAACTTTCTCCTCAGTTTTGATTGCTTCACTTCAACAGAAGCTCTTTATGCACCTTTTGAGGAACCCTGAGCTGCTAGTGAACAGGGCCTCTGTTTCTCGCATTGTGGATTCTTCCTATACAGCTGGAATGGAGATAGTGTTTTTCTATGAATCACTCCTTTGGAAAACATTGACGTCTATTCATGACAGCATACAGCAGGCTTGTGCATAAGAGGATTTTTGCTTGTGCTTTCTGGCATCCACAAAGGGCATGGTGATAGTCTGTAACAAAGGCTGTCCACATCATCCCACCACCACCAGTAGGAGCAGCTGAGGCTTGGATCGCTTGGAGATTTCTAGGTACCTACCTTCCACCCTGCAGCCTAAGCAGAACTGGAGCTTGTTCAGAGCAGGCTCAGTTTTTCCATCCTCAGCGGCTGGTGTAGCAGAGCCTGTGCTCACCGCAGGCTCAGATTTCTGCTGCTGCTGTACTCTGACTGCCTCACAACTTCATCTTGTTGACTTTCTGCCGGCTCCAGCACATCCTGCCCGTCCCCCTCTAACCTCTGAACAACAGTTCATCTCTGTGTGCACAGAATGAAGCGTGTTTTTCGTTGAACTCTAGAGGCTGCTGACATGAAAATCCCTAGAGATCTGCAAACACAAATCAGCCCATCTGGCCCTCATAATCACATCACTGTTAAAGTCAATGAAATCACCTCCCATAGAATGAGCTGGAGCTACTGACCTGACACTGCTGCCACCTGATTGACTACCTGAATATTAAAACAGAGCTGTATTGACGTTCCTAACAAATCACCATTATGGCAACATCCCTTAACAACCACTGAGTTAACGCTAATATCTGTACTTGTACTTCCTCCTTTCTCAAAGCGTGGGACTGGGATAGATGAGGGGGCTCTACATGTGTGGGAGGACAGAGGAAAGAGGAGAATCAGGCTGTCGGCTCGTGTACTGCCGCTTGCCAGCCATTGTCGGGACAGGATTTAGTGCCGAGCGTGAGAATTCGAGCACGTAATTACTTTGAGAAGTACTGAACTGTGAGAACTATTAACCTCATAGGATTGTGCTGATCACAGCGGCCGCAAGTGGGTTGTCCTGAATCGGCCCGTCGCCGCTCCTGCTGCTATGATGTGTTAATAAGAGGGGTATGCTTCTCTTTGTGTCTGTCTGTCTCCTCACAGATGAGCACAAGATGAGAGGAGTGGAGAAAGACAAGTACATCAGTGGGGAAGAGGCAGAAGAGGACAGCCATGGCGGCACAGTGCGTGATTCCTGTTCTGCTCTTTCTATTTAGTTTGATGTCTCTAATAGAGGGTTTTATTTACAATTGTAGATAAGATGTTTTAACTAAAAAAAACAAAAAAAACGTTTACATTTATTTTTATTTTAACAAAATGAACCCCAGATACACTAAAAAGTATTGGGTCCCATCACCAAATCAATAAATTCTGGTGTTCCAATAACTTCCATGGCTGCAGGTGTGTAGAGGTATGTGACACACTTCATTACTTGGAATCTGAAATGCCAGAACATCTTTTAAATGTTTACAGATTGTTAGAAGGTTTACTCTCCAACTTCATGTTCTTCAGTTTGTTGGTAGAATTTAGGTTGACATGATAAGTCAGAATAACAGCATTTCTGTTAAGTTTCTGTTTTTCTATGCTGTTGATGACGGCGCCTATTAGTGTTTCTATGTTAAATTACAAAAGTATAGTCAAAATTGTGATGTTATATTTTCACGTTCTAATTTAATATGTTAAAAATATTCATGCATGTTGAACTTTTTTACATTTAGTCACTTTACAGCCACAAACTTCAGCATATTTTATTTTTGTGATGGAGTCTATCAGATAGACCAACACAGTAGTGCACAATTGTGAAGTGGAAGAAAAGAAAGTTCAGAGATCGTGAGAAGTTTCAGACTTTCACTTGAGTTGGACCAAAACAAAGACTTGTGATTTGACTTCAGCCTTTGGTATGAGACTTGAGTCTTACAGACAGTATTTTGTCTCATGTAATCAGGAGTGAAGGCAAACCAATATGTAAGCTACAGACTGTAGCTCTGACAGCTGATGCACGTATATTCCTGTGAAAGGATGGATTTGATTTATTACTAGGGGTGCACCAATTGCAGTTTTCTGGCCGATCACGGATCTTTAAAAAGCCTGACCTGCCGATTTTGGCTGATACCAATTTTTTTTAATAACTAACACTGTCTGGAGTTATAAGGTCACAATACACCTTAAATGTTCCAATCTTATTTTTTTGAAAAACATTTAACAATACCCGTGAAACAATACAAACTTGTTTTAACTGCACATGAGGCAGTCATCTCAAATATAAATAAAACGTTTAAGGCATTGCTGTCCAAACTTGTAAAATAGCTAAATAACTTAAATTTTTCACATTTTCAGACCTTTAAGGAGATATATAAGATTGGTGGATAAGATCGGTCTTACATGCAAGTATTGGCCAATCGTGATCACCCAAAATTAAGGAAACTGGCCAATTGATCAGTGCGCCTCTATTTACTTCCAGTAGTGTTCACAAACTGAGGGATATTAATGATTTATAAGAAAATGCTTATGCTCGTTGTAAACTCATGCCATTTACAATAAGGGTTTCTGTTAAGCTATAGCATCATTACATGGACATCTACTGCTTGTTCAAGCAAGTGGACTTGTCCCTCAAGGACCTGAAACGTGGACCTGGAAAATGACTTGTGAACATCTCTGACATGGTTTTAAATACTTTTTAAAATATGAAAATTGTATCATGTGCGTTTATACACTCACCCTGAGTCAATACTTTGTTGGATCAACAGAGAAAGAACAGCTGGATATAAACTTGGGTTAAGTTACACACAGGTGCACTCTGTTTACTAGTTGGGCTTGGAAGCCAGTTGGTTGCCCAGGATTTTGTTGACTGTTATCAGTGTAAGAACACTGAATAAATATTCATCCCACACTGTTCAGTTTTTACCATTTAAAACATGTTTAAACCTTTTTTTTTTTTCACTTCAGTTATGCTCTGCTTTAAATTAGCCAGTTCATAAAATCCTAAGAAAACATATTGAAGTTTGTGGTTGTAATGTGACAAGATTTGAGAAAGGTAAAGAGGTATGAATACTTTTAGTGCAGTGCATATGTCACCTGTTGCATTCCTTTGCACAGTATGTCAGTGAGCAACTGTAGCACAAAACCACTAAAGGATTATAGAGACGGTAGTAATGATGACTGGTGTGCATTGTCTCGCAGGAGAAAAGTGCTCTCCTTGGTGTAGGACAACACACCAACGAATCAGGATCAAACGGAAAGATTCTGTGAGTCTGAACAATGTTATAGAATAATCTTTCTCAGGACGGCATGTTAGAGTGAAGTTCTAACTAGCTATGTGATTCCCCCAGGAGCATCCACTCCTCAGAGAGCCAGCAGGAATTCTTCCGAATGCTGGATGAGAAGATTGAGAAGGTAAAGGATGTGAACCCATCTCTGCAGCATTGCCCCTCTGTGTCAACCACCCCCAACAAAAAAAAAAAAGAAGGACATGATGGAGATTAATCCTGTGGCTGCAGCAAATCTGTATTTAGTGAGGACACAGCAGATGACAATGATACATAACAGACTCAATCTGTCACATCCACTGCATGAGTAACAGACAATCCTGTCACCTCTAAACCAGCACAGGAGGGTGGATGACAGCTGATATCCCAGACTTTGTGTCAGCATGCAGAACAGATGGCCGGGAAAAGTAAGGGAATTGATAATATAATAAAGTCCAATTCCATTTCACCGTCTATACCCAGCACTTAGCACTATCCTTCATTTTACTTTCCATCAGCTGGGATGTCCTGTTTATTTAAAATGCCATGAAAAAAGTTGGCTTCTATTACAGACTTCACTTTAGTTTTTTTTTTCAAATTTAAATGTTTCATTTCAACAAACTTGTTTATTTTTATTTTGTGCCGAGGATTGGAGCCTCTGTACATGGGTCGAGCGCTTTACCCCTGTGACACCGCTACACCCAAACAAACTCATTTTAAGATGAGTCAAACATAACCTATGTAAATACAAAAAGGAGTTTCAAATAATCTTTTTTCTTTTTATATGAAGACAATGATACAATCCAATCTGGTCCTATGTGAAAATCAAATTTCCCACATGTTAAATGCCAAATTAACTGTGATTAACTACATTTAAAAATGATAAAAGTCCATCACCCAGGCCTGATTACTGCCCGAGCTATTGATTCAAGAAATCTGGGGCTGAAACAAATAATTGGATTAATCAGATTAATCGTGACTAATCGATTATTGAAATAATCGTGAACTAATTTAGTAATCAAGTAGTTGTTAATTGGAGTATACACACTCTAAAACATGCCACTTGCTGAAAGACCAACCCACTCAGAGCAGTAATTAAGACAAAATTGTATAAAAACTATAGACATTTTGCATTTAAGATGAAAAACTTTCTTCGTCTGTAAACATGTTCCTCTCAAGTGGCATAGCGTTAGCTTGTCCTGGTTCAAATTGTGTAAAAAAATCTCCTACTAAGTACCTTTTGCTATCAGATTGTTAATCAATTAATCTGAAAAATAGTCAACAGATTAATTGATCAGCAAAATAATCGTTGGTTGCATCGCTGAAGAAATACCCTAAAAAGAACCCGTCTGGTAACATGAAGTAGGCAAAAAAAAAAATATTTAAAAAAAGCAAAACATCATGTCAGTCTGCCCCAGGGCAGCTGTGCTTACAATGTACAGGGGTTGGACAATGAAACTGAAACACCTGGTTTTAGACCACAATAATTTATTAGTATGGTGTAGGGCCTCCTTTTGCGGCCAATACAGCGTCAGTTCGTCTTGGGAATGACATATACAAGTCCTGCACAGTGGTCAGAGGGATTTTAAGCCATTCTTCTTGCAGAATAGTGGCCAGGTCACTACGTGATACTGGTGGAGGAAAGCGTTTCCTGACTCGCTCCTCCAAAACACCCCAAAGTGGCTCAATAATATTTAGATCTGGTGACTGTGCAGGCCATGGGAGATGTTCAACTTCACTTTCATGTTCATCAAACCAATCTTTCACCAGTCTTGCTGTGTGTATTGGTGCATTGTCATCCTGATACACGGCACCGCCTTCAGGATACAATGTTTGAACCACTGGATGCACATGGTCCTCAAGAATGGTTCGGTAGTCCTTTGCAGTGATGTGCCCATCTAGCACAAGTATTGGGCCAAGGGAATGCAATGATATGGCAGCCCAAACCATCACTGATCCACCCCCATGCTTCACTCTGGGCATGCAACAGTCTGGGTGGTACGCTTCTTTGGGGCTTCTCCACACCGTAACTCTCCCAGATGTGGGGAAAACAGTAAAGGTGGACTCATCAGAGAACAATACATGTTTCACATTGTCCACAGCCCAAGATTTGCGCTCCTTGCACCATTGAAACCGACGTTTGGCATTGGCATGAGTGACCAAAGGTTTGGCTATAGCAGCCCGACTGTGTATATTGACCCTGTGGAGCTCCCGACGGACAGTTCTGGTGAAAACAGGAGAGTTGAGGTGGACATTTAATTCTGCCGTGATTTGGGCAGCCGTGGTTTTATGTTTTTTGGATACAATCCGGGTTAGCACCCGAACATCCCTTTCAGACAGCTTCCTCTTGCGTCCACAGTTAATTCTGTTGGATGTGGTTCGTCCTTCTTGGTGGTATGCTGACATTACCCTGGATACCGTGGCTCTTGATACATCACAAAGACTTGCTGTCTTGGTCACAGATGCGCCAGCAAGACGTGCACCATAAATTTGTCCTCTTTTGAACTCTGGTATGTCACCCATAATGTTGTGTGCATTTCAATATTTTGAGCAAAACTGTGCTCTTACCCTGCTAATTGAACCTTCACACTCTGCTCTTACTGGTGCAATGTGCAATCAATGAAGACTGGCTACCAGGCTGGTCCAATTTAGCCATGGAACCTCCCACACTAAATTGACAGGTGTTTCAGTTTCATTGTCTAACCCCTGTAGCTTACCACTGTCAGTGTGTCAATGTGTGTATGAATGGGTGAATGACGCTTTGGAGTCATCTGACTTGATAATATACTATACAAGTGCAGGCCATTTATCATTTATATCTAAAGAAATTCAAGAACAGATTAGCAAATAAGTACTTGACATCTGTCAGCCTGGAAAGTGCCGAAAAGCCATTTCTAAGGCTTTGGGACTCCACGATGCACGTATATTCTTGTGAAAGGCTCATCCGAAAGGTCACCACAGAACCCAGAACAATGCCTAAAGAACTGCAGGCCTCACTGACATCAGTAAAGATCAGTGTTCACAATTCAACAAAAAACAAAGAAACTCAGCCAAGATGGCATCCATGGCCAAAACCACGGCTTACCAAAAATAACATAGAGACCTATATTTCATCTGTTAAAAAATGGATCTTGATGGTCCTCAAGACTTCTGGGAGAATTTTCTGTGGATTGACAAGACAAAAACAGAACTTTCTAGAAGGTCCTGGTTTGAAACTAACTAGTATTTTCACAAAAAGAATATCATACCCAAACATAGTGGTGATAGTGTGATGGTTTGGGGCTGCTTTGCTGCTTCAGGACCTGGATAAAAATTATGAAGGAGAATGTCTAACCATGACTTTTTCACCTTAAGCTGAAGCACAGTTGGGCCAAAGCAGACCAGCAAGGTCATGTCTTTCTCAAAAAACATAAAATGCAGATTTTGTAGTAGCCTAGTCAAAGTCCAAGCTTGAATCTTGATTGAGATGCTGTGGCATGACCTCAAACAGGCCTTTAATCAAAAACTCTCTGGTGTGGCTGGTCTAAAACAATTCTGCAAAGAAGATTAGTCCAACATTCTTTCACAGTGATGTAAAAGACTCACTGCCTGTTATTGCACGCTTGATGTCAGTTGTTGCTGCTAAGGGTGGCACAACCAGGCATTAGGTTTAGGGGCCAGTTGCTTTTTCTCATCAGGCCTGGTTGGTTTGGATAGCTTTTTCTCTTCATAAATTTAATTATCATTTGAAAACTGCTCTTTGTATTTACTCTAGTTATATTTCTCTTATATTAAGGTTTGTTTGATAATCTGATCGTTTAGTTTTACAGATTTGTAGGACATGCTAAAAGATTCAGTGGCATTAGTTTTGCTACTTAGAGAAGCAAATGTACCTCTGCTATGAAATCTAAGTAGGTGCTATTTAAAGTCTGTAGCAGTGATTGGATAATGCTATTAGTTCCTAGGTGCTTAAGTAGTTACTTAGGTTTTGCTTGTCCTGAATGGCAAAGAATCTACACCAGCATAATATTAGTTGATCTTATGCTACACTATGCAGACCCTCTGTCTGTACTACTGAACATTCATTCACCTCAGCATGCTGAATGCTTGGAGAGGCTGAAAAAGCAGGGGAGTTTGACCTGTTTCTCTGGTTAATTCAACTGATCATTACTTTACCACTTCATTTCAGTTCAGTTTATTTATATAGCGCCAATCACCACAAATATCGTCTCAAGGTACTTTATGAAAAAGAAAAGTAAATCCAATCATACAGATTCCAGGTTCAGTACATTCATTCTAGATCCTAGTTATCAAACAATGCAGTCAAGTTCAGTTTATTTATTCAAACTAGTAAACAGTTTCTGTCTAAGGAAAACCAGTAGATTGTATCGAGTCACAGATTTTCACTGCTCCTGAACCAGCATGTAGCGACAGCAGAAAACAGATTTCCCCTTTAACAGAACAAAATTCTGTTTAGACATGCTTGATGCAAGTGTAAGCAGCAGGCTGGTGGTAGCATTGCTCCATGTGGTGAAAACAGATTCACAAAGGGCAGCTACTGTCTGTAACTGACATTTGTTTTTTGTAAATGTTTTCACTGGGATTTAGATTAGGGAAACATGTAGGAAGAAAGACATCCTTTGCCAGACTGGTGTTGTGAACTTGCACAGATGAGGACCCTTGGTCCAGAGAGATGCTCGCTGTAACATCTCCATATAGCCAGCTGACGCCCCTGCACAACCTGAAGCTTTATTGTTCCACTGAAGGAAGAAGCTCCCAGATCATGCTGGAGCCTCCTTCACTGTGGGGTGTAGAAGACATCTCTAATCAAATCTCTTTTTCATGTCAGTAATGCTGGAAGCCATCAGGACCATTCAGATGCATTTTTATGTCATTAGATTAAAATTTTCATACAGCTTTCAGTTTCCCATGTTTGGTGCTCTGCTGCACAGTCCAAAGGTGCATGTTTGTGGTGTTGGAGGAGACGTCATCTTTAAAAACTTTTTATCTATGAGCCTTTTTCTCACATATGCTGTCCTATGGTTATTGGGCAGCAGTCAGCATCGGTAGGAGCCTTAATGTACTTCAAGGATCAGTGTGTGTTTTAATGGAGAGCCCACAGTATCACTTGGCTTAGGTGACATTATTTGGGGCCTACCAGGTCACTTTCTTGTTCTCATTACCCTTAGGACCCTTTTAGGAATTTTAAAATGACACCTACTGACTCAGGCCTCAGCAGCAATGGCACATTGCGAGAGGCCTTGTTTGTGCAGCTCAACAACCCTGCCACGTTCAAAGCCCTTTTGCCTTTGCCACCAGGGGGAAATCACAGTGTGAAAGCCTGACAAAAATAACATGAAAGCCTGGAATAATTTATACAGCCGGTGAATGAATCCTAATGGGGCAGATCGGATTGCATTAAGGAGAATCAAAGAGAAGTTAGGAAACCGGGAGTAAAGCTAACATACTCAGAGCAAGAACTATTAAAAGCTAATTTCCTCCGTCTACAATATATCATACTCAAACCTGTTTTGGTGTTTAGAGTGAAGACTGGAAATGGCACATTCTTCATTCTATAACTTTTGCATTAAATCATTTTTTCATGTTTTTTTTTACTCTCTGAGCAACAGTTTGCTGGCTTCGGGGAGGAAGTTGTGGAGGTGTTTAAAGCAGGGTTAGGTTGTAAAACAGTATCCCAAGCTTTTAGTATCTCCCAGAGCTCTGCTCAGTACATCGTCTGAAAATGGAAAGAATATGGCACAACTACAAACCCACCAAGACATAGCTGCCCACTTAAACCAAAAGGGTGGGCAAGGAGTGCATTAATCAGAGAAGCAGCTGAGAGACCAATTGTAGCTCTGGAGAAGCTGCAGTGATTCACAGCTCAGGTGGGAGAATCTATTGATATACATGCACCCCACCAATTTGGCATTGTTGCAGAGTCTCAAGAAAAAAGCAATAAGAAGTCACATAGCAAACATATGGATAAAGGTGCCCCAGTCATATTTTAATCTTTAGCCTACACACCAAGACTGTGTGGGAGGAAACTAAAACTGTACATCATCCTTAACACACCATCCTCGTGGGAAAACATGGTGGTGGCAGCATCATGCTGTGGGGATGCGTTTCTTCAGCAGGGAGAGGGACGCCGGTCAGGGTCGACAGTACAGTATAATGGGATTTTATAAATATAGTAAATAAAGTTATAGTAATAAAGTTTGTGGTTGAAGCATGAAAAAGGGTGTGAATACTTTTGATCAAAACAGTTTAGCATCAATTAAACATTTTGAAAAAAGTCATTACTACTTCTAATCAGCCTTAAGTATTAATAATAACCAACAATGGGTGCTGATCATGTGTGTTGTATCCAGGGCCGGGACTACTGCTCAGAGGAAGAGGATATGACATAGCCTCACGATCCTGGATCTAACCAGATGGAAGACGGCCCGGACTCCATGTTCAGAGTGACTTCATCTTGTTTTAATTCAACTCCTTTTGAGCACGAATGCGAAAAAAAATCAGTTTCCGACCTTAAGTGAGGACCTTTTCTTCTTTCTAGCCACAACCTGAGAGTCTAATCAGCTCCGGCCATGATTCCAGCAGAAAGCAGCATCTGCTGTCTCCAAAGGGAAGAGATGAGCTCTGTCCTGAACGAAGCATGAACTGAAACCTATCAGACTACCATCTGTATGTGTCCACTCATGTGGACCTGTGGTAAAGTTGCATCATTTGGAAGGTTTCATCCTGGATTGAGGTCTCGGGGTGGGAAATCCACATCCAGAAGTAGTATGAACTTGTTTTCCACAGCGTCCGGGCCATCAGTGTTCGTCTGGCCATGACTGTTTCTGTTCAGATGTATCTACGTCAAATAAGGCTCAGGGTTAGTGTTAAAATGTAACCGTCTCTCTCATGTAGTCCGGTCCTTCCTCTTACAGAGACACTTTTGCACCATGAAACGTACACATGCACTCATGCACCAGAGTTAGTCATGTTTCCTGCTTCAGTTTCTGTTCCATGTAACAAAAACGTGCACGCTGCAGCAGCACACAGATGTCTGTTCATGTATGTCAGTCACCAGTGTTATATCTTTGTTTGCATTATGTTGATTCCTTGTTTTTTTTTTAGGAAAATTAAAAGTGTTTACAGGAATTCTCTTCTGGTGGATTGATTTGGTTTAGAGAACATCATGAGCAGAGAGACAGCACATACAAACGACATCAAATATTCAGCCATTTATTCATATATCTCCATATCTTATACAGGATATGAACAGTTTTATACAGTGCTGAGAAAAAGTATTTGCCATGTTGCAGATTTCTTCTGTTTTTCCTTTGTTGTCCAACTTAAATGTTTCTGATTATCAGATTAATTTATTATCAAACCTGAGGAAATACAAAATGCAGTTTTCAAATGATTTAATTCTTTAAAGGTGGAACAGGCCACCTTAGAGCTCTCCCATGGAGGCCATTTTTGCCCGGTCTATCTTTCTTATTGTTAAACCATGAACTCTGACCTTAACTGAAGAAACTGAGGCCTGCAGAGATTTAGATGTTGTTCCGGGTTCTTTCATGACCTCCTGGATGAGCCGTTAATGCGCTCTTGGAGTCATTTTGGTAGGCAGTTTATGGATAATTCTCTCACTGATTTACTGGAACCCCAAGGCCTTAGAAACAGCTTTGTACCCCTTCCAGACTGATAGATGTCAATCTTTTTCAGCTTATCTTGAATGTTTTTAGATCAGGGCATTTTCAGATCCTTTAGCCTACTTCATGCCATTAAACAGGTTCTATTTAGGTGATGTCTTGATGTTAGGTGATTGACTTGATGTTTGTATTTACTCAGGGTTTATCTGTCTAATATTAAAATTTGTTTGATAATCTGAAGAAATAAAGTGTAACAAAAAAAGCAAAAAAAAAAGAAATATCTATGGGGGCAAATACTTTTTAACAACACAAACCTGTTGTAAAATTATTTCAAAATCCTCTTCAGTTTCTTGAGTTCCAAATGAAGTGTTCAGCAATGAGTCGAAGACTTGCTCCTCTTCAGCAAGTCTCGGGGTGAGACAAAGTGATAAAAATATTCACTTCACTCTTCATGTGATACAATATGCAATACGTTGGCACCAAACTCTGATATTTTAAATAATAAAACTAAACAGATTCTATTGCTGTTAACCCTGAGGCCTTGTGGGGGCGCTGAACACATAAGGAAAATTTCATAAGGAGTTAAAACCCCAAAGAAGTGGAAGTTGACTGTTATGTAGGAGAACTGTTTCTACCATGAAATGCCAAAGGAATGCACTGATTTTCTGTTTCAATCTGTAAAGCTGCACAAGCAGGGAAAGAGAAGGACTAACAGTGGTGAACCCACATGGTTGAAGGATATGGGACCTCCACACTGCCAGCCAATCTTAGAACTGGACTGGAAATAGACATCTCAACGGGCTTTCAGCCTCATGCTTCCTGCTGCTCCTCAGGTCATCAGTAACAGCCTCTCAGCGATGCTGCCGCCTCTTTCGGTGCTGCCGCCGCCCCGCATCCTCAAAGGGACCTACAGGGGGGTCAGGGGTCACCAACCCATCAGTCATCCTCTGATAGACCAGGGTAGAGTCGGATGCCACGGCACACAGCAGCATAGGAAAGCCTCGGTCCAGCACCTGGCGGATGCTGTCAGCAGAGAGGAACAAACTGCATTACCAACAATGTGACCAGGGGGACCAGTGAGGGTGAAGGCGTCTCCTGCATATCAGACCTCTGGTGGCACAGAGATTGGTGAACAGGCAGCGGCAGGACAGTATGAACAGGAGCTCCATCCTTCTCCCTGGCCTCCAGCAGAACCACCTGCAGGTCCGGACTTTTCACACAGGACACCTCCTTCCATCGACGCACTGCAGAGTGCAAACACAGTCACTGTGGGAGCCTAGGAATAAGCCTATGTAAGGAGACACTTATTTTATCCTGCTGTTTTAAAAGATGAACCAATTAGGCTTTTCCTGGCGATACCAATTTTCTTTGAGGGCTGACCTGCACATTTTGACAGATTCAGATTTTTTTTATATATATAGGTAGTAGTTTTGAATTCAACAGAAAATAAAGGTATTACATTATCTCCATCTAAGCATCAACACATATGTTCCTAACCTTCATTTGACTTTTATCGAACTCACAGCAGTGCATCAAAGGACATGCTGTTGGATGCATTATGGGGAAAAAAATCTGATTTTTCAGGATTAGACCTGAGAAATGATTAATCAATGCCAGTCAAAAAACGGTTTTTTGTTACTATTGTATCAAGAGATCGTAAACCTTTTACCTGTTTAGAAAACACTTTTATTCCGACAGATTCTTTCTGGATATAATCAAGGTCAATAGTTTTGGCGGTGGTAAAAGTATGTCTTGTGGCTTCAACATGTCAGACTTTCTTTGTGTGTCTATATTAGATTAAGGAAATATTACAAACGCTTTCAGTAGCGAATATATCAGATCTATGTGACTGGGATTCAATTTATTTAATTTAAAATTATCCTGAAAAAATTCCAGTCTTTCCTGAAAATGTCGGTTTTGGGAGGCCAATCCCACGTAGGAGGAGACCAGATAGATCTGCTATCCAGGGTTGGTCCTTCTTCATAACCTCCCCAACTCACTCTGACAAGCTGGATTCCAACTTCTCTACCAAATCCTGACCCATCAACTCAAACGACCGCAACATTACATTGATCAGTAATGCAGCACAATATAAAATGCATCCCTAGCATTTGCTTTATCACACATGAAGTCACTCTGAAATAAGCTGAAGATTCGTCGTTTCATCAGACGTCCATGAAGAGAAGATCTCTACACGGATCCTGGAGGTCTTGAGGAACACAGACGCCAACATGTCTGTGTTGCATTGATTAATGTCAACACATATTAGTTATAGTTTCCACACGGCGTAGACCGGGTTCTCTGACATGGTCCTCACCCTCAGTAAGATCCATGTAAACCAGAAAAGCTGCGTGGATCTGCTCACTGTCCCCCACGTTCAGCTCCTTCATCTGTTGGTACTAACACAAGAAAACACACTGCTCACGCTACAGGTCCAACAGAGCTCAGATCCACCTGCCTGGGTTCCCGTCACACTCACCGTGGGATGCTGCAGGATCCAGTTTGCAGATGGAGCTTTCTCGGAGGCCTTCGCTCTGTCTGACGCTGCGGACATTTTCACCTAAAACTCTCTGCACGTAAAAGAGCCGCCTAATACACCACGGGGTTCAGCGATCTTTAGCAAAGCATGGCTGATGTTTTCAGATTTACCGGCGTTCTGCAAAAAGGTTGGTCCGGGTGGAAACACACTCGTGTTCTTTTTTCCGCACCGCGGGAAAAACAGTGTGAAGCAGCAGCTGCCTGACAGACCGAACTCAGGGCGACAATAACCTACATATTCAGCGCTGTCTTTATGGAGCTCAGACGCCATTACCTATTCTTTCTTTATTAGTAAACAGGATAACTGAGTTGCATTAAGATAAATCACCTATCAGGAAGTCAGGAGCTCTGTACTTTGATGACAGTGAACATGCAGGCATGACCACATTAAACAACTGGGTAAACATTTGATTTACATTCATCCATGAAATCCTTCTCCATGTAAAGGTCATAGGTCCATTTATTTATTATTGTAGTATAAACATAATCTATTAAAAAGATGACAGTAACAATGTTGATAGAGAATAGCCTAAAATGTGAACAAAAAAGGAAACAAATAAACACAAGATATTTGGAATTGTAATGAAAGGCAAAAATTTAGGCTAAATGCTCAAGATTAGGATTCATGCCAGTTTAATGTTAGGGTTTAAATCTTTATATAATTTTAATAATGCAAGGCAGGAACACAGGTCCGTTTTCCTAACTCTAAAATATCAGGGTATTTTATTCTGAAATCTTCATCCATCCATCCATCTTCTATACCTGCTTCTTCTGTTCAGGGTTGCGGGGGAGGTGCTGCCTATCTCCAGCGGTCTATAGGCGAGAGACTGGCACCCTTGACAGATCGCCAGTCTATTGCAGGGCAACACAGATACACAGGACAAACAACCATGCACACACCCATTCACACCTAGGGGCAATTGAAAGAGACTAATTAACATAACAGTCATATATATATATATTTTTTAAATTTTGTATTATTTTTGTGTGCGGTTGGGGGCAGGATGCTGCGGGGTTGCTTGGAGTGGGGCACACGCGGCCCTGCTCCACACACTCTTGTGCTGGCGCTATGTGGATGTTTCTTCATTGGGATTTTGGGGGTTGAGATCATCTGTGGGGGTGTGCCCCTGTGGGGAGGGGATCCATTGTGTTTGGGTTCAGAGGCATGTGTTTGATATCTGTGTCCTGGTTGGAAGTGGCCCTGTGGGGGAATTCATGTTGGGCTTCATGGGGGGTGGGGGTTCATGGGGTTGAGATTGGAATTTGGCTCTGGTTGGGGGCCTTTTTTGGGCCAGGTAGACCCCGCTTTTGTTCGTGGCCCCCTATTTGGATGGGTACGGGGGTCATTGGGGGCTGGGATCAGAGCAGGGTCGGGGTCTGGGCCGGGGTCATTCGGGTTCGGGCAATGATGGCACTAGTCTGGGCTGGTGTGGTCTGCCTGTCTCCACCCCGGAAGGAAGGGGACCACCTCCTGGGTCTGGGGGACTAGTTACCCCTCTGGGGTGACGGTGCCTGGACTTGGGAGTATAGAGTATGTATGGGGAGTGTGAATGAGTGTACCAGATCCATTGTTGTGTGTCTTTACGTTGGGTTTGTGTGGGTGTGAGTGTTTTTATGTGTAGGTATGAGGGTGGGAATGTGTGATTGTGACTGTCCTGTTTTTGTGTCAGGTTGGGTCTTGGGCTGCTTCCTCTCCTGGATCAGCTTAGGCCCTCCATGAAACGTGGGGCCTATTTCCTCCCCGCCACACTCCCTGTCGGTGGCTGGTGTCTCCGCCCGCTGCTGTATTGCTGGTTCTCGGCCTTCGGGTCTGGGTGCTTTGGTGTGTGCCCACTCACTCCCGGTGGCTGCTTGCCGAAGCCAGGGCCCCCTGGCTCTGTCGGCCTCTGCTTGGGGGGTGATGTGCCCCAGGGTCTCAGGTCTCTGGGTCCATGGCTGGATCTGCTCCGGTGTACGGACTGCCGGCGGGGCCTGTGCGGCCTGGGACTTCTGCACTGTGGCTGCTGGGCGGTTCCCCTGGGGCTCTCCTCTGCTCTTCTCTGGGGGGGTTTCAGTAGTTCCGGTGGTGGTCCTCCTGGAGTTGCTGTGCTGTGGGAGGCCTTTGGATGTGTGAGGTTCAGATCTTCTCCGTGTCTGTCTTGGGTCCTGGGTGGCAGGCCTGTGGCTCCTCACACTCGCTGTTGCATATTTTTATGGAGAAATCTTATAGTTAGTGTTGTTGCCTTGCAGCATGTAAGTCCTGTGATCAAACCCCACAAAGGATCTTCATAATGTGGTGTTTGAGATTCTGTGCATGCATGGGTTTCACTGGTTTCCTCTCACAGTTGTAAGCATTTATTGCATGGATGTCTTTGTCTCTGTGTTGCTCAATGACAAGCTAGTGGGCTGCACACTGTGTGCCGGCAACTTACCTTTAGACCTGGAGAAACTGGATAAAGCAGGTTTGGAAAATGGATGTACAAGATTTAAAGGGAAAATAGTGAACATTAAATATGTCCTTGTGGTGTATTCATTTCTTTCCAAGTCTGTCAAACGTAGGTAATGTAGTAAACAATTTCAGTATTAAAATACACTTTTTCCATCAATTGGAACCTCATCCTCGCTATTATCAACAGCACTGCTTTGGGTTTTTAATGACATTTTTGACTTTGACTTTTAGCAAATGACTCTGGGAGCTCTGTGATTCTTGTACGTTTAGATCTTACTGCAGTGTTTGATACTGTGAACCACAGTATTCGTACCTCTCATTTGAAAGGGGGTTCCTCAGGGCACAATTCTTGGTCCCCTTCATTTTAATTTGTACCTGCTCCCTTTTGGGGAGCATCTAACACCTACTATGCTTCATCTGACAATCTTTATCTTGTCCTGACGATGTCAAGGCTTGGATGGCTCTAAATTTTCTCAATGAAAGAAAAACAGAGGTTATTTTATTCTGACCTAATGGTTACCCACATAGCCCAGTTTCTCATTCACGATGCCAGGAGTCATACATCAAACAGCATGTAACAAATCTGGCAGTAATTATGAACTTGGATTTTAAATAAACAGATCAGCTCTGTTTTGCAGACACGTCCCTTCTAGTTAAGGCAAATAGCAAAGATTAAGCCAGGTTTGTCAAGGCTACATGTTTTATCTCAGCTCGTCTCGACTTCTGCAATACACTTTATACTGGGCTCACCCATGCATCCCTTTCACATCATCAGCTTGTTCAAAATGCTGTTGCTCATTATTAAACTGGTACACACAGACATGAGCACATCTCACTAATCCTGTCCTCTCCAATGGCTCCCTGTACACCATAGAATGAATTTTAATATTCTGATGTTTCATAAATGCCCAAATGGTCGTGCTCCTCCTTACCTCTCTGATTTACTTCATCCGTACCTTCCTTCATGGGCCCTTAGATCTGCCAACCAGCTGTTTTTAGTTGTCCTAAAACTAGGCGGAAAGTTCAAATAGATGGAGCTTTTTCTGTTTTGGCTCTCAAACTTTGGAATGTGCTGACATCTTTTCCTAATGGCCTTTAACCCAGTGTGAGGTAACATGTTCCTTTTAAAGTCAATATTTTTTATAACTGTTTAAATAATTTATATCTTTCATTTGTATTATTTTTGTTGATGTTCTTTCTACACATACACACAGATCAGAAGATTGTTGTCACGTGAAGAACACGACCAGTAATTCCTGCAGCTACTTCAAATGTTGCAGCTAGCCTCCCCAAGCAGCTTCAGTCTAGCCTTTTCCTCAGTTTTGAAGATATGTTGAGTTTTTGTAATGTCCTTGTTGGCCCATGTCTGCTTAAATGATTGAGGACTGCCTTCACTTTGCCATGATTTGTATATAGTGATGTGTATTGTTTTTTTGTGCTCTTCTCCTGACTGATACCTTTATACAATAATTTTGAGCCTTTGTACCCTTTCATCAAAGTATTCCTAAAAGAATGCAGATTCACTATAACTGATAACAGGTGTAAACTCAGTGCTGAAACTGAATCAAACGTTGCTTTAACAAAGTATCAGGTTATGGGTGGGCACATTTATGCCACCAGTTTGAGGTTTTTTGGTGTTTTGTTTCTTGTAATAAAAGTGCTTGTGGTAAAATATTTTTTAATGATTAATACACGGTTCATTTTAAACATCACTGAAACCTGACATTTTACCAGGTGTGTGTGCCCTTTTAAAAACACTATGTGTACAGAAAACAGCACAAGGAGAACAGGACATGGAGCAGGGGCAGAATAACAGGGAACAACAACGGGAGCAACGGTGGAACAGGCAGGCAAACGGACAGTAAGAGGAGGATCCAGCAAAGAACAATGATCAAAGAGCTTAAATACAGGGGGAATAAAGGAGAATGACATTGGATGCAGGTGAGTGAAACAGGAGATAAAGTGGAGCAGCTGGGGTAGAATGGGAGCGGTAAAAATGAGGGATGGGGGAGTAATCACCACAGAAAGATCTGGACTAAGACATGAAGAAACTAATAAATGAGGAAAAAACTAATACTGTCCAAAGGAAATAAACTAGAATACACAGGGAACAGAACACAAGAAATGAGCAGGAAACTAATCCTAAATGTATAAACTGATATGGCAACACCTTTTAGAAAAACGTTATTATACAATCATATATATATATATATCACTAAATTATGGCAAGTCATCCTGGTACTCAGTCTCTCTTTAGGTGGTGTTCTGTGTCATTTTGTGGCCCCCTGGATGAGTCGTTGATGTGCTCTTCGAGTAGCTTTAGTAAGCCGACCACACCTGGGAAGGTTTACCACTGTTCCATGTGTTCTCCATTTATGGATAATGTTCTCTTACTGTGGTTCACTGGAGTCCCAACAGTCTTAAAAACGACCTTGTAACCCGTTCTAGACGGATAGATGTCAATGACTCTGTTTTTTATCTGTTCTTAAATTTTTTAAGACATGATGGAACATGATGTGCTGCTGTTTGAGAACATTTAGCCAACTTTATGTTGTCAGACAGGTTATTTTTAAACAACTTTTTGATCGTTCAGGTGTGGCAGTCATGAGGTCTGGGTTTGGCAAGTTGAATTCAACCAAAAAAATTAGGTTAATCACAGTCAATTCATAATTAAGCAAGAGGGAAATTACTATTTTACATAGAGCCCAGTTGGTTTGGATAGCTTTATTCCCTTAATAAGTAAATCATATTTTGACTTGCTTATTTTTTATATTTATGCAGGGTATCTCTATCTGATAGTTAGTCTGATGATCGGAAACATTTTAGTGAGAAAAAAGCAAAAGCTGAAGAAAATTGTAAGGGGGTAAATACTTTTCTACAGCTTTGTATAACACAGCATTAAGTCATTAGCATATTCAGTTATTTAAAAAACTAATTTGTACTGATTGTAGTTCAGAACACCAAACTTTCACCAGCTGCAACAATAAAACAACAAATACATATAACGCACATACAGCATTATCCTACAATTGAGTCTAATGTGATCAGTATATGAGCTGCCGTGGAGGTACAAGCTAACACCATGAACTGTGCTCTTATCACTGCATTGCTTTTTCAGCTACTCCTTTCATACAGGTGTAATGCGTATGTTTAACTGGAAGCTGGTCATAATAAATATGGCTGTTGCACACTGCCCTCTTTGGAGGGCAGCAGGAATTCCAGCCTGTTTTTGTCACAGAGGCTGAGAACACTTTGCATGTCCCTGTGGTTTTCTTCTTCTCCTTTCTAACTAAACTCTTTCCATAGCCACTTCATGTTTTAGTTGTACCTCACCCTGTGTTCTTGTAGTTATAAAGGATTCAGGTTACTCCCACTGGACACTGTGTTGCATTTATTCTTACTAAATGGTGGCAATAAGCTCTTGTAGGTGAAACCTCAGAATAAAATGATGCTTGTTGATGAATCCTTGGCTATCACGTTCATGAAAGACCATCACTGATCCATGGCCGCTCTCCTAGACATAGCTACTGGCTGAGCTTTTACTGTAACTAACTCTATGTGCTCTCTTTCAGACTCTAACCTTGAAAACTGGCTCAGAGTTTATCTGTTCCTTCTTTCTAGATGAAACGACTAAAGGAGCTACATCCATTAACATTTACTTTTCCTTCCCATAGAAAGTACTCCTGGATGGGGTCCTGGGTGGCAGGCCTGTGGCTCCTCACACTCGCTGTTGCATATTTTTATGGAAAAATCTTATAGTTAGTGTTGTTGCCTTGCAGCATGTAAGTCCTGTGATCAAACCCCACAAAGGATCTTCATAATGTGGTGTTTGATATTCTGTGCATGCATGGGTTTCACTGGTTTCCTCTCACAGTTGTAAGCATTTATTGCATGGATGTCTTTGTCTCTGTGTTGCTCAATGACAAGCTAGTGGGCTGCACACTGTGTGCCGGCAACTTACCTTTAGACCTGGAGAAACTGAATAAAGCAGGTTTGGAAAATGGATGTACAAGATTTAAGGGAAAATAGTGAACATTAAATATGTCCTTGTGGTGTTTCTTTTCTTTCCAAGTCTGTCAAATGTAGGGTAATGTAGTAAACAATTTCAGTATTAAAATACACTTTTTTCCTCATTGGAACCTCATCCTTGCTATTATCAACAGCACTGCTTTGGGTTTTTAAATGACATTTTTTTACTTTGACTTATAGCAAATGACTCTGGGAGCTCTGTGATTCTTGTGCGTTTAGATCTTACTGCAGTGTTTGTATTGAACCACAGTATTCGTACCTCTCGTTTGAAAGGGGGTTCCTCAGGGACAATTCTTGGGCCCCTTTTTTTAATTTGTACCTGCTTCCCTTTTTGGGGGGCATCAAAACCCACTATGCCTTCATCTGACCATTTTTTATCTTGTCCTGATGATGTCAAGGCTTGGATGGCTCTAAATTTTCTCAATGAAAAAAAAATGGGTTATTTTTATTCTGACCTAATGGTTTCCCAAAGCCCAGTTTCTCATTCACGATGCCAGGAGTCATACATCAAAAGCATGTAACAAATCTGGCAGTAATTATGAACTTGGATTTTAAAAAAAACAGATCAGCTCTGTTTTGCAGACACGTCCCTTTTAGTTAAGGAAAAGCAAAGATTAAGCCAGTTTGTCAAGGCTACATGTTTTTTCTCAGCTCGTCTCGACTTCTGCAAAACACTTTATACTGGGCTCACCCATGCATCCCTTTCACATCATCAGCTTGTTTTAAAATGCTGTTGCTCATTATTAAAAATGGTACACACAGACATGAGCACATCTCTCTAATTCTGTCCTCTCCAATGGTCCCCTTACACAATAGAAAGAATTTTAATATTCTGATTTTTTAAATGCCCAAAAAGGTCGTGCTCCTCCTTACCCCTCTGATTTACTTCATCCGTACCTTCCTTCATGGGCCCTTAGATCTGCCAACCCCGTTTTTTAGTTGTCCTAAAACTAGGCGGAAAAAGTTCAAAGAGATGGAGCTTTTCTGTGGTGGCTCTCAAACTTTGGGAATTTGCTGAAACTTTTCCCCAAAGGCCTTTAACCCGTGTGATTTTAACATGTTCCTTTTTTAAATTCAATATTTTTTTTTAAAATGTTTAAAAAATTTTATGTCTTTCAGTATTTTTTTGGATTTCTTTTTCCCCCATACACACAGATCAGAAGATTGTTGTTTACGTGAAGAACACGACCAGTAATTCCTGCAGCTACTTCAAAAAGTTGCAGCTACCCCCCCAAAACAGCTTCAGTCTAGCCTTTTCCTCAGTTTTGAAGATTTTGAGTTTTTGTAATGTCCTTTTGGGCCCATGTCTGTTAAAACGATTGAGGACTGCCTTCACTTTGCCATGATTTGTATATAGTGATGTGTATTGTTTTTTTGTGCTCTTCTCCTGACTGATACCTTTATACAATAATTTTGAGCCTTTGTACCCTTTCATCAAAGTATTCCTAAAAGAATGCAGATTCACTATAACTGATAACAGGTGTAAACTCAGTGCTGAAACTGAATCAAACGTTGCTTTAACAAAGTATCAGGTTATGGGTGGGCACATTTATGCCACCAGTTTGAGGTTTTTTGGTGTTTTGTTTCTTGTAATAAAAGTGCTTGTGGTAAAATATTTTTTAATGATTAATATACGGTTCATTTTAAACATCACTGAAACCTGACATTTTACCAGGTGTGTGTGCCCTTTTAAAAACACTATGTGTACAGAAAACAGCACAAGGAGAACAGGACATGGAGCAGGGGCAGAATAACAGGGAACAACAACGGGAGCAACGGTGGAACAGGCAGGCAAACGGACAGTAAGAGGAGGATCCAGCAAAGAACAATGATCAAAGAGCTTAAATACAGGGGGAATAAAGGAGAATGACATTGGATGCAGGTGAGTGAAACAGGAGATAAAGTGGAGCAGCTGGGGTAGAATGGGAGCGGTAAAAATGAGGGATGGGGGAGTAATCAACCACAGAAGATCTGGACTAAGAACATGAAGAAACTAATAAATGAGGAAAAAACTAATACTGTCCAAAGGAAATAAACTAGAATACACAGGGAACAGAACACAAGAAATGAGCAGGAAACTAATCCTAAATGTATAAACTGATATGGCAACACCTTTTAGAAAAACGTTATTATACAATCATATATATATATATATCACTAAATTATGGCAAGTCATCCTGGTACTCAGTCTCTCTTTAGGTGGTGTTCTGTGTCATTTTTGTGGCCCCTGGATGAGTCGTTGGTGTCTCTTCGAGTAGCTTTAGTAAGCCGACCACACATGGAAGGTTTACCACTGTTCCATGTGTTCTCCATTATGGATAATGTTCTCTTACTGTGGTTCACTGGAGTCCCAACAGTCTTAAAAATGACCTTGTAACCCGTTCTAGACGGATAGATGTCAATGACTCTGTTTTTATCTGTTCTTAAATTTTTTAAGACATGATGGAACATGATGTGCTGCTGTTTGAGAACATTTAGCCAACTTTATGTTGTCAGACAGGTTATTTTTAAACACTTTTTGATCGTTCAGGTGTGGCAGTCATGAGGTCTGGGTTTTGGCAAGTTGAATTACAACAAAAAAATTAGGTTAATCACAGTCAATTCATAATTAAGCAAGAGGGAAATTACTATTTTACGTAGAGCCCAGTTAGTTTGGATAGCTTTATTCCCTTAATAAGTAAATCATATTTTGACTTGCTTATTTTTTATATTTATGCAGGGTATCTCTATCTGATAGTTAGTCTGATGATCGGAAATATTGTAGTGAGAAAAAAGCAAAAGCTGAAGAAAATTGTAAGGGGGTAAATACTTTTCTACAGCTTTGTATAACACAGCATTAAGTCATTAGCATATTCAGTTATTTAAAAAACTAATTTGTACTGATTGTAGTTCAGAACACCAAACTTTCACCAGCTGCAACAATAAAACAACAAATACATATAACGCACATACAGCATTATCCTACAATTGAGTCTAATGTGATCAGTATATGAGCTGCCGTGGAGGTACAAGCTAACACCATGAACTGTGCTCTTATCACTGCATTGCTTTTTCAGCTACTCCTTTTCATACAGGTGTAATGCGTATGTTTAACTGGAAGCTGGTCATAATAAATATGGCTGTTGCACACTGCCCTCTTTGGAGGGCAGCAGGAATTCCAGCCTGTTTTTGTCACAGAGGCTGAGAACACTTTGCATGTCCCTGTGGTTTTCTTCTTCTCCTTTCTAACTAAACTCTTTCCATAGCCACTTCATGTTTTAGCTGTACCTCACCCTGTGTTCTTGTAGTTATAAAGGATTCAGGTTACTCCCACTGGACACTGTTTGCATTTATTCTTACTAAATGGTGGCAATAAGCTCTTGTAGGTGAAACCTCAGAATAAAATGATGCTTGTTGATGAATCCTTGGCTATCACGTTCATGAAAGACCATCACTGAGTCATGGCCGCTCTCCTAGACATGGCTACTGGCTGAGCTTTTACTGTAACTAACTCTATGTGCTCTCTTTCAGACTCTAACCTTGAAAACTGGCTCAGAGTTTATCTGTTCCTTCTTTCTAGATGAAACGACTAAAGGAGCTACATCCATTAACATTTACTTTTCCTTCCCATAGAAAGTACTCCTGGATGGGGTCCTGGGTGGCAGGCCTGTGGCTCCTCACACTCGCTGTTGCATATTTTTATGGAAAAATCTTATAGTTAGTGTTGTTGCCTTGCAGCATGTAAGTCCTGTGATCAAACCCCACAAAGGATCTTCATAATGTGGTGTTTGATATTCTGTGCATGCATGGGTTTCACTGGTTTCCTCTCACAGTTGTAAGCATTTATTGCATGGATGTCTTTGTCTCTGTGTTGCTCAATGACAAGCTAGTGGGCTGCACACTGTGTGCCGGCAACTTACCTTTAGACCTGGAGAAACTGGATAAAGCAGGTTTGGAAAATGGATGTACAAGATTTAAAGGGAAAATAGTGAACATTAAATATGTCCTTGTGGTGTATTCATTTCTTTCCAAGTCTGTCAAACGTAGGTAATGTAGTAAACAATTTCAGTATTAAAATACACTTTTTCCATCAATTGGAACCTCATCCTCGCTATTATCAACAGCACTGCTTTGGGTTTTTAATGACATTTTTGACTTTGACTTTTAGCAAATGACTCTGGGAGCTCTGTGATTCTTGTGCGTTTAGATCTTACTGCAGTGTTTGATACTGTGAACCACAGTATTCGTACCTCTCGTTTGAAAGGGGGTTCCTCAGGGCACAATTCTTGGTCCCCTTCATTTTAATTTGTACCTGCTCCCTTTTGGGGAGCATCTAACACCTACTATGCTTCATCTGACCATTTTTATCTTGTCCTGATGATGTCAAGGCTTGGATGGCTCTAAATTTTCTCAATGAAAGAAAAACATGGGTTATTTTATTCTGACCTAATGGTTACCCACATAGCCCAGTTTCTCATTCACGATGCCAGGAGTCATACATCAAACAGCATGTAACAAATCTGGCAGTAATTATGAACTTGGATTTTAAATAAACAGATCAGCTCTGTTTTGCAGACACGTCCCTTCTAGTTAAGGCAAATAGCAAAGATTAAGCCAGGTTTGTCAAGGCTACATGTTTTATCTCAGCTCGTCTCGACTTCTGCAATACACTTTATACTGGGCTCACCCATGCATCCCTTTCACATCATCAGCTTGTTCAAAATGCTGTTGCTCATTATTAAACTGGTACACACAGACATGAGCACATCTCTCTAATTCTGTCCTCTCCAATGGCTCCCTGTACACCATAGAATGAATTTTAATATTCTGATGTTTCATAAATGCCCAAATGGTCGTGCTCCTCCTTACCTCTCTGATTTACTTCATCCGTACCTTCCTTCATGGGCCCTTAGATCTGCCAACCAGCTGTTTTTAGTTGTCCTAAAACTAGGCGGAAAGTTCAAAGAGATGGAGCTTTTTCTGTTGTGGCTCTCAAACTTTGGAATGTGCTGACATCTTTTCCCAATGGCCTTTAACCCAGTGTGAGGTAACATGTTCCTTTTAAAGTCAATATTTTTTATAACTGTTTAAATAATTTATGTCTTTCATTTGTATTATTTTTGTTGATGTTCTTTCTACACATACACACAGATCAGAAGATTGTTGTCACGTGAAGAACACGACCAGTAATTCCTGCAGCTACTTCAAATGTTGCAGCTAGCCTCCCCAAGCAGCTTCAGTCTAGCCTTTTCCTCAGTTTTGAAGATATGTTGAGTTTTTGTAATGTCCTTGTTGGCCCATGTCTGCTTAAATGATTGAGGACTGCCTTCACTTTGCCATGATTTGTATATAGTGATGTGTATTGTTTTTTTGTGCTCTTCTCCTGACTGATACCTTTATACAATAATTTTGAGCCTTTGTACCCTTTCATCAAAGTATTCCTAAAAGAATGCAGATTCACTATAACTGATAACAGGTGTAAACTCAGTGCTGAAACTGAATCAAACGTTGCTTTAACAAAGTATCAGGTTATGGGGTGGGCACATTTATGCCACCAGTTGAGGTTTTTGGTGTTTGTGTTTCTTGTAATAAAAGTGCTTGTGGTAAAATAATTTTTAATGATTAATATACGGTTTCATTTTAAAACATCACTGAAACCTGACATTTTACCAGGTGTGTGTGCCCTTTTAAAAAACACTATGTGTACAGAAAACAGCACAAGGAGAACAGGACATGGAGCAGGGGCAGAATAACAGGGAACAAACAACGGGAGCAACGGTGGAACAGGCAGGCAAACGGACAGTAAGAGGAGGACACAGCAAAGAACAATGTATCAAAAGAGCTTAAATACAGGGGGAAAATAAAGGAGAATGACATTGGATGCAGGTGAGTGAAACAGGAGATAAAGTGGAGCAGCTGGGGTAGAATGGGAGCGGTAAAAATGAGGGATGGGGGAGTAATCACCACAGAACAGATCTGGACTAAGACATGAAGAAACTAATAAATGAGAAAAAACTAATACTGTCCAAAGGAAATAAACTAGAATACACAGGGAACAGAACACAAGAAATGAGCAGGAAACTAATCCTAAATGTATAAACTGATATGGCAACACCTTTTAGAAAAACGTTATTATACAATCATATATATATATATAATCACTAAATTATGGCAAGTCAATCCTGGGTACTCAGTCCTCTCTTTAGGTGGTGTTTCTGTGTCATTTTGTGGCCCCCTGGATGAGTCGTTGATGTGCTCTTCGAGTAGCTTTAGTAAGCCCGACCACACCTGGGAAGGTTTACCACTGTTCCATGTGTTCTCCATTATGGATAATGTTCTCTTTACTGTGGTTCACTGGGAGTCCCAACAGTCTTAAAAACGACCTTGTAACCCGTTCTAGACGGATAGATGTCAATGACTCTGTTTTTTATCTGTTCTTAAATTTTTTAAGACATGATGGAACATGATGTGCTGCTGTTTGAGAACATTTAGCCAACTTTATGTTGTCAGACAGGTTATTTTTAAACAACTTTTTGATCGTTCAGGTGTGGCAGTCATGAGGTCTGGGTTTGGCAAGTTGAATTCAACCAAAAAAATTAGGTTAATCACAGTCAATTCATAATTAAGCAAGAGGGAAATTACTATTTTACAAAGAGCCCAGTTGGTTTGGATTGCTTTATTCCCTTAATAAGTAAATCATATTTTGACTTGCTTATTTTTTGTATTTATGCAGGGTATCTCTATCTGATAGTTAGTCTGATGATCGGAAACATTTTAGTGAGAAAAAAGCAAAAGCTGAAGAAAATTGTAAGGGGGTAAATACTTTTCTACAGCTTTGTATAACACAGCATTAAGTCATTAGCATATTCAGTTATTTAAAAAACTAATTTGTACTGATTGTAGTTCAGAACACCAAACTTTCACCAGCTGCAACAATAAAACAACAAATACATATAACGCACATACAGCATTATCCTACAATTGAGTCTAATGTGATCAGTATATGAGCTGCCGTGGAGGTACAAGCTAACACCATGAACTGTGCTCTTATCACTGCATTGCTTTTTCAGCTACTCCTTTTCATACAGGTGTAATGCGTATGTTTAACTGGAAGCTGGTCATAATAAATATGGCTGTTGCACACTGCCCTCTTTGGAGGGCAGCAGGAATTCCAGCCTGTTTTTGTCACAGAGGCTGAGAACACTTTGCATGTCCCTGTGGTTTTCTTCTTCTCCTTTCTAACTAAACTCTTTCCATAGCCACTTCATGTTTTAGCTGTACCTCACCCTGTGTTCTTGTAGTTATAAAGGATTCAGGTTACTCCCACTGGACACTGTGTTGCATTTATTCTTACTAAATGGTGGCAATAAGCTCTTGTAGGTGAAACCTCAGAATAAAATGATGCTTGTTGATGAATCCTTGGCTATCACGTTCATGAAAGACCATCACTGAGTCATGGCCGCTCTCCTAGACATGGCTACTGGCTGAGCTTTTACTGTAACTAACTCTATGTGCTCTCTTTCAGACTCTAACCTTGAAAACTGGCTCAGAGTTTATCTGTTCCTTCTTTCTAGATGAAACGACTAAAGGAGCTACATCCATTAACATTTACTTTTCCTTCCCATAGAAAGTACTCCTGGATCAGTGCTTCTTTGTTCTCTTTGTGTCTCTGCTCTGTTTTCTCTAACCCCCAGTCGGTCGTGGCAGATGGCCGCTCACACTGGGCCTGGTTCTGCTGGAGGTTTCTTCCTGTTAAAAGGGAGTTTTTCCTCTCCACTGTCGCTACATGCATGCTCAGTATGAGGGATTGCTGCAAAGTCAACGCCAGTGACTGTCCACTGTCTCTACATGCTCATCCAGGAGGAGTGAATGCTGCAAGTCACTGACTGGATGCAATCTGCTGGGTTTCCTTAGATAGACAAACTTTTTATCCAATTTGAATAAATAACAGAATCTGACTGCACTGTTCAATGATTAAGATTAATTGGAATGCATGTACCTGACTTTTGTGAAGTGCCTTGAGACAACATGTGTTGTGAATTGGCACTATATATATAAACTGAATTGAATTGAATTAATTCTAAGGAACGGGACCTCAAAGCATTTTCTGGTGGAACCTCTGCTGATGTTCTCCACACTACACCCAGTGAGTCCTGCTTCTTCTGCAACACCGACATGATACAGTCTGGAACAGGAGAAAACCAAAAAGCAGCTATGAATCAGATTCTTCTTTGACCCGTGGCTAGTGGTGTCAACATTTGCTAACATAGAGAAGGCCTGTACCATGTCCCATGCTGTAGCACAGCAGAGCTCCTAATAAATGCTTTAAGAAATTTGTGCCTTTTTTAATGTTAAAGAAAAAATGTATGCACCCACTTACATTTTTAATTATACTGTATATATCTGGACAAAACACTACATTATGTGGTTTTTCAGTTGATTTTCTGGACTGTTTAAGATCATTTTTCTGTTGCATGCTTTAGTTACAGCAAAGCTCCTCCTCCTGTCAGACTCATGAGTCTGACAGGAGCATTAAGGTCAAATATGAGACCTTTTAAGGTCTCATATTTGACCTTAATAGGAGTTCATGGTTGTCTGAAAGCTTGAATTCCATTTTACCCCTTCTCTCTCATTAGCCCTAGAGAAGAACATGTTTTGGTTCAAAATATGTGCCTCATCTCCGGAACAAAGGCAAACGACCTTGTGTCCTGTACCAACATGGACTGAAAGTCCACTCAGTGAGGAAGAAGCCATTACTCCAAAAGCAACATAAAAAGCCAGATTAGTTTGCAAATGCACCCGAGAACAAAACCATATATTGGAGACATGTCCGGGGGTTTGATAAAACCATTGATGACCATTCTCACATTTAGAAGAAAAGGGGGGAAGCTTGCAAGCCTGAGAACAACATACCAACTGCAAAGTACAGAGGTGCCGGAAATGATGTTATGAGGGTGATATGCTGCAGGAAGGAAGGATGTACTTCACAAAATAGATGGCTTCATGAGGATGGAACCTTAGGTGAAAATACTGAACATCCCAAGACATCATCCAGAAAGGTTAAAGCTTGGGCACAAATGGGTCTTTCAAATGGATAATGGCGCCAAGCATTCTACCAAATTAGTTACAAAATGGCTTAAGATGTTTTGGAGCGGCCATCACAAAACAGGATCTCAGACTCATTGAAAACTGGTGAGCAGAGCTTAAAAAATGTTTGTGAGCAAGGCTGTTTTTAAACCCAACTCGGTTCTACCAGTTCTGTCACAAGGATTGGGCCAAACGTCCAGCAAACTATTGTTAGAAGCTTGTGGAAAATGACCGAAAACATTTAACCTAAGTTCTGGGGCTAAAAAGCAATTCTGATAAATTCATTTAGAAAACAGAATGAACTCTGGTAATCCTGACATTCCTTAAACAGCAACGGCTTAGTTAGATTTAACGTAACCCAGGTTTAGTGTTTACTATGTGCTAAAATCTGGTTCCAGCTGAACATTTCTAAAGATTCTGCCCGTCTTTACCACCCCAAAGGGAAAACACACCAAACACCGGTCCTGAACTTCAGAATTTTTATTGAAACAAAAAAAGCAATGGTCAAACAAATATCGAAACATTGTACTATTAGTACTGTCCCATATAACAAAATGAGTTATGAATAGAACAATTAAACCATATAAATGATGCGTCTTTGATATGTAATAAATTAATCAGCAAAACAAAAGTAATAAAATGCTTTGCATCGGTGCTGCACAGGAAAATTTGAACCTCCACTGCTTAAAATTGAAGACACCTGAGAATATAAATATCAAAAACAGCTTGTTGCAGCAATTATTTAATTCCACAGTTGCTCCAAATGATCTTAACTAAAGCTTTAATAAGAGAGCTTTAAAAATGACATTGTAGAAAAATTAGCCATCATAAAACAACATACAAATACAGCACATCCCCCCTGTACAGTGTGCAGAACTGAATTAGTGTGGTTAGGATATTTTTCCCCTCAAAGCAGAAATAACCTGTAGGCAAAGCTTGAAGAAAGTTGAAGGGTTTATCCATCTACCACGTTTAGTAAAAGGACCGCAGCTGCCACCTAGCCGATGAGATCAAACTTTGGAAACCTGAGGCTTTCCAGGGAATTCTGGAAAGAAAAGCGTAGAGGGAATCGGCACAGATGCTGCAAAACGTAGTAAAACTGTGAGGTATGTTCCTGTGATTTTATAGCTCTAAGAGTCAGTGGACGCTTCCACCTGCCATGAGAGACGGCAGGAGACATTTCCATCTGAAAACAGAAGTAGATTGTGTTTGTTCCTTTGTTAAACAGTCCATGTGTTCGAGGTTACTGCCAGCAGCAAACCCCCTTCGGTAAAAAAAAGAAAAAAAAAACATGTATAAAAAGTTCAGCCTTGCATTTTTACTTCAAGAGGCTCCGTCTGACACGGAACCAACAGTGAAATGCTGCCGTTTGTGGAAAATAGTTCCATGTGAGAGGAAGACATCTTGAATTGGAAGAGATGAAGTCAGACGATCGGGGAAAAACAATCAAACATTTTCCATCAATGAAATTAATTTTCACAAGAGATGACCTGGATAGCTAAGCAAACACTAAAGGAAAACAAAAACTCACTAATAAAAACAATGACTACCTGGTTCATTTATCACGCTTTTTAAAGCAAATGGAAAAGGCAGTTTTTTCTTTTATACAAACCAGTTGTTAGAAACATTAACATAGTTCCACAGTGCTTGCTCGTACAGACCCAGTAACAGTGCAAGCCATTCCACTCCTCAGCCATCCACACCTTTCAGAAACAGTGCCATGTTCTGAAGCAACATCACCCCTAACAATGATGCAGCTGTAAACATGGTGAATGGGAGTTATGACGATGCTTAAGGCTTTCAAATGTCTGCTGAAGACATGTTCGCTGAGACAAAAGGAATGTGTCCATGAGAGGACGAAACACTGTGGGGATCACTGAAAAGAAGTCGGAAATCACACCTGGGGCCAAAAACAAGTTTGAAACGCCTCATTACTTCAGACTGGCTTCATCTTAAGCAGAAACTTCGGAATACGTGTGGGCTGGTTACCAGAACCGAGGTACACCGAGGTTCTTAAAAGCTACAGTTTTCAAAACTGATAAAATTTCTCAAAATAACAATCTTACAGATTAAAGCCCTTTAAATAAATGCCAGAGAAACTGTTCTTAAACTGTATGGAGCTGTGCAACACAGCTCCCCCTCCCCCACCCATTGCTTCAGACTGCCAGTCAGCTGGCTAAAAGAGTGATACCACACTTTCCTTTGCTCACAAGGTCTGCCAAATTTGGCTGTTTGGGTCACGGAAAACCTGGATCGTCATGGAAACTAAATGGGCGCCACTCATCACTCTAAAGGGAACGCTCCTGGATCTACAGATAGTTAGCTACAAGTGGCATGCCTGTAAAGCAGACAACTGCAGGCTGCCAGAGCAGATAGCCTGACTAATTCAACTAATTCTATGTATCACAATCCAGTAACTGTAAGACCAATTCATGCATCCCACTCTGCTCTACTGTCCATCCAACTTCAAAGCCTGTGTGATGTTGCATCTGCACCCGCCCACTAGGGTATCCATGTGCGCTGGCCGTCTGCCCCACAGCAACAATAAAACACCCATGGTGGCATACACACCATTTACGTAAAAATCTAATACCAGCCCATGCCCATTCCTAAATAATTACCTGGTTTTTGTAATGGTTTGGAGGGTTTTGTGTAGCTTTTATAAAAACATTTGTTTACCCTTTATTTGACAGAAACGGCTCTGGGTTACTTTTGCTGCTTCGCCACTTGGTTCCCCCATATGACACCCAGGAATCACAGTCCCCGCTCATCTGCCCACGATAGCTGTGGTGGATTTATGATAAGCACCACTGGTTAACTGTGTTGGAAAAAGGAATTCAATGTAACCCAATTTCACTATTACAGGTTATGTTGTGTTTGGACCACATTTCTTTTGTAGACACATGCGACTTTATGAGCCCTGACCAAACTCAAGTAAAATCAACCTCATGCTGGTGGATAATATTTATTGGAGCTATAACAACCCTTTGGTTCCTTACAGTAGGTCATAGCCGAGATCTGTGAATGTCTTGCTGTCTAATAGTGTGTACGATTCTCGTAAGGCATTAACAGAGAGACTCTTGGCATTGCATATTCTTTCTTCTCTACAAAAGTCTGGCTAAAGATGATTAAAATGGCGAAGCAGCAAAGCAAGCAGTACCCGTCAAAACCAGACTGAACCTATTAGGCTAATAAAGGCTGCTTTCATTTCATTAAGTCTGCTCAAGTGACAGCAGCCATGTTTGCATCTTATTATTGACACCAGTTCTTCTGCACAACAATCCAATTTGGACTTCCATAAAAAACTGTTGCAATCAGATTATTCTTCCAGTGCAACCTGTAAGACTCGTTTATCTGCTTAGGAAGAAGACAAAGAAAAACCCACATCTGATCCCACGCAGTTCCACATATTCAACCATCTGATCCCACAACCCAGAGGATTGAATGCTTTTAATCTGAAGGCAGCGGGCTGAAACACACAGAGCTAAATGCACATCCACCCTCTACCCTGCCCAGAAAAAGAAGAGTCCAATTTTTACACACTATTGCGTACACATGTACAACTTCAATCACTATCCTTTCAAAATAAGAAAAAATACACACACCAACTCTCACTGGCAGCGCCATCCTATCGAGCATAATTTTACCCCTAATATAAGGACTACAATGCATTAGATGTATCATTTCAGCTGCTAGTAGCATTACCATGTATTCTACATTAAAAGCTTAAAGCTTATATACATTTGCATCAATATTAGACATAATACTGCTGCGTATTATGTGAAGATAATTATTCTAGCCTTCAGAGTGGTGTGCAAACTGCTTGTCTAGAGTGAGATTTGTTCAGCTTTTCAACAAAATCAACATCGGATCTGAAACGATGGAAATATCGACAAAATATTCCCCATATGGTTACTAATAATGTAGGAACATGAATGGTTCACCTCTAAAACTCAGGAAAAGCAAACCTAAGGAAACACCAAAAAATAAAAACTAATTCTAGTCTGTCTGGCTACCTAATATCACAACTTCGCTTAATGTTTGAGAAATGGTGCTGAAGAGCACAACAACCACCTATAGGTGAACCATGAGAAACCAGTGAAACTCTGAATGAGGAGAAATGTGAACATTTGTTTTTTAGAAATCAAAAGAAATCAAAGCAAAAGTGAAGAATCCCTGCAACTTGCAAAAGTGTTTAAATCTGAGACCTCAGATTTATTCCTAGGATTTGAAGTTCTTTATGGCTTAAAAGCGTCTCCACTGTTCTTGTTGAAGTCGAGGATAAAAGGAAAGCATCCGGACAGAAACTGTTTGTGCTGCCATGAACCTGTACTAAACAATGAGGTAATCTGAGTCATTTTTTGGTTAAAAAAGGGGGATCAACATAAATGTTATTATATTATAGTTGGCAAATCTAAGGAATGCTTCTTGTTATGACTGGATGTTACAGACATTGTGTACCTTTAAATGTCAGGGTGGGGGCAGTTTAACCAATTATGTTCTGGAGAAAATCCATTCATCTACCGTTCTGTGGTAAATGCATTTCCTTTCTGCCCTTGCATATGATCAGTTTCATGCACTGAATAAACCACTGCATCATTTCTATCCACCTGCAGTAAATCTCAGTCCAATCTGCTCTTTTGTAAACTTTACACACACATGCCTCCACACATGTGCAACTGGGGTGAAAGTGGTAGCGCGCTAGGTCCAAAGACTTAATTTTAGGAAATAAGAACTGAAATAGGAAGAAGGCAGACTTCTTTAGATGTCCTCTTCTTCTTGGGTGTAAAGACTGTGTTCCAATGAAGCATTGAACATCGGTGTGAACAGAGGGCTGCTGCTGCTAGCCCCCAACATCCAGCTCCACACCCATTGGCTTGGGTATATGTATGCATGTTTGGACTACGACTCAGTGGATTTGATTGTAGCTGGTTAACTTGAAACGAATCTGACTTCAACCCCTCCTAGGTGTGGGCGGCTTGGCGGGAAGATGTGGGCGTGACCTTGCAGCGGAGCAGCATGGAGGGCTGGAAGTCAGGGTGACGGCGGGCGTGTTTGATCAGGTGGTCGCTGCGCATGAAGCGCTTGTCACACAGTGGGCACAGGAAGCGCTTCTCCCCCGTGTGGGTACGGGTGTGGCGGGCGAGCTCGTCGGAGCGGGCAAATTTCTTCTCGCATTTGGGCCAGGTGCACGGGAAGGGCCTCTCACCTGCAGCGGAATGGAAGGACGCAGAGGATTAAAGAGAAAGCAGTTAATTTTACAGGACAAACGGACCCGATTTATAGACAGACAATCAGATCATCCAGATTCACATTCAGTTACATGCATTCTTATTTGATCTAATGAAACTATGCATTAGAGATTCACCAAGAAACCAGTTGGTGGCTGGAATTGGTCAATTTTAAGCCTGACTCACCAGAAACTAAATAATCTTTTTTTTTTTTTTAATAGCGACTGCGGTTCAGGTGGTGGGAGTTCGTCCTTTAACCGGTGGGTTGCCAGTTCAAACCCCGCTCTGTCCGTCTCAGTCGTTGTGTCCTTGGGCCAAACACATCACCTGCCTTGGCTGTTGATGGTGCTCAGAGTGTTGGCAGCCTCGCTTCTGTCAGTTGGCCCTAGCGCAGCCGTGGCTACGATGTAGTCTACCTCTGTGAATGACTGATTCTGGTGTAAAGCACTTTGGAGTCTCTGGGGACTTAATAAAGAGCTATGCAAGCGCAGGCCATTACCATTTACTATTTTTCTGATCAGTGAACGCACCATCACTAAGCCCTACCTGGTGCTGTTTACACCACTTTTCAGTGTGGAAGTTAATACTGTAGGAACAAGAATAAAAGTTTGCCATTTTCACCATAAGTTTTTACGAAGACATGTTGATTCAGGCTGGTAAAACAGGGCGGCCATCTAGCATTTTTTAGAGTTTTGATCATTTAATTTCTGACTTTTTTGGGAATGAAAAAGGGCCACCTGCCACAGGATGTCAGTTTCTACCTGCCTTAGAGACATTTTGCCAAATTGCCACATGAGCAAATGGGAAATACAGAGACTGAAGATTAGAGTTAGCAATGCTAACCATGCTTACTCTGCTAATTGCAATAAAACTTGCTAAAGCAGGGTTCTCAAATTCCAGCGCTGGTGTTATTCAGCTTTTAGATGTGCCTTTGCTTAAAAACACTTGGATCAAATAATTAGATCATTAGCTAAACTTGAGGAACATACTGAACACTGAGGAGTCAATTCAGCCTTTTCATTGAATTGAGTTGGACCAGAGACCGAAACAACTAAACGTTTCTGGACACGGCCCTTAAGGATAGAAGTTTGAGACCCTTGTGTTATAGACAATGAAAATGTCAGATGTTTGAAATAGTAAGACCATGTTTTACAGCAACTATTCTCTCACACAGTGTGACGTTGCCTCTGCTCCTAATATAAATTAATGAGTGTCCACAGCAGGATTAAATGCTGTCAATTTCATTTTTAAAGAGAAATCAGAATCTGCTAGAATTGGTACCAGCAGCTGAAAGCTTTACAAAATAAAAAGCATGGATTTGAAATTGGCAGCAAATCTCTTGATCATTGGCGTCTCTAGAAACTATCCTTGTCGCTGTGTCTTATCACTGCCAACCAGAATTTAAGAGCTTTACACTCACAGTACACAGCCTATCAGACCTTTAAGAAAGAGTGGCCTTAAATTAGATTTTAATGTTGACCTGACCGGTCCAAAAACATGACCAATGTTTAAGATGAAGGAAAGCAGTGTAAGTTGAAATCAGCAAGTCTCTCCAATATTTGTATGAACCTTTGAACAATTATTAAAGATAGATCATGGAGTTGTTTGTATGTTAGTATTATTATTATTATTATTGTATTATTCAATAGGGCACTAAGTATGTGCACAATCCCAACATTATAAAGGACATTACAGCATAGGAACCATTGATGATAAGCTTTGAATAAGTCTTTTTTAAAGCAGTCTGGCTTAAAACGAATATATTAATCTCATTCTCAGTTCAACAATCCAGGCTTCTGTATGTAGTCTTTGTCGCTGTACAATAATGTATTGTATGAAGGAAAATCAGTGGAAAATCTCCCTGCATCCTGAAAGCAAACCCTGATTTAACTAAGAAAAACCCATCTGGGATTTTTACCCTCATGACCAGCCGTTGACACGAGTCAAAGCCTGGGATCAGTCAGGATGCTCTGCTGCCATTTTCAAGATCACAAAGCCTGACCACGTTGTTGTTGGAGAACATCCCTGTGGGCGTTCCTACCAGACTCTGCCCTGAGCCGCTTCCTGCCCCTAATCCATCCGCGCCTGCTCAGTGACTCTGGGCGTACTAAAAGCCCCTTTCATTTATGAGACAAACTACATGCAACTACATTTTTATTACAGCTTAGCATTGATCTCTGCATACAGATGATTGAAATCAGAAATAAACTAATGGGTGCAACCACTGCGGTTCTTCACATGAGCGATGTGGCTCATTGCCTCGGGCGGCACAGTTTAGAGGGCGGCAATCAGCAAAAGAGGAGTTTTGTGTTAGCTGCACCCAGAACATGTTTCTTTTACTGCTTATTTACAGGGACAGGGCACCATAACATGTGTGCACACGGTAAGCACAGTATGACGACATGGCCATGCATCACAGATGGATAACCCTGCAGTTAGTATCTGATTCGTAGTGTCTGTCTTAGTGCTAAATAAAAGGGTTATTTCAGGCTGTTTTAAGGAATCTGGACAGCATTTGATCAATTTTAGTTGGAAATTTGGACCTGGGCTAACCTGGTCTGGATAATGCAAGACTGAACAAACAAACTTTAAAACGCAGTTTTACATTTGTTATACCTTTATTCCGTTTCTGAAGACGTTAAAAAAAAGCTAACCTGTAAATACTGAATTATTTTTCTATAACAGATCTATCTATACATCTATCTATGTAGATCTACAAACTTAACCAACTTAAAATTTATATTATTGAGCACAAGCTATGATGTCTGCATGCTTCTGGTGCTGACGTTTCCACTCCGAACACTGGATTGGTGATTATGCAACTGAAAAGGGAATCTTTCTTTTTAAGGTTTTTAATAACTAACCAATCTGTAAATATTTTAGAAATTTTTTTAAGTGCCATTTCAAAAATCCACTGATTTGATTCAAGACCACATGCTTAGATAGCCTGCCCAAGATCTGGCTGTTACCAGAAATTTGAGTTTTCAATTCGGTTTCGGTAATTGTTTCCTGTTGAAAAGTAAGCAATGTGTCATTTTGTTGAATTCTGTAACCGTTTTTGTTCTAACCAAAGAATAGATTCGATCATCCATCATAAATTAATCAATCCATATTTCTTTAATTCATGAAGTAGTTTGTGTTGAGTAAATTTCTGAGTTTCAAAGCAATTAGACACATAAAGTTGGCCTGAATGTCAGGTGTTTAAAAGCTGTGACTAATTTCTAACATACATACACGATCCCGGTTTTGTTTGAACGTCTTTTTTAATTCAGATTTATTTTGACATACAGCTCTAACAAGCCCATTACAGATCTTTTGTTCCTAAAATCTCTCATGCATTGTCAGGAGTTTGTTTGGTTATGTGTGGGGCTGCAGGGGGCGGAGGCAAGACGAGGCTTGCCCATGATATTTTCATCCTGTTTAAATGCCGAATAGCTCAAATTAATAGATTACAGGAAGGAATGAGGGGACCTGCTGCAGCTGCTCTGACTAAAGCTGGATGAATAATTGAGAGTTATGGAGGAGGGATATGGAGCAGAGGGAGAGGATGGTTAGAGGAAGAGTCGCCCCCATCCTGCACTTGCTGCCAGAAACGTGTCGGCTTCTGAACTTTGTGTCCCCGACTTTAAGGTTTCGTCTTACGTTCATTTCATATGCAAATCCAGTGGGGAGGACAACTTTCGTCACAGGTTTTAACGTCCAGCCCTGTTCTTTTGTCAGTTTACTTCTTTGTCAGAGTCACCGAGGGGTGTTAGTTTGTCCCATTTTTCTTCCCTTCTTTGCGCGGCCACGTTTCCCGAATGAAACAGATGGGAACAAAAAACCCGACTCATGCTAATAAAAGTTAGGCACATAAAGCATTTTCCAGTTGTGGTGTAACTAAGATGAGAGAGAACAAAAGCAGAGAGCTGGGGACACGGTGTATAGCTGGATAAAGCTAGCTAACATGTGAATGCTGATGTAATCAAGCGGCTCTTGTGTACCTGTGTGTGTCCGGATGTGAGCCTTCAGGTGCGATGATTTCCCGTAAACTCTGTCGCATCCGTCAAAAGTGCACTGATGTCGCTTGACGGGGGACCGCGAAGGCCCGACGACTCCTGCCCCCCGGAGGTGCTGCTGAAGATGCTGCTGCTGTCCGGGGACGGGCGTCGCGGAGGGGGTCATGGTAGGGGTGGTGGGGTCGGACAACGTGGTGTACCCGCTCTCCCCACCGCACGAGGAGTTGCTGCTCTCCGAGTAGGCCGACATCGGGCGAAACTTGCTGTGCAGGTCGGTGAGGATCCCAGCCACAGTCATCATGTTGGTCCCCTCCAGCCTCAGCGTTTCTCGAACTTCCCTGTCTTCGCTCGACCCGTCGGGCTCCCCGGGGAGAAGGCCCATCGGGGCGGGCTGACTGGCCGGGGCGACCGGAGTGGGTCTGTGCAGGACAGGACCACTAGATATCGAGACCAGACACTCGGCAGCGAAGTAATCAGATGAAGCAGGCAGCGACATCGTTATCTTCTTGGTTTAGTTTTTGTGGGGGAAAAAGAACGAAAAGTCTCGTTAGGAGGGGCAAACTGTGACGTTGGTCTGATCTCGACCTCGTTCTCCTCAAACTCGACGACCAACCTGCTTAAGTCGAGAGTTGTTGCGGTCATACGACGTGTCAGCCGTTTAAGAAGAAGTCTGGAAAACAAAATGAAGCCACAGCTAACAAGAATTATGTTCTAAAATCATGCTAGTGCCCCTCTCCGTCTGACGGTTCATTGTGTCTGAGCCTCCGAGAAAGCCGGTCAACCCACGCCCCCTGGTCCGGACTAACGATGCGTTCACGGGGAGGCGGATAAAACTTTTTCAGCTTCAATTTAATTTTAAAATGTTAAAAATACGCTTCCATTTTAATTCTAAAGCCTGAATAATTGTAGCACGTAAAGCATTTATATAAACTACAAACAAGAACAGGATCTTGCACAAGTTTGTTCTACGGTTGTGTGCAGTTAATTGTCGCAGCATTAGAATTATTGCCATAAATACCTTTTTATTTAACACAGAAATATTGTATTCGACAAGAATGTAAAATGCACCACTGGTTCCATTTATTATATGTAGAAAACGGAAGAACAATTGAAAATGAAGAAAATGAACATGAAAATGAAGAACAATTCAGCTTTTCTCTGTTAGTTGAATAAGAACATGCTTTTAGTTTTCGTTTTTCCGTCATGTACCGTGAATAAGCACGCGCAGTACGGGCGTGGACCACGCTGGCGGTTGCATCGTGGAAAGTAGGTGGCACTTTATGGGAGCTTAATGATGGGGGAAGGAGGCTGGGATGAAAAGGCTGCTGGGTAATTTAGTCTTTTTTTTCCACATCCAGTGGACGTGGCTGATTGGCGGGGAGTAGATAAATCCTAAACTCACATTGTTATTGTTGCACATTGTTATTGCTCCCATCTTAGTTTCTATCTATAGCATTGTAACAGCTTTGAATTGGTTAGAGGCCTTCAACTGATGTGACTTAGTGATCATGGTCATAAGGGGAACAGAGATCTTCCTCACATCCAAAGAGCTACACAGTTATGATAAAGAAGTAACTATTTAGTTGATGTTGGATTCAATCCAGCATTAATAAAGTTAAGCACACAATTGAGATATTCTTTTTGTAGAGCGACACTACCCTGGTACATGTAGGCAACAATCTGCTCCACTAGTAAACTAATGATTAGGGAGATGACAATGGGCATTTCCAAACCTCAGCGATTATAAGAAGGGATGACTGCCATAATACAAAAGATTTGTGTACTGATTATTCAGAAGTGTATTAAAAATGACAAAACATGACATTTTTAATTAGATGTAAATAAGAGCAATGAGTATTTTTTTCAGAGCTTTACTCATTTCCTAGATGTCTGTCTTATTTCCTATCAGAAACAAACTTCTTGGTTGAATGAAAATATTTAAAACCAAAATCTGCCAGGGGTGTGAACATTTTGGGCCTGACTGTAGCTGACTGGCAGTGTGCAGCATCCTGTTAGGGAGGTGCTGAGCTTTGTTGCTCTATGCACCAAACAGCTGGACACTTCCACACATTCTCTGGCATCTCAAAAGGAAGTCAAACCATAGGAATGATGTATGTGCTGGAGGAGCGTAGAGATTTTGAAATCATCTCTTTGAGACCTGGGAACCAGTAACCAGCCCAGGCCTAGTCAAATGTGAGGCCGTCTGTCCCACAGCTGAAGCCTGCTACAAAAGACGTCGTGCAACAAAGCAATGGCCCCACACACAGCAGCAAATCTATAACAGTGTCTGGAGAAGAAACGATTACAGTATCGCATGTAAATAATAACAAACAATGTGGTAAACAACAGCAGGTTTTGCATCTTTTTTGTTATTGTTAAATAAAGACATGACAAAGAATAATAAGTCTTGTGTTTCTGTATCAACACTGTATTTACACATTTATTTGGATATTTAAAGGATCAGATCAGTTTTTGGAATCATAGTTAATAAAGAAAAGTATACTATCTTATATAAGTTGTGTTACAAAGTGTTCCTGTTACTTTTCTCAACTTTTCCACTGTAATTACAGCTGCACACCTTTTGTAGCCTTAGCTCAATCAGGTTCGATGGAGAATGTCTGTTAACATCAATTTTCAAGTTGTGCCACAGGTTCTCTGTTGGCTTTAGGACTTTGACTAGGTCATACTATCACATGAATATGCTTTGATCTAAACCACTCAAACCCTGGCTGTGTGTTTAGGGCTGTAGTCCAGCTGGAAGGTGAATCTCCGTCACAGTCTCAAGTTTTCTGCAACCTTTATCAGGTTTTCTATCAGCACTGATGGAACAGAACTCTGCTTTAAACTTCTCCACAACCTTCTCCCTGACCCATCTGTTCCTTGGTCTTCATGAAGCTGTTTGTTCACTAATGCTCTCTAAGAAACCTCTGAGGCCTTCACAGAATAGCTGGATTTATTCTTAGATTAAATTAATCTATTTACTAATTATGTGACTTCTGAAAGCTGTTGGATTTACAAAATGTTATTTTGTATTTCAGAGTAAATAGGGCTGATTACATATGCATTACACATTTTCCAGGTTTTCATTTGCAAAGAATTTTTAAAAACTACTGTATGCCTCATTTTTCTTCCTCTTCCCAATGAAGCACTGCTTCACATAAAATCCCAATAAAATATATTGAGGTTTTATGGCTGTAACATGTCAAAATGTGGAAACGTCGAGGTATATTTATACTTTTACAAGCAGATGTGTATCTGTAAGCTAAACCTGCATTTTCTCTAAATATGTGCCTCATGTTTCCAATTTAGCCACACATCTTCATGTGTTTTGAGTCTCTAGGCATCGCCAAGTGATTGGTCCATTAAATGTTTGTAGCTTTAGATTGGGAGCTGCTTCCTGATTGGCTGCTGTGAGCAGTATGGGTCACAGTGGAAGTCCACATACAAGCCCGGTCATTCAGTTAGACGAACAGAGCTTGGCTTTCATCTCTCATGTACAGGTTGAGTTTCCTAGGGTGCTGGACCTGCACTGACTCGAGGTTGCTATGGCCATGTCTATGTTGCTGCTTGGTTTTGCACATGTTATTCTAGTTGTTCTACTTCTCCATGGTAAGATTTGAGATTTCATTTGTTAATGTTTCTTGAGAAATTTAAATTTGCAATTTAATCAGAGGTTTGCAGTTGGCATGATTGCACATGATATCTTTGATGATGTTAGATGTAAGAGCATTTATCATCATTATCGCTCATCTTATAGCCGAGATTTTTTGCTGGACCTTATGTTTAGTAGGTGGATGTTTGCTGGTGGAACCATTCATCTGTGACTCAAGTTGTTCTGGTGAGATGTTGCTTTTTGCACATGATTAACTTGTTGCATGCTCACAGACAAACACTAATAATGAAAAAGTAGTAGTATTTTTTTGAATAGTATCAAATTATTTACCTCCATAAAATCAAACATTGGATTTCTGAATTCTAAAACACCAGGATTTCCAACTCCTGATTTCTCCAGTGAGAAAGGTGTGAGATACACTTACAGGTACAGTACAGCTATCACCACCACCCTTCATGGCTCAAACATTGGCAGGAATGGACTGGCTCTGGACTGCCTGGTGGATATTGAAGTGGTCTCCAAGTGTCACCTAATGATGCAGGTTGGCTTCTGTTCAAAGCTGTTATGAGCTGCTTATCTAAAAAGCATGTTGTGTTGTGGTTTCAAGTGTGTGCTTGTCCAACAGATAAGGAATTCACAGATAAAGCCTCTGTACCCCCAAAGGGAACACTCTGTCCTGCATTTAAAAAGTTTGAGGTAACACCCTGTTTTTTACTCATAGTTGTGTCTGCGCCCCGTTTATTGCATGAAAATTGCAACACTATGCCTCAGCCATAATTCCTATTATTGGGATACTCAGTTCAGATGTACCTTCTTTATTATTTGTTCTCCTGTCTTGGGAGGAGGGGGGGCTCATCTGGTGTTTTTGTTTCCCAGGGAGTCACTGGAGAGAACAAGCCTCAAGTTCTCCCTCCAGGGGGGAAAGGTCACAGCCCTCTGTCTCCAGGAGGGGGAGCAGGTGTGGGCTCTCAACATTAAAAGGGGCCTACTGAGTATGCTCCAGACCTCCCCCATGGTCACCAAATTAAAAGAAGAAACAGAGGTGAGCGGAGGGAGACAATCTTCTGTCTGGTACATGTAACAAGAGTATGAACTCTATCACATTTTTGCAAACTTTAATATATTTCACTGGGACTTTATGGTATAGACCAACACAAAGTAGTGCATTACTCTGAAATAGAAGAAAAATGATATAAGCTTAAAAAGTAAGCAGTGCATTTGTACTCAGCCCCCTTACTCTGTTACCTCTAAATACAACCCAGTGAAACCGAGGGCCTTCAGAAGTCAGCTAATTAATAGATGTATCCCACATGGATGTAATTTTTACTCAGTATAAATTATGTGAAGGGCTCAGAGAAGATTAGTGAACAAACAGCATCACCAGGGAACACAGCAGACAGGTCAGAGAGAAAGTTATGGAGTAGTGTAAAGCTGGGTTAAGTTAAAAAACTATTTTCCAGTTTTGAATATCTCTGTTCAGGGGGTCGTCTGAAAATAAAAAGAGGACAGTAAAACTGCAAAACCTCCAAACATTGGCCCCTCAACATAACTGATGTGTCGGCCATAGAGAACATTAATCAGAGAAGCAACCAAATGGAAGCAACTCTGGGAGAGCTGCGGAGATACACAACTCCACTGTCAGTCATAAATTGTTCACTTCACAACTCTGGCCTTTATGGAAGAGAAGCATGAAAAAAGCAATTTTTGAAAGGGAGCCATAATTATTCCTCTTTATTTCTTAAAAATGCTAATCACCATCAACATATCATCCTTACTGTGAAACATGGGGGTGGCAGCATCATGTTGTGGGGATGAGTTTGTTCAGCAGGTACAGGGAAGCTGTTGCAATAATTTGTCTCTAGATGTGCAAAGCTGGGAGAGACATTCTACAAACGACTTGCAGCTGTAGTACAAAGTACAAAGTATTCACTCATCTGGGCTGCACATCACTTTTTTCCGATATATTTGAAAACTTTTGAAAAGCATGTATCATATTCCTACCACTTCACAATTATGCACCACTGTGTGTCGGTTGATGAAATAAATCCCTGTAAATTTTCTTTACATTTTTGGTTTTAATGTGGAGATGTGGAGCCACTTGGCCTGTAAACCAGTTCCATTCGGGCTGCTAACAATAATTATGCTTCAGTGTACCCCATCCACAGGAAATTACTTTCATTGTACTGTTCATTGTATAGAGTTTCTCTGATGCTTTTCCTCAGACTGATGTTCATGGAACATGCACCAGCAGATATGAGAGGCGAGGACCTACACTGCTGAAGAGCAGAGGTCTTAAACAGTGCCTACAGCCCAGGTTGGCTAATTTCTGGCCTCATTCGGTTGCTCTAACTGAAGACACTGTGAGTTCTTCTGTCCTTCTTAAACTAATCTCAACATGTGACTTTAAACAAGAGATTTTTTGGAGTTTGGGCTTAGAGTATAGAACAAAATACTTACTTTATGGCAACTTCAAAGATAAAAGGGTGTTATGTCAGATTTTTGTAATAGAATATTTTTTATGACTCCCATTTGCCAGATGCTGCAGATGGAACTACACTGTGTTCAGCGCCCTGGGAAGACAATGATAGAAGAAGTTAACTGTACCGAGGTTGCATCATTGGCGACTTCTGTCAGGACTTCAGAACCTGTGAAGACCAAGAGTGTGTCCATGCTGCTCCTGCTCAAAGTCCAGTCAGGAACGTCTTTAGGAGCAGGTCAGACAAACCTTTGTACCTTTACGCCTTATAGTACTACTTCCTGACAGACAGAGTCTGATCCAGACATTCCTTTGCTCCATCAGAGTCCCTGAGTCCTGGTGTGCTCACTGACCTGCAGTTTGAGGATGACAGGACTTCAAGGCTGCGAAAAACCAGGCCGACTCCACAGAAAGTTGGCCAGACTGTCACGTTGTTATGCAGCGTTGCCTCAGATCCACAGCTGGTAAACTACAGATATAACAGCCTCCAGCCTCTTTTCAACTACTTTAATGCATTCTACTCAACACTTCAGTTGTTGCAGTTTTTGCTCAGCAGTGAAAGTGAATAACGTAATATTGCTTATACCCTGCCAGATCGCTGAGGAGATGTTTGTATTTGTAAGTCATGACTTCCCCCCTGAGGCCCCTGAGTCTCCTCGGGAGGTTAATCATATGCGGTCTGAAGGCCTTTCAGGCTGTATATTTATATGGGATGTTTTTTCAGAGGCTCAATCAGACCCAGAACTTTACTGGGTCTACGTGTTTTCAAGAGCTTAATACTCCCACTATGGAACAGATACTTAGATATGACAATAAAGCTACACGAATCATGCGATGGAAAGCAACAGAAATGTAACTATGTGTTTGAATATTTGTTGATCTTCTTCAAGGTTTCTCAAGAGTTCCTGCAGCTGGTGTTCCAGCTTAAAGATATGACTCTTCCTCAACTGAAGACACTTTGGCAAGAAGCGTCTGTTAAGTGCAGAAATGACTGGTCAGTGTTTGTTATTTAACTGCTATATTTATGTGTCTTGGTCTGTTCTTTAGTTTATCATCATCACAACAACACTCTAAAAAAGTATTTGCCCCTTACAGAGTTCTTCTGATTTTTGTGTTCTGCATTTTGCCATGCTTGAATGTTTCAGATCATCAAACAAATTTTTACATCAGACAGATATACCCAGGGTAAATACAATATCAATTTTCAAACAATTATTTAATTTATTAAGAGAAAAGGCTATACAAAACAAGCTGGACCTCTATGAAAAAAGTAATTGCCTCCTAAACCTGACTGGTTATCCTACTCTTAGTGACAACAGCTGGCATCAAGCATTTTGATAACTACTAAGTAGTCTTTTATATCACTGTGGAGGAATTTTGTCCCAATCTTTTTTGGAGAATTGTTTTAATTCGGGGATATTGGAAGGTTTTTCAGCATGACTGATCTGTTTAAGGTCACACTACAGCATCTCAATGTGATTTAATTCTTAACCTTGACTAAGCCCCTCAAACATCCATTTTGATTTGATTTTAATTATTTATTTTAGCCAGATATATTTGTAGTGTCTTTGGATGTTTATCCTGCTACATACCTCAAATGTGCTTAAGCGTATGATTGGATGACCAGACAATCTTCTTCAGGATTTTCATGCTAGAGAGCAGAACTTACGATTCCATCAATTGCAGCAAGTCATCTAGGTCCTGAAACAACAAACCAGACCCAGTCCACTAAACTACCACCACCATTGTGGACTGTTAGAATGATGTTCTTTCCCACAAAATGCTGTTATGATAATTTTTAGGATGAACACCCTCCAGAATTTTTTTGTTTTGTCTCATCCAAAGAATAATTTCCCCAAAGTCTTGGGAGATCCCCAAGATACTTTTTGGGAAATGTGAGATGGACCATTGTGCTGTTTTTGGTCAGCACTGGTTTTGGCCTTGGAACTCTTCCATGGATGCAATTTTTTGCCTAGTCTCTTTCTTATTATTGAATCATGAACTCTGACCCTGCAGACCTTTAAATTTTCTTTTGGTTTCTTTTGTGACCTCCTGGATGAGTGGTTGGTGAGCTCTTGGAGTAATTCTGGTAGACTGGCCACTCCCAGGAAGGTTAAGCACTATTGCATGTTTACTCTTATTGTGGATACTAGCTCTCACTGTGGTTCCATGCAGTCTCAAAATATTAGAACTGATATGGTTACCTTTTCGAGACCAATAGACATCAGTGACTTTTTTTCTCATCTGTTCTTGAATTTCTTTAGATCAGAACATTATTTATTGCTTTTTGTAGATCTTCTGGCCTACTTCATGTTATCAGGTAGCTTCTATTTAAATAATTTCTTAATTACTTGTTACTTTCTTACAGGTCTGGCAGTAATCAGGCCTGAATTTACTTGTGAAACCAAATCAGAACATGTGGTTAATTGCTGTAATTTCATGAATTAGCGGTTCTATATTTCACAGGGTCTTTACCAACCCTGATTTCTCATCCAGTAAAGCTGCTACATATATAAAGACATGGTGATGGTGGCATGAGATACAAACTTCAAACAGTGTGTATCTCACTGTACTGTCTAACATTTATTTCTGAATGTGTTGCCTTAGCATTTTAATGCTATAAAAAACATTGTTAGCAGTAGTAGTTAGCCTGGTGACTGAGCACAGGAATTAGCACATTTTGCTGGTTTTCCAACTTGTAGTTGAAACGTGGTTCTAATGTCAAAGTCCAAATTTCCAAGGCAAATGGAAAGCAACATAACTCTCTGATCATATTTACTTCACAGATATGAGACACGACAATAAAATTGTTTCCTCTGAAAGATTTTATGACATATTTATTACCGTATTTACTGATTAATATTGAATACTGTTTTAGTTTTCTCTGTGGTTTAGAACAGATTTCCATATCTTGGAGGTTAAAGATCATATGTAATACGGATGGATACTGACGTTAACTGTTTTACAGGCAGCCACTACTGGATGCATTACCAGCATGTGGATCTAAAAACTGCATTCTACTGCTGACTGACCTGATCATGAATAATGAACTGGAGGAGGGGCAAGTTAACTCTTTCCTTACTGCATTTGCCCTCATCCCACATCCATCACCTCAGATCATTGGATCCATCAATGTAGGAACTTTTCACTGAAACTACTATGTTCACTGATGCAGTATTTTAGTTTAACTAAGATACTCTTTCTTTGTAAGGGTTTATTGGGGAACCCACAGTTTCGGCCCAAAGCAATGCTGGCTGGATCATCTCTGATATATCAGTTGTGCCAAAGGTTTCAGACTTCCTGTGGTGAAACACCTCAGGTACAGTCTTTCATCCGGACGCTGCAGGAAACCCTGAGTGAAGGCTGTGAGGAAAAGGAACCCTATCAAGTCAGAGAGGTACAGTCCCTTTAAGCTGAAGTCAGCGCTCTTGTCAGTCACATTCCATGTCTTGTAAATGGATTGCAAAATATTTGATGGAAAAACTGCCCATTTGCAGATATTATTGTGTGTCTTCCAATAGCTTTTCTATACACTGAAATCCGTTGGAAACAGTGGTTTGTCTGCAGCTGCCCTTATTCCTCTGTTGAATCACTGCATGCTGGGCCACAAAGCTGAGCTGCAGCTCCGACTCGCTGCCACCCAAGCTTTCAGACGCTTTCCCTGCTCAGCTGATGTGAGTTCATTTTAAAAAGCATAGTCAAGTCAGTACCAACATCAAAAGATTAACCAACACCTTCAAATACCATTTTGTCCCAGTTGGATAACTTATATCTTTTTGGCCTTATAGTCTAAGCATGAACTAAAGGACAAAAATTAAACTGAACCAAAGCAAATCCCATTAAGGTGTGTTTAAATCAAGTGATAATTGATTGACTAAGAGCATTAAGTGTAGGTGGAGTGATGAAATGTGGGAGATTAACATCCGTTACTGACAGCGGTTTCCTTCCCTCAGCGGTCTGTGCTGTTGCAGCTGTACAGATCTTCCCAGGAGGATCCTGAGGTCAGGATCGCTGCATACCAGCAGCTCATTCTCTGCCCTGACCAGAAAGTGTTTGAAGTGGTGAAGATGACGCTGAGGAGCGAGACTTCCAGCCAAGGTCAGATGTGTACTAAGACACCCAGAATATGTAGAAGAAGTCTAAATAATAGGTAGAATGAGTTTAATATTGACATAAAACATAACAGAAAGACGTTTCTAAGTTGAGAATTAATTCTAACTAGTATTTAAGCTACTATACAAGTAAGGCCATCTTTTCCTATTTTACCCAGCTTATTGGAAATATTTTGCCTTTCTCCTTTTGTTTCCTAGTGGGCTCATTTGTGTGGAGTCATCTCAACGGCATCCTGCGGAGTGAGGACCCCATGAAGCAGACCTTAATTGAGTTACTGCCTGATGACATTATAAGCAGAGATTTTGCAGCTGAGTTTTGGAAATATTCTTCCTATTCAGATCATACCTTTGTTTCAGGTAAATAATAATTTCAGGGCATTGTTAAACAAATGAGATCTTATTTATTGTTGATCCTAATCTTAAAGGGCATGTCATGATTTAGAAATGTTTGGGTTTTGTTTTTCTTTTTGATTTGTTTTTCAGCATCTCTTTATTACTTTTCAGGTCTTCCTTGTTATCATTATTGTTAATAATCTCAGTTTCATTCACTCCTTGCGGGTGAATACTGTTTTGCCATTTTAAACCTGTCCATATCCTACACTGCTTTTGTTTATGCTCGCCTCTGCCACTTTGAGCATGGCTGGAAGTTTTTACTTTATTTACTGAAGCCCTTCTAATCACCGCGCTGCTTCCTGCCGGTCTGTATTCTAGGGTCCAATCCAAAAACCACATCCTGACAGGGCATAGATCATTGTTTTTACAACTGTCCCTTTTGACTGTTTGTGTTTGACTCGCAATAGCTGTATTTATTTCCAAGTCCGAATTTAGGAAATGTGTAAAAATCAAAGAAACAAGCCAGATGGTGAGCACCCACCCAGAAATTGTCAAAGAAAGATAATGGAACAACAACCTCGGGCCTGTGTGCATAACTGAATGGCCACCTGAGACTAAAGTAGTGGTAGCAAAGTCTCAAGCTTCAAAGAGAAGATTAAATGGCAATTTGTGCAGTTAAGAGGAGGATGTCAGGAAAAATGTTTAGGAGCAGGAGATTGGAGACCTTACTGACCAGTAACCTACCCAAGGATTTAAAAGCACTCTAAGGCCAGCTTGGATGAGAAACAAACAATTGTAATTGATAAAAAAAAAGTGTAAAAGACCTGTTCGGAATTATTACTGTTAGCTTTGTCATGATGTGTATGTTTTGTGGTACTTAGAAATGGTCAAATGAGCTATTTAAACATTTGAATGTGTCAATAATGGTGAGATAATTTATGATATCTAAGGATGCCACAGGTGTGCTGCCTTTCTCTTCTGTTTCAGGCTTTGGAATAAAAAATGTAGAAACATCCATGATATTCTCTCCAAAGTCCTTTCTGCCCAGATCTGTCTCGGCCAATTTGACAATCTATGTACACGGAAGAGCACACAACCTTCTGGAGGTGAGCTTTACAAGCATTCAATTATTTAAAATCTGCAGAGAATAGGTAAACATCATGATGAATACCCTTATTTAATTTCTCGTCCCAGATCGATCTACACATGGAAAACTTTGAGCCACTTTTGAGGAGTGCTTTTGGTCAAAAGAAAGACAGTGAGGCGGCTGGTAAAAACAGAAAACAAGAGACGGGAAGGAGTAGAAGAAGAGCAGATAAGGGAAACAGAAGAGAGAAAGAAACGTGTTTGTCCAACACCGACAGTTTCCTGAACCAGGCCAGGAGCATGGTAAGAAACACGGTTTTTATCTAAGAGAGGCTGATAATGTCTGAGGTCTAGGTTTCAGACCCTGCATGGAGCCAACAAGTTTTTTTAAAGCAGCATCAAACATCTGCACAGTGAGAAGCTTGCAATGAGAAATGGAGTAAACTTTGCTTTAATTTTAGCCGTTTTCAACATGAAGTAGGCTAAAACATCCAAAAAAGCCACAGATCATTTCCCAATCTAAAGTAAGTCTGGAAAAGATAAGAAACAAAGTAATTTACATCAATCAGCTTGAAAGGGTTACAAAGCCATTAAAAAGACGTTGAGACTCCAGCAAACCACAGTGATATCCATTATCTGTAAATGGAGAAAACATGGAACAGTGAAGAACCTTCACGGGAGTGGTTGAACTACCGGAATTATTCCGATAGGACATCATGGACTCATCCAAAAAAAGGCAGAAAAGCATCTAAAGCACTGCAGACCTCAGACGCCGCAGTTAAGTTCAGAGTTCATGATTCAACAGTAACAAAGAGACAATAAATGGCCTCCAACTGGAGAGTTCTCAGGCCAAATGCACTGTTGACCAAAAAGGACACAAAGGCCCGTCACTGCGAACTGACAGGAAAAAAGTAGAACATTTTGGAAGGTGTGCATCCTGTTACAACTGGTTTAAAATTAACACAGCAATTCAGAAAAAGAACAACAGATAGCCGAACACGGTGGTGGTAGTGTGATGGTCTGGGGCTGCTTTGCAGTTTCAGGATCTGGCCAACCTGCCATCACTGCTAGAACCATGAATTCAGCTCTTCACTAGAAAATATATGAAAGAGAATGTTTGATAAAAAGTTCATGATCTTAAAATAAAAAAGAAGATTTTGGAAGGGCCTCCTAAAGGTCCAGATCCAATGAGGATGCTTCGGCTTGACTTTGATTAGGCCATTCATGCCTGCAAACCTCTCAATGTGGCTGAAACAAATAGACAAAAACAACAAGAATTCTGAAAATCCTCTTTCATAGCAATGTAAAACCATTCTTACCCTGCCTAAGGGTCCATCTCACATTGCCTATATTTGTCAAAACCCGTTTTTGAGTTTGTTTTCTGTTTACCTCCCTTGCACAGCCATGTCCTTTTTTTGCCTTGTTTCTGTTCATCCAGGTTTATTAGATTCTTTCTGTTTAGTTTGCTACTCCTGTTTTGTGCTACTGTGTATCTACCTTATAGTTCTGGTTCCATTTGTTATGTTGCATAATTGGTCTATCTCCCTTAGTTACCTCAATCTCCCTGTTCTACCAGCTGTTCCTGATTCCTTCTGATTAGCTCGTCTCCCAGTTTATTGGCCCATACTCCACTTCCCTCAGCATTTAAGCATTGTGGTTTTCATTGTTCTTCACCGGATTCTCTGCCGACATCTCCCAGTTCTACGTCTCTGAGTTCCTGTCTGTTACCTTGCCTTAGTTCCAGTCTGTAAGTTTATTGATTTCTATTATTATTAAATATCTCGTCTCAACTCACCATGCACCTCCAATCCTCATGTGCGCTTTGGTCCTGCTTCGCCTCCACACATCTTGACAGTGTTATTGTCCAAGCTTTGTAAAACACTAAATAAGAATTGTGTGCATGGTAGGGTTGCAAGAGAAAAAGTCTCTGCTCTCTCTATTAAAAAGCAAGCTTGGTAAACAGATGAAACCGAATTGATTTTTTTTGTTGTTGAAATGACAGGAGTTATGCCTAAAGACTAGATAATAAAAACATCTTCATTCTCCTTATCACATAGGTGAAATATGTTGGCGCTTGTATTACAGGCCTATTCTGCTGCAGGATGGCCATCGTTGTGAAGGAACGATACATTTTGCGTTATACCAGTAAATTCTAAAGAGAAACCATCAGAACATCTTTCTGATGTCAGTCTCTAGAGAAAATGGGTCATGCAGAGAAACAATGACCCTAAGCATACAAGTCATTCAACCAAAGGAAGGCCGGGAAAGAATAAAGTTAATGTTGTGGAATGCCCAAGTCAAAGACCATCGTCCTGACCTTAATCCAACAGAAATGTTGTGGAAGGACATAAAGCGACCAGGTCACTGGAGGTCCCCCATTAGAGTCTTGAGTTAATGGGTTATGATTCATCCTCCAAGATGATGGGTTGGGCTGATCTGTGGTGTTCAGACAGGAAAAGCAAAACTTAATTTACTTTACCACAAAACAGACACCTTGATAAAATTTCACCAGCAAAACATTTTGCCTATGTTCCTATATGGGTAGTCTTTTTTTCAATATCTCTAAATAGAAATTGAGTAGAAAGTTTAATAACTAAAAGATACTTAAATGAATCAGTTACATTTCAACCAATTTTTAAAATGTACATACTCAACAAAGTTAGTTAAATTCATTTTTACACAAGTTTACTCAAAATAATTCATTAAATCACTCTAGTAAATTAGTTATATTTTAACTTTTACCAGAAAATTTTTTTGTTGATCCATTGGATGTACAAAATATCTGCACGTTAAAAAGTTCATAAACAACCAGATAATAAGATAAAATTTCTCCATCCTCCTGGATATAAATTTATAACCCCGTTAGATAGTACTCATGTTCCTAGTTTGGTCAACTTATATTAAATAATAATATAATGTATTTGTTTATATTTTTCATGTGTTTATAGTTGTTTGGAAGAAGGAAAGCAGATGAGGAAAGGCCAAGGTGTTGGGTTGGTCTAAAGATCTTTGGCAATGAGCTCAGTGTGTTCACATGTGACGACATCTACGACCAAGTCCACCAGGTGTCCCTCAGCATGGCTGGGCTGGCTGTGAAACTGCTCAAGGTAACATGTCGGTTCTGCTGTGCGTTGCTGTAACCAGGGTTCATTTCGCTGATGAAATATTTTACCCATAGATTTCATCAAAGATTTCCTTTCCCAGATGAAATGGAGACAAAAAGCAAATAAAAGCTAATACAGAATGACCTAAACTCGGATAAAAAAGAGGCTGATGATTATGTCAGTCAATAACAGGATGAAAATAATGGAAGGAGAAAAGGAAAAATCCATTAAGATTTTATGAGCAGTAGCCAGTGACACATAATCTTTGTGTACAGTGCATATCCTATTTCTGACTTTTGGCTGTTCAAACCTTATTGTTATATTTTTAAATAAACAAACTCTTTGTCTGTGTATTGCAAAAATAAAAATTCAGTTCATTTCCATAGTATGATAAATATTTCACCTACATGTAAAGAAAGATGTTAAAGGTTCCTAAATGATACATTCCTCTATGACTTTTTATTTCGTTGACTAAATTTACAGGAAATTTAGTCGACCAAAACTAGACTGTAACTATAATGACAACAAGATGGTTGAAAGGTTACTAAAACTACTTTAGTCAAAGGAATATGACTAAAACTAAGTTAATGTGCTGTCATAAAAGTAACCCTGGCTGTTACAATCTGTGATTCATACCTCCGTCTACAACCCAACACCCCCACTATTTTCCTTCCTTCTGCTTTGTCCTGCAGGGTCATGAGGTTCAGCTGAGCACCAGGGGTGTGCTGATGACTGAGGAGCTGGTTCTGCCCTCTCTGTCTGGTGTCCCCATCAAACTGGACGTCAACATGACCTCTCTTCTTTCACTGCACCTGAAAGGCAGCTTTAACTACAGGGATACTTCTCACTTCTCCCTGAACGGATACATCCGCCCCGAGTAGGGTTGAGTTTACAGTCTAACAGTGGCCACATGGTTGGTCCATCGACAGAGTGTAACCAGTGTCTTTGTTCTCAGTGCCTATGTGGGCTTGTCAGCCAGGATGGGGGTTAATGGTGCTTTGGGTCAGGCTGCGGTTGAATGGCTTGCTGAGCTCAAGAGCTCCCCCAGTCTGGATGGGAGCTTCCAGCTGCAAGAGGGGCGGGACATCCGGGTCACTCTGAACACACCACAGGACATATTAGACATCATCTCTCTCAGGTAAGTGTTAGTCTTTAATACCACTTCAGATTAACTTTTCTTATTTGAACCAACTGCATTTAAATTTTTTTCAATAAAGTTTTTAAAAAACAATAATCTTGAATATTTTTTTTATTCCAATTTTTTACGTGCTCTTATTCTTTTCTTTTACTGTAGATGTTTCATCTGTACAGCACTTTGGTCACTTTGGGTGTGTAAAGTGCTCTATAAATAGAGCTTGATTGATTCAAATAGTATGTGCAACCAGACTTGCACAATCTTTCCAGATGACTAAAACTAGATCTTATGGGAAATCTTCTGTCTCTATTATTGTCAAGGTTCGGTTAGTTGACAAATTTCTCATTTTTGTGACAGTTTTTGTCTTGATTTACTACAGAAAAACATTTATTTATAAAAACTCTGATTATGTTTCCTCGACAAAATTAACACTGTGCCACAATGTTACTCATTTAATTTTTGAGTTGGTCCCCCTTTTTCCCAGCAAAACAGCCCAGACACATTTAGGCATTGATTCGATAGCACATTTTAAGGTTTGCTGTTATATCTAGCACCAATCCATCAGTGGTAGATCCTTTAAGCCCTGGAAAAATGTAAGTTGGGTCTCCAATTGTTTCAGTACACTTAGACTAAGATCTGTAAAATTTAAAAGCCAATCAATGTTTGTCTTGTTCCTGAAACTGTTTAAAGAACATAAATTCTACTCCGAAATGTCGATGAATTGGGGAAGTACTGACTCAATAAAGGAGCAGAAACAATTATTTTGTTACTTTTTCTTTAATGACATAGCCAAAGGTTTCCTAAAAGAACATCGTTGGCTGTTCTGCCTTTGTTCTGTGGTGCCACCTGGTACCAAGTGTAACCTGGGATCAAATTCATCAATCTGCATAATTAAACAGAAAACAGCCTCAACAAACCAACCCACCTTGGTGTTGATCAAAGATGATCATGGCCACCCTGAATAATCTGATACCTCATGGCCCCATACCAACAAACCTTTGCGGACCCAAAGTTGGTTCACATATTTGTCTTCCTTGGACCACTGTCTGTTGACCTAAATCATTTCAGATGAGAAAATATTCAATCAGAGTTGCAGCTGCCAAGATCTTGTAACTTTTGTCAAGCTTGTCCATATTGAAAAACAAATTTGATGAAAGAACAAAAAGAAAAAGGAGCCCTTGTATGTAACACACTGACCATCTCATTGTAATTAAATAATCTATGACTCCAGCATCAGCCTTCTTCTACGGAGTAATCTGTTGGGATAGCAGCATCACAAACATTATTAGGAAAAGACTTGAAAGACAGATCAGGAATGCTAGCTCTGTCTTTGGAACAGAGAGATGTGTATAGTTCTACCAGTATGACTTGTGATCATACTGGTAGAACTGGTGTGCACTCTTCATGAAGTGTGTGGGTGCTCATGTTAGCTCTATCTCATTTCAGATAATCATTTTGTTCCATGATCTACAAATGTCTATTATACCTTCTGATCAACCGAATGGTCCTAACACAAAATGTTGGATTTAAATTGACCCCAAAATATTATGCTCCTGATCATCCTTGGGAGGTAGAAATAAACCAGTAAACCCCGATTTATACAGCATCTGTCTCCTTTCCGACACAGCACGAAGTCTGCAGTAACTACACACAATTTATAGTCAATGAAAGCACTTGTACTGCTTCCACAGGGCAGCGGTGTGTGCATGGCCATCCTGCAAAATTCGACCAAGTATATTTTTGCGGATGTCAAAGCCAGGTTTTAGTCAATCTACACAGATCACAATTGCTAATATGCACATATAAAAAATATACTAGTGTATTAGCAATTGTATACATTAGATAAATTATTGGGCCATACACATCAACTTAGGTTATCACAACCTATTGATTAAGTGTTAAATGCACCAAAATAAGCTTAAAATACAGCTTCTCTGTACTCGGTGTACTCACCCATTGTAGAACAAAACTTGTGAAAATATCTGGATGCAAACAATAAAAGTGATACAGTTTTAAAAGATTTTACTTCCGCAGAATGAGTTGTTTTGGTCTGACTTCCACATTTATCCCTGGTTTTTACTGCGTGTGACACGCATGCTTCTCAGAGCACCTCTTGGCTTCACAGCTAAGCGGATTACAGCGCTAGAACAAATGGCAGCGAAGGGCGTAGCGGAGACAGACACTGTGTAAATCCAGGGTAACCGGGGTAACCACCAATGTGTGCTTCAATTTGTATAGAAAGCTAAATGTTTTTGAACAGCATTTATATGATACAGAGCTTGGTCATGGTGAAAACTCCTGAGGAGGAGGCTCTGAGTTGTAAGCTTCATCCCTTTGATCCTACAATCACAACTACATTGTCTGAATGCTCACACAGCTGTGATTTTGGAGGATCACCTTGTATGACATGAGAGGACAAAGTGATCCATAATGATAGGATTGGTGGTTGTGTTTATTATGGAACTTTGATGCAAAAGGGGTTATTGGCTCCAACAATGGGCCACTGTAACATTTGTATGCCCCGTATACTGGGCAGTTAAACAGTAGGATCACGTGACCTCAGGTAAATCCACAATGTTTGACCTATCCTTTTAAACTCTATCAAGTGATGGTAATACTGTCTAATATATTCTGGGACCCTCTGGGGCACAATTCAACTGCAAAACATCCAAATGTTTTGGACCATCAACCAGCTTTTAATATCAGACAAAGTTAACCTATCTAAATAACCTACCTAAAGCTATCCAAACCATCCTGACCCTATGTGGAAAAGTAATAGATTTATGTTGTAAATTGTTTTATGATTGAACACGTAGGCTTTTTTTCCCCTTTGTATATGCTTAGGTTACCTTTGTTTGCCTTCAAAACTTGATTGATTATGTGAGACATATAAGTGCCACAGAAACATAAAAACAGAAGAAATGTGAAAGAGCTCAAATACTTTTTGACAACACTGTATATCTTCTGTTGTAGCAGTGATGAAGTTGGGATCACAGCTACTTTCTAATATCTTGTAATTTCTGTGCTATCTAGCTCCAGAGTATTTCAGCTCAGCGGGGACCACAAAGAGGAGATTAAGGGACCAAAGAGTCGGATCCACAAGACCGCCTGCACACCAAAAAGCTGTGAGTTTGTAGCATTCATGGATATTTTTGCCTTCTCTTATTTCTCCGTTTTGTTTTTTCTGAATTTATCCCAGACGAGCCCTCATTGTACCTTCTCAACCCTACCAGAGAGACCTTTGGTTAGTTCTAACTCATCTTGTTGCTGGTAACAAGCATGATTCCGGTCCTTATTTTAGCGTGTCGGAAAGAACGAAACTGGTACACTGTGGCTTTGAATCAGCTGAGAGCTGCAGGTTAGCCTGACATTCACATCCACCACAGCAACAAATACTCATCACACAGTGAGCGCCCCTTTGGTCTGCTAGTGTAATACACACAACAGTCTTACTCACTACCGCCACTCCCTGTTTAGGTTAGAGGCAGGGACGGTAACAATGCTTTATATAGATAATCTATTTTCTTACTAATTGCTTACCTTTTACAGACACAGGATGCCACAGTTGGATGTATAACTTGATCCAAACAGAGATTTGCATTGATTATTAAAATGCAGCTCTGGTTATTAATCACAAGTTTGCATTTAAAAACCGAGGGTAACACAGAAGAAAGAACTGGGCATCCAGTGCTCACAGTACACACATCAGAAATGTTTTCACCGCCACAGACCCTCTGTGATCAACAGGATAGAAAACCCCTGATCCAAAGAACCAGGCCTGAATTGACATGATTGTCTTTAAGACAATATGAGATTTCATTGAGTTAAAAGCAGAACTAAAATCTACAAACAAGGCTCTTACAAAACATTTGGAGCTCATAAAGTGTTTTGTAAATGTTTATAGCAGAGTCAATATAGCATCATCAGTATTGCTTCGATATGCAAACTGGAGCGGGTCTAAAGCAGTGGCCACAGAATTGGCCAGGTGACCGACGAGAACCCGCTCCATAGTTTAAAATAATAAAGTGGTTAAGGCGATAGGCCTAAAATCGTTAGGTGCAGTAGAACTCTGCTTTTTTGGTACTTAACTTATTACTGAACATTTCCATGCTTTTGGCAGCCTCCTCAAATTGAGAAGATGCTGAAATAACTGTGTAAAAATTAATTAATTAATTTGGGAACACAGTCTTTTAACAGATGGGTTTTAAGGCCGTCTGGGCCAGTGCTCTGCTCGATTTTAATATAGAGAGACTTGTTGCAACATCATGATTATTGGAGTTTCCACAGCGAGGTTTTACACAGCTCATAACTTTCTAGCTTACAGTCCATAGTATGTAATATACGAAAAAACTCATTGATTTAATTTAATGAGGATTTAAAAATGTTGGGGCCGCCATTTGTTTTACTGGGCATTAACCAAACTCCCCCCCCCCCCCCCCCCCCCCCCCAAGCCTACCTTACATTGCCTGTGATGAATCCGATGAATCTGCCCTCTATTTTATTTTTTAAATCAATTTTAGTCTTTAAAATTTCCCTTCTAAACTGACTCCTTTTCTCGCAAAGCCAATTTTTAAAATGTTTTGATACTCAGAACTTGCTGTTACAAAAAGCTTGTCTTGTCTTGTTTATACACATATTTTTCTTTCATTGTATCTGTCAGTTCATCAGCATTCATGCACGACTGGAAGAATATTTCCCAGTTTGTCTCCTTGAAGCAGTCCCTGAGTTTTTCTTGACACACATCAGACCACATTTGCATTTCTTTAGTGACAACTTTCTGTCCCTACAGCCCTATATTTTGGCAAGAGGTGAATATGTCATGGTCAGATTTTCCCAGGGGTGGTCTACAAACTGCTTTAAATGCTGCAGATATATTGTCATAGCAGCGATCAATAGTGCGCCTGAGATGGGTGAGGCGGTCCACATATTGCTGGACAGTGGGCAGATGCTCCAACAAGTCAACGTGAAATAAAGTCCCCAAAGATCGAGACGGCCTGATCGGAGGAGCGGGTGAGCACCTTATTATAACTCTCTGCTATCTTTGCACTGGTAGCCTCACTGGTCGGTCCAGGCACATAAGTAATTATCACAGTAATCTGCTCGAGCTCCTTTGGTAGGTAAAAAGTTCTGAATGAAATTTTCAATATTTCGTAGTCCAGGGTGCAAACCTATCCTGTATAGTGTACCGTGAAACCCAACCTTTGTCAACAAACAGGTACAGCCTTCCTCCTGTAGATTTAAGTAAGGTGTGTACGTCTCTGTCTGCGCATATTGTCGAATACCCCTGTAGGCTTGGTGTTGCATAGTGTTTTTAAGCCAAGTTTCTGTAAAGCAGACACGATTGCTCTGTCGGAACTCACAGTCATGCACAGATCTGAGCCTTAAATTATCCAATTTGTTGCTTATCGAATGCACTTTGGTGAGGGTGATAACAGGCAGTGGGAATCCACTCCGACGCCTCCAGAGTCGGTGCCTTACTCCTCTTCTTGAACCTCGCTTCTTCCTGTCTTTCTTTCGCCTCCATGACCAGTGGACAGTAGATGTTCTTTCGTGCAGATGAAGGCCTCTTACTGTCCTTCCCAGCAATTTCTCCCAGGAGCAAATATCATCATGCAGAAAAATAGCCAGAGCATTACAAGATTAATTTTGCACATAGATGCATTGGCAATAACAATTAAAATACAACATAGACGAGAAATACACTCCAAATGGTATTTAAAACACATAAAAACTCATACCTTCAATAACCACAGGATCAGCAGCCGTCCGTGCCCTGGAAGTCCTTGAATTGAAATATGGTTCCTTGCAGGGTCTAAAATGATTGGCTGGCAGCTGTGCTCCAATGTCTCCTACCCATCACTTGCCTCTGGCATTACCTTCCCCCCTACTGGACCGGTCCATCTCTCACTCAGGCTGCTGAAGCTGGACAAGGGCCTCTATTTTTATCTGCTGGAGGCTGCATACTCATTACATTATAAGGTAAACATAAATCTATTAAATATACTAATGTACATGAAATTGTTTCTTTGAATATAAATACATTTTTCCTTCTGACATTGCCTAAAGATACCAAAGATGTAACATTTTGACATCTTACATGTTTTTCAAAGTTTTTGATTTGGATTATATGTGATAGACCAACACAAAGTAGCACACGTGTGAAGTGGAGGAAAAAATGTCCCAGTACTTTCTCAGTTTTTAACAAAACAACTCTAAAAAGTGTTGCTGTTTATTTCAAGATAAGTATGGTTGATCATCTGAAAATGAAAAGACTGCTTCAAACCTTTAAGAAAGAACTGTCCAGCTAAACCGAGCGGCCAGACTAGTACAAAATAAATCAAACAAACAGCCAAGAGACACGCGATACTAGAAGAGAACTTGTAAGAGGCTGAAAAAGACTTAAAGTTCAAGCATGACCTCCCAACAGGACAGTGACTTTAAACATACAGCCAGAGCTACAATAGAATGGTTTAGAGCAAAGTTGTCATAGTGTGGGTTTCTGTTGGACCAATATGCGGGAAAGAACTCCCGAAGCTCGAAGTTTGCAGGTAAGACGACACTTTATTGCTCATGGCTGGACACAGACAGGGTACCAGGTGTGCACACAAACATAAACAACACATAAGGAACCAGCGGGGAACAAAGAAAACAAACGGGCTTAAATACAAAACTGGACAGCAGGGGGAACCAATGACACACGTGACCAGACTATCAGGGGAAAACACAGAACAGGTGTGGGCTTGGGGTGCAGGGAGACAGGAAACAAAGGACTAGACCAGGTAAAATAACAAAACACAAACTCAAGAACTCAAAACACAAGTAGGTATGACAAAAGTAAATTCATGTGTTAGACTGGCCTAGTCAAAGTTAATATCCTATTGAGAATATGTGGCAAGACTTGAAAATGAATATGCTCACACATGCTCTTTATCCAATCTAACTGAGCTTGAATTGTTTTGCAAAGAAGAATGAGCAAAACCTTCAGTGTGTTTATGCACGAAGCTGGTGGAGTCATACACTGAAAGACTTGGAGCTGAAAAGGGCGGTTCTACAAAGGATTGACTCAGTGCGAAGGCCTGCCACACGTTTCCGATTTTTGTTTGTAAGATTTTTGTCATTTTTAAATTCTTCCTCTTCACAGTTATGCACCACATTGTGTTGGTCTGTCACATTAAATCCCCCCAAAATACACTGATGTTTGTGGTGTTAATGTGTCAGTCTGTGAAAAAGAAGTGTGATTCTGATGCGGATGGATCCGGGTAGAATGGCCACCCTCAGTCATGCCATATAACAGGCACTGCATGTTTTTTTCTTTACTATTGTGTTACAGAGGGGTACCTGGCTTCCCAGAGAGGCCTCCTTCCACCTGCTACTCGCCACACCTCAGTCCTCCATTCCCAGAGATATGTCTCTGGACCTGGCCTTCAGCTCCCACAGAGTGCTGCTGAGAATCAAACATCCACTGAAAGCCATCCTCTTACAGGGTCAGGCCCAGAAGAAGTCTGAAACAGGCAAAGGATTTCTCAGATGTTTAGTGTTTAAAAATGTGTTCTTTCTTTCTTTAGGACAACTTGAACAAGAGAGGACTATAAAGTCAGGGAAGCTAGAACTTGTAATTGACAGTGTTTATTATTATATCATGGTAAGTAATCGATGGGAAGATAGGGGGTGTATTTTTAAAATGTATTTGAGTGAATTTTTTTGTGTCAACTTTAATCTGCAGGGTATGGTGGACAGCACCAGCCTTCAATCTGAGCAGAGAACACGCTACCACCTGGAAGCTAAGACGGCCGCTGATGAACACCCAATGATTCTGTCTGCTAACGTTACTCGTGGACTGGGCAGGAAGAGCAGCTTCTCTGCTACTCTGAAGAACATCTTCAGAGAAACTGCCTCACTCTCAGGTTACACTATTGCTTTTATTGTTGCAACCCTGAAAACGTGTGCTTTTACAGAGATCCCTCAACAAGCAGCTTTCTTTGTTTAGTGGCTCTTGAGCGGAAGCGGGACCTTAGCAGGAGTCAGTACTCTTTAGAGGCGGAGCTCTTCTTACCTGGACTAGTGGGCACCAGGATGCTGGGACTGATGGAACAGAAGGGGGCCGTGTGGAGCTCTCTTCTTAGGGTCAAATATGGTCTGAGAGGTCAGCACAGATTGCAACCAAATCAATGTCAGCAACTGGTTAAAAACTACCTTCTTAATAAGGGTTTCAATTTACATGTACAGTATGTTGTGACATTCATTTTAAATTGTAATAGAAACTGGTTGAAATGTAAAACCTTTGAAAAACAAACATTATGTAAATATGTTGAAAATTAATAGATTCATGGTCCAGACCTTTGCAGACCTCTGCTCTACAAGAAACTCACAATGTTTAGTGAAAAATCCTTACAGTTAGTTTTATATTTTTATTTGCCACGTTCTGACAGGGGAATCCAGGAACCTGCACCAGGAGTGCTACACATCTCAGAGACTAAGGAGAGGGAGCGACTCGAACCTCACGAACATCCTGAGAGCTGATCATGAATTCTACTGCAGTAACACTGCATCTATCAACCACAAGGTGAGTGAACATTCAGTGGTGGCCACACCATGGTAAAGATCTATAAGACGCTTTGAAGGAGTGTCTGTTTTATGACTACAGCATCATCTCACGTTCAAAATGAGAAAATACCAATCTAGGATTTGAGAATATTGCAGCAGACTCAGCAGAGACACCCAGATGTCCCTCTCCCCAGACACCTCCTCCAGCTCCTCCGGGGGAAGCTCCCAGGAAGCGTTCCCAGGGCAGCCGAGAGACATAGTCCCTCCAGCTTGTCCTCGGCCATCCCCTGGGCCTCCTCCTGGTGGGACGTGCCTAGATCTTCATCCCAGCCGCTTCACACTCAGCTGCGAACCGCTCCAGCGCATGCTGTATGTCTTGGCTAGAGGGGGCCAGCAGGACCATGTCATCCGCAAAAAGAAGAGACGAAATCCACTGGTCCTAACCAGACCCCCTCCGGCCCTTGGCTGCGCCTAGAAATCCTGTCCATAAAAGTTATGAACAGGACCGGTGACAAAAGGCAGCCCGGCGGAGTCCAACATGTACCGGGAACAGGTCCGACTTAGTGCCAGCAATGCGGACCAAACTCCTGCTCCGCTTGTACTGAGACCGGATGGCCCCTAATAAAGGGCCCCCAATTCCATACTCCTGGAGCACCCCCCACAGGGCACCACGATGGACACAGTCGAATGCCTTCTCCAGGTCCACAAAACACATGTGGACCGGTTGGGCAAACTCCCATGAACCCTCGAGTACACTGTAGAGGGTTAACTAATTTTGATTCTTGCTCTTTTTACAAGGGATAGTTGTCAACCAACAGTGAAAAATCATCGTCTGTCTGCTTTTTGGCACTCTTTTCATGTTTTCAAAGTACAACCACTCTCACCAGCCAGTGAGTTACATCCATAAAGGAGCTACATCCATTAACATTTACCTTTTCCTTCCCATAGAAAGTACTCCTGGATCAGTGCTTCTTTGTTCTCTTTGTGTCTCTGCTCTGTTCTCTCTAACCCCCAGTCGGTCATGGCAGATGGCCGCTCACACTGAGCCTGGTTCTGCTGGAGGTTTCTTCCTGTTAAAAGGGAGTTTTTCCTCTCCACTGTCGCTACATGCATGCTCAGTATGAGGGACTGCTGTAAAGTCAACGCGTGTGACTGTCCACTGTCTCTACATGCTCATCCAGGAGGAGGGAATGCTGCAAGTCACTGACTGGATGCAATCTGCTGGGTTTCCTTAGACAGAAAAACTTTTTATCCATTTTGAATTAATAACTAACTCTGACTGCACTGTTCAGTGGTTAGGACTAATTGGAATGTATGTACCTGACTTTTGTGAAGTGCCTTGAGACGACATGTGTTGTGAATTGGCGCTATATAAATAAAACTGAATTGAAAAAAAAAACTGAATGGCAGGATTGAGGAGATCCTCGAAGTACTCCTTCCACTGCCCAATAATGTCCCCAGTCGAAGTCAGCAGCCTCCCACCCCCACTATAAACAGTTTTGGCGAAGCACTGCTTCCCCCTCCTGAGGCGCTGGACGGTTTGCCAGAATCGCTTCGAGGCCAACCGGTAGTCCTTCTCTATGGCCTCACCGAACTCCTCCCAGGTCCGGGTTTTTGCCTCTGCCACAGCCCGGGCTGCAGCACGCTTGGCCTCACGATACCCGTCAGCTGCCTCAGGAGTCCCACAAGCCAACCACAGCCGATAGGACTCCTTCTTCAGCTTGACAGCGTCCCTTACTGCCGGTGTACACCACCGGGTTTGGGGATTGTCGCAGCAACAGGCACCGCAGACCTTACGGCCGCAGCTATGGGAAGCAGCATCGACAATAGACTCTATGTCTCCAACATCCCCCGGAATCTGGTCAAAGCTCTCGCGGAGGTGGGAGTTGAATACATCCCTGGCCGAGGGCTCTGTCAGACGTTCCCAGCAGACCCTCACTATGCGCTTGGGCCTGCCAAGGCAGTCCAGCTTTCTGCTCTTCCAGCGGATCCAACTCACCACCAGGTGGTGATCAGTGGACAGCTCAGCCCCTCTCTTCACCCAAGTGTCCAAAACATGCGGCCGAAGGTCTGACGATACAACAAAAAAGTCGATCATTGACCTCCTGCCTAGGGTGTCCTGGTGCCAAGTGCACTGATGGACACCCTTATGCTTGAACATGGTGTTCATTATGGACAATCCGTGACTAGCACAAAAGTCCAATAACGAAACACCACTCGGATTCAGATCGGGGAGGCCATTCCTCCAGATCACGCCTCTCCAGGTGTCACTGTCATTTCCCACGTGGGCATTGAAGTCCCCCAGCAGAATAATCGAGTCCCCGGGAGGGGCACTATCCAGCACCCCCGACAGGGACGCCAAGCAGGCCGGGTACTTCGCACTACCGCCCGGCCGCCTGTCCCCAACCCGAAGGCGCAGGGATGCGACCCTCTCATCCACTGGGGTAAACCCCAACATGAGACGGCTGAGCTGGGGGTTAACAAGCAAACCCACCCCAGCCCGCCGCCTCTCCCCGTGGGCCACTCCAGAGTAGAAGAGGCTCCAGCCCCTCTCAAGGAGATGGGTTCCAGAGCCCATGCTGTGCGTGGAGGTGAGCCCGACTATTTCTAGTCGATATCTCTCGACCTCCCACACAAGCTCAGGCTCCTTCCCCCCCTGTGAGGTGACATTCCATGTCCCTAGAGCCAGCCGAAGCATCCGGGGATCGGGCCGCTGAGGTCTCTACCTTCTTCTGCCGCCCAATCCTCTTTGCACCGGTCCCTCATGGTTCCCCCTGCAGGTGGTGGGCCCACTGGGGGATGGCCTCGCGTTTCTCCTTTGGGCTTGGCCCGGCCGAGTCCCGCATGGAGTAACCCAGCCACCAGGTGCTCTCTGACGGGTCCCGACCCCGGCCCTGGCCCCAGGGTGGGACCCCGGCTCCGCTATACCGGGCGACGTCACGTGCCTCGATCGTGTAGTCCTCATGAGGGTGTCTTGAAATGCTCTTTGTCTGACCCATCGCCTAGAGCCTGTTAGCCATGGGAGATCCTACCAGGGTCATTTAAGCTCCAGACAACATAGCCTCTAGGATCATTCGGGCACTCAAACCCCTCTAGGTTAAACCTAATAATTTGTAGTTATTGTAGTAAAGAAGTGACTGATGATTGTTGCTAGAATGTATTTGCTCTCTCTCAAGTTTAACACAATGAGACTTGACCCAAATGTCTCTGACAGATCCACATCAGGCATGAAGAGAGCCCAAGCCACATTAAATCAGTCCTGGACATGAGCTATGGGAAACACTGGGATGAGATCAACAACAAACACACACTTCTTCTAAGTCAGTCCTTCAAAAACCAGACCACACAAAACCAGACCAGTTACATGTTGGAGGTAAACCCTTCTAAGATCCTCATTTTCCATCATTTCTGCAAGCACCATAGGAAGATGTTCTGTGTTCCAAAAGGTGACATTTTCTTCCTGATGTTTCCAGTTTAATCTCCAGCTACCAGAGAAGAATTTAAACTACAGGACTCAGCTGATGCACTCTCACCTGATGCAGCATGGCTCTGAGACCAGCACTCACTTAAAAATCAATTACAACAACCTGACGCCTCTGGTGGCTGGATTACATTGGAAAAGCCCTCCCATAAATTCTCTACATAAAAAATGGGAAGGTAAAATAATCTTATCCTTCCATGAGTATTTTGATGTTGGAAATACTAAACATCTGCATTCTGCATCCAACCACTGACTATCACCACTTATTTCCTTCCAGGCACATTCAACATGGACACACCAGGGCTGTACATTTACACCACCCACAAGCTGAGCCATCCGCACCGCCACACACTGCACCTCACCTCGGAGCTGACAGCCAGCAGGTGGCTGACGGTCCGTAATCTGGTCCTGGACGGTTTCTACAAGGACAGGGGCAGAGAGAAGGAAGCCCGTCTGGAGGTCTACACACCGGCTTCTACCTACGTCCAAGTAAACAACATATTAGCTTTTCAGCCTGAACTATTCAAAAATAATGACTTACAGTGCCCTGCTGAAATATTCATTTTTCACATTGTGTCAGATTACAACTATAAATTTAATGTAATGTCTTAGTTTTTCAAGTGATTAACCCACACAAAGTAGTGCTTAACCGTGGACATAAAACTGTTACAGAGTTTGCAAGATTATTTTACAAAAAAAAATTTGAAAAGTGTGGCATGCATTTGTATTCAGGCTGCCTGAGTCAATACTTAGTAGAACCCCTTTTTTCTGCAGTTAGAGCTGCAGTTTCAACCAGCTTTGCCCATTCTTTTTTGCAAACTGGCTCAAGCTCGGTTAGATTGGATAGAGAACATCTGTGACCATCAGTTTCAAGCCTTGACTCAGTATCTCATTGAATTTATGTATGGACTTTGACTGGGCCATTCTGACACAAGAATATGTTTTGATCTAAACCATTCCATTGTAGCTTTGGCTGCATGTGTAGAGTTGTTGTCCTGCTGGAAGGAAAACCTCTGTCCCAGTTTTAAGTCTTTTGCAGCCTCTAACAGGTTTTATTCCAGTATTGTCCTGTATTGTCATGTATTTAGCTCCAGATCATCTCCCATCAACTCTGACCAGCTTCTCATTTCCTGCTATAGAAAAGCATTCCAACAGGATGATGTCAGTGCACCTGTCAGTGCAGGTGGACATCTGGGTCTTCGAAATTTTGCAGTTGTGCCATAGCTTTTCCATTCTCAGATGATGGCTTGAACAGAGCTCTGTGAGATCTTCAAAGCTTGGGATATTGTTCTGTGATCTAACCCTGCTTTAAATATCTCCACAACTTTATCTCTGACCTGGGCTTCATGATGCTGTTTCCTGTTCTCCAACAAACCTCTGAGGCCTTCATAGAAAAACTGGATTTTATTTAGTGGTATCACAGTAGAGGGGCTAAATGCATAAAGATGTCACACTTTTACTAATAAAAATCACACAGATTTTTATTAGTAAAAAATCCACATAAAATGCACCGATGTTTGTGATTGTAACAGGACAAAATGGAGAAAAGGAAACAAATACTGTTGCACGGCACTGCAGTTTCCCCACTCAGCTTACCCATCAGACAAACGAATGTATTATTTATCAGTGTACAGGTTCTTTAAAAGGTTCCACAAATGTATTTGCAGAAAGCAGTGTTATTTCCATTACTACTGGATGGTAAAATGATGCTTTCTTTGTCACATAATGCAATCACTGTTCCTCTTCAGGCAGGGGTTTGGGGTGTGATGGGGAAGCAGGCTGTAAAGGCCCATGGCTCTTTGGGTTCACTTTGGACTCCTCCTCTGAAAGCCAACATCTCTCTGGAGACCTCTAAATCCAACCACTCCCTGCTGATGAGCGCTACATATGGCAAGCAAAACGCCAGCTTTGCTTCTGCAGTGAGCTGTGCTGATAAGGTGGGTGGGAACATTGGGCCGGGAGTGTTGCAAGGCTCATTTAATTATAGAATGAGGTTGTCAATCTTTTGCTGATTGTGTAATGTCCTGACAAGCTGTCTCTGTTTACGGGCATGTTGAAGAAGAGACATGCAACTGTAAAGATCAGCTTTTCCAAGTCTAAGAGTCCGACCATGGAAGTGGAGTTAGAGGGAGTGGTGGAGGAGCTGAGGAGGGACAGGAAGATGTATCAGAAAGCAGCCCTGCTCCAGTTTAGGTCTGTGTTCTTGTTTATTTATGTTGTTTAGGCCGTTCCATATTCAGTTCATTTAAATGTGTGTTCATTATTGTTCATAAGATTTTTCCATATTAGTTCAATCTTTAGTTTTTAAGTTTATTTCTTCTGTTTTGTTCTCTGTGTATTCTTGTTTATTTCCCTTAGAGCAATGTTAGTGTTTTCTCCTTGGATAGTATTTATTTGGTGTCTTAGTTCTGCTCCCTCTGTGTTAGTCTCCCTCCCTCAGCTTCCCTGCTTTTATTCTGCCACAGCTCTTCCACATCTCCATTGATTAGCTCTTCAGGTTCCTTAGTCATTTTCCTTCCCTGCCTCAGTATTTAAGCTCTTGATTTTTCTGTTCGTTGTAATGTTCTTCTGTTACCCTGTTGTTCTATCCATTACCCCGCTCGTTTCTCTGTCTGTTCTCCATGTCCTGTTCGTCCCGCTCAAGACCTGGAAGTTTTCTGTTTTAATATTAAATCCTTCACCATGCTCATCCCTGAATTCCTGTCTGCACTTTGGTCCAACTCAAAAACTATACAACATGAGGGTTCCAGGTTGACAACAAAAACACCTTAAGGCAGAATTGTTCTACACAAATGACAGATTGTAAAAAATAAAATGGGATTTTGATGTTTTGAAACCTTTATTTAATTTCCAAAAAGTCAAACCATAGGTAGTCCAGGGGCCTTAAATGCAGCAGAATAGCCCTTTAGTCAAGTGCCAAACTGGAAGCTGTAAATTGGATGCTAACTTCAGCATCATCATTGATGGTTATTAGCTCCACTTTATTAGAAAGCAGGAAGTAACAGCTTCAGCACTCATGATTTAACTAGCTACCATCTTGTACAGACAGCCCTTCCAAACCTTTCCTCAGACTCTTCTTCTGCGGGAGACCTTCACTATAGACCTCATTAAAGGCCTTTACATATTGAAGTCTAAAGCTGGTGTCCATGACAACAAAGAGGTCATCCACACCCTGACTGTCAGCTACAAGCCCCCAAGCCCATTTGTAAGTGATTTGCTAAGTAATTCATTCCCTTAAGAGACAATAACTAATTTGTGTAATGCTGCATTCAGTGATTTTTGTGTTTAAATATAATCTGGTGTGCAGGTTTGTTCTGCACTCATCCATACATTCAACTCTGACACTTTTCCATCAGACTCAGAAGTATGTGTGACTGTCACCAGCAACCAGGTAAACTGTGCATCTTCAAAACACTAAAGGTTTGTTTTTAATGAAGAAACTGAACCCAGAATTGACTGAAAGTCAAATTTATTCCAGCACTAATGGCTCCAAAATTATTTTAACATGTTATTTTAGCTCTGAAAAGCTATTTTCTGAAGACCATATGGGTTATAATAAATATTATATTGTATGATTTACAAGGAAATATGTTAAAATAAGGTAAGGTGCATGATCAATCAATGAAGTGGAGGGAGGACAGATTATTCCTGTTTACTGTAGGTTCATTATCAAAGAAAATATTCAATGTCTACTTTTTATGCTCTTCTTCAGACACACAGACAAGTTCGAGGGAAGCTACTGGTTAACAGTGAAGAGAAACTGAACTTCCTTGGGCAGATTCACCTGAGTCCCTCGAATTCAAATCAACAGGCAATAAAAATGAAAGCCAACTTCATTCATGAGCTACAGGTAAGCCACTTCACCCTCAGTCTTCACCCTCTTTCAGTTTAATGGTTTTACATACAGTTGTAGAAAAAGTTTTGCTAACTCAAAGAGTTCTTCTGTTTTTAGCCGTTTGTCACTTTTAAATGTTTAAGGTCATAAAACTCATTTTAATATACAAAGATAACCTCAGTAAAAAAATAACAGTTTTAAAATCATGAATCCATTCATTAAGGTAAAAGAGCTATTTAAACCTACCCGGCCCAGTAGTAGCTGCCACTTATCTAATGACTGGTTGTCCCATCCTTGGATGCAACAACTGCCAAAGTGGCAGTGAGTTCTTTACATCCCTGTAGAGGAATTCTGGCCCAATCTTCTTGGCAGAATAGTTTTGATTCCGACCCTTTCCTTTTGTTGAACCAAGAACTCTGACCTTAACTGAGGCAAGTGAGGCCTGTGGTGCTGTAGATGCTGATCTGGCCTTTTTTGTGACCTCATGAATGACTCGTTGATAATCTCTTGGAGTAGTTTCTGTAGGTCAGCCTCTCCTGGAAAGGTTCATCACTGTTTCATGTGTTCTCACACTGTGGTCCCCTGGAGACCCAAAGCCTTAGAAATGGCTTTGGAACCTGTTCCAGACTATTCGATATCAGTGACTTGTTTCCCCTCTGTTACTGTAATCCTTTAAACCACCAGGGCATGAAATGTTGATTTTGGGATCTTATAGCCTATTTCTTGTTGCTGTTTTAACAGATTGGTGTGTGTGTTTTTGTATGCTGAATAAATTACAAACCTGGTGAACTCTAGGTTATTTTTATTACATATAAAACTCAGAAGTGAAAAAGTTTTTTTTCTTTTTACCCTGACTACGAAATATCAAGTTTAACCATTTATCAGATGTAATTAGTTGATATTAAAGTATATAGAAGTGATATATAATATAAATCATTTGTAAAATAGTGTAGAGTTGAAAAGGCCATTCATTGTGTATTTTCTGTTACAGCTGCAGCTGCCCTCCTCTGCTGTGATGGAGGGAGACTTACATTGGATCGCTAAACACAACAAGGATTTTGACTACCAGGCCAGAGGAAAGCTGAGAGTAGAGCGACAGGAGTGCAAAGTGAGTGTAAAAAACACAACATACATTCAGATTAATGTTAGTTAAACATCTGGAACCAAACGGCCATGTTGGTTTTGTAGCTTTCAGTACAGCTGAACCAAACATCAGGAAGAGTCAGCCTCCATTCCTCTCTCACTCATCCCTTCAAATCAAAGATTCCCAAAAAGCTAGAGGTGGGCACTCTGAAAACAATTGCAACAATTTAGTTTTTATTTCATTTTATTAAACCCCATGCTTTATCAAGGTGAAAGCTGCTGTAGACATGTCAGTGTCTGGCAAAGGAAGCAGTTCATTGCTTGTGGGAGCTAATGAGAAGAACAGGGTGACTCTGAATGGCCAGATGTCCCACCGGCTCCACAATCAAGACAAAGCAGTGAGACTGAACCTGAATCTATCCCAGAGCCTCTTTCCAACAGCTACTAACCTGCAGCTAAACATGGCAGCCAACATGTCAGCAGACAGGTTTGTCTGCCGTTATCTGTGTATCTGAACAAATATTTTATGGACTTTAGAAATGATTTTTTTTTGTCTCCTTATCCTCCTCTAGTGTGTCTCTGCATGGCTCCTTCACACAGGGACAGGAGGCATTGCTGGCCCAGGTCAAAGGGTCTCGAAAAAACTCCCAAGGTCTCCAGCTAGCTTTGTTGGGGAACATTCGCCATTCAATGTCCATTTTGGAGGCTCTGCCCCCAAGCCTGGATATGGATGGAGTGTTAGAGCACTCTGATACTATAACAGAAGGTAGAGCTTAGAGTTTCTTGCAAACATATTTATACCCCTTTAGCATTTCCACAGTTTGTGTCTTTAAAACCACTACGCATTTCCACCTTTAGCATTTCCACAATTTGTGTCTCTAAAACCACAAACTTTAATGTGTTTCCACTGTTACATATACACAAAAAAAATAATCCAGAGTCAAATTCCTCGTTTGTCTGTACAAACTTGGCAATAAAGCTGATGCTGATTCTGATTCTGATTTTATTGGGTTTTTATTCAACAGATTAATACAAAGTAGCACATCATTATGAATTGGAAGAAAAAGGATGCATGGTTTTTCAAAATCTTTAAGAAAAAAGTGAGACATAATTACACACTGGTAGACTCTAACAATTAGGAGACTTCTACAGGCAAATGGTTGCTCTGGAGTTTATGTAGGTGTATCAAACTAAAAGGGGCCAAACAGAAACACATGTCACACTTTTCACTTTTCAAATAAAATATGTTAAAGATTGTGGTTGAAAAAAAATGTAAAAAATGTGAAAAAAGTTCAGGCATAAACACTTTTGCAAGGCACTGCACAGACTAAAATGATTTCAGTTCTTGCTGTTATATTATTACCTGATTGGTGTCTTCTTTACATGAGAAAAAATGCAAATCCCATTATTGTTTAAGCTATGTGTGCATGCTGCTGCAGGACATCTGAGAGTTCATGTGATGGAGACTGTGCACAGCATAGAGCTGAGACATCAGCTGGATGCTGCAGAAAGTCTGGTCAAAGAAGAAGGACCGATGGGAGATAATTCCCAGCAGACACAGAACTGGCTTTGTGTTTGGTCAGGACTCCAGAATCTGTGTGTTAATGCCAGCCGGCACCTGGAGAACCAGGGAAATGGAGAGATCCATGTTCAGCTTTCCCACTCTTTCCATCTCCTCAACACCATAGGTGAGCTTTATACATGATAAAGTGTATATTATATTATATTATATTATATGATACTAGAAATGTACTGATCGAAATTTAGTGTCCAGATCTAATTTTTGATCTGCCAATACCCATTTTATCCAGTTCAGATGTTCCTTATTTACTTTCTATAGTATAAGAATAAACAAAATAACACATTTTAAATATTATTCAAGCCTTCCTGCTGTGAGCGGATAATTGTCTATATAAGGAGCGGAGGAAACATCATGCTTTGTGACTGAGAGCCGTCGCTGTAAATCAGGGTTTTGATTTTAAAATTCCCCAAAGAATGCAGAGCATCTGAGACTTTCAAAAGGCTGCCAACATTTTCAGATCCAGGATGCTCTGTGACAGATAGAGGCTGAAAGTTAAAACCTAAACATTTAGCCTTCCTGTCTTCTCCTGATAGTCTCGTGCCCTCTCACAGCCTGAATAAACCTCAGACATGTCTCTACATCTTGAAAGAATTGCAGTTTTCTTTTGAATGATTTCTTGCATCTCTGTACTTCTTTTTAAACGCCCAACTGATAATAAAAATTGGCTAACTTTTAGCCTTCTTTCAGTAATAGCATCCACACTGAAGAGTGTTATTGTCAATGCAACCTGAGAGCATGTTGACAGATCATTATTGATTCTAATCAGCCAGTCATCAGTCAGGGGCAGTTGAGCTTAAAATCTGCCTGTTCCAATCACAAGCTGATTTCTCAGTGCATCTCCAGTAATTTCAATACATACACATGCATGTATCTCTTGCTTAATTAATTTGGGTTCTGGTTGCAGGCATGCCTGCTGACAGCAGTGCTAAGGTGAAGTGGACCCGGGATGAGGTTGGACTGTCAGTCCTCGCAGAGCTGCTGGCTGGGACTGAGCATGTCAAAGCAGAGTTTCACAGAGACAAGACAGACCTGAGATGGCAGTACTTCTCCAGGTTACAGCATCAAGTCAAAGCTCTGCAAAAACGAGGCCTGGCAAGCTCATTCCAAGCCACTGCACATTACCAGGTGCAGGAATGATGTGTATTTTCTCTTTGTGATTATTTTAATAAGAATACATTAACATACATAAACATAGTCCCTGACAGGATGTAGGCCCATGCTCATATTTAAACAGTTTGTCTTTCTGTTGTTGTTTTTTCTTCTCAGTTAGAAACAGGAGGACTTGACACAAGCTTGGTTCTTAGAGTGGAAGATAAGAGAACAGCAGAGATCCTTTTAGTAGTGGGATCAAAAAACAAAACAGCCGCTTTGGTCATGATGCTATGGCAACACATGAAGTTACTTCATGGTTTCTTACCTAATTCTTTACAGGTATATTTTACATTAAAAAATATTATCCTTTCTTTTATCAAGTTTTATACTGGATGCTGTACACAAACTGTAAAAACTATCCTGTTATGATGTTGAAAACATTCTTTAAAATGTTGGTTGAAAAATTTGGTTTACTTAACAACTTAACTGGTAAACTTTGGTTTACTGAGAGGGTTTATCATATCATTTTACAAAGCTCACAGTATGACCCATAGAAAGCAATTGTTTATTTGGTATGAAAGGGTATAGAAACAGTGGTATCCAACTCCAAGACTGGAATAATGATCTTTGGTGGGCTTAAATAAAGTTCTTTCAGAAAATGAATACAATTTTGCCAACAGGATGTTTTGTTTTCACAGATGAACTGCACAGGGGTCACCACCGAAGAACGCCTCTCAGCTCACTGCTTTGGAAACGTGGCAAACCGCCCTGTGGAGGTACGAACCTTTCGCTCCAAAGGACCACACAACAGGCTCTGCTATAGCCTGTCACTTTCTCATGTTAGCCTACAAGTTCAAGCTAAAGGCTGTTACAGTTCCAGTGGCCAGAAAGAGCTCAGAGCCAACCTCATCCATTCTTCTGTGCTCTTTCTGACATACTTAGGGGTGCCCAGCAAATCTGGTGTTAGGGTCTTCCCTCAGCCTAGGCCTCAGAGGTGGGTTCTGGGGACTGGGATGATGGCTGGCCCTTGGGGAGCAGATTTGAGAGTAGGACTGAGGTTGGAGACTCTTGGGCTATATGCTTTGCATAGACTGCTTCAATATGGGACTTCTAGTGTTAAACATAAAACTGTAGTGACAGGCCGTGTAAAGATAAAAAGTGTATGTGATATTAGGGCAGAAGTGAGTGTTTCCTGGAACTCTGTCACCTTCAACCTGCTGGCTTCTGTACGAGGTACAGGGGTGGGAAGAGTGGTCTGGATCCAGGTTGGCAATAATCTGAGTGCTTCACGAGATAAAACTTCTTTAACCTTTCATGGCGAAACAGGGAGAAATGTTCTGAAGGGGCTACTTAGCTTTGAAGACCAACAGGACTTCCTCAAATGCTATGTATCTATGCTAGTGAAGGAGCATAAAGTTGGGGTAGGATGGAGCCTCCTGTACCAGTTGTCCTCTAGTGCTACCTTTATTCCAAACAAAGTAGATTCACAGGGGTCGGGTCAGCTCCATCATTCTTCCTTTTCTGGAGGAGCAAAATTATTTATCAACAACACATCTGCACAGATGGACGCCACCGCTGCTTGGAAGCCCTTCACATCTTTCAGAGCTACATTTCTGCAGAACCTGACTGCAGCTGTTACACAAAGGCTTCTCATCATGGTCTTGTCCAACACACCAAGTCAAGCCCAGGCTGAGGTGGAGAATGATGCGTGCTCCTTCCTTGTCTTAGCGATCAGACTCAGGGAAGAAAAGGAGAGCACAACGAAGTGGACATTTTTTGCCCATCAGAGATCTTTCCTTCTGAAGGTTAGAGAGGAAACAAGAGACCAGAGAAATTGTTTCCCCTTCAAAAAAAGGCATAGAAACCATCTTCCCCTGAAAGATGACTCATACCTTTCTGACTATTACGTTATATTATGTATAACATTTATAATGCTTTGAAAAATTATGCTGCATTACCTGTTTTCTGTTCAATAATGTTTTCCTTAAAATTGCCCAGAATTATAAAGCACAGGTCAAACACACATAAAACAAAACGAGACTGGTTTTTGAACGCATAAAGCAGGCTAACCCAAAGTACCAAATTCAACCCTTTTAAATTATTGACCGTGTTTAAAAGTTGGCAAAACAGCTCTTTTAAATGGGAAATGGTGGAGCCAAAATATCCAGCCAAATATCCAGCCAGAATTCTGCCATGAGCTTGTTGAGAGGTATAAAAAGAGTGGGATATGCTAAGGAACATTAAACCAAATATTAGCAATGATGTGTATACAGTTAGGTCCAAAAATATGCTTACACCTTGAAGATTTAGATTTACAATTATTTTATTTTACCAAGAATGTGTTTCTGATAAAAAGAGACATACATCTCTCAAAAGACTGTTAGACAATGTAAAGGGAGTATTAATTCTGACAAAGAATCCTTTATGAGGTCAAGAATCCTTCATGAGGACAAATATATCGAGGCACGTGACGTCGCCCGGTACGGCGGAGCCGGGGTCCCACCCTGGAGCCAGGCCTGGGGTCGGGACTCGTCGGAGAGCGCCTGGTGGCCGGGTTGCTCCTCGTGGGACCTGGGCGGGCCAAGCCCGAACGAGAGACGCGAGGCCATCCCCCAGTGGGCCCACCACCTGCAGGGGGAACCGTGAGGGACCGGTGCAAAGAGGATTGGGTGGCGGACGAAGGTGGAGACCTCAGCGGCTGATCCCCGGATGCTTAGGCTGGCTCTAGGGACGTGGAATGTTACCTCGCTGGGGGGGAAGGAGCCTGAGCTTGTGCGGGAGGTCAAGAGATATTGACTAGAAATAGTCGGGCTCGCCTCCACGCACAGCGTGGGCTCTGGAACCCATCTCCTTGAGAGGGGCTGGACTCTCTTCTTCTCTGGAGTGGCCCACGGGGAGAGGCGGCGGGCTGGGGTGGGTTTGCTTGTTGCCCCCCAGCTCAGCCATCTCGTGTTGGGGTTTACCTCGGTGGATGAGAGGGTCGCATCCCTGCGCCTTCGGGTCGGGGATAGGTCTCTGACTGTTGTTTCGGCCTATGGGCCGAGCGGTAGTGCGGAGTACCTGGCCTTCTTGGTGTCCCTGTCGGGGGTTCATAAGAACGGGGACTGAAGGAGTGTTCCAACTACAGGGGGATCACACTCCTCAGCCTCCCTGGTAAGGCCTACGCCAGGGTATTGGAGAGGAGAGTCCGGCCGATAGTCGAACCTCAGCTTCAGGAGGAGCAGTGTGGTTTTCGTCCCGACCGTGGAACACTGGACCAGCTCTATACCCTCTACAGGGTACTCGAGGGTTCATGGGAGTTTGCCCAACCGGTTCACATGTGTTTTGTGGACCTGGAGAAGGCATTCGACTGTGTCCCTCGTGATGCCTTGTGGGGGGTGCTCCAGGAGTATGGAATCGGGGGGCCCTTTATTAGGGGCCATCCGGTCCCTGTACGAGCGGAGCAGGAGTTTGGTCCGCATTGCCGGCACTAAGTTGGACCTGTTCCCGGTGCATGTTGGACTCCGGCAGGGCTGCCCTTTGTCACCGGTCCTGTTCATAACTTTTATGGACAGGATTTCTAAACGCAGCCAAGGGCCGGAGGGGGTCTGGTTTGGGGACCAGTGGATTTCGTCTCTTCTTTTTGCAGATGACGTGGTCCTGCTGGCCCCCTCTGGCTAAGACCTACAGCATGCGCTGGGGCAGTTCGCAGCCGAGTGTGAAGCGGCTGGGATGAGGATCAGCTCCTCCAAGTCAGAGGCCATGGTACTCAACCGGAAAAGGGTGGCTTGTCCTCTTCAGGTTGGAGGGGTGTTCCTGACTCAAGTGGAGGAGTTCAAGTATCTCGGGGTCTTGTTCACGAGTGAGGGAAGAATGGAGCGGGAGATCGACAGACGGATCGGTGCGGCTGCCGCAGTAATGGGGCGCTGTGCCGGTCCGTTGTGGTGAAGAGAGAGCTGAGCCGAAAAGCGAAGCTCACGATTTACCGGTCGGTCTACGTTCCTACCCTCACCTATGGCCATGAACTTTGGGTCTTAACCGAAAGAACGAGATCCCGGATCTGGGTGTCTCTGCTGAGTCTGCTGCCCCCGCGACCCGGTCCCGGATAAAGCGGAAGACGACGAGTACGAGTAATTCTGACAAAATCTTTATTGACATTAAAGCATTAAACAACTTCTTATAATAGCTGAGCAGCTTTTAGCATGTTTCCACTGGTATTTTGATGATTTATTTTTGGTGATGAGCTCCAAGTCTTTGAGGTTCGAAGGCATCTTTGCCATAGCGGTCATGTTAGGAGGTGGAGCAGGACCAAAGCGCAGACAGGAGGACGGGAGCCGCATGGTGAGTCGAAAGGCTAATTAGTAATAAAACTGAACTCAGGACCTACAGCAGGGAAACACAGGCAGGGTAACAGGTGAGAACACAGAGACATGGAAGTAGGGATGTCAGCAGCGGATCCGGCGGAGAGCAATGAGAACCAGAGAACTAAATACTGAGGGAAGTGGAGAGTGGATCAGTGAACCAGGAGAGGAACTAATTGGGAGAATATGAGACAGCTGGGGGCAAGAGAACCTAAACAATACAGAGGGAGAATGACTAATTAACACAAATGAGCAGGGAGTGCATGGAGATAACCAAAACACATCTAAATGAACAGAAGCAAGTAAATAATGAGACTAAACTAGAGGACACAAACACGGGGAAACCAGATCTATACGCAAATATAAACCAAACACATCTAACACAGGAATCCAGGTATGAACTAAACAGAAGGAATCTAATAAACCTGAATGAACAAAGAACCTGGCTGAGTAGAGAAAGTAAATAAACTCAAAAACCTCACACAGGCGAATATGGCAATAACGCTAATCTTTAGCTTCTTCCTTCTCAGGTTCAAATCAGGACTGACGGATAGTTTTGGGCTTGGCTAAATATATTTAAAAGTTATATGTAAAAGTCTCCTCTTTTGTGGATTAAAAAAAATCCACAGTACATTCTAACTTATTAATCTAATTCTTATTTTCAGTCTTTTTTCTTTCATCCTCATTCCATCCTGAAAAAAGTATAATTCAAACACATGATTAAAAAGCCTAAAACCTGTAGACGCTCTTATTTATCCTTTACCTTAAAATAGTGAATTGTTGTGTCTAAATTGTTGGAGTAAAGAGAAACTCCAGTTATAAGTCTTCTCTCTTTTTCCTCCTATAGACACTCATTCATCCACAGGCCTCAGCCAACATCTCCGTCAGCCATTCTGGATGTGTCACAAAACTTAATGCAGTTCTCCATGCTGAGGGGGCACAGAAAGGCGCTCTCACTCTGTTCATAACTTGCAATCCTCATCACAGTCTACATGCATCTGTTCTGCACTTTATAAATGCAGTAAAGACACTGCGATTTCCCACCAGCGGGTCCCCACCGCTGAATGTCTCAGGTGGATATCTGCCTCAAGTGGATTTCAGCCTGGATCTGGGACAATGTTATCTCAGGGGAAATGTGGGTAAAATGACATCTTCACAGACAGAAGCTGTGCAGCCTTCTCTCATTGTGAATGTGACCAGCCACTGTCCTCTGCTTCAGGTAATAGAATTTAAAGAAGCATTGTTTATGGAAATAAATTCCAGTAACAGGAATTTATTTCCATAAACATTGCTTCTTTATTATTTTTAAAATTTGTTTTCTTTAAATAAGAAGTGCCAGATTCACACTAACTGACAAAAATAGCACCCAAGGCAAATGCTTTAATTTACTTTTAGTACATATTCATCGCTGTGATATTTATGGAAAGACTCTGATTTATAGCTGACATGTCTACAGTGATACCAGTGGGCATTAATTGGTTGCATCGGAAGTCAGACGGTTGCAGACAGTTACTGACGACTCTGACACTTAAAGATAGGAGTGAAGTTCATCAGACAGAGGAGATGCATCATAGACATATTAGACAGTATTACCAGTACTTGATGGAGTCTTAGCAGTCATATATTGAGTTTGCATATCCTCATTATTTCCAGCATTGAGCCACTGAGGCTTCAGTCGCCCATCACTTGTCTGAATTTGCCAATTTTATTCTCAGTCGAACTGCTCCTTCTGATTGCTGAAATGCAATAGTTTTCAATAGTTTTTGTCAAAGAGCAAATTTATTTCACTGGCAAATGTGCAAAGGTATAAGCAGACAGACTGTCTATGACTAAAGGCTACAACATGATGCTTCTACCACCTTTCTTTGCTGTATGTACGGTGTATGCTGTTACTGGTTTGTGCTGCTTGCTTTCATCAGCGTACTCCATTTGTGTTTTTGGCATAGGGGACGATCCTCCCTCAGTCTCTGGCCCTTCAGGGCCTCCTGTCAGTTACTTCCTGCCAGGTGACCATGAAATCCTCTCTGAGGGCGGATGACGAAGATGTGTCTTTAGAGCTAATTCAGTCCTGCATGACCCCACATCTCTCGGGGACCATCACTCATTCATTCCATGGGCTGAAGAGTCAAGGTCTGCCGCAGATTATAAGTATGGAGGCTATGGGTCCGAAAGGCTCTGACCAGGCAGGGGCTGTGATTATTAAAATTGGAAGATGTAAGATTAGAGCCAGGAGAACCTCACAGGACAGAAGAATAGCACATTGGCTTTGGGCCTTGGAGACAGACTGCCCCGTGTTACAGGTATGGCTTTGTTCAACATTTTATCCAATTGAATGTCTTCTTTTTACCCTGTCAGGTTTATATGAACAGGCAAAGTCAAAGACTCAGGAAGAGAGGACTCTGTAAGGAATCCAGATATCATGAGTGTGATAATATGTTTAGTTTGGCACCAGTTTAAGTCACAATAACAACTGAATGTGTAATCCAACAAAGGCTCATGTGAATGGCTCAGTGTGGAAGCATCCTGGAGGTATGTGGACAGCTGCGATGGAGACAGATCTGAAGGGCAGAAGAGCTTTCCTCAGGGTGGATGCTAAACCCCAGCCAGAGCTGAGTGTGGAAGCTGTGCTGGATCATGACAGTCCTGCCCTCAGAGCTCTGCCTAAAAGCATTAAACTGAGATTAAGCAGCAGCTCTGGAGTACATGATGCAGAAGTACTCGTGCAAATGGAGGAGTGCAGCCTCAGAGCCAGCGGGGGTGTAATGTCAGAGCCTGGCCTGCAGGTGTCACTGCTCTACAACAACAACTGCACTACGATTCAGGTACAGTTGATTTACAATATATTATTTTCACAAAACGTAACACTCCAGCAACATCAGTTAATTAATTGATATTTTCCTGCTTGTATTAAAAGGAGTTGGGCAGTCCGAACAGCATGCAGGCTTCAGGCTCGCTGCTCCTCTCGCCAGCTTCTGTTTATTCTCACATCTTCATAGTGAAAGATGGCAAAGAGTTACACACTGTGCTAACTGCAAGACAAACGGAGGTCTGAAAACAGAAATGGCCTGAAATTTTTCAAATAAACTCCATTTGTCATGCCAGTTTCCAGTGACATATTTTTTTGCAATTTTCTTCTGCTGCAGGATCAAAATGAAGCATTTCTTAATCTAAAGCATTCCATGCCCCTGCTGAGGAAACTGGGTCTGCCTGTGAATGCTTCACTGGCAATAAATTCTGAGAGTCACAACAATGGTTCGTGCTCTTTTGCTTTTAACAGCAGTGCAGGAAATCAAAAGGTAAGGACAGCAATCATATAAACTCTGACAGATAATGTGCACTATAAAAACGTGCCCTCAGTTAACCAGATTTGTGTCCAAACCCAGGATCGCAATGTTTCTCAACATGTATATCACCAGGTTATAAAGAAAGTACACCCTCTTTCAACTCTAGGCTCTGAGCTATTATGAATAATAAATGATAATGATAAATGATAATGATAATAAAATGATCTGCTCTTTAACTGGGTTTGGAAATTATTTAAATCTAGCCTCTACTGTAAAAACACAACACATTATAGAACAAAAAGGCCAAACGGGGAAAGTTGTATGTAAACAACAATGTACACCGTCGCCATTTTGCTAATTAGTCATCAGAAAGCTCAGTTTGATAGTCTGGAGCATACAGTTGTATAGTGAAACAATACCAAGTCGGAAAGACATCAGCAATGACCTTAAAGGGATATATGTTTTATGCCATTCAATCTGTGAATGGTATTGAGACACTTCATGGAGAAGTTTAAGTCCTTCATTCTACAGTGAGAAAGATTTTCAAGAGTTTGCATTAGGTCAAATGGGTGTCAGGATCTGTTTGTGTTAGGTTTTGGTTCTTTGCTGGTTTCTCTGCACTCCCCTGTCTGTGTTCTTCTTGTTACTGTTCATATTGGGTTAGGTTCATGATTTATTCTTATGTTTAGACTACTTCCTTGGAATTTCTGTGTTATTTTAGTTTGTATTCCCAATAGATCTGGTTCCTCCCTGTTAATGTTCTCTAGTTCTTTCCATTGTTTACTTATTCCCTGTCCTGTTAGATTCCCTGATCATTCTGTGTTAATTAACCATCCCCCATCCACCTCCACCTTGCATTCCTGGTCACCAGCTGCCTCACATTGGTCTCTGTGTTTATTGGTCCATTTTCCTACCTTCCTCAGTATTATTACCCTCTGGTTCTCATTGTTTTCATCCAGATCCACTGCTGACATCCCTACTTCCATGTCTCTGTGTTCTTGCCTGTTACCCTGCCTGTATTCCCTGCTATAGTGCCTGAGAACAGTTATATTATTAAATAACCTTTCGACTCACCATGCGGCTCCCGTCCTCCTGTTTGCGCTTTGGTCCTGCGCCACCTCAACACATCAAGAGTTCCATCTCAGACTTGTTAGGCCTTGCTTAGTATGTTAAATGGTTGGACAATTCTAAATAGACCACAAACTGCTGACTTGTTTGTAAGGGTTGCCAGGATAAAGTATCTTAACTCCAAAAAGAGAGATACTTGAAAAGTTGCATCTGAATGAATTACAAGACCTCTGGAAGGTTTTGACAGATGAGACCAAAGCAGAGGTGTCTGGCCACAATGCACTGTGTTATGTTTGGTGAAAACCAAGGTCAGCATTTCAGCACAAAAATCTCAACCCAGCTGTCAAGCATGGTGGTGGAGGGGTGATGATTTGGGCACAGGACACTTTGCAACGCCTCTGTACACCAAGTATTCGAGAATGAACTGCAAGGTCATCTGTCTGACAGCCGAGACTCGGTCCCAACTGGGTCTTTAGTTATCCCAAACACAGCAGCAAATCTACAACAGAATGGCTGAAAAACAAATTAAACCTCAATGACCTGAGAAGAAGAGTGCATCAAACTCTCAATGATGCGAGAGACCTGAAAAGTCATTAAGAAAACAACTTCTTAAAGGTATTGCTGCAAAAGGTGGTTCTACAAACTATATTGAATAAGAGAGTGATTTTTTCCCATTCATGCTTCTTTTCATTTATCCTTTTTCTCTGAGTGTAATCTTTTGTCTGTTTTTTTAAAGAATTTTTTCAGCACTCTAGGCCTTTATTTTTGATAGTAGGCAGACAGGAAGGAGGGGCAAAGAGAGGGGGAGACATTCGGCAAAGGTCGCCGGGTCCAGGACTCGAACCGGGACGGCTGCTTCGAGGACTATGGCCTCTATATGTGGTCACGTGCTAACCCCTGCACCACCAGCACCGCACCCTGTTTTTGTTCATTTTGATGTTACATTTCAATTTTAGAACCTGTTAAGGGCACAGTTTCTGTTATGTCCTAATGCATAAATCCCAGAATTGAAAAATGGTGTATTTTCTTTTTCCCATGATGCTATATGTAGTTTTTCTGTGTCAGTTTGACTAAACTCTGTTGGTGTCATTTTTACTTTTCAGTTTTCTCAAGAGTTTAAAATGGAAAAGAAATTAGAGAATGTGAGAGTGCAGAGTCAGTTGAAACATACAGTGAATTATCTGAAAAACCTGGGAGTACCTAGAAGCTACAACTTCCAGGTTGGACCGATATTTATGGCGTAAATAAAGAGATTGGTAAAGGAAGTATTTACTAAACTCAGACTGTGTTACAGGCAGAGCTTGGTTTTGCTGAAGGGAAGATCGTAAGCCTACAGTCTCAGTGTGGAGATCAGCAGGCAGGGCTCAGACTTCACCTGAAGAGTTTTCCTGTACTCAAGGAAATGAGGGGAACCATGTGGCACAACTCATCATGGCTTCATCATCATGGACTGCCCCTGAAGATAGAGGTACTGCTTGTGTTGACATGGATTTTAACTTAATGACTACACTAATTTTATTTTTATTATTCATTAGCAAAAGATCTGTCAGTCTTAAAATGTATTTCTGTTTTCTATCCAAGGGCCTTGGTTCTATTAAGGGAGCATTGTCTCAGCTCCAGTCCAGGGCTCAGCTCAGTGTGGATGGACACAAGTTGCTCATATCTGGGCTGAATGTCAGTGTGGCTGATGGTCATCTGGCTGTGCTCCTTTCCTACTCTCCTACACCTCTCAACCAAACAAGAACACAACACAGGCTGGACACTGTCCTAACTGTTCAGTTCAAAGGTCAGGGCATTGTGTCACTTTGAATGCTTTTCTTTTAATCACCAGTTCTTCAAGTTTGACCCAATTTATGAAAATAGTTGTGTTTATGTTTTCTATGAGGACAAAGGATGCAGTGAACCAAGAATATTATTAACTAGAACTGGAGGCCGTTCTCACAGGGTCCTAGGTCACCTTAGTAAGCCTGGCCCCGGCCACTCCCTTTATGGTGTGCTTTCCTCCCCATCCCCCTCCATCCCAGCACGTCAACGGATTGGGTCACTGCCCAGTAATACATCAGAGCCACAGAAAAAAATCATTTACAAGATATTCCTTTCTTCTGTTATTAGCACCCACTAATGTTCTACCTGCTCTATGCTCTGCAATTAGCTTGTGATTTCATTCAGTATATGAAGGGATACAGGTTCATATCATTAAATCATATTTCTTCAAAATGTCACTAAATCAATTCAAAAAGTTAAACTCATATATACAATGCTCAAAAAAATAAAAGGAACACTCAAATAACACATCCTAGATCTGAATGAATGAAATATTCTCATTGAATACTTTGTTCTGTACAAAGTTTAATGTGCTGACAACAAAATCCCACAAAAATCATCAATGGAAATCAAATTTATTAACCAATGGAGGCCTGGATTTGGAGTCACACACAAAATTAAAGTGGAAAAACACACTACAGGCTGATCCAACTTTGATGTAATGTCCTTAAAACAAGTCAAAATGAGGCTCAGTATTGTGTGTGGCCTCCACCTGCCTGTATGACCTCCCTACAACGCCTGGGCATGCTCCTGATGAGACGGAGGATGGTCTCCTGAGGGATCTCCTCCCAGACCTGGACTAAAGCATCCACCAACTCCTGGACAGTCTGTGGTGCAACGTGACGTTGGTGGATGGAGCGAGACATGATGTCCCAGATGTGCTCAATCGGATTCAGGTCTGGGGAACGGGGGGCCAGTCCATAGCTTCAATGTCTTCATCTTGCAGGAACTGCTGACACACTCCAGCCACATGAGGTCTAGCATTGTCCTGCATTAGGAGGAACCCAGGGACAACCGCACCAGCATATGGTCTCACAAGGGGTCTGAGGATCCCATATCGGTACCTAATGGCAGTCAGGCTACCTCTGGCGAGCACATGGAGGGCCATGTGGCCCTCCAAAGAAATGCCACCCCACACCATTATTGACCCACTGCCAAACCGGTCATGCTGAAGGATGTTGCAGGCAGCAGATCGCTCTCCACGGTGTCTCCAGACTCTGTCATGTCTGTCACATGTGCTCAGTGTGAACCTGCTTTCATCTGTGAAGAGCACAGGGCACCAGTGGTGAATTTGCCAATCCTGGTGTTCTCTGGCAAATGCCAAGCGTCCTGCACGGTGTTGGGCTGTGAGCACAACCCCCATTTGTGGACGTCGGGCCCTCATACCATCCTCATGGAGTCAGTTTCTAACCGTTTGTGCAGACACATGCACATTTGTGGCCTGCTGGAGGTTATTTTGCAGGGCTCTGGCAGTGCTCCTCCTGTTCCTCCTCGCACAAAGACGGAGGTAGGGGTCCTGCTGCTGGGTTGTTGCCCTCCTACGGCCTCCTCCACGTCTCCTGGTGTACTGACCTGTCTCCTGGTAGCACCTCCAGGCTCTGGACACTATGCTGACAGACACAGCAAACCTTCTTGCCACAGCTCACATTGATGTGCCATCCTGGATGAGCTGCACTACCTGAGCCACTTGTGTGGGTTGTAGAGTCCGTCTCATGCTACCACGAGTGTGAAAGCACCACCAACATTCAAAAGTGACCAAAACATCAGCCAGAAAGCATAGGTACTGAGAAGTGGTCTGTGGTCCCCACCTGCAGAACCACTCCTTTATTGAGTGTGTCTTGCTAATCGCCAAAGATTTCCCCCTGTTGTCTATTCCATTTGTACAACAGCATGTGAAATTGATTGTTAATCAGTGTTGCTTCCTAAGTGGACAGTTTGATTTCACAGAAGTTTGATTTACTTGGAGTTTTATTGTGTTGTTTAAGTGTTCCCTTTATTTTTTGAGCAGTGTAGATTCATTACTCTGAGAATTATAGATATAAAGTGTTGATTTCTTTAAAACCAGCCACAACAGAGACAGTTATTTCACCCAGGCTGTTTCTCTAAAGAACACTTGACAGTCAGAGTTCAAGACTAACACCGTGCATACTTGGACTGATCTCACATTGACTTCTCTGTAAAGTCACTTGTGCATATATGTACATTTTAAAGATATTTTATAGTTTTTATTTCCATTTATATTGAAAAACAACCAAAAACAATACTGCACTGAGTGTACTGGAGTCAAATTCCTTTTTTTGTGTGCACAAACTTGGCAATAAAACTGATTTTGATCCTGATTCTGGCTTACAGCCAGTGAAAGCCCAAAATTCAGTTCCACACAAAGTTAGAACATTACATGAGAGCAATAAAACGATTTGTAATACAGAAATGTTAATGGCCCACCAACCACAGTTGGTTGATTCCCCAATCAAGGGGAAGACTGCTGACTTCACAGTTGTCAAGCAGACAACTCTCTACAAAGAAGGTGAGCCACAGAAGGTAAATGCAAAAAAACAGTCATTGCTGTTTAGTTTGCTGTATCCAAACATATTAATGGAAAGTTTAGTGGAAGGAAAAGTGTGGTAGAAAAAGGTACACAAGCAAAAGAGATCACGACAACCTTGACAGTATTGTGAAGCAAAGATAAAGAGATAGAGATTCACAAGGTGTCAATACAGCTGGTGTCATGAACATGGTTGATGAGGGGCCCAAATAAAGACCATGCTTGTGACAAAAAATTTGGTTTTAATAATCAAAGGAACTTAAGTAATCACGGTTGGAACTGGTCATGGAACAAACCACTGGGAATAAACAGGCGATGAAATATGGCAGAGAACGAAGGCAATGGAAGAAGCAGGGATCAATCAGAAAACGGGAGCTTACAGAGGAAGGGGAGCAAAAAATGGCAAGCAACCAGAAGAGCAATCAGATGAGATGTAAAGGAACTGCGGCAGAGTGAAGCAGCTGAAGGAGGGAGGCTAATAAACATAAATGAGCTGAGCAGATACAAAAAAAAACTACAAATCAGGGACAGAAAAGAAACAGATCTTACAGAACTAATTATAAATGAACAAAGAACATGATAATAAACTAAGAAACTAAATACAAATAAATTAACTAATAAGGCAACACCTCACTGACCAGAAACAGCACAGGGGAAATTAACTAAGGCGACTCCTAAGGAACATAGAAAGGAATTGATCAGAATAAACACACAAAAGAAAATGAAAACCTAAAAGCCTCAGGATCGTGACAGCTGGAGTCAGAGCTTCCAGAATCACCTCACACTGATGTACAGTGGGGAGAACAAGTTTTCCCCCTTGCAAAGCATGTAGAAGTCGTTAATTTTTATCATAGGTACCCTTCATCTGTGAGTGAATCTAAAAGAAAAATCCAGAAAATCACATTGTGTGATTTTTAAGTAATTAATTAGCATTGTATTGCATGACATAAGTATTTGATCACCTAAAAACCAGTAAGAATCCCAGCTCTCACAGGCCTGTTAGTTCTTCTTTAAGAAGCCCTCCTGTTCTCCACTCATTACCTGTATTAACTGCACCTGTTTGAACTCGTTATCTGTATAAAAGACACCTGTCCACACCCTCAATCAAACAAACTCCAACCTCTCCACAATGAACAAGACCACACAGCTGTGTAAAGTCATCAGGGATAAAATAGTGGACCTGCACAAGGCTGGGATGGGCTACAGGAAAACAGCCAAGCAGCTTGGTGAGGAGGAAACAACTGTTGGAGCAATAGAATGGAAGAAGTTCAAGATGATGATCAGTCTCCCTCAGCTTGAGGCTCCATGCAGGATCTCACCTCGTAGGGCATCAATGATCATGAGGAAGGTGCTTTGCAAGTGGGAAAACCTTCAAAATCAGCAGTGTATCAAATACTTGTTCTCCCCACTATATCCTGGACATGGGCTACAACTGTCACATTGCTTGTGTTAAGAGCTTCCCAAACCAAAGACGTTGCCTTTACTATTATACCTGGGCTAAGGAGAAAATTAGTTTTGTTTTTAGAATTCGCAGTTGGCCATGATCCTGCCTGTCTCCTCTTTGGTTTTGGATTGTCCACCACTTCCGTACATGGCGTGTTGTCCCAAGTCATCTTTCCAGATGAAAGTAAATGTAGAATTTAATTTAGAAATCATGTTCCCAGAGTCTAGAGGAAGAGTGGAGAGGCACAGAACCCAACCCTCTTCAGGTCCAGTATGAAGTCTTCCCAGCCAGCGATGATTTGGGGTGCCAGATCATCTGCTAGTGTTGTTCCGCTGTGTTTTCTCCACTCCACAGTCAATGCAGCCATCTTCTAGGAAATGTTTGAGCACTTGATTCCTTCTGCTGACAAGCTTTATGGAGATGCTGATTTCATTCCAGAAGGATTTGATACTGGCCCACGCTGCCAACGTTACCAAAAGCTTTTTCAGCAACTATGGTAACACTATGCTTGATGGGCCAGCAAACTAGTCTGGCCTGAATTGACGAGAAGATGAGAGACTAGAGCCAATATTGCAGACGAACTGAAGGCAGCTTTTAAAGCAACCTGGGCTTCCTCAGCAGAACCACAGGCTGATCTGCTTCATGCCACATTGCATTAATGCAGTAATTCATGCAAACGGGGCCCAAAACAAGTACTAACTGCACATAGTGTACTGTACATGGACATACTTTCAGCAGGCCAACATTTCTGTATTAAAATCTTTTTTATTGGTATAATGTTTTATTTTTAAGAAACAAGCTGATTGGACCTTCCACTATAACCTGGTTGGCAGCGATGACTCAAAGCTTTTAAAAGTACAGTAAAAAAAGAAGTTCTCTAAAAATGTAAAGATGATCAAAACTGTTTCTGATTAATGTGCTATTTGTTTCTATTTGTCACAAACTAATTGAAACATTGTGCAATTCTTGCTTTATGTCTTTATGTCTCTATATACTTATAAAATACAGTGTCTCAACAGCAGGTATCCCTGTTTTACTATCATAGCTAATTTTCAGTCCTTTGTTCAAAATAAAAAACAGAGACCATATATAGTTTGTATTTTACTAAAATAAAGACAACAGAAATCCCAAGGTGCATTGAATTAATAATAATAATAATAATAATAATAATATATTTTATTTGAAGGTGCCTTTCTCAGCACTTAAGGACACCGTACAATAGTTGACAAAAATACAAATAAACAAAACCATGAAAAAAACAATAAAATAGACAGAGCAATAGCCATCAGATGGAATAGGCAGTCATAAACAAATGTGTATAGAGTTGTTACTTGAAATGGGGGAGTGAATCAATGTTTCGAGTTGGGATGGTAATGACTTCCAGAGACGGGGAGCAGAGAGACTCAATGCTCTGCTCCCCATAGTACTGAGACGGGCGAAGGGGTGAGATAGGTGTGTGGAGGAGGAGGATTCAAGGGAGCGAGAGGGCATGGAAACAAGAGGTCAGACATATATGGAGGAGGGGCAAGGTTATGAATGGTCTTAAATTTTAACAGAAGGATTTTGAATTGGATACGTGACTGTACTGGGAGCCAGTGAAGCTGCTGAAGGACAGGAGTGATGTGGTGGAACGAGGAGGTTTGAGTTACTATTCGGGCAGCTGAATTCTGGACCAGTTGAAGCTTATGGGGAGAGTTATGAGGAAGACTGAAGAGAAGAGCATATAATAATACAGATAGAAAGTGACGAGACTGTGGACAAGGATGGCTGCAGGGGTGGTGGGTGGAGGCTATTGATGTTTTGTAGGTGGAAGTAGGCTGACCTGGTGATGTTATTGATGTGGGATTGAAAAGATAATGTTCTGTCCAGGATGACACTCAGGCTCTTAACCACGGGGGTAGGGTGAGACAGTGGAATTATCAATAGTGAGAAAAAAAAAGGCAGGTTGTTGATAAGGTCCTGGGGTTGAGAGATGTTATTAAGTAATGAGAACAGTGACTTAGAGTTTCCCTTATTGGCAATGATTATACTGGAGTAAAAGCGTGTTTTGGTGCTGGCGATTGAGTCCTTATAATGTAGAATATGTTTATTGTACTTTTCTTTCTGAATTGTGAGACCAGTTTTCCTGTAAAGTCTTTCCAGTTGCTGACCTTGGGCTTTCATGAGACGAAGCTTGGGAGTGAACCAAGAGGCAGAATCAGAGAAAGAAACACATCTGCTTTTTAACAGAGCTTTAATGCGCATTAATGTTGCCTCTGAGTATTCTCATATTAATCCCATGTGCCGGTGTTCTTAAACCCTCTTCAGGTCCTCTAAGAAGCACTTCATTAGACATTCACCCTCAGGACTGGAGGTTTCGGCTGGCAGGGGAGGCTGGGGGCTGGGGGACACGTGGAGGAACCAAGGAGGCCAGGTTCACATTGAGGCACACTGAACATGGAAAAACTAGCCCTGCCTTCCAGGTGTAATGAGGTCAGCATGTAGAAGAAAATTCCCACAACATTGCTCCTCCCTGCTAACATCCTCTGTGACTGATTTTAGGTGGAGGCCTGGGGAAGACTTACTGAGTCCGAGCTGAAGGGTTCCATGGTTGTAAACCCTGAACTGAGCTCTTCATTCGCACTTATTGTCCAAGGACACAATTCAACTCCTAGGTAATATTGATACTAGAGAGGCACTTGTCAAAGATTCTGTGGTTGATTTCTGGTCACCAATTTTAGCCATTTCTGATTTCTCCCTAAGAACTATAGCTAAAACTATTATTTCTCAAAAATGGCCTATGATTACAGACTTTTCTCTCTCTGCATCACTGAAAATCTGCAAATATATTAAAATCCTGCAGGATATGGGACAGAGAGATCTGCTAATGAATCAGCTAAAAATATTTAAACCAAATCTTTGTTACACCTTTATAATGCAGAATATTGCTCACTAACCGTTCTTTTTCTTTTTTGCTTTTAGTACACCTAAAAATGCAGAGAATGCCGTATTGAAGGATAAAAATCATCTTAAAATAAAGGACAGCTGTGTCCAACTTAAGCAGACAAACGAATTTACTGACGTGTTAGATTGTTGAATCATTCATTAATTTTAAGTTCTTCAGGGAGCTTTTCTGTCATGGTTGCTCATTACATTTAAAATACAACATCATGCAACAAGTGTGTGTGCAAGACAGCAGGTTTGCACTAATCTTTCAACACAAAGACAAGATGATGACAGAGATGAGATTTTAAACTGCCTCAACTCTTTGCTGACCTGAGTTTTGAGTTTCTGAGCTGAGCTGTGTCTAGGCTGTGATCCAACATGGATCACAGCCTAGAATTGTAAAATTGACTGATTCGGATCATAACTGATATCTTGGTGCATCTCCAGTTGATACACCACAAACCTGCATAGGTCATGCATGACTGAATCAGTAACTATTATGATGTTGAGGTCATTATTAAAAACAAAAACAAAAAAAAGCCCGGCAACAAAGTTTACAAGAGATAGTAACAGTTTTGAACAGTGTTTTCAGTTGCTGTTCCGTTTCAGAACACTTGAAGGACATTCTGCCATTTGCAGTGCTATTTTGTCCCTTTTTGTCTGCAGACATGTCTTAAATTGCACAAGCAGGGAGGTGTTGATTTTTTTTTTTTTTGCTTCATTCTCCATTGTGTTCTCCCTGGTTAAAGTATTAAAGCTGCAGGCGATTCCTCCAAAATATGTTTCCTGGACCTTGGAGGGAGGGATATCCAAATATCTTCCAGTCACTGTAGACAAAGGGAAGATCTTCTCTCCCTAATACTCAATTTTCAAGGATACAGCTTTTTGCCAAATCCTGATCAGAACCACCTGTTGATGTAATTTGTTTACTTGCCCCTCTTCATTACTAGTTTGCCCACACCCCAAATTAAAGGAAAACATTTAATTCAATAAAGTGTAAATAAAAATTGTGATGTTTTATGGATATTTTATTAGGAACTTTTTCCTAATCTTTTTATCTATTCTGAATCTTTAAACCAGCTTTAACCTACTGAGGTCCCTTGATTTTATGCTTTACCAGTTGTTGTTTTTTAAACCTTATATATCCTAATCTACCCCCCCACCCGGCTGCAGCCCCACCAACTGATCAAAAGCAGGAAATCATCTATATTCTTTGGTGGTATTAAATGTACATAAAATAATGTCCCTGTTCTCAGCAGCAAATAGGGGGTGCCAACCTTCCACTGGCTGCACCTGCATAAAAGCAATACAAAACTTCTTCAAGGTGCAACTGGCAGATAAAGTATATTTGTTTATCTAGTGCTTGTGCACAGCTCCTTCTAATGGTGCCCAGGGTGACTGCCCACATGGCCCATATCAAAAAGCATCAGATTTCAATGGGAGTCAATGGCACAAATATGCCTAAAGGACACAGATAGCTGCAATTAATTTCAATGGTCCGTTAAATGTTTCTCTAAAATACACAATTATGGTACATTTTTGCAGTTTCCATAAACATCATAAAACACAAAGTTATGTAAAAAACACAAGGAAAATGTCATGTGATCTCAGCATGATTTGAAATACTCCTAAGAACACCCATACACATCGCTGACACTGGTTCTGTTGTCTAGAAAGGACCTGATGGTGAACGTGGTCCACAGCATTCCCCAGATGTTGGTCTACCTGCCCTCTCAGCTCAATCTCCGGTCTCAGGTGGGTTCTTATTCTATTTCAACAAGATAGAGGGTCGTAGTTTCACATCTTTAGATTTGAACTAAATCAAAACTCATTTGTCAGAGTTTCAAAGACCTTATCTCATTCCTCTCCCAGGTGAACCAATCCCAGTCCAGTGTGGCAGCTTTGGTGGAATTGTTGTCCGGCAGGAAGAAGCTGTGCGCTCAGGGAGAGCTGGCAGCCATAGAGAGCGGATACAGGCAGACTGTTGAGGTCAAACACTCCTGCCCACAGGTACTTTTGGCCTAAATTATCCCTTCAGCGTCAGTGCACTCTGTGGGTAAAATTCACATCCTAGATTTGAATTTTGTTGTGGAGGTTGTCTTATAATTCTGGTGTTTAGGATTAGTGCAAACAAATTGTATGAATTCTTATGAATTATATTGAATAGCTTCTCCTACATAGCATGGAGTTCCTACTTAATATTATGGTGTGTCTTTGTGTTGTAGCTGAAGCCGCTGCCCAGGACCATAGCAGTTAGAACGGTGTACGAGGCCCGAACGTGGAGCTACCTCATCCAGCAGGCTGCTGTTTGGGGCAGTCACGAGTTCAGCTTGTCTGGTCTTTACTCCAGTCCTCCAAGCCTGGAGCTGGGCAACCAGACACTGATGGGTAAATTCTGACATGCACACTTTACAGATTCTCACATAAAATGCGCAAGTATTCCTAACCTTTTTGGTTGTTTTTGTGAAGTAAAAAACCACAAATGTTACAGTAAAATATTGTGATTTTTTTTTATGATAGACCAACACAAAATACTGCAAAATACAGCCCTCCTGAGTCAGTAATTTGCAGAACCACCTTTCACTGCAAGTCTTTTGGAGTGTGTCTCTAGCAGGTAGACTGGGGCTGAAATCTATGCCACCTCTGTTTTGCAAAGTAGCTCAAGCTCACTCAGAACGGATGGAGAGAGTACAGTTACCTCTCAAAACATTACAACATCCTAAAAAAGTAAAGCATATTTTCTGTCACTCATGTCAGAAAGTGAAACTCATAAATTACTGTATAAAGATTCATTATACATAGATTGAAATATTTTAAGCCTTAATTTATTGTAATTTCAATTATTATGGCTTATAGATAAGGAAGACAGAAACTATGTTAATGTCTATGCCCTTCATACTTGGTTGGGGCTCCTTTTGCATTAATTGCTGCATCTGTGCAGTGTGGCATGGAAATGATCAGCCTGCGGATCTACTGACCTGTGATGGAAGCCCAGTTTGCTTTGATAGCAGCCTCCAGGTCATCTGCAATCCCCCACAGATTATCTTTGGTGTTCAGGTCAGGTCAGGTTGCTGGTCAATCAACCGTAGTAACACCATGGTCACCGAAGCAGCTTTTGGTACCTTTGGCATTGTGAGCCGGTTCCAAGTCATGTTGGAAAACGAAATCAGCATCTCCATACAGCTTGTCGGCTAAAGGAAGCATGAAAGGCTTCATAAAACCCAGTGGACCAACACCAGTAGATGACATGGTGACCTAAATCATCACCGACTGTGAAAACCTCCCACTAGACTTCAAACAATGTGGATTCTGGGCCTCTGCAATCTTCCTCCAGACTCTGGGACCTTGATTTCTAAATAAAATACAAAACTTACTTTCATCTGGAAAGAGGACTTTGGACCACTGAGCAACAGGCCAGTTCTTCTTCTCCTTAGCCCTGGTGAGATGCTTCCGATGTTGTCTTTGGCTCAGGAGTTGCTTAACATGAGGAATGCAACATTTGTAACACATGTGCAGGATTCATTTGTGCATAGTGACTCCTGATGCGCTGATTCCAGCCTTAGCCCACTCCTTTTGAAACCCCCACAAATTAAGCCCCTCTTAAATTGATTTTGCTTGACAATCCTCTTAAGGCTGCAATCATCCCTGTTGTTGGAGCACCTTTTCCTCCAACACTTTTTCCTTCCACCCATCCTTCTATGAATATCCTTGTATGCAGTGATCAGTGATCAACCAGCTTCTTTAGCAATGTCCTTTTGTGGTTTAACTTCCTTGTGAAGGTTGTCAATGACTGTCTTCTGGGCATTTTCCAGTCAACAGTTTCCCCATGATTATGTAACCTTCTGACCCAGACTGAGACCATTCAGAGGCTCAGGAAACCTTTGCAGGTATAATGAGTTAATTACCTGATTAGTGTGACACCATGAGTTTCCAACATTTAACCTTTTCACAAGATTCTTTACAATTTTCTGAGACACCAAATTTTGGGCTTTTATTATCTATTAGCCATACTCATCAAATTTACAAGAAATAAATGCTTGGAATTGTCAGGGTTTGTGGTAATGGAGTCGGACCAGAATGCAGGTAGATAATCGGGAGCCACATGATTGGTTGTGATGTGGTTTATTCCCAGACTTAAAGGGGAAGGTTTTTCTCAGGCCTGATATTCAGGTCCAAAACAAAGATGCATAAGACTTACAGCAACGAAGCTGAACAGGAACTAAGCAGGCAGGAACTCCGGAACATAGCAAGTCTCTGGCTGGAGCATGACATTAGGAAAGAAAGAAAGAAAGACAGACGCAGTGACAGGGAAGAAGAAAACCGGTAACCTTACATACAGAGGGAAGTGAATAGTGAGACGATGGGAACGAGAGGCACAGGGTGAGTACTGACAGGTGTGATGACCAGGTGTATGGAATTGAGGGAAATAGGTTTCTATGGCTACAGGAGCTGGGAAACGCAGGGACAGGAGGAGAACTAAACTAATGACAACTCTAAGGGAACACAAAGACTAAACTAGCTGGGAAGAGCAGAGATAAGATAACCTAAACATTAGCTAACATAAATAGTAACTCTAGAAGAAACTAAATCTAAGGACATGGAAAGAACTAAGTAAACGAACAGAAATGCTGAATAACAGAATATGACTGACTGCCAGACAGGAACTGAAACATGAGGGACTAACCAAGAGAACTATACTATAATAACTAATCCTGGGAGAAAATAAGTAACACTAAACATGGGGGAAAAGGAACTATTGAAACTAAGGAGCACAGAACTACTGGGAAACCAAATACAAGAACCTAGCCAGAGAATAAACATAAATGAACATAACTACTAAACAGAAAGCACATGAGAACGACGTAACTAGGAAAGTAAACAAACACAAACCCCAAAATGGCAGATCCTGACAAGAATATTTCACTCTATGTGTAATGAATCTATATTATATACAATTTTCAATTTCTGAAATCAGTGAGAAAACTTTTTATCTCTTTCATTAATGAAATAAGGCCACTAATCTCCTTTAAATAGATCCTCCCACCTGAGCTGTGGATCTCTCCAGCTATTCCAGGGTTACTGTGGGCCTATTGCAGACAGAGAGATTTCCGACTGATCCTGATAGAGATTCAATTTATGCTCCACCAAAAGTAGAGTTATAGAGTTTATTTTTTGTTTTGTAAATGGGACAGACTTATTTATTAACATAGGTATTTAGATGCTTTTTATTGTACCTGGGGGCGAGCTCAGTTGGCAGCAAAGACTTCTGTAAGCCTTCCTGGAAATTATCCTCTTGTTTTTGGCTCACCTCTCCTCTGGAGGTCCCAAAATTCTCTGGATTGCTCAAACCCAACCAGTTTGGGTGGGGAGCATCAGTGCACACATCCACATCTCTCTGGAGATTCTCCACAGTGCTCAGATCTTGATTTTGGCTGAATCTGGATGTTATTTTAAAAGTTCTCTGGTGCTTTCTTGCCAAAACTGTTCTTTAGAAGAAATTAAGGTGAAATCCTCTGACATTCTGTGTACTCCCAAAGGACCGCTCCATTTTTTTGTCTTTTTCTTTGTTCTGTTTAGTGTCCTGTTCCTTATCTTAGAAAACTGTGCCTGCTGAAAGATGCCGTCTTTGCATGCTTAACTGGAGGTTAGGACGCTGAACATATCATCCTGGTCTTATTAATAATTTAGATCATTCTGACAAACTTGTTGGGGCCTGTAGTGACATTTATTGAGGAATAGCTTCTGTAGATCACCTGTTTTAAAGTTTTGTATCAGTGCTTCTCGTTCCTAAAACTTTTTAGAAGTTACAATCTGGATCTCATCTTAAATCTTTTCACAAAACTGCTCCCCCGTATGGACACAAAGATGAGCCCCTCTATCAGCCTCTTCTGCCTCACAAATCAGTTACTTGAGCTGACCAGCAAAAATGATGCTTCCAAAAATAAAAGTTAACATGCAGTACTACCTCTCTGGCTGTTCATTGAGTGACTTTAGGCCCCTTTAGCCACAATGAGATGATAAGAAGGTGTTCCAGGCCTGGTTTGAATGTGTCAGAACATCGGTTACCTGTAAGTCTGTGAAAATGCATGATACCAATGTTATTAAATATGCTTTTTTCGTTGTATAATATGAATAGCTACATATTGAAGTTTGTTTTCTTCTCCTTGCCAACAGTTCAGATTGGTGGCTTCCCTCGTTTGAGCAGTTTAGAGATGGTGCACGAGAGTTCTTTACATGGCCGACTAGATAGCATTTTACTGGGCTGGAAGAGACAAGGACAAGTAGAGCAGGTGAGCAAAGTGTGTCACAACCCTAGTGAAAAGATAGCACTCTTTCAAGTCAAACACTTTTCTTTCTGGCATGTATACATTTCACTCCGTCTACTACCAGGTTGGCCTGAAATATCAGAAGCACATGAAGAAAAATGGATGATAATATAAAAGGCCTGTAAATGTATTTTTACAAAGTTAATGTTTTTACATTTTGTCAAATAATGACCAAAAACTTCAGATGTGTTGGGATTTTATGGAATACATGGGAAGTGGAAGGAAAATTATACATGGCTTCAAATGTACTTTACACATAAACATCTAAAGTGTCATTGGAGTTTTATTCATCCCCCTTTATTCTGATCCCCCAAAAATCCAGTGCAACAAGTTGCCGTCACATGTCACCTCATTAAGGTCCACTTTTGTTTAATTTAAGCTCAACATAAATCCAGCTGTTCTGTGAAGGTCTCCAAGGTTTGTTAGAGAACACTACTGAACAGGGAAGACCAGGGAACAGAGCAGACAGGTCAGGGAGAAGGTTGTGGAGAAGAAGGGTTAGGTTGTAATAAAATACACCAAGCTTCGAACATCTCACAGAGCTCTGTTCAGTACGGTACAGCTCCAGACCTACCAAGAGATGGCCAACCACCTAAACTGGCTGGCAAGGAGAGTATTATTCAAAATAGCAGCCAAGAGGCCCATGGTAAATTTGTAGGGGTTGCAAAGATTCACAGCCCAGGTGGGAGAATCTGTTGACAGAATACAGTAAGTAGTCATTTACACAACAAATCTGGCCTAAATGGGAGTGAAAATCAAAATGCCATATGTGACAGAAAACATCACTCTGAATGGTAAAACATGGTGTTGAAAGCATATAATGCTATGGGGATTCTTTCTTCAGCTGAGACAGAAAAGGTTAGAGGGACTCATACTGCAGATCACTCTGAACAGTTGAACTGTTGAAATTACATTTTCGAGTTCTTATAAAACATAAAGATTTTGAAGTCCAGTGTTCGCTTGTTTTTCTCCTGCAGGTCCGAGCTCTCAGTTCATGGAGTCACTCTGAGGAGACAAACGAGACGAAGCTGGAGCTAAAACATCCTTTCTCCTCCATGCTGAGCCAGCTGTCCATCCACATACTGTCACACAGCTCACAGAGAAAGAGAAGCAGCAGGCACCGGGTACTCAAGGATGTTCACACGCTTATTTTACTTTCAGAACACACTGCTTTTGTTGCTCAACTAGATTCCATCCATTTATAAGAGAAACTTTAAACTCTAGTGTCTGTAAGAAAAACATCCAGGTTGTCATTGTCTTTGTATTATGCAGACCCATCTGTCCTGGAGTGGTGTGGTTCCGGTCAACATCACTCTCAACCTGAACAAACTGAACTCCAATGTGGGCAGGGCATGTGTCCTGGTTTCAGCTCAGTGGGTTGGTAGATCCTCTGAATCTTTAAAGGTTGAAAGTGTGGGTAATGTACCTTTTTATGGACCATAATGTGCATGTCTGTTGTTGCAGATGGCAGTGTCGTCTGGAAGGGGCTGTGTATCAATGGGTTATGGAGGAAACCTGTATTCACAGACTGTAGATGTGACATGGCACAACAAAAGTTTTAGACAAGGCATGACCTACCAGGTATTTTGCTTTATCTTTAATTGGGAGACATTTAAAGCTGCACAATTCATGGCTTATGCTTTAAAAAGGAAGTAATGCCTTTTTATTTCTTTGATTTCTTTCCAGAGAAGTCATCAGGGATTCCATGGCCTTCAGGTGTATGTTGATTTGGACAGAGTGTCCCCTGCACCCTGCCATTCTCACATGCTCCTGGCCAAAGTTCAAACTAACCTCAGGGACCATCTGGAGCACAGAGTGGAGCTAGGAGTTTGTCCTGAACAGCCTGTGAGTCCACACAGTAGTAGTAGTAGAAACTGGAAGTAGGGTTTTTATGTGAGCAAGGAGGACAGCCATCTGGTACTCTTACTAATATGATCCGACAGTATCCAAAGATTTCCACATATACTCTGTGTCTGCATCTGTCAGACTTTGTGGTGGTCCGGATCTCACAGAGTGATCTCAGGAGAGGAGCTGTTCTACACTGAGTCTCACCTGTCAGTTCCGGGTCAGCTGCACCAGTCCAGTTTTACGCTCGCCCTCACCAACTCCTCTACTGCTCAGGGAACCAACATCTCTCTGTATACTCAGGTAAAGAGGGTAATGAATATTGAACAAATGTTTTTTTTTCTCATGTTACAGCCAAAATCTTTAATGTATTTCATTTGGATTTTATGTGAGAGACTAGCATAATGGGCTAATAATTGTGAAGTAGAAGGCAAATTATTTATGGGCTCTGAAAAATAATCTAAAAAAGAGGGGTTGTCCATTTGTGTTTACCCCCCTTTACTTTGATGTCTAAAAAGAATCCAGTGCAACCAAATGCCTTTAGAAGCCTTCAGAGGTTTGTTAGAGAACATTCATGAACAAACAGCATCATGAGGACCAAGGAACCCAGCAGACAGGTGAGGGAGAACGTTGTGGAGAAGTTTAAAGCAGAGTTAATTTAGTAAACAATATGACACACCTGCACATAGCCCCCAAACTCAACTGACAGGCTAGTGAAGGAGAGAATTAATCAGAGAAGCAGCCTTGAGACTGATGTTGTTTTGGGTGAGCTGCAGAGATCCACAGCTCAGGTGGGAGAGTGGTGAGAAGAAAGCCTGTTTGCAGCAAGACATGTAGGGGTCACTGCAAACATTTGGGAGAAGGTGCTCTTGTCAAATGGGACCAAAACTGTACTTTTTGGCCTACATGCAAAACACTATGATTGGAGGAAACTCACACTGCAAACACACCATCCCCATAGAGAAGCAATGAGGAGGCAGCATCATGTTGTGAGGATGCTTTTTTTCCAGCAGGAACAGAGTGTTGGTCAGAGTTACGAGGAAGATGGATGAAGCCAAATACAGGAAAATCATGGAAGAGGCTGTAAAATACTTGAGTCAGGTGGAGGCTCACCTTCCAGCGGGTCAACAACCGTTAACATACAGCCAGAGCTACAATGGGGTGGTTTTGTCTGGAAATAACAAATTTCTTATCTCTCAAAACAAAATTACAATGTCTAAACTCCCTGGGTGGACCACAAAACAGGTGAAAAGTAGTTGAAATAAACTATTAGAGAACCCATACCCAGCTTCCCATCTAATACAAAATAACTTAAATTAAACAGTTAACCAAAGCTAAATTTTACTACTCTGTCCCTCAGTCCATAGGGTTAATTTCCACAGGAAATCCCAAGCACAGAAACCACTACATCACAGATGTCCAAGGGGAAGGTAAGTGGCAGTGGGACTCTGGAGCTTCTGTGTAGTCTAAAGTTGAGGAGGAAGTTACTTCAACAGGGCATCGAGGTGTGACTGCAGGGTTTAGCGGGCCTGCAAACAGGCAAGAGAAAAAAAAGCTCTGATTTTCTAGTGAAAACTGATAAGTCTAGATGAGTTTTTACTGTTCTTCTACACAACAGCGGGAACAGACGTAGATACAAAATAACAATGGCAGGTTGCAGAGTGCTTGTGCTGCTGACTCTTATTTGAGTCAGCACCCCACCCCCCATCCTTGTTGTGTAAACAGGGCCTAAGTAAAAGAGAGTCCCTAGAGGTCAGTTGACATAACTCACACAATCTAAAGCCTTGAAGCTGTAGTTGCAGTGAAAGGTGGTTCTATAAAATATTGAGTCCGTGGGGCTGAATTCAAATGACCACCAAACATTTATTTGTAAACAATTTCTTAAAAACCAAGTATGATTTTCATTCCACTGTACAGTTATGCAATGCTTTATGTTGATGTATCAAATCAAATCCCTATAAAATACCATCAAGTTTGTAATTGTAAGATGACAAAAGGTGAAAACGTTCAATGGGAGTGAATACTTTTGCAAAGTGCTTTAAAATATGAAACTTCTGTATAGTGAAACATATTAGCTTGTTTTCTCTGTTTTTTGTGTTGAATGCACAAACATTTTGCAGATAGAGTTCCTCTCATTATATACAGGGGTTGGACAATGAAACTGAAACACCTGTCATTTCAGTGTGGGAGGTTTCATGGCTAAATTGGACCAGCCTGGTAGCCAGTCTTCAGTGACTGCACATTGCACCAGTAAGAGCAGAGTGTGAAGGTTCAATTAGCAGGGTAAGAGCACAGTTTTGCTCAAAATATTGAAAGGCACACAACATTATGGGTGACATACCAGAGTTCAAAAGAGGACACATTGTTGGTGCACATCTTGCTGGCGCATCTGTGACCAAGACAGCAAGTCTTTGTGATGTATCAAGAGCCACGGTATCCAGGGTAATGTCAGCATACCACCAAGAAGGACGAACCACATCCAACAGGATTAACTGTGGACGCAAGAGGAAGCTGTCTGAAAGGGATGTTCGGGTGCTAACCCGGATTGTATCCAAAAAACATAAAACCACGGCTGCTCAAATCACGGCAGAACTAAATGTGCACCTCAACTCTCCTGTTTCCACCAGAACTGTCCGTCGGGAGCTCCACAGGGTCAAAATACACGGCTGCTATAGCCAAACCTTTGGTCACTCATGCCAATGCCAAACGTCGGTTTCAATGGTGCAAGGAGCGCAAATCTTGGGCTGTGAACAATGTGAAACATGTATTGTTCTCTGATGAGTCCACCTTTACTGTTTTCCCCACATCCGGGAGAGTTACGGTGTGGAGAAGCCCCAAAGAAGCGTACCACCCAGACTGTTGCATCCCCAGAGTGAAGCATGGGGGTGGATCAGTGACGGTTTGGGCTGCCATATCATGGCATTCCCTTGGCCCAATACTTGTGCTAGATGGGCGTGTCACTGCCAAGGACTACCGAACCATTCTTGAGGACCATGTGCATCCATTGGTTCAAACATTGTATCCTGAAGGCGGTGCCGTGTATTCGGATGACAATGCACCAATACACACAACAAGACTGGTGAAAGATTGGTTTGATGAACATGAAAGTGAAGTTGAACATCTCCCATGGCCTGCACAGTCACCAGATCTAAATATTATTGAGCCACTTTGGGGTGTTTTGGAGGAGCGAGTCAGGAAATGTTTTCCTCCTCCAGTATCACGTAGTGACCTGGCCACTATCCTGCAAGAAGAATGGCTTAAAATCCCTCTGACCACTGTGCAGGACTTGTATATGTCATTCCCAAGACAAACTGACACTGTATTGGCCGCAAATAAATTATTGTGGTCTAAAACCAGGTGTTTCAGTTTCATTGTCCAACCCCTGTATGTCTTCTACTGAAATGCTGATCATGTTTTCTTCATCCCGGAAAGTAGGTTCTGGAGATTATTTCAGTCACCTTGTAAATCTGTAAGATATCTCTTTGGAGCCAGAAAACTATATTTCCCCCAGTAAAACTGAGCATCTGAGGAAAGATTAATCACCCAGATGGTTCAGTGGAAACAAAATGAAGGGTCATCGAACGCTTGCGCCAGGGTGTTGATCCAGCATGGTGAAGACATGGAGACTCACTGACGAAATCAAAGGTGCCTTGAAGAGACACCTTCACACATGGCCCTTCACACATGGCCCTTCACACCATGATGCCAGGAGTAAACACACTTGTGTTGTTCCACAACATTGGCAGCACTGGTCATCTCCCCTCTGTACCACCATGCCGCCACACTTTGGTCTTTAATGGTAAAGCAGAAGCATGTTGGTTGCTTAACACGATATAATGCAACTTCTGTTCAGTTAATGCTTCCAGGTTTTGACAAGCTGTCTCTGCTTCTAACAAAATGGAAGTCTTTGAGACATGCTGCGGCGGGCAGTTGTACAAAGTTCAGTGCCTTTGCCTAGATGACAGAAACGGATGTCATTGGGTTGTATAATACTTGGCTGAAAATGTGCTGCAATGACCATCAGCCTCTCTAAACATCTTCAACTGCCATAATAACATAACTCAAAGGTTATCACAAATCACATATAACTTCAGCCCAGTTTACCATTTGTCTCGTATTAAATGTGATGAACCACCTTCTTACCACCGTTACGTCTGTCTCAATCGTTGTGTCCTTGGGCAAGACACTTCACTCGCCATGCCTGCTTATGGTGGTCAGAGGGCCCGGTGGTGCCGATTGTATGGTAGCCTCACTTCTATCAAGGGAGAAAATATGGGACAGCGGTGAACCTCATACCAAATGTCAAACATGGTGGTGGTAGGGTGATAGTCTGGGCTGTTTTGCTTATTTAGAACCTGGACAGCTTGTTGTAACTGGTGAAAGCAATCTTAAACCAAGCACACCTAGGTTAAGCAGCAAGCCCACTGGTTAATTGCTCAAAAAAAACAACAAAGAAATAGTTTTGGTGTGGCCTAGTCAAAGTCAGGACTTAAATCCAATTGAGATGCTTTGGTAGGACCTTAGACAGAATGTTCAATGCTCAAAAACCCTTTAGTGTGACTGAATTAAAACCACTTTGTAAAGAAGATTGGGTCAAAATTCACCCAAAGTGATCAAAGACTCATTGTCAATTGTTGCTGCTGAAGGATTGAAGAAGCAGTTATTATGTTAGGGGGCTTAGGTTAGGGCCAGGTTGGTGTGGATTACTTTTTTCCTTGATAAATGAACAAAGTTTTTTGGCCTAAACATTCCTTGTATTTACATTTTGTATTTACTGAAATTTCTTTTTCTGACAAGAATAGTTTAAATTTGCTTAATTATCCAAAACATTTAAGTGCTGTGATAAAGTGGTTTTGTGTTTTTTCAGTTCATTAAACAAATTTTAAAAATAAAAAGCAGGGTTAGGGTTAACCCTAACCCTAACCCTAACCCTAACCCTAACCCTAACTTTTTCATGCCTTTGTATATTAGTGAAGTTAAATAAAAACTTAAAAAACTTTTATTCTTTGTTTTCCTGTTATAATGACGATTTTTTTCTTTATCCTTTCCAGTCGATGGTGGGTAATTGGAGCTTGGAGCTGGAGAGCAGTGCCCTGTCCTGGCCCCATAGGTCAGGTCTCCAGGTTCAGGCCACACTGGACCACAGTCAAAAGATTTGGCTCAACGGAACGCTAGAGGGACACTGTCTTCGGACCACAGCAGGTTACATGAATGGTAAATAAATGAATCATCTCTAACTAAATCCAGAAAAGCAAAACTACAAAGAGTGTAAATATAAAAACGTTTGTGTGTTGTTGTGCAGGTTCAGGCATCTGTGAAGATCTCAGTGCAGCAGTGTGTGCAGGAAATAATCACAACCTGAGGATGGATGTGCAGAGAAGAGAAGGCTGCAGAGAGTCTAAGACTCTGGGAAGTTTGTCACTTGAAATAGCCAATCAGAGGCTGATAATGAAAGCGAGTGGCTGCTTGGAGAGATTAACTGCAGCAGAGGTAGCCCTAACTGTATCAGAGATCCCCAAGTTTTCATTCAGTATGGAGCTGTTTTACTCTATTTACCCCTCTACATTATTTCATAGGAGCGATTTCACTCTCTGAGCTCTCAGATTCAGAAGGACCTTATGGAAAGGATAAAGACATTACAGCATCTACTTACAGAAACCATAAAACAGGTCTGCTGTGCCTTGAAGTGCCTATAACACGTTTTCCCACGAATGCAGAAATTTAAAGAAAACATGTTAATATTGAAGGACTTGGGCAGTAATTGACATGATATTAGGGTTAAAGATGCGATAAAAGACATTTGTGACACAGAATAAGCATATTTCGATGTTAAATATAGCAAGTCCAAAGTCAACCAGAAATCACATCAAAGGGGAAGTCTCTGGTTGTGTGAGCGTCAATGATAAACAGTTCAGGTAGAAGCCGAGTTGTGTTCAAAATGGGTAAACAGTGCATTGCTGGTGGTTGCGGCAACACTATGACAGCAGCCAGTCTGCACTATTTTCCTAAAGTAAAGAGTCCACGCCACGTTGTTTAGAGCATCTGATGTGAAAAGATCGCCAAAGAAAAGGTTGTTGCTGCTGCTGTTAAATTCAATTCAGCTCAATTCAGTTTTATTTATATAGCACCAATTTACAAAACGTCGTCTCAAGGCACTTTGCAAAGTCAATTCAATCGAATCATACAGATTTAAAGTCGAATACATACATTCCAACTGACCCTAACTATCAAACAGTGTAATCGGATTCAGATTAGTATTCAAATTGGTAAAAAGGTTGTCTGTCTAAGGAAACCCAGCAGACTGCAAGGAGTCAGTGACTTGCAGCATTCGCTCCTCATGTAGCGACAGTGGACAGTCACTGCCGTTGACTTTGCAGCAATCCCTCATACTGAGCATGCATGTAGCGACAGTGGAGAGGAAAACTACCTTTTAACAGGAAGAAACCTCCAGCAGAACCAGAACCAGGCTCAGTGTGAGCGGCCATCTGCCACGACCGACTGGGGGTTTGAGAGAACAGAGCAGACAGAAAAAGAACACAGAAGCACTGATCCAGGAGTACTTTCTATGGGAAAGAACTAGAATTGCATGCACATACAGTATAGACCAAAAGTTTGGACACACCTTCTCATTCAAAGAGTTGTCTTTATTTTCATGACTATGAATATTGTAGCTTGACACTGAAGGCATCAGAACTATGAATTAACACATGTGGAATTATATACTGAACAAAAAAGTGTGAAACAACTGAAAATATGTCTTATATTCTAGGTTCTTCAAAGTAGCCACCTTTTGCTTTGATTACTGCTCCGCACACTCTTGGCATTCTGTTGATGAGCTTCAAGAGGTAGTCACCTGAAATGGGTTTCACTTCACAGGTGTGCCCTGTCACGTTTAATAAGTGGGATTTCAAGCCTTATAAGTGGGGTTGGGACCATCAGTTGTGTTGTGCAGGAGGTGGATACAGTACACAGCTGATAGTCCTACTGAATAGACTGTTAGAATTTGTATTATGACAAGAAAAACGCAGCTAAGTAAAGAAAAACGAGTGGCCATCATTACTTTAAGAAATGAAGGTCAGTCAGTCCGAACAATTGGGAAAACTTTGAAAGTGTCCCCAAGTGCAGTCGCAAAAACCATCAAGTGCTACAAAGAGACTGGCTCACATGGGGACCGCCCAAGGAAAGAAAGACCAAGAGTCATCTCTGCTGCGGACGATAAGTTCATCCAAGTCACAAGACTCAGAAATCGCAGGTTAACAGCAGCTCAGATTAGAGAACAGGTCAATGCCACACAGAGTTCTAGCAGCAGACACATCTCTAGAACAACTGTTAAGAGGAGACTGTGTGAATCAGGCCTTCATGGTAAAATAGCTGCTAAGAAACCACTGCTGAGGACAGGCAACCAGCAGAAGAGACTTGTTTGGGCTAAAGAACACAAGGAATGGACATTAGACCAGTGGAAATCTGTGCTTTGGTCTGATGAGTCCAAGTTTTAGATCTTTGGTTCCAACCACCGTGTTTTTGTGCGGCGCAGAAGAGGTGAACGTAAGGACTCTACATGCCTGGTTCCCACCGTGAAGCATGGAGGAGGAGGTGTGATGGTGTGGGGGTGCTTTGCTGGTGACACTGTTGGGTATTTATTCAAAATTGAAGGCATACTGAACCAGCATGGCTACCACAGCATCTTGCAGCGGCATGCTATTCCATCCGGTTGGCGTTTAGTTGGACCATCATTTATTTTTCAACAGGACAATGACCCCAAACACACCTCCAGGCTGTGTAAGGGCTATTTGACCAAGAAGGAGAGTGATGGGGTGCTGCACCAGATGACCTGGCCTCCACAGTCACCGGACCTGAACCCAATCGAGATGGTTTGGGGTGAGCTGGACCGCAGAGTGAAGGCAAAAGGGCCAACAAGTGCTAAGCATCTCTGGGAACTCCTTCAAGACTGTTGGAAAACCATTTCAGGTGACTACCTCTTGAAGCTCATCAACAGAATGCCAAGAGTGTGTGTTGCAGTAATCAAAGCAAAAGGTGGCTACTTTGAAGAACCTAGAATATAAGACATATTTTCAGTGGTTTCACACTTTTTTGTTCAGTATATAATTCCACGTGTTAATTCATAGTTTTGATGCCTTCATTGTGAAGCTACAATATTCATAGTCATGAAAATAAAGACAACTCTTTGAATGAGAAGGTGTGTCCAAACTGTTGGTCTGTACTGTATGATACATTAGAATAAATGTTTCTCTGAAGATTCTGGTATACACTTTCAAAAAATGACCCACCAGGTAGTGTCTTCAGATCTTGAATCATCCCTTGTTTCTGCTGTGCTGCTCCATGCTGCTCAACTTGTTTCACTCAGTGCCGCGTTTACTGTGACCCTGGATTTACACCGTATCTGCTCCGGTCCGGTCCGGTCGGCTGCAAGCCCAGAGGAGCTCCAAGAACCATACGCAGATCGTGCAATTAAAGCCAGTGATGAATGCGGTAGCAAGTTAAACCGGTTAAACTGCTCAATTTTTCGTTTTATGCATCCAGATATTTTCATGATATTTTCTGAGTGCAGCAAAGCTATTTTTGTTGCTTAATTTGGTGCATTTAATGATTGATTGTTCGGTTTATAATACCTTAGTTACACAATAACTGATCTACTTGATCTAATGTAAACAACTGCTAATATATACATGTGTACATATAAATAAATGTGTGTATTTATTAATATAGCGAGATCTAATCTGTGTTTAGTGAATTATTATGAAAATCAGGATGTGGTGCTCGTTCTGTTTCCTGTTAGTGCGGTATGATTCATGCAGGTTGACTCCGGCTGTGCTCTGGCATCCAGCAGTTGGCCGTCCGCACGCCGCAGCACTAATGCTCTGCCATCTGCTGACAGCTGACTTTCTTCTTCTGACGCTACTGCGTCTCTCTCTCTCATAGTGACTGAAATGTATCTAAAAAAATATCAGATTCTTCGCTGCTGTCTGTGTTTTCAGCCATTGTTTACGTAAAGTCATAAAAGAGCGCAACAAAATCACAAAGGAGTGGTCTGGAAATGCCTTTTTAGTGAAATGTATGACAGTATAAATCAACAACTGTTCTGGCGGGACTTAGGAAACGGTACAAGGTGCAAGAGTAGTTGTGAGGTCATAATTACACCGCTTTTTGAACCAGAAAAAACAAAACATTCATTTATAGCCAAAAAATGGCTGAATGGGTTTTCCTTGCGTTTGGACTGTTTGTAGAAGCATTAGAGACCCAAATGGAAGTATAAAAAAGATCAGAAAGTGAATTTTGCATAATAGGTCCCCTTTCAAATATGTTATCAATGTTTTTTAGTTTACATAAATGTAATTGGATTAATCATGAAAATTTGATATCACAGGCACTTTAATGCTTACCCAGCAATATCTGGATATCTTGGCCTTTGAAGGTTTTAGAGAAATGTAGCTTTTAATACTATGCTTTCTCTCCTTTAGTCTGCAGACAGTCGGCTGCCGCAGGAGTGGAGCTCTGTTCCTCTTCTTGTTTTGAAGCAGGCTGAGGCCCTGCACGCCCTGCAAGACAGAGGTTTGTTGTCCCTATGGCTCAGGAGCTCCCTGCGTCACACGTTGACCAGCAGCCTGCCCAACTTTCTGGGTCAGCTCCAACAAGCCTCGCTGTTGGGACAGCAGGAGCTCAGGAGTGAGTTCCTATCTGCATTGGACAAAAGTCTAATTTGTTCAAGAATCTAGCTCCTTTTAATTATAAAAAAGCATCAGTATAGTGTTTTGAACTTCCATGTCCAGGGCCTCTGGCTACTCTGGCAGGTGTATACCAGGACGTGAAGGGCCAGAGGTTGGAGGCAGCATGGAAGGAGGCTGTTGTGATGTGGACTGAAAGACTGGTGGATGTTCTTCGTGCAGAACTAGAGAACCCCAACCTGAGAACCCTGTCACTAGCTGGAGTCATAGCCCTCAGAGCTGCTCTGGATGTGGTGAGGAAACTGCAACCTCTTGGCTTTTCAAATCATATATTTTCAGTATTTGTCATGTCTGCCTGCACTGAAACCAGAATACTGTGGCAGCTGTCATGTTTACCTCATAAAGTTTAGAGTCTGTGAATGCCTTTCTCTTTTTTGGAGCATGTTGCAGGCCCGGGAAGCAGAAATTGGTGTACATTTCCAAATAAAATAAAGATGATAAGACAAAACAAACTACACTGCAAAACTATTCAAACCTCTTGATTTTATTCACATTTGTCATGTTACAACCAAATTGGCAGTGTATTTGCTGGGATGTTCTGTGATAGACCAACACATAGAAGGCTGCAGAGGATGGAGAACATTAGTGAACAAAAGGCATCATGAAGATCAAGGAACATCGCAGACAACACAGGGTTAAAGCTGTGGAGAAATTTAAATCCGGATTAGGTTCTCAAACTGTGGTTCATGTATTCCTGGTTGTACTCTGGTTCCCTTCAAGAGTACTGATATTATTGTATCAATTGTATCAAATTCCAAACTAATTAACTATGGAAAGCTGAACTGTGGTCTAAAGTTATTGCTGTGAAGTGGGAACAGTGGCTTGTTTTGAAGCACCAGTATCTCTACAGGGCCTTCACATTTCATTTCACTCATCAAACAAAATTACTAAACTTCAAGTTATTTGTTGTTGGGGAGACAAAATGCCACAGTTTTAGAAGATTTTAGTGGTACTTGTTTGTAAAACCACTGGTCTAAATTAAAGTACAGTCATGTGTTAGAATGGCCCAGTCAAAGTCTGGTCCCAAATCCAATTGAAAATCTGCAGCAAGGCATGAAAATGTATGTTCAAATACAACTTCTTACGGTAGTCCCAGCGGTGGTTCTCCTGGGGTTCCTGTGCTCTGGGGGGTCTTTGGATGTCTGTGGCTTGGATCTCCTCCGTATCTGTCCCGGGTCCTGGGGGCGGGTCTGTGGCTCCTCACACTCACTATTGCATATTTCTAAGGAGAAACCTTGTATGCACATGCGCGATCACACTCAGACCCACAGGTGTTTAGATTCAGGTGTTAACAGATACACAAATGTTCTATATTGAGCCGCATTTACCACTAAATATATCTTGCATTCATAAGTACTGTGCACCTTTAGGTAAAAAGGCTGGTAATATGAACATTTCTGCAGGTGTAGAAGCAAGTAGGGTGTTATCTTGTATTCTCTTCATCCTTCTTTCTTTCCTTCATTCTATTCTCCCTCTCTCCCCTTTTCCTTTTTGCCCCCATTTCTCTCTTTCCATTTCTGTCTCCGTGTCCGTAGCAATTGAAATAATCCCAAAGCAGTTTCTCATAAAGTTTCTTTTTATGAATATCAAGCAGAGCTTTGAAGCCTCAGCTGTAATGCTCCACTTGTTAAAGTAAATCTGTTAGGCTTTTTCCTGGCACTCAGACAACAATTCTGAGTGCTTCTCTGCCAGACAGGACACGGTAAAATGATAATCAACAGCAACTGTGTATTTTCCATTATGAATAAGCAGAAATAAAAATAAAAAAAACAGTAAAACATTGCTTAGCAACACACAAACTGTTGAATGAGGCTAAAATAGAAGCAGAGAGTGACATTGGTTAAAGAACCATTGGAGAAAAGTAAGAGTCGACTTTTCTAAAGGAGCTGAGCAAAAACAACCGACTCTTTAAAAACAACCAGACCTTCCGTCAATTGTGCTAACAAAATATTAAAGTATGGAAAAGTTAAAGGGGTATGAATATTTTTGCAAGATATTTTAGTTTAAGATATTCTTCAATAAAAAATGGGTTAATTCATTTATTTTTTGGCAACCATGGTATCAAAAATTGTGCCACAACAGATTAGATTCAAAAATATACTAAAAAGCCATTAAAAACATGTAATAACAATCAGTACTGTGTATCAAATATTTGTTTGCTCTTTCATTCAGGCATGCCAGCAAACCTACCACTGGGCTGAGACCAGGCTGGCTATGGCTCTGTCTGGAGTCAGGAAGAGGCTGGCTTCTTTGTATAAATTCATCCCCAGGTAGTGCATAACTGAGGATTACAGTAATTTAAAGCTCTGTTGGTTCCTTATTTCATTAAATGGCACCACAGTTGATTCTTTTTACATTTCTGTATTTAGGCTCATAGCAGGCCTAAACATTTAGAAATGCAAGCACTGAAATCCTCCTAGGCTGAAATATTGCTAGATTAAATTCTAGAGAATTTGACTGATTTCTAGTTGAGATTAAAGTAACATGAATGTTTGAAAATATGTGTGCTTCCAGAGGTCACGGTCACGTTGCAAATTTGTGCCTACATTGTTTTTCTACTGATTACTGTGAGGTTTCAAAGTGATCAAGCATAACAGCTTTATTGAAGTAACACTCTTTATACACAAAGCAACTCAAAGTTCTTTATAGAGGCAAAGAAATACAATAAATGAAAAATTACATTAAGAGGCAAAAAATACAATTCAAAAACTTTTAACATGTACAGACTACATGTAACAAAACAGTGAAATTCAAATTGAAAACAAACAAATACTACAAAACTGATAAAATAATCAGTTAAAGGATTAATAAGCTTTTGCCTTTTCTGATGTGGAGGGAGCATTGTTATAAATGACTAAAAAAAGCAACAGAAGAAGAAACATGAGCACATATGGTTGAAGTAAAGGGGTTACACCCTTAGTGATAATGACAATAAAGCAATAGAACCCATTTTAATTCCCACTAGAAAACTCCAGTAATCAATGTTTTCAGTCCAGATCAGGCCATGTGTTTATATGCTCCTCAGCTCTCTACAAACTCCCTGAAAACCTGAGCTGTGCAGTCTTGTCAATTCAGTGCATTCTGGCAGCAGCATCAGGATAAGCTGCAGCTGCCTGATTTTCTTTTTATTGACACCTCTGCTGCCATTATCACAGTAATCTGAGATAGGGGAACCACGTGAAAGTGTCCTTATATGGCCGTTTGAAGAACCCCTGCATGTGATCTTTGTTTGCTCAGATTCGTGGCCTACAGGTCCAAGTGTATTCAGTAATATGTTGGGATCTACAATGTAAAACACAGCACTAAGATCCGATAGCAACACTATGGCAGATGTTAATGCAACAATGTCAACATGTATGCCATTTTCCAGTTTTAATAAGGTAGTCTCAATGCTGTGGCATCTTCAAAAATCAGACCAGAAAACACTGCCGATATAAGTGTTCAAATAAATAATGAGTACATTTATAAAGTAACTTTCCAATGACAGGGCCTTGGACAAATCTTGATTATCAAAATGTTGGCCTTTAGTTCATCAAACTGTAGAACAGGTTTGATCACACTGCTGTTTTCAAAACTGGATGAAAATGACCACAGTGAAGAAAAGTATATGGAAGCAATTTATCCACAGAAACCCAACTATAAACATTTAAAAAATGTTGTGGGCACAAAACATCAATCTCATCTTCAAGTCTGACAAAGATCTCACGCCACTGTCAAGCTATCATCTAATATCACTTATAAATGTAGACGTTAAGGTCATTGGCCACTATGCTTGAAAAGAATAACCCCTCATATTACAAAACTTGACCAGACTGAATTTATTAAAAATGGGTACGCTAATATTAATACAAGAAGACTCATGCTCTTTCAGACTATTGCACCCAAATTAAAAAGCCATTAATTGTTTCATTAGATTCAGAAAAGGTATTTCGCAGGGTGACATGGACATTTCTATTTGCTGCTCTATATAAATCTGGAATTAGTAATATTTTGTTCAGAATATTCGAGACCTCACCCAATGCATGTGTAAAAACAAACAATTGTGTTTCTCAGAGCTTTTGAAGAGACACCAGATAGGGTTGTCTGCCCTCCCTCCACTAAAGGTTATATTCACTGAATGATTCACGGCTGCAGTCCATCAAAACAATAATATATATGAAATTGAAGCAGCTTGTTGGTTATGGGTTCCCTCCTTGGCCTTTCACATCTTCCTGCCGGGGCCTGTGTTACTGCCTGGTTACTGGGGCGACCGGGCTTGGACTGCACTTGGGGGACGTGGGTGGCCATGGTGCTGGGTCGGGGGGTCAAGTGACCTTCACCGTTCCCTGTTTTCTTCTTTGGCTTGAGAGCTGCTGGTCCTTTGCTTTGCTGCACAACATCTGAGTAGTAGGGTTTCTACCCTTTTCCCACTTCTAACAACTCCAGGTGACAAATTTGCACATGCACACCACACACCCACGCAAACACATAATTCAAATGACTGAAGGTCATATAAATACAACTTTCTATTGTATATATGGCCTATCCATTTTGATTCCAGATGCAGTTTTGATCTAGTCAGTCACGTAATTAGGAGACTGATTTGAGATGACAATTGTATGCAATCACCCCTCCATGTGTTATGACTGAAATGCAGAGAAAAAGGCACATCTTTTGGGCCATGTTTTGAACATTAGTCCATGAACATGTTCTGTCAGAGATGCATATACCAGAGGTGCGGGGGCTAACATTCTCCAGTAAGATAACTTGGTCAAATATCTGTCGTTTCTTTCAGAGAATGCGTAGTCACTGTGTCAGTTCCACTGCTAAATCTCAACTTGTCAAGGGCTGCTGAACATGGGCTGTTGGAAATCATGCTGGAGGAGTGGCTCCTGAGGCCCCTGCAGGCCCTCGCCTCTATCAGACCTACTGCTGAGCTTTATCGCTTAAAGAGGAAAATCATGGACAGCCCATTCAGACGTAAGCCAAATGAGGGTTGTGATTGAACATGTTTATATCAATCCAACGATACAGTTTGATTACATCAAATATATGTACAGTTTTGTCCTTGATTATTGACATCCTTCAAAGAAGATGTGTAAAAAGTTTTTTTTTTATCGCAGCAGCAGAATCTCACTGAAAATGTCGAGAACTCTGTTTGGAAAAAATCCCCTGGAAATTGTTTTTAACAAAATCACAGGCGTGACAATTATATTTACCTTTAACAATTGCTGTAAAATAAATGGAACTGAAGCTATTTTTTATTCATACTTCACCTTTAATTTGATCAGGGTTTCTAGGAAATTCTAACTAGCCAATCCATGGCATTCCCTGAAGTATAAATCTGATGTTTCGCAGAAGTCCACTTCTTTTATCCCCTGCCCCTGTGTTCACAAGCATAAGCAGTGTGGTGAAGTACCGTGGAAGATCTGTGATGCCGTGGGCCTCTTTCTCTTTTAAAGGCCCTGGTACCATTGTTAGAGTCCACTTCATTATGAACAGAGATACAATTATCTAGCACCACAGGAACAAGACAAAAACAGCAAAAACAATGCAAAACAGTTAATGTAATAATACTATTCAAACTTGCAGTACGGTTTTGTCCTGAAGGAGCTAAAAGCAGCACAGCACTAACATAAGCAGAAGGCCCAATGCTACTGCAATGGCAGGACGTCAAATTAATACACAAAAAAATTCATGTCTAAAAAAAAATTTTTTGTCATTTTGGGTTTTTATTTGGCAGCTTTTACCCCCTTTGCTTTTGTCTGTTGTTTCCATAAACAGAAGGAACTGACCGCTAAATCAGATGAAGTCTTTCAGCAAATCCTTCTTCATACTGGTTGAGGTTGCTGAAGACACTCATCCTTGATGTGGAGAAATGGGAATTTCCATGAAAAATTTAATTTAACCAGGCACTTTGAAGAGGTTCTGGTGCTGGGGTGTAATGGTGTAATGAACTTTGTGGGTTAATACATCCAACAACCAAATATTTAGACTTATCTACTTGCAGCGTCGGCATACTTAAGCTTGGACTTCAAAATCACAGCGAGACATAAAAATGACGGATTCACAAATCGGTAGTCGGAAGTCCATAACCTTGTTTAACAGTTCCACAGCAAATAATGTGATGTAACTGTTCAAAAAACGTAACAGATAGAAAAAACTGAAAAGATTGAAAAATATAAATATGGAATATGAATATATATGAATAAATACCCAAACAGAATATAAGGTTATCTGTGGAGCACCTGTGGAGACATTAAATTCAATATTTACTCCTACAGACTCCAAATACACAACGAAATGTATTTAAGGGCCAAAAAAAGTGGAACTTGCAAGATATGTCCCCTTTAAGAAGCTGACAGGAGGCTGAACACTTTTTCAAAGCAATTTGTGTCCTCAGAAGCCAAGATTGTTTGTTTCAGCACCATGTGTGCTCTTCAGTTTTATCTAACAAAAAAGATTTATGAAATCATTGTATTGTTCTTGTTCATGCTGAACCCATTATTGAAGCACATGTTGTGTTTGGAAAAAAAATGTGAAGACTTTCAGAATATTCTAACTCAAGTGTTGGCAAACCTGTCTGATCAGTAATAAAAGGAAGGTTGTGAATCACAGTCTGACACATTAAATCACATGTTTTTCTGTTGACAAAAGACATCTGGTGATGGAAACCATTCACCTCTAATCAAACACATCTCTGTAGACATATGGCCCTACTTTTTACAAAGCTGGAATCCATTACAAAGTGAGCAATTTAGTTGTTTTTTTTCTCCAGACTTAGCCAACACACGTTGTCACTATTATGCTTAGAAAGATGCTTTTTGGACTGCAGCTAAACTATGTGGGAAGGGCACAGAACGTTGGTTACGTACTGTAACCCCAGATTCTATGAGTATAGGCGCAGCCCTTTAAGGCTATCGCTAGTGGGTTTATCTCTTCGCGCGCAGCGCAGCACTGAAAACTTATGAGACCGGACAAACGGCTCCCAAATAGCTTTTTTCTTCAGCCATACAGGAACCAGTGAGGCCCAGAGCTTAAAAGGGCTGCGCCTATACTCATAGAATCTGGGGTTTTAACTTTTAACCAACGTTTTATTTCGTATAGGCTTCGCCCTTAAAGGGCCCCCTATCGCTAGTGGGTTAAAAAAGGCGAAGCAGGATGTAGTCTATGCCCCAAAACTGGGTCCCATCCGGACCACAACTGAAAAAACCCGCTCGCATTTAATGAACACCAAACTCAGCTTTCTGAATGCGTAATTACGAACTCCAAGCGTCCTGTGCATCACAATGAACAGAGAAGAATGTCTCTGGTCAGTGAAAAGGCTGAATAAAACAGAACCTGCTGCTGTAAATAGGAAAAAACCGAAGGTTACGAACTGTAACAGTGTAACGATGAGCAGAGCAGGTCAAAAAACCTCCAGGAAAAAAAGGGAACATTTGGGAGAGAGTTTTCAGCAGCTTTTGGATCATGGGGTTAAAGATGCAGCATAAAAACCTAGTGTGCCAAAAGAAAACACAAAACCCAAGGGGAGAATTTTAACCCCTTTTGCTCACAACGGGGGTTTAATGAATGCAGCCGCGGTGCCCCCCCCAAAAACAGCAGAAAGTCACGAAACCGTGGCCCCCTTAAATAATAAAAATTATGGGACCCCCTCGTCGAAATGCAGGAAGGGTGACTCAATAAAAAAAACGCAACGAAATAATAATCTTTCTGTCAGAACCCTGATAACAGAATGAGGTCAGGAAGGAAACTTGACACATCTCGCAGGTAAAAACGAAAAATGAGCATGGAGATGACCATGAGGCTGCTGGGGCAGATGCCCCTCCACTGGTCATTCCTCCACCCCCAGAGCTGTGGAGGATGAAACCCCCGATTGAATGAGCTCTGAGATTCTCTGGAGGAAACCGATCCAGAGGAAATATAACCCTGTGAAATAGCCTCACACAGCCAAGTGTGAGAGGCGCTGGACAGATAGAGGGACGTCCTGCAGATTTTCTCTGAATGGACGAACAGAACCGGGGGAGCGGCGCAGTGCAAGCCGTGCAGAACAGAGGAGATGAGAGGTGGCCTCCCCCTTCAGAGGTTTAAGGGAAGGGGGGATAAAAGCCATCCAGATTTTACCCCCTCCCCCCGATCTGAAAACGAGCTCGTGATGCTTTTAGGTGTAAAAGCAGGGTTAGGAACCCCCGCCACCCCCGCCCCCAAGCTGCCGTCGGTTGTATTTTTTGAAGATTTGTAAAAAAGGGGGGGCCCCGGGAGCGCAGATAAATCGCCCAACCCCTCTTTCCCCAGATGTCAGAGCTAACAGCAGGGCCCCCTTTTTAAAAAAGAACAGAAATTTTTAAGAGGGCCCTGATCTAAAGGCAAAATGGGACTTTAAACCAGTGGCCGCAGGACCAGCGCTAAATCCCAACTGAGGGACTAGAGCGCGTGAAGGGGTTGGGGTTACGTACCCCCCGCAAGAAAACCCCTTTCATCAGCGGGTTGTTTAAAGACCCGTTCTGTCACCAAAAACCCCTCATGACAAGAGGAAATAGCTGCAGCATAAGTTTTAATTTGGTTGTGAAAGCTAAATTCCTGTTAATCCAATGCTCGGGAGGATTGACACGGCAGGCCTCGGGACATTAAAAAGGGCTCCACGCCTTTCTCTGCGCCCACCAGCGCTGAAAAACTGGAGGAGCGCATCCCTCTCCCCCCTTTACCCACCCTACTGCCACGGCCCCCCCCCTGACCCCAGCCCCCTTCCCCCCCAGCCCCCGCCCCCCCCAAACCCCCCCATGGCGCGCCCGTTTTTTTGTGCTCGGGGGCTACGAGAAATCACTGAGAGCTTTTCCTTTCCCCCCCGGATTCGCCTCCAGGGACCGCGGGATCAATGGAAACCTTGGGTGGGAAAAGCATAAAGGAGCTTTTCCCCCGGCCCCCGGCTGTGAGCAAAGGGGGCCCCCCACCCCCAAAAGATGGATCCTCCAGGGGGTCAGTTGGAAAACCACAACTGGCATTGTGCGTTCTCCCCTGTGGCGAAAAAAGATCCACTGCTGCTTTCCCCAAATCTGCTTCCCCAGATCTGAACAATCAGCTTCGGGGTGGAGACTCCCCGTCCCTTTGGGACGAGGCCCACCTGGGGACATGATTTTTGCTCCTCTGTTGAAAACCCCCGGGGATGTACACTGCTCTGATGGAGAGCAGGTTGATGCGCGCCCCCACACAGCAGCCGCCTGGAAATGTTTAGCAGCTGAGCCGTGCGCAAAACCTCCCCGGCGATTTATGTAGGCTGCTGCCAAATCTGTTTTCTGTGTGGATCAGAAAATGCTGATCTCGCAGCAGAGGAGCAAAATGCTGTCCCCGTCAACATCCAAAAATGTGAGAAGCTCCAGCACGTTTATGTTTGGGGGAAAATGTGGTCTGGCCACCTGTGCTCCCCCGCTCAGACTGGGCCCCCTTTTTTCCCCCCCACCCGACAGGGATGCGTCTGTGAACACTGAGACGTGTGATGCAGGTCTGCTGAGGGGGAACTCCCTCTGACAGAATTCGGAGATTTCCCCAGTGGGGCCCGGTGGGTTTCCCCCCAAGGAGGGACTGAGATCATCCGCCTCTTCTGACACACAGGATCTATGCACAGGCGGATGAAAACCATCCCCTGAAGACGTCTCATATGAAGCAGACCCAGCGGAACAACCACGTGAGCCGCTGACATCACTTTTCCCAGTAAACGCATAAGTGACCAGAGCTGGCACTACACTGTGAGGTTTTTACAAAGGGGGAGAAGCGCTGACAGCGCATCTGTTCTCAAGCTGAGAGAGCCGGGGTTATTCTGGGGTTGAGTTTTAGCTCCCCCCCCAGATAAACGATCATCCGGGATGGGAAAACAGAAAATTTTCTGCCAGTTTATTGAAAACCCCAGGACTGTCAAATGTGGGGGCCCCCGTTTTTATTTTCCTGTGCCGCCGGCTTCCCCTCTTTGGACTGAGCCAGAAAAAACAGGTCGTCCAAAATTAAAGGGATCCTCATCCCCTTCCGAGTGCAGCGGCTGTAACGCCGTCCCACACATTTGGAGAACGTGGGTGGGGGGAGGGGGAAATAACCGAACGGCAGGCGGTTTATTGATATGAGATCCCCTGATAACGGAAATGCAGATATTTGCGGGTGTTTCGGGATGATGGGGAATGTGAAAAAAAGGCCATCCTTCAGATCTATGGAGGTGAAACCAGTCGTTCTGGTGGAACGTTCTCCATCCCCCTGTCTGACTGTCAGGCATGTGGAAGCGTCTTCCCCTGATCGCTTTGTTTAACAGGGACAGATCGAGAATCGGGCTCATTCCTCCTGTTTTCTCGGGAAAACCAGAAAAACCCGGGGAAAAAAAATCCTGTGTTTTTCCCTCTCCGCGAGGGAAAACCCTGGAAATTATGTTTTTTTATCAGGGGGTTCCCCCAAGTTCTGACATGAGAGCGGAGTTGCCTTTCCCGGGGGGAAAAAGACTGTCTCCAAAATCCCCCCCTTAAAAAAAGGGAGGGTGTGACAGGAAACTGCGCCTGTATCCTCTGCTGATCAGTTTGTCCATCCCCCTGTCCAGGGAACATACGCACCGCCACTCTGAGTGATGCTCTGAGAGCGGGCGCGAAATTTATCTGCGGGGCCGTGGGTGCTCATGGGGTAAAGAGCCAGGCAAAGCCCCTACTGCCGTTACCCAACTCGGTTTCTGATCGGGGGTAACCCCCCGGGGGGCTCGGATCTAAAGGGCTGTAAACTTGCCTCACCAGGGGGATATTCACCCAGGGGCTCGCAGCTGGGTGTTGGGGTGGGGGGTCACTGGTGCGGGCCCCCTTTGTGGGGAGCTGCTGTTTTGCATCCTCTGTGATCTCACCGCTTTTACAGCTGGGGAGGGACAGGAGGGAGAAAGCAGTGAGCGCGGCTCTAAACCCGGAGCAGCAAAAGGATGCTCTCGTGGAGTCATGTTTTTGAAAACTGTGATTTTTGGGGGCCTCTTAAACGGGCCGTTTAAAAGGGGCCGTCTCCCGTTTTTGGAGTGGAGGGTGGTGTGAAGAAAGCACAGCGAGAAACCGTACGATCTAGCTGAGACAGAATAACCGGGGAAAATTTGCTCTTAGAGAAAATTTAAGTGTTTTATTTCAAAACAATCACGTTTTACACACATCCCCCCCCCCACCAGTCATTTTTTAAAAAAATTCCCCCGTGGCTCCTGCGGAGGGGTTTGGACCAGGCGCACGGCCCAAATTGTCGACCTCTGCGCTGCTGCTGCGGCTGAGTAGACGGAGCAGTGGGCGGAGGGGCCCCCCCCGTGGAGCTTCTCTGCTGATGGCCCCTGATCCAAAGGGGGATCCCGCCAGCGACCGGGGTATGGGAGGGAAAGGAAGCCAGAGCGATTAAAAGACCCATGTCTCCTGACCCCCTTCAAGCTCCCCTTTGGGGGTCCTGAGTCTGGCCCAGCATGGACTGGAAATGAGGACCGAACAGCCCCTCCGGACTGAACGGTCCCTCCCGGAACTCCCTCTTAAAAAACCTCAGGGATTGGGGGAGGAGATCCGAAGCCCACCCTTGTCGCTTTAGCAGGGTCTGCCCCGGCAGCGATGCGGGAGGAGCACACAGCCGAAAGCCCCGCAGAGGTTTTAAAGGATGGGTCTGCGAAGTTGCCAAAAATTCCTCCCCCCATCTTCCAGAGGCAGCTCCATCTCCCTAACATTTTCTTGGAGATGGCGTAGACCAGGAAGGCAGTGGTTTTTTCGTCACCGCAGCGAACTTTAGCGGCACACTGGTGGGAGCGATCTGTCAGCCTGGCCGTGATCTGATCCCCCCCTTGGGGGGGGGGGGCACAGGGGGTCGTCCGACGCGGCCGGGCCGACCTAACCCCAAAAAAATGGGGCCCGACAGACTAGGGGTTTCCCAAGCAGGAACTGGGGAAAAAACCCTGATCCGTCAGGGACTCCACCCTTGTGTTTGGGTGTGAGGTGGGGACCGGGGCCCCCCAGCTGAAGCAGCTCGTGCCCCCCGGGAAACCCCGGTAAGTGGGGGTTACTGCCGGAAAACGGGGGCCCCCAAACCGGATATCTCAGCGAGTTAGATGAGCTGGAGTGAAATTTTTCCCGCCAGGGCATCAGTCGGGAGCTGGGCTAAAGGCGCCGGGGGGAAAAGGGACACCCCTTTAGCCTCAGCTACTTTAGCGATGATGTCCAGCAGCACGCTAACAAGGGGGCCCCCTTTTTCCCCCCGAAAAGGGGGGGTCGCCGACATCGGGAGGCCTTGAGCCTGGACTGATTTGGCGTCCGGAGGAAGGGAGTGGAGATATCAGTCACTGTCTCCGCACCGAAGATTCCCAATGCCTCCTCGAGGGAGCATTGGTCCGCTACGGGGAATTCCCCTTCTAGCGGGGAGAAAATGGCTACCGCCCCGGGGCGCTTCTCTCCCAGAGGAAGACGCCTGCAGGAAGGGCAGGTGGACTGCGGGGTCAAGGCCAAGGTAGCATGATCAGGACCGAGGCAGCCCTCGCAGATGGCATGCAGGTCATAGCCCATGATGTAGCCGGTATTGCAAGCCGGGCAAAGGCGGATAGTACTGATGCTAACCATTGCTCTTCTTCCAGAAATCAATGCTCTTAAGCTGTCGCTGAAGAAAAATGGGAGCCGTTTGTCCGGTTTCACCGTTATTTATACGGACCGGCGTGGGGCCCATACAGCAGGTGGGCGTGGACTAAAGTTTTCAGTGCTGCGCTGCGCGCGAAGGGATAAACCCACTAGCGATAGCCTTAAAAGGCGAAGCCTATACGAAATAGAACACTTCATTGCTCGTATGAACAAGGTACCAGATGCCGGTATGGGACTTATTCCATCTATGAGGTAAATAATGTGCTGCTTTCCTCCTTTCCTCAAGGTCACTGCAGCTCCTCATCATTATCAATGAAAACTGAAAAACATTTTGGCTTAGCTGTTGTATAGTTCCACTGCAGGAAACACCCACAGACTGAAAATCCTAAAACCAGATTATAGTTTTTATGGTTTTATGAAAATTGCAAATAATGCTCTTATTGTTCAACTTTAAAATTTGTGCAAAAAAATCAGGGGTCGGCAACCTGTGGATTCAGAGATGCATGCGGCTCTTAAGGGCCTCCATAGTTTCTCTTAATAACTTTGGCCAAGAATAATAACAAACTGAGCAATGTTTTAAAATAGAAATCTAATTAAAATGCCTTGTGTTGGTAGTTTCTCTGTGCTTTTTAGCAATCTCAATAAGATCAAGATCTGGACTTTGACTCATACTCAGGACTTTCCATTTCTTAACTCTCAACTAAGTCATTGGTGGTTTGAGTGGTATGGTTTGGGTTAATGTCAAGTTGCAGAGTCCAGTTCTGCTTCAGCCTTTGAACATTTGTGTAAATATGGTCTCACATTATCTTTAAGCACCCCCAAACTATGGCACTTCCACCTCTATGCTTCAGAGCTGACCTGAGGTTCTTATCCTGGAATCATATATTTGGTTCATGCCAAACATTTTGTTCTAGTGTCCAAAAAATTCAGTTTGACTCAAGTCCTATCTATGTTCTGTCTGGCGAACCTATAGCTTCGTGTTTATCTTAGGGTGCAAAGGTGTCCTGCTAGCACTCCTCACATTAAGTTTAACCTGTGCAGTCTCTTTTATCATCGTTAGCAACAGACTGCTGTATGTCCTGGGATGACATTTTAGGACTCCTTTTAGCATCTTGCAGGCTGTGTTCAGGTTTAACTTGCTTGGACAGCCATATTGAGCCATGTTTTGGCAGTTTTTTTTTAAAATGCCCCCCACTTGTACACTATTTTCTATAAAGTGAAAAGGCTGATTTCAAAATCTTTTCAGATCTCTTTAAGCCCCTCACCAGACTCACAAGCTGCTGCAATCTTCTTTCTGAAGGCCTAAGGCAACTCTTTGGATCTCACCATGATGTTCACTCTCACTCCAACAGTCAAAAGCACAAAACTGCATGCCTAAGATTTAAACAGAGCAAATCTGCTTCTAAATGCAGATTAATGATTCTCTAACCATGTGCACCCAAGGTGATACATCTGCATGCTATTTTAGCTATTTTTGTATTTATTCATTTTGTTAAATTTTTGATGTTTGTTTCTATTTCTTGAAATTTTCAGTATTGTTAAAATTGGTAATAAGTATTCATATGTATAAATATGTTAGAAAAACATCCAGGCAGCCCTTTAGGGTGTCCTGATTTTTCACATGACTGTAGGCAACTCAGTCATCCCAAATCCGACAATGGAGTACCTGGAATCAGTTTTTCAGAAAGGGTCCAGTTGGTTTAGACAGCTTTTAAAAACTGCATTTTGTATTTACTGAGGTTATCTTTGATATTAACATCTGTTAGATGATCTAAAACATTTGAATAGGACAAAAAAATAAAAACAGAAGAAATTTGTAAGGAGGAAGGTGGAGGATTCACGATCACAGCAGTGTATATTGTTCAAAACACAGTGACATCCACTCCAGCCACTTTGTTTAGTAAATCTTTCTCTCTGTTTTCTCTTGCCTTTATTCCAAAAGATGAAGCTCTGCTGGTGGCAGATCAGTTTGTGGTGACTTTTGATGGTCACGTGTATGAGCTTCCTGGTTCTTGTCCGCTGCTCCTCGCCCAGGACATCAGCAGTAACCCCTCGTTTACGCTGCTGCTCAATACAGACTTGCAGGGCTCCCTGGTGATACGTATGAACAACAGTACCATCAACATTCAGCCCACCGGACAGGTATGTGTTACTACAGATGTGAATGAATGATTGTTGCTTCGGTTTCTGCAACTATAGCAGAACAGTTCAAATCCTGAAGATAACTGAAGAACTTCTCTGTGTCACAGGTGAAAGTCGACTGCAAGAACGTTGTCACACACGGATATTACAGTGATCATGGACTGAGTGTGACAAAAGGGTCAAATAATATACAGGTGTCCAATCAGGATGGACAATCAGTGTCATGTGATTTGCTGCTTGAGTTGTGCAGCTTCACCCTGGACGGATGGTTACATGGTAGGAGGGAATCAGTTTCACCTATCCAGCTAAAACCCGATGTTTGCATACATGGTATAAAAAGAGCTAAAGTTTTTTCTAAAAGTCTGACATTAAAACAAACTTTTCCTTCTTTAGGTCAGTTAAGATTACAAACATTATTTCTATTTTCTAAACAGCAGAAGAATTGAGAGAATTTAAAAAAATGCATCCATCCATCCATTGTCTTCCATTTATCTGAGATCAGGACCAGGATGCATGCTGGTCAGATGCCAAAACCACTTCAACTGACTCCTTTAAATGCAGAGGAGCAGTGGCTTTACTTCAAGCTCCCCCGGATGTTGGAGCTCCTCACTGTCTCTAAGGCTCAGTCATTCTATAGGGAAGCTTATTTTGACCGCTTCTATCTGGCATCTCGTTCTTTTGGTCATGATCTACATCTTATGACCATAGGTAAAGGTCAGCACATAGACAGACAAAAAACTGTTGTTTAATTCAGAAGTTTACATACATCTCCTTTGTATTTGGTAGAAATGCCTTTCAAATTTTCTTACTTGGGTCAGACGTCGTGGGTGTACTTTGACAAGTTTCTCACCACAGTCTGATTAAATGTCATCCCATTCCTCCTGACAGAACTGGTGTAACCGAGTCAGGTTTCTTTTGCGTTCTCACACACGTTTTCAGCTATGTACATACTTTTTCTGTGCGCCTGAGATCAGGGCTTTCTGATGGCTGCTGTCAAAATTGACTTTGTGTTCTTTAAACAAAGTAATGTGGCTTTATGATTAGACTCATTGTCCATTTGGAAGACCCATTTGTGCCGAAGCTTTAACTTCCTGGCCGATGTCTTGAGATGTTGCTTCAGGAGTTCCACATAATGTTCTTTCCTTGTGATGTTCTCTATTTGGGAAGTGCACCTTCCCTCCTGCAGCATAACACCCCACAACATAATGCTGCCACCCCCATTCTTCTCATTTGGATTGGTGTTTTCAGGCTTGCAACCATTGCTCTGTTTCTCCAAATTTAACATTGCTCATTATGCCCAAACTGTCTTAGTTTTATCAGAATACAGGACATGTCTCCAGAAATTAAGGTATTTTCCCCTGAGTCCATTTGCAAATTGTAACCGGGCATTTTCATACATTGGTGCAGGATTCATTTCACTGTGGATAATGATACTTTCTTACTTTTAGCTTTTGCACCAAAAGACTTAATTTCAGGGACACAGAACTCCTTTCTGGACAGTATGATGTCTGGACATTCCCATTCTGGATATGGACGCTTTGGTCAGATGAATGTGGTACCTTCAAGCATCTAGAAATTGTACCTGAGAATGAACTGGACTTGCGGAGATCCCCAATTTTCTTCTTTTAATTTTTTTGCGATGATGTCACACAAGGAAGCAGTTCATATGTGTCGCTCATTTAAACTCGACATCATCATTATGGCTTCCACATTTTCTTTAAAGAAACAGTAATCTTAGTGTGTCAAAAGTTCTAAATAAAAAAAAAAAAATTACCTCTAACTATTCCGGCATTTAGCGAAGAAATAATTTCAGAAATTCTAAATGACTTATAGAAGGAAACGTTTTGTCTAATTTAATGTCAGACACTAAGAAATAAAAGGTTATGTTTTTAATGCAGTGTATGTAAACATCTGGTTTCCACTGTAAATGTGAAGGCACACACCTGCTTCACTACTTTAACACATTTTACTGCACAGGTGCATCCACTGGACTTATGGGGACTAACAATAATGATGCAGGCAATGATTTTCCTTTGCGTGATGGATCTCAGGCTAAGACACTGGAAGAATTTTTCCACAGTTGGGAGGTAGGATCAGTTAAAAGAATTTCATAAATGTTTGTTTTAGTGAAGTTTAGTTTGTCTCAGTGTCCCACTTGTCCCATTTGTCTGTATATTCAGCTGAAGCCAGAGTGCAGTAAATCCACAGAAACAGAAGAGCACATTTCCAAAGCAGCCATGAGCCCAGCGAGTTGCGGTTCTCTGTTCTCTTCCCCTGATTCTCCTCTGAGTTCCTGTTTCAGGGTGGTAAGTAAAGAGACAAATACATTTGGTGTTCTTCAGCCCCTTTGTAACTTGTTGGGGATAAACAATATCAATTTAAATTAATTCCATGACAAATAAAGTCACAAAAGTTATCAATCCACAAGGTCCACAAATGGGGTTTTCCTCTTTTCAGGTCAGGTTTTGTTGAGATTGTTGGGTTTCTCTTTATGTAATCATAAGACCAGGTAAGGAGCAGAGATTTTATTATGTCAGTAAAAACCAAAATGGTAAAATGTTAGCATTTGAAGAAGTGTGCTTTCTTCTTTGCTTGACTGCATGCAAAGCTCCGTTAAATACAGAGCCGTGTTTATTGTGCTCGTTTTAATTGGAAGGAAAATTATACATGTTCTTCAAAACTGTTTATAAAGAAAAATCTGAAAACTGGAGCAGGAATTTGTATATAGCCCCCTTTACTTTAGTACTCCTAAATATATCCCAACCAACTGCAATCATAAATGACCTATTTGAGTCTTTCTGTGTGTAATTTAATCTCAGCATAAATGCAGCTGTTCTGTGAAAGCCTCAGATGTTTGTTAAAGAACATTAATGAACAATTAGCATCATAAAGACAAAGGAACACCGTCAGGGAGGAAGTTGTGGAGACGTTTAAAACAGAGTTTGGTTATAAAATTATGTCCCAAGCTTTTAACATGTCTCAAAGCTCTGTTCAGTCATCTGGAAATTGAAAGAGCATGCCACAACTTTGAGCCTACGAGGACAGGGACGTCCACCTAAACTTACCATCCTGGCAAGCTCAGCATTAATAAGATAATCCGACAAGAGACCAAAACATGCAAAACAGTAGTTGTGGGGGAAACGTAACAGTTGACATCACTTTAAACACACCATCCTCATTGTGAAATGTGGTGGTGGTTGCATCATGCTGTAGGGATGCTTTTCTTCAGCAGCAAAAGAGATATGGTTAGAGTAGAAGGGAAGATGGATGAAGCTAAATACAGGGCAGCACTGGTAGAAAACCTGTTACAGGCTGCAAGAGACTTGAGACTGGGGCAAGGGTAACCTCGCCTTAACATACAGCCAGAGCTAACATGGGACAGTTTAGATGAAAGTTAAATGTTAATGTTAAAATTGCCCAGTCAAAGTCTAGACCTAATTTCTTTTAAGAGTCTCTGGCAAGATGCTCTCCATCCAGTCTGACTAAATTTGGGTTATTTTGGAAAAATGTTAATTTAGATGAGCAAAGTTGGTAGAGTACGCTAAGAACTTGCAACTGTAATTGCTGTAAAAAGTGTCTAAATATAAATGCACAAGGCACTTTTAAGATCTTTGAAGAATATCTAAAAAAAACATCTGTAATTTTCTTTCAACTTCACATATATGCATTACTTTGTGTTGGTCTATCACATAAAACAAATTGAAGTTTGTAGTTAAGTGATAAAATGAGTACTGAAAACCTTTGACAGGCAATATATAACCTGATGTTGGCCAAAGACAAAGTCAAATGTGAGAATCTGACTTTACAGCACAGCTTTTGTGTACTCAGGTGGATCCTGCTCAGTTCCTGTCTGTGTGTGAGCTGAGCTCCTCCAAAGCGCCATGCAGATTAGCGGCAGCATTTGTTCATCTCTGCCAGCAGAACTACATACCACTGGAGATCCCCGGCCAGTGTAGTAAGTATACCAGCACACAATTAAACAATTGTGTACAATTGCGACAGCTTTTAACAAACATGTAAAAAACTATTTTTCTCTTTTGTTTCAGTGAAGGTCTGAAGGACAGACAAGCTGGTGAAGAAAGATAAGCAGTTAACAACTGCTTCTCACTGTTGTTTAGAATTAATGCATTTGTATACCACTGTCTTTAATTAAATGTCAAATTTTAATGTGCTATTGTATTTCCTAATGTTCTCTTAACTGAGATTAGACTATAGAAAATTCAACAACTTAAAATAAAATCCTTTTGCCTTTTTTAAATCAGTGTTATTTGGATTGATCTGTTTATATTTCCTTGGAGCCATGATAAAAAAATCGAGGTGTGTCCCTTTAGTGGTCCACAGTGATCATGTCATATGCTGGCAATACTTGGGATCATAAGTACCCAACCTGACCCCTCCAATTGGTCAACAAATTGAGGTTACTCCACCATGAGCCAGAGAACAAAGTTAACGGGAATTGTTCCCTTTTTTTTTAGAAAAATGCTTTTTTTTAACTAGGATATTTTAGAAGCATCATGATTGGGTAAATAGGTTGCATACACACAGGAAATTGGCAGGCTGGATAATTTGTAGAATATACTTTTTAATTAGCTTTTTAACATGCTAAACACAAGGGATGGCCTTTTTTCTGCTTCCTCCATTTGCATTTCAGCCTGGAACCGTTGGGATTGTTCTGGTTTGGGTAAACTGTAAAATCTTCATTCAGTCAAAAGAAAAGTGGCTTTAACATTAACCTCTGGAATAACTGGCTATTGGCCAGGCTCTTGTTGTCATGAAGGAGATTTTTTAATTGAAACGTAAAAACATACAGTGAGCCAAGAGGTGGGGATGAGAAATGAATAATTTATTGCAATGTCTGAATAGTGTTTGTTATTTTCATGATGTGTAGTTTTGGTTTGGTGTTTGTTTACTTTCATTTAGTCAGGTGTTTTTCCTGTTTACTTCTGGTGATGGTAGTTTTAGTTTCTATGCTTCAGGTGTGTTTTGGGGTTTCTTATTGATTTGTCTAGGTTCTGTGTTGTTCTGTGTTTTTATGGGTTTGATGATTGTCTGTTTAGATCTGTTCCTCCGTTTTTAGTTAGTTTAGTATTTCTGTTCTTAGATCTGTGTTCTGGTTTCTGCGTTTACAGTTTGTTCTGCGTCTAGCTCCTCCAGGTCCTCATTTGTCCCTATCTGGTTCACCTGCTCTCTCTGTTTCCCTGCCTCCTTGCCTCACCTGTTCCCTGTTCCTCTGATTACCTGCCCTATTGTTTCATGCCCACCTTTGTCTGTATTTAAGTTTGCCTTCGTCCTTTGTTCCATGGGGTGTCGTTATGTCTCTCCTATGTCTTTTGTCGTGTTTTTGGGGACTCGCCCTGCTCCAGATCTATTTGCTTCTGTTTGTGAAGATACCAGTGTTCTGGATTTCTGTACCCCTGCTTCTCGCCTGCAAGTGAGTGAACTCTAAAATAAAGACGCCATTTGATCCCACTCCGAGCCTGTCTGCCTTTGGTCCAGCAACAAGACGCGAAATGACAGTTATCTCTATAGTTGTTGGTGATCTTGCCCAGCAGTCTAGATCAGTCTGGAGGAGAAGAAAGCAGAACTAGTGAAGCTTAGGAGGGTATTTCTGAGTTGAATAGTATATGGTACTGTCCTTACTTGTTGAAGGCTTGAAATAGGCACAAAGTACTTTTTTCCTAAGTTGGCTGAACAAATGGAAGGACAAGTAAGCCAGGTACTATGCCTGCCTTTTGCCCATGCTCCATATCCAGATCTACACATGTCATGCATGAGAAAGACGTGCCTTCTCTGCACTTGTTGAAAACTGAGCAAAAATGCCTGCTAGGGCCCCCTTAGAAAGTATTCTGGGCATGTCCCTCTGGGAGAGGACCTTGGAGCTGACCCAGAATACGCTGGAGGGACTAGATAAATCCCTTCTGGGCTGAGCAGGAGATTGATGCTAAAGAGAAGGATGTCTGGGTTTTCTTCATGAACCTGTTACTCCTGCAACCACATCTCAGAGAAGTGGAAGTAAAAATGGATGGATGGATGGATTATGCTGATAAGGCCATACACAGAAACAATGACTTTAATTTATTGCTGCTAAATAAATTCAGATGACTGTTCATGCGCTGCTTGTGCAATGTGTGGGCATAATGATAAAGCAGATTGCATCCAAGTCAATTATCTGAGGTTACATTTGAAAACATTTTTAAAGGTCAGATGATTTGTTAATGTCCTATTAACAGTACACTGTCTTTTTTAATAAAATTGCATGTTTATTGAAATCTGCACAGAACTGCCTGTTGTTGGATCAAAAATGATACCATTGTGAGATTAAATAGGTTCCATGAAACAGAGAATCACATGAGTGTGAGTCATGATCTATATCTTGTGACTTTTCAAACCTTTTCAATGCATAATTCAAATAAAATGTGTGGGAATCGTAAACTGATCAGATAACAGCATGTTTACCAGTGCAGCTAAACAGAGTTCAGCTGAGGTGGAGCATTGCCCACGGCTGCCATTTGGTGTGACGCTCCCACTGGGTTGCACTGTGGGAGCAACTCAGCTGCATTTTCACAAAGGAGAAAGCTAATGGTTAGGTTTCTTGCCTAAAATCAATTTAGATAGCCATTTTTTTATTCTGGTTTCTCTTTAAGCAAATGTGTGAATAAATTGAAGTGAAAACACACATTTGCAATGTATGTACAGAGCTCTTTTATACAAAATACTTCTTCTTTCTCTGCAACAACCGTGCATGCAGAACATGCTGTTTCATTTTAGATTGTAGAAAATATTGAATTGGCATGGATGCAACAGAACGACCCTCAGACGAGGCAATGTTATCACAGCTTCTTTTTTATGAGGACATCTAGGCATTGACCTTACTTCTGTTAAGTAGGTGGACGTTTTAAAGTTTTATTGATTCCTATTTCTCTGAAGGTCTATAGAAGTTTTTCTTTAGATTTTGCTAATTTTTCACTCATCTTCAAGGAAGCATTTCTACCTTATCTGTTTACACTTTTGAAATAAGGAAAGTGGGAAAGAAGAATTTCCAAACAAAAAACCAATACATTTCTAAGAGATGAACAGCAGAAAGTAATGACTTCAAGAAAAAAGACCTGACATTAGAGAGAAAACGCATTGCAAAAGTCTTCATACATCTTGAATATTGTTACATTTTTTGACGTTACAACCACAAACCTCAATGTATTTTACTGAAATTTGATATGACGGACCAACACAGTCATGCATATCGGCGAAGTGTCAGAAAAATCATAGATGGTATAAGAAAATATCTTATAAAGTAAAAATGGGAAAAGTGTGGCTAATAAGTACAAACCGAAAAGGAAGACGGGAGTTGGAATTTCCAAAACTTGGGACACTAAACAGAAGTTTAACAATAAACCTGATGCAATGATGTGGAGGTGCCACCATCAAATATGTTTATTCAGAATAGAACACAAATCACAGATCAAAAGTTTAAACTGAGAGAATATCATTTTAAGGGAAAAATATGTTGTTTCAAAATTATATGGCGTCAAGAAATCCCCAAAAAGTTGGGACAAGTAGCAATAAGTGGCTGGAAAATGGAAATTAGCATATAACGAACAGCGGAAGACCACTGAACACTAATTAGGTCAATTGACAACATGATTGGGTATAAAAAGAGCTTTTTAAGTGTCAGTGTCTCTCTGAAGCCAAGATGGTAAGAGGATCCCCAAATTCCACCCCCTTGTTGCGCAAAAAGTGCAGCAATACCCAATGGTGTTACCCCGCATAAAAAAACAAAGACTTTTTAAGTTATCATCATCAACCGTGCATAACATCATCAAAGATTCGAGAAACTGGAAAAACGGCGGGCTAAGGGTCAAGGCCCTAAACTCTACTGGATGCTCGTGATCTCCGGGCCCTTAAACGTCACTGCACCTCAAACAGGAATGCCACTGTCAAAAGGAAATGACAGAATGGGCTCAGGAAAACTTCCAGAAACTTGTCAGTGAACACAAACCATCGTGCCATCCGCCGTTGCCAGCTGAAAATTACAGTGCAAAAGGGAGCCATTTCTAAACAAGCTCCCCCAAGCTCAGATGGGGCCAGGGTCTTTTAAAATGGAGTGTGGCAAAAAGAAACTGTTTTGTGGTCAGATGAGTCACGACTGTAGTTCTTTATGGGCACTGGGATGCCATGTCTCAAACCAGAGAGGGCAAGGATAACCCAAGTTGTTTCAACGCTCCGTTCAGAAGCCTGCATCACTGATGGTAGGGTTTTTTCATGAGTGCTTGTGGGTGGCAGCTTGCATGTCTGGAAAAGGGCCCCATTAATGCAGGGAAACTATGTTCGGTTCTAGAAAAAACATATGCTCCCCCAACTAGACGTCATCTCTTTCAGGGAAGACCCCCCTTTTTCAACAAGATAATGCCAGACCACATTCTGCAGCAATCAAACACCTCATGGCTACGTAGGAGAAGGATCCGGGGGACTGAAAAGGCCAGCCCCGCAGTCAGATCTTTCACCTATAGAGAACATTTGGGCATCATAAAGAGGGAAAGGGGCGACAAAGAAGGCCCAAAACGTTTAACAGTTAGAGCCCCTGTATTAGACATGATGGAGAGCATTCCTATTTCTAAACTTGAGAAACTGGTTCCCTCTGTCCCCAGACGTCTGTTGAGTGTTTTTAAGAAGAAGGGGGGGGCCCCACAGTGCTAAAAAAGGCCTTGTCTCAACTTTTTGGGGATTTGTTGACCCCGGTAATTTTTAAAAAAAAATTTTTTTCCCTTAAAATGATACATTCTCTCAGTTTAAACTTTTGATCTGTTATTTGTGTTCTATTCTGAATAAAATATTAGATGTTGGCAACTCCACATCATTGCATTCAGTTTTTATTCACAATTTGTTTAGTGTCCCAACTTTTTTGGAATCCAGTTTGTATTCAGCCCACATTACTGCCTTAAGAGGTCACTTATCTAACGCACTTATTTCAATATAAATGCAGGTGTGAAGGTTCTCAGAGTTTTGTTAAAGAATGTAGCACAAACAGCATCATGAAGACCAAGGAACAAAGCAGACAGGTCAGGGAGAAAGTTTTTGGAGATGTTTAAAGCCTAGTTAAGTTACACAACAATATCCCAAGCTTTAAACATCTGCAGAGCTCTGTTCAATCCATCATCAGAAAGAGTATGGCAAAACTTTAACCCTACCAAAATACGGGCATTAATTTCTTCTATAAAGCTTCTATGTTAGAACCCACCTAATGTAAATATGACAGCAGAGTAAGGATTTAGAGTACTGGTTCTGAAATTTAAAGTAAATACGATTTCCAAGTACCAAACTAACAGACACTTTGAAACAGTAATACAACAAGACGTGTTTTTTTTTTTAGGTTTTGTTTTCAAGCCAAAAAGATAATAATGTTCCTATTCATTGACACTACATGTTTTTGTCGAAAGATCTAGTTTAATTGTGCATTTCATTTTTATCCAGATGTCAAAATTTCCTAATTCAAATTTAAAAAAAGTTGAAATTCCACAATGAAATTCAGAGATTTTTCACCATGCTGACCTCTTGATCCAATAATCCTTAGATATGATTAATCTATCATTAGTAAATGGATATGTACCACAAGCTTTTAAGGAAGCTGTAATTAAACCTTTACTTAAGAAACCTTCGCTTAATCAAGATGATTTAATAAATTACAGACCTATATCCAATCTCTGTCTGTACTGGTTCTGTTAGATCTCAGTGCTGCATTTGATACAGTCGACCATAATATTCTCTTAGAAAGGCTGGAATACGCTGTAGGGATAGGGAAACAGGCTAGGCTGGTTTAAAATCTTATTTGTCTGACAGATTCCCTTTGTTCATGTAAAATGATAATCCTCTTTTAAACTCCAGGTTAATTGTGGAGTACCACAGGGTCCAGTACTTGGCCAATTCTCTTTATCTATATATATGCTTTCAATAGCTCAAATTGTCAGGCAGCATAGGATAAATTTTCACTGTTATGCTGATGACACTCAGCTTTACTTATCCATAAATCCTGATGAGCCCACCAGTTAGATAGACTAGAAGCATGTCTTGAAGACTAAAAAATTTAATGACTCTAATTTTCTGCTTCTAAATTCAGACAAGACGAAATTTTTTCGTCTTTGGACTGGATTTTGAAAAAAACACAGCGTAATCACTTAACCTGGATGGCATTAAATTTGACCTCCGGTAATAATGTAAAAAACCTTGGTGTTATTTTTGACCAGGACATGTCATTTAAATCCCACATTAAACAGGTTTCACCTCCAGAATATTGCCAAAATTAGAAATATCCTATCCAGGGTGATGCTGAAAAACTAGTTCATGCATTTGTTACTTCAAGGCTGGGCTATTGTAATTTTTTCTATTTAGGATGTCCACAAAATGCAGTTAAAGCCTCAGCTGATTCAAAATGCTGCAGCAAGGTTCTGATGAAAATTAAAAAAAAATCATATTTCCCCTTCTTTAGCTTCCCCTTTTTGGCTCCCCTTTAAAACCCGAATAGAATTTAAAAATTCTCCTCCTCTTTAAAAAAAAGCCCTTAATGATCTAGCTCCATTATACATCAGAGATCTGATTGGTCCATATGTTCCTAACAGAGCACTTCGTTCTCAGACTGCAGGTTTTTGGTGGTTCCTAGTCTCTAGAAGTAGAATGGGAGGGGAGATCCTTTAGTTATTAGGCTCCTCTCCAGTGGGAAACCAGCTCCCAGTTTTTTTCCGTGAGGCGGACACCCCTTTTACTTTTAAGGCTAGGCTTAAAACTTCCTTTTTTATAAAATTATTTTAGAGTGGCTTAGGTTTATCCTGAGCTAGCTCTGTAATTATGCAGCTATAGGCTTAGGGGTGCTGGAGGACATAATGACCATTTCACTCTCTTCGCTACATTCTCATACTGCTCTCCAATCCAATTTTTTCATTTTGCTGTTATTTTAGCTTTTAACTTTATGTTATCTCTCTTTTCCTTCCTAGAAGCTACACCTGGCCTGACTGTATCTATCTGTGACACCTTCCTGGAGAGGGGCATCATCCAAGCTTCTGCCGCCAACAACTTAATGCTCACCTTCTTGATACACTTGGCTGTATCTTTCAGTGTTTAACCCTATTTTTCGTCTAGACATAGCTACTAACTGAGCTTTTACTGTGACTAACTGTATGCGCTCTCTCTCATACTCTTAACTTGAAAACTGGCTCAGAGTTTATCTGTTTTTTCTTCCTAGATGAAACCACTGAAGGAGCTACATCCATTAACATTTACTTTTCCTTCCCATAGAAAGGACTCCTGGATCGCTTCTTTGTTCTCTTTTTGTCTCTGCTCTGTTCTCTCTAAAACCCCCGGGCCGGTCGTGGCAGATGGCCGCTCACACTGAGCCTGGTTCTTGCTGGAGGTTTCTTCCTTTTAAAAGGGAGTTTTTCCTCTCCACTGTCGCTGCATGCATGCTCAGTATGAGGGATTGCTGCCAAGTCAACGCCAGTGACTGTCCACTGTCTCTACATGCTCATCCAGGAGGAGTGAATGCTACAAGTCAGTGACTCAATGCAATCTGCTGGGTTTCCTTAGATAGAAAAACTTTTTAACCAGTTTGAATAAATAGCTGAATCTGACTGCACTGTTCGATAGTTAGAATTAATTGGAATGCATGTACCTGACTTGAAATCTATACGATTCAATTGAATTGACTTTGCACATTTTAAAGTTACCCACCTTTCACACAATGCAACAGGAAACAACACTCGCCAATAATTTTTACCTCTGCCTTCCTCCCTCCCTGTTGGACGGAGAAAAGGGGAGTCAGGTTTAGCCTAAACCGCCTCAGTTATGGTTGGGTGCAAACACACCCTTTTAGTATAACAATGGCCACCAGTGGGCTCTAGATGGACAAACTTTATCAGTTTATTATTTTACTTAGTACCCCTACACATAGCCCATTGTAAAATGGCCAAACTCTAACACTCAGTAGTTTATTCTAACCTCCCCAACAACCCCGCACTATTCCAAACCCTTTGAGAAGTGCCTTGAGACGACATGTGTTGTGAATTGGCGCTATATAAATAAAACGGAACTGAATTGAATTGAACTGAATATGGCTGCCACATGTAGCAGTAAACTCTTAGTTTGCACTTCTGACAGTTTGAATCTCAAATGGGATAAACACTTTCATACACAGAGTACTGTTTGAACCATTTGAAAAAAACAACCTCTAAGCAGATATTAAACATACTTTAAGCCCACATTTTTGTGTTAAAAGTGTGTTTTTATTAGTTTGATGGAATGGTATAATCTTAAATGTCATGTTTTCAGTGGTTGTAGGGAAAATAAAATCATCATACTTAATAGAAATGAAGCCTTTAAAACATCAGTCTATGTGTAATTCATCTACATAATGTGTCAATTACTGAATTGGGTCTGATGAAATAAATAAACTTTTCGATAATATTCTACTATATTGAACATGACCGTATGCTGTTACTAGTAAGTATGGGTAATAGTAAATAACTTGTCAATGGTCACAACAGTTAGCATATCCCATTGAATTATGGAATTTAAATGAAAATTCAACATGGAAGACTCACCATCACCTCCAGCCTCGTCTAATTACTCCTCCATGCAGCTCTGCTCCACCAATCAGCGTCAAGTCTGCATTTCTCCCCGGCCAATCATCCTTCAAGGCTCTGCTTTAAAAGATCTTCATCCATGGAACCCTCCGTTCTGCAGCTGAACTTTGACGTTCAGCCACGTCATATTTGACTTCAGTCTGACGATCTGGCCGCTCTTCGCTTTGTTTGCGACGGATCTTCGCCCTCTTTCCTCCTTGCTTGGTCGCAGAATCATTCGCCTGGCATCCCGCTTTGGCGTCCATTCTACGTCATTCCCAGTCCAGATCATGCTGCATGTCTCCCGACTCCGATCTGGATTTATCCCACCTCGCTCAGCTCTCCGCGCTCCTGCCGCAGCATGATTCTCTCCCTCCACCTCCTACCTCCTCCGGAAGCGCCCTACAATCCTCCTGCCAAGCGTCGCCGAGGTTGACCTCCTCCCCCCTGGCTCCCCCTGCACATTCCTGCCTGTCTTCTGCATGCACCTTCTACTCTGATCTTCGTCTCTCAAACCGATCCTCCCGCACCACAAGCTTCGACGTCTTCTTCTACTCCAGTCATCCCTCGATCTTCTCTGCTTCATGAATATCGTCCATGGATTCGCTCCAGCGCTCTATTCATCTCACTCAACATCTCCAGAGTTTGCCTCCAACTTGGCCATGTCAGCTTCCTCTTCTCCGCTCTACCAGCGCCAGCCCGCTCCTCGGCCCCTAATCTAGGTGAGATGCATCACTCCATTTTTTTTCCATTCCTTTTTTCAACCTTCAGCTACATTTCAGGCATTCAGTGTTTCTCACTTCTCTTTTTCGCTCAGGCAGATTCTATGCTCCCACACATTCTAACGTCCCACCCAGGCTCTGTTCCTAGATTCTGCAGGGGCAGGGCATTAATCCAGTCTCCAGAATAAGAAATCACTGTTCACATTGTCAACAAAGCTAATTAATCTTTAACACTCATCGACGTTTGCTGCTCTCTCAGTAGTTTAAAGAAGGGCTTCATGTTTATATTTTGGAGTTCTACTCCAACAAAGTTGGAGATATTTTTCGTTGTAGGACCGCTTGGACAGTCAGTTTTCTCAGTCCAAATCTAAAGAACTGGACAAGAGAGTGTCTAATTTAAGGGTCCACTCATCAATGGCCCTCACAGCAAACCAGTTTGGACTTTGGTTCATGCAGCTTTCACAGTTCCTCAAGGTTCAATCTCCGCACAAAGCTCTTAGTGTGATTGATGCAAGGCTTTAGTAGTGTGAAGATATAACCATCAGTTTTTTCAAATATTTTCTCCACTCAATCCGCAGAAGACAAACTGATTTGAGATCAATCAGTTATTCTGTCTGGCTGAATTCCTCATTCATATTCATAAATTGGCAGTTTTTAACTTTAACAACTCATTTATGTAGGGAATCTGCAAGAGTGTAGGAAGCCATATTTGCTCAGTAGAGTAGATCTATCTTCGTGTCTTTTAGAAGTGGTAGCACTTGCAAGATTAGGTTTGCACATTTAGCAGCTGCTAACAGCGTTGTGCATCTGCCCCTCGGTGCACCCCTCAGAGAGTCAGAGGTATGGAAGAAACAATAACTTTTCATGAAATTCATATAAAGGTGAGAGAAACCAGTACAACTCAGAACCTTTAATTAAAATCTTTCAAGTGTATGTCAGGCACAGCTATTTCTTTTCCCTCTCGCGCTCCTTCCATGCCCCGTTCTGCCCATCTCAAGCATGCTTGAATCCACTCTTAAAACATTGCAAACTTAGCTCGCTCAGCATGACCTTCTTTCTCACTCTAGAATGAACCCCCATGTCTGCCTCCTGGTTCTTTAAGTTTTGAGGCATCTTTAGTACAACCCACCTCCTAGTCAGGTCTCAAGTCACTTACTTAGAATTAGAGCTGCCTCTACATCAGCAACCCAAGCGTTTATACAGCTTCCCTCCATCAACTCGGCCGTTGGCCTTCTTCAGCCATGGTCTCCAGACTTCCACTCTGTGCTAGCTGTTCAACGATCTCCCAGATACTGGAGAGAAAATATTGTTCAAATTTTACAAGAAAGTCTGACTCCTTGGAAAGGATATTAATATAAAATAGGATAGATGGAAGCTTCTGTACAGATTGTAGCGTAGCTTGCTAACGCTAGATAGGGAAGTGCCATACCTGAACTCCCTTTCAGATTATAGTTTAGCAATAAATACACAACCACCAACCCCCAATTATGGATTACTTGTCCCTTCACATCATAAAAGTCGACACAGGCTGTGTGTGTTTTCACTCACGTTTAGATTGCAGAACCAAAGGGGTGTGGTTTACAACTCGCAACACTCGTTACAATGTTGTGGGGTTGGTCACAAATCTACAGGTTGTGTCTGGCAGTTCGCATCTTTTTATTTTATTTTCAATTTATTTTAATGCATCTAAGGTCACTCTATTCCAATTGGAAACTTCAGGTTTCCATTAAAAATGGAATCCACTGAGGATAAGATTTTTTTTGAAAATTGAAGTTAAAACAAAAAGTGTGACGACCAACCCCGTTCTCGCCTACTTGTCCTCTTAGCACATTCTCCTACCTGTGCCTTGGCTCTCTGCAGCTCCTCCAGAGTAACAGTACCATAGGAGTCTTGCCTGATTCTGTGATTAATGCTCTCCCTGTCCACTTTTTGAAGGATGGCCATATCTTGGTAGAATTGCATTGTGCTGTACTCTTTCCATATCAAGATGTTGGATTGAACAGAACTCTGTGAGATGATGGAAGTTTGGGATATTGTTTTATAACTTAACCTTCTTTAAACTTCTCCACAACCTTCTCCCTGACCTATCTGCTGTGTTCCTTGATCTTCATGATGCTGTTTGTTCCCTGATGGTGTCTAACAAACCTTTGAGGCTTTCACAGAACAGCTGGATTTATACTGAGACTAAATTACACCAAGGTGACTTTTGAAGGCAGTTTGTTTGAATAGTATTTAGGAGTATCAGAGCAAAAGTGAATGAATATAAATGCATGCCACACTTTTTAGATTTTCAACTGTAAAAACCTTTCAAGAATGTTTCATTTTCCCCTCACTTCACAACTCTGAACTACTTTGTGTTGGTCTGTCACTTAAAATCCCAATAAAACACAATAAAGTTTGTAAATGTAACGTCATTATATGCAACCCCCCCCAAAAAAAAAACAACCAAAAAACCTCAACAGGCATGAATACTATTGCAATTCACTTTTGAAGACATAGCAATTTTTGTACTCTTTTTTTTTTTTTTTTTTTTTTTTTTTGTTCATCTTAAAGCTAACATAGAAAACACAAAAAGGGTAACATTTAAGTTTTAATGTGACTGGTCTTATTTTTGAGCTCCTCTCATTTTCTCACCCACAGAATTAGGCCACTGAGGGTCTCTGAGACACATCGACAGGCAGGAACAATGTTTTTCAAATGATATCAAGGGTACTCAAATTTGACAACAGAGCAAAATCTGACACGCTTCCATCAGGGATGTTCAACCCAGTAGATGAACATTTTCTTCCTTTCCTTGGAGAACGCCCCTTATGGCAATACATGGCCAGTAAACCAGGTAAAAACGGAATAAAATCTGGGCAGCCTGTGATGCAAAAAAACAGCTAGCATGGAATCTACAGATTTACAATGGCAAATCTGCAAGCAGAAAGTAGATTTTAAAATGACTAGTGAACTGCAGGGTCACAACATCACCACCTTATTAAATATGAGAATTTATTTACCAGCTATGACCTTGGACAAGAACTTCTTAGGAGGAAACTCACCTTGGTGGGGACAGTAAGAAAAAAATGCTGACATGTAGGTGTAGGGCAGTGTTCAATTTTTCTCAAGGTTTGTTTTCACAGACACCACCACTACTGTTTCATAATGTCCAAAACAACACAGAATGTTGTACTCATGTCCACTCTTCACAAAGATGCAGCTGTGTCCCATAAAAGCCCTTAATAATCCTGGTGTCAGGATCTGTCATTCTGGGGTTTTGTGTTTGTTTACTTCGTTAGTAAGGTCCTTCTTTTGTGCTTTCTGTTTAGTAGTTATGTTCATTTATGTTTTTCTCTGCCTAGGTTCTTGTATTTGCTTTCCCCAGCAGGTCTGTACTACTTAGTTCTGTTAGTTCTTTTCCCCAGGTTTGTTATTTTAGTATAGTTCTCTTTGTTTAGTCTCTCATGTTTATTTCCCTTCTGTCAAATCATTAGTTGCAGTCAGTCACTTAGTGTTTGTTTACTATTTCCTCCAGATTTGTTCTTCCCAGGTTTTGTCATTCAGTTTAGGGTACCTTGGCCCTGTCCCTCATGATGATTTCCCTCTGCTTTGTGTAATTAGTCACATTCCCCTTCAGTCTCCCACCTGATCAGTTCCGCACCTGTTGCCACTTCTATCTGATTACCTGCCTTCCCCTCTCATTGGTCCACACTCCACCTCCCTCTGTTTATTAGCTGGTTTGTTTGCAATACTCCTCGCTGGTTCCTCATGTTTAACCCTATAAATTCCCTGTTGTCTCCTGATTCCTGAGCTATATGTTGACAGTTAATGCAAGTCCATTTCTGGTCATTATTAAAGAAAGAAGATTACATCGCACAATGCTGCTTCCAAGTGTTTGTCTGTGCTTTGGTCCAAACCAACCACAAACCCTGACACCTGGACAAGCTGCCTGCCACCTACGCTTGCTATAGGATAACCAGAAGATAATGGTTGCGTTTTACAACATCATGAATGTGTCTGCATGTGATGCATTTGTGTTGTGGACTCACATTCACCAAGGGTGGAACTCAACCAAAAAAAAGTGGAGAATGTTTTTGTTAACATAGGAAGTTTCCTTGTCAAAGTGCACATTGAGCAAAGGGAACGGGTGACCCAGGACCCAGCCGCTGCAGCTGCAGAGCAAACCAAGCAATCCGTCCACGCCCACAGAAACACAAAGAGCATCAGTGCCAGCATCCTCATCAGCCAGCCCTGCCTAAACATCAACCACATCAGCCAGTCATGTTAGAGCACCTGATTCTAAAAGGAGGTGTCAGGTTTTCCTTAGCAATAAGGACTGAAAGACAAACACGTGTTTCACCTGCAAAAATGATCTCTGCAAAGAACACACTTAAGTTGCCACACATGCATACATATGCCTTTTCTTGCACAGAGAGACTTTTCATGGACCAAGCAAAACGTATTGTGCCTCTACTGCAAAAAAAAAGCTATGCAAAGAGCACACTAGTGTCAATTTTTGCCACACAGGCATCTAAAAATATACAAATACACATGCATGTTCTTGAGCTTTGATGGAAGTAGTAATTGATTTCTGTTTGTTTGATATGCTTGATTAGTTGTTGCTTGTTTGACTTTGCACATCTACATTTTATTATTAATTTTTATTACTAGTTCTGCTTTTCATTTTGTATTTTCAATTAAAGTTCTATTTTTTTAAACTTGTTTTTTTGTCTTTTAATTTTATATATGGGTCTAAACTGTACTGTATAACCAAATATGTTGCAATAGCTTTTGATACTAAAAATTAAAAAATAATTTTTTAACATTTAAGAGATATGTTCTAATACCCCACAGTAATAGTCAGGTAACATCTTTATTTATCTGTATTATTCTCTTGAAGTTAATTTGACATTTTTTATATTCAAAATGACAAAAACATTAAAAATAAACATTTTTTGAATAAGGAAGCCTAACAAGATAACCAAGAGGTAAGAAACAAATTGGATGATAAATAATAATTGTTTTTATGGTATTTTATGGCTGATTTCAGACACGGGTCAGAATAACAGAAACAAAACACAAGAGGAAGGTTAAAACTGCGTCTCCAAAACACTGCAATGATGCCAAATAGTGTTTCAACATCACAAACAGATTTTTCACCTTCAACATTATTTTCTTTCCCTGACATTACAGCTATTTTCACTTCTTCTTTCTCAACAAATCTTTCAGTAGACGCCCTGAGAGAACTCTCAATTCAGCCTCGTTGTCCAAAGAAATTACTCACCCCTGTTCTGAAACAAGAGACCACATTTAGTGCCTTGTAAAGTATTGATATTCGTTTTTCACTTTTTAATATTGAAACCACAAACTTCAATGTATTTTACTGCAATTTTAAGTAACATAAAGGAGTACATAATAGTGAAGTGGAAAGAAAACGATACATGGTTTTCAATATTTAAAAAACAAAAACAAAATCTGAAGTTTTTCCGTCATATTTGTAATCAGCCCTCTTTACAATAAAATCCAGTGTAACAAATTGTCTTTAGAAATCCCCTAATTATCGAATATAGTCCACCTGTGTATACTTCAATATCAGCATAAATCCAGCTATTCTATGAAGATCTCGGGAGGTTTGAACATCAGAGAACAAACAGCATCATGAAGACCAAGAACACACAGCAGAAAGGTCAGGGAGAAAGTAGTGGACCATTTGGAAGCAGGGTTAGAATATAAAATATTCCAAGCTTTGAACATTTTATGGAGCTCTGTTCAAAGGTTTTAAAATTGAAAGATTATGGCACATCACACCAACTAAGACATCACAATTTCACTAAACAGCAGTAAAGACAGCTTTAATGAGAAAAGCACCAACAGACATGTACTCTGGAGGAGCTGCAGAGAAACAAAGTTCAGTTAGGATTATCTGCTGAAAGGACAACCTTTAGTCATGCAAACCTCAAATTCGACCTTTATAGAAGAGTAGTAGAAAGAAAGCCATAGTTTAAACAAAGGCATAAAGAACCATTTATAGTTTGCCCCTGACTATTTAGGGCACAGAGCAAACATGTGGAAAAAGGTTTTCTGGTTGGATGAGACCAAAATTAAACTTTATGACCAACATTGATAACAATATGTGTGAAGAAAGACTAACATCACATCCCCTGAACAGTACATCCCTTCTATGAAACCGGATGGTGGCAGCTGTCATGCTGTGGGAACACTTTTCTTTTTATCAGGGAGAAGGAAGACAGAATGCGGAGATGGATGTAGCAATCCTATAAGAGGCTGCAATAGCCTTGAGACTTGATTGGAGGTTCCTTAAACATATAACCAGAGTTCTAATGGAATGGCTCAGATCAAAGTATATTCATATGTATTGAAAAAGAAAGGTGGCTTTGTTTCTTTATTATTCTCTTTAACAATAAAACAGTGAGATGGGAAAATGTTTATTTTTCGTTACACAATAACTGCGCACTAAACGTTGCCCAATAATTCTGCACACATAGATATTCTCCAACAAACCTCACTGTCACTTTCTTAAACATTGTAGATTGACTGAGAGCTCTGTAGTTGTTCAGTGATAAAAGGAGTTCTTAAACTTGTCTGATACTTGTAGTTCTTTTTGAGCGTGTGTCCAGCTGAGTCCGACAGCAGCAGCAAAAATTTGGTGCTGGATGGAGATGGCGGATAATGCGTCTATAATTTCTAGCGTTCACTGCTGACAGTTTTAAGTCAGATTTTATCACTGTAATGTAATGTTACTCCACCCTTTAGCGGGTGGAGTAAGTGAGGTGCGGAAGTAGACAGACAGAGGCAGGAAGTGGGGTGGCCCACAATTTTTAATTTCCGGCAATAATCCCTATTTACAAAAAAACATTGCACATGCCAAAGTGCAAGTGCAAATGGAGGGCAGAGGGGCAGTGTCTTCTCCAGTAGCAGCAAAACAATTGATGGAAACAGGCGCCTTAAATACTGTTTCACTAACTGGCTAAAACCACTAAAACTCTCCCAGGGATGTACATGTTAATATAAGTACATAAAACTAACTATAACCCTCCATAAACTACGACCACAACCATAAACCATTTAAAAAACCAAGCTATATATATAAACCCTAAAACCAACACCAAAGATGAACTTTACCCCATAAACCAATAAACAGCTAGACCTGGCTCCCCTATACCTTTCCCTGCCTTGGTCCAGCCCAGAAGCCTCTTAAGGGCCCTCGTTCTGCGCAGGACTCTTTTAGCTGACGGACCTGCACACAAGGACAAGGTAAGTACAAACACACTAAAACACCAGTCACTTTAAACTACCATAAATCACACACAACCACCAAACAAGGCTAAATTGAAATACTGCACAAACTACGTTTGAAGTCTAATTTATGTCTCCCTTCTTCTCCAGGGCCAAACCACTTTCAAAGTGCCACTGGCTCCAAAACAGGAAAAAGGAAAGACAACAATCAATCAATAAACACTTCAAAAATAAATTGTGGGCAATTATTATTTCCTAATATGTGCAAATATTCTAGTTAAAGTGCTTATGTGAAAAGGTGAAGGTGCTTGTGTCTACTTATAAGTAACAAACAGGCTGTTTGTTATAATCACCAACCATTAGTCTCCTGCTCTGCCTGAAAACATGAGTCTATCACGTTTTGCCTTACGTACAGAGCTGGACAGCTCCTCTGTAACCTTCAAACCTTTTCATGCTTGTGAGAGTGAAAGAAACTTGGAAAACACACCAAATTATTTTCCAATTAAATAAGGTTACTGGTGCAGTCAGCCATCTTTACCTTCCCTGAGGCCACCCTTGTTTAATACATAATTAAGAAGGGGAGCAATTATATTTTCACATAGGGAAACGCTGGTTTGGATAGCTTTTTTCCCAAATGACAAATTAACTTTGAACACTGCATGTTGTATTTATCAGTTTTCTTTGCCTGATATAAAATGTGTTTGATAATAAAAAACATTTAGGTTTGACGAAATGAGGAAATCTATAAGGAGTGGCAGATTATTTTTTCCCAGCGATGTAAATTATTTTTCAGTGATGAGTTTTATTTATTTTTTTGTCATTTTTGGATATTTCAGCTGGAAACAAATTCAATAACATCATCTGCGAACAGCATATTTATTAGATAGCAAAAATATAAAGTCATTTCAACTCATAAAACCACACACGAATAATCAAGTGCAAGCAATTAAGAATAATAATGTACATGAAAATCATTTTTCCACATCACTTCAGCTGTGAGTCTTCAAAAAAGGACCTTGAAGTTGTACAGTAAATGATGGGGTCTCCAGATGAGTGACAGGAGAGCAGAGAATATACAAAAATTCAAAAGCAGCAATACCTTAAAATAAGACTCAGTTAACATGTTATTGTCTAGAAACATGAAAAAGGACATAGACCAACCTTTGTCATATCCCCCCATACCATTTGGATGTTTGATTCCCTTCCATCGTGCTACACCCTCTGATATGAAAGCTCACATTAAATCCACCCGTTTTTAAGGTGATCTCAGTTTAGCAGTCATGCATTTAACTGGCCCATGTTTGTAGGACAACACACCATAGATAGGAACTCTGCTGTAATCCAACTGCAGCATGATAGTTGTTAATGATTGTGTCATAAATTCCTTCCATTCTGTAGGTTTTTTAGCAAGAAATGGCAAGAATAGCTACTTACAGAGGCAACACTGTACACTTTTTGGTGAGACATAGCAGGTTTAAGTGTTGCATATTTATGTGCCTATTAATGCTGCAAAAAATGACAGTTAGCAACTTTGCATTTTTATGTAAGATTTCCTAAGCGGGAATGTCTTTCTGTCAGAAACATTCCCTTTCTTTGGACAACTTCACTATTTTCTTGACAGCTACAGCACTTTGCCATTTGATGATTTTTCAGGTCACATTTAAGCAGAACAATAGGCTCCCCCATAGGTGATGATGTGTACCAGGGGATCAGTTGTGAATTACACATGCCTCTGTGTGCACTCCCACTAGGTCCTCTTCAAGCACAGGTGATTTATTCTCCAGCAGTGACAAATGGTGTTAAAGAGTCGGCAGCGACAGGAGGCGCAGGGGTCGCAGCAAGGTATGTGGGAGGAGCAGCTTTCCATCAGGCGGCCGCAGCGACGTGCTGGCGGCATGGTGTGGGACTTGTGTCTCTGAAACGGTACCAGAGGTGGAATTGATGAGAATTTTCTGACAACATAAAAAAGTTCACAGAATTCTTTCAAAGTTTCACAGTGTGAATATATATTTAGATACCAGCTCTGGAGATCATTTTAGGGCTTTCAGTTTAATTATAAATATTTAAACAATGCTAAATATGTTTTTAAATTTGGCAACCATAGCTAGATTGACCTGTTTTCCTTTAGGCTTTCACCTCGTCAGCTCTGTCCTTCTACATGTTTTTATGCTGTCAGTAAGAGAAGACGTTGTGCTTGACCCACAAGAGAAAGTTAGGGTATGGACTGAGTCAACTTAGTTGCATGGTGGCACCAGTTTGTCTAGGGATTCACAGAGAAAATTGACTGGAACAGCTCCATTTTCTGGTGGATACTAAATACTAAAAATAATCCGACTTTTGACCTTGATCTCCTATAAATGCATGCGCTACAAGGTCATGCTAACATTTCTTGTGGATGCAATTACTGCTGGAGGAAGCCTCAGGTTTACTTATTTTCAGTATTAGTGGAGTTATAAAAATAATATGAGGCGAAGAGAAAAGGAAGCTGTATTTTCTGTAACATATCAGAGGTTCATTCAGGTTGTGAGAGAGCATGACTTCCAGCAGATAACAGGAAGACTGAATGGAGTACAGTTGTGCTGATTAACCCCTTCAGTTTTCAACCTCCATCTGTTATGGAACATGTATGATTTGAAATTGGTGGCAGTCTTCTGGAAACCCTCAAGTTGAGGTAAAGCTCTACAGTAGGATATATTGTACTTGGACTGATCAAACCTGAGCTGGATCATTCTATTTCCTTAACAGAGATTTCTTTAGACACAGTTTGTGAACCATTACTACAAGTAAAAACTGAAATAAATATGTACAGTTTCCCCCCAAATATTGCTAAAGTCATGTCCTTCTATTGTACAGTGTCATCTGGTGAGCTGAAAGCATCATCACACCCCTACCATATACACGATTATATTGTATGAAGGCTGAAAGCTCCTATAGACAAACACCAAACAAATACCTATCTTTGACACTAAACTAGCTATGGACATAAATACATACATGCAGGTATTATATACAGTAGAAGACAGGCCACCATCCACCATGAGTCATATAAAAGAATTTAAAGCTTCTCATCAAGCCAGCCAGCCAGTTGTCTCTATCATGATTCTGCAACTCCAGCCTTCTAGAGCTACTGTCCTGAAACCTTTGGATTCATCCTTGCTGTAACACATCTGACTGAAAAGGCTGAATTATCTACTTGGTGTTATGATTTGGGGCTGTTGGGTTTTTGGTTTCTGGTTTTTTCTTTGTTTTTCACAGTTTAGGTTTCGAATCATTTTTCTGTTTGTTTTTCTGGTCATGCTTTAGTTTTGTCAAGTTTGGTTTTAGGATCTGGTTATGTTTTTGTTTCATGTTTTTCTAGTTATAGTTCTATTTTGTTTCCTTGGATTTGCGTTCTAGTCAAGCCATGTTTTGCTCCTGTCATGTCCGTTCTGTTCATCAAATTTATCCGGTTCACCTGCACCTTGTCAATCTGTCTCCACCTGGTTTTCACTCCATATATACACACCTGTTCAGTTAGTCATTGCGGAATCATTATCTCTACTCATGTCTTGTTTTGTGGACCATGCCATGCCTGTCAAGCCTGCCTGCTTCTGTTTTGTTCCTGCCTCTTCTAAGAGTGAGTTTTTGTTGATTAAATTTTCACTTACCATCACGCTGCCTCCTCGTCTGCATCCTGGGGTCCACTATCTCGCAAAACCGTAACAGAATGATTCCGCCAACTACGGACCCCACAGACAAGCAGAAGGCAGATGCCTTGGATCGCTGGGTTCAGCAGCAGAAGGAGGAGGCAATGAGGAACCTGCCCAAGGATTTGGAGGTGCTGCCCTCTCCACTGCTGCTGGAGCGCGAAGCGGTTCAGCTCCGTTCTCTGCCTGCTTCCCTGGTTGTTCACCAAGGTCCGGCAGCAAAGCCGACGTCCTCCTTCCGCCGCAAGAAACGTCGGCGCGGCACGCCTTCCTGCCTTTCAGCCGCCGATGAGTATCCCATGGCCGCTGCTGTGACGTCCGGAGCAGTGGTTTCTCTGCCAGCTGGCGGGAGGGTTTCAGCGAGTAATTCCGCATCTTCGTTTGCCACAGCACAGTCTCCCAGGCTCGCTGCAGCTCAGCCCATGCCGTCTTCGCTCGCTCCAGCTCGGTGTTCTGAGTCAACACCAGAGGAGCTTGAGGAGCGATTAAGGTTTTTTGCCCGCCAAATTAAGACCTTTAGAAAGACCAATCTCCTGTATTCCTCTCCTGAGCTGATGGAGAGAATCAGGCAGATGGAGGAGGATTATGGGACGGCCGTAAGGCAATTTTACTGCCGCCCACCTCCTTCCACGCCAGGACTCCAGGGAGCTGCTGCTGCAGCAGAGCAGTCCACACCAGGACTCCAGGGAGCTGCTGCTACTGCAGAGCAGTCCACGCCAGGACTCCAGGGAGCTGCTGCTGCTGCAGAGCAGTCCACGCCAGGACTCCAGGGAGCTGCTGCTGCTGCAGAGCAGTCCACGCCAGGACTCCAGGGAGCTGCTGCTGCTGCAGAGCAGCCCACGGCAGGTCTCCAGAGCGCTGCTGCAGAGCAGCCCATGGCAGGTCTCCAGAGCGCTGCTGCAGAGCAGCCCACGCCAGGTCTACAGCCTGCTGTAGAGCTTTCGGAGGGCCCCGAGGGCGGGCTGCCTCCACTTCCAGGTCCTGAGCACCTTCTCAGTTTTCTCTGGGGGGTGCTCATGGAACTCAAGCCTGACACACACCCTGACGCACCACGGCCTGTCTCTGCCGGGCCTGACACACCACAGCCTGTCTCTGCCGGGCCTGACACACCACAGCCTGTCTCTGCCGGGCCTGACACACCACAGCCTGTCTCTGCCGGGCCTGACACACCACAGCCTGGCTCTGCCGGGCCTGACACACCACAGCCTGTCTCTGCCGGGCCTGACACTCCACACCATGACACTCCACAGTCCAACACACCACAGCCTGACACACCACAGCCTGACTCAGGGCCTGACCCGAAGTCTGCCTCAACCTCCTCCACACGCCGCAGAGGATTTCGTAAGAGGGACGCCTCTGTTCACACCACCGGGGGTCTCTGCGACGCCTCGGCTCCTAGTCTTGTCACCGAGGGTCTCTGCGACGCCTCGGCTCCTGCTCACGCCACCGAGGGTCTCGGCGACGCCTCAGCTCCTGCTCACGCCACCGAGGGTCTCGGCGACGACTCAGCTCGTGCTCACGCCACCGAGGGTCTCGGCGACGCCTCAGCTCCTGCTCACGCCACCGAGGGTCCTGCCGACGCCTCAGCTCCTGCTCACGCCACCGAGGGTCTCGGCGTCGCCTCAGCTCCTGCTCACGCCACCGAGGGTCTCGGCGACGCCTCAGCTCCTGCTCACGCCACCGAGGGTCTCGGCGACGCCTCAGCTCCTGCTCACGCCACCGAGGGTCTCGGCGACGCCTCAGCTCCTGTTCACGCCACCGAGGGTCTCGGCGACGCCTCAGCTCCTGCTCACGCCACCGAGGGTCTCGGCGACGCCTCAGCTCCTGCTCACGCCACCGAGGGTCTCGGCGACGCCTCAGCTCCTGCTCACGCCACTGAGGGTCTCTGAGGGTTCGCAAGGCTCTGCTTCAGCCTCTGAGGGTTCGCCAGGCTCTGCTTCTGCCTCTGAGGGTTCGCCAGGCTCTGCTTCAGCCTCTGAGGGTTCGCCAGGCTCTGCTTCTGCCTCTGAGGGTTCACAAGGCTCTGCTTCTGCCTCTGAGGGTTCGCAAGGCTTTGCTTCTGCCTCTGAGGGTTCGCCAGGCTCTGCTTCTGCCTCTGAGGGTTCGCCAGGCTCTGCTTCTGCCTCTGAGGGTTCGCCAGGCTCTTCTTCTGCCTCTGAGGGTTCGCCAGGCTCTGGTTTTGCCTCTGAGGGTTCGCCAGGCCCTGCTTTTGCCTCTGAGGGTTCGCCAGGCCTTCGCCCGCCTGAACTCTGTGCCTGCTGGGGACGACCTCCTGGTCGGCCGCCTGAATTCTGTGCCTGCTGGGGACAACCTCCTGGTCGCCCGCCTGAACTCTGTCCCTCTTTCTGGCCCTCCTGCCATGGCCCCCTCCGCCCCCCCGAACTCTGTCCCTGTTTCTGGCCCTCCTGCCATGGCCCCCTTCGCCCCCCCGAACTCTGTCCCTGTTTCTGGCCCTCCTGCCATGGCCCCCTCCGCCCGCCCGGTTCGGGTTGTTTTTTGTTTGGACTCTTGTGGGTGTCTGGTATCCGCCCTTGGGGGGGGGGGGGGGGGGGGGGGGGGGTTCTGTTATGATTTGGGGTTGTTGGGTTTTTGGTTTCTGGTTTTTTCTTTGTTTTTCACAGTTTAGGTTTTGAATCATGTTTGTTGGTTTTTCTGGTCATGCTTTAGTTTTGTCAAGTTTGGTTTTAGGATCTGGTTATGTTTTTGTTTCATGTTTTTCTAGTTATAGTTCTATTTTGTTTCCTTGGATTTGCGTTCTAGTCAAGCCATGTTTTGCTCCTGTCATGTCCGTTCTGTTCATCAAATTTATCCGGTTCACACTGTCAATCTGTCTTGCTCCACCTGGTTTTCACTCCATATATACACACCTGTTCAGTTAGTCATTGCGGAATCACTATCTCTACTCATGTCTTGTTTTGTGGACCATGCCATGCCTGTCAAGCCTGCCTGCTTCTGTTTTGTTCCTGCCTCTTCTAAGAGTGAGTTTTTGTTGATTAAATTTTCACTTACCATCACGCTGCCTCCTCGTCTGCATCCTGAGGTCCAATATCTCGCAAAACCGTAACACTTGGCATGTCAGCAAGTTTTGCAAAGGCCAGGTTATTAACAACTTTTTTGATTCTTGTGTGTTGGAACAGGAATGCATTGAAAGTTGCAGGACAGTGGTGCTCGAGGACTGGAGATGCAGACTCCTGGTCTCTATAAACGTCTGGCAACCCAGAAGGGGAACCACCAAATAAATCAATTATTTAATCTGCAATAGTTTCACGTCTGAATAGTGTTTAAATCAGCCAGTGTTTGTGTTCTGCATCCACATTACCGCATATAAATGCTGCAATCAATTGTATCGGTCTGGTTACATTTAGTCCATTCACATGTCATTTGTTTAGGTATGCAAAAGTTAATATTAGCAGAACTCATGCTTATGTGGCTGATAATGACTATGCTTAATAAAGGTTTAAAAGGTAATTTCATTCATGATTGGTTCCTTTCTTGTTCTGCATTTCGTAACAATAAAAAAGTCAGAATTTCCACCCTTAGGCTTAAAATAAATCAAAAGAAAACATTAGTAAGATACTTTGTCTTTAAATTAAAATGTTTGTTAAACTGATTTTGGCAACAAAAATCACACAATTTAGCAAATAAACAAACATTTGAAGTTATTGTTGACTATCTAATACAGTAGACATTGGAGATTTCTTCAGACCTATGCAGGTCTCAACCAAGTGATCAAGTTATTGAGCTGAATGTTGCATCATCTGCCTTCTAGTAACTGAAAATACTTCTTACTTTAGTAGAACATAGTATAAAGCTAAACGCTTACTGGACAAAGTCCTCTAATGCAGTCTAGAGTAAATATGCCTAAAGAAAAAAGAAAAGAACTTACAATGATGTTTGTATGCTCTGCTGGAGAAATCTTTTGCCTTGCAAATAGTCGCCTAGTCTTTGCTTGTCCCCAAACTAGGAAGAGAATAAACAAATGAAAACATGTTCAGTGACAAGAAACATATTTTGCTTCATGTTTCCTTGTTTATTCAACGCCACAGTAAAAAAAAAGTCAGACATCTAACAAGCAGAGAGGAAAGAAAAATGGACCAAACCAATAATTTAAGTCAGCGTTTTTCAACAACGATATGGTAAGTACAGTAGCTGAATCTACACTGAACTTAATGACACCCAAAAAACAACTAAAACTGAAAGTAAATAGCATAGATGCTGAAGAAAAATCTGCTGACATTCATTTGGCTAGCTGTAAGCTCAAACTTTGAACATTGTATAAAGTCGGAGGAATCCCAGTTGTTGAGGGGGGATTTTCCAACAGCTACGCATGCTGCATTCAGGTACAGCTGGGACACTATGGAGGTAAATTTGTCTCAATATTATTCAATCAAACAAAAAACTAATCTCAATCAAAAAAAATAATAATTTTGGTCAAAGCTTTTGGAATATTAAATAAAAAAAAAACTAATCTCAATATTTGTGGAATATTTTATTTTGGGGAGAAAAAGAATTGTTTGAAAAAACTTTTTTTGATTAAAATGACTCATTTTTTCTCATGAAGAGAAAAAAGTTATTTGCAAAACATAAACTTTTATTTGCGCATGTCAAAAATCTTTGGTTACGACTCACGCTCTTTTGGTTTTGACGCTCTCTGTTTTTGGTTGAACTCAAAGAATTTTGAGTGCTGGAAACATGAACATCCTGGGCGGGGCCTAAAGACGAACGATATAAGACGTTTCCCTATTGGTTAGCGCTGACTAAAGCGGCCGCTCGAACTGCAGGGCTTGTTGTACAGAAGAAAACTGCGGTTAAGTGAGCCGACAGTCAGAAATACGCGGTCACGCCAGCCGACACCAGCTCTCACTTAAAGATTAGCGTAGCTCATACAAGGTGCATTACGGTAATGGAGCAGAAAGGACCCGATCCTGGCAACGGTTGAAAAAATAAGAGGAAAACAGAAAACGAACCTACAGAACATTTATATTAATTAAATTTTTACAACTTTCACATTCAGGTTCAGGTTTATTATTTATTCTTTGACATAAAACCTGAATGTGAAAGTTGTAAAAATTTAATTAATATAAATGTTCTGTAGGTTCCTTTTCTGTTTTCCTCTTATTTTTTCAACCGTTGCCAGGATCGGGTCCTTTCTGCTCCATTACCGTAATGCACCTTGTATGAGCTACGCTAATCTTTAAGTGAGAGCTGGTGTCGGCTGGCGTGACCGCGTATTTCTGACTGTCGGCTCACTTAACCGCAGTTTTCTTCTGTACAACAAGCCCTGCAGTTCGAGCGGCCGCTTTAGTCAGCGCTAACCAATAGGGAAACGTCTTATATCGTTCGTCTTTAGGCCCCGCCCAGGATGTTCATGTTTCCAGCACTCAAAATTCTTTGAGTTCAATCAAAAACAGAGAGCGTCAAAACCAAAAGGCCGAGAGTCGTAACCAAAGGTTTTTGACGCGCAAATAAAAGTTTGTTTTGTAAATAACTTTTTTCTGTTCGTGAGAAAAAATTAGTCATTTTAATCAAAAAAAGTTTTTTCAAACAATTTTTTTTCTCCCCAAAATAAAATGTTCCATTAAAAATTAAATTAAATTGTTACAACTCTGAAAGTTTTGATCACAACTTAATATTTTTGATTGAGATTAGTTTATTTGATTCAATACTCCAAAAGTTTTGACCACAATTTAGAGATTAGTTTTTTGTTTGATTGAATAATATCGAGACAAATTTACCTCCATAGGACACTAGGTTGTCAAATATCAAAACAACTCCAAAGTGATTTAAACATGCTTTATTCTCAAATACACAGTCCTATTTAAAAAATATATAACATCAACAATGAAGTGGTTATATTGTGGTATAATGTATTTATTTATTACACTTTTTAAGATTTATGACATAATTAAATAAATTTCAGAAACTGAAAAAGACTAATTGTTTACTGCTGACAGAAGTAAACAAAGAATCTTTGTTGATTGAAGCATACCGGAAACGTTCCAAACTGGGACTTTGATGATACATCTCAAACGATGATTCGTTTGTACTGTTATACATCTAATATTATTCTTACATAACAAAAAGAGAATAATAAGAGAGAATGTGCTCTCCTATTATTCTCCTCATCAACAGGGAGAGTGGCGCTTCATTCAAACTGGCTGATCACCAACAAGCAGGGTGTTGAGGGTACACTGCTTTGCATTGCTATAAATTCCTTTTTTCAATGGAATTTATAGCTATAGTAGATGCACATTTATCACTGAAAGAGCCAAACAAATAAGCATTAACGGGTTGAAGATTTGGAAGTCCTTCTAAGTGGAGGCCTCTACAGAGAACAATTAATCAGTCATTAGGCAGGACGTCCTTAAACCCTGTTTCAGAACGTGTGTGCTCCTTTGATCTCCAGAGAAAATATGTTTGCAGATATTTTGATTTGTAACTACTAGAGAGAGTTGTTAGGGCTTAAATTAATTTTACTCAAACATGTGTGGTTGGACCAGTATCCAAAAGACTGATGTAGTAGCATTGTTTACATATCAAACGATACATTGTGGTGCTTAGGCGCAAATGAAAGTAATGGCCCTAATTTGATCATAACTGAAGAGACCTTGATCATCATCAAACTAGCAAAATGGAAACATTAAAATACAGTGTCTTGAAAAAGTATTGAATTTTCCACATTGTCTGGTTACAACCACAAGCAACAATGTATTTAATTGGGATTTTATTTCGCAGGCCAACACAAAGCAGTACAATGTTGTGAAATTGAAGAAAATAATACATGGAATTTAAAAATTCTTTTGCAAATAAAATTCTGAAACATGCAATGTGCATTTGTATTCAAATCCTGTGGGTAATTTCATATCAGTATAAACACTAAATCTTTTTACTAATGTTAAGAGAACATTGGTTTGTAACTACCAGAGAGAATAGTTACAAACCTCCCTGGTAAGGCCTATGCAAGAGTATTGGAGAGGAGAGTTGGGCCGATAGTCTAACCTCGGCTTCAGGAGGAGCAGTGTGGTTTTCGTCCCGGCTGTGGAACACTGGACCAGCTCTACACCCTCTGCAGGGTATTCGAAGGTTCATGGGAGTTTGCCCAACCGGTCCACATGTGTTTTGTGGACCTGGAGAAGGCATTTGACTTTGTCCCTCGTGGTGCCCTGTGGGGGGTGCTCCAGGAGTATGGAATCGGGGGCCCTTTATTAGGGGCCATCCGGTCTCTGTACAAGCGGAGCAGGAGTTTGGTCCGCATTGCCGGCACTAAGTCGGACCTGTTCCCGGTGCATGTTGGACTCCGGCAGGGGTGGACAGGATTTCTAGGCGCAGCCAAGGGCCTGATGGGGTCTGGTATGACCTGTATGACCCTTTCTCTTTTCCAATGGTTATAATCAGGCTGACAGAGAGAGGTATCCCAATCCTTGTGGTTTTTAGTATAACAGTGACCATCAGTGGGACCCTTTGTGGGGTGCCTTGAAACGACATTGTTGAAAATAAGCGCTGTTTAACTAAATAATCTGAACTGAAACTTTCTGTGTAGTTATGCTGCTATAGGCTTAGGCTGCTGGAGGACATAATGACCACTTTCACCCTCTTCGCTACATTCTCACACTACTCTCCAATTTTGCATTATTTGCTGTTATTTCAGCTTCTAACTTTGTTCTCTCTCTTTTCTCATCCTAGAAGCTACACCTGGCCTGACTCTGTGTCTACCTGTGACACCTTTCTGGAGAGGGGCATCGTCCGAGCTTCTGCTGACAACAACTTAATGCTCACCCTCTACCGATGATCCACATGGCCCTGTCTTTCAGTGTTTAACCCTTTCTCTCTCCTAGAAATGGCGATTGACTGAGCTTTTATTGTAACTAATTATACAGGGGTTGGACAATGAAACTGAAACACCTGTCATTTTAGTGTGGGAGGTTTCATCGCTAAATTGGACCAGCCTGGTAGCCAGTCTTCATTGATTGTACATTGCACCAGTAAGAGCAGAGTGTGAAGGTTCAATTAACAGGGTAAGAGCACAGTTTTGCTCAAAATATTGAAATGCACACATCATTATGGGTGACATACCAGAGTTCAAAAGAGGACAAATTGTTGGTGCACGTCTTGCTGGCGCATCTGTGACCAAGACAGCAAGTCTTTATGATGTATCAAGAGCCAGGGTATCCAGGGTAATGTCAGCATACCACCAAGAAGGACGAACCACATCCAACAGGATTAACTGTGAACGCAAGAGGAAGCTGTCTGAAAGGGATGTTCGGGTGCTAACCCGGATTGTATCCAAAAAACATAAAACCATGGCTGCCCAAATCACGGCAGAATTAAATGTGCACCTCAACTCTCCTGTTTCCACCAGAACTGTCCGTCGGAAGCTCCACAGGGTCAATATACACGGCCGGGCTGCTATAGCCAAACCTTTGGTCACTCATGCCAATGCCAAACGTCGGTTTCAATGGTGCAAGGAGCACAAATCTTGGGCTGTGGACAATGTGAAACATGTATTGTTCTCTGATGAGTCCACCTTTACTGTTTTCCCCACATCCGGGAGAGTTACGGTGTGGAGAAGCCCCAAAGAAGCGTACCACCCAGACTGTTGCATGCCCAGAGTGAAGCATGGGGTTGGATCAGTGATAGTTTGGGCTGCCATATCATGGCATTCCCTTGGCCCAATACTTGTGCTAGATGGGCGCGTCACTGCCAAGGACTACCGAACCATTCTTGAGGACCATGTGTATCCAATGGTTCAAACATTGTATCCTGAAGGCAGTGCCGTGTATCAGGATGACAATGCACCAATACACACAGCAAGACTGGTGAAAGATTGGTTTGATGAACATGAAAGTGAAGTTGAACATCTCCCATGGCCTGCACAGTCACCAGATCTAAATATTATTGAGCCACTTTGGGGTGTTTTGGAGGAGCGAGTCAGGAAACGTTTTCCTCCACCAGTATCACGTAGTGACCTGGCCACTTTCCCGCAAGAAGAATGGCTTAACATCCCTCTGACCACTGTGCAGGACTTGTATATGTCATTCCCAAGACGAATTGACACTGTATTGGCTGCAAAAGGAGGCCCTACACCATACTAATAAATTATTGTGGTCTAAAACCAGGTGTTTCAGTTTCATTGTCCAACCCCTGTATGTGCTCGCTTTCAGACTCTAACTTTGAAAACTGGCTCAGAGTTTATCTGTTCTTTCTTTCTAGGTGAAACGACTAAAGGACCTACATCCACTAACATTTAGTTTTTCTTCCCATAGAAAGTACTCCTAGATCACTGCTTCTTTGTTCTCTTTGTGTCTCTGCCCTGTTCTCTCTAACCCCCAGTCGGTCGTGGCAGATGGCCGCTCACACTGAGCCTGGTTCTGCTGGAGGTCTCTTCCTGTTAAAAGGGAGTTTTTCCTCTCCACTGTCGCTACATGCATGCTCAGTATGAGGGATTGCTGCAAAGTCAACGCCAGTGACTGTCCACTGTCTCTTCATGCTCATCCGGGAGGAGGGAATGCTGCAAGTCACTGACTGGATGCAATCTGCTGGGTTTCCTTAGACAGAAAAACTTTTTATCCAATTTGAATAAATAACTAACTCTGACTGCACTGTTGAATGGTTAGGATTAATTGGAATGTATGTACCTGACTTTTGTGAAGTGCCCTGAGACAACATGTGTTGTGAATTGGCGCTATATAAATAAAACTGAACTGAATTGAATTGAATTGAATTGATTTGGGTACCAGTGGATTTTGTCTCTTCTTGTTGCAGATAACATGGTCCTGCTGGTCCCCTCTGGCCAAACCTACACCACGCACTGGGGCGGTTCGCAGCTGAGTGTGAAGCGGCTTGGATGAAAATCAGCTCCTACAAGTCCAAGGCCATGGTTCTCGACACGAAAAGGGTGGCTTTTCCTCTTCAGGTTGGAGGGGAGTTCCTGCCTCAAGTGGAGGAGTTCAAGTATCCTGGGGTCTTGTTCATGAGTGGAGTGAGAATGGAGTGAGAGATCGACAGACAGATCGGTGCGGCTGCCCCAGTATTAGGGAAGCTGTGCCGGTCCATTGTGGTGATGAGAGAGCTGAGCCGAAAAGCAAAGTTCTCGATTTACCAGTTGGTCTATGTTCATACCCTCACCTATGGCCACTCCTTTAGAGATAGGGTGAGGAGCTCGGCCATCCGGGAGGAGGTCGGAGTAGAGCCGCTGCTCCTCCACATTGAGAGGAGCCAGTTGAGGTGGTTCGGGCATATATACCGGATGCCTCCTGGTGCCTGTTTAGGCACGTCCCACCGAGAGGAGGCCCAGGGGACGGCCCAGGACACTATGGAGTGACTATGTCTCTGGGCTGGCCTGGGAACGCCTTGGGCTCCCCCAGAGGAACTGGAGGAGGTGTCTGGGGAGAGGGACGTCTGGGTGTCTCTACTGAGTCTGCTGCCCCCTCGATCCGGTCCTGGATGAAGCGGAAGATGACAAGTACGAGTACGAGATAACATTGGTGAATATAGTGGGCATCATGAAGACCAAAGAGCACACCACACAGCTCAGGAATAAAGTTGTGGAGACGTTTTCTTAATAGCCCTTCTAAGACTGGCAGCACACTCGCTCATAGCAGCCTCTTTTACCAGGAAAAATATGATAATTTTTGACTCCATGTGCTGTGATAAAGGCCTTTCCCAAGTTTTCAATGGAGATAATGATGGGGTTTGATGATGTAAGGGGGCTTTTAGAGAGCTTGTTGTGAAGGACAGATGCAATGGCCAGCTGCTGAAGGTAAGCCAAGCTGGAAACAACTAGCTGAGTCAATATGCACAGAATGTGTTGAGCTAAGAGACAGAAGCAGAGCATCAGACCCGTAAGCCAGACAGGGCTTCGTGTAACAACTGCACCGCTGCTTTTTCCAGCCCCTCTGTCATTTCCTGGATATCAAGATCGATTTTTTTACAGCTTCAAGTACACATGCAGCATGTACACCTGCAAGTAAGTGACTGCTGTGATTTTCATTATGAAACTCCTCAGAGCAACACCTCTGCATCCATATGGATGCACTAAAATCCTTCCATTCAGACAACAAAGCGGTGTCTCTGCTCCAACAAATCCTGATGTTGTGCATATCTGAGTTCAAACCTGGAGATGTACTGGAAGTACCCATCAGCTAGTACGATAGCTGGTTTCCATTGAGACCCAATGGAGACGTGTGTATATTTTTGACCAAGGAGTTACTTCTTAGGCAAAGCCCCCTGTTTCTTTGGTGTCAAGAAATTTGATGGAGTCTGCTCCTCTTTCAAGTGCTGTTTCATCCCCCAACATCTGAACATCTTTGAATATCCTTTAAACAAGAGAAATTCACAGTTTTTTTTCATTGTATCTTTTTATAAATGTGAAATACATTATCAGCTGTTTGTTCAAGCTTATTTAGGTTATAAAACAATATCTCAAGCATTAAATAGGTTATTGAGCAACCTTCACACCATCATCTGAAAATGGAAAGAGAATGGTTCAATCGCAACCAAACACACTGTTCACTTAAACTGACGATCAGGCAAGGGGAGCATTATTCACAGAAGCAGCCTAAAGACCCATGGTAACTCTGTTGAGCTGCAGAGATGCAACTAATGGTCATACACACCACAAATATGTTCTAAATGGACAACAGAAAGAAAGTCATAAGAAGTCTTAATTGCAACATTCCACAAGCCATGTAGAGGACACAGCAAATGTGGAAGAAGGTGCTCTAATCAAAAAACACAACTGAACCTTTTGTTCAGAATACAAAATGTTGCATTTGGACTGGAGGTTCACCCTCCAGAAGGACAATGACCATACACATGCAGCCAGATAGTTTAGATCAAAGCATATTTATCTGTTTCAATAACACACTCCACATCTGAGAATCTTTAGCAAGACATGAAAACGGATATTCACAAATGTTTTCCATCCAATCTGACTAAGTTTAAGTTGTTTTACGCATATAAATGGGCAAACGTTTATGGCTCTAGATGTGCGAAGCTGCAGTTTTTTTCTGTGAATAGTAATGCAATACAGTCAAATTAACTATTTATAAAATGCCAGTGGGTAAAAACTTATCTATCAAGAAAAGCTCAGTCGATTGCTTCAGGTCACTGGCTTTGCAGCTGTCCCTTGTCTGGGGCAATCCTGTAGCACCCGTGGAGAGTATAGGCTTACATCTTGTCCTTGCTGCATCGTTCGCATGATTATTTAAACAGCTAGGGATTATGTTATGATGTGAGATCATAATTAAATGCCAACATACGTAAAAAAAAACACAGATTATTATGCAGATAAAGGCAATAAAAAGAGCTGTGAAAATTGGTTGGGTGTTCTTTGTTGTTATGAAGACATCTTTGAGGTCAAAGCTTTTTCTTGTGGCCCTTCATCCACCTTGATGCTCCCTGGTTTGGTGCCAGTTAAGATGGAAATGTTGTGGATACAAATGAAAAGGAATTTTGGCACACACAAGCATGTCATACTGAGGAACAAAAGAGAGAAAATGTGAAAAACCAAAGAAACAAGTGTTATGCATTTATGAAGTTGCTGAGCAAATTAAATCAGTATTGTACTCAGTTTATGAAGATATCAGTTCATAGGAAGTTAACCTAAAGCTCCTAACTAAAAGAAAACTACATTTAATTCAACTTTTGTTAAACAATTCAATTCATGACGATTACTAAAACAAAGTATTTAATTTATTCCTGTTTATGTATATAGTGGTCATTCACAACAAATGTCTTTTTTGGGCACATAACAAGAATTTTAAAATGCTCTCTATTCTAGATTCAATAAGGAGCCAATGAGGAGACGGTTAATCTGGAGAAATATGATCTCTCCTACTGTGGCTTCCTCCCGATATCCAAAAATAATGACGGAAACGTTAACTGGTGCGCATGTGTGTGTGTGTGTTTGTGTGTCTGTGTACACATGGTTGTTTCAGTGGTGGACTTCACCTGTCCAGGGTGCACCCCACCTCTACCTCAATGACTGCTGAAGATAGGTGACAGCCCCAAAGATGCCCTGCAAAATAAGTGGCTAGTTAAGAAGTTTGTTAGTTTGGTAGTCTGCAATAAAGTGAAGGTGATACAAATCAGTGAATGAAGTTCTTTACAAGACTGGGTTCTGAAAAGGGTTATATCGTAAAGAGAATTTATGGAGGTCATGAACAAAATTATTTTTTAAACCTAAGAATCAAGCTGGAAACCCTTACCTAACCGACGCCTTCTGTTACTCCTGAGTAGAGATAAAGCACCAGTTCTTCTTTTATTGTCTCTAAGGTCTCATCCACTGCACCTAAATGCAAAGAAAAATAATCAGTGATGTTTAAAAACCTTCTCATCAATAAGGAATCATAGTAAACACTGAAATAATAAGACAACTGTAGTAATACAATGTGGATAATAGGTTGGTATTTTCTCTATTGTTTACTGGACATATTTATTAGATGCATATAACAAGTAGTTCACCCAAAGTAACTTTAATGTGTCAAACATTTGATAACACATTATTCTGGTAACTGGCACTTTGGTGCAGGTTAATATAAAGCTAAATAATTTAAACTCAGCGAAGACGTCCTGCTGGTTTCCTAAATATCTGTACAGGAGATGAAACCTACTGACTTCCCCAATTACAGTTTGGACAAAAAACGCAGCAGGACAGACACTTAGCTGATGTTGTCTCACAGAAAGGCAGCTGTATTCAAATCTTACCGAACCAACAGTAGTGGGGACATTTAATACAATGACAAAGAGAACAGTCTAACAATCTTACAGCTGATGTGTTTGTGTTAAATATTGAAGATACAACAATAGACTTGAGCAGTGTGAGACATCTATGTGACACCTTACAGACATTTGTTTGTTTCTTGGATTAAAGAACCTATGGAGGCTGCAATCATGGCTGCAGCATCACTTAAGGTTAGCTTCTTCACTCAGTTTGTGCAGGATTTGAATAAAAACCACAAACTACTGCAATCATCTGGCATAAACCTAAATATGTACTGATTTTAAGAAAAAAACATGTGCTGCTACTTGCCAGTACTGATTTTAGTACACCAAACAGTTTAAGCTAAAAAACCTCATAAAACACCTGCTAGTTAGCACCTGCTAACCGCCCCTGCTGTTAAGTACACAGTTTACATGTTTAAATGTGTTTACAATAACATCATTCTGAAAACAGGAGAACTCATCTGCATTAATCAACATTCCAGGAAAGATATCTAAACTTACCAACGGTCATGGTCTGCTGCTCCTGCAAACGGGCATCAGCTGTCTCCAAGCCAGCATCCGCAGCTTCTTCTTTCAGCCGTTGGATGGTGTGATTTACAGGATTCTCCTTAGTAAATCCGGAATGAAAGGGTAGTGACATCAGGTGCTCCCAATTGGGCTCTGGGTAGCTACTGACTTCATCCTGTCTGTTCATATCTCTGCAGTGTCGTGGGGTCGCACAGCTGCCCTTCTGCTTTATAAAACCATCTCTTTGTATGGCCATGTTTAATTTCTTGTCAAGTGGATGTTGAACATGAATTACATACAAGCCTGCTCTGATCTGTCAACCATTTGATCAGAATGATTCAGTACAAAATTGTCATGATCCCCAGGTTTTTGGGGTTTTGTTTTTCTTTTGATAATTTCCTTGCTGTGTATTATGTTCTTAAGGTCTTGCCTTATTCAGTTCATTTTCTTGTGCTCATTAATGTTAGAAAGGTGTTTTCTTTATAGTTCATTTCTTTGTGTTTAGTTTCTTAGGTTTCATTCTCTTAGATTATTGTTTGTCTTTTCCCCTTGATTAGATTCTCTTTGTGTCTTCATTCAGCTTCCTGTGTGTTAATTAGTCTCCCTCGCTCAGCTTTTTAGCTTTCATCCATCCACAGCTGTTCCACATTTCCTCTGATTAGCTCTTCTGGTTCATTTGTTAATTTCTACCCCTGCCTCAACGTATAAGCATACAAGCACTGGTTCTCTTTGTTCTTTACTGGATATTTCCACAATCCTGCCATGTTTGTCCAATGCCTGTATGTTATTCTTCCCATGCTCCATGACTCTGCTCCTCCTGCAATCCTCCTTAGAATTGTTCATCATTTCATTATTAAAAAACTTTGTTTTTGCCACAGCTAGTCTCTGCACTTGGGTCTTTTTATACCAAACATGACAATAACTGCTGCTCAGCGCCGTCTCTGAGGCTGCCAAAGAAGGCTGCCATCATTGATCAGTTGAAGAAAGGCTTGAACAGAAAAAAAGCTGTTGAAGTAGTTTAGGAAGTGTTGGGATTTACTGAGCTTTGCAGGGTTATGCATTTTTTTTTTACTCTTAGGGAGGCTCTGTAAGAAAGGTTCAAACAAATGCTGCATCATATATTGCATATAGAATATTACTGTAGGCAAATATTGCAAAGAACTGCTTGAATTGCAATAAATATTAGCTAATTATATCAGTACCAACCATTCAAGCAATCTAGGCCAGTGATATAATTGGTGATATTGGCTTTTTAATACAGCAGAAATGTTTTAAGAAGACAAGATGGTGCTCTGGTAAAGTCATCAAGTTTTTTTTTTATTTTGCCAAAAATAAAAAATCTGAGTGGATTTCTCACTATTTGGGATCTATGTCTGCAATGAATCCAAAGCAGAAAGAGATTAAATCTTTTTAGTTCAGTGTCTGTTTATTCAATGCAAGTCATCTTCTCATCACAACATTCACTAACATTGTCGCATATTGAATATTTTTCTAATATAGTGTGGCCCTAGTTCAAACATGAAGAATTATTGAGAAGACAGAAAATATTACTTTGTTTTGGGTCAACATGTAAACGCTGTTAAAAAGTGAAAGGTAAAAAGCCACTAGGGCATTGTAGAGAAGACGTCGACATGATGATGTGTAATGATGATTCAACTGTGGTTGAATAGTTGTTACAGTAATGAGACTAAGCAAGACAGATAACTGTAATAACAAAAATATGTTAAAAGATTCAGCACTCTTAATCTATTTTTGATATTAATGTTGTTTTATGTAAATATTTTTTTATATAAAGCAAATTTCAGACGTGAGGAGCGAATGCTGCAAGTCACAGACTGGATGCAATCTGCTGGGTTTTCCTTAGATAGAAAAACTTTTTATCCAATTTGAATAAATAACTGAATCTGACTGCACTGTTCAATGATTAAGAATAATTGGAATGTATGTACCTGAATTGAAACTGAATTAATGTGTTTACATCCCTGAATAAATGCCTGATCGTTCCAACAAAAAAGGAGACCACAATAAATGATTTTGAATTTTGTACATATTTTGTATATCGGCTAGGGGTTAAAATATAAAAAATAAAAATAACTGTTCTAAATAACCAGTCAGCTTTGACCAAAACCTTAAAATGAAGAGGGATTTCATCTCGGACAAAAGAATGACTTTAACAGAAAAACAGAAAAGCTTTGGAATGGAAAAACTAGAGTTCAAAACAAAATCTGCAGGGGTCAGCTGAAGAGGGCAGTGGACAAGAGACGTTCTCCCAATCTTAAAGACTGAGAGAATTTATGCAAGAAAGAGAAGTCAGATAGGATTGTTGACTAAAAAAGCTGGGGAAAGTTTTTAAAGGATTTCTCTTTTTTTTTAATTCCCAAAAAATGGCTTTTAACAGTAATATGTATATTTTAGGGTCTCAGTTAACAAAAATATCACAATACAAAACATAACAAACCAAATAATGCTATATCAAGGAATTTTTTTAAACATGTATTACAATTCAGATGGATTTTAATTAATTTATATGTCACCATTCTTTATAAAATACATACTGAAAAAGTATTATATATATATATATATATATTTATATTTATATATATATAGATAGATATATTTATATATATATATATATATATAATATATATATATTATATACAGGGCTTGGACAATGAAACTTAAACACCTGTCATTGTAGTGTGGGAGGTTTCATGGCTAAATTGGACCAGCCTGGTAGCCAGTCTTCATTGATTGCACATTGCACCAGTAAGAGCAGAGTGTGAAGGTTCAATTAGCACGGTAAGAGCACAGTTTTGCTCAAAATATTGAAATGCACACAACATTATGGGTGACATACCAGAGTTCAAAAGAAGACAAATTGATGGTGCACGTCTTGCTGGCGCATCTGTGACCAAGACAGCAAGTCTTTGTGATGTATCAAGAGCCACGGTATCCAGGGTAATGTCAGCATACCACCAAGAAGGACGAACCACATCCAACAGGATTAACTGTGGACGCAAGAGGAAACTGTCGGAAAGGGATGTTCGGGTGCTAACCCGGATTGTATCCAAAAAACATAAAACCATGGCTGCCCAAATCACGGCAGAATTAAATGTGCACCTCAACTCTCCTATTTCCACCAGAACTGTCCGTCGGGAGCTCCACAGGGTCAATATACACGGCCGGGCTGCTATAGCCAAACCTTTGGTCACTCATGCCAATGCCAAACGTCGGTTTCAATGGTGCAAGGAGCACAAATCTTGGGCTGTGGACAATGTGAAACATGTATTGTTCTCTGATGAGTCCACCTTTACTGTTTTCCCCACATCCGGGAGAGTTACGGTGTGGAGAAGCCCCAAAGAAGCATAACACCCAGACTGTTGCATGCCCAGAGTGAAGCATGGGGTTGGATCAGTGATAGTTTGGGCTGCCATATCATGGCATTCCCTTGGCCCAATACTCGTGCTAGATGGGCGCGTCACTGCCAAGGACTACCGAACCATTCTTGAGGACCATGTGCATCCAATGGTTCAAACATTGTATCCTGAAGGCGGTGCCGTGTATCAGGATGACAATGCACCAATACACACAGCAAGACTGGTGAAAGATTGGTTTGATGAACATGAAAGTGAAGTTGAACATCTCCCATGGGCTGCACAGTCACCAGATCTAAATATTATTGAGCCACTTTGGGGTGTTTTGGAGGAGCGAGTCAGGAAACGTTTTCCTCCACCAGTATCACGTAGTGACCTGGCCACTATCCTGCAAGAAGAATGGCTTAAAATCCCTCTGGCCACTGTGCAGGACTTTATGTCATTCCCAGGACGAATTGACGCTGTATTGGCCGCAAAAGGAGGCCCTACATACTAATAAATTATTGTGGTCTAAAACCAGGTGTTTCAGTTTCATTGTCCAACCCCTGTATGTATGTATGTATGTGTATATATATATATATATATATATATATATATATATACCAGATAACAGCGCAGGTTGGCAAACAGTCCTTTTATTGATTACAGGCTGGGTTAGCAGGAACAGGATGGGTTAGCAGGAACAATTGCCGGTTCCTTCCAGGCCCTCTGCAGCACACCATCCTTCACTTCTGGAGTTTCGTATTTTCACGAAATGTCCTTTAGTGGCAGGCGAACATCCAGCCACTTTCCCCCACAGCGGCTTCTTTCCTGACTCCACCCACAGTAGCACCGGCTGTAAATCCATATCTTGTTCCTGCTATAGTCTCCACTCAAGTGAGTCAATCACCTGTGTTTCCCTGCAGGCTGGCCCTGGTCCTCTGAAGGTGGGGCTGTGTCCCCCCTCCCCAACTCAGAGCTCCTCCTCCCGGGCCTCTCTCCTATCGCAGTACCGGCATCCGACCTCCGCACAGGGCCGTCGTGACAAGGCGTCAGCGTTGGCGTGGTGGGTCTCAGCCCTATACTCCACCATGAAGGTATAAGGTGCCAGCTCCTCTAGCCAGCGGGCAATCTGACCCTCGGGTTCCTTGAAGGACATTAACCACTGAAGAGCTCCATGATCTGATCGCACAGTGAAGGTTAGACCACATAAATAGTATCTGAAGTTGCTTACCGCTCTCACAATGGCCAGGAGCTCCCTGCGTGTCACACAGTAGCGACGCTCTGCCTTATTAAGGGTCTTGCTGAAGTAAGCCACTACTTTTTCTCCTTCCAGGCCCACCTGACTTAGCACAGCCCCCATCCCAGTGTCACTGGCATCCGTGTCCAATACAAACAGCAGGCCAGGGTACGGGGGGGCTAGGACCGGAGACTCGGTCAAAGCCCTTTTCAACCCTTCAAACGCCTGCTCACACTCGGGGGTCCAAGTAAAGTCATTGCCTTTTTGTTGCAGGCGGAACAGCGACGCAGCAATAAAGGAGAAGCCACGAACAAAACGCCACTCCAATGAAGCTCTTTAGTTCTTTCAGGTTGCCAGGGGTGGGCCAGTTCTTCACAGCTTGCACTTTCTCCTCCAGTGTGCTGATGCCCAAACTCCCTATCTTGTGCCCCAGGAACTCCACCTCCTTTCTCATGAAGCAACATTTGTCAGGGTGGAGCTTCAGGCCTGAACCCGCAACCCGCTGCAATGTGGTCCTTAATGACCCCAAAGCTGCTTCAAAGGTCCCCCCATGGACCAGGAGGTCATCCAAATACACCAGGCATTCCTGTCAGGGAATCCCCGCCAGCACCCTCTCCATGAGCCGCTCAAATCTGGTTGGAGCGTTACAGAGCCCAAAGCAGAGAACTTTGAACTGCCACAAACCCCTGCCTGTACTAAAAGCTTGGTCGGGGCTCAGAGCAAAGAGCCACTTGCCAGTACCCACTTCTCAAGTCCAGAGAGGCGAACCAGGATGAGTCGGAGACCAAATCCAAGGTCTCATCAATGCGGGGCAGCGGATACGAGTCCTTCTTGGTCACGCCATTCAGTGGTCTAAAATCAACACAGAACCGCATTTTGGGTCTCTTTTTCTTCTTAACCATTACAACCCCGGAAGCCCAAGGGCTGTCGGATGGCTCAATGATGCCACTTTTTAGCATCTCATCAATGGTGCTGTCTGCAGCAGCCTGTTGTGCCAGGGGGAGGCGACGTGACTTAATAGGCCGAGCATCCCCAGTGTCGATGTCATGCTCCATCAGGTGCGTGAGGCCCACTTCTTCCTCCGATAATGCAAAGATGTCCTTGAACTCCAACAGCACCTGCCACAGTGCCTCCTGTTGTTCTGCCTCCAGATCGGGGCAACTGCGTGACCAAATCTCTTTCACCGCAGCAAGTCTGTCTCTGTTCTGTACGGACTCCTGTTGGCCCTGAGCTGCCCCTTTTAATGGGGAACGAAGCATAGAGGGTTGAGGAGTCCGTGATGTGGCACTGGGTGGTTTGTGTGTCCCCTGAAACTCTTCTGTTGCCATGGAGCTCAGCAGCTGCATTTTGGGAGCCAGTAGGGGGCACACCAATTCAACTGCAGGGCCCCCTGGAAAAACCAGCGTGTTTCTCCCTAGATCTAACACACACTGTGTGGCTCGTAGGAAGTCCAACCCCAATATGCATTTGTCCTGGGCGGCAGCAACCCACACCTTAAAGTCTATCAGCTGACCCCCCACCTGAATGGTAACCAACCCCTTCCCAAGCAAGGTTGCAGGGATGTGTCAGCTGTGTCTGGATGCGCAACTCCCTTGGGGCCAAGGCCCGTATAAACTGGTCCATGGCCAGTTCATTTTGCAAATCGACTGGCATGTGTGCATAAGCTCTCCTTATCAGTGACTCAATGTCATTGGCCAGCATACGGAGGGGTTCATCAGGCTGTCTCTGCCTGCCCATCAGCTCCGAACGCAGGACTGAAGGCTGATTGCACTGTCCAAATCTTCTCTGTAGGGTCCCCACTAAAGCCCTGTAGTCGTCTCTCTCAGTGGGACTAAGCAGCAGTAAGCAGGAGAGTGCTTCATCTGTAAGACAGAGGGCCAATTGGAGTGCTTTGGTGTCCTCTGTCCAAGCCGCAGCCCGTGCAAGGAGCTCAAATTGGGCCAGAAATGCATCCCAGTCAGTTTTTCCCTAATATTTCGGCGTTTTCACCTGGTGCTGTGCAGACTGGGCGCCGCCATCTTTGTTTACATGCAGACCCGCACATGCTGGGGCAGGCATCCCCACAGCACCGTGTACATCAGCACTCTGCGCGGCAAAGCGGGCCTCTGCTGCTAACTGACGAGCCACTTCCTTCACCCGGGATGTGTTTCCCGGTGTGCGGTCACCGCCTCTCGTTTGGCTCCACGCTACGGGGTACTCACTGCCCTCTTCTTTAAGTTTCGGTCGGGCTCTAAAGCTGCTCCATCGCACCGCTGATCGTGTCACGTAAATGGTCCTCCGGCTCCATGACAGCAGTGTCTTATATAGCAGCCCCTCCAAAGTTTACTTCCGACACCAATGTAATCTCCACCAGATAACAGCACAGGTTTTGGCAAACGGTCCTTTTATTGATTACAGGATGGGTTACTGTCGGCCGTAACCACGCCAGAACAACAACGAGCAACCCTAGACTGCCAACAAAGAAACCTTAACAGCCGCCTAACCGGAATTCTCTCTCTTCTTCTACGCTTCCCTTCATACTCTCCCTCCACCTTCAACAACTGTGGGAAACCAGCACATCTCAACAGTATAACTTATACAGGGTTGCTACAAATATATATTATATATATATATATATAATATATATATATATAAAATATATATATAAAATATATATATATATATATATATATATACATATATATTTAGATAGATAGATAGATAGATAGATAAGATAGATAGATAGATAGATAGATAGATAGATAGATAGATAGCAGAAATGGAGCTGGGAAAAAAAACTTTTAGATTTGTCCTATTTCATAACATGCATGCCAGTCAAAAAGAAGAAATGACTTAAAGAATAACATACTGTTGTATGTGTATGCAACGTCTTTTAAAAATAACTGAAATATTAGCAGTTTTCCACTGTCTAAAACCAGTGTTTTTTATTGGTGTATGGCAAAACGTCTTAGGTAATGTCTCAGACTGAACAAAGCCTTACAGACCAAACAGCCATCCTACCTGCTGTTAGTTAAGGCTTAGATAGCAATATGTACCTTTATAAGCACGTCTTTTTGAAATAATAAAATTGCTTAAAAATGTATTTAAAGTTAAATATTTCTCTATCAGATGTATTTATCTAGATAAATGTGCTATAGTTACTGTACAACTGACTGTGTATCTGAGGATGCGGTGCGGTTTGAGTTATAAAACCCAGAACAGGTTTGCTGACAAATACAGGATGAGAGGCTGTAAATAACTCGTCATTAGGCGCGTCTAATCAATTAACTCTAAGCCACGTAAACAGAAAATGAGCTTATTTGTCGGACTTCTACAAGTTTGTCAGGAGTGAGATGTAGCCCACAGTCAGATAGACTAAATAACTAGCTTTATGTAGGATTGTTCCAGTTTGTTTGGGCTCACACTCATCACGGATAATAAACAACAGTAAACAAAGCCAGCTGTAGTGTGCTGCTAAACATGCATACCTGTAACATTCTCGGTCCTCCTCACGTCCTTCTTCGCGTCCTCTGCCCATGAAAGCGGGAAGAAAAGCAGCAGCAAGCACAACAAGTGTCTACCGGTGGTCCTTGTCATGGTGATGGAACCTGTTGAGGACGATAAAATCAGCCCTCACGTTCAGGAAACACTCTGGACGTCAGATGCTGTTGAAGAAGGTGAAAAAATCAAACCCTCGGCTCGCGTACTTCTCTTCTGCCTTGCCCTCGGTTTGAACGCTCGGCTCTCTGTGGGGCTCTGAAGAGGTTTTCCAGCTTCTGCCGAGGCCGAGCGACAAAAGGCGGAGCGGAGCGCCCCCTCCCAGCCCCTTCCCGACGCGGCGGAAGGTGATGCTGTGGGAGCTGCTGAGCGTTGATCTCCCCATGTTTGACAAAAACATGTTATACAGGTACGAATAATGAAAATTTCAGTGTCTTACAAAATTAGGGCAGGACCCCTGCCCACCCATTTGCCATAGAATAACATTGTCCACCCCATGGACCCCCTTCCCTCACCCACCCACCTCCTCCCACCGCCCAGATGAGGTAAGTTGTTGGTTTAATTACTGTTGCTGAGTTGTCCGTGTACCAGTGAACGCACCTGCCTTTTACCAGAGAATGCAGCATCAAACGATGGTGAATTTGCCCTGATTATATAATGTTTAAATTTACTTGTTTGTACTTGTAGTGTAATGAACCACTGTTCTTCTTAACATGTATGACTCAGATCTGTATAAGGCAGAGAATGGTCATGCACTGCAAAATGCTGCAAGAGGTCCTGACCCAGATTGTGAGTTGAAGTACTTTGTTTTGCCTCTTTTGTCTGATGAAAGTCCGGTAGTGTCTGTCAGTTATATTCCGGGGTCTAATATGTTCACTTTGAAATGGATGCAAACCATCTATATATATATTTACACCTTGCATCCATGCTCTCATGCTGACTCCAGCTAGCTGCATTGTACCTGTAGGAGACCCACTGTTTACATGTTTGCAGCAAAGCGAAGTATGTCAAGGGATAGATTTATTTTATTCTTAATTTGACTTCTGAGGAACTTTCTATGTTATTATATATAAACGGGTTTGGTTTTACGACTTTGAATGTAACTGTGGTACACTTTATTTGGTTCATTTGCCTTTACTTAGCATTTTATGACAATGTGAAGCTATAGAAAGTATGATAATGTTAATTCATTTAGTTATATTTAAAACATTGTTTATGGGGTGATGGTGGGGACAATGGTAGAGGTTTGTCCTGTAACCAGTGGGTTGCCAGTTCAAACCCCTGCTCTGTCTGTCTCCTTGGGCAAGACACTTCACCCTCCTTGCCTGCTGATGATGGTCAGAGGGCTCGGTGGCACCTGTTTATGGCAGCCTCACTTCAGTCAGTCTGCCCCAGGGCAGCTGTGGCTACAATGTAGCTTACCAAAGTCAGTGTGTGAATGTGTGTATGAATGGTTGAATGACTGATTGTAGTTTAAAGCACTACGCAAACGGTGACCCAAATCATCACTGACTGAAAACATCACACTGGACTTCAAGCAACATGGTGTTCTGTGTCACTACACTCTTCATCCTATCTCTGGGAGTTTGATTTCCAAATTAAATGCAAAATTTACTTTCATCTGAAAATGAGCCTTCGGAGCTCCGAGCAACAGTCCGGTTCTTTTTCTCCTCAGCCCAGGTGAGACACTACTGACCTTGTCTCTGGTTCAGTAGAAGCTTGACATGAGGAATGTGACATTTGTATCCCATGTAGGTTTGTCTCTGCGTAGTGGGTCTTGATGCGCTGACTCCAGCCTCAGTCCACTCCTTGTGAAGCTCCCCTAAACTCTTCATTGGATTTTGCTTGACAATCCTGTCTTGGCCACAGTTATCCCTGTTGCTGGTGCACCTTTTTCTACCAAAGTTTTTGTTTCCGCTCAACTTTCTATGTTCTATGTTTCTGATATGCAGATGTCAAACCTAATTACAAGACTTGTCCAGGAGCCAAGGACCCCTAACAGAGAGCTTCAAAAACATCTGGACTTAGCAGGTACTCCACTGTTGAAGAAAAGCATGTTTATTTGCTTCAGATCACTGGGTCAAAGTTGAACTCAATGCACACAGACCTCTTTAGAGTAGATTGGCACCGCTTTTCACCTTAAAACACCATACCAACAGGGAGTTAAGAGGTGAGAACATCATGGTATGGGCTGTTTTTCAACATACAATACTGGAAGACTTTATATAAGGAAGGATGAATGGAGATCTGTATCTAGACATTCTTCATAAGAGTCATTATCTGGATTAATAAGGAGAAAATGATCCCAAATACATAGGGAAGAAAAACCACAGTTGCTTTTAGAGACAGACAATAATGCTGATCCAGGCAAATTAATATTTTTTGTAACACCAAGGACCATGTTGTAAATAAGTGTTAAAAAATACAATGCACCTAGTTTCTGCAAGTATTCCAGGATGCATGTTCAGTACTTGTAATTCCACCGTATTAAACATAGCCTATTTTATGGACTAATTGGTTTTTATGTCTTTGTATGTGCGGATTACTTTAGCTGTTAATGGCATCTGGTGTGAATTTCAATGCGTATTTTCCTCACTGTGCATTAACATAACACAGATGAAATCAATGGATCTATTATGAGTTTAATTATGATCTATGCTACTATTCCTAGTACTTTGGAAATGATTAAATGGGAAACCCAGATGTTTGAACATCTGCCATCTGTTACAAGTTACCATCTGTTACAAGTTACCCTCTGTTCCAAATGAGTCCACCTATAGCTTTAGATGTAACATTTCACTGTGGCTTCTTCCAGAGAAGTTATACTAAAACAGTAGGCTGTTGAAACATACTTTAGATGTTCACTTGTAGTAAAGAAATAAACAGAAAAATCATTGAAATACTCAAAAACAAGATGTCTTCAGTTTTATCCTGCTCTTTCTTTGACTAGAATTTGTTCTGTATTCAATGTTGTGCATTTGTATTGGCCCTGTTTATTATGTGCAATGTGGCTTAGAGCACTGATACAGTGTTTGCCTGAATTCATATTGGCTGCTTAAAGCTGTTGCTGTGGTTACCTGCTATGGTTACCTAGTTTTCATCCCCAACCAAAGGTTATGGCCTTTCTCATAAATTCAATGTGGGCTTTCAGAGGCTGCATGAAGAAAGCCACTAAAATAAATTGGCAGATTAAAATGTCATTGTCTTTGCTGAAAGAAGAGGCACTGGGGAGCATAAGCTGATTATCTCCAGGCCTAAGGAATATTTTTTTGGCATATGTTTAAAATTGCTCCAATTGAAAAGCATGACGGGAAAATGATTTATTAGTAGTAGACTTACTTGAATAACACTGATCGATTGTTGGAAATATTGCCAGCAAACCTTTCTATCATGACAAATGAAGATTTTCTTCAATATAGGCTTGTTGTCAAGCAAGAATGATGGCAAATTCTTTTTAAATGTGTGCAAACAGATGGTGTTTAAAAGGAAATCCTTAAACCAACAAGACCAGCTGAACACCTAAAAGAGGACACGTGTAAGGTTTAAGCATATGCATATAGTTTCTTCAATGCAAAAATGTCATTACAATATTAATGTTTAACAGTTATGGCCATTATGTACCCTCCTTTCAGGAGGTGACCCTAAGATAGTCCTGGAAGTTGCTGTAGCTTCATGTAGTTTCATGCAGGATCCTTAACATATTCTGTGTCAGGATGCAGAAACGAGAGGGGTGTCTGAATTTCTAATCTGAATTTGGGACCTGATTTTGGAACATCTGTTGAATGGATGCCCTTGCAAAATATGGAAAGAATAAGCCAGCAACAGTGTCCGATCAACATTGTCCCACTTACATTCATTAAAACTTAACAACACGTGATTTACTGATTGTAAAGACATACTTGTGTGGTGCACTCAAATACCTTAGATTTGACCCTTAACCTACAAGGACAGCTTTTTTTTTTCTAGGGCCCTTCAAAGTGTCCACAGTGAATCATACAGTGAGAGCTGGGATTCTTATTGGTTGCTAGGTGATCAAATACTTATGTCATGCAATAAAATGCTAATTAATTACGTAAAAATCACACAATGTTATTTTCTGGATTTTTGTTTTGATTCCATCACTCACAGTGGAAGAGTAGCTATGATAAAAATTAAAGACTTCGTCATGCTTGCAAGTAGGAAAACGTGCAAAATCGGCAGTGTATCAAATACTTGTTCTCCCCACTGTAGATCTCATCAAAATAAAATTATTCCACTCAGGTGGTATATAGAGATTCCCAAGATTTGGGAAGCTCATGACCTCTTTACTTATATTCAGACATTTTGTCTGGACATAATCCATAATTAGTCTCAACTTTAAATATTAATTCTTAAGTGTATTTAACCTGAAATGTAAACCTGCCTTATATTCAATGGCATTATTACACATTTAAAAGATTAAAGAATATGTTTTGAAAGATAACATAATTCCATGTTTTCACTGGTTCCCTGACCTGACATATAGTATGAAACAATAACCCTTTTCCCCCCATTGCCTGATAATAACATTTTTTGTTTTAGGTAAGAAAGAATTGCACTTTCTTTCTATGAACTAAATCTCAGAATAAGAAGAGAAAGATTTTCTTCAGATTCAGACGTTTACATACACAAAAAGATGACTATGCCTTTAAAGAATTTGAGAAAACCTGAATGATGATGAGATTCTGAGTTAAGTCATAACATTTGAGTTAAATACAGGCACATGTATTTAATCCACAGCTCAAATAGGCTGCCTCCTTGTGTCACAGAAAAAAAAAATAAATCAACAAAGATATCCAGAAGAGAATTGTGGACCTTCACAAGTCTGGTTTGTCTTTGCGTACAATTCCATCCATCCATACCCGCTTGTCCATGCAAGGTCACAGGGAGCTGGTGCCTATCCCCAGCGCTCACTGGGCGAGAGGCAGGACTGTGCAAGGAAGCTTGGGAACCCAGAAAAAACCCACACATGCACAGGGAGAACATGTAAACTTCTTGCAGAAAGACTCCAGGGGCAGAATTCTAATCCAGAACCTTCTTGCTACAGGACAACAGTGCTACCAGCTGTGCCAAGTCTTGATTAATACATTGATTCTGCATAAATATCAAATGAGAAATATCCAGAAAGCTCCTGAAGACTCTTTAAATGTGTCATAGGAAAATACTTTAATAACAAACCAGAGAAACATTACTAGGCTAGAATGTTACATCTGGGTCTTCACAGCCCAGAATGCAAATTCTGCCAAAATCTTTTCTCACCCATGCGGCCTTCTGTGTGCCAAAGAAAGATTGAAAGTCCTTCTGTGGGTCCGTAAAACACTTTATGGTTATAAACTCAAACATATCTGTGATTTACTTTTACCTTTCGAAGTACCCATAATTTTTTTGCTTGTCTCTAACACCTGGTCTGATGAACCAGCTTTTTTGCTGCAAAACGTTTTTGAAATATCTCGGCTCTGTTGTGATCTTGACTTCAACAACAATAATGTTTTATGCCTTCAAAAAAGACATAAAGCATTATTATTTACACAATTTTCTAATTTTATTTTGTTTCCATTGTCAACCTACTTTGTCACCTTTATATAAAACACTGTTTTAACTTTGGTGTTTTTCCCCTTATAAATAGAATATGTAAAACACTTTATATTACAAAAATTTTCTCAAAAATGATCTTATATCTGAGCAGGTTTAAATAGAGGACAGATCATTAGTCTCAGCAAGCAAGGTTTGCTTAGACTGGCTGCAAAAAAATACAGCAACTTCAATCTAAAAACAACATGTCGATTTGTGATACAATGACAACAGCAAAGTTAAGATGTCTGGCCATAATGCACAGCACTATGTTTAGAGAAAACCCAACACATAAAAAAAAACAAATCATCCTAACTATGAGGCAGAGCATTGGAGGGTTGATGGTTTGGGGTTGTTTTTGCAGTCGTTGGTATTGAACTCCAAAAGACATCCAAACGCTGACAAATTTATTTGCAAATTTGTTACCTTGTTCAACCCTCTCTTTAGTATGTCCAGAGCCCTGGTTCCTCTGCTCTGCTCTTTTCTCTTGAGCTCAGCCCAGAGATTTTCTACAGCATTCCAGTCTGAGAACTAAAATGGCAATGAAAGCAGGTTGATTTTGTGTCTGGTGAAATACTGTATGGCTGTGTTGATTTGGCCATAGAGTTGAAGTCACTGACCACCCATGTTCAGTTTTCAGGAAGAGTTGTGGTATAATCCCTTGTTTTCCATGTAACAGTGGAGTTTAGAAAACCTCACATATTTATGTTTGCGATGGCAAACATAAATATGTGATGATATCACACCTAAACAACCAGGTGGCATACAGATGGCATCTAATGGTTGTCATGGAAACTTCATGACCTAAAAATGCCACTTTTTACTGCAGTTCTCTGAACGGGAGCTTTGGGGATGGTTTTACAACAGTTAAATTCTGCTCACTGTGTGTGGTGGCAACATAAATATGGGTCCTCAGGCAGACTAGACGAATAGAATAGAATAAAATTACCTTTATGGTCCTTCAGTGGGGAAATGAAGATTTACCAGCAGCAAAGTGACAGGCAAATGGAAGCTTGCAAATTCACTCAAAGATCAATAAAAAATACAAAAAAAGAGACTGTACAGCAAGGGCAAATTAACAGCATAAGAAATATGAAGAAAATACTCAGATTTAAAGAAGTGTGCTACTGAATAGGATAACTTAAAAATGTGCATGTGCATGTATATTTATGCATTATAGAAATGGAAAAAACTGTGCAAATAACAGCAGAGATGTAAACCACTTATTGAGTTTGTTGAGAGCATTGATGGTATTAAAGTCCTAACAGCTGCTGGGAGGAAGGACAAATGATAATGCTCCTTTGTGCACCTAGGATACAGCAGTCTGTCACCGAAGGAGCTCTCCAGTGCTGCAACAACTTCATGCGTGGTGAGGGAGACATTGTTCAACACTGATGTTTTTTTGCCAGAATTCTTCTGTCTACCCTGGGTTGAGGGGGTATCCTAAAAGAGAGCTGGCCATCCTAATGAGCTCATGTAACCACTTCCTCTCAGCTGTAGTTCAGCTGCTGCTCCAACATACTACACCATGGAAGATGCCTGATGGCACCACCAGTGTTAACAAAGATTTCACATCACATTCATCAATCTCTGCTTTGCCTGAAAGTAATTAGTTAGATTACTCCGTTACCGAAAAAAGATTGCAGTTATTAACATGCCGTTACTACCAGGACTGGCCACCACACAGTCAAAAAGGGTCCTCAGGAGTGCCCCCTGTACTCCAAAAGATCTCACTCACTTTAGCAGGTATATCCTGCTCAAGGCCTCTTGTAAAGAGCATCAGTGTTGTGACTCCAGTCCAGTTTATTGTTCAGTTGAACACCAGGGACTTATAATAGTCCACTAGCGCAATGTCACATTCCCGGGATGTTCAGTGTGGTGGGTCTGCACCTGCAGAAATCTCCACCAGCTCCTCTGTATTGCCCACGTTGATCAGGAGGTGGTTCTGCTGGCACCAGTCCACAAAGTCTTGTGTCCACTGTCTGTACTCTGTCTGTATAGATAGTGGTCCAAGAATATGATTCTCATCGGGCCTTGGTGTCACGTCATATTTATATGGCTGGTACACTGGAAGTCGTTTCCTGTATTAATTATATAATTTTTATAAGTTCCATTCATCCATCCATTTTCTTCCGCTTATCCGGGGTCGGGTAGCGGGGGCAGCAGCCTAAGCAGAGAGACCCAGACTTCTCTGCCACCAGTCACTTGGGCCAGCTTGTCCAGGGGAATCCCAAGGCGTTCCCAGGCCAGCCGAGAAACATAGTCCCTCCAGCGTGTCCTAGGTCTTCCTCTGGGCCTCCTCCCGGCGGGGCGTGCCTGGAACACCTCACCAGGGAGGCGTCCAGGAGGCATTCTAACCAGATGCCTGAACCACCTCAACTGGCTCCTCTCGACGTGGAGAAGCAGCAGCTCTACTCCCTCCTGGATGACCGAGCTTCTCACCCTATCTCTAAGGGAGAGCCCAGACACCCTGCGAAGGAAACGATTTCGGCTGCTTGTATCCGGGATCTCGTTCTTTAGGTCATGACCCAAAGCTCATGACCATAGATGAGGGTAGGAACGTAGATCGAGAGCTTCACTTTCTGACTCAGCTCTCTCTTCACCACGACAGACCGGTACAGCTCCCGCATCACTGCAGACGCAGCACCTATCCGTCTATTGATCTCCCATTCCATTTTTTTCTCATTCCTGAACAAGACCCCCAGATACTTGAACTCCTCCACTTAAAGCAGGACCTACCCCCCGACCCGGAGGAGGCACTCTATCCGGCACAAGACTATGCCCTCGGACTTGGAGGCACTGATTCTCATCCCGGCTGCTTCACACTCGGCTGCAAACTGTTTTAGTGAGAGCTGTAGATCACAAGCTAATGAAGCCAATAGGACCACAATAGGACACAATCCTAAGGCCACGAAAATGGATCCCCTCAACACCTTGGCTGCGCCTAGAAATTCTGTCCATTAAAGTTATGAACAGAATCGGAGACAAAAGGCAACCTTGGCGGAGTCCAACCCTCACCCGGAAACGAGTCTGGTCATACAGGGACCTAACAGCCCGTATCAAAGGACCTGTTACCCCACACTCCCGGAGTACCCCCTACAGAATTCCCCGAAGGACACGGTCGAAAGCCTTCTCTAAGTCCATAAAGCACATGTAGACTGGTTGGACGAACTCCCATGCACCCTCCAGGACCCTGCTGAGGGGGTAGAGCTGGTCCAGTGTTCCACGGCCAGGACGAAAACCACACTGCTCTTCCTGAATCCGAGATTCGACTATCCAACGGACCCTCCTCTCCAGAACCCCCGAATAGACCTTACCAGGGAGGCTTAAGTTGGAACACACTCTACGAGCCCCCTTTTTGAATAGGGGGACCACCACCCTGGTCTGCCAATCCAGTGGAACTGCTCCTGATCTCATCCACCCCCAGTGACCTCAGCACCAGAGACCCCCCTCGAAGCTGTACAGAAGTCGATTTCCATGGCCTCTCCGATCCCCATCAGCTGCTTCCGGAGTCCCACAAGCCAAAAGGACCCGATAGGACTCCTCCTTCAGCTGACAGGATCCCTCCAGTGGGTTCGAGGATTGCCGCCGCGACAGGCACCAACAACCTTGCGACCGCAGCTGTGGTAAGCCGCCTCGGCAGTAGAGGCACATAACAAGGCCCACTTGGACGCAATGTCCCCCACCTTCCCCAGAACGTGTTTGAAGCTCTCCCAGAGATGGGAGTTGAAGCTCCGCCTCACGGGAGACTCCGCCAGACGTTCCCAGCAGACCCTCAAGATTTGTTTGGGTCTGCCAGGTCTGACTGGCATCCTCCCCCACCATCGGAGACAGCTCACCATCAGGTAGTGGTCAATGGAAAGATCCGCTCCCCTCTTCAACCGAGTCTCCAAGACATGCGCCCGCAGACCAGATGACATGACAGCAAAGTTGATCATCGAACTGCGGCCTAGGGTGTCCTTCTACACATATGGACATCTTTATGCTTGAACATGGTGTTAGTTAAGGACAGTCCACAATGAGCAAAGAAATCCAACAACAAAACACCACTCGGGTTCAGAACGGGAGGGCCATTCCTCCCAGCCACACCCCTCCAGGTCTCACTGTCACTGCCAACGTGAGCGCTGAAGCCTCCCAGCAGAACAAGGGAGTCCCCCCAGAGGGGCGCTCGTACAACATGCATGCGCCGAGATGGGGGGCAACAAGTATACCCACCCCAGCTTGGCGCCTCTCACCAGGGGCAACTCCAAAGTGGAAGAGTGTCCATCCCCTCTCAAGGAGACTCGTTCCAGAGCCAGAGCCATGCTTTGAGGTGGACCCAACTATTTCTAGGCGGAATCTCTATACCTCGCACACCAACTAAGGCTCTTTCCCCACCAGAGAGGTGACAGTCTACGTCCCAAGAGCCAGCTTCTGCAGCTGAGGATCAAACCGCCAAGGTCTCCACCTTTGGCTGCCACCCATAACACATTGCACCCGACCCCTTTGACCCCTCCCACGTGTGGTGAGCCCATCGGAAGGGGGACCCACGTTTCCTCTTAGGGCTGTGCCTGCATGCCCCACCTCCAGGCCCCACCTCCAGGCCTGGCTCCAGAGTGGGGCACCGATGACCCTCGTCCAGGCGAGGGAACACTGTGTCCATCTTTTTTTTTTAAAGGTGAATTATAATTTAAAAAAATGTTTGAGTTGTATTTATTGTAAAGGGATTATTAAGAGTACAACAAAAAGTAATTAGTTTTGTATAAAATTATATTCTCAGAGCAGGATAATTTTCTAACTGAATAAATGTTCTAGAATCAAAGCTAACAAGTTGGTTTTTTTGCCTTATTTTAGAGTGTTTTTTTAATCTTTACCAGGGGTGCTGACAACTTTTTCAACTTCTGCATAAGGTCCATAGTAGGTTTTCTTCAGATGCCTTCAACACCAAGTTATTGATTCCTGCAGCACAATTCTAGAACAAACGTACCATGTAACCTGATATAAAAGGAAAAGAAACAAGAATATTGATCAGAATCAGAATCACCTTTATTGGCCACGATTGTGTACACAAACAAGGAATTCAGTTTCGGTTTCCAGCATTCACATTGTATCGACAATAACTAAAACATATATAAACTTTAGACGAAAAAAAAAGAATAAAGGACTGGTACGGCATGTATGTGTGTGCAGCCAATTAAATACAGTATATGTAAAGGAGCCAGCCTAGCCTTTATTCTGCTGGGAGGACTTCAACACCCACGTGGGAAACGACAGGAACACCTGGAGAGGCGTGATCGGGAGGAATGGCCTCCCCAATCTGAATCCGAGTGGTTTTTCATTATTGGACTTCTGTGCTTGTCACGGATTGTCCATAATGAACACCATGTTCAAGCACAAGGGTGTCCATCAGTGCACTTGGCACCAGGACACCCTAGGCAGGAGATCGATGATCGACTTTGTTGTTGTATCATCAGATCTTCGGCCGCATGTTTTGGACACTCGGGTGAAGAGAGGGGCTGAGCTGTCCACTGATTGCCACCTGGTGGTAAGTTTTATCTGCTGGAAGAGGAGAAAGTCGGACAGACTTGGCAGGCCCAGGCGCATAGTGAGGGTCTGCTGGGAACGTCTGGCAGAGCCCTCGCCCAGGGAGGTATTCAACTCCTACCTCTGGGAGAGCTTTGACCAGATTCCGGGGGATGTTGGGAGACATAGAGTCCGAGTGGACCATGTTCTCCGCATCTATTGTCGATGCTGCTGCCCGTATTTGCGGCCGTAAGGTCTGTGGTGCCTGTCGCGGCGGCAATCCCTGAACCCGGTGGTGGAAACCAGCAGTAAGGGACACTGTCAAGCTGAAGAAGGAGTCCTATCCACTGTGGTTGGCTTGTGGGACTTCTGAGGCGGCTGACGGGCTGTGCCAGAGGCAAAAACCCGGCCCTGGGAGGAGTTCGGTGAGGCCATGCAGAAGGACTACCGGTTGGCCTCGAAGCAATTCTGGCAAACCGTCCGCCGCCTCAGGAGGGGGAAGCAGTGCTTCGCCACCACTGTTTACAGTGGGTGTGGGAGGCTGCTGACCTCGACTGGGGACATTATTGGGCGGTGGAAGGAGTACTTCGAGGATCTCCTCAATCCTGTCATCACGTATTCCCTGGTGGAAACAGAGGCTGGGGACACGGGGTTAGACTCTTTCATCACCCAGGCTGAAGTCGTTAAAAAGCTCCAGACTGAAGTGGTTAAAAAGCTCTGTGGTGGCAGGGTTCGGGGTTGGATGAGATCCGCCCTGAGTACCTCAAGTCTCTGGATGTTGTAGGGCTGTCATGGTTGACACACCTCTTCAACATTGCATGGCAATCAGGGACTGTGCCTCTGGACTAGCAGACTGGGGTGGTGGTACCCCTTCATAAGAAGGGTGACCGGAGGGTGTGTTCCAACTACAGGGGATCACACTCCTCAGCCTCTCTGGTAAAGCCTACGCCAGGGTATTGGAAAGGAGAGTCCGGGTGATAGTCGAAGCTCGGCTTCAGGAGGAGCAGTGTGGTCCGTGGAACACTGGACCAGCTCTATACACTCTACAGGGTACTCGAGGGTTCATGGGAGTTTGCCCAACCGGTCCACATGTGTTTTATGGACCTGGAGAAGGCATTCGACTGTGTCCCTCGTGGTGCCCTGTGGGGGATGCTCCAGGAGTATGGAATCGGGGGCCCTGGAGTTTGGTCCGCATTGCCGGCACTAAGTCGGACCTCTTCCCAGTGCATGTTGGACTCCGGCAGGGCTGCCCTTTGTCACCGGTCCTGTTCATAACTTTCATGGACAGGTTTTCTAGGCGCAGCCAAGGGCCGGAGGGGGTCTGGTTTGAAGACCAGTGGATTTCGCCTCTTCTTTTTACAGATGACGTGGTCCTGCTGGCCCCCTCAAGCCAAGATGGCCCCCTACAGCATGCGATGGGGAGGTTCGCAGCCGAGTGTGAAGCGGCTGGGATGAAGATCAGCTCCTCCAAGTCCGAGGCCATGGTTCTCGACCGGAAAAGGGTGGCTTGTCCTCTTCAGGTAGGAGGGGAGTTCCTGCCTCATGTGGAGGAGTTCAAGTATCTCGGGGTCTTGTTTACGAGTTAGGGAAGAATAGAGCGGGAGATCGACAGACGGATCAGTGCGGCTGCCGCAGTAATGGGGGCACTGTGCCTCTCCGTTGTGTTGAAGAGAGAGCTGAGCCGAAAAGCGAAGCTCTCGATTTACCGGTCGGTCTACATTCCTGCCCTCACCTATGGCCATGAACTTTGGGTCATGACCGAAAGAACGAGATCCTGGATACTGCGGCTGAAATGAGCTTCTTCCGTAGGGTGGCCAGGTACTCCCTTAGAGATAGGGTGAGGAGCTCGGCCATCCGGGAGGGGTTCAGAGTAGAGCCGCTGCTCCTCCACATCGAGAGGAGCCAGTTGAGGTGGCTCGGGCATCTATATCGGATGCCTCCTGGACGCATTCCTCGGGAGGTGTTCCAGGCATGTCCCACCGGGAGGAGGCCCAGGGGATGGCCCAGGACACGCTGGAGGGAGGAGATGTCTGGGGAGAGGGACGTCTGGGCGTCTCTGCTGAGTGCTGCCCCCGCAACCCGGTGCCGGATAAAGCGAAAGATGTTGATATATAAAGGAAAAAAAGGCGAAAAAGAAAGGCAGGTTGTGATAGTGCAAATAAGCTAATTTTACTTCACAGCACAGTACCTGACTAGTCTTACTGTAAGGTGTTCATTGTCTTCATCAGAGAGACAGTCTGAGAGAAGAAACTGTCTCTGTGGCAGCTGGTTTTTGCAAACAGCGCTCTGTAGCGCCGACCCAAAGGTTACTCTGAACAGTTTGTTTGCAAGATGTGTGGAATCTGCAGAGATTTTAATTGCCTTTTCCTGACAGTAGACCTGTACAAGTCATGGATGGAGGGAAAATCTGCCCCGATGATCCTCTCTGCAGACCTAATATTTCATTGCAGTCCTGTTCTGTGGATGAGCCAAGCCACAGTGATAGGCGACCATAGGACAGACTGAGTAATGGCAGAGGAGAAGATGACTAGCAGCTCCTGTGGAAGGTTGTACTTCCTGTGTTGCTGCAGGAAGTACAGTCTCTGTTGGGCCTTCTTCAAAACAATGTCTATGTGGGAGGACCATCTCAGGAAGGGTGTTTCCTAGGAACAGGAAGTGATCCACAGTAGACACAGTGTTGTTGAGGATGATGAGGGAATGTGGTGGGAGTTCTATGGAAGTCCACTGTAATATCCACAATTTTGAGTGGATTAAGCCCCAGGCGGTTCTGACAGCACCAGTGGATCAGCCTCCTGTCTATATGCAGACTCATCACCTTCCTTGATCAGATTAATTATATCTGGCATTGTGAAATCTGCAAACATCTGGAGTTTTGTCTGAGGACAGGCCCACTGAGTTGCAGTCATTTGTCTACTGGTAGAAGAGGAGTGGGGAGGGAACACATCCCTGGGGGGCGTTGATGCTGATGGCTCTTGAGTGAGAGAAAATGCTCCCCAGCTTTACGTGCTGCTGCCAGTCAGCGAGGAAGAATATAATAATCGGCAATGGATCTTTTACATCACTGTGAAGTAACTTTGGCTCATTATTCTTCACAGAATTGTTTAATTCAGCCACACAGAAGGATTTTTAAGCATGAACAGCCTATTTAAGGTCATACCACAGCATCTCAATTGTATTTAAGTCAGAGCTTTGACCAAGCCTCTCCAAAACCATTTTTTTAACCATTCAGCAATGGATGTGCTGGTGTTTGGATCATTGTCCCATTGAAAAACCCAAGTCTGCTTGAGCTTAAGGTCACACACTAATAGCCAGACATTCTTTTTTGGCACAAGGCAGAATTGTGGTTCATCCAGGTCCTGAAGAAGCAAAGCATTACCAGACCTAAGTATGATGGCATGATGTTTCATTTTCTGAACTGCTAGGTTAGTTTTAACCTAGATGTAACAGGATGCACATCTTCCAAAAACTTTTCTCTTGTCAGTCCACCGGATATTTTCCCAAGTCTGCTGTGACCTCCTGGGTGAGTTGTCAGTGTGCTCTAAGAGTAAATTTGGTTGGTCGGCCACTCCTGGGAAGGTAATTAATTCACTGTTCCATGTTTTCTCCATCTATGGATAATGGCTCTCACTGTGGTTCCCTGGAGTCCCAAAGCCTTAGAAATTGCTTCGTAACCCTTCCCAGACTGATCGACGTCAAAGACTTTGTTTCTTATTTGTTGTTTCTCATCCGTTGTTGGAGGGACAGGATGTGTTACCTTTTGAGATCTTTTAGCCTACCTTATGCTGCCACAACGGTCCTATATAAATGATAATATTTAATTTACATGTCTGGTACTAATTCTGCCAGGTTGTGGTGAGTGAAATTGAACTCAACTGTCTAAAAACGTGGTTGATCACAGTAATTTATGGATTCGTGGATAGTGACAACTTTTTCTCATACAGCCCAATTGTCATGTTAGGCTAAACTTTGGTGGGACCAAAGTGCAGATCGGAGTGCAGGAGCTGCATGGTGAGTAGTAGAGCTGATTTAATAATGATAATAGACTGAAAAACTAACAAAACAGCAGGACGTGGAACACAGGCATGTACACAGGCATGGAGTAGGTGGTAAACAGGAGTAAACAGTGGAGAGTAATGCAACCAGAGAGTATAAATGCAGAGGAAAGGTGGAGAATGGACCAATGAACACATGGAGCTAATTGGGGAGGAATCAGGAGTAGCTGGTGAGAGAGAGAGTAAGACAACTGAAGGAGGGAGGCTAATTAACACAGGTGAGCAGAGAATCCAGGGGAACTACAAAACATCTAAGTAAACAGAAATAACAATGAAACCATCTAAAGAACATAAACAGGGAGGAACCAGGTCTACAATAAAATACCATCTAACACAGGAATCAAAGAAAGTAATCTAAACACAAGAATGAATGATGAATCTAGTAAACGATAATGAACTGAAATAACAGCAACTGAAGGAGAAAAAACAGACAAGGAACTCGGACTCAAAACCTAACACTGGCAGATTATATATAATGATGAATATATATTATTATTTTTCTTCTGATAAATTAAATTATCATTTAAAAACCAGCTGTTTGTATTAACTCAGGTTATCTTTGTCTCTTTTTTCATGTGGCCTGTTACAGCATTTCAGGCAAACTGTATGGAGAAGCTGGATGCCTACTGTACATGTGGCAAATAAGCTTGACAAAGAGAAACAAAGACATCTGTAATGTGACAAATCGTTTTTCATAGTACTTATTACTTAGTAATTATATAAATGACAACTATTAGGAAAATATATGTAACTCAAATTTTCAGTAAAGGTAATAGATAGCGAAAACACTGACAAAGGTCTGTAAATCAAATTGTGTCTCAAAATCCACATACTCAGCTTTAGGTCTGGTCAACCCTAATACAAACACTGATGCTATCATTTTAATTGTAAAACACGGAAGACCTGTGCAGATAAGACAAGGCCTTATACTGAAAGTAAATAAAATCACATTCCACAGGGTTAGCAAAGCTAGCAGAAAAAATCTAGAAAACTAGACTAACATTAAATTTTCCTTTACTTATACACAGCTGCTTGGTGTGCTTACACCGGCCTGGATCCAGACAAAGACCTTACTGTATGATCCGCATTGCTCAGCAGTAAAGCCCAGTTCCTTCAAAACAGCATGAAGTCCCTGTGGCATCCAGAAAGTCTTGGTAGATGAGAATTTCCAGAACATATGAACCTGAAAAACTGTTTGCCAGTTTAAGCTTATCGTCAAATGCCGGAGAGAGTGTTGTTACTGAAACATGCGAACTGGAACAGGGACACAGCTTAAGCCTGGGGCTAGATCATTGTGCTCTTAAAACAGACTCAGGCTTTACAAAATTGTTCATTTTGCATAAGCTAACCCAAAAAAATTTAGGACGTATCCAATTGTACAGACATTCATGTGTAAAACCTGTCACTGTGCTTTAGAGTTGGCACTGAGAGTCAGAGAAATCAACCACAAGCATCTGACAGTAAAGAAAAACATGCTTGTCTAAACCACACTGTGAGGCTGCCCAGTGGGCCTCAGAGTTTGAGTTCTTACTCTCTGACAGTTTGTGGTAAACTGATGTATTGCAAATTTACTTGGAAATGCTTCTGTGGGCAGAAAAAGAAAAAGTGAAATCCAGAGAACTGGAGGTGCTGGATTTTTTATTGTCCCCTGGGGATTTTGTGTCAAAATGGGATTATAATCAATTTTTCTTTATAAGGGAAAATTTCCATGGAATATTAATCAAACTACACCTAACAGTCCAAACCTGGAAATGATTAGTATTTCAATTCTTCTTTGGAAAAAATAATACATAAATAAAAAATCCTCACTGAGAGCAAAGTGTACCAGGGTCAAATTCCTTTTTTGTCTCTACAAACTTAGCAATAAAGCTGATTCTGATTTCTCTGTAAACTCACAAACAAAATGTTTTACAATTCAGTTTATATCAATTTAAATTTATTTAATTAAATTCAGTTCCGTTTAATACTTTATTAATCCCAAAGGGAAATTAAATGTTGTTGTAACTCATATTTCTTCAAAGAGTTGTTGCTGATGGCTGTGGGCAGGAAGGATCTCCTCAAGCGGTCAGTATGACAGCTGATCTGAAGAAGCCTCTGACTGAAAACACTGTATAACAGTCTCATTAAGTGTGTGTTCAGAGTAGTCCATCATGTTATTCAGTTAAGAATCATCCTTTTTTACAATCATCTCTAAAAGCTCCAGAATGGTCCCCAATATGAAACTTTCTTTTCATTTCTTTATCAGCTTGTTGAGCTTTTTTAAGTCCCTGGCTCTGATGCTGCTACCCCAGCAGATGATGGCAGAAGAGATCACACTCTCCACAACTGACTTATAGAAGATATGCAGCATCTTGCTCCAAACACTGAAGGACCTAAGCTTCCTCAAGAAGTACAGTCTGCTCTGTCCCTTCTTGTAGACGGCTTCACAGTTGGATCTCCACTCCAGTCTGTTGTCCAGGTGAACACTGAGGTATTTATACTCCTCCACCACCTCCACTTCTTCTCCCATGATGGAAATACTGTTTGTACACTGGAGGAATCAAAGCACATGATCTTCACAGTGCTGTCTGCTTTGTCCAGATGACAGTGAGTTTGTTAAAGTAGGTGTGTGATGGCCTTTTCAACACAAACTCCATTGTGATAAGCAACCTGCAGTGAGCGCTAAATGGTTGTTTACTTACTCAGGTGTGCCAACAGGAGTCTCTTTAGGACCTTCATGACGTGGGATGTTAGGACAACAGGTCTATAATCAGACTGGTGAATGAGTTTTCTTTGCTACTGGAGCAAGTCCGGATGTCTTCCACAGTAGTGGAGCCTTTTCCTTGTACAGGCTAAGATTGAAGAGATGCTGTAGAATCACACATAAATGATCTGCAAAGGTCTTCAGAACTCTGGGGCCAAAACACTCCTAGATCTGGAACTGGAACAGACCTACAGTCTTGTTCCAGTTCAAACTCTCCAGCTGCCTCTTCACCTGACTTCTAAAGACAGACAGGTGGGAGAGGGCGACCAAGGTAGCACCATCTCCTGGTTTAGTTGAAGAGAATGGGATTTTATACAACACAAAACGGTGCATAATTATAAAGTGGAAGAATTTTTCCAAAATAAAAATCTGAAAAATGCGGCATTGTCAGGTAGTGGATAGGTGACCACGGGAATTGGCTTTGAAAGGAAGATCCACTGACCTGTGCTCCGCTCAGACATCGTTGCATTTATGTCACAAGCTCCTGAATGCCCAGATCGTCAGCCTTCTCTCACCTCAGGTGCCATAAGTGCTCTCTTTCTTTTCTCTTTGCTATCTAGGCTAATTCTCCGATCCGTTTGTTACGCAGATTCCTTTCGAATCCGCTGTTAGTGCTGAAGGGCGCTACTACAGCAAACTGTATGCTTCTTCCTTCTTCCACTGCCAGGTTATTATTGGGTTTGGGTCTAGCCAGCACGCAACACGGGCTCATCCATCTCGCCCCACAATGACAGGCATGCATTTGTATTAACCCCCCTTTAGTCTGAAACTCCTAAATAAAATTCTAGTGTAATCAAATGCTTTCAGAAAGTTATTTTTTTGTTGAATGGGCAAAGATGGGAAACTTGGGGAAGTATTATAATTAATATTGATGTAATCATTCCAGTGAATGAGAGAGGTAGGTTAAGGATGCATTGTATTGGATTGTATAGGATGTTTTGTATTCATTTTAATATTTGTGTTTTGAGAGCCTGGGGGAAATGTTATACCTGTATGTAATATGATTTGTGCATAGACAGTTGTTTAGGCTCTCTAGTCCCATTTTAGGTTGGCAAGTGCCAGGACAGCTAATTTATTCCAGTTTATTCAGTAATTGGATATTGAACAACTAACCCACTGCTTTTTGTAGTTTCCATAGCTTTTGTTTGGTGTTTTGGTGGCCAGTTTTGGCGGCCAGCAGACATTTCAGATAAAGTGAGTAGGCATCCCTGCCTTGTATGTAGGTGAATAATGAAGACAACTTGAGGAATTGTGTGTCACCTATTTTTTGGGGTGCGACATTTTGGACTCTGTGTTGCTTTTGTGTTTGTTTACCTTTCGGCTTGATGTTTCTATTTTGGGTTTGGTAGTCATGTTTGTTTATTTCTTTCTGCTCCCTGATAGCTTTGTTCCCTCTCCTGCCTCCTAGGGTTCTTTGTAGTTCTCTCTCCCCTCGCCCATAGTTCCCTTGGTGTTGCTTTCTTATTTATTTATTACTGGTATGGTTTTCTCTTTATTATTATTATTATTATTATTATTATTATTATAGTTCTCTGGTTTCCTAGCTTAGCTCTCGTTTAGTGCCTCGGTGTATGTTCATGTTTTCGTATTGGTTCTCTTTGCACTCTTCTAATTTATTAGTTTCTTTTCAGTTACTCTTCTTGTCATTAGTTTTCCTCTTTTAGTTATTATTTACTCGGTTTTAGTTTCCTTTACATTCATAGTCCTTCCTAGCTTAGTTCCTCTAGTTTATCTTTATTCTCCAGTCCCTCCTTATAGGTTAGCTTTAGTTATTGTTTACTTTTATTCTAGTCCTCGTTTTCTCTGCTTCATTCTCAGTTAGTTCAGTCAGTTTTGGTTTAGGTTTGTTTTCTTTTGTAGTTAGGTTTTCGTATGGTCAGTCAGTCAGTCAGTCAGCCATTTTCTACCGCTTATTCCATAGTGGGTCGCGGGGGAGCTGGTGCCTATCTCCAGCAGTCTATGGGCGAGAGGCGGGGTACACCCTGGACAGGTCGCCAGTCCATCGCAGGGCAGGTTTTCGTATGGTTCTTTTATTAATTCATATTTTGCCAGTTTCTTAGATCTTAGGTTGTTGTGTTTCTTCTATTCCATCCATCTTCTCAGTTTCCTTTAGTCATGGTTATTCCTGATTCTTATGCTTCATTTGGTTATTTATCTTTGTCTTATTTATCTTTAGTCTTGGTATTAGTTTCACCCGTTCACTACCATGATTATGTTCAGTTTGTGCTATGCTCCTGCTCTATGTCTTCATGTAAGTTTTTGGCTCAACTCATGTCTATTCCTGCAGTAACTAATGCTACGTTTTTTGCTACGTTTTTGGAAAGCCTTTTTGAATAAAGATGAAGCCTTCCTTTAACATGCTGCTCCCCAGCTCTTGTCTGCATATGGGTCCACTTAAGCCGCAGAATGTGACAGTAGGAACCAGCCAGTACAAGGACCAAGCAGACGAATCTAAAGAGCTTTTAAAGTTGGTGCGACAACAGGAGGAAAATTTAAGGAAAAGGTACGGAGAGGAGGTGGAGATATTACCTTCGCCCAGGAAATGGAGGAAGCTGAAGGACGCCGACCGATGCCGGTATCTCCAGTCTTCATGCCGGGTCGGATCCACTCCAGTTTGCCTCCGACCGCCTCAGTCACCTCCACCACCCCACGCCGTCATCGCCGCAAGCCCTCCTCGTCACCCACAGCCAGCAAGCCATTCACGCCAACTGCAGCCTCGGTTGAGCTTCACACGTCTGCACCGGGTTTGACAGAGTTCTCCACAGGTTTTGGCTCCCGGCCAGGACAACGCCATTGCAGAAGGGTAGTCCCTTCCGAGCAGGTTCGGATGGGTGCCTCCTACTCCTCTACGGAGGATCCGTTCGCCATGCCCTGCTCGCGGCTGTCTTCCCCGTAGTTGGCGGATTGTCATCCATCGCCCTCTGGTGGTCATCAGCCTTCGGTTAGGCCTCCAACTCCGGCATGGGTTCTGACAGGAGTAGATTTGATGCGGGCTGAGTTCATGAAGGCATGTTGCTGCGAGTTTGTCCTTCATTTAATGGATCATCCAAAAGATTTGGATTTGGTGCACTCAGTTCTGCAGGCTGAGTTTCTCGCAGAGGGATGGCTCGACGCTCCAGCTCCAGTCTCCGCTGGAGGTCCCTTCGACCCTCTTCTCATGGCCGTTAAAGCAGCACAGAACTCCAAGGATCCTGTTTTAGAACCTCCAGAGCTCCAGCATGTAACCAAGGTTTCTGATTTTCCTGAGGGGTCCGAGGGTGGACCGCCTCAGATCCAAGAGTTCAGAGAGGGGTTCAGTGATGAACTGCCTCTCATCCAAGTTCTAGAGTTCAGAGAGGGGTTCAAGGATGAACCGCCTCTCATCCATGTTCCAGAGTTTCGAGAGGGGTTCATGGACGAACCGCCTCTACTTCCTGTGCCGGAGGGGTTCGAGGATGAACCGCCTCTACTTCCTGTGCGGGAGGGGTTCGAGGACGAACCGCCTCTATTGCCTGTTCCAGAGGAGTCCGTGGGTGGACTACCTCTGATTCTGGCTCCAGGGTCTAAGGACTGTGTTTCTGGCCCGCCTGACTGTGTATCTGGCCTGACTGACTATGCTCCAGTACCGGCGGACGTTTTGCCTAAGCCGTTTGATTCTACGCCTGACCCACAGCCTGACTACGAGGCGCCTGACCCACAGCCTGACTACGCGGCGCCTGACCCACAGCCTGACTATGTGGCGCCTGACCCACAGCCTGACTACGCGGCGCCTGACCCACAGCCTGACTACGCGGCGCCTGACCCACAGCCTGACTACGTGGCGCCTGACTACAAGGCGTCTGACTCACGACCTGACTTACAGCCTGGCTCACAGCCTGACTCACGGACTCAGGGATTCCTCCAAGTCCGACCTCCTGACCGAGGGTCCTCTACTCGCCACGGCCGACCTCCTGACCGTCAGCTTCTTTGCTGGCTATTTGCAGCCGGTTTCCAGGACCATCGTCTTCTTTGCTGCCAGTCTCCTGGACTGAATGTGACACTATTGATATAAGTTTGTCAGAAGGAAAAATGTCTCTAAAAAAAAGCCACAGTGAGTGGACTCTAAAGATATGCAGCATTAAAGTCACCAAAGAGAACAGATGTGTTCCGAATATTATTTATGTTTCTTTATTCAGATGATACGGGTCGTGCATGTGTGGAATCAAGACTCCAAGTCCTGTAGATATTGATGGTCTTGGATTTGTTGCACAAAATGCTGCTCAAGGTAAAACACCTCAACAGTGAGTCTTGTGTAAAATCCTATATTGAAAACCTTCTGTTGTAGCTGTTGAAAATGAGCTATAACTTCATCACGCATGGAAATCACCTGTAGAACAGCCCGTACAGTCGTCTGGCTCTCATTGACTCCTAAGGATAGCTGATGCTCCGTCTTGGTGATGGATTATTCAGGACTGACAGTCCTGTTGCTGGAATCATGCAGAGTGCTCTTCGAAGTGTGCATCTAATCTTACAAGGCTCAGCCCTTTTGGATTTATTTGCAGAGACTCTTGGTTTGTTGTCAGTTGCTTATAACTTTTTGTTTTTTTTCTAAGTATAATCATCATGAAGTAAATCCTACAATGCTGAAAAGGAATTTGCTCCTTTGCAGATTTCTTCTTTTTTGTCTTTGTCACACTTAAATGTTTTAGATCACCAAACCATTTTTAATATCAGGAGATTCCCTGAGTAAATACATAAAGTAGTTTTCGAATGATAATTTCATTTATTGTGTGGAAAAAAAGCTACCCAAACCAAGCTGACCTATATGAAAATATAATTACCCAGTTGAGCTCAATTTCAGCTAAACCTGTAGAAGCAATGAATAACTTAAATAGAATTTGTCTGACAACATGAAGCAGGCTAATAGATAGAAAAGCACACACACATCATACCCCAATCTAAAGAAGCTGAAAAACAAACTGAGAAACAAAGTCATTAACATCAGTCTGAAAAGGGCTAGAGACTTTGCGACTCCAAATAAACAACAGTGAAAACAATTATTCACAAATGGAGAAAACATGGAACAGTGGTGAACCTGCTCAGGATTGGCTGGCCTACTGTTAATCCAAAACCAGGCCTCACTTGCCTCAGTTAGGATGAGTGCTCATTATTCAACAAAGAAAGAGACTGGACAACAATGGCATCCAAGGTTCCAAGGCCAAAGCCACTGCTGACCAAAAAGAACATAAAGATTATCGAAAGATTCGTAAAACATCGGCAGCTGTTCAAAGCACTCCAAAGCTGCCTGGGATGTTTGAAGGGATCTTTAGAGCTCTCAGCACTTAGACTGATATGTTAAGAGAGCAGAATCGCAAGCTGGACGCGATCCTTGAACAGAATCGCAGGCTGGCTGTGTTTCCCAGAATCAAAGGTGATATGATTTAATCTTGGAGAAAGTTGTTTGCTCAAGATCTACTGAAAAGTACCAGAAATTTGGCTATTTGGATTTGAAATTGAGAATGCCAGTAAGACTTTGAAGGCAGGCGGAAAATCACAGCCGGCCTGAACCAAAACATTTATTTTTTGTCTAAATCAGGTGCCCCGATATGGCCTTCACAGGCTTCTCATCAAAACATTTCTCCTGGATGTTCTGTAAATACGACGCTCTGCCCCAGCAACCCCCCTCATCTGTGAACTGAACTGTATGGCCGATAAAACTTCCATCTCTTTTTCAAGGACAATGGCACCTTCGTCAGTGTTGAAAGTCTAATTCTTTGCACACATGATCATACTTAAATATTGGCACCCTCATGAGTCCACCATGCCCCTGCAAAATCTTTGCTCATGTGTGTTGCTTTCCCATGCTCCTTATTTTTACCTAAATGTGGATTTCATTTCTTCATTTCTTCTCCTTTTCATAGATTTTTAGATTTACCAGTGAAAGGAAAATAATACTAGTTTCTTAAAAATTTGAACAAAAGCTGTTTTTACACCAGTGACTCAGCTTCCTTAGTTAGAACTCAGTGATTGCCTAGTTGAATTTCAATGGATGCAAATGACTGTTATTATTGGACTACAACTGCATTATACCAGCGAACCCAAGGATCATTCACTCTTAGCACAAGATGCTTTCCCCTACATAGAGGACTTAATGATATAATTACCTCTTTAGAAAGACTGGTTTAGAACCAGCTCTTACCAGTAAAACCCAAAGGATTATTAATGTTATCTGTATCATTGTAATGTTGGCCAGAGATTTTTAGATTTCTCAGGAGGATTCATAGATTTTTAGATTTCTTAGAAGGATTGTAGTATCATTTGATTTGTTTTTCTGTGTCTGTATCTGTGTTTATTTTCTTTGTGATTGTATTGTAATTGTATGTATAGCGCTTTGAGTGTCTCGTTACTGAAAAGCGCTATATAAATAAACTTACCTTACCTTACCTTACCTTAAAGGCCCATCTCACATCAGTCAAAGAAACATCTTGATGAACCCAAAGACTGTTGGGAAAATATTCTGTGCAACTTTTAGAAAGTGATCATCCTGTTACATCTGGAGTAAAATAATACAGCAATGTAGGAAAAGAACATTAAACCTACAGTCAAATATGGTTTTAGTAGCATGATGGCCTGGGACTGTTTTACTTCGTCAGGACATGGACAACTTGCCATAATTGATGGCGCAAGTAATTCTGCTCTCTTCCAAAAAATCCTGAAGGACAATGTGCGATGTTTTGAAAGGTTCACCGAACCCATCGGAATGGCATACCCTTGAGTAATGCACATGCGCTCTAATGAAAAATTATGCGCATGCGTTAAACCCCAACCATCGTTTGAGCATACATCCAGTAAGTTTTTCCTTATTATATCGCACATTAATTACACAGTACTTAATTGCATGCCTTGTATGAATACAAGCAATGTACAGTGACATTTTCAATCATGTTTTTACCAAATGGAGTTGTAAAATCACTTAATCTTGTGTTAAATCTTTCAATCGGGTGTTAGATTGAGTTTTTAGTATTTGGCACTTTCCCCAAACTGATCGAGATTGAACTGGACACAAAATGTTTAACCTTTAGGTTAGTATTGCTAAAATTTCTTCTATTTGTAGTTTAATTATTATCAGACCACGGAGCTGAGCACAAGTTGGTTGTGTTTGTGTGGAGTACTGTTCTCCCTCTCCACAGGGTGTGACAGGCAGATGCAGCTACACAGCTGTTCCTCATCAGGAGCAATTAGGTAGAGCTTCATAAGCTGCTGTAACCTTGGAGGAGGCGTCAGATTGTTTGCTCACCTAGGGCCTCATGTACGAAGCGTACTTACGCACAAAAATGTTGTAGCACAATATTTTATGCAGAACTAAGCATGTACGAAAATGAATGTTGCATGAAAGTGTGTGCAAATCCACGCAAACTTTTTCAATCAGCAATAATAAAGTTCACAAAACTAAAACTCACCTAAATCCACTGAAATATGACTCCATTCAGCTTTGTTTCACACCTGATGTTTTTTCATGAGTTTGAGCTTTTATGGGTTAAACCAGAGCGATAAACCTGAATCACATTTCTCGCCACCCAACAATGTAACACACCTCAGACAATGATGGAAACAATCTCAGTCGGATGTAAACTGTAAAATTTCCTCCGTTTCTGTCACTTGTAGATGGAATGTGCAGCGATATGTGGCTGGGGTGCATAAAATGCATGTGAATCATCTAAGGGGCTCTTTCATTCTTTGAAAAAGAAAACGGTGTCAGATCAGCAGATTAATTCCTGACAAGTCAGGTTTGATGATTCCTAAGGTGGACAAACTGGAGACAATCACACATGTCCATAAATAGCTGCGTAAAGTTGTAGAACGATGGCAGCTTTGGCTCAGCTGGAGGACATCGCCAATGGAAGAAGTCATAGGGAGCATTTTTTTTAGAGATCATACTGATCTGCTGGCACATCACGATGCATGGCTTATCAGCCAAGGAAGCACTCTTTTGTACATTACCCAACGTGGTCCTGCATGGTTGTTGAATGCTTAAATTAATTTACCTCAGCTATATGACTTCTCTGGATTTCCCGGATCAACTAGCAGAATTGCTGCTCGTGCTCCATGTCCTGCCTGTCCACGCTCCACCTTCTGGAGGAGCCCGCTCACACAGCACACCGGCCTGTCAATCTCAGTCTGCGTGGCTTGCTCACCTCTTCCCGGAACATTCACATCCACCTCCACCTCCAAGTAAGAGTTCAGTTCTCTCTGCAACAGTCTAATTTACCTATACTCCATTACTTACCGTCATCTCCTCCCCGGTGTGCCAACTCACTGAGACCAGACTCTGAATCAGCCAATGTTATCAATAAACTTGTTAAAACTTTAACTTGTCTCCATGATTGTGCCTGCACTAGAGACTCCTGGTTCTGACTGAATGTGACAATTATGGAAAGAAAGTGGAAGGATATTTTCAACTACCTCTCGAATACCCACCAGACCTTGTTACTCCGAAATGACGACACAGGCACAGCTTCTTCGAGACGGGCGCTTTGTCTTGTTTATTTGACGCCGTGAAAAGTACAGAAATAGAATGCAAAGGCTTTTGAACTTTATCAAGAACCTCTTATGGTCACACACATCTCGCGACGACAAAAAATTGTTTTGTGACATAATAAATGTATCTTATACATAGGACAAAACATTTTCATGTGAGCCACAACAAAATAAAACCAAAACCTTTTAACCTCTGAAAACAAATATTTTCTTAAATGCAGAAATCATTTCAGTGACACTTACACTCCCACCAAAATCACTAATTGCTTCTCAATGTAATTTATAATGAGTGTCAAGATTAGAGCCTGTTTTACTATGTTTGTTTGTCTCAAGTAAAGTCACAACTTTGTGAATAAGACTTTCTAGATATATCAACCTAGTCAGTGGTTTCCCTTTGTCAAATGTAGTTTCGCTGGTCTTCAGTTTCACCTTTCGAACCTTGCCGTCTGGGCTCTCTAGAGTCTGACTACTAGAGCTAGCTTCCATTTACATCTTGGAGCATTATCATCCTGTAGGATCATAATGTCATTTATTTGAAGGTTTCGTGAAACTTTCTGCCATTTTTGTCTCTGCTGGAGATTTAACAGATATTCTTGTCTCCATCTTTGCCAAAACTCATCCGCTAGAAACTGCACTCTTCTCCACCTTTTGTTCAAGTATAAATCCTCTCTGCAAAACTGTCCTGGAGGGGCAAGAATAACTGAAGACTTCATTGTTAACATGTGATTGGGAGTTAATGGTTCTGGACCCAAGGGATCATTAAGATACTCTACACTTAAGGGTCTGCTATTAATAATGGCCATTGTCTCATAAAGGAGTGTTCTTAGACTAGTTGTATCGAGTCTGTTTGAGAACTTATCTAACATTGCTGTTAGTATGCTTCGTACTGTTCGAATTTGGCGTTCCCAGATGCCTCCCATGTGGCTAGCTGATGGAACATTCATCACAAACTTGCAACCAGTCTCTCTTTGTGGTTCTTGAACCATATCCTTCATTAAGTCCAAAACTCTCTTCTGGCGCCCATAAAGTTTGTCCCTTGATCACATCTTATTTGTCGGACTGGTCCCCTTTGGCAATCAAGACCCTAAGGGCATTCATGAAAGCATCTGTTGATGGGTTATCAAGTGTTTTTAATGTGCACAGCTCGCGAACATAAGCATGTGAACAACAATCCATATCTTTTGACGTCTTTTCTTCCTTCCCTTACCATGAATGGACCGAAACAATCGACACTGCAATAGGTAAAAGGAGGAGCTATTTATATTCTCACTTCGGGCAACTCTGCCATCTGTTGGACATTTGTAGCCTTTCTGTATCTTCTACACTTAACACAATGGTAAATGTGCGAAGACACCATGCTTCCTAAGATCCATATGCCATTTGCACCCAACTCATTCATTGTCATGCCTCTTCCTTGGTGATGCACACGTTCATGGAAAGAAATCTTAAACAGTCTTGATGTTCCTTAACGACGTGAAATTGGTGGAACATTCTCTCCACATCACACATTATGGCGATGGGGCCCTTTCTGAATCGGTATAGCACTCCGACCAGTGTGTTGGTAAGATCTGGTCCAATCAAAAGATGATCATTGAGCGATGTTCCCTGGAAGCGTGCAGAACAATCAAAAACCACACATATTTTTTCAGGTTTTTGCGGGTGGTAAACCCCATGGTGTGGGATGTCCCATGTTTTTTCCTTGTCTAGCTCCTGTTCTAGAACCTTTTCTGCATCTCCACGGGTAATAATATCATTCATGAACTTGACATAATCTTTATTGTATTTCCCATCCCTTTTGAGTTGGCGTTCCAATGAAGACAATCAGTGTTCAGCGCATTGCTTGTAAGTTCAACTGCTGGTTGTAACACAGGAGTTACTTCGCGAACAACGACTCTGTGGCTTGTCCCGATGGAATCATTGGGAGTTTGAACTTGAAAGGAGAAACCAGCTATGCTCCAGCCAAGATCGGTTTACGTGCATAAGGCTGGTTCTCTTTTCCAGCAAGAACTTCTCTTGGTAGGAGGGCTTCTTGACAGTTATAGCAGATAAGTAGACCAACTTTGCATTCGAGCATTGGAGGTAACTTATCTGCTAGCCTTTCAAGATGAGGCCACGTTAACGCGGTTTCACACGTCGGGATATGTGATCTGTTAACAGGGATTAACTCTTGTATAGACTGGAGGCAATATGATCCTCTTTATATAGTCATACCCTCTAACTTGAAGGTTTACCAGTTTGTCACATGGTATAACTATTGACTTGGCGGACATAGTTGACAGTCGTAGATTTACTTTACTTTTATCCGTGTCAAGATCTTGGGCTACTTCATCCAAGATGAAGGATGTATCGCTCTGCGAGTCAAGAAGTGCATATACTAAAACTTCTCAATCTGGGTATTTTTTTGACAAAACCCATACAGGTAGTGTAGATGATGTCAACGTGCTTGAGACTTCTTGAGTTACTCTGTTAGAGATTGCAATTGCTGGTTTGTCTCCTTCTTTAGTGTCTGCTTCGTCCTTGTCTTCAGAGTTATCACTCGTTGCAGGTATTGCCCCTTTACACTCAACGAACTTATCGTCGTGCAGACATGTTGGATGTTTCTTTTGACATTTTTCACATGTGCTCCTTCTATCACACCTTTTCGAGTGATGTCCTCTCTGTAAACCCAAAACGTAGTCTTTCTGCTTGTGCAAACTTGATACGGCCTTGGACTGGTTTTTCTGTGAACTTGTAGAACAGAGGGAATTTGCGTGGTTTGAGGGATAAATGGTGGACTTGATGCTTTGAGTGTTTCCTAATTGGACTAGATTTTAACAATGCTTGGCAGTATTTTAGTTGATCTATTATGTATTTAAATCATTGATAGGTATCTGCTGTCTGGGACCTCACTGGCATTGATCACACTGGTCCAATCCCCAAAAACATCTACTGGGTAGCAGTATACAGTCGCTGACTTTTATTCTAAGTGCATGGAAGCGTTTCCTCAGTTGACAAAGTCTGAAGTGGAAGTTGCCAATAACTTTTTTACATTTATTTATAGACATGTCCTAAGCGCATACTGTCAGACCAAGGACGGGAGTTTGTCAGTCAAGTATACTTCACTTTATGCATGTTGTTCTGATTATTGTGATTTTTTTGCTGTACAAATCAAAATTTATTGAGAGGAGTGTTACTGCTGCCTACCATCCCCAAACAAATGGGCTTGATGAGAAGACCAATGATGACATCAAACCGTAAGCATTAATTAGTCATGTATTTATTTTTTGGCTTTCGTTTATTTGGTAGCTCTTGGGTTCATTATTAACGACGAGTGTATTGAATTTTGGTAGTTTCTGTCTTGAAATAAATTAATTCTAAGATAAAGTAGAGCATTCCTTAGTTGCGACAAATAATGTGGTATTTAGCATTAAGTTTACCCAGTTTCCTGTAATGAAAATATATATAATATATATAATATATATATATATATATATATATATATATTCTTTTTCTAGGGCCCCTAGAAAGCTTGTGTCTGGTTGAAATTTTGGGTCTTCTGAACTACCAGTTACACTTTATCTATGTGAAAATTTATTAAACCAATTGTGCCTCTTACAAACAACTATTCTGGTCAGCAAATTCCACCCAATTAAGCATGCACAATTCTACAAGAGGGCTACATTACTAACTAAAAAAAAAGAAAATATATGCTCACTGATTGTCTATGAAGATCAAACCAGCAGTTTATGGACAAATGAGCATAATACAACAATTTGGATTAACTTGGAAAGTAGAAAAGAACTACTACACGGTGAAGCCTAAGAGGTGTAGTAGCAGCTAGCTTTTTCTAAAAGAAAAAAAGCTTTGTTAGGACAACATCAGCCATATTAAAAAGTAGGTTTATAAAATATAACTTAGAAAAAATGTAATATTTGAGGTTACACAGGATATTTATGACCTAAAATGAGCCACTTCTGCACTTTTACCTTACTTAGTCTTTCTGAAAACCCCTACATCAACATCTCATCTTGTAAACCCACATATACCCGATAGATGCAGATACATTTACTCATGAAGCTCCGCTTTATTGTAAACGGTTTGCAAAATATTTTTTTGTAGATTATATAATTTTTTGTAATAGTTTATGCTATTTAATGCACAAGTCCTTGTCTATTTTGTTGTTATTGTAGCTTTCAACAATAATACTCCCTGAAGACTGCAGTGAATCACAAAAAAATGATGAAAAGAGTTCAAAAAAGTACAGAAATGTGGAGTTTAAGGCGGGAGATAAAGTGCTTTTTTTAAGTGTTCTGTCTGACAGAGTAACACTCAGAATTGTTGTCCGAGTGCCAAGAAGCAGCCAACAGCTTTACGGCTAACGCTATAATGCTCCGGTATAATATATATATATATATATATATATATATATAATATATATATACACACTGCTCAAAAAAATAAAGGGAACACTCAAATACACAATCCTAGATCTGAATGAATGAAATATTCTCATTGAATACTTTGTTCTGTTACAAAGTTGAATGTGCTGACAACAAAATCACACAAAAATCATCAATGGAAATCAATGTATAACCAATGGAGGCCTGGATTTGGAGTCACACACAAAAATTAAAGTGGAAAAACACACTACAGGCTGATCCAACTTTGATGTAATGTCCTTAAAACAAGTCAAAATGAGGCTCAGTATTGTGTGTGGCCTCCACATGCCTGTATGACCTCCTTACAATGCCTGGGCATGCTCCTGATGAGGCGGCGGATGGTCTCCTGAGGGATCTCCTCCCAGACCTGGACTAAAGCATCCGCCAACTCCTGGACAGTCTGTGGTGCAACGTGACGTTGGTGGATGGAGCGAGACATGATGTCCCAGATGTGCTTAATCGGATTCAGGTCTGGAGATCGGGCGGGCCAGTCCATAGCTTCAATGTCTTCATCTTGCAGGAACTGCTGACACACTCCAGCCACAAGGGGTCTAGCATTGTCCTGCATTAGGAGGAACCCAGGGCCAACCGCACCAGCATATGGTCTCACAAGGGGTCTGAGGATCTCATCTCGGTACCTAATGGCAGTCAGGCTACCTCTGGCGAGCACATGGAGGGCCATGCGGGCCTCCAAAGAAATGTCACCCCACACCATTATTGACCCACTGCCAAACCGGTCATGCTGAAGGATGTTGCAGGCAGCAGATCGCTCTCCACGGTGTCTCCAGACTCTGTCACGTCTGTCACATGTGCTCAGTGTGAACCTGCTTTCATCTGTGAAGAGCACAGGGCGCCAGTGGCGAATTTGCCAATCCTGGTGTTCTCTGGCAAATGCCAAGCGTCCTGCACGGTGTTGGGCTGTGAGCACAACCCCCATTTGTGGACGTCGGGCCCTCATACCATCCACATGGAGTTGGTTTCTAACTGTTTGTGGCCTGCTGGAGGTCATTTTGCAGGGCTGTGGCAGTGCTCCTCCTGTTCCTCCTTGCACAAAGGCGGAGGTAGCGGTCCTGCTGGTGGGTTGTTGCCCTCCTACGGCCTCCTCCACGTCTCCTGGTGTACTGGCCTGTCTCCTGGTGTACTGGCCTGTCTCCTGGTAGCGCCTCCAGGCTCTGGACACTACGCTGACAGACACAGCAAACCTTCTTGCCACAGCTCGTATTGATGTGCCATCCTGGATGAGCTGCACTACCTGAGCCACTTGTGTGGGTTGTAGAGTCCGTCTCATGCTACCATGAGTGTGAAAGCACCACCAACATTCAAAAGTGACCAAAACATCAGCCAGAAAGCATAGGTACTGAGAAGTGGTCTGTGGTCCCCACCTGCAGAACCACTCCTTTATTGAGTGTCTCTTGCTAATCGCCAAAGATTTCCCCCTGTTGTCTATTCCATTTGTACAACAGCATGTGAAACTGATTGTCAATCAGTGTTGCTTCCTAAGTGGACAGTTTGATTTCACAGAAGTTTGATTTACTTGGAGTTTTATTGTGTTGTTTAAGTGTTCCCTTTATTTTTTTGAGCAGTGTATACACTTTATATATAACTTTATTAGAAACTGCTTTCGGATTATTTCAATTGTAATGGACTTGGAGACAGAAACGAAAAGCAAAAAAAAAGGGGCAAGTAAGAGCGAGATCGGCAAAAAGGAAAAAGGGAGAGGAGGAAAGCATTGAGAGAAAGGATGAAGAGAATACAAGACACCTAGCACCTAGAAGACTGCTTCTACACCTGCAGAAACATAACAACAGCAATGTTTCCCAAAAGGTCACAGAACTAATGAATGCAAGATGTATATTTAGGGGAAACTGCAGCTCAATATAGGACATCTGTGTATCTGTTAACACCTGAAACACACCACATCACCACCTCTGCAACGACAGCCCAGGGAAAAACACCAACCAGCTCAGCTCCACCGTCACTGCTCAGCCGATCCAAATGCCAGTAACCGCACATCAAAAAGAGGATACAACCACCCCACATGCTGCAACCCCCCCACACTACCCTCCAGCCTGCAGCCCTGACCCATATTCCCCCACCCCCCCACCCCTGGACATGACACCAAGCAGAGCAGCACACCCCGCTGCGCCCGCTTAACCACCCGTGAAATGCCAGTAGCCCTAGCCTACCCGTCCATGAGAGAAAAAAATTAAGTAAACATGCACCAGCCGGGTACCCGCACCCGCGCCGACCAACCACCCCAGGCTGAGCACAACCCGCCAGCCAACCCAGTGCAGGTACAAGATGCGTTCCACCGCCCCTCGAGCCCGACTGCAACAGCAGCCCGGCGCCAGGCCTGGCCCAGAGATAGAGAAGGAAGGATCGGAGGAAGGCCGAAGACTGGGCACCCTGCCAACACCCGCCAAAGACCAGGCACCATGCCAACATGCCTCAACCCCTGAGGTGCCCCAGCAAGGAGTTGGACCATACAACTTTACAATGCCTCTTTTAGAACACTTTTTAGGGGCTGGCTTTTAGCTGTTGTGAGAGTGCATCAATGTTGTATACAAGTTTAATGTTTCAGTGCTGTGTCTAACAACTTTTCTTCTTTACACAGATCATTGATGCATATCTGCACTGCATTATAAAAACAGCCAAGGTAAAAAAAAAATACAATTTCAGTTCCTCTCTGTGTTACAGTTTTCCTTCTATTGTGAAAATACAGGATTACATAACAGTCCAATACTGTTACAGATACCTGTGCATAGATTGGATGTCGTACTTGGATCATCTGACTTTCATCGTTTTCAGTTTCAGAGTTATTCAAAAGGTAGGCTGACTTTATTACAAACTGTTACCTTATACACATAAGTTTTGGGAGTTGGGATTTTAACTGCTCTTGCCAACTTTAAGAGGAAGCTACCCACAACCTCAACTTGGATTCATCCTGTAAACGTTGGAGGTCACTGGATTGTCGTGGTACTTGTCTTGATTTTGAATATACTACAAAATGTATGGGTAAATTTTGGTGTGTCTATAACATGTTTTAGGATTGTTCCAATTGACCAATTCATTCTGTAAAATTTCAACAGATTGTCAAAGTGGATGAAAAATCCCTCATTCTCATAGACCCCATCGGGAAGGAAAGATGTACCAGAAAAAGATTCTTTGGTGATGTAAACCGTGCTTTTCTTACTGTGTTTGTAGTCTTATTCATTTCAAATTGTTTTTGAACTAATGATGTGGACACTCACAGAAACATTTTTTGAAGACAAGAAATGTCAGTGAAGGCCAGTGGACGGCACAGATTGTACCACACCATCTGCAGCAGGATAGCTTTAGTTGTAGAGTCTTAATTTTGATGGTATGAACATTACTCCAAGGTAGGAATATATGCCTTGTTCAAACAAACACAGAGGAGGTCTCAGTTGCAGGAGTCAAAATCGCAACCACTCATCTGAAATGCAAAGTTGTCCATTATTATTTCTCTGTGTCTGTCAATTCAATTCAGTTTATTTATATAGCGCCAATTCACAACACATGTCGTCTCAAGGCACTTCACAAAAGTCAGGTACATACATTCCAATTAATCTTAATCATTGAACAGTGCAGCCAGATTCTGTTATTTATTCAAATTGGATAAAAAGTTTTTCTATCTAAGGAAACCCAGCAGATTGCATCCAGTCAGTGACTTGCAGCATTCCCTCCTCCTGGATGAGCATGAAGAGACAGTGGACAGTCACTGGCGTTGACTTTGCAGCAATCCCTCATACTGAGCATGCATGTAGCGACAGTGGAGAGGAAAAACTCCCTTTTAACAGGAAGAAACCTCCAGCAGAACCAGGCTCAGTGTGAGCAGCCATCTGCCACGACCGACTGGGGGTTAGAGAGAACAGAGCAGAGACAGAGTCCTTTGAGGTGGGAGTATATTTAGCATACATTGTTCTGAAGTCTTGCAGCAAAATATCTCTGTTTCCTGCAACATGCTGCAGTTTGATGCTGAGAAGGACATCACAGAGATGGTAAAAAGACAATGAGTTGTACACTGAGAAACTGTCAACTATCACTCTATCCACTCATCTAATGTAAAAAAAAATGCTTTTCACCTATCATTCAGATTTTTTACTTGGACATTTCTAACTTTCTGAAAAATGTGAGCCTCTCTCAGAGTGTGATGAAGGCTCCACACTCTAGAGGCCAAACCATTGACCGGGTGCTCTCATGTGGTTTCACCCTAACCTCTCTTAAGCTACTAGATGACCATAAAGTTGTGACGCTTAAGTTATTTGCTTGCTAAAAATTAAAGTGAGTTGTGCTACAATGATGTTGTTGTTTTCACTGTTTAATTAACTGCTTTTGCATTTTGTAACATTTACAGAAGTACTATATTAATGAAGATTTATCATGATTTATTTAAATACAAATTACAATTTGTCACCTAGCACTTATAAAAACTGCATACCCCTTGATAAAATGTATTTTTCTATGAAACAACCACTTATCAAAACAGCATACCGCTACAAATACTGTACTTACCTATGAAACAAAAAACTGTTAAAACAGGGTAACCCTTCACAAACATTGGGAAGGAGCAATAAAAATCAACTTCCGGGATACTGTTCTGACAGGGTATGTCACACAGACAGAGCACCGGTTCTCAGCTTGCGACCATAAGCCCAAACATATTTGAGTTAAGCTGCAGAACAATGATCCAAAGCAACCCATCAATTCCAGCTCTAAGCGCCTGTCCTTCAAAGATTCCAAAAAAGGAGCATAAAATTGCGTGTGCAAAAAAAAAAAAAATCGCACTTGGAATAAGCGGGTGTGTTGTGGGTAATTGCAATTTAAAGATTGTCTGTGCAATGGATAACAGATGCCAAAGTGATGTGGACCACCCTATTTAAATGCGAATGTTGTGGGAATATTTTTATTAGCAACCATGTGTTTGTGTTTAACAGTTATTTGAGGAATGGGTAATTCTTTTCAGGTTAAAGGAGAAGAGGAAATCGAAATGCAGCCCTCTACATATGTACTGGTGACCTCTTAGGTTTTGCATTCTGTGTGCAAAACACTTACCTCAGAAGATACCACCCCCTCAAAGATGTACTGGAAGCAGATGATACATTGGGGAGAACAAGTCTTTGATACACTGGCGATTTTGCAGGTTTTCCAAATTGCAAAGCATGTTGAAGTCTTCAACTTGTATCATAGGTACTCTTCAACTGTAAGTGAAGAAATGTAAAAGAAAAATCCAAAACCGCGCACAGCCTAACTGTAGTTGCACATCATGCAAAGGACCCACTGTGTTTTGATGTTGATAATATAATTAATGGGAAACAAATAAAAAATATGATTAATAATTATAACGCAGACTAAAGTGTCATTTGCAAATTGGATGCTAAAATCACTTTTTAGCAGGTGAAAAATTATGATTTGTGTGTGTTTTGGGGTTTTTGTTGGTCTTATTCACAGTTCAAGTTTTGAATGATGTTTCTGTTTATTTTCCTGGTCATGCTTTAGTTTTGTCGTCTTGTTCGTGTTTTGTCAAGTTTGGTTTTTGGATCTGGTTATGCTTTTGTTTCATGTTTTTCTAGTTTCTGTCTGTTTGTGTTCAAGAGTCTCTGTTTTGCTCCAGCCACGTTTTGTTCTTCTGTCAATTAAGTTTATTCGGATCACCTGCACCTATTAATCTTACTTCTTGTTTCACCTGGTCACACTCCATAAATACACACCTGTTCTGTCATTCATCGCGCTCATGTGTTTCATGCCAAGCCTATCTTGCCACTTTGCCCATGTCTGCTTTTGCCTGTCTTGCCTGCCCATTTATTGTTTCTATTTTGTTCCTGCCTCCTCCGTGAGTGAGTTTTTGTTTTTTATTCATTAAATAGTTTTTTTTCACTTACCGTCATGCTGCATGCTAGTCTGCATTCTGGGGTCCTCTACCTTGCAAGTCCTAACAAAAAAATCACCATTTTAAGGCAGCCTAGTCCATGTAGTGAAGAAGCGTATGCTTTTACCTATACATTTTCACTATACATTCCATTATAGACAGTAACATTGTGTGAGCTGGATTAGTTTGATTACGTTGTTTACATGTGAACTCATGCCAGGGGAGGGTTTATACAGCAAAAAATGTCTTTGTGCCAGCAAACAACAATTGAAACAATCAAACAAGTTGTATATCCGTAAAATATTGGTAAAACAAACATCAATCATTTATTTTTATGTATATAAATGTTCGATTTAAATTCAGTTACTATTGTTCTTTGCTGGTCCCTACCGTGATGTACCATGATGTCTGGTTATTTACCCTGTGTCTGGATCTGGTTCTGGCTCCATAGATGACTGGTGTCCTGTCAGCCGTTTGTTTTCCCAGCTTCCCTGGCTTTGAGTTAAGAGTATTAAAACTTGACTTACCTTATTCACCTGCTTCCTGGAAATCCTTCTTGCACGCTGGCCTTACCTCCAAACTCGTTATACGACAAACATAAGCAAAATCCTCATATAACTAGGTGTTGGGGTCATCCATTTTGGTTGGATAGACTGACTGGGCTGCGCAGTACAGGGCCCAAAGCGCTCCGGCCAGAGGCCGGATTTCCGACTTGAGTGCGAGACACCCCACTGGTCCACCTCAACCTAACTTTAGTTAATAGACAGGGATTACTACCAATCAGAAATAAATTACCAATCACAACAGTAAGGCGGGTGAACCACATGCCCTACCAGTTGGTGGTGGTAATGCACACCAGTTTTTTGCCAACCTCCAATAAACAACAAAAGAAGTAAGGCGGGCACCAGAAACTAGCAAGGGTCAAATTGAATGCACAGTTTATAAGATGGAGTTCGTTACACCGGGACAAAATACAATTTTACTGGAAAAATGAATTAAAAACAAGTGGCGCTGGGCATGGGTGGAGTAGAGAGGACAAGACTGGAAGCAACTGAGCAGTTGGTGCCAGAAACGGTCAATGCCTGGAGTTTGTTTTTGTGTCATTTGCCACAAAAAGCTACTATATGCTACGAGCAGGAAGAAGGCTCTCGTGCAACATGATTTGGACAAAACCCAGAGAGCTGCAGTCAAAGCTCTACAACACACCTGCACGTTACCGGGAGCTACATTATCTGCAAGCACTCCAGCGTCATTCATTGGTCGTGTATTTGAACAAAAAATATGTTTGTACACGTTCCAAGCCGAGCATGACTTGTCCACAATTTCACAACCATCAGTTAATCTGTGTAAAACGTTACCCCAGGACAAACCGCATTAGCTAAACTGTCGATGTCAAATCCACATGTTAGCCATTTGAGCACACGTGCCCTGGCCCCTCATTTGAAAAAACCTCTGTCAGAAAGACAGAAAAACAAAGATATGATGTTTTCTTTGAATGTTGATGAGTCGACCAACTGCAATGTGGACAGAATTCTAAAAGTGCTTGTTCGCTATTTTGATAAAGACAGTGAAAAAGTTATTACTAAGCATTTACCCAGTAAAAAAGTAAACATCACAACTGCTAATGTTCTTATGGATATACTGAGAGACATTCTGACTTCAAGCAATCTTCAGTGGAGGCAAGTCGTCAGCATACTTTTGTGCTGTTATGCGAGGTAAAAAAGGAGGACTTGAAACACGTGCGAAAAGAAAACCCCTTCTTGTTGCACATATGTGGAGATACTGTGCACATGATGTTCAATGCTGCAAAAGCCCTTTTAAGTCCATTCGGCACAGAAATACAGGATTTCTGCTCAGACATCTATTATGACATTGACAAATCTCCAAAACAGAAAGAGATTTTCTTGAATTTCAGAGTTTGCTGCATCTACCATCAAAGAGCCTGGTTCGACCAGTAAGCAGCAGATTCTTGCAGATGCTGGACTTGTCTACCGGGGTGGAAGAGTTGATTGATGTTTTGGTCATCTATTACTACTACATTCTGCCAACTAAAGAAGAACACAAATTCAGGTAATATAAACTACTTTGTGGAGTACTCAACCCTGTTTGAATTATTCAGTGGTGTGGTAACTGTAGATGATGTAAAATTTTAAACATACAGCTCTTTCGAAAAAAGAGACATCTTTTGTTTAACTCGATTGATCTCTAAGTATGAGAACCTTTCCTACACATGTACATCTTAAGATTAAGATGTATGGTCTCATGTATGATCTCAGTGCTCTTCACAGAACATGAAAGATTGATTGTTGTGATTGACATCTTCAGGTATTATTGATTATAGGACAGACATGTTTATGAAATGAATACAATTATGGCTTCATTTAGGATAAGCCTTTAGAGTTTGGACATTTTACATTATGGAATAATCTGGTAAAAGGGAATTGGTTTGGTTATTTTTATGACACAGCATCTGCAGCATCAAAATCTAATTTCCAACTTGAGCTTTTAAAACTGCAGTAGGTACCTTTTGTAATTTTTTTTTGTTTTGTTTTTTATATTCATTAAAACCTCCTATGTCCTCACCATAGAATAAGGGGCAGGTAGTGTGTGAAAAAAAATCAAGCACCTCTGGCTCCTCCCAGTAGCCCTACTGCCATTTGCAGAAATACACCGCTCCCAGTCAGAAACAGCCAATCACAGCCAGGTGAACGCTGCTCAAGATTGCAGTGTGCTGCAACTGTGCTAATGGCGCTGTGATTTTGTAGCGCTAATGATTTTGTAGTCAAACTATGGGCAGGCCATAGCCAGTGTAAAGCATATAACTGATGTTTCTTCCCTATCAGTGAATGTGCCTGTTGTGACTATGAATATGAATATATTATTTAATATTTAATATTAATACTTTAATATTTTATCAAATAATATTTAGTTTTGTTAAGGGTTGTCCTGTGAATACCAGCCCAGTAAGGCAGTGGTATTAGGACAAAATCGAAAAGGGTGAGCCAAGCTCTGACATTATTGAACAGCAAAACTCTGCACACACATGGAATGAATTCACACAATTTCTTAAAATAAAAGAATTTATTAACAAAAATAAGTCAACGTCAAACATATTTCAACCAACAAACTCTTCACCATGCTAAAACAATCCAACTAAACTACCAAGCAGAATTAAAGAATGACGAAGACTAATGGGCCATGTATAATATAAACAAGTGGATTAAAGATGGTTGAAACCATGACCGAAAAAGTGATGCAACATTACCATGCAATGTTTATGTTTGAGAACCAAGGATTATCTTGAAGAATCTTGAAGTGAAGTTAAGTTAGTCTTGGAACCAACTTAGGCAATAATCGGCACACCTTTAGACAACAATTTACAATGAAAGATCAGATAAAATATTACCTTATTAAAATAATGTTTTAAAGAATGATTTGCTGAATAAAACCAACCTCCTGGATGAAATTCTCAACGGTGTCTCATTAGCTGCCTTTATTTATTAAAATAATATATAAAGAAATATTATTAAGGAAATAGTAAAATATTTAGGGAAATATCTTGGGAAAGAACCAAATCTTTCTGGAGAAATGGGCTTACGTATGCAAGCACGTGTTCTTAGCTGTTAGCAGTTAAAGCTAACAAAAGAAGCTTATAGCTTAGCACCAGAATCAAACACATACCTTTAAAATACCAGGGTTAATAAAAGGGTTAAATGCATAAGCGTGGACGGCGGCTTATAATCAATCTTCTGTGTTTAAAATCACCCTTTAAATGAAGTTTGTCTTAAGTTAAAAACACACAAACACAAAAAACAAAACTGAGCACGTGTGCTGCAGAAGTTTGAAGAAACATCCACAGTCAACAAACGGTTAGCTACAGCTAACCTCCTTAGCTGCGGAGAGTGGCGGCTGTTCCGTTGGCCGGCCAAAACTGCACGTTACCAGGTTGATGCGGTCCTCCTTCAGGTCGGGAAACTGCTCCACTCGGCGTCGTAGAGACAAGGTCCCGGCAGGGAATTCTCTGGAACACAGTTTGCTTTCTGTAGATCTCAGAGAGAAAGTCAAGCAACGCTTGTACCTTAAACACCCCATTCATGAATGAATCTACCGGATACACAGACAGTAATTCATCCGTACTTAACTCAGTGCATCATATGACACCCTTGGATCCAGTTGAAGAGTTATGTCTTTTTGCCAGAAAAGAGACATTAGGGCGCTGTCTCTCCTGCCAGCTCCGCAGCGGGGTCCGGATGGAAGAGACAGGATGTAGCAAGAGCGGTGGTTTTATTTGGACAGTGACGTCACAGGAAGTCCACAGTTACCCCATTTCCTGGCTGTGCCGGAAGTAGGTTAATGCAATTTATTTTGAAAGTTCCAGAAAAGTCTGTACTGGCCTTTCACGTTGTAACCATGGCCGTGGCCCCAGAATGCCATAGCTGTTTATCCGCCATCATTGGTGGGCCTGCTTACTAGCCTGTGTGTTCACGGCACGCTCCACTGTAGAGTGCTTGTTTAAATTTTCAGGCAAAGTTCATGGTTTACTCAGGACTCCCTACTGCAGCTTTAAAGTTTTTAGTAAAATATATGATCACAGGCCTTGGATGTGTGTTTGGCATTTCTCACACTATTACAAAGAATATCTAGCTCTATTTTTAGGTCTTCTTAAAAGGTAGGGTGATTTAGTAATATTTGACTGCTGTTAGTAATCAGTAATATTTTGTGTTATTGTTTAATGGATCAATTCATTATTGATCCAAGTGAATTGAAATGTATGGTATGGCACATAAAATGTAATGTCAATGACAAGATAAACATTAGCCTTTTTTCTTGCAGGTGTCCTTCCCATTTTCCAGAGATTTCTGTGTTGCAGCATGAAAAAGCAATGGTGCATTTACTGCATGTTGAGATGTTGGCTGTGGTCAGGGAGCTACTCAGCAAGTTTCTGAAACCAGACTCTATTGGACTGAGTGCAAAAGAGATCTTGAAAACAGATGTTCGTTGCAGAGACTTGCACTTATCGGACAAGAGACTGTGTGTTGGACAGTACTGCTTTTCTAAAATAAGCAAAGCACCCTCAGAAAAGAAGGTATGGGTCTCGACTGTCTACAACAGCCTTCGAGAAGGATATATGAAAGCAGCAGAATTTCTGCTAAAAAACCTTCCACTGAACAACAGTACAATCACATTACTGTCTGCACTCAGTCCATCTCTAATGCAGGATGACTCCATTTGTACAGCGTTTATTGCCTTCGGTAAGGCTTTACCAAAAGTTGTTGCACCAGAAGAGATTGACAAACTTAAAGAAGAGGTACGGGCTTACCAAATTGATGCTGAGCTGGTTGCTCAGGCACCTTTCTATAATGAAGCAGAGTCCATTGTTGATGTTGGCTATTGGAGCCCAATTGTGTCTATAAAGAATCACGAGGGAGGAGAACGATTTCCTGTCCTTAACAAGCTTGAAAAAGCTTTGCTTAGCATATTTACAGGACCTCTTGTTGAAGGATCGTTCAAACTAATGAATGATACTTTTGAGGCAGATAGATGCTCAATAAATATTGAGACATATGAGGGCCTTGCAGTAATTAAATCCACCTTGAAGGCTAGGCAGTGCACAGCTTCAGCCATGACAATAGATCAGCCAATGAGAAGATCATGTCTGTTGGCATATCAGAACTATCAGAAAAATCTGGAAAAGAAAAAAAGAGATGCAACATGAAAGGAAGCTTCAAAAGCTGACTGAAGCAGCTGCTTCAACTAAAGTGTCGCTTGGATCAAACTGTTTAACTAGTAACATAGGCAGAACAGTTTAGCCCTAGCCTCCACCTCTGCAGCCAAAGCCTCCACCTCTGGAGCCACAGGCTCCACCTCTGCAGCCACCGCCTTATCTAGCCTAGATGTTCGTTCAGCAAATAGAGTCCCTCCTGTGGTCCAGCCCTATTCCCTGAACAGGTTAAAGCATAACCTGGGGCATATAGCATCTTTCACTCAACCTTACTTGGACCACCCATTTTCTCAAAACCAACCAAAACTACTGGATCAACCAGACTTTCCCCTGCTACATCCACAGCCTCCATCATAACAGCGTCAGATGCTCGCTCTTCTTTAGACTCAGGCACAGTTGTTTCTGGTAAACGTTTGAAAAGCAGTGGTTTGGATCTCTTACAGGACTTTGTTTATAATCCAGAACCTTTAAAGAGAGAAAAAACAGTAGGGATCCGTAAACCAGCTCTAACTTTTTCCTTTAGATTGTGATATTGACTATTCAAAATTTCTGGCAAATTAATTGAATGAAATGTGTCTGTTCAATGTGGTGTTTAGTTTTGAGTTTTAGCTGCAGGGCTGCACTCTGAGGCACTGTTGGACGATTTGTACATGCATTATCATTGCTTAGTTTAAAAAGATTCTTTATCCTTATGATTTACCATTAAAAGACATTTCCATTTATTTAGTTGGGTGAACGTTGATAGAAGTGGTTTGAATACTTTTCACATTTGTCTTTGAAGTACTTTTATGAACTATTAACAGAATTGTCATCTTGTCTTAGAGTTGCATTTGGGTGGTTGCTATGCAGACTGAGCAAGAACTTGTGTGTGTGCGGAGGAGTTTGGGAAGCAGTCTGTTCGCACCCCAGCCAATCTTCATGTCCTTGAATGCCAGATGTGGATGTGTGTGCTGTATCAGTATCTGGACAAGAACCAGTTTTATTCATTAGGACTTGTGTTTGTGAAACTGTGTGTAGCCACACCCACGATGCTGTAACATGAGTGTTTTTCCTATCTTTAATAAAAGGCTGTGACACAGGGCAGCTCCTCTGAGAGAATGGAGTGTCTCTCCCTGGCCAGCCAAAGATAACTTTGACTCGCTTGTGTCTTTATTGCACACCTTCTCTGAGTTTATCAGTGCGTCTAACTCTGACAGGGTCAGATATTTTACATTATTTCTTAAAGTTCAAATACATTTGAACCACGTTTAAGTCATTGTTACATTGCAACAAGTTGACTTGTTTGTGTTGTTAAAAGCAGTTATTTGCACTTTTGAGAGATAATTTGGACATAAACATTAGAAGGAGCAACAGTATGTTATGATTTCATTCCTATCACCACCTCAAAAAAAGTTTCAGGCTGAAGATTTTTTTTTTACTTTAAGCCCTGGCAGTTTGACATGCGCAGCTCAGCAGTTTGTCGCAGCGATGGACATCAAAGCTGATGTCATCGGAGCTATAAAAAGCTGAGGAAACAAAGAAGTTTACCGTTTTTGAGTTGATCAATTGACCCTCTGGTCCCCCCACCCTATTTTCTTCAGACCTACGACCCATCCTCAAACCAGTGAAGAGAAGAAGTTAACGTCAAAGTAATTTCGTTCTTTTCATATTAAATTGGATAGGTGTATTTAGAGGTCTGGGCAGGATGAGGCACAGTTAATCCAAGGTATTAACTTGTTGCATGCGATACTGATTGAAGCGTTTTTTGCTGAGCTGTTTGATTTCCTGTACAGCTGAATCACGCAGCGCGGATGCGATCAGAAAGGTGCGTGTTCATGTTTTGTACGGCTGATCCCAAATCAGCCAGGAGTTAGAACTTGGACTTTTAAAAGTTTTCCATTCAAAGCAGCTGCGGTCTGGGCCTCGTGGCCTGACCACTCCTTTGTTCCAGTTTTATTACTGGAGTTTTTACACCAAGTTCCCACCTCAGTGTTTTATGACCCTTTGTTCGAGATTTGGGGCAATCAGCTGTTAGTGGCTAAGGGCGCAGCTCCAATTTCCAAGTTAACCCAAATTGCACACTTTGTGTCATAGTTTTACGAATTGTTTTGATCCACATGCAGTAAGCAATCAGGAGACCAATGTAGTTTGACAAAAGTTTTTATTTTACAGAATGCTGGGGAAAAGGAAGCGGAGCTGGAACCGGAGACCCACTGAAAGGTAAGTAGACAGGGTAAGAATGTGTTAAGACCAGGATGGAGAATGTTACAAAATAATAATTCTGTTTCACTAGAAAGTGGAGCTTGATCCACCTGGCGACCCAGAACAGGTGGAAGCACTGGAAAAGACAGGTTTAACCTGGGAAACATGAAAAACAGGGTGCACACGTAGGCTAGGAGGCAGACTAAGGCGTAGGGCAGAAGGACTGATGATGGACTCAATAGTATATGGGCCAATAAAGTGGGGAGAAAGTTTTTTAGAGACCGCTTTTAACGGTATGTCCTTAGAGGACAACCAGACCTTTTGGCCGGGTTGATATACTGGGGCCGGCCTCCGTTTGCAGTCAGCATACTTCTTATTCTGATCCACGGAATGGAGGAGAGCCTGAGAAGCCGTGGACCAGAATCTTTAACAACGGCGGACATGGAGGCGAACGGAGGCAATAGCTATGTCCTTTTCGTCGGCCTGGAATAAAGGTGGTTGATAACCTACAGAAGCCTCAAAAGGTGATAGTCCAGTAGCAGCCGAAACATGAGAATTTATGGCATATTCGGCCCAAGGCAGGTGAGTGCTCCAGTCTAGAGGATCTGAAGCGGATAGACACCTTAGAATCGACTCCATCTGCTGGTTCATGCGCTCCGTCTGTCCGTTGGATTGTGGATGATGACCTGATGTCAATGTGGGTTTAGCCCCTAGGGCTATAAGATCTCCTGAGGGAAGCCATGGAAGCGAAAAACATGCTGAACTAAAAGTTGAGCTGTTTGAAAAGCTGACGGGAGTTTTTTCAAAGGAACAAGATGACAAGCTTTTGAAAAACGATCTACAATTGTGAGAATTGTAGACATACCTCTGGAGATGGGCAAACCGGTAACAAAGTCCAAGGCGATGTGAGACCAAGGGCGTTTAGTGGTTGGAGTAGACCTGAAGGGGGTTGATTACTGGTTTTCTGTCTGGGAAATATGGGACAAGCTAGAACTTACTCCTTGATGTCACTATGGAGGGATGGCCACCAAAATCTCCTGGAAATGAGCGAGATGGTCCGGCTGACCCCAGGATGCCCAGAGAATCTGGCAGTGTGAAACCAACGAATCAGCCGGAACCGAACAGAGGAAGGTACATAAATTCTATTTGGGGAACCAGTCATGGTCTGGTTCATGGTGCTGAGCCTGATTCACAAGGTTCTCAATCTCCCAAGATAAGGCACCAACAGTCCAGTGAGAAGGAATAGGTTCAGCTTCTTTAACAAAGCTATCTGGAGTAAACTGACGGGACAAGGCATCTGGCTTCTGGTTCTTAGTACCAGGTCTGTAGGAAATAGATAAGTCAAAGTGAGAAAAGAAAAGAGACCAACGTGACTGCCGTGGATTCAGTCTTCTTGCTGACTGTAAGTATGCCAAGTTCTTATGATCAGTCCAAACTAATACAGGGTGATTTGCGCCCCTCAAGCCAATGCCGCCATTCCTCCAAGGCCAGCTTTATGGCTAAAAGCTTCCTGTCTCCTACATCATAATTTTTCTCTGTGTTGGAGAGTCGTCTGGAGAAATAAGCGCAGGGATGGAGCTTACCATCTGTGGTGGACTGTTGAGAGAGTATGGTGCCTACCCCCGTCTCAGAAGCATCCACTTCCAGAATAAATTGCCTGGAGGAATCAAGGTGAATAAGAATGGGAGTCTGAGAGAATCTCTCCTTCAATGCAGCAAAGGCTCTATCTGCTTCCTGAGTCCAGGAGAATGCAGCCTTCGTTGAGGTGAGAGCAGTGAGCGGGGCAGCCAACAGGCTGAAGTTCCTGATGAATCTCCGATAGAAGTTCGCAAACCCAAGAAAGCGCTGGAGCTGTTTGCGGGAGTCCGGAACAGGCCACTCGAGGACTGCCTTTATCTTCTCTGGGTCCGAGCGAACCTGTCCACCCTCCAAAATAAACCCCAAGAAGGTTACTGAGTCCTTATGAGGGTCACATTTTTCAGCTTTTATGAACAAACGATTCTCCAGCAGTCTTTGAAGCACCAAGCGTACATGCTGATGGTGCTCCTCAATGTCCCTTGAATAGATTAGAATATCGTCAAGATAGACAAAAACAAAAACATTCAAAAAATCTCTGAGCACATCGTTGATGAGCGACTGGAAAACTGCAGGTGCATTGCAAAGCCCAAAAGGCATCACCAAATACTCAAAATGTCCAAGGGGTGTTTTAAATACAGTCTTCCATTCGTCCCCCTGGCGGATCCTGACTAAATGGTAGGCATTCCTTAAGTCGAGTTTGGTAAATATGTTGGCACCATGAACTGGTTCAAAGGCTGAAGAAAGGAGTGGAAGTGGGTATTTGTTTTTAACGGTTATTAGGTTTAGACCCCTATAATCGATACATAGGCGAAGGGAACCATCCTTTTTACTTACAAAGAAAAAAGCCGTGCCTAGGGGAGAAGAAGAAGGGCGAATATTTCCAGCCACTAAAGACTCGTTAATGTAGTCTTCCATAGTCTTGCGTTCAGGTTCTGAAATGTGGTACAGCCTACTAGTAGGCAGCGGGGCACCGGGGAGTAAATTGATGGAACAGTCATAAGGTCTGTGAGGGGTCAAAGTCAACGCCTTAACCTTACTAAATACTTGTTTTAGATCGTGGTATTCAGTGGGAACTAGAGAAAGATCTGTAACCTTACTTACATCCACCCCCATGTCCATAGGTTGCGGGGGAACGGCTGACTGGAGGCATGAAGAGAGACAGCGCGTGGACCAAGACTCTACTCGGCACTCAGACCAGTTAATATGGGGGTTATGTTTCTGTAGCCATGGAAATCCCTAAAACCATAGAGTTAAGAGCAATGGGGAAGATGAAAAAAGATATCTCTTCTCTATGGTTGCCAGACAATAAAAGGGTTAGCAGTTTGGTACGGTGAGTAACCTGTTGTAAGGTGTGCCCGTCCAAAGCAGAAAGTAACTGAGGTGAAGGTACGGTTCAGTCTCAATCTGAGCTTCTGTGACCAAACTCAGATCAATAAGATTTTGCTCGCTCACGGAATCAATTAGGGCTGAAAGATTCTGAATGTGTCGGTCAAGAATTAGAGAAGCAGGCAGGCTAAGTCTAGGGGCAGTAGGGTTGTTTAAACGGTCCGCCAGTTTCCCCTTAACTACTGACGGACCCATCCTTTTGGTCCAGCAGGACACAAAGAGCAGCTGGCACGAAGATGCTCAGAAGAACCGCAGTAAAAGCAGAGATTAGACTGGCGGCGTCACAGTCTCTCCTCAGACGTGAGGTGAGCACGCCCAATCTGCATAGGCTCTGACTCAGGGTTCTGGATAGGAATAGGTGAATGAACAGCTAAACGAACTTGACTGGGACCCTGTGTCTTGCTGACACAAAAATCTTGCCGAGACCTCTTTCTTTCTCTCATGCGGTTATCAAGTCGAGTGGCTAATTTTATTAACCCATTAAGTTTCTTTAGTTCATCTACTAGGGCTAACTGATCCTTTAAAGGCTTGTTAAGAGCCTGAAAAAATGCTGTCTTGAGAGCACAATCATCCCACCCAGAAGCTGCGGCTAAGATTCTAAAGTCAATGGAGAACTCGGAAACTGATTGGCCTCTTTGTCTTAAGGACCAAAGACCTCGAGCATTTGCGGTCTGATCTACATCTTTTGAAAATACTTCTCTAAATTCGTTCTCAAATTCAGAGAAGGTACAGCCGAAATTGCAGCAATTGTTAAAGCGGGACTCAGCCCATCTTAACGCCCTGCCCGATAATAATCCTAAAATAAAAGAAATCTTGACATGATCATGAGGGAAGGACTGTGGTGAACGGTTGAAAACGGGTGTAAATTGTAGCAAAAACCCTCTGCAATCTCCCAACTCACCGGAGTATTTTTCGGGGTTAGGGGAAGTGACGTCACGAGAGTGGGGAAGCTGCTGGGTGACTGGTGGGGCGGCAGCACCCTCTGCGGCTGGGCTGAGTATACTGTCTAAGGTATGTTGTAGCATGGATGCTAGCTGTTCGATCTGATGGTTTGTTTGTCTCTGCTGTTCGGCTAAGGATCGGATAGTTGAGTCATGGGCTTGAATCGGGTGGGACTGTTCGGAAATAGATCTCCTGAAAGCTTCTGCTGGGTCAAGTTGGCCAGAGTGTTCTGTCATAGTTTTACGAATTGTTTTGACCCACATGCAGTAAGCAATCAGGAGACCGATGTAGTTTGACAAAGGTTTTTATTTTACAGAATGTTGGGGAAAAGGAAGCGGAGCTGGAACCGGAGACCCACTGAAAGGTAAGTAGACAGGGTAAGAATGTGTTAAGACCAGGATGGAGAATGTTACAAAATAATAATTCTGTTTCACTAGAAAGTGGAGCTTGATCCACCTGGCGACCCAGAACAGGTGGAAGCACTGGAAAAGACAGGTTTAACCTGGGAAACATGAAAAACAGGGTGCACACGTAGGCTAGGAGGCAGACTAAGGCGTAGGGCAGAAGGACTGATGATGGACTCAATAGTATATGGGCCAATAAAGTGGGGAGAAAGTTTTTTAGAGACCGCTTTTAACGGTATGTCCTTAGAGGACAACCAGACCTTTTGGCCGGGTTGATATACTGGGGCCGGCCTCCGTTTGCAGTCAGCATACTTCTTATTCTGATCCACGGAATGGAGGAGAGCCTGAGAAGCCGTGGACCAGAATCTTTAACAACGGCGGACATGGAGGCGAACGGAGGCAATAGCTATGTCCTTTTCGTCGGCCTGGAATAAAGGTGGTTGATAACCTACAGAAGCCTCAAAAGGTGATAGTCCAGTAGCAGCCGAAACATGAGAATTTATGGCATATTCGGCCCAAGGCAGGTGAGTGCTCCAGTCTAGAGGATCTGAAGCGGATAGACACCTTAGAATCGACTCCATCTGCTGGTTCATGCGCTCCGTCTGTCCGTTGGATTGTGGATGATGACCTGATGTCAATGTGGGTTTAGCCCCTAGGGCTATAAGATCTCCTGAGGGAAGCCATGGAAGCGAAAAACATGCTGAACTAAAAGTTGAGCTGTTTGAAAAGCTGACGGGAGTTTTTTCAAAGGAACAAGATGACAAGCTTTTGAAAAACGATCTACAATTGTGAGAATTGTAGACATACCTCTGGAGATGGGCAAACCGGTAACAAAGTCCAAGGCGATGTGAGACCAAGGGCGTTTAGTGGTTGGAGTAGACCTGAAGGGGGTTGATTACTGGTTTTCTGTCTGGGAAATATGGGACAAGCTAGAACTTACTCCTTGATGTCACTATGGAGGGATGGCCACCAAAATCTCCTGGAAATGAGCGAGATGGTCCGGCTGACCCCAGGATGCCCAGAGAATCTGGCAGTGTGAAACCAACGAATCAGCCGGAACCGAACAGAGGAAGGTACATAAATTCTATTTGGGGGACCAGTCATGGTCTGGTTCATGGTGCTGAGCCTGATTCACAAGGTTCTCAATCTCCCAAGATAAGGCACCAACAGTCCAGTGAGAAGGAATAGGTTCAGCTTCTTTAACAAAGCTATCTGGAGTAAACTGACGGGACAAGGCATCTGGCTTCTGGTTCTTAGTACCAGGTCTGTAGGAAATAGATAAGTCAAAGTGAGAAAAGAAAAGAGACCAACGTGACTGCCGTGGATTCAGTCTTCTTGCTGACTGTAAGTATGCCAAGTTCTTATGATCAGTCCAAACTAATACAGGGTGATTTGCGCCCCTCAAGCCAATGCCGCCATTCCTCCAAGGCCAGCTTTATGGCTAAAAGCTTCCTGTCTCCTACATCATAATTTTTCTCTGTGTTGGAGAGTCGTCTGGAGAAATAAGCGCAGGGATGGAGCTTACCATCTGTGGTGGACTGTTGAGAGAGTATGGTGCCTACCCCCGTCTCAGAAGCATCCACTTCCAGAATAAATTGCCTGGAGGAATCAAGGTGAATAAGAATGGGAGTCTGAGAGAATCTCTCCTTCAATGCAGCAAAGGCTCTATCTGCTTCCTGAGTCCAGGAGAATGCAGCCTTCGTTGAGGTGAGAGCAGTGAGCGGGGCAGCCAACAGGCTGAAGTTCCTGATGAATCTCCGATAGAAGTTCGCAAACCCAAGAAAGCGCTGGAGCTGTTTGCGGGAGTCCGGAACAGGCCACTCGAGGACTGCCTTTATCTTCTCTGGGTCCGAGCGAACCTGTCCACCCTCCAAAATAAACCCCAAGAAGGTTACTGAGTCCTTATGAGGGTCACATTTTTCAGCTTTTATGAACAAACGATTCTCCAGCAGTCTTTGAAGCACCAAGCGTACATGCTGATGGTGCTCCTCAATGTCCCTTGAATAGATTAGAATATCGTCAAGATAGACAAAAACAAAAACATTCAAAAAATCTCTGAGCACATCGTTGATGAGCGACTGGAAAACTGCAGGTGCATTGCAAAGCCCAAAAGGCATCACCAAATACTCAAAATGTCCAAGGGGTGTTTTAAATACAGTCTTCCATTCGTCCCCCTGGCGGATCCTGACTAAATGGTAGGCATTCCTTAAGTCGAGTTTGGTAAATATGTTGGCACCATGAACTGGTTCAAAGGCTGAAGAAAGGAGTGGAAGTGGGTATTTGTTTTTAACGGTTATTAGGTTTAGACCCCTATAATCGATACATAGGCGAAGGGAACCATCCTTTTTACTTACAAAGAAAAAAGCCGTGCCTAGGGGAGAAGAAGAAGGGCGAATATTTCCAGCCACTAAAGACTCGTTAATGTAGTCTTCCATAGTCTTGCGTTCAGGTTCTGAAATGTGGTACAGCCTACTAGTAGGCAGCGGGGCACCGGGGAGTAAATTGATGGAACAGTCATAAGGTCTGTGAGGGGTCAAAGTCAACGCCTTAACCTTACTAAATACTTGTTTTAGATCGTGGTATTCAGTGGGAACTAGAGAAAGATCTGTAACCTTACTTACATCCACCCCCATGTCCATAGGTTGCGGGGGAACGGCTGACTGGAGGCATGAAGAGAGACAGCGCGTGGACCAAGACTCTACTCGGCACTCAGACCAGTTAATATGGGGGTTATGTTTCTGTAGCCATGGAAATCCCTAAAACCATAGAGTTAAGAGCAATGGGGAAGATGAAAAAAGATATCTCTTCTCTATGGTTGCCAGACAATAAAAGGGTTAGCAGTTTGGTACGGTGAGTAACCTGTTGTAAGGTGTGCCCGTCCAAAGCAGAAAGTAACTGAGGTGAAGGTACGGTTCAGTCTCAATCTGAGCTTCTGTGACCAAACTCAGATCAATAAGATTTTGCTCGCTCACGGAATCAATTAGGGCTGAAAGATTCTGAATGTGTCGGTCAAGAATTAGAGAAGCAGGCAGGCTAAGTCTAGGGGCAGTAGGGTTGTTTAAACGGTCCGCCAGTTTCCCCTTAACTACTGACGGACCCATCCTTTTGGTCCAGCAGGACACAAAGGGCAGCTGGCACGAAGATGCTCAGAAGAACCGCAGTAAAAGCAGAGATTAGACTGGCGGCGTCTCTGTCTCTCCTCAGACGTGAGGTGAGCACGCCCAATCTGCATAGGCTCTGACTCAGGGTTCTGGATAGGAATAGGTGAATGAACAGCTAAACGAACTTGACTGGGACCCTGTGTCTTGCTGACACAAAAATCTTGCCGAGACCTCTTTCTTTCTCTCATGCGGTTATCAAGTCGAGTGGCTAATTTTATTAACCCATTAAGTTTCTTTAGTTCATCTACTAGGGCTAACTGATCCTTTAAAGGCTTGTTAAGAGCCTGAAAAAATGCTGTCTTGAGAGCACAATCATCCCACCCAGAAGCTGCGGCTAAGATTCTAAAGTCAATGGAGAACTCGGAAGCTGATTGGCCTCTTTGTCTTAAGGACCAAAGACCTCGAGCATTTGCGGTCTGATCTACATCTTTTTGAAAATACTTCTCTAAATTCGTTCTCAAATTCAGAGAAGGTACAGCCGAAATTGCAGCAATTGTTAAAGCGGGACTCAGCCCATCTTAACGCCCTGCCCGATAATAATCCTAAAATAAAAGAAATCTTGACATGATCATGAGGGAAGGACTGTGGTGAACGGTTGAAAACGAGTGTACATTGTAGCAAAAACCCTCTGCAATCTCCCAACTCACCGGAGTATTTTTCGGGGTTAGGGGAAGTGACGTCACGAGAGTGGGGAAGCTGCTGGGTGACTGGTGGGGCGGCAGCACCCTCTGCGGCTGGGCTGAGTATACTGTCTAAGGTATGTTGTAGCATGGATGCTAGCTGTTCGATCTGATGGTTTGTTTGTCTCTGCTGTTCGGCTAAGGATCGGATAGTTGAGTCATGGGCTTGAATCGGGTGGGACTGTTCGGAAATAGATCTCCTGAAAGCTTCTGCTGGGTCAAGTTGGCCAGAGTGTTCTGTCATAGTTTTACGAATTGTTTTGACCCACATGCAGTAAGCAATCAGGAGACCGATGTAGTTTGACAAAGGTTTTTATTTTACAGAATGTTGGGGAAAAGGAAGCGGAGCTGGAACCGGAGACCCACTGAAAGGTAAGTAGACATGCTAAGAATGTGTTAAGTCCAGGACGGAGAATGTTATAAAATAATAATTTTGTCTTACTAGATATTGGAGCTTGATCCGCCAGGAGGGGGGTGAGACAATAGAGGAAACTGCACACTGAGATGAACGAGCTGGTAGGTGCTTGAACTCACTCTGAGGTAACTCTGTGGTTTGACTGATGAGGTTATTGCGAGGTAGGGTGGACAGGGTTTTCTTGTGGAGGTTCGTAGTAAATCCAGGGAAGGCTCTGTCGGGCAGCCCGCCAGACAGTTAGTTAGGAAGCAAGCGTTGACCAACCAGATATAATCCACCCGATTAGGAGATCCTATTTTCAGCGACAACATCCACGTTGGCATGGATCTTCTCAAAGACAAGTCAGGCTTTAGTATCCAGTCTGCAAGGAGTAAACACAAAGTTACTGGAAGAACAAAGACAGATCTTAGGCAAAGCTGTGGCTTGAGTCTATACCACTGAGGGCAACACTCTGGCGCAGAACTGCTGGCGGCCTCCATCTTAAATACCCTCCAGGGCTGATGAGAAATCTGGAACACCTGCCACCACTCCTCACGAACCCAGAGCCACCTAGAGGTCAAGCGGTGCAGCAACAACAAGGAACAATACAGAGATCCTGACACTTTGTCTATAAAACTGCGGGTTTGATCTTCATAGACACTCAAGATTGCCAAGGAATATATTTTCTTTTTTTATTATTTTTAGATAGTCATTTTGCTCCCTTCTGTAGAATAGTGCATAGTTAGTTAGGTGAAGATTTTTGGACCAGATTGGTGATTGTATTGCTCTATGGTTTCAATAACTTTTTACATATATAAAGAGAAGCGTTTGTATTTATTTCGTGCAAGATTGATTCATCTGTCAAAATAAAAGTTCCTCCACCAATTGGTGAAGTGGCTGATTAAACAGTAACATTTAGTGTGGTTTTGGTTAATAATTATCAATTATTAATGAGAATTAACTAATTGTAATTATTAATAGCTTTGAGCCCATGACCACAACACCAGAGGACATCTCTGATTTCTATTCGTAAGCAATGATTTTGTTTAGGAAAACAGTTTTCCTGAGTTATGATTTCTAATTATAATTTTTGATATATATTGATTAATCAATAATCATAATCCTTACATAGGGCTGTCCACACCACTTTTCCACCTGTTATCAATTGCACATGCAATCTTAGTAGATTACCAGCAACATTCTTACTAATTGTATGTGCAATTTCTGTTTTAACAAACTCAATGTAGCGCTCCTTATTAGGGATCTTAGTAGATCAGGCCCAAAGTCTCTCTATTAAATCTTTTTCTTTTTTTGCCAACAAGCTTTTGACACCAACATCTTATATTATTTTCACAGTCACACTGCTCTGATTCACAGGAGCTCTTTGGGGAGATAATCCAGTTTTCATGAGTCTGGATTAACCAAGTATAGAAACACATATTTACAAAACAGCACATGTTGATTCAATAAAACAATAAATGAAACAATAACTTGATAATCTTTACCTTTACTGTAACGTTCTACGCCTTGTTATTACTTCAATTTAAGGATAAAGCAATCCAGAACAGATCCGATATGCATGACAAGTGAAGCACAAAAACATTTTTACAAAGGATAATTTAAAACACCTGCACTGTTCCAGCATGTTCTTAAAAGCAATACATAAAGCAGGCACCGCTCAGAAAGCAGAGGCCGGCATGGGGGAAAAGTGTTCAGATTTACTGATTTACGCTGGGAATAGACAGTAACAGGAAGGAAAAGCTAAAAGGCCGAGTTAGCATGAAGCCAGTGCCAGGACAGCTTGGGTCACTTCATGAAGGAGAGCACATTTTTGTAATTACAGTAAGTGTTGAACTGATGTCCTGTTTAATTCATAAAAGTAAACTCTCAATACATTGTTAAAGGGAACAATTGATGTGTTTTATTGGCTGTGAGTCTTTAATTGGATTTAAATGTTTAAATTCAGTTTGAATCCATGTTCAGGTTAGTCTTGTTTTTAACCTCAAAAAACAGAATCAACTCACCCACATTGGGTTTTACAGCAACGTACATCCAACCCTCACAGGCACCAGGAAAATAATTCAGCATCTCTCAGCGCAGTTCAATATTGCCAAGGAATATTTTGGAAAGGAGCAAGGTACTCACGACCCTTGACTTGTCAGGAAGAAAACGGAAAATAGTGACTGATGATGGGTTTGTTACACAGCAGCTCAAGGATTGTAACAGAAAAGAGAAATAACACAGAAAAAAGGTAAGAGAAATGTGAGTTACAAAGTTAGATTGTAAGCATTAACAGTTTTTCTTTCATTGTTAAGAGTCTGAAATTATATCTAGGTACAGTTTTAGATCCTTTACATAGAGGTCAAAAAGCTTTTTTGTCTTCAGGCTTTGTTCAGGCTTGTGCTGTCAGTAGAGTCCTGTGCGACACCCGAAGTGCTACTATAGCTGAGCCTTTATGTGTTATGTCAACCCCAAGACCAAGATGATCATCTGGTGCCGTACCATGGACTTTAACATGCTGCTCAATTGTAAATGAGAGTCAACTGAGAAGACTTTGCACCTGCTGACAGCTCTGCTGACATGTCTCAATACTTTCTGGTTTGGTTGAAGTTTGGGGCTTTTTTGGGCTGGTTGTGATAACATTTATCCTCTCTTCGTTAAAGGCAAGTTAAGGACTGTCACTCAAGAGTTTATATGACAATCCTTCGCATTGTTCCTATAATGTCTGTGCCCTGTTTCACCATGCAATGACATATAACATCCAGAAGGGAAAGAGACTTTTGAAACTGGCCACAACAATACCACAAGACAAACTATACTGCTCACCCCAAAGTATACTGAACTGACTGCACACAACCGGACTGATCACCTGAGCCCTGTGGGATTGCATTGGGAACTTCCTTTGTTTTGTCAATGTCACTGCAAGTTTGTCTGTGCCTTCAAATGCATGGGAAATGGCATTTTTTCAAATAAGGTTTTCAAGAATCTGGAGAAGCCTGAATAACCATTTGGCTTGATTAGTTGACAAAAAATATTGCTGTAGTGAGTAGAAGTAGTTTTCTGTTGCTTGTTTGTTAGTCTTATGTTCGTTAGTTGGTTTACTACTTATATATTTATAATCAATAAATATAGGTAAATATAAATAGTAGTTTCATTCTGAATTAATTTAAACTTTGGTTTCATTAGTAGCTTGTGGTGATTTCCTCATAATTTTCAGCTAAAGTGGACTTATCTCTGAATAACACATCATAGCACTGAGAAATACAAGAAATCTGTCTTTTTAAATGTGTGAAAGTTGTTCAGTGGGAAGGTAAAGAAATTACCTCAGATTGATCAATACAGCTGAAACCAGATATCTTCATACACTGTTTAAAATTACACAAAAGCATTTTTTCACAGCATTAAAAGAGATTGAACCTTCTTATTTTAGATAAGTGTGGATTACCAAAATGATTTCTATTTGCTAAATGCAAAATAATGCAAAAAGAACCTTTCAAAACGATGTTTAAATTTAGAGGTTTATATACATTTCCCAATATTTGGTAAAATCTCCTTTTAACCGTTATGACTTGGCTCAAACATTTTGTGTTCCTTTCTAAAGGCTGGCCCATTCCTCTTGATGGAGCTGGTGTAAATGAGTCAGGTTTGTATGTTGTCATGCTCAAACACACCTTTTCAGCTGTGCCAACAAATGTTCTATGGGATTGAGATCAGGGCTTTGTGATGGCTGCTCCAAAATATTGACTTTGTTGTCCTTAAGACACTTTGTAACTAATTTAGAGGTGTGCCTAAATTCTTGAGATGCTCCCTTAATATTTTCACTTAATGTTCTTTCCTTGTGATGTCATTTATTTTGTGAAGTGAAACAGTCCATTTAGCAGCCTCCACAACATGATGCTGCCACCCCCGTACTTCACAGTTGGGATGACGTTATCAAGCTTGCAGGCTCCCCCTCTTTCCTGTATTTGTAACAAGGGTCACAATGACTGCCAAACTTCAGCCAGCTTCTAGAAAAAGTTAGTTGCTCTGTTCTGGGATTGACAGTCATTGATAGCTGCTGGCATTAAGCTCCAAAACAAACCCGTAAATTGTACCCAAGTATGAACCAGACTTGTGGGGGTCCAGAGTTCTCTTCCTGATATCCTGGTTGATTTATTTTTATATTATCATGATTTCTAACAAGAAGGTAGTTTGTTTCATGTGTCAGTGCCAGGTACAGATGTAATAATGCCAGAGTTGGCGAGACAGCTGATTTTCATCCGTTGCCTCTTAGTAGATAACATTTTACAAATACAGGGGTTGGACAATGAAACTGAAACACCTGGTTTTAGACCACAATCATTTATTAGTATGGTGTAGGGCCTCCTTTTGCGGCCAATACAGCGTCAATTCGTCTTGGGAATGACATATACAAGTCCTGCACAGTTGTCAAGAGGGATTTAAGCCATTCTTCTGCAGGATAGTGGCCAGGTCACTACGTGATACTGGTGGAGGGAAAATCGTTTCCTGACTCGCTCCTCAAAAACTCAATAATATTAGATCTGGTGACTGTTCAGGCCATGGGAGATGTTCAAACTTCACTTTCATGTTCATAAAACCAATTTTCCCCAGTCTTGCTGTGTGTATTGGTGCTTGTCATCCCGATACACGGCACCGCCTTCAGGATACAATGTTTAAAACCATTGGATGCACATGGTCCTCAAGAATGGTTCGGTAGTCCTTGGCAGTGACGCGCCCATCTAGCACAAGTTTTGGGCCAAGGGAATACCATGATATGGCAGCCCCAAACCATCACTGATCCACCCCCATGCTTCACTCGGGGCATGCAACAGTCGGGGTGGTACGCTTCTTTGGGGCTTCTCCACCCGTAACTCTCCCGGATGTGGGGAAAAAGTAAAGGTGGCCCATCAGAAAACAATACATGTTTCACATTGTCCACAGCCCAAAGATTTGGCCCCCTTGCACCATGAAAACCGAGTTTGGCATTGGCATGAGTGCCCAAAGGGTTTTGGCTATAGGCAGCCCCCGGCTATGTATATTGACCCTGTGGAGCTCCCGACGGACAGTTCTGGTGGAAACAGGAGAGTTGAGGTGCACATTTATTCTGCCGTGATTTGGGCAGCCGTGGTTTTTATGTTTTTTGGATATGATCCGGTAACCCCAAAAAACACCCCTTTCAGACAGCTTCCTCTTGCGTCCACAGTTAATCCTGTTGGATGTGGTTCGTCCTTTTTGGGGTATGCTGACATTACCCGGGGATACCGTGGCTCTTGATACATCACAAGACTTGCTGTCTTGGTCACAGATTTGGCCAGCAAGACGTGCACCAAAAAATTTGTCTTCTTTTGAACTCTGGTATGCCCCATAATGTTGTGGCATTTCATATTTTGGCAAAACTGTGCTCTTACCCCTAAAATTGAAACCCTTCCCCACTTCTCTTACTGGTGCAATGTGCAATCAATGAAGACTGGCTACCAGGGTGGTCTAATTTAGCCATGAAACCTCTCACGCTAAAATGACAGGTGTTTCAGTTTCATTGTCCAACCCCTGTACATGCATTTATACATACAGTATGTACATAGTATACAGTGCCTGGTGCTAAGTGCATGTTATTATCTAAAATATGCAGCTCTAACACGTCAGTAACTAGAGAACACTATAATTTGCTGAAAAGAAAAAGAATCCAACAAATCAGACTCCTCAAGCCACCCGGACAGATCCAAACATTAAACAGTTCACTAAAAACAACAAACTGCACATTCCACATGCAACAGTTTAACACATACAGCTAAAAATAGATGAAATCAGATGTGCAGTAAAGGGCTAAACAGTAGATGCCGTGCATTATGCACACATATGTAACGATTCACTGTATAACAGTGCCATAATCTGCCTGTGTTAGGTTTTGAGTTTGAGTTCTGCTTACCTTCTTTGCACTGCACATCATAAAACACATCATAATCAAGACCTGCTGGCGTCACATGAAGTATAATTTTGTCCCAGTAGCTACTTTTGATTTTTTTTTTCTTTGTTAAACTCTAGCTTAAATAGGCTCAGTCCCCTGAAACCCTGAATCCTGATCCAGACATAAAAGATAGATGGATGTGCTTTTGTCTCAGTCAATGATTCTGTCACTTGACAGCCTCCTGTGTTTCTTTGCAGCTGCACATTCCTGTTTTGTTGAGTTCCCATTTCCCGTCTCCAAGGCAAATTTTGACATCTATGAAGTCTTAAATTTATTGCTATAACAGTTGTTAAGTAAGAGGTGATTTTATTCTAGATTTCCGTGTCTGCCTTAATATAACTGTAGCGGTCCCATGTCCACAAATATATCACATTTGACAAAAAATTATTTCCAGTCTTTTTTCCTAGAAGACGATTTCAAACTATTTTCCAAAGCTTCTTCTGCTTTGTTTCCAGCTTTGTTGATTCAAGATCTTCTAATACTGATAACATAAAAAAAAGGTTTCAACACATTTTCTTTTCTCACAGCTTCTTCAGAAAAGGTGCTGGACCATTGATGTTCAATCCATCAGTTCTCAAAATAGTTCCATTTAGAAAAGGAATGTAAAAAGAAAACTTACATCTGTTGTGCCCTGACATGAAACCCTTAGATGATTTGAACCTTTATTTTTAACAAGCTTAAGTTGAAGCAAGAAGACTGGTTAGGAGTGTTAGCTAGAGCATTGTTCTCTTGCCAGTGGCGGTTGTCAGATAAGGGGTTTTACGACATCTGCTTTACATCATGACAGTAGAAGGGATTCATGGGCAGGTGAATGCTCCGGGGGTGATATCGAATTTTCATGATAAATCCAATTATATTTATGGAAAGTAAACATTGATACAATACTTTAAAAAGTAAATTCATGCCACTGAAATGGAGGGTTGTTGAGATACATGGTCATAAATTTCACTATCAGAGGGGAACCCCCGCACATAAACTGACTGCTGTTACAATGGCAGCAATACAGACAGCAGCAAAGAAATCGGATGTTTCTGTAGATATATTTCCGTCACCATCAGAGAGGGAAGAAGCAGAGTCAGCAGAAGGTCATCTGTCATCACATGGCAGAGCATAGGTTTTGGGCTCATATATGTTTGAGCCGCTAGCAGAGCTGACAGCGCCACACAGCAGTGAAACAACCAGAGGCGAAGCTGAGCAGCACGGAGCAACAGTCACAACAGAGGTTTCAAGACTTAAGGACAGGACCTGTTGAGTAATATTTTTAAACTTTACATAACAGTCTTTAGAGAAACATTTAAACATGTAGATGCTATTTATAACAGCTGACCTAAAAACATGTATGGCCAAATATATACGACATGCAAGGAAAAAATCCACGTTAAAGTGAAATAATATGTTATACACAGCAGGTATAACTTACATTTTGCTAAATGCCAAACATCAAACATGTGTGCGATATCCACCAGATTTTCACGGATCCACTTTGTTATCTGGGAATGACAAACCGTGATAAGAGAGATAACAGCAATGTCCAAATGTTGTTCTCCGATCTTACTGACAGATCAGATAAGCCCCTCTTTCTCCATGTTGTACAATCCTTGAACCTCATTGCACTGTGCAGGAAGAAAACAAACATGAACATTACACAAAGCTTTCTGAGGTTTTCTTGATTGTGGATACTGTGATTTTTGTTATTGGCACTATTGTGACAATAAACAAAATCTTTAAATGTACAGACATATCGAATGTCATTTACCTGAACAACATTTATGTCAAGGACAATATTTGCTGCCAACTCCATTGTTGTTGTAGATGTGCCGAACTTGACAGAATGTCCGGGGTTGTCGGCCCTGCCATCACCACCCAATAATAGTCCTCGTTGCTCAGCCTGTAGTGACGCAAACAACCACTCTTGTTCCTCCTCCCATACTTCTTCTACAGCAACAAAAATTAAGTCATGTTGATGTCGATTAAAACTTCTCACAGAAATACAGGATACTGCCAAATGTTCTGAGACTAATGATTTTGCTAATAGTTGCCCCTGCACAAGACAACAACTGCTGTTGACAACAAGATGTTACCAGCTGGACTGTTGCCAATATATGGCTGGCTGATCCAGGAATGCGTTTTTGACAGCTCCGACAAGTGAAAGTCACTTTAAGTCTTTGTAGTTGAACAGTCTACCTCTCCACAGTTTGAGCATCCAGCACATGCCAGCAGTTCGTCTTGATGACTTTCAAAGACAAGAAATGTCCTTTCCTTGTAGATAGGTACTGAAGCTGTATCATCGATCTGATGAGAAACTTGATGCCGTATTACTGCCTGTTGATACATATTCTGGAGAGCGGCAGTACTTGGCTCCCTCATCCAAATCAGAGTCAACACTGTCTTCTTCCAGAGGAATGGAAACTTCCATTCAAACTGGCTCTGTTGCTGTTATTGTATCTTTAATTTCTCTGGGCTCCTCCACTGTCTTCTTTCCTGGTTTCACCTTTTTCTTCTCTTGTCCACTTTGCTGTACAAGTACTGCAGGCAAAGAAGTAGCTATATTTGTGATATCTTGAATGAAGAGCTTCACAATTAATAAAATGTACAGACCCATACAATAAATTAGAACATTATTGAAAAGTTCAGTAACTCAGTTCACTAATTGAAACACATATAGATTTATCACAGACTGATGTTTTAAAGCCATTTTATTCTCCTAATTATTATAATTTTCCACCCACAGCTAATGAAAACATGACATTTAAGATTAGAATATTACATCAAACCAATAAAAATAACTCTTTTTAATAAAGGAATCTGGACTTAATGAAAAGTATGTTTAATACCTTCTTAAAGGTTATTATCAAAATCAGTAAAACAACAATGTACTGTAAGTCCTGTATTAAAACAGTAATTATATTTTTCACCTATATTAACACAAAGCTAAATCTAAAACATGTTCCAAAAACATTTAGAAAAATTACTTTGAAATGCTAATACAGTATGTTCTTGTGATAATGTGCAGCTTTAATATTATTACTTACCATTGTTCCTGTGAAGACGCTTTCTTCAGCAGAACTTGTTTCTAGTGGAGTTACCTCTACTGCTTCCTAGCAATACAGTTAACACAGTTGGCATGTGTATTTCGGATTTTTAATTATTAACACTGTCAACCGATATCTAAATGTACAACCTTTTCTTTGGTGATATTTTCATATTAGATGCACTGAAAAGCGTTGGAATAGCATCTGCCTTCAACCGTCTCCTTTGTTTGAAAGATATCCCGATTACTGACCTAACTTCTCTGGCAAAGTCACACGTTTCTTGGTCGAAGCAGCTGGCTGAAAAATGATCAGAGCACAACTGTCTGTGCTTGGTGGAACCAGCCCATATGTTCCTCCCAGGCCCGGGTTTTTTCCTCTGCCACAGTCCGGGCCGCGGCACGCTTGGCCTCACGGTACCCGTCAGTCGCCTCAGGAGTCCCATGAGCCAACCACAGCCGATAGGACTCCTTCTTTAGCTTGACAGCATCCCTTACTGCTGGTGTCCACCACCGGGTTCGGGAATGGAAGCTGCGACAGGCACCACAGACCTTACGGCCGCAGCTACGGGCAGCAGCATCGACAATAGATGCGGAGAACATGGTCCACTTGGACTCTATGTCTCCAACATTCCCTGGAATCTGGTCAAAGCCCTCCCAGAGGTGGGAGTTGAATACATCCCTGGCCGAGTGCTCTGCCAGATGTTCCCAGCAGACCCTCACTATGCTCTTGGGCCTGCCAAGTCTGTCTGGCTTTCTCCTCTTCTAGCGGATCCAACTCACCACCAGGTGGTGTGTCCAAAACATACAGCCGAAGGTCTGACGATACGACAACAAAGTCGATCATCGACCTCCTGCCTAGGGTGTCCTGGTGCCAAATGCACTGATGGACACCCTTATGCTTGAACACGGTGTTCACTATGGACAATCCGTGACTAGCACAGAAGTCCAACAATGAAACACCACTCGGATTCAGATCGGGGAGGCCATTCCTCCCGATCACGCCTCTCCAGGTGTCACTGTCGTTTCCCACGTTGGCGTTGAAGTCTCCCAGCAGAATAATGGAGTCCCCGGGAGGGGCACTACCCAGCACCCCCGACAGGGACGCCAAGAAGGCCAGGTATTCCCGCACAAGCTCAGGCTCCTTCCTCCCTAGTGAGGTGGCATTCCACGTCCCTAGAGCCAGCCTAACCATCCGGGGGATCGGGCCGCCGAGCTCTCCACCTTCGTCTGCCGCCCAATCCTCTTTGGACCGGTCCTTCACGGTTCCCCCTGCAGGTGGTGGGCCCACTGGGGGATGGCTTTGTGTCTCTCCTTCGGGCTTGGCCCGGCCAGGTCCCGCGAGGAGCAACCCAGCCACCAGGCGCTCTCTGAGGGGTCCCGACCCCAGGCCTGGCTCCAAGGTGGGACCCCGGCTCCGCCATACCGGGCGACGTCACGTGCCTCAATCGTGTAGTCCTCATGAGGGTGTCTCGAGAATCTCCTCAGTCCTGCCATCATGCATTCCCTGGTGGAAACAGAGGTTGGGGACTCGGGGTTAGACTCTTTCATCACCCAGGCTGGAGTCACTGAGGTGGTTAAAAAGCAGGGCTTCGGGGGTGGATGAGATCTGCCCTGAGTACCTCAAGTCTCTGGATGTTGTAGGGCTGTCATGGTTGACACGCCTCTTCAACATTGCGTGGCGGTCGGGGACAGTGCCTCTGGACTGGCAGACTGGGGTGGTGGTCCCCCTTCATAAGAAGGGTGACCGGAGGGTGTGTTCCAACTACAGGGGGATCACACTCCTCAGCCTCCCCTGGTAAGGCCTACGCCAGGGTATTGGAGAGGAGAGTCCGGCGCAATGTGGTTTTCGTCCTGGCCGTGGAACACTGGACCAGCTCTATACACTCTACAGGGTACTCAAGGGTTCATGGGAGTTTGCCCAACCGGTCCACATGTGTTTTATGGATCTGGAGAAGGCATTCGACTGTGTCCCTCGTGATGCCCTGTGGGGGGTGCTCCAGGAGTATGGAATTGGGGGCCCTTTATTAGGGGCCATCCGGCCTATGTACAAGCGGAGCAGGAGTTTGGTCCACATTGCCAGCATTAAGTCGGACCTGTTCCCGGTGCATGTTGGACTCCAGCAGGGCTGCCCTGTCACCAGTCCTGTTCATAACTTTTATGGACAGGATTTCTAGGCGCAGCCAAGGGCTGGAGGGGGTCTGGTTTGGGGACCAGTGGATTTCGTCTCTTCTTTTTGCGGATGACGTGGTCCTGCTGGCCCCCTCTAGCCAAGATCTACAGCATGCGCTGGGGCGGTTCACAGCTGAGTGTGAAGCAGCTGGGATGAGGATCAGCTCCTCTAAGTCCGAGGCCATGGTTCTCGACCGGAAAAGGGCGGCTTGTCCTCTTCAGGTTGGAGGGGAGTTCCTGCCTCAAGTGGAGGAGTTCAAGTATCAAGTATCTCGGGGTTTTGTTCACGAGTGAGGGAAGAATGGAGCGGGAAATCGACAGATGAATCGGTGCGGCTGCCGCAGTAATGTTTTTATATATATATATATATATATATATATATATATACATATATATATATATATATATATTTCCTTTCAATATCTGCATTTGAGCGAAATACAGAGGCCCAAAGACGGTAAAAGTAAAGAGAGATGTGGATGGTGCGAGAAAACACCACATAGCCAGCAGGATAAGTGTCCAGCTATCCATTCCACCTACAACGGGTGTGTACCTGGGCTCAGTTAATAGCAAATCACTTTTCAGTTACTTTAAAGATAGAGAAGAAACCTGTAAAGTTCAAGATAGACACTGGAGGTGACTGCAGCGTAATGAATAAGGCTGCATATAAAGCACTAGAGCTGAAAATACTGCTGCAGAAAGCACAAAAGATCCTGAGGGGCCAGGAGGTGATTTGAACTGTTTGGTATAGTTTATAACACAGACCAGCTACAAAGATAATGCATATTCACTCAAAGTTTATGTCATCAGAGGTAATAATGTAAACAATTTGCTGAGTAGACCAGCATTGTTGGCAACGAGCTAATAAGGAGAGTGAATGAAACTGAAAGCAGTGAAGGTGAGTTTGGCCTTCTGAAGACTCAGCCTGTAAAGATATCATTACAGGAAAATGCCCAGCCTTATGCCATACATACTGCACACAGAGTCCCCATTCCACTCCTTAAAGCAGTTAAAGAGGAGTTAGATTGAATGGAAGCCAATGGCATCTTAGAAGCAGTAAGAGGACTGAGTGGTGTGCCCCAGTGGTTCCAGTACCAAAAAAGCATGGAAAAGCCTGCATATGCTTAGAGTTAAAAAATACTGAATACAGCAGTTAAAGGGAACGCTTTATCCTACCAACATCAGAGGTGATGATGGCAAAGCTGAGTGGTTTCACAGTTTTCCTCATTACTAAATGCTGTTGAGGTCTGGGAGTACCTGTTTGTTTTCTGTTTCTTGCCTGCTATTTACTCTGCTTAGTCCATAGGTGGCGTGGGAGCTCATGGGTGCACAGGTGACAGGTGTGGCTCATTGCTAATGGGAGCATTTAAGCAGGAGGCTGCCAGCACTTTGACGCCTGAGTGTTAGCCAACAGTGGTAACAGGCTCTCGCCAGACTCTAGCTTTGTGCTTAAGCTTTCGTGTTTTCTTAGAACTTTGACTAACCTTCGTGTGTGCTTCTCAGGTTACTTTCAAGCCCTGGCTCTGTTTCCAGCTCGTTTCCTGACTTCTGGATCCAAGATTTAAGCCTCCAGTTCCTTCTCTAGACAAACTCCAAGCTGGCAGCTTCCTGGCTGTGCGCACAGCCGGCCACAATCATTGGCGAACCTTGTTCACCCTCCAACGAGCTCCCGTGCAAGCCCCACAATCCAGCGCACCACGCCACCTTCTTCACACCACGGACTGAGCTTAACTGGACATCCCTGCAAATTCCTTCAGGCATCCAGGAACCAACTTACCTTGGATATTACCCTCCTCAGTTTCCTCTGGTCTTGTGCTCCCAGACCACATCTCTCTTTCCCCCTGGCGGTTCAATCATCTCCTCCAGTAAGCGTTTCTTATTACTTTTACTATCATAGTCATCACATCACTCTGTACTTACCTGTTCTCTCCTTCTCTGTACAGTTGGAGATCTACCGGTCCTGGTTCTCTTGCCACTACTCATTCCTGTGAAAATAAATCTCTTAAAATCTGTAAACGTCTCCTGAGTGTATTTCTGCACATGGGTCAGATCCGTTTCTAGAATCATGACAAATGCAGGGTTCTGGATGATCCCTCTGGATGAGGAGAGCCAAACGTTAACCACCTTCATAACACCATATGGAAGATACTGCTTGAAGCGTCTTCCCTTTGGGATCACCCGTGCCCCAGAGATTTTCCAAAGGAAAATGGTAGAGACCCTGGTGGGGCTGCAAGGAGTTGCTGTCTATATGGATGACATTATCATCCATGACAAAGACATGATCAACGGCTGTAAAGTCATCACCCACCCCAGGATTCTATGAGGCAAACAAGAGCACTATAGTTTCTGCAGATGCCAGCAGTTACGGTATTGGAAGTGTCTTGTTGCAGCAACGAGGTGAGGACTGGCGACCGGTGGCATACTGTTCAGGAAGGCTGACTGATACTGAAACGTGGTTCGGCCAGATTGAAAAGGAATGCCTGGCTGGGGTGTGGGCCTGTGACAGGTTTGAGACGTACCTCTACAGCCTGCCCACTTTTAAACTAATTACGGATCACAATCCCCTAATTTCACTGATGAACTCCAAGGATCTGGAAATAGTCCATTTCAGTGCCAAAGACTTCTCATGTGGTTGATGAAGTTCAACCTACACGCATTATATGCACCTGGGAAAACTGGTTGTGGCAGACATGTTGTCGAGGAGCCCGTCAGCAGGAGGTGGAGCATGACAAGGACAGCCACACAGACATTGAGTGCTATGTAGCAGCTGTGATGAACAGCGTCCCTGCATCACCGATGAAGATTGACACAATCAGAGCAGAGACAGCTACTGATGAGAAACTCCAACAGGTCATCAGGTACCTCCAAAAGGTGTGGCCTGAACACATAACACTCACACACTTTAGCTAGAAAGTACTTTACAATGAGACATGAGCTATCCATACAGGATGGGTTGGTAATAAGAGATAACAGAATAGTGATTCAAGGTACAATAAGAACAGAAATCTTAGAGAGGATACATAAGGCTCATCAAGGGCTGAATAAGTGTAGAATGAGAGCAAACACATCAGTTCAGTGTCCAGGTTTAGCTACACAGATTACTCACCTTGTGGAAAAGTGATAATGGACCAGTTTAGCGGTGATGTCTTCAAAGATTTTGCATGTGACTTCAAACACACAACCTCTAGTCCCCATAATCCACAGGGAAATGGACATGCTGAGCGAGCAGTCCAGACAGCTAAGGAGATCGTGAAACAGAAGGACCCTCTTCTTACACTCATGATCTATAGATCCTTTCCACATAGTTATACTGGTGTCAGTCCAGCAGAGCTTCTGATGGGCAGAAAGATTAGAATGACGTTGCCTACCCTAGCCAAGAACCTGCAGCCACGATGGCCAAACCAGCAGCACATCCAAGGCAAGGACAGGGAGGAGAAAAGCAAGCAAGCCTTCTACTACAACAGATGACATGGTGTGAGGCAATTTCCACCCTGCAATTAGGAGATGCTGTCCTCAAAAGACTGGACAACCAAAAGACTTTGTCTATGCCTGCAGCAGAGAGCAGTCCATCTGGTCCTACAGTAACCCTCAATAGACAGCTTTGGACATGGTCTGGTAGAAAACAGTTACATTATCTGTTTAGTAAGATGTAAAAATAAATTAGTTTTTGGAATTAACTGTTCTTTAAAAGCATCTTGTGTTAGTCATTTAAGTCTTAATAAATTGCACTGAGGATGTGATACAGTTCAAAATGTGTCCTAAACTTATGTAAAAGGGGAAGATGTGAGATAACGGGTTTTACGACGTCTGCTTTATGTAACGATAGTAGCAGGGATTCGCGGGTAGGCAAATGCTCTGGGGGTCTTCAGGCTTTGTTTAATCAAAGTCCAATGTTCCACAAGGAAGTCCTGAGCATCTCTTTAAAATAAACAGACAAGTTTATTACAGTGGTAGAGAAAGTTTAAAATCCATTATTCACAATATATAAATGTCCTCATCAGAAAGACGTAAGCTTCCTTCAGAAGTACAGTCTGCTATGTCCCTTCTTGTAGACGGCTTCACAGTTGCATCTCTACTCCAGTCTGTTGTCCAGGTGAACACTGAGGTATTTGGTTGGTAAATTTGGTTTGAAGGCAAACGTAGAAGCAGAAGTTTATAGTATTATAAATATTATTATTATTATCATTGTTTTGATTTTTTCTTTTGTATTTCTGGCAGTTTTTGGTTGGTGTTAGTTAAATCCCTTTCTTGCATTTTTTTGAGGGTTTCTTTTTTACACCACTTGTTTCCGCCAGGCTATAAATAGGCTGGACTTTGGACGCTCTGTCTGTCCCTTTCTCGCGCTCCCGTTCTCTCTCTTTTGCTGTGCCTCGAGTGCGCACATCCAGCCAGTTGTCAGTGCTGCAGGCTGCAGCAGCAACGTGTCATGCGTTAGCTGTTTTTCGTAGCCTTAGCCTTTTGTTCTTATTTTGGCCTGATGGGACTGTCCTGTTTTTGCTTTTTTCTGTTTGGCCAGCTCATCAGGTCCATCTTTCTGTTTGTATTTTTGGGTTTGTTTGTGGACATGGGGAGGTAAGGGTTACCTCCCCATGTCCACAGCTGTCTTTTTCTCTGCACTCCCTGTTTAGTTGCTGTTATTCTTCTTAGAATTAGGTTCATGGTTCATTCTTGTGTTCAGATGTTTATGTTACTTCCCTGGATTTCTCCATGTTCCTGCTCATCTGTGTTAATTAGCCTCCCTCCTTCAGTTGCTCTGCATTCTTCCTGCCACCAGCTGCTCCACATTCCGACTGATTCTGATTCTGAAGTCATCCGTTCTGTTCTGATTAAATACTTCAACTCATCATGCAGATCTGACATTCCTGGTTGCACTTTGGTCCTACACAATCTCAGCACCATATGACAGTAACATTGTATAAAATTAATATATTTCTTTTACTCAATGCTTCAGTCAGTCAGTCATTTTCTATACCGCTTATTCCATAGTGGGCCGTGGGGAATCTGGTGCCTATCTCCAGCAGTCTATGGACGGGAGGCTGGGTACACCCTGGACAGGTCGCCAGTCCATCGCAGTACTCAATGCTTCTTTGGTTAAAATTCCTGATTAAATTAATTATTAAATTTAAGGAGCTCATAATAATGTTAAAACACTGCAAGACAACATAAACATGAAGTGAAAATAAATCTTTGGTCCAAATGCTTGTACTAACTTAGCAGGTAAAAACCTAATGTAAAGACTAATAGGGTCGGGCGTGGGCACCAATCTGCTTGATGCGGTCTGGCCTGCAGTTATGTTATTGGCAGGTGGGTATTGTAATCTCTGGGTTCGTCCGGCTCTGCAGGGGTTGTAGGGTGGATGGTGACAGGTAATTTCTCTGGCCATTTTATAGCATAGAACAAATTAGCATTTGGGGGAGGGGGTCCATGGGGGCCTGCTGGGTTTTCATCCTTGTCTTCACCATGTCTCAGGTTGGTGTCTTCCTTGTCCTTACTATTGTTATTCTGGTTTTGTTTATCATGGTTGTTGTCTACCTGCTCGTCTCTACCCATTTTTTTTATTTCCCCTCTGTCTCTTTGCAATTGTCAGGGCATATGAAATGGGCTGTTGTGTCATTAATTATATAAAGTCAGCTCAGCAACAGCATAATGTCTCATTAATCTCTGTTGTAGAGCAAATTTGCCTCTGAAACTCCAATGCAACCAGACCCACCATACTTAATTTTACAGGCCAACATTTCTTTTATGGTGCTTGGTTGCAGCCCGAGCAAAACCTGGGGTAAGATTTTCTTCTGGGGACCACATTTGTCTTAATGCCTCCTCTCTTGGTAACCAGCAGCGAACATTGCAAGCAGTAGACATGTTCAGACGTGTTCAAGCTTCTCAACGTATATGTCTATAAGATGTGACCAAACCAAATACTTCAAAAATACAGCTCACTACATACAGTTAGCTACCACAACAAACTGCTTCAGGGCATCTTACTATCTTACTGGAAGTTGAAAACACAATCAATCCTACATCAACACTTCCAGGAATACGATGGCTAAAAAACAAATACTTGCATTACAGGAGGTGGCTAAACTTCAGTTTTTCTTTACCTTCCTTTATGTAAGATTTCTTTTTACATGTAATTCTCAGAATTTAGTAGGAGACAGGCCCTATCATCTGTAACACTTTGATGGTTCATGTAATGGTGAGCATGCTTTCTCTTCCCTTTCCAGAGGTCCGCAGAAGGAGCCATGGCTATGGGAAGAAACTTGCCATCAGAAACTGCATTTGAATTGTTCAGACTGAATCTGTATTTGCATAATTTGAAACGAAATGCATTGGGTTGAAAATAAATTTCACTAAACTGAAATTGAATTTAATGGTTTGAAACTGAATTTACTTGCTTTGACACTGAATTTGTTTGCTTTGAAAATTCCTTTGCATTGTATTGAAAATTCAGTTATATTATGTTCATCTTCAGTTCTATAATTCAATTTTAGTTCCAAAATTCAGGGTTTTTTTGTGTCACACATTCGGGTCCTTGAAGCTACAGATTAATCAAACACAGATTTACTGATTCACGGATGTCATTCACTATTGCGGTGTCCAAATTCAGGGACTGCACCCTTTGAAGCTCGCATTTGTAGGCCGAATACGTCATGGTGAGGCGACGAAGGCTATCCAACTTCAAAGGCTCCCTTAAATGCAGCCTACAAATGCATCATTCTTTTCCCCAGATTTAAAGGATGGGTCCGATGTATCCTCCGTGGCCCACCCTATCCCATGATTCTTCTTCTTCTTCTTCTTTTTCCCTTCTTTTTTTTTTTAAAAATGGCGGTTGGCAAAAAAACCTTTATGGTGTGCAATAAAAACCCCCCCGCCAAAAAAAAAACCCCCCCCCCCGGACTGGAAATGGGGGGGGTTCTTCAATGGTTTTTTTAAATCTTATTAACTATTAAAACCCAATCAAATTTTCTATTTATTAAATTTTATTTTTTTTGAAAAACCCTAACTATAATTTGAATATGTTTGCTACCTAAAACTTCTTTGCGAAAAGTATCTATCAAAAAAAAAATTTTTTTTTTTTAATGCCTACAAAATTCCCTCCCCCTAAAAAATTGTTCTTTTTTTGTTCATATTTCTGACACTTAAATATTACATTTTTCTAATTTTTTTCCTCCTCTCAAAAAATGATCACATTTTTTCCTGTACTATGTTTCTTTATCTTAAAACTAATGTAGAATTAAGTCCTGTATGTTCCAAAATTTTAATCTTGTGATTAAAAAACTTTCCTCTTTTCTGCTCCTTCTTTTCCCATTTCTTTACTTCTTCTACTATCTTGTTTATTCTGTAAAACCATCTTCCTTTTTTTTTTTCTTAAACCCCAACCTTTTTCCACTCTTTTCCTGATTTTCTGTTATTATATTTCTCGCCTCTGACCCCTACAATTTAAAATTTAAAGCAAATTGTTTTTTGTGTTGCCTTTTTTGCCATCCTGTCCGCCATCTCATTCCCCCCAACTCCACGTTTGGGGCTGGGTACCCAAAAAAAACCCCCAATATTAATCCCTTCCTTTGTATTCTGAATAAAGTATGTTTTTATTTCTAAAAAAATGTCTGGCCAACCATCTAAATGATTATATTTTAAACTTAAAAATGCTGAACTCCGAGTCTGGGCAAATTATCTTTTTAAAATTGTTTTTATATATTCCACCCACTGCACTGCTAGCAATATGGCTAAAAAATTCTCCCCTGAGAATACTAAATAATCTTATTGTAATTCTTTTTCCTACTTTTATTTTAAATTCTGGTATTATAAAATGCATTCCTATTTTTTCTCTGATTTTGATGCGTCTGTGTATATCTGGACATAAATGATAGTAATTGTTTTATATTTCTTGTATTAAAACTTGAATCTAAACTAATTTTTGGATCCTTTTTCTTCTCCCAAAAAATGCCATACCCACCACTGCTTCTGGTAATAGCCAAAAGGTGGTTTCCCAAACTGGCAATGGCAGCATTGAACTAATTTTTTTACAATATATTTGAAAATTCTTCTGCTATATTATTGATAATCCAACCAAAACTCTTAAAAAATTTTTTTTTTTCCCTTTTTCCCCAGCAGGGTTTTTAAAATATCACGTGTTTTGGATGATCCGGATTTTTGCTTTTTTAAATTTTATCCGAAAATTTTTTTGCTAACTGTTTTCCCTTCGTAGATCTAATGGCATCTCTCCCATCTCTACCTGGAGTGCTGCTATTGGACTGGTTCTGATTGCCCCTGTACAAAATTCGTAAAGCTTGATGTTGTATTTTGTCTAATTTTTAAAAATTATGTGTGGTTTTTTGCTGATCCATAAATTATACTTCCGTAATCAATATTTGATCTAATTAATCCCTGTATAAAATTTTTTTTAATGATTTTCCCCGATCTCCCCCCAATCAATACCAGCCATACATCTCATAATGGTTTAAATTTTTTTTTGGGTTTATCTATGATTTTTTTCTATATGTACTTTCCATATAATTTTTTTCATAACCCAAATTTTCCAAAAATTTTATATTTTTTAACTTGTTTCTAAAAATTGATTGTTAAATTTTTAGTTATATTTTTCTTTTCCTTTTCTGTGTAAACACCCTTACTTTTGTTTTTTTCTCCTGAAAAAATTTAAATCCCCATTTGGATTTCCCCCTTGTTCTATTCTATAATCTCGACCTGTATTTTCTTTTCAAAAAAAAGGTTTTGATATTACCCCCCTTTTCCATATAGCTCCATCATCTGCAAATAGTGAGCCAACAACTTCTTTACCATTTTTTTAAATACATCATTTCCCAATTATAGAAAAACAATAATGGAGAAAATAAACTTCCATGAGGGAGTCCAAATTTTCTACTATATATTTACCTGACAATTCTTGACCAATTCTTACTTGTATTTTTCCCTTTTTGGAAAAAATCTTTAATCCAGTTATACATTTTTTCCAGTAATACCCATTTTATTTAAATTTAATTAATAATCCCTTCAACCCCCACATCAAAATCATAAGCTTTTTCTATATCAAAAAAATACAGCTACTACATTTTTTTTGTTTATTTGAGCTCTCTAATTTCATATTCTAAACATAATGCTGAAATATTTGTACTTCTCCCCTTTTTCCCAAAAACCCCTTTTTGATATCTAGATATATACCCATTAAAAATTTAAATAATATGTTAATCTATTATTAATCATTTTTTTCCCATTACCTTACATTTACTTGATGTTAAAAGCAATTTTGGGTCTATAATTTTTTGGTTTTGTGTTATCTTTTCCTGGTTTAGCTATTGGAAAAATTATTGCTTCTTTCCAGCTCTGTGGTCGCTCTCCCTCTTCCCAGACTTTTTTGTATAATTATAATTTTTGCATTTGCTTTGTCTTTAGATGTTCTATCATTGTATAGAAAATTTATCTTTTTCCAGGTGATGTATTTTTTGTTTTTTCCTGGTTACAGAGTTCAACTCTCCCTTTTTTGTAAATGGCTCATTTATTTTAATTTATTTTTATCTACGTTTTTTTCATTAAGTCTCTATATTTCATCTTTGTGATTTCCCTACCTTTCTTTCCCCTTCACTAAAAATTACTTGAACTATGAATTTTTTATTAAAAAGTTTTAGCTAATATTGCAGCTTTAAACTTTATCTTCTGTTTATAATTGTATTATCTATTTTTAAATAGGATATCCATATTCTTTTTTAATACCATTCATTCTTTTTTAAATTTTTTTTCCAATTTTTGGTCAATTTTTTTTTTCTCCCCCCTACAGTATTGCAAAAGTTTCTCCAATATTCTCTTTTTGCATTTTTTAATGATCTTTCTTACCTTTGCTTGCTTTCTTTTGTACTCAATTTTAAATTCTGATAAATTGGGTTACTTTTTTTAATGCTTTAAAAAGGCTTTATTTCTCAGTTTTATTACTTCACTACATTCCCTTTTTGTTCACCATGGCACAATTTTTTTATCGTTCCGACCCCCCCCTTTTTTTTATTGCCTTTTTCTGCAGCCTGTAAAATTTGTTTTTCAGATATTTTTTAATTTAAGCTATTTTTTATCAATCAACATATCTATTTCTTTTTCCAATTTCTTTTTCTTAAATATTTAAATTTTTTCAATCGGCCTTATTAAAATTCCATCTGTTATATAATCCTGTATTCCTGTTTTTTTTATTAATATTCCTGTTATTATTTTTAAAGGGTAAGGATCACTGCCTACTGTTGTATCTTTGGCCAAATTTTCCCCTAACCAGTTTTTTTAGCTAAACAATTTGATACTATTGTTTTAAATCAATTACCGACTCTGTACCCGTTTTTTTCATTTTTCTTGTACCCCTTCCATCATTTATACATACCAAAAATTTTTCATTTCCATTATTTTTTCAATAACTTGTCCATTTGTATCATTACATTTTTCCCATAATGTGCTGTTAGCATTAAAATCTCCACATACAGATTATCTTTTCTTTCTAAATCTCCATTAATTCATCCATTAACCGGGAATGATAATATTTTACATGGATTATAAAATTTTTTATCTTCACAAAAATTTTTTTTTTTAGTTAAAATTTCAACTACTATGTATTTTAAAATCTTTACCCTTTTTTTTAATATCTGATATTGTATTTCCCTTTTTTTATAAAAATACCACATCCTCCTCCACTTCCTCCTCGTCTATCCCTTTTTTATACTATTTTTCCCTTTAAATACAAAACTATGTTTGGCTTTAGCCATGTCCCCCTGTATACATATAATTTCTGGTTTTTTATTTAATTTTTATCTATATACCCTTTTAAATTCCTGTCCATTAGCGATTAGGCTTCTTTCATTCCACTGTAATATTTTTTCATGGGTTTTTTATCACTGGGGGTTTCCTCCTTGCCTCCCATCTGTTTTTTCCAACTTTTTATTAATATTTCCCCAAAAACCCTTTTTAAACCCTAAGAACTTTTCTGCTCCTCTGACTATTATTTTTAATCTTTTTTTTTTTTGTGGTTTTAGCTTGTTTAGTGCAGTTTTAATGACATAAGCTACAAATAATATCAGTTTTCCACAGACATCGTGACATTTTCCTCTGATTCTACTTTTTTCCCCCTGTTGATAAGCTGGAATCCTAATTTGACCGGTCATCCCTCTTTCTTTTATTCTGTACGTTTTTAACTGCTTCAGCATAGCTTATGTTTTTTGTCATTTTAAAATTTGTTGAATTTTTTTTGCTTTCTTCCTTAACCTCACATCCCCAAATGTAAATCTATGTTGCCCTCCCCAAATTGCAAAAATTTTTCCTGCACTCCTTCCCCCACAATCTTCATTGATGGTCTTCCCCCCACACTTTTGGACATCTTTTTTACCTTTGGGAGACAGCTGCTATGTGTCCATATCTCTGACATTTGTAACATCTTAGTGTGGGGGAATGAAAAGGCTCACAGGAAAACTCAGATATCCTATTTTTTACCCTTTTTTGGCAACACTGTTTCCTCAAAATCAATTAAAAATTGACAGGCTTCCTACTCTTTTTCCGTTTACATTTTTTGTCAGTCTTTTGAGATTTTTTTCCTTTGCACCAACATTGCGTTTTTTTTAGTTTTTTTTATACTTCCTCCAGAGGAATGCCATAAAATTACCCCCCGAATGATTTTTAAATCTTCTCCTATAATCTTCCTCTCTGTCACCGTTTTCTTGCAAATGTTTTCAACTTGTAAAGCCTTTCTTCTTTTTTCCCTTCGGTTTTACACAACACCCCGTATATTTCCATCTCCCCAATACTTCACCATTTTAACATCTCCTATCTTTTTTTTTTTTTCTCTGGATAGTGAAAAAAGGACTCAGGTTCTCTTTTTTTTTCTCCATTTTTTTTTCTTTAAAATTATTTTACATTTTTTTCCTTCCAATTTTTTTTCCTAACTACTCTCTCTTCTTCAGAACTGTTTTCTTCCAGCTCTCTTTTACTCCTTTGGCTGTCTAACATCTTTCCATCTTCTGCTTTACCTCTTCCCCGTCCTCTCCCTCTACTTACTGGCGTCCAATCATCAAAGTCCATATTGTCCTCCTGTGTATCCATCCTGAACCATTCACATACCAGTTTATGCCTTTTGCCGCCACTTCCAAAAGTAAGTAATCTCTGCTAATCCTTTCTTTTCTGCCAAGAAGCGTGCCGATAATGTCGCCAAGGCAACAGTCTTCTTCCGGTTCGATTTCAAAATCGAGATCGTTTTCCGTGTGCGTGTGTTTCCTCTTCCATCCCATGATTCATTGCAGTTCGAGGTAGATTGTTCAAGCGGAAGTAGCAAAGGCCGGATATATTCCGCGTTCTCTGAAACAAAATGAACTTTTACAATGTTTTTAGACGAGAACGTAGCTGTGTAAACCTAAAATATCTGCTCGGTTTAACAAGATTAATTGCAGAAGTGCTCCGACGTGTTCGGAGATGTCCGCTGCTCTAGCAGCCGACTTGCCTCACCAGCTGTCAGCTGACTGGGCGGTTGAGGTGCGGTAAACACCGACAGAACAGCTGACTCCCGGCACATTGTTTTCAAACTCCCGCTGGGTTTTACCAATGGCTGGAAGTTAAACACATGTCAGACGATATCCAATATTAATGTTTGGCTTATTTATTATTATAATAATAATTACGACGTATAATAATTATTATTATCATTTTCCTTTATTTGCTCTACAAATAAACTGATTTAAACTTTGTTCCTAAAGTTAATGTTAGTGTTTCTGTTGTTAAAACCTTTACAAATAAAATAAACAAATGGTATTTGTCATCAATGTATTTATCAAAAGTACTAGATTTTTATATCTATGAACACAAAAATTATTTTGAACATTTTAAACAGCTGAATAATGAACAAGATCATAAAACAAGAACATTTTAAACAAAATAGGATTATAGATTATAGATAGATTATAGATAGATTATCAGCATCAGCAATATGTAAAAGGGTAAATAAAAACCATGTAGTTATTTACAGTGGAGACAGTAGTATTAACCTTCAGGCTGCCTTTGTTCGGCTTCACAGCTCTGTGCTTCACGCCAACACGGTTGCTAGGCAACCTAAATTACGCCGTGGTAAGGGCAAGAGATAGGCAGACCGACATAACACCGGCAGCACACTATGCTAATCCGGCATGTTTAGCTAATAGCTACAGGTAGCATAAGTGTTACTGTTTGACCCTCATTTGTCTACATGATGCTTCTTATAGATGCTCATTTGACTTGGTGATTGACATCCGCCAAGCTCATGTAGCTGCACTGCTCCAGCTCAACATGCCGTAAAGGAAGTTTAACCTGATGTGAAACGTAAATCGATTAATCTGTGTTTGATTAATCTGTGGCTATCTTCAAGGACCCGGATGTGTGACACAAAAAACTGAATTTTGGAGTGAAGTAGTCAAACTGAATTTGTAATACAACAAAATACATTTTAAAAGCAAACGAAAATAAATTCAGTTTCAGTTTAGTGAAATACATTTTCAAACCGATGCATTTAATTTAAATTACGCAAATACAGATTAAGTCTGAGCAATTCAAATTCAGTTTCTGATGGCACAAGTTTCTTCCCATACATGGATGTTAGATGTGGAAAGAAGCTACTCTTTAACTGGTGTGTGGAGGCCGGACATTTTTCATTTTCAGGCTGGAGCAGAGATTTGAGGCAGACTTGTATTTTTCTTTTAGACTGTCCCACTGAAGGCAGACGGAGGCTCCTGTATGACCCCACTTTTTAAGAAAGGGGTGGCTGACTTCCAGAGGAAGATTATATGTGGGAGCCACATACAGACAGAGAGCTTATTTAGAAGCAAGCTTTAAGGGCAGATATTCATTGTTAGAACAAAAGGGAATCATTAAACAGGAATTTTGTCTTTAGGCTTAACTATATTTGGAGACCAGAATTAGACATCGGGCCACAGCTAAAATTTGTAAAACATTTGGGTTCAGCTGAGAGTCTGCTATGCTTTCTACACAATCTAATTAACTCTTCTTTAAGAGTCTGAGGCAAGTCAGGCAAGTTTAAACTGAAGAAAGATTCTTCATTGATCCTTGTAATGAAAATTAGTGCTAAGTTTAATTTTCCCACTGTAAAATTAATCAATCCATCTTACATTTTTATTATCTAATGAACCTTATAATCTACAACTGAAACTAGATACTGCATTTAGATACACTGAATTAAAAGATGCTTAACTTTTTTTTTCACTATCCAAACCTTTGGTGTTTTATGTCAGAATTACCAGGAGAAGGAGAAGGAGACATTTCTATTACTTGCTTCACATTGAGAAATTTAGGTATACTCAGATTACTCTGCCTTCAAAGTATTTGGAAAAGCCCATTAAATCACGTCAAGGCTTTGCGATACGTGAATGTCCAAAACACGTCACTTAAGCTAACCAGAACATGTACATATATGTATGTTCGCTGTACTGCTTACACTTCATTTTACATATTCTGTTTGTTGTATAATGCTGTGTATTTGTCTGACCAATGAGCAGATCAACATGCAGCATGGTGAGTTGCACAGCTTTTCTTTAATAATAATAAGAAAATGGAACAACTTACAAGGGTAGACCAGACTGTGTAACGGACATGGAGCCAGGTAGCAAACAAGGTAGTATACAGGAGCAACCAGTAGAGAATAATTAAACCAGGTAGTATAAATACTGAGGTAGGGTGGAGAATGGACCAGTGAACACAATGAGTTAAAAAGAAGAGAATGAAAAGCAGTTGGTGGAAGAAGGACTGAAGGGAACAAAAGGTGAGTGACTAATTAAGGTCACATCAATATGTTTTTTGGTAAATGTGAGACAATATTTTTGGTCAACAGAGGTGCCTTGGAACTCACCCATGGAGGTCATTTTGCCCTGTCCCTTTATTATTGATGAATCATGAGCTATGACCTTAACTGAGGCAAGGGAGGGCTGCTGTGCTTTACATGTTCTGGGTTCCTTTGTAACTTTGTAACAAATGAGGGTATTAGAATGCAGTTAATATCAAAACTAACATAGTGCTACCTAGAAGGAAGATCACTAGTCATGTGCTGTCAGAGGAGATAGGGGACACAGTGTAGAAATACAGGGGTTGGACAATGAAACTGAAACACCTGGTTTTAGACCACAATAATTTATTAGTATGGTGTAGGGCCTCCTTTTGCGGCCAATACAGCGTCAATTCGTCTTGGGAATGACATATACAAGTCCTGCACAGTGGTCAGAGGGATTTTGAGCCATTCTTCGTGGAGGATAGTGGCCAGGTCACTACGTGATACTGGTGGAGGAAAACGTTTCCTGACTCCCCTCCTCCAAAACACCCCAAAGTGGCTCAATAATATTTAGATCCGGTGACTGTGCGGGCCATGGAGATGTTCAACTTCACTTTCATGTTCATCAAAACCCAATCTTTCACCAGTCTTGCTGTGTGTATTGGTGCATTGTCATCCTGATACACGGCACTGCCTTCAGGATACAAGTTTGAACCATTGGATGCACATGGTCCTCAAGAATGGTTCGGTAGTCCTTGGCAGTGACGCGCCCATCTAGCACAAGTATTGGGCCAAGGGGAATGCCATGATATGGCAGCCCAAACCATCACTGATCCACCCCCATGCTTCACTCTGGGCATGCAACAGTCTGGGTGGTACGGTTCTTTGGGGCTTCTCCACACCGTAACTCTCCCGGATGTGGGGAAACAGTAAAGGTGGACTCATCAGAGAACATACATGTTTCACATTGTCCACAGCCCAAGATTTGCGCTCCTTGCACCATTGAAACCAGACGTTTTGGCATTGGCATGAGTGACCAAAGGTTTGGCTATAGCAGCCCGGCCGTGTATATTGACCCTGTGGAGCTCCCGACTGACAGTTCTGGTGGAAACAGGAGAGTTGAGGTGCCCCTTTAATTCTGCCGTGATTTGGGCAGCCTTGGTTTTTTATGTTTTTTGGATACAATCTGGGTTACCACCCGAACATCCCTTTCAGACAGCTTCCCTCTTGCGTCCCCAGTTAATCTTTTGGGATGTGGTTCGTCCTTCTTGGTGGTATGCTGACATTACCCTGGATCCCGTGGCTCTTGATACATAACAAAGACTTGCTGTCTTGGTCACAGATGCGCCAGCAAGACGTGCACCATAAATTTGTCCTCTTTTGAACTCTGGTATGTCACCCATAATGTTGTGTGCATTTCAATATTTTGAGCAAAACTGTGCTCTTACCCTGCTAATTGAACCTTCACACTTTGCTCTTACTGGTGCAATGTGCAATCAATGAAGACTGGCTACCAGGCTGGTCCATTTCAGCCATGAAACCTCCCACACTAAAATGACAGGTGTTTCAGTTTCATTGTCCAACCCCTGTAGAGTGCAGGCATAGAGTGAAGTGCACAAAGAAGAGGGTGTAGGGAAGTTCAGGGTAGGTGTTAGAATAGGAGATAATTTCCATACAGCTGGGTCTCCAAGAGGCTCGTCTTGAAGATAGACATGGACACTATTGACTGCACCTTGGAGATGGGTGGCGTGTTGGGCTAGGTATGGCCTGATCTTTATGTTTAACAAATGTGAAGCAGCACAGTTGACCGACTGAAGCAACATGATCAGGTCAGCTGGTCATTGATTATGATACCTAAGTTTCTAGCTACCTTTGGTGTAGCAAGAGAAGGGGATTCAGTTTTCACGTAGGTATTTTTGTGTATGGTCGGTTTGGCTAGGAAGACGGAAAGTAGATTTGGGCTTTCATCCATGTTGATATGTCAGACAGACTGAGATTTGCATTGAGAACTTTTTTGTCATAATAACATGATGACAAAATAGTCAAAACAACAAAACCTCAACTATGATATACATGTATATAGATGTACATATATGTAGAGAACCATTCAATAAATTAGAATATTATTGAAAATTTCATTTATTTGAGTAACTCATTTTACTAAGTGAAAAGCAATATATAGGTTAACTGCACAGAGACAGATATTTTCAAGCATTTATTTCTGTTAATTATGATTTTTTGCTTACAGCTAATAAAAACATGAAATTTATGATTAGAATATTACAATAAAAAAACATTTTTAATACTTGATAAAAAGGACGGGACAATGCTTCTCAATGCTGTTTTTTTGAAAATATACTTTTAATCTAACAAACCTCATCAGAACACATATTCTAATTTACTAAATATGAATCAATATAAAAACATGATCTTGTGTGCTGCTCAAATCCAGATATTTCACCTTTTTCACTGTTATTTTAGGCTGCTATGTGAGTAGTAGCAGCTGTTTTATTGTCATGAATAGGCACTTAGAGCCTTTTAGAGGTTTCTTTCATATTTCTGAATTTGTAACAATCTCAGACTGGGCGAAGAGGCATGAAAAGGCCATTAAGCCTTATAATAGGACTGGTTTGAATCAGCTCTCCTTTGAGACATAAATGTGTATATTTTGTATTCAATGGAAAATGGAAAACAAAACTTATGTTTGTTGTGCTCTCTAAAAGATATCCTTGAAATTGAGAATCTCATCATCAACATACTTTTCAGTTCTGGAGCCTCACTTTTGGATATACAGCCCCACCTTCTGGTCATTTGCTTCATATACTGGTCAAGAATACTTATTTTCAGCTGATGGAAAATTAGAACAATATTCATCTTCAAAAAAAGAAAACACTGGAACATTTCGTGGATGTATAATGGCTGCAATTGGTAGGCATTTGGTAATAATACTTTTATTCCCACTGATACAATGATGTGCAGACAGCACGCTTACAGTGGCATGATCATATCAACCTCATTCAGGTTTAAAATGCTCGAGAAGATCGAATAATAAGGCAGTATCTAGAGCTGTTTAACATGTCATGATTTTAAAGCCATGCATTAATTGTTTTCTATATGTCTTACTTGGTCATGGAGGATTTGTGGCCCACTCACAAGCTTGCCTCAGGTCATTGTGGTTTGCAGGCATCCCCTTACATAGAGTTCATCTAAAGCTCTGTTACATCCTCAGCCACTGGTTGAAGTTTGGACTGACTTTACTGTAACTTCTAGCCATTCTGTAGAATGTTTTCTGCAGTGTATTGGGATTATTGTCCTGTTGTGTTATCATTAGTTATTTCTGTAGTTATGTTGGTACGGGCTGCTGAGGCAACTGGAGGACATACAGAGGCTTGTAAAAGTATTCATACCCCTTGAACTTTTCCACATATTGTCACATTGCAACCACAAACATAAATATATTTTATTGGAATTTTATGTGAAAGACCAACACAAAGTGGTGTACTATTGTGAGGTGGGAAGAAAATTATACATAATTTAAAACATTTTTCACACATAAAAAAACTGAAAAGTGCAGTGTGCAAAAGTATTCAACCACCTTTACTCTGAGTGCAACCAATTGCCTTCAGAAGTTGCCTGATGATTGCTAATGACCAAATAGAGTCAACCTACATGTAAACTAATCTCAGTACAAATACAGCTGCTCTGTGACGGCCTCAGAGGTTGGTTAAAATATTGGGGAGCAAACAGCATCATAAAGTCCAAGGAACAAACCAGAAAGGTCAGGAATAAAGTTGTGGAGAAGTTTAAAGCAGGCCTAGGCTATAGAAAGATTTCCCAAGCTTTGAACATCTCACTGAGCACTGTTCAATCCATCATCCAGAAATGGAAGCAGTATGGCACAACTGTAAACCTACCAAGACAAGGCTGTCCACCTAAACTTACAGGCCGAACACGGAGAGCACTGAGTGAGGCCCATGGTGACTCTGGATGAACTGCAGAGATCCACAGCTCAGGTGGGGGAATCTGTCCACAGGACAACTATTAGTCAAGCACTGCTCTAATGTGGTCTTTATGGAAGAGTGGCAAAAAGAAAGTCATTGTTAAAAGAAAATCATAAGAAATCCCATTTTGCAGTTTATCAGAAGCCAGGTTGGGGACACAGCGAACATGTGGAAGAAGGTGCTTTGGTCAGACGAGACCAAAACTTTTTGGCCAAAATGCAAAACGCTATATGTGGCGGAGAACTAACACTGCATATCACTCTGAACACACCATCCCCACTGTCAGATATGGTGGCAGCATCATGCTCTGGGGGTGCTTCTCTTCAGCAGGGACAGGGCAGGTAGTCAGAGTTGATGGGAAGATGGATGGAGCCAAATACAGGGCAGTCTTGGAAGAAAACCTGTTGGAGTCTGCAAGAGACTTGACACTGGGGCAGAGGTTCACCTTGCAGCAGGAATTATATAAAAATAGCCTCAACAATAATTTCAATTATTAGGTAAAAATTCAATATGAAAATTCTTTTATACTATAAATCAGATTTTTTATTGAAAATGACATATATTTAATAATAATATGAGCTGAGAATTGAATATGTATTCAAGTATTTAACAATTTCATTGTCACATTATATGTTTATCTGTTATTTATTGATGAAGATACTTATTTCATAATGTTTAATTTATTTATTTAATTTTGCGCACTTCCATATGAACATGAAGCCAAAACTCCAATGGAATGGTTTAAAACAAAACATATTCATGTGTTAGATTGGCCCAGTCAAAGTCCAGACCTAAACCCAATCGAGAATCTGTGGCAAGATCTGAAAACTGCTGTTAACAAACGCTCTCCATCTAATCTGACTGAGCTGACTGAGCTGTTTTGCAAAGATGAATGAGCAAAAATTTCAGTCACTAGATGTGCAAAGCTGGTAGAGACATACCCTAGAAGACTTGCAGCTGTAATTGCAGTAAAAGGTGGTTCCACAAAGTATTGACTCATGGGGGACTGAATACTTTTGCACAATGCCCTTTTCAGTTTTTTATTTGTAAACTTGTATAACTTTCGTTCCACTTCACAACTGTATACCACTTGGTGTTGGTCTTTCACATAAAATTCCAAAAATATATATTTATGCTTGTGATTGTAATGTGACAATATGATAAAGTTCAAGGCGTATGAATACTTTTACAAGCCACTGTACTGGCGACTTTACATAGCTCTTCTTTCTCCTACTTCTAATTATGTATTATTTGCAGTTATTGCTGCCATTAACTTTATGTTCTCTCTGTTTTTTCTCTCTCCATAGAAGCTACGTCTGATCTGACGTTTCTGTTTAACTGTGACCAAGGGTATGGTATAAATTTGGGTCTACCATTAAGAAGGGATAAGCCCCCTCCCTATTTATTTATATATTGAATAATTTATTTTTGTAAAAGAAGTCCGGCTAACTTGGCATTCCTGTATTTGAAATGCACTGTAAAGCTTTTACTGTGATATACTCAGTGGTGTAGCAAGCTTTTCAAAACTGTGAGGGATGTTGTTTGTCTGTGGGTGGCATTGGCTATGAATTAAGATTCTTAATGGCTGTATGTTTTATGTTTTTATTTTAGCATAATCTCAACTTTTCCAAGAGATTTGTTACAGTTTCAGAAAAATGCTTTGATAACATCTGAGATGAAAATAAGCATCACAAACACTGTCTACTTCCATTGACTACTTTTACAAACTGTAACTAAAAATTGTATACTTTAAACCTTAGTTTATTTAATTGCTTACCTCTAAACCTACATCTGCTTTCTCTGAAACTGATTCCTTCTGCAACTGCCTATTCTGAACCATAAGGGTGAAGTTGTAAAGATTGGGCTCAAAATGGTTTAAATACTTTGTGGCTCAGTTCACACAAAAAATTTAATCCAAAAAAATATATTTGTTATTTTTTCATTTAAAGAGGCTTCTAGCTTTTTACAGTAATATCACTTGCAGGATTTCTCTTGAAAAAGAGAAGATTGAAAAAGTCAGTCTTCTCTTGCCTTTTTCTTTTCTGCATCTGTAATGTGGAGGTCCAATCCTGCCACAATTAAGAATATATACAGAAATTAATAAATGCTTTATAAATAAGCATGCAGTTAAATACACAAAAAATGCAGTAAATAAATGTAGGCAGTAATTAAATTATTCAATGAGACGTAAATGTATATCATTAGATAATTAAATTAGCTTCTTTATTTATTCACCTTTGTAATAATTACCTTCTTTATTATCCATCACAATTTTAACACAACTTTATTTATTAATTACTTATTTTTAAATGTATTTATTTATGTGTTTGTTTTATTATTTTATGTCTGTTTTATTTTTCCTTTGTATTTTTTTATTCTATTTATTTGTTCAATTAAATTTATTTATTCTTGTGCTTTTCACATTTCCGGATGCATTTCTGCCTCATTATGCAAATGAGGAGGGGCTGTGTCTTCAGGTGCCAATTTCTGCCTTTTGGCTGGTTAGCTTTAGCCTGGGTAGCTCGAATCTGCATGGCTTTTCCCCACCAAAAAGTATTGTTTAGCAATGGCAAACTCGGCAGCCAGACGTTCTGTGTGCGACGTCTTAACAGTGTTCTAAGTCCTCCAGTCTATTAGCAGCTTCCTTTTAGAGGTCGGACACCGTTGAGTTCCGACACCGCTGGAGGTGCAGCCCGGGTGCTTGGCTCACTGTATGGAGCTTCAGAGCACAAGACAAGTGGCAGTTTAAGAGGACTAAACCCTAAATAAATTTTTTTTTGCAGATAAACAGTATAAACATGGCCTTAAGTGTGCTATCTTTATGTTAGTGTGCTATTTTTGTAAATTTCATGTAAACTTGTTTAATTTTGCAACATTTGTCCTAAAACCATCTCAGTGCTGCCCTCTTTGGGTTGAATGGTGGCCACAGAAGTTGAATTTTCCTATTGGTTGAAATGGTACAGCTTGGCACATGTCTACATCACAGCCGGGTAAAACAAAATAGTTTGAGTATGAAACCATCTCAGTCAGACACACGCCTCCTAGCGAGTCAGGAGTTGGAATTACTCCTCCATTGCCTTGGCTGCGCCAGCTTTGGGCAGCGCCAAGTCAGCGCCTTAAGCCAGAGGCTCGAACTGATAAGGCTCCAGCCCGCTGGGCTCCATAAAGCCTCTCTTAACCTCTGGTGACAAAGGGGTTGAAGAATCATCTACCTCAAAAGATCTATCCATGGCGAAACTACAATTGTCGTTCTGCTCATTCTCCATGTTTCAAAATGCGAAATTAAGCTAACTGCCACTTACCCTCATCCTCCTGACCACACCTACTGCTTAACCCCCTCACTTCATACCCACACTTGGAACTGTCCACATGGTGGCATTTTTCAAAATTTGTCTGGGGGTGGAGTTACACTTTTACATGGAGTTCAGTTCCACATTAAGGTGGGAAAGCCAATCAGCAGCGGGGGTCAGGTTTCAACAGGAGAGGGAGGGGAGGAGGAACGGGAGAGAGGGGGCAGATATATAAGGAGGAAACATATGGGGTAGAAACGCTTTCAAAAACAATGTGTATGTAAAGACGGAAATGTGTGCATATTAGTCAATAGTTGTGCATAAGTAAAATCCAAAAGAGGTATTGTATATTTTCTCTATACGAATACAAAATAAAATGTTACAGCTTCAAGAAATTACAAACAAAGTTCAAGTTTACAGTTGTGGTTTATTCTTTATGAATACAATATGCTATAACAGTTTGTGAATACGATTTCTTTTCTATGAGAATACGAATTTACAAACTTGGCGTCACGTGATCTCAGGCTGGTCAGTGGAGCACAGAGTTAGTCGATTCATGTTGCAAATGTGCTGTTACACTCCAACATCCCCCGGAGTCTGGTCAAAGCTCTCCCAGAGGTGGGAGTTGAATACCTCCCTGGCCGAGGGCTCTGCCAGACATTCCCAGCAGACTCTCACTATGCTCTTGGGCCTGCCAAGTGTGTCCGGCTTTGTCCTCTTCCAGCGGATCCAACTCACCACCAGGTGGTGATCAGTGGACAACTCAGCCCCTCTCTTCACCCGAGTGTCCAAAACACGCGGCCGAAGGTCTGACAATACGACAACAAAGTAGATCATCGACCTCCTGCCTAGGGTGTCCTGGTGCCAAGTGCACTGATGAACACCCTTAAGCTTGAACATGGTGGTCATTATGGACAATCCGTGACTGTCACAGAAGTCCAATAACGAAACTTGGATTCAGATCGGGGAGGCCATTCCTCCCGATCACGCCTCTCCAGGTGTCACTGTCATTTCCCACGTGGGCGTTGAAGTCCCCCAGAAGAATAATGGAGTCCCCGGGAGGGGCCCCATCCAGCACCCCCGACAGGGGCGCCAAGCAGGCCGGGTACTCCGCACTACCGCCCAGACAGTAGGCCGAAATGACAGTCAGAGACCTGTCCCCAACCCGAATGCGCAGGGATGCGACCCTCTCATCCACTGTGGTAAACCCCAGCACGAGACGACTGAGCTGGGGGGCAACAAGCAAACCCACCCCAGCCCGCCGCCTCTCCCCGTGGGCCACTCCAGAGTAGAAGAGAGTCCAGCCCCTCTCGAGGCGATGGGTTCCAGAGCCCATGCTGTGCGTGGAGGTAAGCCCGACTATTTCTAGTCGATATCTCTTGACCTCCCGCACAAGCTCAGGCTCCTTCCCCCCCAGTGAGGTGACATTCCATGTCCCTAGACATCCCTGTTTCTTTCCTTGTTTTTCATATTCTGATACTATTTTAGGGGGCTGCACGGTCGCGCAGTTGGTAGCACTGTTGCCTTGCAGCAAGAAGGTCCTGGGTTCGATTCCCAGCCGGGGGTCTTTCTGCATGGAGTTTGCATGTTCTCCACGTGCATGCGTGGGTTCTCACCGGGTACTCCGGCTTCCTCCCACAGTCCAAAGACATGCCTGTTAGGTTAATTGGTCACTCTAAATTGTGCTTAGGTGTGTGAATGAGTGTGTGCATGGTTGTTTGTGTGTTGCCCTGCGATGGACTGGCGACCTGTCCAGGGTGTACCCTGCCTCTCGCCCATAGACTGCTGGAGATAGGCACCAGCTTCCCCGCGACCCACTATGGAATAAGCGGTAGAAAATGACTGACTGACTGACTGTTACTATTTTAGTTCATCCCATTGTTTATGTACTTCTTAGTTTATTCTGTACATTTAGATATTCTCTGTTAGATTTCCGTCCTGTATTCCCTTCTGTTTGATCCTGCCCATTAATATAGGTGTGAGATACTGCATATTTATAGTATTGATCGAATACCAAGTAAATACAGGGCCAGTATCGCTGATACTGATACTGATACTTTATGATATTTAAGTTTGATATTTCATGAAACTTTTGACCTTTAGGTGTTTTTATGATTTTTCCTTTGGATTATTTTGTAAAACCTAGGAGAGAATTTGGACAAAGTTTACAGACGAGTACAAAATAATTTAATAACACATTAACATGTTAAAAAGGAACAATAGAAAAACAAAAGTAATCTTTGTGCATTTTTTCTTAAATAAACAATGTGCACAAAATTATCATTTGAGAGTTGAACAAAACAAAATAATTTTTGAGGTAGAGTTAAGAAACTACAGTACAAAAACAAAATAAAATGTCTCTCCTTAAGTGCACTTTAAGGATTTTTTCCCCCAGAAACCTCCCTGTGGGCCCTGTCCCCCTGTGCAGAACGAATTATTTGCTTAAAGGTTTTTGTTTAGGAACAGTAACATGTTCACTTTCAGTGCACATAGTCTTTGACTCACTAACTGTCCTGCCTTCAAAATCCTCTCAGCTGGCACTGAGGTTGCAACAACTTCCAAATGTTTCTTTGCAAGTTTGCTACGAGAGGGGACTGTATGGGTATTGTTTTTTTCAACAAAGTAGTGGATCCTGGTCCCTGGAAATTGGCCTATCTTCTGTTCACCTTCTCTTTTCAATTCCAACATCAGTGTCAGTTGTCCTATGGTGTTGCGATGAAAGGACTTGGGAGTCAAATTCTGCCCAAATCCCACCTTTTGCTGCAGGTGTAGTAGTGGCACAGCTATAGTGCCACTACTTCGTAATGCATTCCATGCCTCCTTGCATTGCTATGGCAGCCCCAATAAAGAGTCCAGTTTAGAAGTGGATAGTAATAGGTGCCTCCATGCAATGCATGGGAGGCAGTGAATGGCCTTGTTATGGCAGGCCCCAATAATAATAAACATAATTATATTAAAAACAGTTTTCAATGGAATATATGTATTATATCAAGGTCTTAGCATAATTTATATTTTTTGAGTTGCCATATGAGGGGTTGCAGTTTGAAAGTTAACATTAACTGATGCAGAAGATGACTACTCTTGTATACCTAAATACGTTCTGGCAGACTGAAAAGCCTCTGTCAATAACCTCTGCCTTGGGGTCGGGTGTTTGTCGGGACCAGGGAGTGGGCGATGTCTCTCGTCCTCTCTCTGTTTCTGTAATTCTCAGTTTTATGGGGTTTTTGTCATGTTTGTACAAATTTGTTGTTTTGCCACAGTATTTAATAGCCTTCTTACAAATTACACAACTTGTCGTTGTCTCTTATTCAACCAGTAAGTACAGCTACACAGCGCTCTTCTTCCTTTCTGCCATTTTCCGCTCCTTTTGTTGGTCTGTGTTGCTTCTGTGTGTATGTGACAGCTGAGTGGGCGGGCCTTCCTGAGCCTGCCTGGTGCCACTGAGCTACATGACGGTGCAAGGCAAGTTGGGGTGGTGTTGGGAAAAGAGAGAGAAAAGTGTGCCTGCTTGCTCCTCCGCTAAGACAGAAGTCCAGTGGTGGCAACCTTGCTGTCGCTTCTTTGACCAAACCACAGCAGTGCATACAACAGGGAATCTAATCCTAAATTATCAATCTCTCCACGCTAGTATTGATCTGATACCAATTCTGACTTGGTATTGATATTAACGATATTTTGGATCGATCCACCCACTTCTACTCATTACTCTTCTGTCGCTCAGCGCTCTCACTTTATTGGTCTCAGCTGTTCTTCATATCCCATAGTTATGCACAACTGCATTCTTTGTCATGTCTACATTCATTCATCAGTATTTTAGCGCAGCTGTTGTATTTGACTCTCCTGTTACTCTCCCAGCTTTCGTGTCGTTCTTTCCTGCCTGTTACTCCACAGTGTCCCTCTCCCTGAAGACCCTCCCGGATCTTCGTTCTCGCCTGCTGCTATTGCAAACCCCACATCCGCAGAAGCAGCGATTCTCACTTTAGTAACCAGGCAGTAGCTAAAGCTATCTGGTCCACTGTATTTGAAACAGAGACTCCCACTGTGCAGCTTTTGGCCTCAGAATGGTCATCATCAGCGGCACCAACTGCACCTCTTGATCAGTCATTGTCATGCCTACCATCTTCATCTCTTCCTCTGTCGTCATCACCATCATCGTCACCATCTGCAACTTCACTACAAACTCATGTTCCTGTTCCTGAGTTTTTGCCATGGTGGATAACCAGGTGACTCTTGTGCAGGCCACAATTATGGAGGCAGAGTTGAGGTTTAACAGGTTTATTGACAAAGAAGAAAGAACTACGGGGTCGTCGAGGAGTCCATGTTCTGCTTGAGGTGAGTGAGTACCGGAGCTTGGAGGACATGTTCAGTTTTGAGTAGACGGTTCTCCAGGCTTCCTTGCACTCACCAGAGCTTTGTCAAGGGTATTCCAGGCTTCTTTGCACTCACCAGAGCTCTGTCGAGGGTTCTCCAACTTCAAGAGCATTCTTCAGAGCTCCATTGAGCATTCCCCCAGCTGCCACGCCTTTTTCCAGAGCTCTGTTGAGGGTTCTCCTGGCTTCCACGCTGCTCTGCAGAGCTTTTTTGAGGGTTCTCCCAGCTGACACACCGCTCTCTAGGGCTCTTTTGAGGGTTTCCAAGGTCCCTTTGAGGGTTCCAGCGTTTCCACCACCAGTCCCCAGAGCTCCTCCGTGGGGGCCTGCCTCCAGTGGACCAACTTCCACAGCTTCTTTGTGGGCTCTTAGCTGATTAACCTTCCTTTACAATCTCCAGAAGATTTAAACTTTGTTTATTGAGACATAATTATTTCGATTACATTTTCAAAGCACGACAGGAAGTCTTTAATAATACCTGCCACCAAACAGGAATTGAGCACAGCTTCTATCGCAAGTCGGATTTAGGCCAAATTTTAAACACTTCTCGTTGGAGCACAACGCAACATGAACGAAAAGCTTATAAAAGCTTGCTCACATTACCACCAAGGGGTCACATGCGGAATCACATGGCTGGCTTATCTGTGGCGTGGAGGAGGCGATGTAAGACTCCCCCGGTTGTGTCGTATGCTGAGCGAAGCTAAGATGCGAAAATTAAGAAATTATTTAAGCAGGAACAGTTCATCAACATGAAGTAGCCTAAGAAATCTTACCAAGCATCACATCATGCCCTGAACTAAAGAAATTCAAAAATAAATGGAAAACAAAGTCATTGACATTTATTACCCTAGAAAGGGTTACAAAACCATTTCCAATTTTGAGGCTTTGGGCTTTGGGATTCAAGCATTGATATTAATCAAGGAGGTTAGTTCAGAACCCAGAACAACATCTAATACAATACAGCCTTCGGTGTTCGTGGTTTAATAATAGAAAAGAGACTGGGGAAAATGGCATCCATTAATGCCAAGGACAACACCAACAAAATAAGTCACACAAAAATCTAAATTTGCCGCAAATTATCTTGACGATCAGGAAGACTTTTGGTCACATTTTCTGAGAAGGATAAACTTTTTTGAAGGTCTAATTGCCAACACATGTTAAACTAAGAGCATTTCAGAACTGAACATCAAAAAGTCAAACATGGTGTTTGTGGTGGTCTGCATTGCTTCTTCAGGATCTGGATCCCTTGCAGTAACTGATAAAGCTATGAATTCTGCTCTTTAGCAGAAAAGTAGAATGTTGGCTCAAAAGAAATTAATTATTTATAGTGACCTATCCGAAGTCTGCACTTAAATCAAATTGAGATGCTTTGGCAGGACCTTGAACGGGTTGTTTATGCTCAAAACCACAATGTGGATTAATTTGGAGTGGGTCAAAATTTCCTCACAGTGATGTTAAACACTCATTGCCAGTTATCACAAATGCTTGATGGCAGTCGTTCCTATTAAGGGTGGTACAACCAGTTAATTAGGATGGAGCTTTTTGCCTTACAAAATTATATCATCATGTTACAACCCCCCCCCCTCCAGTTGAAGGAGGGTGAAAACACAAGACAACCACAATAAAATGTCAGAGTCTTTGTAAAGGACAAAATTGGGTTTATTTTCCTCTTTTCTTTTTGAAAAAAAACCCAAAAGGATGAACAAGCTGTGGGGGAGAGAGAGGCTGTTAGGTGGTGCCAAATCAAAGAAATAAACAGAACAAAACAGGGCCTATCACCTAAACTAACCAAAAATAAAATGGAAAGAAAAACCCTGCTACTTTACTCTAACGAAGAAACTCACCAAAACATTACATGGTGCATAACAGAAAATTACCTAGCCCACAAACTCCCACCACAAACCTTCAAACAAGAACCAAAATGTAAAGCAGGTGTCAATTAGCCAGCTGAGAAGAGCCGTGCTCAGTCCTGCAGGTGAGCGGCTTATATACAGCTTTCTTGAGTCCTGATTGGTTCCCTCAAGCTGACAAGCCAATCAGGGTAAATTTGCACAAGGCTGCACTCTGAATCGTGAAGAGACAACACAAAGAGGGAGGGGGAGGAAAAGACAGTCTGACAGACATGTCAGACATGTCATCATTTGAAAAATGTATTTTGTATTTATTCAAGTTATCTTTGTTAGGTATTAAAAGAACAAGTTATTCTGTTGTGTGTCACCTTGTAAAGTAATGTTTACGGTGGTTATCTTTATATGTTTCAGGGATTAAAATAACATCCAAGTTTGTTTTTTAGTTTCTTTTTCTTATCATTGTGTTAGCTAAAAATGTGTAGAAATGGAGAAAGGTTTTTATAATGAAGTTCCAGTGAGCGGTTTACATCCACTCATCAAGTGAATGTTATATTGTGTTAATTTTTGGCCTTAATGGATCATTTGAACTGCTGTTTGTATAAGCCCCCACACACACACACACACAGACACACACATACACACACACACACACCCGCACACCAATGTAACACTGAGTTTAGGACTTTGGCTGCTTCACAACCATGACTTCGGCTTTCTAAGGAGAATGTCCAGCCATCACTTTCTGCGCTTAAGCTCAGTGCATTTGTTTTATGCAGCAAAACAATAATACGAACCACACCCGCATCTCCCCACAGCATGGTTTGGTACGTTTTTTTTCTTAACAAATCAAATCATCCTTTAAAAGCTGTATTTTGTATTTACTCAGATTATCTTTGACTGATATTAACATTTTTTGTTGAACTGAAATGTTTTAGTGCCAAAAAACAAAAACAGAAGAAATCTGCAAGGGAACGTTTTCACAGCTCTATACCTGCTGACAAATGATTACAAAGCTGTAGGGAACCTAAGCCTCATCCATCATTCTGCCCCTGGCTTCACATGATGTCAGATCACGGGCTTCTTATGGGGTCAAATTTAATGGAATTGTGCAGTTGAGGTGTGTAAATAGCTCCTGCCTTGTCACTGAGTATGCAGAAGTCTGTGTATCTTCTGAAGATCAGCTAGCTGCCTCCTTCGAGTCTCTTTACAAGGATCTTATAAACATGCAAAGCAGAGTTGTAAGTTGTACTTAAGAGATCTATGCCATACGGCTAAGGGTTTTATCAAGCACCCTAGTCTGTTGATCAGATGGGTGGAAATGGTGTTTTCTAATAAATTCAAATGTACAAGCTAGTTCCTGTAAAAATGTTAGTCATGCACCTAAACTTTGCAATAAACACATACTCAAAAGTCTCATAACCCAGCAGAGTTGTAGGGATGGATCTCCCAACAGCTTGGCTGACCTTGCTGTTTGTTGATGAGGAGTTAGTGTGTAGAGAAGACCCTCTCTTGAAACGGGACCTGTTCACTGTGAACCAGTTGTCACCAAAAAGGACTGAAACAGACGGATCAGCCGTCCAAGAAACTTTTTTAGAGAACAACTGGTAACACACAAAACAAGTTTATAGCCACACGAAATTATACAAGAAAATCCTGCATGACTTAAGTAATTTAATTACTTCAAGTCAGAGCTGTAACAAATACAGAGCCTCTATGATCCCAGTTCTGCTCCTTGCCTGAACTATAGAATTGACCTGCTGGCTAATCAAAAACAACAGGTCACTTTATGTGACTTTATGCTTCGTAAACAGTGGTTATAGTGTACTAATGGATTTGCTGACCTTGTGCTTTACACGAGTTTACGATTACAGCAGGTTAATGCACATAGAGTCATGTGCTACTGTGTGGCGCTCCCTGGAAAGACAGGAGGGACTTCCTGTTTCTATTAAACGCCAATTCAAATAAATTGACTGGATGCTTGACACTAACATTTTGATCATCTGTCGTCGTATTTTCAAATGAAAGACTGAAAGTGTTTTTGACTTTTTAAATTGATTTAATGACATACAACATAAAAAACCCAGAGTAGCTTCAGGTTGTTAAATAATGGATATGTTTGTGTTGAAGTCATCTCATACACAAGCCTTGTCAGCTAGGAACTAGTTGATGCACTGCATTACAGAAGAGGTCAATTTTGTCTCACTGGCAAAGAGAGCATAGTGTCAGAATGACAACATATAAAAATATGAAAATTCCTGCATACATTATATTGCCACCCTGTACCTTGAAACCCCTAAATACAATTAAACACACCCATTATCCTGTAGAACTTGCCTAAGTAGTAAATAGATTCCACCTGTGTGTAATTTAATCTGAGTCTAAATCCTGCTGCTCTGTGAAGGCTTCAGAGGTCTGTTAGAGAACATCAGTGAACACACAGCATCATCAAAACCAAGGGACACAGCAGATAGGTCAGGGAGAAAGTCGTGGAGAAGTTAAAGCAGAGTTAGGTTAGAAAACAACAATGAGTATCTTATCTAGTATGTTTATATTTTCATGACCATCAAGCTTCATCAATGTTAGAAGAGATATTGTTTTAACACTGCTTGATTGGGCGAAAAACTATATCCTAAATTTGCCTTCCACCATCTTCCCCCTACTTTAGCAAGCTTTAATGTTTTCCTGTCTGTTTACAATCTTGACTTAGCCACAAGCAGACCAAATCCCACCTCATGTGTATGTCATTGTTGATATGCAATTTCATTTCAAAACATATTATGGCTAGTGGCATAGTATTCAAAATAAAGGTACCACTTCAGTGCAGAGAGAGAGAGAAAAAAAAAACTCGTACTCGTGCTCTGCCGGTCCATTGTGGTGAAGAGAGAGCTGAGCCGAAAAGCGAAGCTGTCGATTTACCGGTCGGTCTACGTTCCTACCCTCACCTATGGCCATGAACTTTGGGTCATGACCGAAAGAACGAGATCCCGGATACAAGCGGCTGAAATGAGCTTCCTCCGTAGGGTGGCCGGGCACTCCCTTAGAGATAGGGTGAGGAGCTCGCTCCTCCTCCTGGATGCCTCTCTCGGGAGGTGTTCCAGGCACGTCCCACTGGGAGGAGGCCCAGGGGACGGCCCAGGACACTCTGGAGTGACTATGTCTCTGGGCTGGCCTGGGAACGCCTTGGGCTCCCCCCAGAGGAACTGGAGGAGGTGTCTGGGGAGAGGGACGTCTGGGTGTCTCTACTGAGTCTGCTGCCCCCGCGAACCGGTCCTGGATGAAGCGCGAAGACGACGAGTACAAGTACCTAAGCAACATGGAACTGTCCCAGTGAAAGATAACAAGATAGTCTAAGTAAGTCTCCAGTACTAAGAAGTTTGGCATGAGGTCGTGGCTTGTCGAAGTGCGAATTCATGCCATGGCCTTAAGTTTGAGTGTAATATCCACATTTTTCATCCATATATATATATATATAGTAACGACTCTGTGTTTTAGGTTTCTGTTCGGGGTTCATGTTGTTGTTATGTGTAATGTTCTCATGGTTGCCATATTGTTTATGTATGCCTCTGCTGACTTATGCTGCGTTTGTGGTGCTGGTCATGTGGGCGGGGAAACCGCCAAGGGGTAGAGAGAAGGCGGGATTCAAAAAAAGGTGTAGGGAAGTAGGCAGCCTAGAGACTGGCAGTTAGTACTGTTGTGTTTGAATAAAAAACCAGTTCAACGGAACACCGTGTCGGCGTCATTACACTGGTGTCAGAAGTAAACCATCAGTGATTAGAGCTGTGAGCCGAGTGAGCAGTGTCAGCTGGCCATCTCCGGTAGCCGCTACAACAGCGTTATGGATGGCGCGTTTCCCAGTGTGAGAGTCAAGTCAGAAAGAGAAGAGGAAGGTGAGGCATGGAACGCAGAGCTACAAAAGCTGGATCGTGCAAGAGCTTCTCTGCGCGGCGCCACGTCCAGGTTGGCTGCTGAAGCGGGTCTGGGTGCCGATGAGAAACCAGGCACAGCGACACCATTGTTCCAAGGAGCGATGAAGAGTCATGACGGCGGCGGCGGCGGCGGCAACGTCGGCGGCTCCCATAACATTGCTGTTCCGTTGAAGATGCCTAAGTACACCGGTAAGTCAAGCTGGGAGGCATTTCATGCACAGTTTGAACTGCTGGCTCAGGCAGGAAGATGGACAGTAGAGCATAAAGCCTTGCAGCTAGCCCTCTGCTTGCAGGATGATGCATTGGACTGCCTGCTACTGTCCCCGGTACGGAGGGAAAAACAGAAAGAACTATGATGCCCTGGTCGGGATAAACTTTAAAAAGAGGCGTTTTGGGGGAAATGTGTGCAGCCTGAAATCTTTAAAAAATAAACCCACCAGCAGGGAAAACGGTTGCCAGGGGGCCTTTGCGCGTGTTGGCTAATGACATTGAGAGCCTCACACGCAGAGCGTACCACACTTTGCCCCCCAGGTTTGCAAAATGAACTAGCGAAAGATCTGTTCGTCAGAGCGCTGTCACCTCCAGAGCTGCGGGTGCAAGTCCAGCTGATGCACCCGACCTCCCTGCAGGTTCCGTTGGATTTGGCAGAGGAGAGGGAGTGTTTGGTTGGCGTAGCAGCAGGAGGCAATCAGAGAGGACAACCACCTGCGTGCAGGTCTATGGAGGGGACGGTCCTGAACCAGGAGAAGCCGGAGTGGGTCTCGGAGTTGACAGAGCTAGTTCGAGCTGTGTCTCTGCAGTCGGCACGGGACTCTGCAATCCCTGTTCTTTGTTGGGGCTGTGGCCAACCAGGACATCTTCTTAGACGGTGCCCTAAAGCAGCCAAGAAGCAGGGAAACGATACCGGGTCTGCAGGGGGAAGGCACTGCGGACCCCTGCCGTAGCCTCCAAGTCTTCGTCACCATCAGGCAGTCCCCAGTGGCGCAGGCGGGGGACCCAGGCCCTAGACCCCCCCCGAAGTGGATGATGGCCTTATCCAGGCGACTGTGGTTCCGGTGGTTGGCCGCACGTGTGTTGGTGATTTTTGTTATGTTCCAGTCACAGTGGAAGGAGTTCCCTGCACTGCCCTGATTGACACTGGTTCCACAGTAACGCTGGTGAGGCCTGATTTAGTGTCAGACTGGAACTCTGATTCAGCCCACTACTGTGCAGGGGCGCACAGTCCCCAGGGGACCTGGCGCCTATGAAAGGGGGGGGGGACACTGACTGTTACTGTGCGGGGGGATCTATCACCCACCCAAGGGGGGGTAGCAGAGGTGCAAGACAGGGGGCATTTGGGGCTGGATTTTTTTAAGGGCTACAGGGGGGCCAGTTTTGGATTTAAGAGAGGGGACATGGAGAAAATTTAAAGGGAAAGGGCCCCCCCATTCAGCTGATGCCCACAGTTTTAGATCAGTCAGAGCCACTGATTGCAGCTTTCTGAAAAACCCCCCTCACCTCAGCCCAACCGGGTCGCTGCCACAGCAGCCCCCCACACCTGCAAATCATATGGCCCCGGGGGAGTGGCCTGGGGCAGCGGAGGACGCATCACTGGCTATGGTGCCAAGAAATTTTGGGCAGAGAACGCCCAGGTGTTTGGATACCCCCCCCCAACAAGACAAACTGTGGCAGCTGCTCGTGGACTTTAAGGACACCTTTGCCCTGAGTGAAGACCAGGTTTTTGGGGGGACCCAGTTGGTGGGGAGCATGACATTTTGACAGGAGATGCCCCCCCAATAAAATGTCGTCCCTGCCGGGCCCCCCCCTGGTCCGACAAGAAGGGTTGTGACCCAAAGGCAGTGTTTTTGGACATGTTGCAAAACGGGGGGGCTATTGAGCCGTCGGACAGCCCCTAGGCAGCTGCTGTTGTCATGGTGCCCAAAAAGGAACGGGGGGTGGCGTCTGTGTGCGGATTACAGGCTGCTGAATGGGTGACAGAAAAAAGGACTCATACCCCGCCGGTAGGGTGGATGAGTCATTGGACCTGGTGTCTGGTTCCAGGTGGTTCTCGTCCCTGGACCTCCGCAGTGGGTATTATCAGGTTCCCCCTTTCAAGAGTGCCAGACCAAAGACTGCTTTTTTTTCATGGGGGGGGGGACTTTGCAGTTCAAAGTTTTTTCTTTTTGGACTGTGGCAATGCACCTGCCACCTTTTTCCAGGCTGATGGACCGGGGGGGTTGGCTGGCATCCCTCGCCAGGAGTGCCTGGTATATCTGGATGACATACTGGTCCATGGCACGTCCCCCTTTCGCAACAGCCTTGGTCTCCCTCCGTCGGGTGCTGGAGAGAATTAGAGCAGCAGGCCTGAGACTCCACCCAGATAAAGTTTATTTCATGCAACAAAAGGTGACATTTCTGGGTCACAAGGTTTTGGGTTTGGGGGGCATCTAGCACTATTGGGGGGGACAAAGTAAAGTGGGGGGCAGAGTGGCCAACCCCTACTATAGCAGAGGGGATCTTAAGAGTTTTTTTGGGGGTTTGGGCCTCTTATTAATCGGAGGTTTTGGGGCGGGGGGTTTCAAGTAAAGCAGCCCCGCTGTTCCAACCCCCTCCAGAAGAACCCCGGGACTTTGGGGTGGACTGAACAGTGCAATGGGGAATTTACCTGTCTACGGCGGCGCCTGACTGGGGCCCTAGTACTTGCCCCGGTGACCCCTCTCTCCCCTTCATTCTTGACACAGATGCAAGTAGTGTGGGGGTTTTGGGGGGTGTCCTTTTTCCCAGGTGGGGTCCAAAGGGGGGAGGTGGTGGGGGGACTTCAGCAGGGCCCCTTTGACAAAAAGGCAGAAAGGCGCTACTGTGTGACAAAGGGGGGAGCTGTTGGCGGTGATACTTTCGATGCGCCCACTTCCCTTGCCTCCAATGGCTAATGTCCTTTTTAAAAAACCCAGGGGCCAGGTGGGGCCCGGTGGCTGGAAGAGCTGCAGTCCTACGATTTTGCAGTTGTCCATCGGGCGGGAGCTAAGCATGCTAATGCTGATGCCCTCTCCCCCGGCGCCCATGTGCTGCAGGGGGGGTGCAGTTACTGCCCGGAGGGAAAAGGTTGGAGGAGGAGCAGCTGCAACGCAGCCAGCCCCGTTTCCGTGTCGGAGTGAATCGGTTTTTTTTTGGGGAGAGACTGCAGGCAGTGGACATAGACAACCTGGAGGCATCAGCAGGAGCAGGATCCGGATATTCACGGCCCTGCGTTACAGTGGGTGGAAAGTCAGCGGAAGCCGTCATGGGACGAGGTTGCTGGGCTCTTCCTACCAACTAAAGGACTATGGTCCAAGTTTGAGGTTCTGCGTCTGGAGGGAAGGGGTGCTGCAGAGGGCATGGAAGGAACCCTCCACAGGGGAAGAGCGATGGCAGATCATACTCCCCAAAGGCCTGAGGGAGGTGGTCCTGCAGGGAATGCACGGAGCTGCGGGGTCCGGACATTTCGGGGTCACAAAAACCCTTCGCCGCCTCCGGCAGGGGTTTTACTGGGGCCAGTGCAGGAGGGACGTAGAGGACTTCTGTCGTCGCTGTGACCCCTGTACAGCTCAGAAGGGATCATCGGGTCAGTCACACGCCCATCTGCAGCAGTTTGTTGTAGGGGTGCCTATGGAGAGAGTGGCTGTGGACATCATGGGTCCACTGCCACGCTCTGACAAAGGAAACTGCTATGTCCTCTCGGCTATTGACTATTTCACAAAATGGCCAGAGGCCTTCGCCGTTCCAGACCAGGAGGCAGAGAAAAGGGGGTGGATGCCCTTTGGGGGGGGGTCTGATTAGCAGGTTTGGGGTACCGGGTATTATTTTATAGGGGACCAGGAAAAGGAAAATTTTTTAGGGGCCCCGCGTGGGTTTTTTTGGGCCTGTGCGCCCGTCCCGGGCATCCAGAAAAAAAAACAAGGAACAACACCGCTACAAAAAAACCCCCAGAGTGACAGACTTGGTGAAAAAAGTCCACCGCACTTTGGGACAGCAGCTGGCCATCCTCACAAGCGGGGCATCAGCAGGACTTGGGGATGACCACCTTCCCCTGGTGGTAATGGCATGTCGATCAGCTGTATAGGACTCCACGGCATGTACCCCATCACTCCTTTATGTTGGGGAGGGAGCTGCGCACACCAGCTGAACATTTTCCTTTTCGGACGTCCTCCAGACGCACCTGCTGTTCCCGGCTGGTCCTGAATATGTCAAAAGGGCTTCAGGAACCCCGGGTTAGAGATGGCACATGCGTTTGGCTCGGCGGACAAAAGGAGTAGGCTCGGGGGTGCGTCAAAAAAGAACTATGATTCAAGGGCTAAGGGGGGGACACTTTGCGCCCGGGGACTGGTCTGGGTTTTAACCCTATGGGGGGAAGCAGGGCCACTGTCCCAAAACCTGGACAGTCAGTGGGGGGGTCCCTGCCGAGTGGTTGGAGCGCATGGGGAGGTATTTTACAAGGGGCAGATGCTGCAGAAATGAGGAAACTAACACTGGCACAGGTATAGGTTGGCCCCGATCAGGGCAGAGCGACACCCCAGCCCCATAGCTCATGTGCCTGGGCCACTTCTATCGCCCCCGTCCTCCCAGGAGCCCTACTGCTGAAACAGTATGATATGTCTGTAGTGCACCCGTTGAGCCACGGCAGGCACGCCCACGGGGACAAGGAGGGCCCCCAGGCGGTTTGATTGACTTTGTTTGTTCCTCGGGGGCGAGGAACTTTGTGGGGGGGGGGTAGTGTAATCACTCTGTTTTTGGGGGTTCTGTTCGGGATTCATGTTTTTTGTTATGTGTAATGTTCTCATGGCTGCCATATTGTTTTTTATGCCTCTGCTGACTTACGCTGCGTTTTGGTGCGGTCCTGTGGCGGGGAAACCGCCAAGGGGTGAGAGAGGGCAGGATTCGAAAAAAGGAGTAGGGAAGTAGGCAGCCTAGAGACTGGCAGTTAGTACTGTTGTGTTTGAATAAAAAACCAGTTCAACGGAACACCGTGTTGGCGTCATTACAATATATATATATATATACACACTTGAGTCTGTTTGTTCATTTATTTGTTTATTAATTTATATTAGAAAGATCTGGAAAATAATTTAAATGTTTCAACTTACTAGAGACTCATGAAAGGTAAACAAGCAGTCACATGGCAAGTGCAAGTTGAGTCTTTGCGGAAAACCCCGATTTCAGGGGAATTCCCGTACATTAGAAAACCCCCAGATAACAGTTTGCTTATATGGGTGTGTTTTACGTCAAGTGAAACTGAAACAATAAAATGAAATGTTCGTAAAATGATATGTACAAGTGAAAAATGTATGATTTTTTTTTAAAAGAGCTCACATACGCCCTAATATAATTTATGGGTTTACATGTATACACAATGTTTGTTTCCATCCAATAATATGTACTACGTGCCCTTATGTTTTAGTTTCACTGCCAAAATATCTTTAATCCTGCAGACTTGAACACGTCACACAGACCCGGAAGTGAGTCGTCATTGGCAGCACGGAAAGTGAGCTTCCTTAAATAACCCTCAGAAAAGCCGTATTGCCGTCCTCCTGCGTTAGGTCGCCAGGCTGCATTCCATCAATAAATCGATAAGTGAAGGCGTTTATGTTGAGTTGTGACGCTATCCTAATCGCTAAACAGCGTTGCTGGCTCCTCTCTTAGTCTTTAGTTAGCTTAGCTTGCTAACGGTCGCGACGTTTCGGCACGCGAGTAAATGGGATAGCTGTTCCTCATTGCGTTTTACCACGCGAGGGAGTTCTGCTGAGTCTGTCCGCTCTGCATATACCTCCTTGTAGGAGACTGCTATGGAACCGCACGGGACCGCGGGCTGCGTGAACATCGGGACCCTAACGAGCACTCTGCCGGTGATCCCCTACCAGAAGCTGACGGATCTGTACTACCTGAGCAGAGGGGGCTTCGGAACCGTCTTCAAGGCGCAACAATCCGACTGGAGAACCACTGTGGCCATCAAGTGCCTGAAGCTCGACTCGGTCGGAGAAAGGTACCTGTGTCCATGTTGTGTTTTGTGCAATATTTTTATTTGAAGACAACATCCTAACTGATGTTTATTTGTAGGCAACTTTCATCGTATGCTGTAATTTCACATTGTGAAGCGATGTCAACAAAGACTTAGTTCTTAGCTGCAAATCAGCATCAAAACAAGCGTGTGTAGCGTGTGTGATCCATGCTTATTCAGGTGGAGGACAGCCTCACACATTTGACAGTTTCTTACAATCCGGCCTAAAACGTCAATGTATTTTACTGGGGTGATTATGTGACAGACTATCATAAAGTGGTGCCATTAATATAAAGTCTAATAAAAGAATTTCTATGGTTTTTATTTTTATGAATAGAAATCTGAAAAGTGTGGTGTGCATTTGTGTTTAGCCCTCCTGAGTCAGTGCTTTGTAGGACCACTTTCTACTGGAAATCCAGCTGCAGGTCTTTTGTGGTGTGACTACCAGCTTTATATATCTAGAGTTGGAATTTGTTGGAAGCTCAGTCAGATTGGTTAAAAAAACATCTGTGAATGTCAATTTCTAAGAATTGCCACAGATTTTCAAGTGGATATAGGTCAGGCTGGTTGTAGCACATTAAAGTGTATTTCCTTTAAACCTTTGTAACTCTGGTTGTCTGTTTAGGTTCTTTGTCCTGCTCAAAGCTGAACATTTGCCCCAGTATCAAGTCTTTTGCAGCTTCTAACAGGATATTGTTGTATTTAGATCTGTCTACCAACGCTGTTTAAGAAAAGCATCCCCACAGCATGATCCTGCCGTCACTATGTTTCATGGTGGGTGGTGTTTCTAACACATCGTTTTGCAGCAGGTTAGCTTAGGCCGCCTCTCCCAGCTTCCTTTCAACAACGGCTTTCCTATTGGCACTGTTTTACAAACAGTCCAGGAGAGCTGTTCAAAGCTTGGGATATTGTCTTAGAACCTAACCCTCCTTTTAAAGTTCCCCACAACTTTCTCCCTGACCTGTCTGCCGTGTCCATTGGTCTTCATGATGCTGTTTGTTCTCTAATGTTCTCTAGCAAACCTCTGAGGTCTTCACAGAACAGCTGGATTCAAATGGAACTTTGATTACACACCAGTAGGTGACTTCTAAAGGCAGTTGATTGCCCTGGTTTTATGGGTGTAAGAATAAAGGGGGCTGAATGTTAACACACTCCAAACTTTTTTCCTTTTGTTTTATAGTAAAACAATTTGAAAACCACATTTTAGTTTTTTTCCACTTGACAACCATGGAGTACTTTGTGTTAGTCTGTCATCAAGTTTTTCTAAAATACATTGAAGGTGTTTGTGCTACGACAGACTGTGTGAAACATTCAGAAGGTGTAGATACTTTTGAGAATCGCATAACATGCCTAATGAAGGTATATCAGACATATGTGTGTTTTAGCCTCACGTGTTTCTAAAGAATCAATCTGGATTTGTTGGCTGTCCTCTGTAAGAATTCAAAGATCGGTCAACACAAAACCTGAATGGCTTTCACATTTCCAACCCCTGTTGCCATTTGTAATGAAAGCTGTTTTTGAAGGCTGGTGAAATTATTTAATGATCTGCCACTATGTGTTACAGTTGGGCTCAACTTACCAGAGATTTGACACCAGGAACTTTAAAATGCTACTTTAAAATCATGCATTTGTTAGGTTAGCCCACAGCTAACATATATGGCCATACCTATACCTAGTCTTCAACATCATGTCGGCATGTTTACTCATGTCTTGCACCGCGGGAAACTTTTCTTGATCAGCTGCTGTTTCTATGTAACATCATTAGCACACTGCTTCTCAGCTTTATGCTGTTAAAGGACTCATATGCATTGATTTAATAGCTATGTTTAAAAGAGCTCTGTTGTATGGGTGGGATCTGCCTCATTTTTATCATCACTGCAGTTTTATAGATCTGACAAAGCATTCAGAGCAAGCTGTGCCTCAAAGAAAAACACAATGTCTAATTAGTTGATGATTACATGAAAACAGAACAAATATCATTTGAGCATTCTTTAATTTCTTTTTTACAGCTTACTCCTACTCTGCAATATTAGGAGATATATGAAAGTATCCTTATTTGGACAAAGTTTTAGCAGAAAATTGCTGGTTGAGGGTAAAGGTTACATGGGTCTTTCGCTATGTTTCAGAGAGAGGAACTGCCTGCTGAAGGAGGCTGAGGTGCTTCACAAAGCCAGGTTCAACCACATCATCCAGATCTTTGGCATCTGCAATGAGCCTGAGTTCTTCTGCATAGTTACAGAGTTTATGAGCAACGGCTCTCTGGACCAGCTGCTGCATGAGGTAACAGAATGGCATCCTGGGACTCTATGCCAGTGATGTCCAATTCTGGGTCTGAAGGGTTGGTGTCCTGCATGCTTTGGATGTTGAACTGGCTCAATGCAGCAGAAGCAAAGGTATTGTTCATTATCAGGTCTCTGCAGAACTTGGTGACCTGCAGAGGAGGTAGTGCAGTGGTTAGAATCAGCTGTGTTGGAGTAGGGATACGTCTAAAGCATGCAGGGACCTTGAAGACCAGGTTCAGCATAACTGGTTTACACAGTCCGGACCTGTCCCGCTTCTTATATCACAACTAAAACAATGTAGCATGTGAAGTTACTAAATGTCTCATGCTGCATAAGATCAGATTATTTGCTAGGTTTAACAGTTCCTTTTTTTTTGTTACTGTGTTGGTTGGAGTCTTTAGTCTGCTCCAGCTGTAATTCTTTTTATGTGTCACTTGTCTTTTATTCATCATTTGCCTTGGCTTCTCTGTTAGTGAAACTGCAAACAAAAATGAAACACTGAAGCCTCTAGTCTTTGGTGAAACTCTGAAACACTCCAGAGATCAGGAGTTAAACAGTTTCAGGGGAAATTCCTACATGAGCTAATGCACAGTAAAGTCTCTGCTACATTCGTTTGAACTCTTTCATAACATGTCTTCAGCAAAACGAATCCTTTCCTTTTTCTGGTCTCTTTTTGTCCCACAGAAAGAGCTTTACCCTGTTCTCGCCTGGCCTTTGCGTCTGAGGATTCTGTACGAGATTGCCCTGGGGGTTAACTTCCTTCACAACATGACTCCGCCTCTGTTACATCATGATCTAAAGACGCAGAACATTCTGTTGGATGGTGAATTTCATGTGAAGGTATGCTTCACAGACCTGTCAGCTGTAGGGACGCTTACATAAGAATAGTGCAGCGGGTTTGCTCTAAAACTCTCACCTGCATGATACCATAAAATCCCAATGAAATACATTGTAGTAATTGGACAAAATATGGAAAAACTATAGCGGGATGAATACTTTTGTGAGGTCGCCCCTTTTAAATATGTATGCTAGGCTCAGCTCTTCCTGTCTTGTTAACGCTTTGTTCTTTCTCTGTCCAGATCGCAGACTTTGGTCTGTCAAAGTGGCGGCAGCTGTCTGTGAGTAAAGGCTCCGGGTCCAAGCCCACAGAGATGGAGGGCACAGTGATCTACATGCCCCCTGAGGAGTACGAACCATCTAAGACCCGGCGGGCTGATGTGAAACATGACATGTACAGGTGAGACTTCAAAGCTCACACGACTGTTGCTTCAGTCACGTTTAACATTGTTAATTTTTTCTTAGCCTGGTTAGATTATACAGTGCCATGCAAAAGTATTCACACACCAAGATCTTTTCCGCCTTTTTTCACATTACTTCCACAAACTTCTGTGTATTTTTTGGGATTTTATGAGACAGAGCAACACAAAGTGTGAAGTGGAAGAAGAATGACGCATGGTTTTTAAGATTTTTTACAAATAAAAATTTGAAAACTTTATTTTCATCCCCCTTTACTGTGATAGCCTTAAATAAAATCTAGTGCAACCAAAAGCCTTCTTCGTGTAGAGGCTTAAAGCGGTGTTAGTTTATTAGACTTCCCAAGTTTTGAACATTGTCAAAAATGCAAATAGGAAAGCACAACTTCAAGCCTACCAAGACATGGGCATCCAACTAAGCTGACAAAACAGACAAGGAGACATTAATCATTGAAACAGTCAGGGAGCACATGGGAGCTCTGGAGGAGCTGCAAAACTCAACAGCTCAGGTGAGTAATCTGTTGACATAACTATTAGCCATGTGATCTACAAATCTGACCTCAAAGAGCAGCAAAAACAGCCATTGTTAAAAGAAAGCCATAATAAGTCCAGTTTTCAAAATTCAATTCAGACATACTTTATTAATCCCAAAGGGAAATTAAATATTGTTGTAGCTCATATAATACAAAAGTCTTCAAAGAGCCGTTGTAGATGCTGATGGCTGTGGGCAGGAAGGATCTCCTGTAGCGTCTGTCTTACAGCAGATCTGAAGAAGCCTCTGACTGAAGATACTCTGTTGTTGTACAACAGTCTGATGAAAAGGATGCTCAGGGTTCTCCATGATGTTCTTCATGTTATGAAGAACCCTTTTTTGCACAATGATCTCCAGAGGTTCCAGAGGAGTCCCCAGAACAGAACCAGCCTTCTTTATTAGCTTGTTGAGCTTTTTTAAGTCCCTGGCTCTGATGCTGCTACCCCAGCAGATGATGGCAGAAGAGATCACACTCTCCACAACAGACTTATAGAAGATATGCAGCATCTGGCTGCAAACACTGAAGAACCTCAGCTTCCTCAAGAAGTACAGTCTGCTCTGTCCCTTCTTGTAGACGGCTTCACAGTTGCATCTCCACTCCAGTCTGTTGTCCAGGTGAACACCGAGGTATTTATACTCCTCCACCACCTCCACCTCTTCTCCCATGATAGAAATAGTGTTTGACTTATTCCTGTTTCTCTTAAAATCTACAATCATCTTCTTTGTTTTATTCACGTTCAAGATGAGATGTTTGGTTCCACACCATGCCACAAAGCGGTGCACCAGCTCCCTGTACTCAGATTCTTGTCCACCTCTGATCCACCCCAGTATTTTTGCAGATGACAGGAGTCTGTCTTGTACTGGAAGTCTGAGGTGTACAGAGTGAAATGAAAAGTTACAGAGCTACTCCAACCTGCTGCCACGTTGAGCGGCATAATTCTAGAATATAGGGGGACACAACAAACGAAAGACAGAAGGGGCTCTGGTCACGTGAGACCAAAACTGACCTAAATGTCAAATGCTATTTGTGGCTGAAAGCTAACACGACACATATACCCTCAACTCCCCATCCTCATGATGAAACATGGTGGTGGTAGCATCATGCTGTGGGCATGTTTTTCTTTGGCAGGGACAGGGAAGCAGAAGGAATGAGACCGGGGCAGAGGTTCACTTTTACAAGAACAATGGCCCTAACCATAAAACAAGATGGCTCTGATCAGTGGCTTTGATCAAAGCATATTCATTTGTTCAAATGGCCCAGTCAAAGTCCAGACCTAAATCTAATTGAGTCAGTGGCAACACTTAGTCTGAAGTTCGGTTGCTCTGCGTTCAGTTTTATTAAGGTTAAGCTATCTTGCAGAAATATCACTTTCTAAACAAATCTGATGGAGAGAGATCCAAAAAGATGCAGCTGGAATTGCAACAAAACATGGTTCTATAAAGTCTTGGTTTAGGGGGACTGAATAGAAACACGTCACACTTTTCAGATTTTATTTGTATAAAAGTGTTAGAACTCAGGCATCGTTTTCCTTCCACTTCAAAATAATACTATACTTTGTGTGTTTGAGAGAGCGTCCAGAGACTTTCCAAGTGAGGAAGTCCATCCGCTCGCTGGTGAAGGGCAGCGATGAAGCAATATGTTGCCAGGAATGAATGGAGACATTTGGCAGTTGGACCTTCATGGGTCTCTATTTCTTCTGCCCAGGCACCCAGTACAGCAGCACTCAGGAGCCAGGCCTATTTCTGAGACAACTTCATTTTTGTCTTATCCAAAATGTTTATTTTGTTCACTAGAAACAAAATATTTCAAACATCTTAATCATGTACAAGAAACATAATGACACCTGTCATTACAGCAGCACCATCAGTTCCAAGGTCAAAGATTATGTTTCTAGGGATGTCCTTAAGGGCTGCCACTTTCGAATCTACCTTCCTGTCAATCAGGAAAGTCTAGGAACTAGCACAATACCTTGTCCAAGAGCCTAATAATTTACACATATTAACATTTTATATGTTTAATTTACCTTTATATTTAAATTGTATTCAATGGAAAATTACATTTTGAGCAGACTTACCTGACCTGAATGCCTGTCTGCACACAGATCAATCTCCAAGCCTGCAGCTTGTGAATATTCCTCAGCATTGGCTTCTCAATAACAGAGGCCAGAATGTTCACCAATGATATGATGCGCCCTTGGTGCTTTTGCCAGTCAAAAAGAAAACGTGTTGGAACATTTCACATTAATTAGATGCTTGACCATTAAATTGCTGTAAGCTATACATTTTTTTTTTTAATAAATTTACTGCACAACTTAGATTGAGCTTAAAATATGTGCAGCCCAAAACATTTGCTAGTTGTAGCAAGGCAGGATGGTTAGGGTGGTGGGCAGTTTCATGCTTTATTAGCTAGCACAAGCACTGGAATCCCCCAACCACAGCCTGATCCTTCAGGACAACGGTAGACTCAAATAATACGAGGACAGTTTTGCCTGAAATGACATGTATCATCAGTATTAAAAAGCCAAATATATTAAAGATCAAATAATAAAATAAAGCACAGTGGTGTTGACAGGCTATTCTCTGATGCTCAGATGTAAAATGTCTGTCAAGTTTATCCTTTGTGTTTGACCGAGAGCGAGGCTACCCATGTCTGGGTCTGGTTACCTCTCACCACAGCCTGTTTATGCTTTCTACATATTCAACAGAACATTCCAATAAAAAAAAAAATTATTAATAATAATCCCATTTAAGAGAGGGATTATTATATAAGTAGGTAAACACTGGTGTAGGAACAGTATTGCAGGCCACTGTATAAATCAGAGCTATGTGCGAAGTATGCAAAGCTCAGATTTTTAGCTTTGTCATGAATGGTGGTTCCCCTGCCTAAGTGACTTGGTGTGCTGTCATGTGTAGAGAACAGAGGGGAAGACATGCCAGAAAGGACTCCGTCATGGTATCAGCCACAGAATTTGCGTGAGAGGAAATAATTGCTATAAAAAAATGAAGTTCACTTTTTCTCTGTGGCTGTGTGGGATTCTCCCTGCATGCGGCCTTTTCACCTTTTGAACAAGAGGTCGTCAGTGCTGCAACATATCAGCTAGACATCACAGACCCCCCCCCCCCAATGCAAAGCCAGCTGAAAACAGAAATGTGACAATTTCCCTGACTGGTTACTATCTGTGATCTCTACTCCACAGCTATGCTATCATTATGTGGGAGGTGCTGTCCAGGCAGATTCCATATGAAGGTATTTTTCTCAGACCTGCTTTCATAGTAATCAGATCTGTAACTCTCTTGTGTTGAACTGAACATTTTACGGTCTGTGCATTCAGAGGTGACGAACCCCATGCAGATCATGTTCAGTGTGCTGCGCGGGAAGCGTCCCGACACCAGCCAGCACAGCTTGTCAGCTGACATCCCCAGCAGGGAGACCCTCATCAGCATAATGACCTGTGGCTGGACCGCTAACCCGGATGAACGGCCTTCCTTCCTCAGTAAGCTGAGACAAACAAGTGAATTATCACGTTCCTCACTCTGAACTTTTCACAGCTTTGAGTGGAATCTGTCTGTCATGCTGAGTCACAGGAATCATGTGAAAGTGTGTTTTGACCAAGCATCGATTAAGTGTTAGCTTCCTCTTACATACAGTCGTCTGTTTCACTGACACACCCTGTCAGTGAAACAAAAGACCAAGAGATAAACTGCAGAGAAGTGTTATGGCTAAATGCCATCGTTTTATCAGAAGCTTCAGCTGCAGTTCCTGCTTGTTCAGACAATGTGATCAGAGAACGAAAATGTTCTCCAAGGTGTCAAATGATGCCTTTGTTTCTTTTTCAGAGTGTTTAATTGAGTTGGAGCCAATGGTGAGAAGGTTCGATGAAATAGAGTTCGTGGAAGCTGTGCTGGAGATCAAGAAATCAAAGGTCAGTCATGAATCTCTATTTTTTAATGTGTTGGGATCATTTTATTTTAAGTGCGCACAATGGTCTAACACTTTGTTCCCCATTGTTATTTTCAGCATAGAGTATAAAATAAGGGCAGCAAAACATAAACTCAGAAAGAAGAACATCTGCACACGTCTCTGAAACTGACAGAAACAGCCAACTTTCTGTCTACCAACAAGCACATCCAAACACACACATACACATGCTGCTCCATTGCATAGTTAAAAACCTCCAGTAATAGTGAAAAACAGCCAAAAACTAAAAGTTGTCTTGGTGAAAAGCACTCGCTCATGACACTTTTTTTTTGTTGATAATTCTACATGTATAAAGTCAGATCGCCTATATATATCAAGGGACTCAACCCACCACGATGTTCCTCGGTAGTGAAATCTTGATCCTGTTTAAGTAGCTGACACAATCTTCAGTCATGCAAATCTAACCGTTTTTTTCAGTTACCTGCAGGATGGTCGGACTGAAGAGTCCGAACCTGCAGCTTCTTTGTGTCTTTGCTCGGTCTGCTGTCCATAAACAAAACAAAGCAAAAACCAAAAGGCCCACAGAGGAGAAATGATGCAGCTCCTTCTCCTTGAAATGTTTTCCCTCAAAACAGTGCAGGTCTTTTGTTAACCCCCAAACAGAACGCTGTTAAATGACGTCAAAAAGAGCTGCATTACCTCATCGTTCCCCACTTAAACAGCGTCGTTCAATTCAAAGTTCTAATTAATGTGAGCTCCACTCAGGAGAAGCATTTGAAAGTGTTCTTGCTGAGGACTGAAGGTGTCCATCCCAGTCTCAAGTCTTTTGCAGGTTTTCTTCCAGTATGCTCTGAATTTAACCATCCATCTTCTAATCAACTCTGAGGAAAAGCACCCAGCATGATGCTGCCACTACCATGTGTCACAGTGTGAATGGTGTGTGCAGGATGATGTGTAACCTTAGCCTTCTGCAACACAGTGTTTGCCTGTAGGCCAAAAACCTTCAACATGTTTGCTGTGTCTGCAACATGCTTTGTTGTAAAGTTCTTCTGGTTTTCTTTTAACGGCTTTCTTGTTGCCAACCTTTGTGGAGTGCACAACTAATGGTTGTCTTGTCAGCAGTTACTGCCACTTGAGCTCTGGATCTATGCAGCTCCTTCACAGTTACCACGAGCCTCTTAGCTGCTTCTCTGATTAGTGCTCAGCTGTGTTTTTGTAGGTTTGCAGTTGTACCAAACTCTTTCCATTGTTAGATGATGGATTGAACAGAGATGTTGAAAGCTTGGGAAATGGTTTTCTAACCTAATCCTGCTTCAAACTTCTCCACAATGTTCTCCCTGACCTGTTTGGTCTTCATGATGCTGTTTGTTCTCTAATGTTCCCTAATAAACCTTCGGGGCCTTCACAGAACAGCTAATTTATGCTTAGATTAAATTAAACATCGGTCTCTAAATAGGTGACTTCTGAAGGTAATTGTTGCACTGGATTTTATTTAGGAGTTTTTGTATAAAGGGAGGCTGCAGTGAGGCTGTGGTTAGTACTATTGCCTTGCAGCAAGAAGGCGGGGGTCTCTCCTGGTTCTCCCGCAGTCCAAAAACGTGACTGTTTGGTTAAGAGTTGGTATGTGTGTCTCTGTGTTGCCCTGTGATGGACTGGGGACCTATCCAGGGTGTACCCCATTTTTCACCTAGTGACTGCTGGAGATAAGCACCAACATACCCTTCAGCTTCTTCCTTTAAAAAAAAAGTTGATAGATGAATGAATGAATGTGGTTGAAATGTGACATAATGTGAAAAGGTTAAAGGCTTCATGCCCAGTAGGTTTTATTTAAATGTTATTATGCCAGCCTACATGTAATATGTGGTATTTACCAAGAACATGTTGTCATTATCATTATTAGTCAGATGGATGGAGCTGTTTCTCAGGTAAGGAAACATGTACTCCCCGAGTAATACAGACCAAAGACCCACTTCAACAAAGAAAAGCTGAATATTAAAACTGTGTAATTTGGGACAGTTTGAACTATAATGTGACGTGTGCTAGAGATTGAGAAAGAAAAGTCCCCTAACGACATCCTTCTCCTTTTTTTTAGTTTCTGAGGGCATGAGTGAGATCATTGTTTCCATTGGTAAAGCAGTTTCAGAGCTGAATAAGGAAGCAGAGGTGACTGAGTTCATACAAGGAAAAACAGTTTTAAACATGAACATGTTGGTATGAATGTCAAAGTTATAATTAAAAATGAATCCTAAGTAGAACATTTCAGTATTCAGGCCCCCTTGTTTTACAGGGAGATGCTAATTGAATTTGACTTTTATTGGGAAGCTTTGCTGTAAAGCCTGGTTGTGAGGACAAAGTGACTTAAGACTCATCTGCTTTTATCATTTCAGTTTCATTTATCTTGCTTCTGCAAACCTACAGATGATTCATTTATTCTGCTAGACGTAGTTGAACTGGTTTCTGTTCTCGCTTTTCCTTCACAGCTGAGGCAGAGATCAAGCTGCTGTTCAGCTCAGCCTCCAGTGTGCGAAAAGGGGAACGAGGCTGGATCTCTAAATAACCTGAAGGAGTCCCCCACACCGTGGCCTTTGGTTAGTATCCACCAACCCACGAAGCCTGTTAAACAGAAATATTTATGTCATTTTATGTAATGTAAAAATGAAGAAACATAACATTTCTCAGACATGAGGAGGTTGATCGATTTGTTGGACTGGATTTTTCATATGTTGGACATTTTTGCACCTATTTGCACGTTTGATGTGGCACAAGCAGCAGAGAGCTCATTCAGTCTTGGGCCAATGGTCAACAAATGTAGCTGATAAATGGATAGATTCATTACATCAGCCATTTTTAATGAATATATTAATAATGATGCATTTCATTGGTTAAAGCACATTGTAGGGCAACCTCAAGGTTCTACAGTACAAGGTACAACAAAAGATGGAAATGTATGAGATGTTGCCAAACTTCAAACTCTGGTCTTGTCCTTCTTTCCTTCCTTCCTTCCTTCCTACCTTACTTACTTTCATCCTGACCTGTAGAAACTTCTGCCATCCATTCAGAAACCTTTAGTAATTTGTACATGGAAATTGTGTATCAAGGTGTGTTGTTTTGTCAGAGGAATCTGTACCAAACTAACAGACTCTGCTTTGTGTTGAACAGAAACAGTTGGAAATATTTATGTACTCAAGACAGATGTTAGTGCTTCACCTGCAGCTCGGACTGTTTGAGTCAAAGCTTATCTGGTTTGTCTTGCTTAATGCTGTGGAATTGTTTTTGACTCATAAACTCAAAGCTGCTGTTTTTGTGTTATTTTTGAATGGGATTCCTACTAGGGCTGAAGCTAATGAGTCACTATTCTGTAATATCTGACTGCATTTCTGCTTTCTGTGGGTGCAGCTGCTGTTTAAGTTTTACACCCTTTATCTTGATGCCTCACATTGTCATACATTAAAATTCTCATGATCTGTCAATAAAAAATACTTTTGCCCTTTTAAATTGATCAGTTCTAATTTAAAACTGTAAAAAACCTTGAAACAAGTTGAACCTGAACTGGATCACTCTCTACAAATATAAGATAGTTTAAAACAGTCTGTGATTAGGGAAAGCTTTGTCCTGTTTGTGAAAAGAGTGAGTGGCTGTTTAACTAACAGAAAACAGTGTCATTGTATGAGTGAAAGTTTTCCCGTTTCTGGGGTTTAGGTACTAAATCCCAGCTGTTGTTCTCTCAGCAGTGCACCTCACAAGCCTCCAGCTCAGGATCCTTTTCCCCCCAGGAAGATAATGTCTCTCTACCAGGCGCCCTCATCAGCACCAATGCTGCTTCCTCTAAACGTAATAATCTCTTGGCTGATCAATCACATCATTACACACAACCCTTATTGTTCATTAGAAAGAAAACAATGTTTTTAAAATGTTTTGCATATAAAAATCTGAAAAGGATGGTATGTATTTATGGACCGCCCTCTTAACTCTTATACCCCTAAAATGAAGGGGTAAGGTTATAAAACAGTATGACTTTGAACATCCAACAGGGCACTGTTCAATTCATCGTCTGAAAAGCTACAATAATGGAATGGTTCAGATCAAAGAGTATTCATGTGTTAGAATGGCCTACTCAAAGCCCAGACCTAAATCTAGACGATCTGTGGCAAGACTTGAAAACTGATGCTCACAGATGCTTTCCACCCAACCTGACCGAGCTTGAGTTGTTTTCCTATGAAGTCCCTAGATGTGCAAAGCTGGTAGAGACAAACCCAGAAAGGCTAGCAGCTGTAGCTGCAGTGGAAGCTGGTTCTAGTATTGAGCTAAATATAAATACATGCCACACTTTTCAGATCTTCATTCAGAAAAATGATAAACTATGTATCATTTTTCATCCATTCTACAATTGTGCTTTTTGTGTTACTGTATTACATAAACCTCTGAACACATAAAGTTCGAGGTGTTTTTATGCGATGAACATGAAGACATGGCCATACATCAGGTCCTAGATGGGTTCTCACATATGTTTTGTTCTTGTTGATGTAGATTGCCTTCCCTCCTCCTTCATAGCTCCTAACCTGGAGCATCCACAGTCTCTGAAAGACCCCTGTGAGGTCAACATTAACGGCTTCCAGAGCACCAAACCGATGAATGATTTAAACATTCCTGTCACACCAGCCATGCCTACAGTACAGGCTGAAACACTGATGGGTAAACTCCAGCTGAAAGGTGTGTGTGTGTGTGTGTGTGTGTGTGTGTGTGTGTGTTTGGATGTGCTTGTGGGTAGAAATAAAGAACAGCTAAATATTTAGTTCACCTGCTTTCATCAGAAAATATCTGGTTCTTCTCTCTTGCAGCTGATCACTCTCCTCCTCTGCACCACTCCCCACCTTCACAAGGCCCCGTCGCCCGCTGGATCGCCACACGCCGCGAGGACATCGTCCTCCAAATGACGGAGGCGTGCCTGAACCAGAGCCTGGACGCGCTGCTTGCCCGCTCCATGCTGATGCGCGAGGATTACGAACTGGTGGTCAACCAGCCCACGCGCACCGCCAAGGTCCGTCAGCTTCTGGACAACTGTCACAAACACGACGAGAATTTCTGCCGCATCGTCGTGCGCAAGCTGGTGGACAACAACCAGGGCGGCCTGAAGCCGTACCCGCCTGAGATCGGCTTCCCCACCACGACCGCGGTCCCCAGCGCACCGCCGCTCTCCTTGTCCTACAGGAACTTGTAGCAGCAGCAGCCAGAGGAAAGCAAACAGAAAGTTTTCAGGTTGTTGGCAGCATTACACTACAGTTCACCCTGTAGCTCTGTTCTCAACATATTCACTCCAGTTTCTAACTGGGAAAGTCAGAAGGGACAAGCTGGCTGGGCACTATTAGTTACTGGCGCAAATTTAATACCCACCCTGAAAATTATATGTTTTTATGAAACCAAAAGGCTTTAGACTGTACAAGTGATTTTATTTAATGGTAATATTGGAGAGGACTTATTTCTGTTGCAGGGTTTAACTCACAATGGTACCAAAACTCTGGACCCATTTAGGTAAGCCCAGCGTGTGTTCAGACTGTGTAAAGATACAGATCTCCTTGTTGGTGCTTATTCAGTTAGATGAGGTACCAGAAGGACTGTTGGCACATTGTTTTGGAAAACCCAAAGCAAGCAAAATAAGGGTTTAAATTCCGGGAAATTTTATCACAAGTAGTTTTTCTTTCCTCTATTTTTAAAATTTTGGTAAATTTTAAATTTTCCCAAAGGTCCCTTTTAGAAATTTGCCCCTTTCCGGTGTCTCTTAGTGGGGAAAGGAGGGGGAAAAAAGGGAGGTTCAACACTTGCTGTGAAATGAGCGAAGTTTAAATTTTTCAGTCATTTTGGAGTGTGTCCTTTTAAAACCCCCCTGAAAAAGAGAGACTTGTTGTGTTTTTGGGGTGAAAAAAAAGGGGGCCCAAGAAAAAATCTCCCTTTTATTTTGGATTTTTGGACTCGCCCACCCCAGTTTTCCTATTTTTGGGTGTTTTGGGGGAATTTTTCAAAAAATTCCAAAATAGATTTTCTTCTAAAAACTCGTAACTTTCGTCCCGCATTCAGAGGTGTAGATATTCCAGAAGGCACATGTGAAGAAAATCATCCTTGCTCTCCAGGTAGCAAAAGTGAACCAAACTACGCTGTACAGAAAGTCCGACTAACAATGTTTTTTTCTACTGTAGCAGTCTGCTCCACACAGCAGCAAGCATTGTAAAGAAAATATATTTCCCTCTGTGGGAAACTGGTAGCAATCAGCAGGCATGTTAAAGAGAAGGACCTTCTGTTTACAGAAAACTGCGGTGGTTCTGCTAAAATATATTTATTATATTTATTTTTGTACAGGGCCCTTTTTTAAAACTTTTTTCCCCCCTGGTAAAGTTTGGGTAAATGGCCATTTAAAAGGGAAATTTGATAAATCTAAGCTTTTATTTGAGCAAAGTTATTCTGTGGGTGGAAAAAAAAACATTTTTGGGAAATTTTTAAATTTTTCCCCAAAACCCAAATAGCAGCAAAAAATTATCAGCCCCCCTGCTTTTCCGGCCCTTGGATTTGTGTTTTACTCAGTGGGAAAGCATTTGGTTTATCCTTAATTCTTTTTTGGGGTCATTATTTTGGCTAAAGGGTTTCAATGATGACAAGGTTCCCAGGGCTTTTGGAAAGAAACCCGACCCACAGCTTTACAAAATCCCCCCTCCCCATTTTAACAGAGGCATAAGTGCTTTTCCCCCTTTTTTTAACCCTTTTTCCCACCCAAACCGCCCCCCAAAGCCCCCTCCCATCCTGCTCAATGTGTGTGGCGCCAGATAAATAGGGTTTCCCTAAACCACCCTTATTGACTAAAAAAAAGGGGGCCTCGGTCTGGGTTTCCGGACCCCCCCAAAATACTGTTTAACTCGAAACTTTCCCCCATCAAAACTTTTTTAAATCATGCTGGGGCCTGGGGGTTTTTTTTGTGTGAAAAGAGGGAGTCCCCGAAAAAACTGTTCCCAAGGGGCCCAATTCAATGCTGATATTTGTAAAAAATTTCTTATATTTTTGGGGTGGCTAGCATCTGCAGCTTTTTAAACCACCCTTTTGGTGTGGGGGTGGGTGTTTTCCTGGAAATTCCCACTGAATCTTTTTCAGATTTCCTGTTTCAAAAGTCCCTCCTTTTTTTAAATTTGCAGCAGCCCGTTAAAAAGGGGGACACGTTTTCCTTTCCCCCTTTTCTGGGGCTTCTAAAAATTATTTCTTTTTAAAAAAAACTTTTACTTTGGGTCTTCCACACTTACGGTTTTCCCCCACTAAGGGGTTTTTGGTTTCTAAAAAAACCTGGTGGCACTTAGGGGGGGTAAATTTTAATCCCAATTCACCCGATGCCCCACCGGTTTGTTTTAAAACCCCCCCCCCCCCCCCCAAAAAAAAACCGGTTTGATCAGAGGGGGCTGAAAATCCCGGATGTTCGTGGGGGCACCCCTAGTTTTTATAAAGCCCAATCAATTCTAAACATTTTGAAACGATACTCTACTGCTCACAGCTATAAAATTAAAAATTATTTGCACTTTCCAGCAACTATATGGTGTTGCCTTTTTTTTTTTTTTTTTTTTTCCGTCATCATGGCCTTCATTTCCCTTTCAAATGGGGTTCAAAAATGGGTTTGCGGGGGCTTTAAAAACTTTTTTCCATGCATGCTATCATCACCGAATAATTTTTGTCTCGGTTACATTTCTGGGACTAAATGCACATATTGTCTTTTTATTTTGAGGACAAGACTCTGTATTGCCCAGAGTAAATCACAGTTCATTGCCAAGGTGGCCCATTCCTGGAAAGCAATGTCACCCGGAGTTATGTATGTGTCAAGATTAGGGCCAGGAGAGGTCCATACGCTTCCATATGTCGGACATGTATCGCCTTGTCTTTGAAAACTGTGCCTCGTATTCTGCTCGTGGTCTCGACTCTTATTATGTTAATTATGTGGAAAGCTCTTTACACACATATCAAGCAAAGTTGAAGAATAAAATGTGACAAATTTGATAACCTGTATATGTTCTATATTTTATACTGTATGTCATAATTGCATTATTTTAAGTATTTGTGAAGTGTGTATTTTTGTGGAAAAAATGCAGAACTGACCTAAACTAGTTCACATCTATGGTCGTTGGTCAGAAAATAATGTTTTGGTTGATGTGTAGCTGCAGTTACAACTGAAACGTTTTTCAAATGCAATATCATTTACTTCATTAAAATAAATAGGCTGTTTTTATCGCTGCCTGCTGTTCTGCTGATTTGTCTGTTCTGATTGTCTTTCTAATTCTGCCAACGGTGAAGTATAGGCCTTGAAAAAGTATTCATACCCTTTGAAGTTCTTTGCCTTTTTGTCATGCTACAACCCTGAACCTCGATGCATCCTATTGGGATTTTCTGTATTACATCAACACAAAGTAGTGCATAATTATTTTTCTAATAAAAGGAAACCAAACAGTGTGGTGTGCACATGCATTCAGTTTCCCTTTCATTTCTAAAACCCTTTAAAAAGGGTGGGTGCAACCTTTGGTTTCCCTAAAGGACCTGTTTTTTTAATTTATTTTCAGCTTTTAAAAATTTGTTTTTTTTAAAAGTGGAAAAGGTTTTTTTTAATTTTTGTTTTGGAGGCAAGATTTAGTTAAAAAAACAGCTTTCACAAAGACCAAGGGCCCACAGGGGGACCCCAGGAAAAAAGTTAAAGCCTGGTTATGTCACAAAATAATATCCCACGCTCCATCAGCGCAGTCCATAATGCAATAAGAGCTAAAAAGTAAAATTAAGTAACAAACTGCCCAAAAGATATGACCTTTCATCCTAAACCAGGGGGTCAGGGGGCAAAATTTTCCCTGAATAAAATTTTAAATTTTATTTAAATTTTTTAACATTTTTTTAAGTATTTTTATTTTTGGGTTTTAGTACAAAGCAAAGTTTCAAAGGTTTAAAATGAGATAGAAAATCTAGATTTTTTTCTTTGGAGCCAAGTGAGCCATTTCCATATTTTGGAAGATGAATAAGAAGAAAGCTTTAACAGGTTCTATATGCAGTTTAAATACTATGCACTTTTATTATCGAAAATAAACCGGGGGTTTTTTGAAACCCCCGTTTTAAAATTCCCCCGTCTTGGCCAAGCAAACCCCCGGAAAAGCCTTTTTTTAAACCCCAATTTGGATTCTCCTAATAAAATAAATGTTAAATAAAATCAAATGTGGCCACTTTGTTTAAAGATTTACTAAAGTGTAAAAAAAAAGTATTTCTGGGCAAATTTGACTCTTGAATATTTGGGCCCCCCAGGGGAAAAAGCCCGGTCCGAACCCGGGTTTTTGAATAAATTTCCCGGGCCCCCAGTCCAAAAAAAACCTTTTCCCTGATTTTAAAGAAACTTTTTTTCTGTGATTGTGTTGATTATGCAGTTTAAATTTTTGTGGGAGGGCTTCAACATTCACATGGGGCAAAATTTCCCGAAGACAGAAGGGGGCAATAGATCTAAAAATGACACTCTTAGAAAATTTTGGTTTTTACTCCAGTTAAACAGCCCAAAAGCAAAAAACCCGGGCCCAAAAATTTTGGGCTTGAAACATCACTTTTAAAGGGGCCCCAAAACATTTTCCCAAAGGGGACTGGGAATTTGTTCCCTATTTTTTTGAAAAAAATTTTTTTTTTATTTTTTAAAGCAAAATCTCCAAAGGGCTCTTTGCCAAAAACCCAAAAAATTAAAGAAAACGCAATTTTTTTGAGGACGGTGCTGCTGAAAACCTTTAAACCAGATTTACTCTTCTACCTCCACTTTTGCCCCCCTAAACACAGCTGGTAGATAACTTTCATTCTAAAATCTTTGGACATCATTGATTCAATTGCTCCAATTAAAGTGAAAGTCGTTTCTGGGAAGAAAATGTCTCCGTGGAGAAGTGCTCCACCAGTCAGAAGTGAAAAAAAGTGTTGAAAAAGTGAACGCAGTGGCGACAGACTGGACTCCAGATTCACTATAGTATCTATAAAGAGAGACTATACAGATATAACCTACAACTGAAAAATGCTCGTGCATTATTGGCCGCGGTCGACAGGCTAACAAACCCTCCTGTAACTGTAGCATCCGAAACCCACCTCCCCGGGCCTGAAATGAATTTGCTAACTTCTTCACTAAAAAAACCCCAAAAAATCAGAGGGGGCAGTCAGCACATCCACATCAACTCCCATACCAAAAAGTTTTTCCCCCAAAACTAGAATAAATTTGGACAAAATTCACAATTTCCAAAAAAAACTACAAAACTTAGAAGAAATCGTACAGCAATAAAGCTCTTCTTCCGCTGTCTCGATGTTTTCCCACAGCTTTCCCGTATAACATCTGATTTAACACAAAAAAATAAACATGTTTTTGTCAGGCGTTTTCCCCCGGCCCTAAAAACAGCAATTATCAAACCTCTACAAAATGAGCAACTTGGACAAGCTGCTACTGCAGAGGTAGCATTGGTTTAAATCCTACTTGAAGGACAGGTACTTTTTTGGTTCAGCAGTAACTTTACATCAGAGACCACAAAAATACATGTGGCGTTCCCCAAAGGTGTCCATCTTAGGGCCCCTCCTATTCAATATCTACAAGCTCCCCCTAACTCAGATTTTAATAAACAACAACATAAGTTATAACTATGCAGACGACACACAGCTATACGTTACGATGTCACCAGGTGACTATGAACCCATTCAAGCGCTGGGTAAATGCTTAGAAGAAATCAATGCATGGATGGGACAAAATGTTCTTCAGCTGAATCAAAAAAAAATGAAGTAATAATCTTTTTTTTGGACCAAAAGAAGAGCATTTTTAAAAGAGCACACAGCTTCAGTTAATACAGCTAGAAACCACCAATAAGGCTCGAAACCTGGGTGTAGTGATGGACTCAGACCTGAACCTTCAGAGGCACATAAAGACAATAACAAGGTCAGCCTTCTATCACCTTAAGAACATCTCCAGGATTAAAGGACTAATGTCTCAGCAGGACCTTGAAAAACTAATTCATGCGTTCATCTATTGTAGAATTGATTACTGCGACGGTGTCTTCACAGGTCTGCCTAAAAAGTCGATCAGACAGCTGCTGTTGATCCAGAACGCTGCTGCCCGCGTCCTCACTAGAACTAAGAAAGTGGAGCACATCACCCCGGTTCTAAAGTCTTTACACACTGGCTTCCTGTAGCTCAGAGAATAGACTTTAAAATACTTCTGTTAGTCTATAAATCACTGAATGGCTTAGCACCAAAATACATTACAGACTTGTTGTCAGTGTATCAACCACCCAGACCTCTCAGGTCTTCTGGCTCAAATGTACTTTGCATACCCAGAACCAGAACCAAACATGGAGAAACAAGATTAAAAACTTATTTGTTTAGAGTGGCCTTTGAATGTGTTATCTAAACATTATTAGTTAAATTTTCAGTCCAATTTTCCTTTCATTTTCTTATCCATCATTCTAGTCTCTTTATTTTTTTTAATTACCTCTGTTGTTTGATTTTCTTTATCATTGTAATGTTTTTCCTTATGTACAGCGCCTTGAGTGCCTTGTTGCTGAATAGCACTATATAAATAAACTAGACTTTACTTGACTTGAAATGTGGCCAATGATGCTTTGGTCAGATAACAGTAAAATGAACTTTTTTGGTCAGCATGTAAAACGCTAAATGGAGGAAAACAAATAACCCTGAACACAGCATCCACCCGGTGACACATGGTGTTGGCAGCATCATGTTGTGGGTATACTGGTCAGAGTTGATGGGAAGATGGATGGAGCTAAATACAGGAAAATTATATTGTTACAGGCTGCAAAAAACTTGAGTCTAGGGCGGAGGTTCACCAATCAGCAGGACGTCGACCTGAAACATGCAGGGAACTACAATGGACTTCTTTTTTTAGTTTCAAGCATATTCAAGGCTTAGAATGTCCCAGTCAAAGTCCAGAAAAAATCAAATAAGGAATCTGTGGAACAACGGCTGCACAGTGGCGCAGTTGGTACCACTTGCCTTGCAGCAAGAAGGTCCCAGGTACGACTCCTGGGCAGGGGTCTTTCTGCATGGAGTTTGCATGTTCTCCCTGTGCATGTGTGGGTTCCTCCCTCTGGCTTCCTTCCACAGTCCCAGCTGCAATTTTTGGATTACAGTTCTGGCTTCAACATAACCATACCAAACAGAAAGTTCCCAAAATGGTCTTATAGGGCCATAAGCATAACATCTATCTCTAGATACAGACTTCTTAAGGCCACAGGCCAGTATCAGTCAGGATGGGCCTCCACCAATCCACCACTGTTGCCTCAGAGCAAGAGCTCCACAAGGCTGTGTGCTGTGCCCCTTCCTGTACTCTTTTAACCCCCCATTTTTTTGCCCCCCCCTTTAGATACCCAAAAGGGGTCAAAACTTTTTCAAGGCCCCCCCCTTCTTTTTATCTTTTTTTCCCCTCCCTCAAAATAAAAATATCCCCCTTGGGAAACCGGGGGGTTGGGGGGGATTTCCTCGGGGGAACTCCTGGAAAAACCCTAAAAAAAAAAAATTTGGGAAGGCATAAAGCTTGGGTATGGGGGGTAAACCAAAAACCCCGGGCCCCGGGAAGGTTGCAAAAGGAAAAAATTTGTGTGGGCGGGGCTTTGGTAGGGGGGAAACCAAGGGGGCCTTACGTGGGGGAAGAACCCCCGGGGGAAAACCGGGGTGGAAAAAAAAACCAAAATATTTTGGGGAAGAACCTCCCCGCACTAAAGGCGGGTAGAAGGGACCTCGATTAAAGGGAAAAAAACCCCAAGGGAAAAAAAAAGGGGGGAAAAAAATTGGGGGGGGGTTTTGTTTGGATCTCTGGTCCAGTCCGGGCCTAGGGCAATCATGGAATCGGGGGAAATTGGTGATACCCTCAGCCCTTTCCTCACCAAGCCTTTTGACCCCCCTGGAAAATTTCCGGGGAAACAAATTTGAGGATATAATTAACTTTGTTTTCTTTTAGTGCTTTTTTTAAAATAAAATCCAAAAACGGGGGAGGGAAACCCATACCAAAGAGGGGGTTAATTTTTAGGGGATCTGGGATGGGGTGTAATAGTGCCCGGGATTTTAAATAAAAATAGGGGAAGGCCTCCGGCCAACCTTAATAGAATTTCAGGAAGGGTGAACAATGGGCGGATCTAAGGAGAAGTTACTGGGGTCTGAGGGCCCCGGGGCCCCAAAAAAGGAAAAGTTAAACCCGTGAAGTAAAAAACCGGGGGGGTTAACATGCTGTTCATATTTCTCGCTGCTCCCGGGCCGTCCCTCACAAAGGTTTTTTTCGGGGGGGCCCGTTTTTCCCAAAAAGGTGGTAATCCACATTTGGGGGGACGCCGATCAGACAGGGGGAAAAAAGGCCTTCAAGGGGGAAAATTCCCGGGGGCCCGGGGGGAAAAGAAAAAAACCCTTTTGAAAAAAATTGTTGGGGGAACTTTAAAGCAAAAAAAACAAAAAATTCAAAAAAATTAAATTTAAAATGGTTGGGGAAGGGGGGAACCAAACCCTCCCAGGTTGGCTTTTTGGGTGAGGGGTGTTTGCAAAAAGGGAAATCCGGGGCATAGGATTAAGGGAAAAAGGGGAAATTAGAATTAAAAGGGGAAAAACCCCGAAAAAAAATGGGGATAGGTTTGGGTTTTCCAAAAAGGGGGACCTTGTCTTGGGGCTGTAAAAGGGGCTCAAAAAACGGAGGCCCGGGTGTTCCCCCGGGGGGGGGGTTCCGTGAGCCGGAACTGCTTTTCTCTGAAAAAACCCCGGGGGGGGGGGGGGTTGTAAAGGGAACATGGGGTGGGGGTTTTCCCCAGTCTTTTGAAAACCCGGGGGTTGTGTTTTTGTGAAGGTTTTGAAAGCCCATTGAAAACCGGGCCGGGCCCTTTTCGCTGCCTCTAAATGTGTTTCTCATCATTGGGCCCAACGGGAGATTTTAAAGAAAAGGGCCCCTCCCAGGAAAAAAAATAGACTTACTGATCTCATAAACAAGGTGAGCTGACTTGCTGTCCTATCTATTAAAACTACCTTTTCCCCAATTATTTTCAAGTTTTGCTTTAAATCTACCCCCTTTTACGGGTTCGGGGAACCCATTTCCTTTTTTTTGGTTTTTTTTTTCCTTTAAACCCCTTTGGCCCCCCCAATTAAACCTTGGTGGGCCCCAAAAAATTCCTTTTCCCAAGTTTTTTGGTTTTTTTCGGGGAAATTTTTTTGAGGTTAAACCCGGGGGTTTGCCCCCAAATTTTCCCTTTTGGCCAATCTAATTTTTTGTTTTTTCCTTTAAATTTAAAACATAAGGAGGGGGAAACCACTGATGGGGGATTTAAGGCAGCCCAAATCGGTGGATGTCACAAAAATTATCCCAAGTTCCCCCCACCCTGCTTCGGGGGGAAGACCTAAAAAGTCCAAATGCTGGGGCCGGGGAGAAATCCCAAGTAAAGAGGGAGATTTCCCCTCACACCCTTTTTGGGATATGCCTCTTCGGGGCAACATGAAAAGGCCCTTTTCTTTTTTCCTCCCCCGGGAAGGGGGTGTTCTGTTTGTCCCAACTTTGGCCCCCTTCCCCCTCCCGGGCTGTTCCTGGGCCTCTTGGGAGCTTTTTTTCCCCTCGGGTTTTTGGGGACCCTTTGCTACTAAAGAGCTTTGTACCCCGGATAAAAAAAACCACCCCCCAAATCCCGGAGCCAGCTTTTGGCCTAATGCCGGGGAGTCGTTTGGTGGCTTCCTGGCTTTCATTCGTCTTTGGACATCTATTCTGCTGATTGAGCCAGCCAGCCAGGCTGCAATTTCTCTGACATTTGCTTTTTATCTGGTGGAGGCTCTCTATCCAACCTTGCCTCAACCATGCTTTTGGGGGGGGAAAGGGGGCGACTCCCGCCCCCGGGTTTGCCTTTTGTAAAAAAACTTTCCCTGTCAGGGGTTTTGTTTTTTTGAAAACTTTTGGGAAAATTAAAAACTGAAAACAGGGCTTTTTTTTTGGCGGGTATGGGCGGGTTTTTTCCAAAGGAGGGTTTTTAAGAAAAGGGACATGTTAAAGGAAGGCATAATTTTATGGAATGGCCCCTTTCCATGTTTTTGGGGGCAGGTATAAAACCCCCTTTCTATGATGCACCCCGTTTTAAGTTTTTGGTTGAAAAATTTTTTTGTTTTGGCTCCCGGGTTTAATTTTTCCTTAAAATTTTGCTTTTTTTGTGTAATACTTTTTTTTGCTCGGTTAATTTCGGGTAAAGTCCAGTTTTTTGTTTTTGGGCTGAAATCCAACGTGGGGAAAGGGAAAGGGGTTTGGGTTGGAAGGAGGGCTCCCAGGGCCCCTTTTCTGCCAAAAACAAACTTTCAACAAAGGTTTTAATTTTTTTTAAAATCATTTAAAAAAAAAAAATTTTAATTTTACATTTTAAGAAAAATTAAGAGGGTAAATTAGAAAATTTGGTAATTAGAAAAAAACCCTTCTATTTGTCAAAACAAAAAATTCCCCCCAGTATTAAATTTCCCCTCCACGGACTCTCAAATCAGAATTAAACTCGAATTTCCGGGCCCGGAAAAATTTTCCAAACATTAAGGGGGAAAACTTTCATCCGAAGAAAACATTTTTGGTAAAAGGGATTGATCCATTCAAAACTGTTAAAGGATTAGAGGTGGTTCTGTTTCCCAGGATAAAAAGGGGGGAAAATTTTGGTGTATCAACACCGAACAAGCGGGTGGGAGGGGTTTAAATCTCCCTTTGACAGGGGCCCCATACAGACGTTTAGGGTTTTAAAAGGGTTTTCACTCGGAAGGAAAAACCCCAAACCCCCTTAAAAAACAGCCATAAAAAAACCCTCAATTACATTTTGGGAAAAACCCACCACCGAAAGCCTTCCTTTTTCGGGAAAGGTTAGGGATGGAAAATAATCATGGACAGTTTTTTGTATGAAAACTTTTTCAGAAACAAGAAAATTAAAAGGATGCTTTATTGGTTCCCAACCCTTCATAAAAAAATATTTAATTTTTTTTTTTTTAATTGTTTTTAACTTTTTAACTATCCTTTTTGGAAAATTTGGTGTTTTGGTGTAAACCTTTTTGGGCAGGGGTGGTTTTTTGGGATTTTTCTAATTTTAAATAAATACACTTGTTTAAAAATGAAAAAAAATTGCAGCGGCATAAAAAGGAAAAAAAGGTTGGAAAACAAAAACCCCCCAAATAATCTTTTTTAAAGTTTAACAGTTTCATAGAACACCCAAAAGCAAATTAAACAAAGGGGTTTTTTTAAACCTTTATTTAAAAAAATAAAGGGGTTTCAACTTTTCAAACATCACTAAGAATTTTAATCTTGGGGCACATGGGGTTTTGAAAAAAAAAAATTAAAAAATGGTTTAAATTATACCAAGGGGATTAGTTTGACCTCAAGTGTTGGGTGGATTTATAAACTCTTTTTCCGGGGGGGGAAAATTTTGGGTGGCTAAAAGTAAAAAGGGTTTAAAAAAGGGGAAAAGGGGCATAGAAATTTTTGGGGCTCGGGTAACAATTTGGTTGGGGTCGGGGGGGGGCAGAAAAAAAAGCAAAAACCCCCTATTGGAGAATTTTGGGGAAGGGAACTCAAAAAATTTTGGGAACCCGGGTTTAAAAAAGGGCCATTTTTAAAAATACAAAGCTCATTTTTCCCTGGCATTTGGGCAATATTCAAAATTTCTGAACCCCTAAGCAACCAAATTTCTAAAAAATTTTGGGGGGTCTGCCCTTATCTTTGGCCTGCAGTTTTCAAATGTTCGACAGATAAAACTTTTAAATATGGGGGGTTAAAAAGGGTTATTTTTTCAAAAGGGTTTTCCCCGGGCCCCCTAAAAGGAATTTCTTTTTTGGAAAGAGAGAAATTTTGCATTGGGGGTTTCAGAAAAGGGGGACCCCCTTTTTTAATTTTAATATATTTTTTCCTCTTTTTTTTTGGGGCTGCGCTTTTAATATAAAAAACCATTTTATTAAGGTAAACTTTTGGGTTTCCATAACTGTTGTTCATAGTTTCACATTGCTTAAGGGGAAAGAAGGGGGCATGCCTAATTTTGGGGTTTTCTCCTTATTCGGGGTTTTGGGGGGGCCAAAAAATGCGGGTTTTAAAAAAGGGGTCCAGAATTCGGTCTTTGTTTACTGAAATGGGTTTTAGGGTAATGGGGAAAGTGGGCCGGCTGAAGGGGGAAAGGGGGGAAGGTTCTTTTTTCCCTATTTAAATCCCTTAGAGGGGTGGGGTTATCCGGGGGCTGACACCCTTTGGGTTTTAACAGACTTGGTTCTTTTGTTGGCTCTAAGGGCCCCCCAACAAAACCCCCAAAATAATTTGTATTTAGGTGACAGAGTTTAAAAAAGGCTCGGGGGTTTTCCGGTTAAAAGAAAGGGGGGGGAGTTTTTTGGGGGTTTGGGGTTGAAACCCAAATTTGGGGGAACGCGAAATTCTAAAGGGGGTTGGCTAAAACACCCCGGCAAAGTTTTTGGGGGCCCAAATTTAAGGGTTTTTTGGGCGGGGGTTTTTTTTTAAAAACCAAAACATGAAAACTGGAAAACGGTTTTTCAAAAAGGGTTGGGGCCAAAAAATGTTTTTAAAAAGTTTGTAGGCTTTTTTAAAATTTGGGGTAAATTTAAACCAAGGGGGGGTAAAAAAATGGGGAATCTTGGGGGGGAAATTTTCTTTTTTTGAAAATAAACAAACTGGAGAACAAAAGAAAAAACAGGAGAAGGGGTTTTATTTGGGTAATCCCTTCCTTTTTTGGGGGGCCCCTTTTACTTTTTAAAAATTTGGGGGGGGGGGGAGTCGGGGAAATTTTAACCCCCCTTTTGGAGGGGGGAAAAGGGGGTTAAATGGGGAAAGTGGGGGAAAATTTAAGAGGGGATATATTTTTAAAACTTTTAAAAAGGGTTTAGGTTATGGGTATAGGCTCCGGTAAAAAAATTGGGGGTTTTTTAAAAATAATATAAGGGGGAAATTATAATTTTAAAAATAAAAGGGGGGAAAATAATTTTTGGGGGTTTATTTTTTTTATTTAAAGAACGTCAGTTCCCTTTTGTTTGAAAACTACATGTCCCATCACAGGGGCGGACTTGTTAAAGAATTTTAGGTTCTGGGGGGAAAAAATGTTTCCCCCGTGATAAAATTTGTTGGGGGGGCATCAAAAGTTTTTTTTCCGGGGTTTGATTTTTGGGGGGGCATTTGATGCAGATCAATAAACTTCTACTTTCTTTCTATGAGAACTGAGTTTTTAAAATCCAATGTGAAACTTTCCTCTTACATCATAGAAAATAAACTAAGAATAATTGCCCAAACATACTATTACCTATCTGTCTTATGTTTAAAGTGTTACCTAAGTATGCTACTTTTGTTATGATTCTGGCCCGTCTGCCTGCTCTGCTCTCACTCATGCAATAACCTCATCTGCTTCACCTGTCTGCTGCTTTTTTTGCGCTGCTGCGCAATCACCGTCATGCCACACCCTGTGGAGCTGCAGTTATATACAGCCCTCTGACAGGCAGACGGTGTCCCCGATTTTCGAAAACATTTGTGAGTAGTTATCCAGCGTACCTTCCTGACTGATCTCGTTCCATGACCTTCCCCTTGCCTTACGGATTATTCCCTCTTGCTTGCCCCTTGTCTGACGGATTTTGGTTTTTGATTTTTTCGACCGGGTTTTCTGCCTCTGGTTTTTTATGTCTCTGCCTGCCCCTTGTCTGACGCCTCTAACCCTGGTTTCGACCCTTTTTTTCTGTCCCTGGATTTTCCCTCTCAGCCTAGCCACTGGTTTATTCAGCCTGAGTTCGCCTGGCTCTCTAGTCTGCCTGGATTTATTGTCAAAGGGGGGCCCAATCACAGCTCTCTGTGTTTCCTGTCACAGCGTCAGCTTGTTCCCCGGAGGATTTGGTTCAGTCGGCAATCCAAATTTTCTTTTTGGGAAAGCTTCCTCATTAACTGTCTGGATCTCTTCCCCTCTGGATTCTGTGCCTCATCACCCAAATTGAGAAGCTTAGTGGTTTTATCAAACCCTTGCAGATCCTGAGTTTTTATTCAGGCCCACTAACTATCCCCTCTGTTCTCAGTGGTTCCTGGGGAAGCTGACTGCTGTTCTCTGCTCTCTGATCCTGATTTTCTGAATAAACCTTTTTCCCTTATCACTTTATCACTAATTTATTGAATTTGGGTTCTCTGTCTTGGGGGCCCGATAGTAAAAATCTGGCCAAAAGATGGACCCATCACCAGCACAGCAGTGGCGCCACTAATGTTGATCCACTCTATTGCCCGTCTTAATTCCGGCTTGGAGGAAGTGATTTTCTATGCTGCGATCCATGACTCCTGCTTCCACGCCAGCGTCCCCACAGCCTGTTTCCCCCAGAGTTTCCTGATCTTTCCGCTGGGGGTAAGAGAACCTAGACTCACGCCCCTGAGCTGTTTAGGGGAGATCCTGACCAGTGCCGGTTTTTCTTACTCAATGTGAGATTCATTTTGAGCTTTCGCCTTTTTCGTTCCTTCTGAGCGCTCTAAGGTGGCGTTTTTTTTTTTTCCCGGGGCTCTCTGGAAAGGCTAAGCAATGGGGCACTGCTGAGGGGGCAAAAGGGTTTTCGATCACGTGTGCTTTTATTCTGCATTCTCCAAGGAGCTCATCAGGGTTTTTTTGATCCAGTTCTTCCTAGTCGTGAAGCTGCCAGAGGTTTACTCTCCATTAAACAGGGAGAGAGAAGTGTTACATCTTATATCATTGACTTTCATTTACTTCTCTAAGTTGGATTTCAGAAACGCTTAACCACCTTGTTCGTATCAAGGAGGGGGCTGAATGGGAAAAATTTTTAACACTCCCCACTGGTCACTAAGAGTATGGGGTAATGCCTTTTTGGGTTTTAAACCCAATGCCCCTGCATTTTTTCAGGCAGGGTGAAATGATGTCCTGAGGGACATGGGGGAAAGTTTTTGTTTTTTTTTATCCCTTTGATGACATTCTGATTTTTTTCCCAGGATCTGGAAACCCACAGAAATCATGTCCGGGGCTGTCCTCCTCCGTCCTTCTTAAAAATCATCTGTTTTTGTCAAAGCTGGAAAAGTGTGAGTTTCATACCACTACCACCTCATTTCCCTGGGATTCATCATTTCTCCAGACCAAGTCATAGTGGACCCCCCCAAAGTCAAGGCAGTCTTGGAAGGCCCTTCTCCTACCGACCGCAAACAGCTTCAAAGGTTTTCTGGGGGTTTGCTAATTTTTACAGACGGTTTCATGGGAAAATTATAGCCTCGTTGCAGCCCCTCTTAATGCTCTCAAATCATCTAAAACAAGGTTTTTTTGGAATGAGACAGCAGAAAGGATTTTGTCAAGCTCAAAGGATTAGTTACGTCTGCTCCTGTTCTACGGTCCCCCAACCCCCGATAAACAGTTCAATGTGGAGGTTGACGCCTCAAAACACAGGGGTTTGGAGCTGTCCTAAGCCAAAGAAATTCTGATGACCATATTCACCCATGTGCCTTTTTTTTCTAGGACTTTGTCCCAAGCAGTGCGCAATTATGATGGGGGGGACCGAGAACTGTTGGCAGTCAAATTTGGCTCTCGAGGAGGGAGGCATTGGCTAGAGGGGGCTAATGAACCTTTTTCTTGTAAAATGGACAGATCATAAAAAACCTGGAGTACCTGAGATTAGCGAAGCGCCTTTTAATCCCAAAAGGCAAGGTGGGCTTTTTTTTTTTGGAAGATTCAACTTCTCTTTGTCTTTCAAGACCTGGAGTCAAAAATGGCAAACCCAAACGCCCTGTCCAGAATACAGGAACCCTCCGAGTCAAAAACCTCTGGGGGGGAAATGAGTTTATTCTTCCGGAATCAGTGAGACTCTCTGTCACCATGTTGGGATTGGAAGGAGAGGTTAGAGATGCCACCAAAGACCTCCCTATTCCAACTTCATGCCCCCCTGACCGGGGTTTTTGTCCGGAGCGCCTCGTACCCCAAAGGGAAAACTGAATTCATGCCATAATTCACGTCTGTTCTGTCATCCTGGTATCAGCAGGACGTTGCAGATGGTCCGAACATCAGTTTTTGGTGGCCATCTCTTGCAAAAGATGTCACCAAAAATTACGTCACGGCCTGTACTCAATGTTCCCCAAGCCAAAGTCTTCTCACCCCTCCTGCTGGACTCTTACATCCCCCGCCCATTCCTCCTCGTCCCCGGTCACACATAGCCATGGACTTCGTCACAGGTTTTTCCGTTTCTAATGGCTTCACAGTTCTGTTAACCATCATCGACAGATTTTTTTAAGATGGGTTCACCTAGTCCCTCTCAAGAATTGGCCCTCAGCCAAGGGAAAGGGGGGCATTTTGGGGACGTGAGGGGTTTGTTTGCCTTCTAGGCATACCCAGACATTGTCTCCAGACCCCAGAGGGGCCCCCCAATTGTGTCACGTTTTTGGAAAGAGTTTTGTTCCTTGCCCCGGGGATTACTGTTAGTTTGGGCCTCAGGATTTCACCCCCAGTTGGATGGACAGACTGAGAGGGCCAACCAAAGGGGGGTGGAGACCAAACTTCGTGCACTATGTGAGTCAGACGCAACCAAATGGTCTCAAAATTTCCCTGGGTTTTAAATATGCTGTCAACAACCCCCCCGGCCCAGTGGCCACGAGGTAATCCCCTTCCCAAGTTTTTGTTTTTGGTTTTTTAGCCCACCTTGTTTACAGTCCAGGAGAAAGAGGCTGAGGGTTTCCTTTTGCTCAGGCCGCGGCCCTAAAATGTCAGCGCTTCTGGAGGAAGGCAAGAAGGTCTATGATCAGAATGTCGGAGGTGCAGGCACGCACAGCAAAAAGTCGGAGAATACCCTGCTCCAAGCTACCAGGTGGGACAAAAGGTTTTTGGCTATCCCCCAAGGGGCCCCCCCCTTCTGGTTGGGCTTCCCGTAAGCTGGCACCTGTTTTGTGGGGGCCCTTTCCCATATCCCAAGATCATCGTTTTACGTCTGCCCCGTGCCATGAGAGTTCACCCTACCTTCCCCCGTGTCCCCCGGGTTCAAGCCCTATGTGGGGGTTCCCATCTCGGGGCCCCCTCCGAGCCCCCCCCAAACCCCCCCGGCTTCTTGCTGATGGCCCAGTCTACACTGTCCGGGGCATCATCTGGTCCAGATGGGGAGGGCCGTGGCATACGTTAACCCTGGTGGGCTGGGGGGCTATGGTCCTGAGGAGAGGTTCCCTGGATTCCGCCCCCGATTTATAGTGGACAAATCCCTCCATCCCGGGGGGGTTTCCATCGCCTCCATCCTGATCAGCCTCGGGGGGCTGTCCCGGAGCCAGACCTTGAGGAGGGGGTACTGTTTTTTATGATTCTGGCCCGTCTGTCCTGCTCTGCTCTCACTCATGCCAAATTAACTCATCTGCTTCACCTGCTGCCTGCCTGCGTGGTGCGCAATCACCATCATGCCACACCCCCTGTGGGACTGCAGTTATATACAGCCTCTGACAGGCAGACGTGGGGCCAGATTTTCGAAAACCATTTGTGAGTAGTTTTCCAGCGTTCCTTTTCCTGACTGATCTCGTTCCATGACCTTGCCTTGCCTTACGGATTATTCCCTCTTGCTTGCTCCTTGTCTGACGGATTGGATTTTTTGGATTTCGACTCTGTTTTCTGCCTCTGGTTTTTTTGTCTCTGCCTGCCCCTTGTCTGACGGCCTCTAGCCCTGGAATTCGACCCTGTTTTCCTGTCCCTTGATTTTACGTCTCAGCCTAGCCCCTGGTTTATTCAGCCTGAGTTCGCCTGGCTCCCCTCTAGTCTGCCTGGATTTATTGTCAAAAAGGACAATCACAGCTCTCTGTTTCCCTGTCACAGCGTCAGGGTGGTTCCCCGGGGGGTTTGGATCAGTCGGCAATCCGACCCCAGTCTGTTGGGCCTTCCTCATTAACTGTCTGGATCTCTTCCCCTCTGGATTCTGTGCCTCATCACCAGACTGAGAAGGTTAGTGGCTTTTTTCTAATCCCTTGCAGATCCTGAGTTTTTATTCAGCCCCTAAAAAATAGTCTCTCTGTTCTCAGTGGTTCCTGGAAGCTGACTGCTGCTCTTCTGCTCTCTGATCCTGAGTTTCTGAATAAACCTTTTTACTTATCACTTTGTGTTTGGCTGAATTTGGGTTCTCTGTCTCTGGTCGTGATAACTTTAGGTAAATAACGAATCTTTGCATTTGATAATAAAGCATAATTAACTGATGTACCGCAAAGCTGCCACATACCTTTTGGCCATGATGAAAACTTCTGTGGCAACTCGGAAATGCACTATATACCTATACATCAGGTATATCCTACTGCTAAGGAATTTACACATGTCACTCGAATGTTACAGCAATGACTGATAATTCTATTTTAACCTGATTCATTAATTAATTTACTTTATTTACCAGGTTTGACCCACTGAGATCACAGATCTCTTTTTGAAGGAAGCAGTTACACAGTTTGATGGAAGGCTAGCAGTCACACTATGCAGACGTTTGGTTTGCAGCAATGAAGATTTACTCGGCTTTGCGTGTTGAATTCTTGAAGGCGCTCCAACTGACAGCAGCCCAACCTATTTTCTAATTAAATCAGCTAATGAGTTTGACCACTAAGACGGATTCGCAGACTGCAGAACAGTTCCTAGTCGCACTGAAAATGCGTAACTAATATTTTCACCTATTAAATTGTTTTATGCTGGGCTTACTGTGTATATGAGCATTATAGAAAGCTAACATTAGGTAGCATTGGCTTACCCTCAGTTCGTATCCTTCCTTTTGATACGGCATGGCTTACCTCTCTCTCCTGTACTGTTCCACAGTGCTTCAGGTCTGGCTGCCCAGAGCCATCTTTGTCTCTCTTCTTTCACTCTGAGTCTGACAACAGCCATAAAAGGAGCAGCAGTCTAGGCTGTTATTGGGATTTTTGTCTTTAAATCACACCACTTCGGACCGTGGGGCCGCCTTGCTATTACTGATCCTGCTCCAATTGAGAGGGTACTCAGTTGTAATGAAAATGAATCAAACTGTGTTAAACTGACCCGATCGGACCCGAATAGATTAGGTACTTGTGGCAAATAGGGAAAACCGTGTTAAACGGACCCGCTGTGACTCAAATAGGTTAGGTACTAATAGAAAAGGGGCAACAGTGAACACTTCCAGGTATTCCAGTACCTGTTTCACTGCCATTAGAGTTTTTATGCAATACAACTAAACAGTTTTGAAGAGCACTGAAATCCAACTATGGTTTCCAGCCTTGGGTTTTACAAACAGAAATTTCCCCTTTTTAGTGAATAATCTGAAAATCAGATTTCTTATACTTACACCTCATTAAATAAAAGGTTTGAACAAATAACATATATGATTTTTTGTCGAGTTCAGCAAAATGTCCAGATTTTTCTGAGAATAGTTATATTGTAATACTAAGTTTAACAAACAAAACTCAGACTAAAAATAAAACAATTAAATGTGGCTTACTGAACATAAGATCTCTCTCTTCAAAGACTTTGCTAGTTAGTGACCTGATTTGTGACAATCAGATTGATTTATTTTGCCTCACAGAAACCTGGCTGCAGCAAGAGGATTATGTTACTATAAATGAGTCAACTCCTACTAATTATTTAAATTTTCACATTCCTCGAAATACTGGGCGAGGAGGAGGAGTAGCAACCATCTTTCAGTCCGATTTATTGACTAGTCCCAGACCAATCAATAGCTACAACTCTTTTGAATATTTAATCCTCAGTTTTCCTCATCCAAATGCAAAGCACTAAAACCACTTCTGTTTGTGTGTTTTGTACCGTCCACCAGGCCTTACTCTCAATTTATAGATCAGTTTTCAGACCTTTTATCTGATTTAGTGTTAAATACAGATAAAGTTATTATAGTGGGGGATTTTAACATTCATGTTGACACTGAAAGTGATAGCTTAAATATAGCCTTTAATGGTATCTTAGACTCAATTGGCTTACTCAAAACATTAACAAACCTACCCACGTTTGTCTTCATTCTCTGGACCTTGTGCTGACATATGCATTGAGTGTACAGACATTACAATATTTTCTCACAACCCTGTGCTGTCTGACCATTTTTTAATAACCTTTGAGTTTAATTTAACCGAGTACTCCACACCTGAAAGAAATTTCATTATAGTAGATCATTATCAGACGATGCTGTAACAACCTTTAAAGAATCTGTTCCACTTTCAATTTGCTCATTATCACAGAAAAACAGAGTGGAGGGCAATAATTTTGTTTCTTCTCCTTCACAAATTGATTCTCTTGTTCAGAGTGTTACTTCATCATTGCGTGGTGCATTAGACAATGCAGCCCCCTTGAAAAAGAAGGAAATTATTCATAGGAGGCAGGCTCCCTGGTTTAATTCAGAGCTGCGTACTTTAAAGCACAATGTTAGAAAATTGGAGCAAAAATGGCGCTCTACACACCTAGAGGATTCCTACTTAATCTGGAAAAATAGCCTACTGTTGTATAAAAAGACACTTCACCAAGCTAGAACATCTTATTTCTCATCCTTAATAGAAGAGAACAAAAATAATCCTAGGTTTCTCTTTAGTACAGTTGCTAAACTTACACAGAGTCATAGCTCTGTTGAGCCATCCATTCCCTTAGCTCTCAGCAGTCATGATTTTATGGGATTCTTCCAAAATAAAATTGATTCTATTAAGAAGAAAATCTTTGACAATCTCCCAGAGATGATTACTTCATCCTCAACAAGTGAGACAACATTGGAAATAACTGTAGAACCTGATCTGTGTTTGGACTGTTTTGAGCCTGTGGAGCTTCCTGAGTTATCAGAAATATTAGCTTTATCTAAACCTTCAACTTGTATGTTAGACCCAATCCCAACCAAATTATTTAAGGAAGTGTTCCCTCTGATTACCAGCCCCATTTTAGATATGATTAATCTATCCTTAGTAAATGGATATGTACCACAAGCTTTTAAGGTAGCTGTAATTAAACCTTTGCTTAAGAAACCTTCGCTTGATCGAGATGACTTAATAAATTACAGACCGATATCCAATCTTCCGTTCTTATCTAAAATTCTTGAGAAAATAGTTGCTAATCAAATGTGTGAGCATTTACACAGCAATGACCTGTTTGAAGAGTTTCAGTCAGGTTTCAGAGCTCATCATAGCACTGACCAGCTCTGCTGAAAGTCACTAATGATATTCTTATTGCCTCAGATAATGGACTTGTGTCTGTACTGGTTCTGTTAGATCTCAGTGCTGCATTTGATACAGTCGATCATAATATTCTCTTAGAAAGGCTGGAATATGCTGTAGGGATCAGGGGAACAGCACTAGGCTGGTTTAAATCTTATTTGTCTGGCAGATTCCAGTTTGTTCATGTAAATGATAAATCATCTTTAAACTCCAGGGTTAATTGTGGAGTACCACAGGGTTCAGTACTTGGGCCAATTCTCTTTACTATATATATGCTTCCAATAGGTAAAATTATCAGGCAGCATAGAATAAATTTTCACTGTTACGCTGATGACTCTCAGCTTTACTTATCCATAAATCCTGATGAGCCCCAACAGTTAGATAGACTACAAGCATGTCTTGAAGACATAAAAACTTGGATGACTTTAAATTTTCTGCTTCTAAATTCAGACAAGACAGAAGTTGTCATCTTGGACCGGAGTCTTTAAAAAGAAAACTGCTTAGTCAATCACTTAACCTGGATGGCATTAAATTGACCTCCGATAATAAAGTAAAAAAAACCCTTTGGTGTTATTTTTGACCAGGACATGTCATTTAAATCCCATATTAAAAAGGTTTCCAGGATTTCTTCTTTCATCTCCGGAACATTGCCAAAATTAGAAATATCCTGTCCAGGATTGATGCTGAAAAACTAGTCCATGCATTTGTACTTCAAGGCTGGACTATTGTAATTCTTTACTATCAGGATGTCCACAAAATGCAGTTAAAAAGCCTTCAGCTGATTCAAAATGCTGCAGCAAGAGTTCTGATGAAAATGAAAAAGAGAGATCATATTTTCCCCTACTTTAGCTTCCCTTCATTGGCTCCCTGTTAAATCCAGAATAGAATTTAAAATTCTCCTCCTCACATATAAAGCCCTTAATGATTTAGCTCCAGCATACATCAGAGAGCTGATTTTCCCATACGTTCCTAACAGAGCACTTCGTTCTCAGACTGCAGGTTACTGGTGGTTCCTAAAAGTCTCTAGAAGTAGAATGGGGCAGATCCTTTAGTTATCAGGGTCCTCTCCTGTGGAACCAGCTCCCATTTTTAATCCGTGAGGCGGACACCCTGTCTACTTTTAAGGCTAGGCTTAAAACTTTCCTTTTTGATAAAGCTTTAGTTAGAGTGGCTTAGGTTATCCTGAGCTATCTCTGTAGTTATGCTGCTATAAAAAGGCTTAGGCTGCTGGAGGACATAATGACTACTTTCACCCTCTTCGCTACTTTCTCACACTACTCTGCAATTTTGTATTATTTGCTGTTATTTCAGCTTTTAACTTTGTTCTCTCTCTTCTCTCTTCCTAGAAGCTACACCTGGCCTGACTCTGTGTCTACCTGTGACAACTGTCTGGAGAGGGGCATCGTCCGAGCTTCTGCTGGCAACAACTTAATGCTCACCTCTACCGATGATCCACATGGCCCTGTCTTTCAGTGTTTAAACCCTTTCCTCTCCTAGACATAGCTACTGACGGAGCTTTTACTGTAACTAACTCTATGTGCTCCTTTCAGACTCTAAATTGAAAAAAGGCTCAGAGTTTATCTGTTCTTTTTTTTCTAGGTGAAACGACTAAAGGAGCTACATCCATTAACATTTACCTTTTTCCCTTTCCCATAGAAAAGGACTCCTGGATCAGTGCTTCTTTGTTCTCTTTGTGTCTCTGCTCTGTTCTCTCTAAACCCCCCTCGGTCGTGGCAGATGGCCGCTCACACTGAGCCTGGTTCTGCTGGAGGTTTCTTCCTGTTAAAAAGGGAGTTTTTCCTCTCCACTGTCGCTACATGCATGCTCAGTATGAGGGATTGCTGCAAAGTCAATGCTAGTGACTGTCCACTGTCTCTACATGCTCATCCAGGAGGAGTGAATGCTGCAAGTCACTGACTGGATGCAATCTGCTGGGTTTCCTTAGATAGACAAACTTTTTTCCAAATTTAATAAATAACAGAATCTGACTGCACTGTTCAATGATTTGGATTAATTGTAATGCATGTACCTGACTTTTGTGAAGTGCCTTGAGACGACAGGTGTTGTGAATTGGCGCTATATAAATAAACTGAATTGAATTGAATTGAATTGAATTGAATTGAACATCTTGACTATGAGAGTGACTTATTGCATTGTCTAATTGTCCAGGGGATAGTTCTGCTGGAGGTTTCTTCTCCTGTTAAAAGGGAGTTTTTCCTCTCCACTGTCGCTACATGCATGCTCAGTATGAGGGATTGCTGCAAAGTCAACGCCAGTGACTGTCCACTGTCTCTACATGCTCATCCAGGGAGGAGTGAATGCTGCAAGTCACTGACTGGATGCAATCTGCTGGGTTTCCTTAGATAGAAAAAAAACTTTTTATCCAATTTGAATAAATAACAAATCTGACTGCACTGTTCAATGATTAATGATTAATTGGAATGTATGTACCTGACTTTTTGAAGTGCCTTGAGACGACATGTGTTGTGAATTGTAATAATTAACTTTGTGATGACATTTACTTTTGATTGTTTTAACAAAATGCAATAGAATTTGCTTTAATAAATACATTTGACTAATGAAAATTGGAACGTCTTTGCATATGGTCTTTTAAACTGGTCTGAGAAAGGTAAATGTTTAAATTTTGAAAAAATAAAATAAACAGGGACCAGTGTTTTTTGGTTTGACAAATTGAAAAGCAGGAATAGGGTTTTCTAAAACAAAACTGATTCAATAAACTATTCAGTCACAGTGATGAAACTTTTTTTTGCTCAGATGAATGTGAAAAATAAAGACAAAGAATTTTGAATGCAAAAGCAGATGCAGTACTGAAATGCAGAAGCTGGTTCAATCCAAACTTCAATTGGGAAGTACATGTTTTAGCAGTGTGTTTGTTCCATTCAAAAAAATTTTTGGACTGCATGGCAACATTAATGATCAAGTCAATACTTTGACTGTGACATGGGAATGCTTTTCATTGCTGTTTTGAAATGAAAAGGTATTCCTGCTGATAAATGTTTATTTTATTTCCCACTTTAGCATGTGAAGTTTAATTAAAATGAACAAACTAACTGCACAGGGTGTGTGAAATGGAGTGTGTGAATGACCCTGCATTTAAGCATTGATTGTTAGCTAGCATAATCCACATCTGACATTAGCTTAAACCTGAATCTGAATAGAATGGATTTTAAATTACTAATGCTGAGTCTAACAGAAACGTTATTTGATAGTACAACATGCACTGTTAAGCTGTTAGGTCTTCATTTATGTTTTTTTCACTCTGCAAATTTTGCAGAATTGCTAGGATTTTATTAAATATACAAAGATGACAACAAAATGGAGTTTGTTTCTACGCATAACTATAATGTAACTGTTGTAATAAAAGGGGATTTTGGTAATAAGAAAAAAATACTATAAACATTATACAAATATAATATTTCATTATAATCCTGCGAAGCTACAAATAATATTCTAATGTATTTATTGTTTTAATAACTAAAGCAAATGAAGTCATGCAAAACTCTCTCATCTGCTGAAAGATACAAGAAAGTGTTTTGCGTGTGTACACATAGAAAATCATACGGATAATCATACATAAACATGGATGCACACATAACCGCATGCACAAGGGCAGTCAGACGAAAAATTGTTTGCCGCTGATCTACCATGTTTAGGAGGCATAGTGAGAACGACAGAGATTGTAGAGACTTTTTGTTCTAATGTTGACAAATCCCTCTTTAGTTACCAGCACACCGCATAAACTGAAATACAGATTTGCTGAATTAAAACCACCTTATAATTACTGCAATACAATGCGCTAGTACTGGTCATCCTACATGCAGTAATTAAGTTCTTCCCAGGGGCAGCAACATAACTTAGTGCTGTTGAATAGTGCCTACATTATGCTTATGTTCCATCTTCTTTTATCTCTTTGTCTTCAGTACAGTCAACTCAGAAACAGTGGATGTTTATGGGGGGATGGGGGGTAGTGACTTGGGCTTTTTTGATTCTTTAGACTGATGTTCCTGTTACTATGTTGAGCTGCCTTATAAACATGGTGAGGTAAAAGAAAGGGTCCCACTCTTTTGTTCTACTCATAAACATTTTTACATGTGTAAAGAGTTAAAAAAAAATCATATTTTTGGTAAACCTACTTATCAACTAAAAGGCCTGTATCTAAAACCTTTGGTATGAGTGCATGTACCCTTCCACTCCCTCATATACATCCATACTTCTATCTCGTTAGGAAGTCTACTGTCAAAACTTTTGGCTTCCCTTTTATAATCCTCAGCTAAGGCACTTGTTAAAATAAGATTAAAAAAAAAACTTTACTGATGTCTTTATTATAATAATTCAATTACACATTTATTTATAGAAAACTTCTCATGCGAGTGACCAGCATGAGAATGCGGTGCCAGGATATTGGTTTTGCACAGTTCTCCAACACAATACTGAGGTCCCTGTTAGTTAAATCAACAAACTATTAAACTGCCAACATTGTTGCTTAAAAAATTCTGTTTTTTTTCTATTAAACAACACTGACATAATCTGCCTTTGATAAATTTCGAGTTTGAGTTCTGTTTACTTTCTCTGCACTGCCACGTCTTTTACTTGCTTTATTTCAGTTTATTCAGGCTTATTAGATTTATTCTGTTGTTTAGTTGTTTGTTATTTCCCTGGATTCCTAGTTTAGATGTTTTGGTTTGTGCTTTCTCCCTGTTTATGTTCTTTTGGTAGTTCCTTGTTTGCTTTATTCTTAGATGTTTTCTGTTATCTCCCTGTACTCCCTGCTCATCTTAGTCACTCTCCCTTACTTCCCTGCAGTTCCTCTTCAACCAGCTGCTTTTATTCCTTTCTGATTAGTTCCCTTGATTCATTGGTTCATTCTCCACTATTCCTTAGCATTTATACACTCTAGCTGTCATTATTCTCCACTGGTTCCTCCTGGAAACGACCCTGGTTCGAACCCTTTTGCTGCCGGAATCCATTTCCTTTGATCCCACCCTCCTGCCCATGTCTCACACCTGCCTGTGTTCCTGTACCTGGTCATGTTGTAAGTTTGTTCATTATTAAACCTTTTTTTCATCTGCTCCACTACGCTCTGCATTTGGGTTCTACCTCTACACACAGCATGACAGACACCAAACAAAAGCATTGGCAGAATAAGCTGCCTGGCATTGCCAGATAAGTTTTTCTTGGATCCAACCCACTTACTGAACTTTGCTCCTCAAACCAAAAATAATTTTCCTTAAATCAATTTTCCTGGCACAATTTCTGTAAAAAATAAAAAGATTTTGCAATCTTTTTGAGTTACTCAGATTTTGAATTTCTTTGCTTTTAAAAAATAATCTTTATTCAAGTCATTTAAGGGGATTTTAATATTCATTGCTTGATAAGGCACTTCATGTCTTATCAAGCAATCAAAAAGTTTTAGTCAGACTGCGACAAAACCTACTTGCTGAAAACCTAGAAAATCTGCTTTATAATGTACAAAAATGTATAACAGAACAAGATCTGTAAACTATTGCTAATGAAGAAAAATAGCAGACACACCTTTTAGAAGTCTTTAGCTTTCAGACCTGTATTCTAATAAAAGCTAACAGGTAGTTTACTTTCCTCAATCTCCATTTAGAAACCTCAAAACGTTTTAAAGTGGCCTTTTGTCTCCATATGTTCGGAAAAAAATTTGTCAACTGTAATGTCTCAGACTATGACATGATCCATCTCAAATACTGATGTTTACCTTCCTCATCACTGCTAAAATGACTCATCACAGAGTCATGGACTTTATCTCAGTTATTGGGTAAAGCATTAATCACACTGTCACAACAACTTTTGATAATGTTGTCTCCAATGCTGGAGTTGGGGCTTCTGAAGGCATGAAGCAGAATGGTGATTTTGTGATTTTTAATTACAGCCGTTGGTTATGTCTTTGGCTTGATTATATAACAGTGCAGTGCTGTTCTGTTTGGAGTGAAAGAAAGAAGCAGCTCCCTCACATCACTTCTCATTAGAGACACTCCCGGGGCCTCATCAAAGATTTCCCTCCTCTCTGCCACTTCCCTTCCTCTATTCTTCTATAATGCACCGTTTTCCCAGAACACCACTCCCTACAGCTTCAGGACATGCTTAACAAACACACCAGCAAAAAACTCTTCTTGATCCTAACTTTTCAACATTTTGCTTCACCAAAGTAAAAAAAAAAATGGCAACTTTCTTTAACTTCCTACTTCATAGTGTGTTGTTTGCAGACAAAACATGGTTTTTAAAGACTGATGTTTAATCTGCACAGTATAAAACCACAGTTAGAATGCTGTTTTAGAAAAGTCGATCCAAAATTCAAAGATATCTATCAAAAGTAAAACGTTCCTTGGTCCGTGGGCTGGTTGCCCCTAGGGGCTGCCGGCGCCCGGACCTTGGAGTATAAAGTATGCATGGGGAGTGTGAGTGAGTGTAGGACGTCCATTGTTGTTTGTCTTTACGTTGGGAGCGAGTGATTTTATGTGTGTGGATGAGGGTGGGAGTGGGTGACTGTGACTGTGAGTGCCTGTTTTTTTTTGTGACAGGTTGGGTCTTGGACTGCTCCCTCTCCTGGATCAGCTTAGCCCCCCCCATTATTATGGGGGGCCTATTTCCTCCCCGCCACCCTGCCTGCCGGTGGTTGGAGTCTCTGCCCGCTGGTGTACTTGTGGTTCTCGGTGTCCGGGGCTGGATGCTTCGGTGTGTGCTGGCTCACTCCCGGTGGCTGCCTGCCGGGGCCTGGACCCCTGGGCTCTGTCGGGGCCTCTGTCTTGGGGGTGGCGTGTCCCGGGGTCTTGGGTCTCTGGGTCCATGGCTGGATCTGCTCGGGAGTGGACGGCTGCCGGCGGGGCCTGTGGGCTCGTCGCTGCGGTTCCTGGGGCTTCTGCACTGTCGCTGCTGGGTGGCTCCCCTGGGACTCTCCACTGCTCTTCTCTGGGGGGGTTGGCGGTAGTCCCGGCGGTGGTTCTCCTGGGGTTCCTGTGCTTTGGGAGGCCTTTGGATGTCTGTTGCTCGGATCTCCTCAGTGTCCGCCCGGGGACCACGGGGCAGGTCGGTGGGTCCTCACACTCGCTATTGCATATTTCTGTGGAGAAACCTTGTATACAAAGCGCATCCACACAGGTGTTGATAGATACACAGATGATTTATATTGGGCTGCACTTCTCACCAAGTACATTTTACATTCATAAATACCGTGTGTTATTTGGCGTATAAGCAAGCAGGGTGTAATCTTTTATTCTATTCATCCTTCTTTCTCTCCTCCACTCTCTCCTCCTTTTCCCCCTCTTTCCCTTTTGCCCCATCTCTCTCTTTGTCAAGCTTCTGTTTTCCTTTTCATTTCAGTCCCCCGTTGTCCGTAACCAATTGAAATATTCCCAAAGAAGTTCATAATAAAGTTTCTTTTATAAATATCAAGCAGAGCCTTAAAGCATTAGCTGTGATGCTCCGCTTGTGAAAGTAAATCTGTTGGGCAATTTCTTGGCACTCAGACAACAATTCTGAGCGCTACTCTGCTGGACAGGACACGGTAAAAAAAAAAAAAAAAAAAAAAAAAAAAAGTTAAAACGTCTAAGCCCATCCTTTGTCCTGTGTTACATGAGTGAAAGCCCTTTTTTGGTCTGTTACTCAGAGTAATTCAGTAACAGTGCAGCTAGAAGACATAACTAGCCCTTTACATTATAAGACTGTGGTTTACACAGTCAAGCTTTTTGCATGAGGTAAATGTGTGCAACGTTTATTTTCATCAGTAATACTTTAAAACAGTTTGCATAGGAGGGTCTTTTTCAAGAATAGCACTTCAGAGTAGAGGAGGAAGTAGGCAACTGCACAAATACAAATTAAAAATAGCAGAATTCAGTCTCACTGTTAAGAAATTATAAATCTTTTTGTTTTAATTTGTTTCCTTACAATACTGTGGATTGCAAGTCTACACACTTCTGTTAAAATATAATATCGCTATTGTAGCATCAAGGCTATATTATCATTGTATTGCCTATTGCCGAAGAAGAAATCTGAGGAAATATTACAAGAATTATTAATTTGGGGAATTAAAAAATAACTCATTAATATAGAATCTATGATTAGGAGGGGTTCTCAGTTTCGCCTAGGAATTCTGATTTCTCACATAGAAAAAATACCATGGCTGTTAAATTATCGCTATTTGCATTATTTATATATTTTGTGAGGGTTAAAAGAAATTAACGCAACCATTATTTTGAAAGCGGGGCCTCCGCATTTACATTCACATTTCCATTTGTTCAGAAAAGCCAACGATGGAAAACAAGAGTTGTAGCTGTAACTATGGTTCTATGAATCTTGGATGACCACCAGAGGAGGTGCTTAAAGCACTGAGGGATCCTTCTTGCACTTGTGCAGGTCGAGTACTAATATCAACAAAGTCACCTGTGACCCCAGGAGGTACCAGTGAGTCTATATAATCCCATGAAACCAGTAGCTCAGTCCCTCAATCTTCTTGCAAGCACAACGATACCGAGGACCAAGCGCTCTGGCGGTCATCCAGGATTCATAGAACATTAGTTACAGCTGTAGCTTTTGTTTTATTTCATGCCTCCTGACCGCCAGAGGCGGTGCTTAAAGCACTGGACAATGAATACCAAGTCCTGAGGTATCACCAAAAAAAGAAGAATAACGGAAATGCCCCCCACCAAAGTATGTGGGGAGGCGACGATCACCCTGTAAAACCTCATAAAAGTCTCAGGAGGGGACCAGAAGGCAGCAGTACAGATGGCCTCCACAGGTACTGCAAGCATCACCTCCCAAGAAGTACCAAGACCCCAGGTTGAATGACACTGCACCCCTGAAGGCGGCCAGCAGCCCTGCAGAACATATCCCTGCTCTACCATGTCCACCACCCAGCGGGAAAGATGCTGCTTTGAAAATCCTTTAACAGGAACCGGCAAAGCAGAGGCAGACGCCGTATTATATGTCTCCAGAGCCCGCATAGGGCAGAGGGATTCATCAGCACCCCCAAGGCGAGCAAGCTGCAGAGGCACGGAGTGGCACACAGACGAGAGAACCTTAGGGACAAACCCCCCCTAGGCCACAGGGTTACACCCGAGCCATCAGGGCTCCACCGGAAGCAGGACTCGTGAACAGAGAAGTCCTGAAATTCCCTCACACATTTCCCCGAAGCCATGGCCAGGAGGAACGCGGTCTTTTCAAATAGGGACTCAAGATCTGCCCCAACCAAGGGTTCAAAAGGAGAGGACCACAGGGCAGTGAAAACTGCAGGCCAAGTGGGAGGACGCAACCACTGGGCACACCTCAGGAACAACGACACATCCCTGTGGCGGCAGTGTCACTATCCACCATCTTATGCTGGCAATAAATAGCGGCGACATACACCTTAAGCAAGGATGGATACCAACCCTGATCAAGAAGCTCTTTGAGAAAGACAACATCCGAAATGGGGTAACGTACAGGGTCAACAGTCCTAGGACGGCACCAACTGTCAAAAATCTTCCACTGAAAAGCATACAGCTGACACGTGGAGGGAGCTCTGGCATTGCTAATTGTATGGCCATCCTAGCCTCTGTATCGCACATGGGTGACGCTGGGCCCTGGAGCGGCCAAACCCAAAGCTGCAGGTTACTAGGATCGGGGTGCAGGATCTGACCCCCCAGCTAAGACAGAAGGCCCCTCCTTGAGGGAAGAGGCATGGGATAGCTGCAGGCGGTGTCCATCCTGAAGGACTCTCATGAGCGTCAGGCCCAACAGATGGAGGGGGAAAAAGCATATAGGAGACAACGGGGCCAGTCGTGGGCTAGTGCGTCCCAACACAGGGGAGTGCTGAGTCTTCCAGAGAGAACCAGAGTCTGCAGTGCGTTGTCTCCCTGGAGGCAGACAGGCCACATCCGCCCAGCCGTACCTCGCCTAAATGCTCTCCCCCACCTCGGGATGGAGCCTCCACTCCCCAGGCAGGGAGCTACCGCGGGACAGATAACCGCTCTCCCGTTCTGCACACCCAGAACGTGGGCTTCCTTCAGGCTGGCAAAAAAAGGCAGCGCCCACAACATCAACTCTCAGGTTGGCTGCAGCAACATTGGTGACCGGGTCCTGCTCAGGTTTATATGGAACACCACAGATGGATCCAACCTGAAGGCATTGAGCCACACACTAAGAATTAACTGGAGTAAAAGTCCCCTGGATTCAGCAGGGGGTTGACAGGAACAATAGCATCCATAGCCAGCAAGGCATCAATCTCGCAGTATAAAGCCAGGGAATTCATAGGGTCACTGATACCTATCATTCTGACCTGACCTGAAATCGGAGGGCGATGGCGGAATTGTAGACTTTAACCCAGGGACAGTGTGGACACCACCCATGCATCGGGAATGAGGGCGCCCAGCAGGTGAGTTGGGCTGGAGTAAACCGTCCCACAGCCTGACGTCCAATGTCACTTACGGGCCCCTCCACCCCTTGGGGACTTGGGGGGTGTGGACTGAACTGCCCCTGCTGAGAGTGAGTAGTAGTCCGAAGCCTGGACGGATCACCAGGACCAGGAGCAGGCCCAGAGTGTGCAGGTGGCAACCTCAAGGAAGGTTTGAGCGGAGCCAGACCCTGACATGAGCCAGATGCAGCACTCACACCTGAGCACTATGGCCAACTCTGATGAAGCTCCGCCATCTGCTGCCTCATGCAGGAAGCTAGAGCAGAACGCTCCAAAACCTCCAGCGCAGCAGAGCCAAACATCTCGCCCGGAATCACGGGAAGACCCATCAGGGTCTTCTGGCATATCTCAGTCCTAACCTCATCCTGGTCCTCTTCCTTGGACCTCCCAAAGAATCAGAGGTATAGCATTTTACCTGTGCACGGCCAAACTCAGCTAGACGTGAAGACCGAATAGACAAAGGAAGAACAGCACAATTAGAGCAGGCATAATCAGTCAAAGACTCCCTCAGATGATCGACCCAAATCGATCCTTCAATAGGAGAGGATTCAAACAGGGCCTGCAGCAAGGTACATCAAACATGCTGCCCGAACTCAAGTGTCAGATCGAGCAGAAAACGCCACTGACAACACAACCATAATAAAACGGAGGGAACAAGCAAGCCCGGGTACGGTTGCTGAATGTAAGAAACTCAGTCCGCCTGCACTCATGTTAAGCAAGAGCGAGCCAGAACATGGCTGGCAACAGAAAAAAAAATAAAGCAAGCTCAGAATAGCTGCCTAAACATTACAAATAAAACAAACCAAACACTCCCACACATGAGCTAATAAGGCAAGTCCGAACACGGCCGCCCATATTAAGAAAGGCACCAAACACACTCAAAAGTGTGTAAGCAACAAAAAACAACCATGGCGGTCAGCGAACACGCCACTGCTGAGGCAAAAAAGAATGGAAAACAACTTACCTGTCGGAGAATCAAACAAGGTATAAAGTAGCTTGCGCAGCCCCTGGAGGGTGAGACGACTCGCAGCTCTGACCGAAGTCACGAGACTAAGGAGTCAAGCGAATAGTAGCAAACAATCAGAAAAATGCTCACCACTGTCAACACAGCAAACTTGCTGCGAGAAGATGAAAAGGGACTAAGCTAGTGGTGTCACGTGATTACATAGACTCACCGGTACCTCAGGGGGTCACACGTGACTTTGTTGATATTAGTACTTGACCTGTGCAAGTGCTAGAATGATCTTTTAATGCTTTAAGCACCACCTCTGGCGGTCAGTAGGGAAGAAATAGAAACCAAAAACACACGCTTCTAAATAAAGAGTTTCATTTTAAATTTTTACAAGATGGTGCTTTGGACAAAACCAAAGTGATCTAAAGACCTAAGTATCACTGACATATTACCTAAAGGCGAAGCACCCTGGCCCTGGCTCTCAACCGATTACTTTTCAGCAGTTTGGAGCAAGAGATTACACTAAAATGACAGATCACAGTAATATATATATATATATATATATATATATATATATATATTATATATATATATATATATATATTACAGTGGGGGAAAACAAGTATACACTGCTGATTTTGCAGGTTTTCCCGCTTGCAAAGCATGTAGAAGTGTTAGTTTATATCATAAGTTCTCTAACTGTGAGTGACGGAATCTGTAACAAAAATCCAGAAAATAACATTGTCTGATTTTTAAGTAATTAATTTGCATTTTATTGCATGTTATAAGTGTAAAACTTAGTATTTGGTAGATAAACCTGTTTGAAATTACAACTATTCATTTAATTATTTACTTATTTATATATATTTATTTGCAATTATCAGACATTTCCTATAGTTCTTGATGAGGTTTGCACACACTGCAGCAGGGATTTTGGAACACTCCTTTATATACAGATCTTCTCCAGATCTGTCAGGTTTCGGGGCAGTCGCTGGGCAATATGGATTTTCAGCTCCCTCCAAAGATTTTCTTTAATGCCCTTTCTGAGGGAAGGAGGTTGTGTGCTAAGATCTCCCGATACATGGCCCCATCCATCCTCTATTTTTGTCTCATCAGACCACATGACCTTCTCCCATTCCTCCTCAGGATCACCCAGATAGTCATTGGCAAACTTCAGACGGGCCTGGATATGTGCTGGCTTGAGCAGGGGGACCTTGCATGCACTGTAGGAGTTTAATCCATGGCAGTGTAGTGTGTTACTAATGGTCTTCTCTAAGACTGTAGTCCCAGCTCTCTTCCACTCATTGACTAGGTGCTGCCGTGTAGTTCTGGGCTGATCCCTCACCTTCAATTCAATTCAATTCAGTTTATTTATATAGCACCAATTCACAACACATGTCGTCTCAAGGCACTTCACAAAAGTCAGGTACATACATTCCAATTAATCTTAATCATTGAACAGTGCAGCCAGATTCTGTTATTTATTCAAATTGGATAAAAAGTTTTTCTATCTAAGGAAAGGAAACCCAGCAGATTGCATCCAGTCAGTGACTTGCAGCATTCACTCCTCCCGGATGAACATGTAGAGACAGTGGACAGTCACTGGCGTTGACTTTGCAGCAATCCCTCATACTGAGCACGCATGTAGCGACAGTGGAGAGGAAAAACTCCCTTTTAACAGGAAGAAACCTCCAGCAGAACCAGGCTCAGTGTGAGCGGCCATCTGCCACGACTGACTGGGGGTTAGAGAGAACAGAGCAGAGACACAAAGAGAACAAAGAAGCACTGATCCAGGAGTACTTTCTGTGGGAAGGAAAAGGTAAATATTAATGGATGTAGCTCCTTTAGTCGTTTCACCTAGAAAGAAAGAACAGATAAACTCTGAGCCAGCCTTCAAGTCTAGAGTCTGAAGAGAGCACAGAGAGTTAGTCACAGTAGAAGCTCAGCCAGTAGCCATGTCCAGGAGAGAGAAAGGGTTAAACACTGAAAGACAGGGCCATGTGGACCATCGGTAGAGGGTGAGCACCAAGCTGTCGCCAGCAGAAGCTTGGAGGATTCCCCTCTCCAGAAAGGTGCCACAGGTAGACACAGAGCCAGGCCAGGTGTAGCTCCCAGGAAGAGAAAAGAGAGAGAACAAAGTCAAAAGCCGAGATAACAGCAAACAATACAAAACTGAAGAGCAGCGTGAGAAAGCAGCGAAGAGGGCGAAAGTGGTCATTATGTCCTCCAGCAGCCTAAGCCTATAGCAGCATAACTACAGAGATAGCTCAGGATAACCTAAGCCACTCTAACTATAAGCTTTATCAAAAAGGAAAGTTTTAAACCTAGCCTTAAAAGTAGACAGTTTGTCCATCTAGAGCCCACTGATGGCCATTGTTATACTAAAAACCACAACGATTGGGATACCTCTATCTGTCAGATTGACCATAACCATTGGAAAAGAGAGGGGGTCATACAGGTAGCACACCATTTATACTCATGACCATTTATACCACACAAGGTGAGATCTTGGATGGAGCCCCAGACTGAAGGAGATTGACCATCATCTTGAACGTCTTCCCTTTCCTTATGTAAGGCCCATCCAATAAATGGGATGGACCATCACATGGGCCTTCCTTCTGCAGGTCAACTATTTTATCCCTGATGCCCTTACACAGTTCTCTGGTTTTGGCCATTGTGGAGAGGTTGGAGTTTGTTTGATTGAGTCAGTATATAGGGTGCTTGCTAAAGTGTTCAAACATCGTTAACCTTTCTACATTTTAGTACAGTACAACAGAATGCTTAAGTGTATTTTATTAAAATTTAATGGGATAAACCAACTCTAAGTATTGCATAATTGTGAACTCGAATGACCATAATACTTGGTTTGCAATACTTTTCATAAAAATTATTTGAAATGTGTGCCATGCATTTGAATTCAGTCCCAATAAACCACATTTTACTGCAAAAACAGGTGCACATTTGTGTCATTTCATCTTGGCAAAATAGCTCAAGCTCAGTCAGAATGCATTGGACCATCTGTAAACAGTAATTTTCAAGATTTGCCACATTGTCTCAGGTTTAGGTCTGGACTTTGATTTGACAATTCTAACTCGTGATATTGCTTCTATCTAGATGATTCTCTTGCAGCTCTGTTTATGTTCCAGCAGAACCTGTTTATGTTCCACCAGAACAGGTGTATGTTCAATGTGGTTCTGCTGGAACATAAACATTCACCCCAGTCTCAAGTCTCTTTCAGCCTTTAATATTTTTTTCAGAATTGACTTGTATGTAAGGTTATCATTGTTATCCTCAACCTGCTTTTGATTTCTAACTTAAGAAAATGATCCACAGTACATGATGTTGCCAACATCATGTTTCATTGTGGGGTTGGTGTTTTAAGACTGATATGCGACATGTTTTTTTCCAGAATAAGCTAGATTGGTGAAATACACAACCAATAGCTGTCAACGGATACCCCTCTAGGAGGAAGTTCTCTGCAGCTCCTCCAGAATGGCAGCTTCTTTAATTGATGCTCTCCTTGACTGGCCTGTCATGTTAGATGGAGGGCAAAGTCTTGGCAGTTGTGCTACTCTCTAGCCTTGTCAGGGACAGGTAGTTTGAAAGAGGAGTGAAAGACGCTTTCTAAGTTAAAAATTAAAAAACAACATTAAAGAGAAGAAGAGAAGCAAGCCTCAGTTTCCATCTTTACTGCATCACAACCACCTAACATGCAGCCTGGACTCCAAGATGGAGGGCTAGGTCAGTAAGTCATGTGACCTTAACGACCCTTTGTTGTGATTGTTGCAACAATGAATCATAAACCTGAGTAATGAGGAAGCTAAATTCATAGGTGTTACCTCAGTTTCTTCCATCTGATTCTGCAGTTTTGTACTACAGCTGCATGCTTGGCATGCTAACACTAAATCAAATGGCAACATGACGTTAGGTTCTGGGAAAACAGTTTGGCAACATACCTCCCTTGATTAACTGTCTAGTCCTGCATGAACTGTAAATAATGTGCCAGTAAATGTAGCTCTCCTCATCTCTTTCACAGACATGTCTGGATGACGTCTGTATTAAATTAATGGCAACTTACAGCCATAGATCTTTAACAGACTAATGCACCCAATAATGTAATGCATCTCATATCAAATCATAAGAGGAACATCCTGTTAAAACACTTCAATATGGGTGTTAAAGTGACAAAAATCCCTCTATATATTTTTTCAATAATTGTTTTAAATCTGTCTCCACAGATTATCTGTGTATGTCTTTACAGCTGTAACCATTCCTTTATCCTTAACCTGTCCCCGTCCATGCCTCCCTCTTTATATTCCTTTCTCGATTCATATCAAATTGCTCTGAGACTTATAAAGCTCCTCTAGCAGAGTTATCACCTGGGAGCTGGCCCAGGTCTAAGATCTATTCCCGTGTACTTCTAACTTTAAGTGTGATGCCATCTGCTCAGCCAATTAAGTCTCCTGTTCCCCTTAAGTTCTACATTCTCATGCTGAAGCTAGCCATTAGCGAATGAAAATAAGTGAGGTTGTTTTACTAGAAGACGGGGTAGGAGCTAACACTGTCTGCAGTTCAACAATGTTAAGCTTTTGATGTAGAGATAATCAAGGGTTTGATGAATAATAATGATGGCAAACAACACCACAGAAAACTAATATTTTCAATTCATTAGGTTAACATTTAGCTTTTCCCCTGGTGAATTTTACTACATTATCAGTTTATATCAACAGTCTAACTTTGTCCAAGGCCCTCAGATAAAATTAGCAACAATACAAGATTGTTCTTAATCTAGGGAACCATTAAACCCCATAGATATGGAAACATATGGAAACAAGTAAAATGGACTCAAATGAAGAAAGAACGGCATGGCAGAGTAAAAAACACAAGGGTTTTGAGTCTTAATAGTTTCCTCTGAGAATAAATTGGAATTCCAACAGCTCTTTTGGGTCCATTGCTTCTTTTGCTCATTGTAAATACATAAGGAAACGTGGATATATGTGCCTCGGTTTGTTGTGGAGGCAAATTAATACAGGTAGATAATTATTTTAGTAGAACTGTGCTAAAGTTAAAATGTTGAATATCAGCCTTTTGAAACCTAAACATCCCACACTGTATTTCCCAGGTTTCACTTTGATATAAAAATATTTTTGCTTTGTTACATTTTTATTTCAAACATCTCTAATTTAATTTGGTGCTTCAACCCTCAGCAGGATTCTAAAAAAGGTTACGTGGCATTTTGGCAATGGCAAAGAAATTTCTATGGAAAAGGAGCCTGTTGACTGGCTTTGTTGGACAGATAGGTTGAAATAGGTTTAAATGATAAGGCATCTTCACAAAAAGGAAAAAAAAAACACCTCTTCTAGGAGGAATAATCTTATCAGCCAAGTAGTTCAGACAAGCATGAAGGTGATAGTATCATAATCTGGGCCAGTTTTAAACTAACCAGAGATAAACCAGAGGATGTATACCATAAAAGGGAACCCAACACGCTTCAATGTTATGACATTAGTATTTGGCTATATACACTGAAAAATACTCTTTGGAGCTACTTCCTTAGATCCATCTGTTCAGTTATTCATTAACACAAATTTTCTCACAGAATCCAATACTTTTCATAAAAATAATTTGAAAGGTGTGGCATGCATTTGAATTCAGTCCCAATAAACCACATTTTGCTGCAAAAACAGTTGCACATTTTTGTCATTTCATCTTGGCAAAATAGCTCAAGCTCAGTCAGAATGCATTGGACCATCTGTAAACAGTAATTTTCTAGTTTTGCCGCATTAGGTAGTTGGTAGTTGGTCCCAAATGGGTAGTTTTTGAGTATTTCAGAAACTCCTGATCTACAGTAATTTCATCTCTTGGGTTCACAGTGAATGGTCAGAAAAACAATCCAGTGAGTGGTAGTTGTGTGGATGTAAAGGTATGTAGAATACCATCTCAACATTCACTGGGTTGAAGCACATTGGCTAGAGCAGTAGACTTATCACACACTACCACCTCTGCAATAAGTCCACTCATGAATTTAGTCACCACTAAATATTCTAGTGTCAAAGTTTTGTGCTGTTATAAAAAAGTGAGAAAGAAAGCACTTAGCCACAAAGTGTTATACCACGCAAAATCCCACTGTGAAGCAGATGTAAACCTTTAAAGAACAGTGCAAACATCACAGAATAACAGTACAGAACTTCATGGAATAGGTTTCCATGACTGTGCAGCTACATCCAAGCCATACGTCACCAAGTGCAATATGATGTGTAAGATGTAGTGGTGTAAAGCACATTGTTACTGGACTTCAGACCGACTGAGACATCTCTACATAGAACCATGGTGATGTTAAGAGCCACAATATGACAAAGTACCATTTCCAAATAAATTACTTTTCCTGTCAAGGTTAGAATGATGGAATAATATAGCAAAAGGGGTTGGCAGTGGTGCATGACAGAAAATAAATATACCTGGATATATTTCCTGTCCCTGTCATCAATGCTGCATTTATATTATCTCAAGGATTTAGTCATTTAAGCACAAACAAATCAAGCCTCACTTATTACATTTTATGGAAACAGAAATATATATTTAAAACCACTGAAGTGAATAAAATTACAGATTAAAGTCATGCAGGAAGAAATCATTCAGCAGTCTAAACTGTTCCCTACATTCAGTGCCCGCTTATTCCCCCCCTTCACCTCTTCTGATTGCCGTGATGTTCATTTGCACCCTGTAATTAACTCAGCATATCGCCGTCATGATGTGGAAATAAACCACAATTTAGCTAAGAGGGCAATTACAGCACGCGTGTGTGGATATGGAGGGGTAATGGTAAAACAAATGATATGAAGAGGTTAATAGGAAGAGAATTAAAAGTGAGATTATACACTGATTAACCTGCAAAGAGCTGGTAAAACCAGATGAGGGATGAAGAAAACAGAGGAAACTGGATTAGGGAAGAGGCACATGATAAAAGAATGAGAGATACGTAGCAGTGACTGGAAATTGGAGGAAACATAAAACAGAGGATGAGAAATAAAATTAAATAGGTAGTTTGTCTAAGTAGCTTTTAAAACACAGAGATCAGTTTTATTGTAATACAACCTTATGCGTTTAATTAAAGGGAAAAAGACCGCTCAAAGGGTGATGTACAACTTATACAGCACCAACCTAAAGTTCCAGTGAGGAGTAACACTGTTTGTGCTCAAAGAAGTCTTCAAAGGAAAATTTGAAGGAAAAGGTTATTGATACAAGGTGTTTACAATGATGTCACAAAATGTAACTACATCTCACCTTGGAGAGCAAGCAATGAGCTTATGAACAGCAGCAAACGTAGCCCAGCAAGGTAAGATTTTTTTTTTCTGTTGTAATAGGCAAGCACTGTGCACCATAAGCTTTTGATTTAAAAATCTACAGCTCATATGTGAACCTACACTGCAGTAAGTCAAAATTTACCATGCCTGCTTAAAACAATAAAATTCACAGTTACAGTTTATTTTATGTTTTGCAATTTTAGAAGAATGTGCTAAGATTATTTTTAAGCAGTGTAGGTTCTTAAAATAAGTATTATTCTTAGCCTTAGTCCTAGATCTAGCACTGGCACCAGCCTGGTGATGTCCAGAAAACAATAAACCACCATTCATTTAAGAAATAAACTGTCTGTCAAAAACTTTAAAAGTTAGAAGCTGGATTTACCAAAGCAAATAGGTTAAAGAATAAAGTAAAATAATTATAATATTATAATAATAATACTTAATGGATGATTATCTTTCAGCAAGAAAAATATATTTAATCATTGACTATAGACCTGTTGCCCTGACATCCCACACCATGAAGGTCCTAGAGAGTCTCCTGTTGGCCCACCTGAGTAAGCAAGCAAAGAACCATCAGGACACCCTTCAGTTTGCTTATCACTAGGGAGTTGGAGTTGGAGTCATACACCTGCTTCAACAAACCCACTCCCATCTGGACAAAGCCAGCAGCACTGTGAGGATCATGTTCTTTGATTTCTCAACAATATCCTGAATCAAAGACTACCTGACAAACATACCACACTTTGTGAGACTGAAGGGTTGGTGTCTAACTGGGCAGTCAGCAGCACAGGAGCATCACAGGGGACTGTACTTTCACCATTCCTTTTCACTCTGTCGTACAACAACAGTGTCTTCAGTCAGAAGCTTCTTCAGATCTGCTGTAAGACAGACCGCTACAGGAGATTTTTCCTACCCACAGTCATCAGCATCTACAACGGCTCTTTGAGAAACCTGTATGAAAGAGCTACCATAGCAATTAATTTTCCTTTGGGATGAATAAAGGATTTTTGAATTGAATTGAATTGAATTGAATAAGATACTTTGTTTAGTGCATAGACACATCCAGACTGAAAATCAGTAATACCCTTGTTTTAAAACTTTATAACAACCAAAATATTTTTTTGTTATAGCATAACATGTCAAAAATTAGAACTGACAGTAAAAGGAGCATAGGTTTAAAAATACACATGAACCTACAATGCCATCTGAATCTCCTTGCCTGCACCCTAATACGCTTTTTCCCCAGTACCTTGCATTATTACACTGTAAAACTGTAACTGCGAGTGTCATTAGAGAAAATGCATGGACTGAGATCGAGTAGTTTTTCATTTACCACTTCAACCTAATAGAGATATCTTTTTCTTTGTCATGCCCACCATTGAAATGCAGAATAAGATCAAATAATGTGCAGGTATTGCTGATGCCTTCGGAGGTTGTGCAGAGTTTGAATCTGACAGCATAAACTCAAATAAAGTCTCCATTAGCAGTTGCTGAGTACTTACACCTATTACTAAGAGTTTGAAACTAACTTACAAATTGAACAAAACAAAACACTAGAAATAGTCTATTATCTTGCTTGCAAATTGAGTTAAAAGCCTCAAGACTAGTAATTGCATCTCTCTGCTTTAAACTGACCTGTTGGGAATTAGTAAGAGTGTGGCTGTACAGCTATATAGCAAAGAAAATTGCTGTCTTTCAGTGAAAACAAAATACACTATTTCTTTCTTTCTTTCTTTCCTCTATTTCATTTCTCTTCTGTTTTCTTTATTTTGTGATTGGGAAAAACTAAAGAGAGGAACATTAGTTTGCATCAAATGTAATGCATAGTGTGAATAAACATCTCCTGATGCCTAAGCAGCGTTAGTTCAGGCTGCAAGTACACTTTGCAGGTGTAATAGAATGAGCTGTGTTAACTATAAGTTTTTGGTTGCAATAAATAGTTATGTTCAAGGTTCTCAAAATGTGAACTCCAATCAACACTAAATGTAAGTATTTTCAGTATTTTCAATTTGTGTTATTTGAAACCACTACATATTTCTAGCAAAGTTCCTATACCAAGGGTTTGTGTTACAGCACCCTCCACACCAGTGCTAAGGAATAATGTGTAAAAGATGTGTAAATGTGTAAGATGTGTAAAAACGTCAGTCAGTTCTCTAGCAGTGAGCTATGGAGATCTTTTTACCTGCTTTACCAACCTCCTTCTTTTGTGTTGTGGGATGATAGACAGTGGTCCTTGCTCAGTCTTTACACAGGTGTAATTGTTTAAGCATTGTTTAAGCATTGCTCTCACTGCAACTTTAGGTAAATTTAGGCAAGTAGTTTGTTTCTTATTTCTCTTTTCTGACTAAAGATGAACGCACATCTGCTTTGTTTAAATGACATGCCCTCTTTCTTTCCCATCTGGAAGAGTGACTAAGCAATGTTTGATTTAATGGTGAGAAAATATGGACCAAAAAGCATTCACTGCATCAATAAACGGGTTGCAGATGTTAATTTTCCTGCAGAAAATTTAATTAGTCTTACAATTTTACAAAAATGTTGACTTCATTAATTTCAATCTGTAGTCCAACTTTACTTTTCTTTACTTTCCTTTATCATGGCACTGCAATGTATTTTTCAAAAATGTTTTGTCATCATGTATTGCAGTTTGAACTGTCTTGTTGCTGAAATGTGCTATACAAATAAATTTGGCTAGCCTTAAGAAAAATATGTCTTTGTGTCACATCATATTTATATCCCAGGGAAGCCTGAAGTCAATGATTGTTAAACGTTCCTAGACACTTCAAGCAACTTTATAAGGCAATGGGTCAATTACAAAAGGGCTTCAGTCAGATTTATTTGATGGGAACCCCTATTGCTGCTATTATTGTGTCACAAACACTTGTATAAAGCAAAATTCACATGTTTTTTTCTTTACAGAGATTCTGTTAACATGTAGCATTTTCCTCACCCAACTGTATGTGGGTCAAACATTAACACATATAATTGTATTAATATATATAATAATGACGAAGTTATTTGCCAGATTTTGCCACAGTGACCAAAACGTTGTTTCAATCCTTATACAACAATGTGTCCAGGGAGCCTGCGGCTGCATTTTGGCACAGATTTGTAGTTTAAAGTTTAAACCTTCATATAGTGGTATATATTTGCAAAGCAACACATTCCTGAATATGTGAAATCCAGCTGAAGAAGATTAATTTGAGTTTCATCACTACAGTGAAAAATCAAGTGATTTTAAAAATTTTTTTGCAATACTCTAAAATATGTTAAAAGATTAATGTTCTGTGGGGAAAATACAACAAAGCAGTCAGCTTTATCTTTGCTTTTATAATACTAATAATGTCAAGATGAGTCATCCACCACCTACCCTACAGTAAATTCTTGCCTAAAATAAAGACAACAGCGCTAGCAGCAGCAGAAAAACTGAAATAAACCTTCTTTTATTTATTGTCAGCATGCAGTTTTGTTGTGGTTTTTTTTTTTTTTCACAAAGCAAATCTGAATGCAACTGGCTCCAAAGCAGGTTTGTTCATCTCGTTTTATGCATGCATCCCGCTTGTTTGTTTGCTATTATTATTGATGGGTGTTTTCTTTTGTATTACCAGAACAAATTTAATTAGAGCTGAAGGAATACAAATCAGTTCACCCACCCAATGCTATTTGTTCTCCTAATAAAGGGCTTGAAGAGAGAAAGGGAAGTATTACAAACACATCCAAGAGCTAGAAAGAGAATTGCTTGAGAAAAGTGAGTCTTTTAACAATTGAAAGTAATTTTATAACCCAGCCCAACAGGCCGAAGAGACCAAATTTACTGAAAGACAAAAGAAGTCTGTTTTTGTCTCTTACAATATTAAGGTTTTACACAAAACACATATACATAAAAACTAAAAGAACAGCAAGTTTTACCAGTGGCTGTGATATCACAACATTAGTAAAACTTACCCAAACATGTTAGTTAAATGTTTGATGCTATACTGGTGCAAAAAGCTTGTGTCACACCAAAAATTGTCCTCTGAAATAATATTGCAAACTTTGTTATTCAAGATAACCTAGGGTGCATTTCTATATTTTCAATTTCTACATTCAACAGATATTTCAGATTATTATTTTTTTATATACATCAGCAGAAAGCCATAGCTCTATGAGTTCTCTTTTCTGTGTATCCTCTGTATGAGAAAGTCCCTTCTGTTCCTGCTCAGTCTTAGGTTTTGGAGTGGCCGAGTACATGCTCAGGCTGTTCATGATCAAAAATCCTCCATTGTGGCTAAATTAAAACAATTCTGCAAGAAATGTGCGTCAAAATTCCTCTATGGATATGTAAAAGACTCATTTCCCAGTTACCGCAACTCTTGATGGCAAGGGTGGTATAACCAACTAGATTGAGGGAGCAATTACGTTTTCACATAGGACCAGGTTGAATAGCTAATTTCCACTTGAAATGAAATAATTAGAAAACTGCATTTTGTATTCATTCGGTTTATCTTTGTATTTTAAATATGATGATCTACTTACACAAAACTAATAACAAAATCAGTCAGGGGGCAAATACCTCTCACAGTACTGTATATCTTGAATTGAATGTCTTTTCTATGTTCGTATGAACAAAATGAACTTGTTAATTGGTTGCTGTGGCCTTGACCTTTTTTTGAAAAGACTAAACAAATTGATAAGCGTAAACACAGAGCCATGGGTTGTTTCTAATACTAGAGCAGCCGCCAAATTTGGCTCAAATGTTGGCCAAAAAGCGGGAGAAACAATGTTGTTTTAGAGCACAGGATGAAAGTTCATTCTATTTTGGCTTCCATGATTTTCAGGAAATCTCCAGGAAAAATACAATTAGAGGGCATACATAAGTGTCATTCTAAAACATGCACAAATCTTACATTGTATGCAATATTTTAGGTATTGGGGGCTCTAATCTGTGAAACAGTAAGACATTGGTCAAAAACAATTTGGAATGATTATTATGGTGTTTGATTCTGTATTTACTCACCAATGTTGGTAATGTCATTTTTGCTAGTGTGTTGTAGATTTGCTGCTTCAGAAGATCATATTTTGCTTAAGCTAATTTAATCAAAATTTCAGATGTTAAAAGGTGGGCTGATCCTTGACTCTAGAATATTTTGAGAGACAAAGCAGTTCATAATCAATCAATGACTGAAGGTGTCTACATTTGCAACACCAAAAAAAGCCTAAATCATAAATACTCAATTGTTTTGCTTGAGCAGTAATGTGACTTCCATGTGCTGACATGTTTTGCTTCAAATTTGACAAACATAAGGCTTTTGATTCCTTAGTAAAACATGACTTAGTTCTTCTTGGAAAACCCTTTGTTGGCAAGCAGACATTCATTTATTAAGACATTTATTGTAGCTGCTCACCAGCTTTGCACACATCTCAGGATATAATTTGGCCAACTCCTGTTTGCACAAACCCGCTAAATCCTTAATATTTCTTTGTTCCTGTTTAACTTAAATGCTTCAGCTGCCTTCACATAATTTATTTCCGCCATTTAATTACCCTAATGTGCTTCTACAACATTGTAGCGTCCCTGGCTTTATTGAGGGTAGCTAACCTGAGTTCGTTGAATCAAATGGTATCTCTACCTTCAAAATTCTGGATATGTATCCCTTACACTACGGAGTGTATCCCAACAGAGTAAACACCTGCTTCAACCATGAACAAACAATTTAATGAGTAATTAGAAAAAACAACATAAAAGTTACCATTTAACCATTCCTTTTCAGTCTAAGCTAAAATAAAAGTGTATCCTTAGCCACTACAATCTCCCATCGAGTCCCGGTAGCAGTTAGCCACAGAGCTAGCTGGTCAGATACGGGATTGTTCGCTGCTGCGTTTATCACCCACGCAGCTCCCACTGCATCAGGTTGTTGGAAGTGTTTTGTCCACACAGTCCCTCCTCTCCAAGGCATGGTCAGCAGTTCCCCCGGGTTTTTCTTCCACCACGGCGGTTTACTCCCTCCACCTGCAGCGATCTCTCTCTCTCTTTTTCTTTCGCTCTCTTCCCTTCTTCCAGTTCCCGTTACATTATACTTTAACAAACAATAGCATAATATGTTTACATATTCCATAAACATACTCTTCATTCTTTTTCTACTTATTCATTAATTTTTTACTAATGGCAAACAATACAAACTCAAATCCCAAGCAGTTACACCCTCCCCCTCCTAACTGTCTGCATGTCCTCATGGGACCATTCCAACATGCAGCTGAGGATCTACAAGGCTAAGGCCTAAAAACCTGGCTTAATAATGACCCCTTTATGAACGATGGTAATTGGCTGGTCCCTAGCCTTTCCTGGTCATCATATGTTAAACGAATGACTGGTTTCGGTTGTCTCTCAGATCTAGCCCTTGTTCTAAGGTTTATAGACATCTTAATAATTACCATTAGACTTATTAGGGGACACCTCAACCTCTTCTAAACCTGGGTCAGAGTCATGAGAGGCAGCAAATGGTGTACTCTCAAGGTGCCCCTCTAGAGTTCCCTCTTGGTCCTCTTCAGCTGAGAGCTCTTCCTCCTCTCTGCTATCAGCCTCTGATTCCTCTCTAATCTCATCTTCTGGAATAGAGATGGCATCCTCCGGTCGGTCTCGGTCTGTTCCCTCATCATACTTTTGAGACCCACCTACAAGCTCTACACCAACACACACTAATGGGCAGAACATGATTTCGGTGTATAGTTCTTTTACCTCTGCTTCCATTCTCTGGCCTCACATGGTAGACTGGGAGACCCGGCAGCTTTCCCACCACAACATATGGGATGGGATTCCAGTGGCTCTCCAGCTTCCGCTTCCCACTCAACCCCAAGTTTCTGACGAGAATCCGGTCACCAAGGTCAATCGCCTGAAAACACACCTGTTGATCATATGCTCTCTTATTTCTTTGATGTGCCTTGTTGGCAGTCTTCCTGGCAAGTTCATAAGCATTATGTAGGTCTTTCTTCAGTCTTTCTATGTATTGGGAATAGTTTTTGTCTCCATCTTCATCCGGCGACGTGCCAAAACACAGGTCGACAGGCAACCTAGCTACTCGCCCAAACATCAACAGATAAGGTGAGTATCCCGTGGCATCACACCTAGTACTGTTGTAGGCATGGACAACATACGGGACATGTTGACCCCATGAACCTTTCTTTCCCTTATCCAATGAAGCCAACATCGACAGAGCTGGGCTAATCTCTTAAATAGACTAGCGTTAGTCCCCAACACAACAGGGGTCTGGTCTGGAGTCCGTGGACCCCGGGAGTGGAAAGCCAATAAAGAAAGTGATTCCCTAGCACTAACAACAGTTTCCGGGAACTCAATATCTACCAGGACATAGCCCAGGTAGGGATAACTGGCGTCACTTAACCCCCAAATAGCCAGACCAGACACCAGTAGAATCTGAACGTCGGCCAAGTGTTGCTTATACCACTCTTCTAAGATAATGGTAACCTGTGAGCCACTATCCAGTACCGCATCACAACCGAAGGGGGACCTATCAGTCCCTTCGGGATAGTCCTGTTCCCGACTGATGTCACCTCACTTCTCTTAACAGTGCAATCCGTGTCAGGGCTTTCACTGGGCATGGTTTTTACCATTTGCTCTTTGGCTTTTTTTAGGGACTGGATAAGCTTCTGAATGACTTTACTCTGGTTCTCTACATTTTGGCATTTATTAGAGAAATGTCAGTTTTCCCCACACCTGTAGCAGATGCTGTCATCTGAGCCTCTGCTAGACCTAGAACCCCATCTTTTACCTGGGCCCAGTCTTGTGGGTTCAACCTACAATATAGTAGCTGACATATCTGAATGCTTTGCTGTTTTGGCTGACACCTTCTTCTGTAACCTTCTCATTTGTTTCTTTAGAGCTGTTTTATCTGGGTCCTCGCTACTTTCCGTCCCAGGATCCTGAGTCTCAGGAACCCACATTCGGTCACTATCTGTTTCAGGCCAAGTAGTGGGTTTCATGGCAGCAAACTTTGTTCTTAACTCTTTAATTTCTGATTTTATGGACTGTATGTCCATCTGACAGCTGTCCGCATTAGCAGCAACCTGTACCCACTGGACAGATGCGCTAAGCTTGACCCTAGCAGCCACATATTCCTCCTCAGCTCTAACCTCTGTTAAAAGTTCTAAGAACTTTGGAGGATTCTGCCTTCTCTCCCTCAACTTTAACTGCACTAACATGAGGTCTGAATATACTGCTCCCTCAATAGCTGCTCTACCCGGGCCGCATCCACCCAACTGGCAGGCATACCCCCCTTACTAGCTATTAATGTGAGGGACTGCTCCACTCGCCTCAGAAAGTCCGATAGTCTTTCGTCTTTCTCTTGTTGCAGTGGTCGAAATTTAAAGTACAGGTCTTCACCCGATTCAGCGGTGCCAAAGGCACTCTCGATGCCATCCAGACACTTGGAGGGTGTGACATCAGGCTCCACTATTCGTATTGCTTTTATGACTGCAAGAGCAGGTCCCAGGAGACATTCTATGAGGCGTCTCCGCTTTTTTTAATCTGAACAGTCGCTCTCGTCAACCATCCAACGAGCGTGCTCCAACCAATTCTCCAATGCTTCCTCTCCTGGTGGTGTGGGTAGGGAGCCAGAGAACATCCGAAGGCGGTGGTATCCACTGTATTCTTTTCCTGATATCTCCACCTTGGCCAAAACATCACCCATGGCAAGAATAATGGACTCCACTGAACTTGTGGGTCCAGCAGTGTCCAACAGGGTTTTGACAGTTTCCGGTCGTTGTCCCTCGGTAGCTGGACTCTACGCTGCTACAAAAATCGGCCAACTGAGATCAGTAGCAACGTGATGCACCTCAGCCGGGACTCTACTTGGGTCAACTGGTTCTCTACTTTCACACAAGGCCATCAAACGGCCCCGCTTCTGGTTGTACATCCTACCTCTCACTCTGACTCGAACCTCAACTTCTATCTGGGCAACTTCGACGCCTGTGGGAACGAGAGCCAAGACTGCATGGTTCTCGGCCAGTGATTCACCTTGACACCAGTCTCTCAATCTAGTCACCATTTCTGCATATATTGCACTACTATCCATGGTCTTGCTGGGGTAAATACAAACACTACCTTGGATACAACAAACTCTTAAACACTAACCCCGCTTCAATTGCTATTTGAAGCTTATTAATGTACCGTATGTGTTTCCTACCGCTGAACTTTCCGCCAACGTTTCATCCCACTTTTAACGCTAAGTAAATTCAAATAAAACAATCCCAGCGGTGCCTCCATTTTATGTAGCACCCCCTAGCGTCCCTGGCTTTAATGGGGGAAGCTAACGTGAGTTCGTTGAATCAAATAATATCTCTACCCAACAGAGTGTACCCCAAAAGAGTAAACACCTGCTTCAACCATGAACAAACAGTTTAATGAGTAATTAGAAAAAACACCATTAAAGTTACCCTTCCACCATTTCTTTTCATTCTAAGGTGAATTAAAAGTGTACCCTTAGCCACTATAAACAAAAGGAAACTTAAAGCCGCCACCTACTGTAACTTTAGCAGAATGAACAGACCCAAAAGCATAACATTCCACTTCTTCTTGATTTTGGTAATGGGGTTCTTTGAAGCTTGATATTTAAAAATAGGTGGCAATGTCTTTTAATTTTTGGCAAAAAGATTTCACCCACTCAAATCCTTAGATCAGCAAACTCTACTTTTATATAGGCATCAAAATTGCTGATAATTAGTTTATTACTGCTGATTGTTTGCAGCAATTATTTGCTCTCATATCTAAGCAACGACAGTATATCTGGTTACTGTCAAAAATTGTATGTAGTAGTTAATGAGACCTGATAAGAGCCAGATAAAACCTCTGTATATTTTGTTTGTAAAACCTAATCTGAACATCTAAACACTCTTTAATTCTATTTTGTGCCAAAGTGGAATGTCATTTTTTGTTTCTGTTTTACAAAATAGTCAACATCCATCAGAGCTACTGTATCTTAGCCCTTCAGCTAGAATAAAAATATTTTAGATTTCTTTTATTAATATTTTATGAATATTTGTATGCACACAGGCACCACACTTTCTGTTATTTCTTTCAAAAAAAAAATCAAACAATACCAATTTTGCATCTTCGACCAAAGATGGTTTGTCGCCCATGCTGTACCCACTTTAAGGCTCCAACAGACATATGACTCTGTGGATACTACTATTTCCAATTCATTAAGCTAGGTATTGTTACTGATGGAGTTCAAATTAAAGTGCCGGATGCAGTTTTTTCGCCCTCCTTCCACCTTCCATCCGTGTGGATCTGACACCACTTTTTACACAGTCAAGTGTTATGATGAGCATGACTTTGCCTCTGAAGCACTAATATACAGTCTTTGTCTTTCTATGTTCTCTATGTGCCTTGTGCATGCAAAATTCCTGTTCTTCTAGCAAATGCAAGCAGAGGTAATATATATATTCTTTTCTATATTTCATCTTTTTTCTCTGTGGATGCTTGAAGTTCACACATTATAAAGTGAGAGTGATATAAAGGGGTCCGTGTCTTTAAGATCTGTTTTTGCGGCACTAGTGGCCTTTATTTTGTCATTTGTCTGAGAAAGTAGGCAGAGAGGAAATGGAGTGAAGAGTAGGGAAGACATGCAGCATAGGTCCCTGTGGTTGGGATTTGAACCATGGGACAGCCGCATTGAGGGCTGTCCCATGGTCCCATTTTTGTCTTTCTTGAGCTCTGCAATGAAAAAAAAAACTATGTAAAATACAATTACAGTATTAGTGTTTAATTGCTTGTTAACTTATTGAGTATTTAATTTTTGGTTGTTTTTTTTGGACTTTATTTTTTTGTGCTTACCATGACTCAACTTGCTGACTTTAGAAATAGTTTATTTTAGCCATCAAACTTTCCTGCAACCTTTCAATAACCTGAATTGAAAGATAACACAAAACTGTTATCAAACCATTAGCATCCTAAGAAAGCAAACATACTTACCACAACTCTTTCTATCTGGTCCTCCACACAGTTTATACTGTACTGATTATGCCTGTGGGTGAGGGAGAGAGCATGTTTATGCAGAGAGTGTGCAAACACAAGAGCAGATAAACAGGCGTTTCAGTGAAAGTGGATATGAGATTTGTTAGCCTGCAATAAAACCTTTGGCTTAATTACTCACACAGATATTCAGCTTGTCTGAAACAAAAATCACAGCACTGGAATAATCTACAGAAGGTCAGTGATGATCTGTAGCACCTTTTTAGCTAGACCATAGCTATTGTCTGTTCAGGATAAGTTGGAATAGCTAAGTAGTTCAGCCTGCTAGAAATAACACAAGCGATAACCAGCTAATTATGTGAGAGAGTAAACTACAAATCTTTAAATGGATAGTTTACATTTTTAAGAGGTTTAAGAGAGGAGAAGTTATGACTAGTCACTATTTTATCTGCTGTGGACATTTCTTGTCATTAATCTCAAAATGTCATATCAGTTTATGTCAGCACCATTTTATAAATCATAATTATAAATTAGATATATTCAGAATGAAGAGCATGGTAAGTTGCAGTCCATAAAAATAACTTTCGCAATTTAAAACATTTACTCCAAAACAGAACATGTTAAGCATGTTTGGCTATATTGACTGTTCCAAAAGTAATGTGGTGACAAGGAAATGTTATAATCAGTGGTATTTTATTAACTTCTTTCTCTTCTATTCAATTCAATTCAGTTTATTTATATAGCGCCAATTCACAACATACGTCGTCTCATGGCACTTCACAAAAGTCAGGTACATACATTCCAATTAATCCTAATCATTGAACAGTGCATCGTTTTTCTATCTAAGAAAAACCCAGCAGATTGCATCGAGTCTGAGATTTGTAGCAGTCACTCCTCCTGGACGAGCATGTAGCGACAGTGGACAATCACTGGCGTCGACTTTAAAGCAATCCCTCATACTGAGCATGCATGTAGCGACAGTGGAGAAGAAAAACTCCTTTTTAACAGGAAGAAACCTCTAGCATAACCAGGCTCAGTGTGAGCGGCCATCTGCCAAAACCGACTGGGGGTTTGAGAGAACAAAGCAGAGACACAAAAAGAACACAGAAGCACTGATCCAGGAGTACTTTCTATGGGAAGAAAAGTAAATGTTAATGGATGTAGCTCCTTTAGTTGTTTCATCTAGAAAGAAAGAACAGATAAACTGAGCCAGTTTTCAAGGTTAGAGTCTGAAAGAGAGCACATATAATTAGTTACAGTAAAAGCTCAGTCAATTGCTATGTCTAGGATAGAGAAAGGGTTAAACACTGAAAGACAGGGCCATGAGGATCATCAGTAGAGGGAAAGCATTAAGTTGTTGCCAGAAGAAGCTTGGACGATGCCCCCCTCCAGAAAGGTGTCACAGATAGACACAGAGTCAGGCTAGGTGAAGCTTCTAGGAAGGGAAAAGAGAGAGAACATAAAGTTAAAAGCTGAAATAACAGCAAATAATGGAAAATTGGAGAGTAGTGTGAGAATGTAGCGAAGAAAGTGAAAGTGGTCAACAGTCTAAGCCTATAGCAGCGTAACCACAGAGATAGCCCAAGATAACCTAAGCCACTCTAACTATAAGCTTTTCTCATTCTCTCGCTCTTGGTGGAAGACGCACGTGTTTTCTCTCCCTCCCACCCTGCTGATCCCTGCTTCTGCTTTTTGTCTGTATTTTTCTCAGAGCCTCGCTTTGCATATCCTCCAAACTTGTAAATTATGGATTTGGTCTGCTGGACTCTCAACGTAATTGAGCACATTTTTTTTCCATGAGAAGACAGGGTAAAGGAGACCCTCTTGTCCAGACAGGACGTTTTTCTCTGGATACACAATGGATTCTTGGCAACAGTGGAAGATTGTGTATTCATCAGGATTTATGGATAAGTAAAGCTGAGTATCATCAGCGTAACAGTGAAAATTTATCCTATGCTGCCTGATAATTTTACCTATTGGAAACATATATATATAGTAAAGAGAATTGGCCCAAGTACTGAACCCTGTGGTACTCCACAATTAACCCTGGAGTTTAAAGATGATTTATCATTTACATGAACAAACTAGAATCTGTCAGATAAATAAGATTTAAATCAGCCTAGCGTTGTTCCCCTTATCCCTACAGCATATTCCAGCCTTTCTAAGAGAATATTGTGATCGACTGTATCAAATGCAGCACTGAGATTTTTCAGGACAAGTACAGACACAGACCAGTACAGACCATTATCTGAGGCCATAAGAATATCATTAGTGACTTTCACCAAAGCTTTTTCAGTGCTATGATGACCTCTGAAATCCTGACTGAAACTCTTCAAATAGGTCATTGCTGTGTAAATGCTCACACATTTGATTAGCAAATATTTTCTCAAGAATTTTAGATAAGAATGGAAGATTGGATTTGGTCTGTAATTTTTCAAGTCATCTCGATCAAGCAAAGGTTTCTTAAGTAAAGGTTTAATTACAGCTACCTTAAAAGCTTGTGGTACATATCCATTTACTAAGGATAGATTAATCATATCTAAAATGGGGCTGGTAGTCAGAGGAAACACTTCCTTAAATAATTTGGTTGGGATTGGGTCTAACATACAAGTTAAAGGTTTAGATGAAGCTAATATTTCTGATAACTCAGGAAGCTCCACAGGATCAAAACAGTCCAAACACAGATCAAGTTCTACAGTTATTTGCAATGTTGTCTCACTTGCTGAGGATGAAGTAATCATCTTCGGGAGTATGTCAAAGATTTTCTTTTTAATATAATCAATTTATTTAAGAAGAATCCCATAAAGTCATGACTGCTGAGAGCTAAGGGAATGGATGGCTCATCAGAGCTATGACTCTGTGTAAGTATAGCAACTGTACTAAAGAGAAACCTAGGATTATTCTTGTTCTCTTCTATTAATGATGAGAAATAAGCTGTTCTAGCTTGGCGATGTGACTACTATACAACAGTAGCTTATTTTTCCAGATTAAGTAGGAATCCTCTAGTTGTGTAGAGCGCCATTTTCTCTCCAATTTACTAACATTGTGCTTTAAAGTACGCAGCTCTGAATCAAACTAGGAAGCCAGCCTCCTATGAATAATTACCTTCTCTTTCAAGGGGGCTGCATTGTCTAATGCACCACGCAATGATGAAGTAACACTATGAACAAGAGAATCAATTCGTGAAGGGGACGAAACAAAATTATTCCCCTCCACTGTGTTTTTCTGTGATAATGAGGAAAATAAAAGTGGAACAGATTCTTTAAAGGTTGTTACAGCATTGTCTGATAATGATCTACTATATTGAAATTTTCTTTCAGGTGTGGAGTACTCGGTTAAATTAAACTCAAAGGTTATTTAAAAATGGTCAGACAGGACAGGGTTGTGAGAAAATATTGTTATGTCTTTACACTCAAGACCATAAGTCAGCACAAGGTCCAGAGAATGAAGACAAAGGTGGGTAGGTTTGTTAATGTTTTGAGCAAAGCCAATTGAGTCTAAGATAGCATTAAAGGCTATATTTAGGCTATCACTTTCAGTGTCAACATGAATGTTAAAATCCCCCACTATAATAACCTTATCTGTATTTAACACTAAATCCGATAAAAGGTCCGAAAACTGATCTAAAAACTGAGAATAAGCACCTGGTCGATGGTATAAAACAACAAACAGAAGTGGTTTTAGTGCTTTGCAATTTGGATGAGGAAAACTAAGGATTAAATATTCAAAAGAGTTGTAGCTTTTGATTGGTCTGGGACTAATCAATAAATCGGACTGAAAGATGGTTGCTACTCCTATATTTCGAAGAATGTGGAAATTTAAATAATTAGTAGGAGTTGACTCATTTATAGTAACATAATCCTTCTGCTGGATTGTTATTAGATGGATGTGCTGATACACTATTGCTAACATATCTAACTCACCATCAGAGGTCAATTCAGCTCTTCTGTTTATCTAATTGTCCAAGAGATACAGTCATTGAACCAATGATACAATTACAAAACCTTGTAACCAGGCTGTGCCATATTTACTGATAAACTCCTCTGTGATTGAATGGGATGTTTGGTGTAAACAAATGAAGTTGCAAGCCCAGATGCTTCTGTTACAGAGGTGCCGAAAAGTCCAGGTATTCTAGTGAGCAGGATCGTATTCAGCTGGTGTCTCTGAACTTTTCAAATCAGCTTGGTCAGTCTGATAAAACTTTGCTCCCACCTTGGCTCAGAGAGGCTCAACGTAAGGCCCTGCTGGGGCCTTAGGTAATAACTTGGACAGGTATGACCTGAGACTTTTATGGTTCTCTGTCACCTTAATCTCTACTTTGGGGTTTCTTCCAAATTAAAGGGGCTGCACATTATTATGTTACTGTGGTATATTACAGAGTAATTATATTAGTAATACTCAATCTTTACAGTTACTAACACATTTTCATTATTGAATGGTTTTATCTTTTGTCTGAACTCATAGCTCAGCATTCATTTGTGAATTTGAGGATGTTAAGGATTTCTGTCTTCTTTCACTTTAAAATAAGAGCTATAGAAAATAATTTCACATGCTTTAGTTGAAATATTTATGAAAAGAACTGTTACCATTCCATTTACATTTGCAGGTTTTTCATCACAAGCATTTTAATAATGCCAGCTCAAGCTTTCGGTACAAAAAACATAAAAACAATAAAACTGTAATCAATGTCAATCAATTAATTTCAAAGATCCTGTATCAGATTGAGGCCAGTCTGGTCACACCAAACTCACTCATCCATGTCCTTATGAGGTTCCTCATTCCACAGAAGACATATCTACTGCACTAGAGAGAAATGCTGGAGTGGTTTTTCACCACTGCATCTGATGGTTTCCATTGCAATTAGTGATGTAAGATTCAATGTAACTGCTCAGCCATAGAAATCCATTCCATGAAGCTTTCTTTGCACTGCTCTTTAGCTAATCTAGGGGTCACAGGACATTTGGAGGGTTGTGGTTATTGACTCTGCAGACAGTTTGCAACTGATATACAGTGTACCCAACAGTATATGAGCTAACCCTGCTGTGTTAGTGGCCTAGAACTACATGGCTGAGCTGTTCTTGTCCCTGAATTTCACTGCTTAGTGATAATACCACTAACAGTTGCAGTGTATTTTGTTAAGTAGAGAGGACATTTCATTGAGCTCTTAAAAAGAGAAGCATTAATTCACAAATGTGATCTACTTCAGGGAAAACATTTCATTGAGGTCAGCAAGAGTTTTTCAAACTCCTCAAATAACTGCTTTATCTGACTCAGATTTGTGAAAAACACAGTATGTAGAGAACGGACCACAGCACATTTATGTCTATTTTATATATAGGACTGTCCAATATTGTTTTTTCTAAACATTATCTTCCTTTTGTTCGATATAGCCAATATTATACCACATTTGGTTTGGGGCTTCCATTATTAAAGCTTTGAAACTTTGAAAACCAAACACTTGCTTCAGTGTGAGCCAACGCAATTTTTGAAAAAGGAATTGTAGTTTAGGGAAGGAGAAATTAAGCTTTTATCTGCCAGATGCCACTGCATTCATCTAAGAACAACTAAATAATAAGCCATTCATTCAGAAAACTAAAATATTTAAAATACTGATGAAAATTTCTGTCCATAATACTTTCCTGCCCTTGCTCTTTACCTATGTTTTATTTCTGTTGTCTTGCTTCTGCTGCCTATTCTCCTCTCTGCCTGCCTCAGGGCAGAGACTTAGAGACAACTAGAGGATGTATAGGAACTTATTCTTGGAAGCAACACCATCCAAAAAAGACTGCTTTGCTCTGAGTTCTTGGAATACATTTGCTGACATTCAGTGGTTCTGTACAATTATGGCAAATAGCCAAAATGTCCATAAATACACACTTGAGTATTTAGAATAAGGACGGGCACCCTGTCTCTTCTTGAGCTAATAGTCCCAGTGGTTTTTATTTGCTAACTTTTCAAAGACAGTTTCAGATCACCACTTTTGCTACCTTTCAGATAGCCAATAAGATTTGGAGAATGGGTTAGCCTAGAAACCTGGAAAATTACGTAGAAGGGCTTTAAGCTGTCTACAATGAGGTGAACCTGAATGACAGCAATGATCCCAAAAAACACAGAAAAGACACAATGTAGTAGCAGGTCACTCAGTCACACCAGTTTGTTGTTGTGTGTGATGCTTACCATGTGATACAAGCCTGATTGCATTTTCAGAAACTGCTGGGATTAAAAGAAATGGCAAGATCAGGGGGATGAGAAGAGACTATAAGGATCATGTGCTAATAACACAATGTGTGAAACTAATCTGTCTTTTACGGGAACAAACAAGCACCGAGCTTGCTGCAGGCAAAGACACAGATAATGATGAGCCTGGTAATTACTGTGGAATGTCACGTTGCGAGCATGTTGCCAAGTGAAATGTTACACCCACGGCACAGAATTATTTTTAAATGTCAAAAGAAGTAGAAGAAAATCTAAAAAAGAATTCAAAGCATGACGTGTGCACAAAACATTAAAAGAAATCATTAATTAAATGCTTTTGTAGCCTTTGAGTATAAAATGACCCCTGCTGAGACTGTTAATGACCCTGAAATTAGTCATAAAGATATCAAACCACTGAAAAAAACTGGAGGATGTTAGGTTATGTTAATCTATTGCAGTGAGTCTAATTTATTGCAGTGTAGGTGTACCAATACCTCATTTAATCTAGTAAAATAGGATGTCCCGATAAGTAAGAGGTTTCACACAGAGAAATACAAGGTTCTGGATTAAAAATACTTTTAAAAAAACTTTAGAAAAACAATAATTCAGTGGTTTTGATCTGGCCCAGCTGTTTTGGAACAACAGAAATATAAAGCAAATGTAAACTTCAAAAAAAAGGTAAAAGTTAAAAGAGCACCCAAATGTTCCATCAAATATGAAGTGAAAAGGAAATCCTCATGGGTACTAACAGACTGTAATAAACAAAATTAATTAGGGGTTAAAGAAGTCATTTGGTAATGATAAAGGCTACTAATAAATTATAATAACAATACTTTTCCAATGGTTTTGTACAAGCAGCATCAACAAAACAGTGAGAGTTTTTCCACCGAAGGAACTCTAGGTCCTGAACCAGTTCGGTTCACATGCCTTCAAACTTTGGTGTTTTGTTGAGCACCCCTGGACATTTCCACCAGTTGTGGGAACCAAGACTGGGTCATTAACAGTGGGCGTTACACAGTGTGAGACACTGGAGCTGGCTGCGAGTAATGTTCCTTTTAATGCAAAAAGAGATCATCCATACACTACAGTTAATATGAAAAAGATGGTGACTCCGTGCAAAACCAGTTGTATGTACAATGTTTTAATTTGCGTATGTTCAGGATTTGCGAGTGAAACAGAAACGAGTAGTTACCCAACACTTGTTTAGTGTGTTTTTGCAAACATATAAATAATGTTTATAAAATACATTCTTTGCCTTCGCTGCCATACTTTTTGCCTTTATTGTCTGCAGCTTCGACCCGTCCATAGGTGATGTTGCAGTTTGCACAGAGAAGTATTCTGTGGTGCCCGAGATGAACAAGAGTTCGCGCTCTGTCATGTCACTGGTTCAAAATCACCTTCGGGAACTGGAACGTGCTCCAAACCACTTTGGTGGGAAAAGGGCACCAGTCTTTGAGATATAAAGATAGACACAGGTTTCCAGTTGGTCAACAAATGTTAAAAACAATATTTCTTGCACAAAGATTAAATGTTTGTATGTCTTTAAAAATCAGAGTGCATAAGAAGGCCCATGATGGGATGTTTATTATAGCATTAAACAAGAATATGATTGTACAGGTGATTTACTCTTTTATGTAGAATTTTATGCAGAAAAAGCACATCTTAGGTTTAAAAGTGAGATATGGTGTCTGTAATACATCCTCATTACCACCACCCATTTCATTAATTTTGTTCCTTTCTATTCAATTGAGTACATTTATATAGCATAAGCGTACAACAAATGACATCAAGGCACTTTACAAAAAAAGTCTAATTTATATACATGAATATATAGTCCATTTCATCTAATCATATAGACAGATTCAAATTCAATCACATACATTCCAATTCAATCCTAGTTATAAAACAATGCAATCAAGTTGAGTTTATTATTACAGTCAATAAAGGTTTAAAATCTAAAATATCCAACCGACTGCATCGAGTCACTGACTTTGCAGCATTCACTCTTTCTAAATGAGCAAGCGGTAAGAGTGGATTGTCAATTGCATGGTGTTGTACATTTTGAAGCAATCCCTCATACTGAGCATGAATGTGGAGTGAAAAGCACCATGAACGGTGGAGTGGAAAGCCCCTTCAACAGGAAGAAACCTCCAGGAGAAGCTGGCTCAGTGTGAGCAGCCATCTGCTGCAACCGACTGGGGGCTTGAGAAGACAGCACACACACAGAAAAATTGTTTACAACAATTATGGGGAAAAAAAGGGCTAAAGCGGCATTATTTTTTTCTTTAAACCGTTGGAGTCTAAAATTTAGCAGTTGACAATTAGAAATTGACAAAATAAATTAAGATACAGAGAATAGAAAAATTTAAATAAATATATAAGCATTTCAACATTTGATTCTTTCATTTACCCTTTGCGGGATCTCCATTTAAATCAGCAGTTTGAAAAGACCCATAATCCTGAGGGCTCTGTTGTCTAAGGCTTCAGCTTCATGTACCATCTCTCAATGCAAAATGCCCTCAGGCCAGGTTAGACCAAAAGCAATTCCTTGACTTCAGTGTGGTAGTAACACAAAAACCTAGCACCTTCTCCAAAGGGCAGCAGGTGCACCCTTCTGGAGTCAGGCCTGGATGGCATTTTGGGGAATGCTGAAGTCTGCCAGAGAAACATTACAAGAAGATTAGGTGCAGCTGGTTGGCAGTTGAGGTTGGCTAATCCTGGATATAACCAGGATTCTCTTCTACTCCTGAGTTTCCCATGAGCTACATCATGAGGGTCGTCAATTTCTTCATCCTAAGGGAAACCTGGAACCTGAAGAAATAAAATTATTTGGGTTTGTGTGAAAAACAACTAAGAAAACATTCAAGCCCAAAGCACATTAAAAAAACCAAAACATAAAATAATAATTTATCCTTTGTCAATACCTGTTCATCCTTACAATGTCACTGTGGAGCGAGAGTCAAGGTACTCTCGTGAGAGTCCATAGACATTTAGTAGGTCCATTACTCTAGTTAAAACAATAAGTGCAATTCTCCAAAAGGTTATTGATTTCTGATCCAGCAAATAATATTTACCTAAATTGTACTCACTAAAATAATGATGTCTAATTAAACAACATTAGGAGTCAATTATTCCAAAAGGTTGATTTCTAATTCAGCAAATCATTATTTAAAATATTATTTTATTTAAAAAATGTTTCATTCACACGTTGGATTTTGCATTGTGACGGGTGGTTTGAAGATGTACTAATTACTGTTTTTAATTAGTTTAGAACTAATTTGACGTAATTCCTCAAGATAAACCTTGAATGGTTTCTGTTATCAAATTATTGTATTTTGGAGAGAAGTTGTTGTAAATTTATGCTATATTGTTCAATAACGCCAGTGCTCAAATCACTCTTTCATCTACTGTTCTAATACCACTGCAATATTAGGCTGATATTTCCAGGACAATACTTGACAGTCCGAATGGTTATTTAAATAAATATTAAATAATATAATCATCATAAATTCACAAAATAATTGTATACGATAGTTTTTATCATTTTCACATAAACACTCTGGCAGCAAAAATGACAAAAGCAGGTTTTTGTTAAACATTTATTCAAACCTCTCAGTCATACTGTCAATATACAGTGTGCAGCACTGTTTATTGCCTCTCTCTTATTTGTTTCTTCTCAGTAATTGCTTTTTAAATTATTGATTTCCAAATTACTTTGTCAACAGTATCCACTAAAACATTGCTTGATGTATTATCACTAAAGCAAGGACATAGTTTTCTCAAACTCAAAGTTAAGACAATGCTTTGCAAGGTAGGCTGTAATTGTCTGAAGTGCCTTGTTTGCTGCAATTAATTGTTTTTGCACAAATCAAACTGGGCCACGCTGACATGTATGCAGTTGTGGGCATACTATTTTGTGGTCTGCTGCCCTAATGCATGACCCAATGAAAAGCTTAAAATGGGACAGATGTAGTCAATGTCCACTACACTGAACCAACTTTAGGGAGACCTTAGAGGAGTGGCAAATATGTATAAAAAAGTGCACAAGAGCTAAAAGTGGATACAAGAACCATGTGGAAGTCTAAAACAACAAAATACTTCACTAAGACACTAGGTTTCCTGTTCTTATGGACTAGGAAGGTTGTGTGTCAATTTTGTTGAATAAATATGACAATTCCATCCAAGCATCCTTTATTTTGTTTGCCAAGAGCAATACCATCAGCTCTCAGTTATTATTTATTGTAATGAAAGTTTTTAGAGACAACAGAAATGCAGGTAGTCACTTCGGTGTTAAGAGAATTAATCAATAAGCATGTTGCTAACTATATATGGAATATACAGGCCACCAATGCAAACAACCACGTTTTTTTTTTACTGTGTTAATCTCTACACTCGTCACCAGTTAAGCAATAGAAGAATAAACTGCCACAGTAAATAATCAGTCACTTTTCAGTTTCCAATTAATTTGATACCACATTCTCTTTAACAAATTGATAATTCCTTACAATCCAAGATTACATAAATCTTTGAAAAGTAAAATTTGTTTTAAAAGTTTATTTTTGGTTTTCATTTTGCTGCCTACAAAAGAAATAGTGGTTAGGGGTGTAAATTGCAATCTGTCCAACTGACTTTTTTGTCATCGTTTAACAAAAACATTAAAAAACAGAAAATATTCGGTTAATGCGACACCTGATCACAATATAAAAAATGATAAAAAGGTTATTATTTTTATACTACGACTTTTGAAGATAAAAGGAAAAAAGTATGTTTTACATTACTGAAGTGAGTGTCACTTAATATATATGTGCAATTTTCAGTATGTGAATTTATTATGGGACAAATATGGAAACTTCAGATTGCCCAAAATTCAGTTCCGCTACAGGCTTAATTACATTCCTATGACCTAATACCCAATTACTAAACCATCACAAAGACATTTCAAATTTGAAATAAAAAAAAAAACAAATTTGAAAAATTGAAAATGTAGATAAAACTATTGTTTGTGATTTAAATAGTTTTTTCAAACAGGAATGAAACTACTTAGATTTAAGTGATTGTTCTGTGCCAATTCATAAGTCTTACAATATTGTGTTGTCACATAAAATACAAATATCTCCTTTATTATAATAAATTAAGAGATCTTTGGACTTTGTTCTTATACGTTACTCTAAAGTACCATATTAGAATGTATATCTGTTTAAAACTCAGGTTATTAGTTGTAATAAAATGTATGAAAATTAAATGTTGTTCTTATTGATTAAACCAAAGGAAAGGGCCATATGTGACACTAATTCTATTATTAATTTAAAGCAGGTTATACTTGCATTTGGAAAGTCAGTCAGTCAGTCATTTCTACCGCTTCTTCCATAGTGGCTCGCAGGGAAGCTGTTGCCTATCTTCAGCAGTCTATGGGTGGGAGGCGGGGTACACCCTGGAAAAGTTGCCAGTCCATCACAGGGCACAATTAGAAAGTAGGACTGGGAATTTCCACCACTTACTACTTTTACTGAAATTATTACGAATTAGAAAAAGGCGGACCCAAGATTCAGCCAGACACAGAACTGAAAGATTAAAAAGTTTATTCAGCCCCAGGAAAACGTCACTCAGGTTAAACTCCACACAGCTTCCAGGAATCACTGTTCTTGTTTTGGGTTAAACTTGAAACCCAGAGGGGAAACCTCAGTGGGTAGAAGGCAGGGATCTCCACAGTGCAGGTGAGAGAGACAGGTGACTTTTGGCTGAATAATCCAAGGGCTAGGCTGATTCAATAATCCAGGGACAGAAACAGGGTCAATGATCGGAACAAGAGACGTCAGGCAAGGGGCAGGCAGAGGCATAAATCAGATGCAGGAAACAGGGTCAAAACCAAAATCCAAACAGTCAGACAAGGGGCAGGCAGAGGCAGAAATCCAAGAGGCATGGCAAGGTCAAAACAACGATCAGTCAGGAAGGAATGCTGCATATCTACTCACACGATGGCTTTCAAAAATCTGGCACCGTCTGCAAAACAACATCAGTATATATCAGGGAAGACACAGGTGCTTGGAATGCCACAGATTGCACTGCACTTCAGCAGTCACCAGGTGCATCTCATCTGCTGATTGCAGCCAGAGAGACAGAGTAGAGCAGACGTGCCAGAATCATAACAGAAACAATAAGAGGAATACCTAGATGTTTAACAAAAGAGATGCCACGCACATTAATAGATTTATGTGATAAACATACTTGCAACTGGGTATATGTAAGGGTATATGTAAGGAACTATATGTAGTGTGTACTCCTCAGTATGGAATACTGCTTATGAACATGTACAAGTTAACTTGGTATAAGCAACTCTTTGAAAATTGAAAGAAAACTGAAGGCATTTTCCTAAGGGCTTCTATCATACAGATGCAGTCAGATAAGATAATGCATAGAAAAGTGTCACCCCCCCAACCCCCCCCTCCCCCCAACAATCCCAGCACCACCACCTAAGGAAGTCTAATTTTGTCTTATTATTCATATTGTGGGATTTGATAGACGTGTTCTTAAATGCTTGGCACAACAAGCATAGATGCATTTCTTCACATCTCGGCCAGCCGATATTAAACAGGCACACAATGTTTGTGTGTTATGTACCACTTAGTATTAACAAAAGCAACAATTTAGCTTTGTAAAACATAAACAAAAAAAACAACATGAAGACAAAGAAATGCTATGATCAACTTAATGTTGACATGACGCAGATATAAGTGAGTACAGGAATGAACAGACAGGTTCACATGCAAAATACATGGTAATGAAGATGATCAACGTACAGAAGCACATTAATATAAGTTTAACAACTGACAGAGATATTTTTGATAAAATGAAGCATGGTGTAGCAAAGCATGACTATATTCTATTTAATGATGAAAGATGAATAAAGCTTCCATTATGATGTGTTTTTTTTCCAAATAGATTCATCCGCACATTGATATTTATTTAGACAAATGTGAGTACTGCTTAAATTTAACAATCATTCAATGGGATTATGAAAGCTTTTTAAAAGCAAAACTACTTGATCAATTATAATTTATCTAATGCAATCAACACATGCTACCTAGCAGACATAGACATGTTGCTGTGTGAGATAACATACATGGCATTTAATAAAAATACATTTAGGAAACTTGCTTAAGTTTTCCTTATTATTTCACAATACTGTAATTGTATTAATACAAGGAATCTGTTTTTGTTTAGTAATTCAAACATTCGGTTCATTTTTACATAAACAAGTGCATTAATGTAGTAGTTAGAAATCTAATCATTCATATATTTACTCCTGTTTTATGCAAGAAGAGGGTTTGCTGCAGGGTCAACGGTTATGGCAGCAACAATAGATGAGTGTGTTTTAGTGTAATGTATGCCTGAGGGTTTGTATCCTTTGTGTTAGTGCAAAGAAAAGGTAGGGTTTCTGTCCAGATGGCTTGGGTCATGTGTGTATTCCCTCTGGCTGCTCGGATCAGGTTCAGTATCATAAATCATCCTCTCTAAGTCTTATAGATAAGAATATAATAATACTTTATTACTCATTGTCCTTGATCCTTAGAATGGCAAACCAAACAAAAAAAACAACAAAATATCAAAAACATTGAATAGGTTTGTCTGCAACATCACATAAGAAGTGAAATAAAACCCAAAAGTACAACAGAGTAGTATAAACATTGTGCTTCTTTAATTTCACTTACTACAGTCCTCCATTGTCCTTGTAGACTTTTAGTTAAAATTTTATGATATTTAATATATATATATATTTATATATATATTAATAGATATATATACGTATAGAGAGAGATAAATGTACACGTATAATCCGCACTGAGGTTTGTCTCTTGTGGCAAGCAGAGAGGCTACTGGGGGCACTCAGCTTTCATCATCCTCTGTATATGCGTCCTTTTCCACAAACTATTTATTTGCTTTATTCATTCATCTGGTTCTTCATCTCTTTGTCAGTAGTTCCCAACTACCCAAAAGAATGATGCAAAACGATGGCAGTCTTGTAAAAAATTTTTTTTTTTCCTTTTTAATCTTTTACAGCCTTCTTTCTCACTTTTCTTTTTGGAATCCCTGTTTTCTCGTATTATTCCCTCGGGTTCTCTGTCATCTTTGGTAGCGTGTCCGACACTTTTGATGTGCCTGGGAATAGGGTGCCAGGAACGTGGGGGATAGTGGCAGAAGGTGCGGGGGGGAGGGGTGTACAAAGGATGCACATGGGCAAACTAGGTTGATGAAGCAGAGAAGAAGGCAAGAAAGTGACACATGAATAAGGTAACTACCATAGTGCTTAAGATCAAAGTTTTACTATAATATGACAACCTTTAATACTGATTGTGAGTCAGTTGCTTATACTCTGTGCATAAATGCTGCAACAGTCAAAGGAAGAAGAGGACAAAAAGCTGACAAATGGTGTGTTATCTGTGATAGAGGAGTAAAACTGATATAAGGCAGGAGGGATATGACAGCGAGTGTGGGGGACAGACAAGTGACGACACATGTAGAGGGCAGAGAGGAGGATAAAGAGGGAATTAAAAAGCGCGAGTCAGGGCAGTGTCTGTCAGTACAGACAGGTGGTGGTCCTGTGGGAAGTGCTCATCATCTGTAGAGGAGTGAGAGGAAGCAGGAGAGGCCAAAGATCAGCCACCTGGCCAGTGGGAGTGAGCGTGATCCTCCAATAAGAACTATAGAAAAAAGAGAAACAGAAAAAAATTATATCAGTTTATGCAGAGAGAGTTGACTTTTAACTAGTTTTTAAATGATTTGTGTGACTCATAAGACATAAGACATATTCACAAAGGGAATTGCAGGTGCAAAATTTAGAAAACTCTGAGTTTGTGCATGCCTCTAATTCTGAAAATAGATGAAGAGGCATAATTGCTCTTACAATACTTTCACCAAGCACAGAGCGTTTTTCTGCAAAGTTTGCTGACATTTAAATGAGGTATTATGTTTGCATTTAGGGACAAAAACACATATACTGGTATGTAAATCTAAATTACAACCAGAGCCAATTGCTTGGCATTCAAAAAGTCCAGACTTTTTTTGTAATAGAACAGACTGCATGGAAAAATGCCGTCTGCTGAAAGGTACTGTAATTTTGATACTGGAGAAAAAAGGGAAAAAGTGACATGCTATGCTGCTGGATTTACAAAGAATCGGTCAGGAATATCAGGATAAAAATCATGCTTTTTTCAGAGAGTTGTACCTTTAATTGTGGAACATTCCAAAAGTGTTACAATGCAAAAAAATTATGCAAATAGCTCTGTAGAGAGGATCCATTTGCATTGTACAACTGAGGGGCACAGGAAATGTCACAGGAAGTGTCACGAGTTTATAACCAGCAATATGCAATTGTACATAAGCGTTTCTTTTTTTACTCTTAAAATATTACAAATTAATAGTGCTTTTGTATAGACTACATGTAATATTTTAGAATTTATTTTGCTTCAAGTATTTTTTATCTTAAAATGAATAATTTAAAAGGGATTCATCATTCCACTAGCTTATACAATCCGCAATGTCATTTGTTGATTTAGAAACACCCTTCCGATGTGATTCCTCCTGCTACAACTTGTTATTAAAGTTTATAGGAATGCCTCATAAAGTCAGGACATGGATTTCTGTGAATGTGAATGCAGGGCACAAATAAAGCACATAGTTGGTGCAAGACAGGATATTGCAAAGCTTTATGAAGTCCCCCCACATGTAGTTACTGGTGATCTCAAGATATAGATGATTAAAGTGATGAACTTTTCTATATCAGGTCTGCAACTATGAGACCTAAAATACCTAATGTAGATTAAGTAGCTCAAACGTCTCATGCTAAGGACGTAACGAAAATATAAAAGCACATTTTAGTTTTGCAATTATGAAATTAAAATAGTGTTAATAGGTGGAACGTAGGAAGTTGAAAAGAAATTAAGCAATAAAGAGAAAGAAATGAAGATGAGAAAACATTAAATCACAAACTTGCTAAAACCAGCCACAGTCAGGACAGTCCATAAGTCTAACCTGGTAAGATTAGTTGTTCAAAATCTGCTAGATAAAATCACCCTCAGCTGCAGATTCAGGATAAATTTAAGTTTTCCTTTATAGTGGTAAAATCGTACTCTTCTTTTATGATTATTTACTACACTGTTACCAGCTACATTTTCTACTACTACCTAAACAGCATAGACTGTGCTTCATAAACAAATTAAAAATGTTACCTACTTCAACAAAATGTTCTGTATAAAAAAAGTGGGTAGTGTATTCAAAAATCTATTTGATTTCATAACAACTGTCCATCCCTCAGGCCCAAAATCAATATCTATACTGAAGCTCAGATCAATGCATTCCTGTAGAACAGAAGATGGACAGAAAATTGAAATAGAATTTGGTGTTCTTGTTAGGATCAATAGATTTTTTATCTTGCACATTTAGTTTTATAGTGTTTTGAGGAAATTTGGAGTCATATCATATAGTATAAAAACTGATTAGTGTATTTTGCTCTTTTTGTTTTAAGTTTCTATAAAGTATTTTCTTTTTCTCATTTCTTGTCTGTTTCAGCTAGGCTTCCTTTTTGAGCTCCCCAAACACTGGGTGTGAGTTACTTAGTAGTCCCTCCTATTTTCCTTTAAATCCATCTGTGCAAAAAGTCTGAGCATTTTTAGTTATTCTTTCATCAGATCCTTGTTATTCTGTTTGGTTTGCTAGTCATTGAAATGTTTGGTCTGTCTGTAGTCAGTTATTCCTTTGGATTTTCAGCATGAATTCATGCTGAATTCTTAGTTAGATGTTCTGTTTGACTTTGTAAGTCCAAGTATAATGCCCATAGCACTATGACTGGTGGACAGCTGGTGGAACTTAAAGGGACAGCCATGTCTTGGTAGGTTTGTGAGGCCAGTCCTGCCAACATCCGTTGTGGCGTTTTCATCAGCATACATTTTTTTATGAAAACAATTTTACATTTATGGCTATAATATGCCAAATTTTCAAGGACATGTCATTTTGAAAAAAGAGTTTTTGACATTTTGACAGAGGGCATAATGACTTTAGGTTCATTAAGCTACCTGAAATAGAATGTAAAAAAATCCACACTTTTATTTAAACAACTTTTTATAGACTGAAGAAATCTAAAAACCTACATTCAAAGCCACATTCAAATACCTCATTATTGTAAAACACTAATAGAAATAGGATTAAAACAAAAAAGCAATTAGTACTTTAGAAAAAGAAACCCCTTTGTTTGTAAGACTATAGACTAAAGTCTCACTTTCTTACTTTCGAGTTACTGAATATATTATTTCTGATAGAAAAGCCACTTAGAGACAGAGATTTAAAAAAGTCAATTTTTAAAAGGCACTATATCTTCTTTTTCCAGCTCCTTTACTTTGCAAACATACAGATGAGCAAGGTGGAGCTGTATGAATTGATCGGGTGGACAAAATAAGCGCTAAATAAGTCAGGAGCAATCATCATTCATTTATCACAAGAGTCCCATGCAAATACACTCTGTAACCTGATGAAAATGTGGGCTACAGTGTAGGCTGCAAATTTGCAATAGTAATACATGGCCAAGCTTCACCGTTGAGAGACTTTTGTAATTGTCATTTTTACACCACAGATAGTGTTTACCACCTTATTTGGGTCTGGGTGAACTTCAACATGCCTACTACTTATTACCTGAAAAATTATAACTCATGCCACGGTAATCATCATTTGTTGAGCATTAAGCAGCTGATGGTGCCTGACTCTTAAAGCAATGTTAGGCCATAAGAGAAACTTCAGTGGCATCCTTTAAAAAAAATAAAACTTCCAGGTGAATCTGTTTGATGTAGGGTTTTGTGTGGTATGTGTGTGAGACACAGCTTGGTTTTCCATGATGGGGAAATACAGCTAAGCTTGGATCCTCTCCGTCAGAAGGGGAAGAAGGAGTCAGGCCTGTCTCTAATGGGAAAACAGTCCCAATGGGAAAGCAACACCTGTACCTATGCGTATTTGGGAACTTTGGACAAAGGAAATAAGGTTAGAATTCTTACTTTTATGGCTTGCAAAAACAAATGCACCTTGCATTCATTACATTATTTAAATTTCTTTCAATCTTGCTCTTTTTCATTTTCATTGTGTGCTGAAAACATACTTGAATTCTTTTCTAGTCTTCATTTAACCTTGCAGAATTCATGGAGGTAAAATCTCAATACAAATGCTTACATCTCTCGCAATGGCAAAGACCTTCGTGTCGTCTGCCTGATAATTACCCATCTGTCTGTGCTGTGTGAGTCTGAAACAGCCCGTAGGACACAAATGCACACGCGCACTCTTTGAGAGCTCAAGAGCTTTCCTCTTCCTGTTTATGCCATCATCTATTATTTACACCAGTGTTGTTACATGCACATAAGTGTTACATTGCGTCAAGCACACGCTCGTAGGCGTGCTCATACACATGTATCTCACGCAGAATGTTCAGAAAGGTCTTAAAAGAAAACAGCGATTGTTAATAATTCATTGATGTTCATTTTTTTTGCTGTGATGAGTTGATTTCACGGCTCTGATATTTTCTTCGTTGTAAATCCCAGGAAAAGTTAACAAAGCCCTGTAGATTCCAACCACATGTTGCTGAATAAAATCAAGCTTGTTGCGCTAATACTCAAATCACACATCTCACGTCTTCCTGGAGTTTTTGCTCTGTTGATCTGCTTGTTATTTATTTAGCTTTTTTTCTGTTAGGCTTTATTTTTTGTGAGTTTAACAGAGTTAGGAGCATAAGAACACCAAAAGCAGCGGCAGCAGAAATTAAGCCAGGAGAGTCAGCTTTGCACCTGTATTTTCGTTGAAGCTGTTTCTTAGTTTGAATCATGAAGTGTTTTCTTTTTTATTCGAATAAAAATTCAGTTCCAACACCTCTTACCACATTTTTTATTTCTTATGGTCTGAAATACATGTATCCACACATTTTGGTCAATTTGTGTCTTTGACCTTTTTTTCTCTGACCCTTGTGGCTAGTTGTGTCACATCACTTGCTTACTTGTACTTAAAGTGTTTTACTAAAACATTTTTCTTTTTATTGTGTTACCTTCAAAGTTGGTTGACACCAGTGATGTTGCTGTTTTAGAAGTGTAATCCCGATTCATCAGTGACTTTTTTCTTTTTGTGAAAATAGTTATCTGACAAAGGAAGTCTTCCTTTCACAATTGCATTTATGGATGTGCACATTAGCACCACCTCTATGTCCACTGTTCATTACATTTGGTCACACGCCACAGATTTCCTCACATTTTATGTAGATAATTTCCCCGGGACACTATTATTCCATGGTAAATAATGCTAAGTTGCTGTGGAGCTTCTGGCATATTGTCTCATTTTTGGTCATGTATGTTTGTGCATTGAAAACATGTATTAGAACATGTAGGAAATGAACATAAAATTAAAGTATTCAACATCAAGTACTGTATTGTCGTTGAGATATGTGTTTCTTTTTGATGCGATCCCATTCTGAATAGTGCATATCAATTGGGATCCAAGGTGTGGAATTCAGTGCTCTGCCGTATCGGTACCAGGAGGGTTAAGCTGTGACTTTACAACTTAATTTTTTTTTTTTTTTTTTCATATTTATCATCAAAATAACTTTTTAGGAAGGACATTATTCATGAGTATCCCCAAGTGGTCAAAAAATTATTAAACCAAATTAAATACGAAGTAAGTCATGCCATCAGTTTCCCTTTCAGCTGCAAACAGCCAGCATGCCAAGGTGAGTAAAGTGCCTGCAGCAATGTGTGATTTAAGTAATATTTTTATTGAGTCTATGCTGCAAAATTTGAGTCAGAGTTGTATCAGTTTTGTAGCAGTGGTGTACATGTGCAGTATACATACAGTGCAATAGCTGTGGCAAGACCTGTGGCAAGAGCTGCAGTGGAATTTTTCAATGTGCTGCCACCAAGGTTTATCTGTTAAACAAACTGTGCAGAAAGAAGTTATTTTGTGATGGCATTGGATCCTTTTGTGCCATTTAATCAACAAGTAGATAGTGTGATGGGAATATACCAATTACTTGTTTTGTGACTAAAAGATTAAGAACACCATGAACCGGCCCAAGGTGTAAGCACACTTTATGATTCCCTGGGGCCCCCAGCTGGCTCCAAAAGCATTTGGTTTGGACTTGTGGCTGGCTAATTACTATTATTTTGTAAAGGTATGTAAACACAGTTATAACTTAATGCTAATTTTATTTTTGTTCATTTTTTCTGAGCTGGGATAACATTTTATGCACACAGTAACTGACTGTAAATTTAAAACCAACTTTTTTTCTTATAAACAGCAATAAACATCCTCCCTGACTACCGAGTGTATAATAAAGGCTATTCACCAGATATTACTCATTCATAAAAACAGTTTTTTTAACAAACAGTGTTCTTCTTTCATTTCCCTTTCACGCCAAAGGATATAGCTAAAGCTTTCGAACATGAAGCATGATGTGTGCAGAGGTAAACATATGTCAGAGGGGAAGATCGAGCATGGAGGAAAGGAGAAGAATAATGAAGTTCAATGTGGGGAAGGCAGCAGAAGTGTGATGTGACAAATTAAAAAATGAAAACATACAATGGAACAATTGCTGGTGAGGAAGGAAACAAAGACAACATTATTTTTCTGTGCTCCTAAACACTGAAAAGGGCATTTATTTCAACTTCATTCATTTTGTAGAAATTTCTTCCTCTGCAGTCCATAAATATTGTTTTAGCTAATATAATTTCAGCTTCCATTAAATTCTCTACCTTTTAACAAGTAATGTACTGGCTGTTTTAGGGGGAAAATAGACTACAAAGTAAATTTAGATCGTTTAGAGTAAAATGTCAGATTTGTAATTCAGATTGTTGGCAAGGCAGTGTTTAGGCATGTTCAGAAGCATCTCTGTTCACACACGCGCAGGCATCAATCATATCCCATCAGCCACATCTTACCTGTCTTACCTGCGTTGGCTACAGTGTTCTCCTGCTTGCACTTCCCAACAGTGATAGACACATCATCAATGGCGATATCTCCCTCAAAGCCTGGGCCTCGGATTCCTTCAAACACAATCTGTTAAGGAAAGAGACAAAGACAGAGACAAACAGATGCTGTGTGAGTGAATTTAATCCAAAGGTAAAATCAGCCAGAACCTTTTTGGAAAAACGTGCCTTAAATGAATGATGAGTTTTTCTGACAAAAAAAGTGAGTACAGCCCTAAGTGAAAAAGTCAAAATTGTGCCCAATTGTGCTATTTTCACTCCCCATGTTATGTTACTCGTTAGTGTTACCTCTTTTGAGCTTTTTAAATTAGTGTTCAGGCTTACATGTTAATGTACAAAGTTATTATGCAAATACTTTATGCAAATGATATGAAATGATAAATTCTTACGCCAGTCCAGAAGAATATTAAAGTCCTTTATAATACAACAGCTTCTAAAGTTGTGTTTGAGAGAAACAATTCTGGGGACTATTAAGAAGTCATCATAAGAATAAAAGTTAAAATTTGTATCTAAAACTTTTAATAAGTTTGACCACAGGAAATACACAATTCTCGAAGTACCACAATAGTTATAGACATTTTTAAACAGTGCACCTACAGGACTTGCGCTGTGTTAGTTTGTAGTATGATATAATGAGAGAAAACAAAAAAAGCACCAAAACATTCTTATCCATTTGTAAGACGTGATTGCTTTGTATACAGGCATTTAAATTTCCAAAGCTGGAAAAATGTATAGAAACGTCCTGAAAAGTTGCAAAGTCTACAGTTTCTCACCAACCCCAGCTTCAAAATTATGGCTGTAACTTTGGGTCAATTTATTTATTGAGTCATTTACTTTTGTAAAAGGAGTCCTGCTAATTTGGCATTCCTGTATTAGAAAATACAGTGTAAAGCTTTTAATGTGATTAACAGTACTTAACTATCCTGTTTACTTTGTATTTACCCAACACATTTTTGGTTCCACGTCAGTTTAACAATTAGTAAAAGGCTTACTTTTTCATGTTTTTTCTAACACATTGCCAAATATTTCACATTTTTAGAGCACCTCCATATTCATGAGTGCTATATTGTGGTGTTTTGGAAGATCTGGAAAGGATTAATTGTATTTCTTTTCATTTCAATGACGAAAATGGATTCCACATATGAATAATTCCAGTTAAGAGCTCCGTCATGGAATTAATTAAATTATTAAGTAGAGGCAACACCAGGGGAATTTTTAGGGCCTTAAAACATTGTGGGCTTTAGTCCAGGCCCTTAATAGCTTTAATTTTCATAACAGTGGCCCAGTTTTCAAGTAATTTAAAGTTAAAATTATAAGGGACATGTTGTACCTGTTATCTGCCATTGCTGGGTTTTCATTTATTGCAAATTATCGTCAATCAAACAAAAAAGGTTTACCATAATTTTACTAGTTTTTTTTATTTTTGGCAGTAGAACAAGTGAAGCATGGAGAGAAATGGAGTTCAGGATCAATGACAAAACATTCTGTGACATTTAGGAAAAAACAATCTGAATTTCTGCCTGATAAAAGTTGTTCTTAAACTCAGAGAAACTATGTTTACCGTGGGTCTAATAAATATGCTTCTTTTCTCATCTACATAAATTAACTTTTTAAATGTTACACTCTCATCAAATCGTTTCACTCCTGAGGGTCCAGGGTCGTAATTTCTTACATTTCAAAAAAGGAAACTGGTAAAAAGCTGATTTTTAAAAAGTCAAATGGTAAGATCCTAAAAACGCATTTATTTATACTATTAAATAATTTTGCTTATTTTATTGATTTATAATTTTGCTTATTTATGATGAGAGCTTTCCAAACATTTGATTAAAATTGTTCCTTCTTTCATGAACCTTTTATGTCCTTCCCTTCATTCTTCTTAGGAAGAAACTTTTTCATTTGGCCCGGCAAAAATAATAAAATAAATTTTACAACACAGTCTTTTCTCTACTGAGCAGGTGAGTCTTTGGTGCAATCTTTACTATTAAACACTTTCTGTAGAGAAGAAGGTGTTAATATATAGGCTAATATAGGATAGACCCTCATTCTGGACCTCTCTTGAACTCTCATCTTTTGTCCTGTTATCAGTACTATAATTGCAGTTATTAATAAATGTATACATAAAGTGGCATGAATTCTCTCATACCCCCAGTCGGTCGTGGCAGATGGCCGCTCATACTGAGCCTGGTTCTGCTGTTTCTTCCTGTTAAAAGGGAGTTTTTCCTCTCCACTGTCGCTACATGCATGCTCAGTATGAGGGATTGCTGGAAAGTCAACGCCAGTGACTGTCCACTGTCTCTACATGCTCATCCGGGAGGAGTGAATGCTGCAAGTCACTGACTGGATACAATCTGCTGGGTTTCCTTAGATAGAAAAACTTTTTATCCAATTTGAATAAATAACAGAATCTGACTGCACTGTTCAATGATTAAGATTAATTGGAATGTATGTACCTGAGTTTTGTGAAGTGCCTTGAGACGACGTGTTGTGAATTGGCGCTGTATAAATAAACTGAATTGAATTGAATTGAATGTATTAACTTGAGTAAAACTTTATCCTTGTTTAATTGGTTTAGTTTATATAATATTATACGTAACATAAATTATTCAGAAAAATTAAACCAACTAATGGTACACCTGTGAGTTATTTCCTATTAATACTGCACCTTTACACAGTCCAGAGCTTTATGTTTAGAATCAGCACAGAAGATATGAAAGAGAAGAGGGAGGCTTTCTACTGTCTCACTGCCACCAGGAGATATTTTCCTTTTTTATTTAGCAACACGTTTTTCTGTTTACATGTCGAACTGGACAATAGGACTGGCTGCAGCAATAAAATGTAATGTGGTGATCTGAAGGACATTTTAATGTGTTTAGCTACTTTAGGATTAAATGCTTTTATTTTTACTGAACTAAAGGAACAGATATTTTCACATTACAATCCTAATCCAGCTAGAACCTCACAGAAAGGGCTCCTACTGTTTTCCGGTCATTTAACTTTAACTGTAGGTGAAAGTTCCTCTACTCTTTGTTCCTTGTCATGACCCTCATGATGCTCATTAGTGAACCTCCACCTCATGTCTTGGTGAGTGAAGTAATTAGCTGTCCCTTACAATTAGACCTTACTTAGTCAGCATTCAGGTTTTACTGCTAACTTCAGCCTAGGTTATGCCACTCTGCTTTCCCTTGTTCATGTGGGCACACCAGACTCCCACTTTCCAGCTGGGTCCACTGCTGCTCTATTGTAGCCCTGTTTGAGGCACTCAGTGTAGCTTTTCGGGTAATGAATGAGGCAGGCCGAAGGCTCTGGACTGAACAGCATCTTTTCATACTATTCCAAACTAATTTCCAATTTGCCAGAATTTCTTTTGAAATTTTGGGCAATTGTGACATTAAAGTACAAACATCTACTGCAGGCTTACTCTAATCTTTAAGTGGTCAGTGGTAAAAGTGTAGTGGACAATTTTTGTGGTGGCATTTTTAGAACCTGTTTCTCATTCACAAATTCAGACATAATTGACATGCAAGGTGCTGCTTTTTGGAATATCTTGAGTTTCAAATTTATGTCAACATCTGAACAAGTCGGTTAAGATGTTGTGGAAAACAGTGTGGTTTTTGTTCTGGCTGTGGAACTATGGACTAGCTCTACACCCTCTACAGGGTGCTCAAGAGTTCATGAGAATTTGCCCAACCTGTCCACATGTGTTTTGTGGACCTGGAGAAGGCATTTCACTGTGTCCCTCATGTTGCCCTGTGCGGGGCGCTCCAGGAGTACAGTGTCGGGTGCCCTTTACTAGGGGCCATCTGGTCTCTGTACAAGTGGAGCATTGCTGGCACTAAGTTGGACCTGTTCCCGGTGCATGTTGAACTCCGGCAGGGCTGCCCTTTGTTACATAATGTGACAAGGGCAGCCATGTTCATAACTTTCATGGGCAGGATTTCTAGGCGCAGCCAAGGATCAGAGGGGGTCTGGTTTGGGGACCAGGGATTTTGTATCTTCTTTTTGCAGATGATGTGCTCCTGCTGGCCCCCTCTAGCCATGAACTACAGCATGCACTGGGGCGCTTCGCAGCCCAGTATGAATCGGCTGGGATGAGGATCAGCTAGCTCTTCCAAGTCCAAGGTTATGGTTTTCTAAGTCTGCTGCCCCCGCAACCCAGTCCCAGATAAAGCGGAAGACAATGAGTACAAGTATCTGAACAAGTTATAACCAAAACCTTATTAGGGATCTATGACAGGATTATTCCTGTAAGAGATCTAAGATTGTATCTTTATTTTAATTGAGCAATTTACAAACAAAGATCCCAATGGCAAAAACATTCAAATCATTGTATATTAGTAGAACTGAAAGGTGTCCATCTTTTAGACATTCAGGATTTTGGATATCAGAAGTAAGAATGTAGAAATGTATCTGGAAACACAAATGACATCTTATTACATTTCTCATTTCTTAGGTTACTGAGATAGTACTTTTAAAAATCTAAACATTAAAAATTAAACTTTAAATTATTTTCTTTGTTCTTTTAGAGTCAGTTTGATCTCAGTTGTTAAACAGAGATGCTAACAGAAAACTGGGGATTTGAATCCCATATTCTTGGCAGTTATTCTTATGTATAGTAATCTTTTCTGGGCCCACAACAACAACAAGACTAAACAGAAGTCTCATCTGAAAACTTCCCATTTTAGCCAACAGCCATATGGTTTCTGAGTGACAGCCTAATTACTGCGGTGTAACAAAGGCACCAAAAGCCCACTGCACCCAGCTAATCAAAAAACAACCACATTCTTTCTGAGGAAGGAAAATAGAACAAACAAGGAAACTTTGTTGCTTCAAAATACAGAACAAAATACGGACCGTTCTTCTCTAGCCTTCGCTGGAGTTTAATATACAGCAGATGCAGGATTTCATAAAGGTAAATAATAAATATGGTCATTAATGTGCAAGTAGTTTAACTAACTTCAAAGATTTTTCCTTTTTACAGTAAGATTCCCACCATTATCTGTCAGGTATATTTAAAGCAAGGCACTCTAACCCTTAAAAAACAGGTGTCACTGTGAGTTGAAATTACCTGCTGAATGAAAACCTGCCTGCTCTTTGCTTATGAACTACCTCCTTACACATATCTAAAATGGAGATTAATAGGAGCAGGTGCAGACATGTAGGAATAGTAAAAAACGCACGACTGGCTTCACTTTACAAACTCCATCTGTTAAAACCAACATGCTGCGGTTAAGGGACATGCCCTGGCATCGATTTGTGAATAAATGTATCTAGCTAAAACAAGTGTGGGTTCCATTAACCTGATTCTGACCCACCAAGTGGAAAAGCCTGACCTCACCCCACATATGCTCTTGGTGTATGAAAGGTGAAGAAAACACCTTTTATACGAGGAGCAAACAGCACAGCTAACAAGCCTCGCGTTTGAGGCTTTCCATTGCCTTTGCTTTAATCTGTGAGCAATGTGGTGTTAGTACCTAACAGCAATGTCAAGTTGAAATATCAAACATAAAATATATGGGGCAGGAAACAAATACTCTAATCATGGGCATGTGATGCAGGTGCATTCACATCTGAGAGGGAAAGTGATAAATCTGTGATAGCGATATAAGATTCCTCACAAAGTTTGATCAATCTCAGACTAAGAATACGTATAGATTTACTAAACATTTCTTTTTTGGGTATGCTGATTACTTTATCCAGTCAATCCAGTCAAGATCATCCATGTAATGACTGTGGATATTGCTAGAGCCTTCTCTGAAGCATATATGATCACTAAAGTGTCTTTACAGGACTTTTAACATTTCATTTTCTCATTAGCCTCCTCTCCAAATAGAGTCCAATCAATCACATTAATAAAAGGAAAGTAAGTGCAGTGCAGTGCCACCTTTTTATTATTATTTTTTAAATTTAGTTAAGGAATGAGAAAACTTCTTGGAATGAACAAAAAATATAACTGGGAAAACACTGAAGCTGATTGGGTGGTATTTAGGTGGTATGAAAAGAAGGTTGGCCACATAGTACGGATTTAGGTGGTTGGCTCATTTGTGCGAGGGATCTGATTGTTACGGAGACTGGAAGCTGTGAAGGAAAATTTAGTAGACGAAAAATGGCTAACTGGCCAAAAGTCCAGAATCCTCTAATTTATACACACTTCCAAGCAGTTTTGTCACTGTTTAGCTGTAGTCAAGATCAAGATACACTTTATTGTCCCCAAGGGGTACAGTAAAGTTTATCAATAAAGTTTGTAGTGAAACGTTGTGTACTGTCTGTGTGAAGTCTTTTTTTTTGTCAGCTGAGTTAAATTTTACCTATTCATACAATCATACCCCTAATGAGAACTAACTAGAGCTTTAGATGCATACCTCCGTACACCTGTGACTGAATCCACTACAAGGGAGACACCAGATTGTTGTATAATCAGAAGAGATGGGAAAAAATAATTAAATTGACAAAGCCAAGAGATTGTCGAATGCTTTGACACACAGAAAACACAAACTAAAGCAACTTTATAGTACAGTACAACACAATCACCCCATGTGTAATTACTCCTGCAAATACATCAAACAAGTAGAGAGTAGAGAAAATGCAGTGTATGAATGTATGTTTTTCAAGGCCTGCGAAATAGGCTTGTGCCCTTTCACTGAATTTGTGTAAAAACAGCCAGCTGAAATGTGAGTCGGCTGTGTCAGCCGTGCCTCACACTTATAAATCACTGCTGGTGATTAAGTTGAAGTCAAGTACATCTCTGTTTCTGAGCTTTGGGAGCAGCAAGGTTGTTCATGGAAAGTTTCTAGAGTAAAACAACAAATACATTAAAAGAATAATAAAATTCATGTTTCACATAAAAGGAAGTAATATCAAAATGCTGGGAGTGGCAGTGTCACAGGGGTAAAGTGACCCATGTACGAAGGCTACAGTCTGTGACACAGCCGTCATGGGTTCGAGTCCAATCCATTCACATTTGCTGCATGTCTTCCCCTCCCTATCTCCAACCCATTTCCCATTGGTCAAGTTATAAATATAGGCCACTAGTGCCAGAAAAAAAATGCCAAAATACAAATTCAAAACAAATAATTTATAATGACATGACAAAAAGGAACTAATAAAGAAATCTTTGGCCTTTTGGGTTAAGCTTTGTTTTCATTCATAATATAAAAGGGGCTGACAGCTTACACACATCTCAGATTTTCAGAGAGATTCTAAACAATGCTTCCCATTGTTTAGTCTTGGGCCTGTAAAAAACGGAGGAAACATGTCTAAAATGGTCTAGATCTGGGGTCAGCAGCCTTTATTATCAAAATAGCCATTTTGCCCTCTTTTAAACTAAATAACAGACTGGAGTTGCAAGAAATAACAAAGCTTATAAACTTTTAAAAGTTTTTTTATTTTATTTACCTGTTACAGCAAAGAGTACAACAAACAGAAATGCTTCCCGTATTTGTGTAAAATTAAAACAAAGCATAGCCCACTTTAATATAAAAATTGTATAATTGTAGGTTAGCAGTTTTAAAAAACTAAACATGAAATTATGAATGTATTTTGACAAGTCCATTTCCCCTTTAGGGTTAGGTTTTTTTTTTATTGGCCAGCAATCAAGTTAATAACCTGAACATACAATAAAAACTACATCTGCTCCAGGTCTGAAACATTTTTTTTAGTGTTGTTTTGTTAGATTTATAACTGACACAGTGTAGTCCCGGACTGCCAAATAAGATTTGAACCAAGCACACTACAGGACAATCTCAACCACGGTTTTAGTCTATCAGTTAGTATGTAATGATCAGTATGTATATGCCTCAAATAAAGATAAAAAAATAACAATATTTCAATTCTACACAGGTGAAATTGGTAAATGTTAGAGCACTAAAATGGGTCATAAAATAGGTTTCAATAAATAACTGTAATTAAATTTAACTTCAACATTTCCCTTTAAATCATATATAAAAGACATTCGCTGGCAAAACAGCTAATTTAATCAGGAATAAAACAAACACACTTGTTTGAAAATGTGCAGAATTTTTATCAACCTGTGAGAGTAAAAAAGACCAAGATGGACAACTGGTGAGTGTGTAAGTGCAGAAAGAGATTCAAGGATCAAAGGGGTACAGTCAAGTATGAGGTTGGAGCTGCGAGAGTGTTGTTTTGTCGAGCCTTGGAACCTTTAATGTTACCATTGATGTGCTGTCCACACACCAGAGGGGACGCGGTCTTGGGAGAAGGAAGAGTAAAAATTATTGACTTTGCAGGAGTCAGAGAATGAAAGAAACATGCAGATTTACAGTGAGGGCTTTGAAATGCCAGCACGGAGAAGATTCTGCAGTGAGGGGCACAAAAATATAGGTTGGCCTGGTTTCCCACGGGTCCCTCAGGTATGGGACACTGTGAGAAACACAGATGGCCTCGGGTTAATCCGAAAAAGGGTGAGTGGGGATGTGTGATCTACAATCTGTTGCTGTGTTTGTGTGATTGTAATTCTATTGTGTCATTTGTGCATTTCACGTGTTGCTCTGCAAAAACATTCTATTCTTTAACAGCTTTTAGTATTGGATTTCACTGTAAGCTTGCAGAAGCAAAATCACACATTTTTAATTTGTTGCATTGTGATGGACTTGATAATATAAGTATTAAAGTATATAAGTAAAAATTAAGTATTTTTTAATTTTCTGTATGTTATTTTATCCCTGATGAAGTAGTTATCTCATTAAAAAAGGGAAAGCTACAGTTAACGACAATGTAATCACTCCTGCAGGCAGAAAACAAATAAAATTGAAGCTAACTTAGTGGTTAGCTTTTCTGCTGTTTAGAAAAAAAACATTCTTGTATTAGTGTTAGACAATGGATTGAGAGAGGTAACCAGTAAAGCTACTTTTAAAGGCATAATTACTTTTGCTAGATGGAGCAAAAATAGAGTGGAAATACAGAGATGAGTGGCAGCACCTCAAAAGCCTGTATGCACTCACTGCGCCGTGCACAGGACTATAAGGTTTGTGCTCTCCATGGTCACTTCTATACTTTAGAAACCCAAATAGCATCGACTTCAAAAACTAACAGTGGAAATTCAAGTGAATTCGAAAATCCTACATACTTTCAAAAAGAAAAACTTGACAGAAAATAATATTAAGCAAGGCTGAGAATAATTTAAAATGTTTTCATTAGTGTGAAAAAAGATAATCAGTAGACATAGCATGATGGCAAATTAATTTAATCACATTGACATATAAGATTATTTTTACCTTTGAGCTTCACAACAGAAGAGAATATTTCTAGAGTCGAAGCAAGTAAAATATCAAGAGGATTTCTCAGAGATGTTTGTCATTTTTAGTCAGTTAAATGTTATATTAGAAATTGATTAACTGAGTTATTGCATTCCAAAGACCTTAGAAGTGTATAGACAAACCTAGAACTTTTTGGCTCTATTGACCAGACCCAAAAAGCGTAAGATAAATATCTAACAGGTTATCAGATTGCTCCTTATATAATTTGTCTTCTAGAAAAAAGAAACAAACTGTGTGTGTTGGTACCCTACAGACTCCTGATAATGCACAGATTTGCTTATTTAAGTGCTAATTAAAGTAGTCTACTAGTAGCAATGCTACTAGTAGACTACTCTATTCATAAAAAGGGCTGGTTGAACTTGACCTTGTAAATCAGAACAACTCAACTCAGAACAACTCAACTGCAGAACTGGATGCTCCCAGAGGTGTTATTTCTGAATTGAAGCCATTCATTGAAAAACATGCCTTGGTTAGTCAATGCACCCGTATGTACCAGTTCTCAACATCAACAAACAGTTCTCCATTTTGTTCTCCAGCCTAATATATTCCCCTGTGCCTCATTAACAAAAGGCTAATTCACCTAGACACAAAAAAATTAAAACAAAAAAATACCAAGAACAATAATTAAAATGTCACATTTAAAACATTTGCTGTAAACATTCTCTCATACATGTTTGAGATCATAAAATGCTTTGCAGAATCAGGTCCATATCTCATGAGATTTAAAAAAGATTCTTCCAAATGAAGTGACTACTTCAAAAAGCCTTTTAAAAAAAGGGAACCTAAGTAAAACTTTGACTTTAATTGTTTTTGATCACAAATACAATGTAGAAAGGTTTGGAGATAAGTGCTGAAAATGATGCAAGTCCTTACATCTTAGGACGAAGCAGTACCTAGAACCCAGCTGTCAAAAGACAATTAAAATTACACTTTTAACAGTTGTATCTTTTAGAAATATCACAGTGGAGAATCTATTATGCATTAAAATTAGCTAAATACAATTACCTTAGACATTATTTACTTTTTGAAACTGACAAGTGAGAAGCTTTAAAGTGGATCACAAGGACGGCTTCCTTTTTCTACAGAGTGTTGATTCCCTGATATTGATTGTAAGAGTAATGGCTCACATAGAGAGACCGAAAGAGAGGGATGGTGGGTGGGGGTCAAGGGGGATGAATGTATTTATTCATTGAATATGTTAGGCATGGAAAAATTAATTGGGTTCTGGGTGCAAATTTGAGCATAAATTTGAGAGGGAGCCAAATATCAAACATTTAACTGGTAGCAAGATTAAAGAATTGCGGTCCTTCTGTGAAACTGTTCAAGTCCGTTTGAATTTATTTAACTAAAAAAAGAAGAATGTAAAATATCACCTGAAAATACATGTGACCCTCAAACTAGAATATCATATAATTTATTTCAGCATTTCAATTCAAAAAGGGAAACTCATATATGGATTAATTACACACAAAATAATAGATTTCAAGTTATTATTTCTGTTTTCTTACATCTAATGAAAACCTAAAATCAGTTTCTCAGAAATGATGAAAAAGAACACGACCATTAATAAAATACTTTTCATACATAGATGTTATTTTACCTATAAGATATATGGAAAGACTGATGACTTTACAGTTGTCCAGCAAATGGTGCTTGACACCCTCCACAAAGAGGGTAAGCAACAAAAATTAAATTTTTAAAGAATCTGGCTGCTCACAGTGTTGTATCCAAGCATGGTATTAGAAAGTTGAGTGGAATGAAAAAGTGTGGTAGAAAATGGGGCACAAGCAACAGTGATAACCTCAGCCTTAAAGCTGCTGATATTGTATCTAGGAAGGAAAAGCACTAGACTGTTGCTCAGTCCGTGAAAGTTCTCCAAATTATATATGTTGTGTGTCCTGTTTTCAGTTCTATTATTAAGTTTCACTCACAATGCGGCTGCCATGCATGTGTCTGCTTGGTCCTACAAAACACCACCCCATTATGACAGTCCATTCATTTGAAAAAATACATTTTTTTTCCAATGTTTACGTTTCAAGCTACTTCTGCACCAGAAACAATATCAGAGATGAACGTCCCTACCATGGTGAAAAAACCTTTACTCATTACATGAAGATAGCATTTATAAAGCCCCACAACAATACTACCTTGGGGGCAGGAACAGAATGAGATCAGATTTTAACACAACATTACAAAAAGATAAAATCATTGAGAAGATTCGTTTTTTTTACTTGACAACAGATTTTTAAGAAAGCACATGTAAAATCTTTGACTTTTTATATAAGTAGTTGTGCCATCACCACTGCAAAGTGTAAGACTGTAACCCTGGCAACTGACTCGGGGGAAAAATGGCTTGTTGCTTTTTGTGGTACCAGCATGTAATTTCTACACATTAAATGGCTCCACCAGGAAAGCAGGTTTAGGATACAATGACAGTTTACCATTTCAAAAACTTGGTTGGAGTGTCCACGTAACAACCCTCCTTCAGCTAAAAGGCTTTCACACAAATGAATGGATGTCTGAGCTGTCCATCAGGGCTCGGAAAGTATAAGAAGGAAAGTGTACTCTAGTGTTGTCATAATCTGCAGTTGAGCATGACCAAAGCAGCAACTGGAAATCGATGCATGGTGAGGATAGATATTTTATTGAAACCATTAATAAAGTATTAATATTATAATTATTAATAAAGATTGATGAGCCCACAGGTTTTCTGCATGATTTAGGCCTTGGGAATAAAATTTATTTGAAAGAAGGCTAATTGTGTGTCTTGTGAACCACTGGCCACATGTTTTGGATCATTAAAGTGCTAAAAGAACCAGTTATGTAAAATTGTTTTGTTTTCTGGCAGAATCCATATGTTTATATTTGTTATGGTAAGACAGAAAATACTTTTTCCGGGCATTATTTCCAAACCACAAATCCTATTTTTAGGTGCTGAACAAATGTAGTCAAATTACAGGTTGGAAGTTTTTTTTGTGTGCGTAAGATTGTGCAGTAGCATAATCTTAAGTGACAAACTGTTTCTCTCTCTCTCTGTCTCTCTCCTGTTTGCCACTCTCCCCACTTCCACCCAGTATGTTACCTAGGACTCAGAACACAACCTGGTTCATCTCCAAATGAACCAGGGATGGCATAGGGATGACACTGACATAGGGATGACATAGGGATGACACTGACAGCATTACAGACTGCATCACGGACTACATTAACTTCTGTGTGGACTAAAATGTGCCTTTCATGAAGGTATGGTGTTTCTCCAAAAACAAGCTCTGGATCAATCACGAAATAAAGCCTTTGACTTCGCATCTAATGAAGACCCTCAAGAGGTCTTCAATCAGCCCACCAGTGAGGTCTACGTTGGATTCAATGCAGTTCACCTATGAGCCTGGCATTGGAGCTTTTGATGCCATTATTCACCTCCTGCACCCAGCTATAACCCACCTGGAGAAGCCTGGAAGCACTGTGAGGATCATGTTTTTTGATTTCTTCAGCGCTTTTAATACCATCCAGCCGGGACTTCTGAGGGACAAGCTGGAGCTGTCAGGAGTGGACCACAACCTGTCCCAGTGGATACTTGACTACCTCGCTGGCCTCCCACAGTATGTGAGGACGACTCAGAGTACAGACAGTGGACACAGGACTTTGTGGACAGGTGCCAGCGGAACCATTTCCTGATCAACATGGGGAAAACCAAGGAGCTGGTGGTGGATTTCCGCAGGCACAGACCCACCAAACTGACACCGGTGAACATCTAAGCAAGTGCCGTTGGATAGTGGACTCTTATAAGTACATGGGTGTTCACCTGGACAATAAACTAGTCACAACACTGATGCTCTTTACATGAAATGTTGGAGCAGACACTATGTACTAAGGAGACTGAGATGTTTTGGAGTGCAGGGCACGCTTCCAAAGGCGTCTTTTGACTCTGTGGTGGCATCAGCCATCTTCTGTGGTGTTGTCTGTTGGAGCAGCGGCTTATCTACAGCTGAGAGGAAGCTGTTAGATAAGCTTATAAGGAAGGCCAGCTTTGTCCTAGGCTGCCCCCAGACCTAGTGCAGGTGGTAGGAGAAAAGGAATCTAGCAAAGAAAAACATCACTGTTGTACAATGTATCCCACCCTTTACATGAAGCTGTTGCAGAACTGGAGAGCTCTTGCAGTGACTGACTGCTGCATCCCAGATGCACGAAGAAGCATTATCGCGGCTACTTCCTCCCAGCCAGTGTAAGACTTTATAACGATCACTTCTCCTAACAAACTCAGTAAGTTGTTTAAATCCCTGCTTATTTGCACAGTTTCTTGAATTTCTTGTAAATATTCTGTTGTTTTTAACATGTACATTTTTGTACATATTTCCTACTCAGCTGCACATTTCTTTGGATCTCAGTATGCTATTTTTAATAACTGTACAGTGTTTTTTTTTCTTATGCTGTAAATTTAAGTTTACTATACAGTCTTCTTATTTTCTGTTTTTATATGTTAGCCTTAGTGTGAATCTGCATACTTTCATTTGCCTGTCACTTTGCTGCTGGTACACCTGACTTTCCCCACTGAGGGGAATAAGATATTTCTCTTCTATTCTGTTCTGTTTTAAGGATCTTTATACATTTTTACCAGGGGCGTAACTAAATGTGCAGGGTGTTGTATGTATTCCCTGTGACCTCTTCACAAAACTTCACATAAAAAAAATTAACTATCACTTTAAAAATGTAAAGGTAAACAATACATCACATCTGTTTTAGAGGAAAAACATTATTATGAATTTACATTTGTATGAGTTCACTTAACAGTTTTGAGAGTTGTAGCTAGAAGGCTTAAAACATACTCTACACCCACTGATTCAGACTACATTTGACCTGTAGTAATGAATGAAACATATTGTTCAATAATGCAGAGAAAATGACTTCAGTCACCATCCACAATAGACTGCATACACACAGCTTCTGTAATCATTACAACAATCATCCTTTGCCTATGTAATGCTGTCAAACACAGGTCTGTTTCTAATGCGATGGTTATTTAAACTTATATTGTATGTAACGTTAATTTGAGCAAATAAGTATATGATGAACAGTTGAGGGGCAGTGGGCACAAAAGTTGCAAACTCTTGTTCCTAGATTTGATGAATCATTGTTTTAGCCCTGAGACATGACAGTCTGAAGCAGACTAATAATTAACCCACAGAAAAAGAGTGAAGAATAAAAAGTCAAATCAAATCAAAGATTGAGAAAGGCTTTCAATGTATTTTCTATAGGGACTATATTTGACTATGATAGACACACCTTATCACACTCATACACAAAATGAGTAAGTAAAAATGTGGAAATGAGCGTGATGGGATGCGTGTGAGAAAGCTGGACTGAGTCATCAAGTTTATTTTGCCACAAGCCAACAGGGAAGAAGTGACTGCAAGCACAGCTGCCAGAGAGCCAAAGGGACTCAATGATGTGTCAACAGACAGCAGTCAAACACAGGCGTTCTTTCTGCTATGTCTCCCAGAGCACTTCCCTCAATATTGACTGAATGTAACCAGTTAATTTGAACTTTGACTATCCTGTAAATCTAAACAGGCAAAAATGACAACTCAGCTCATAGCATCACAGTTTACTTTCAGTTTAACCTGATCTTAGAGTTAGTGAGTAAAATTGTTCAGATTTTTCTAAGTAGTTACTACTAAATAGGCACTTAAATATATGTTTATATGTTAGTAACTTTCATCGTACAAGAAAGTATGCACCAAGTGTTGCATTAAAATAAACACCCTTTACCTGCATTAGTGATGACTGACTGGAGGCATTCACATAACTCATTACCATTTTATCTGTGTAGTGTTGCATGCCAATAAGGTGTTAGGACCTCTACTTCATATTTTAGAGCCAAATGTAAGTTCAGCAGAGCTTAGTAGCAAAGAACACTGGGATAAGATATGTCCAACAATTGTAGAAAGAAATTTGAGGTAATGAGTCTAAAACAGGGGTGGGCAAACTTTTAAACTCGTGGGCCACAAAGGGTTCAACAATTTGACAGGCCAGGAGCTGATGAATGGAGTATTTGTGTGAACTAATACAAATGACATGTGAAAGCCATAACATAAAAAATGTGTTGTCCATGCTTTAGATACTAAAGCATGGATATGCAAGGATTTTTGTTTAAATTATTTTCCAAATGCATTTTTTTCACAACACAGTAGAGAATCCCATGTTCGGCGGGTAGGGTTAAAAACCCAAACGGGCCGTATATGGCCTGCAGGCCGCAGTTTGCCCATGCCTGGTCTAAATTCAATTACTTTATCTGGTTTCTTTGCAGCTTTATTTTCACTGTAAAAAACCCATTGTTAAAAATTTATCTCATTCAAGGCAAAATGTGAAACCCGATTGTTTGTGGGATTCTGTGAACCATGTATAAACCACGTATATTAAAATCCTGTTAATTTTCAGGGTGTATCAGAGGTCTTCCTTCTGGGAAAAAAACTTAGTGGAGAAGAGAGATGATTTATTTTTTTCGTCTGTTTCTTTCGAGGGAGCCAGAGCCAAAGCGACAGTGGCAGGCTGTGATAAAAATCAAGGAGCAAACACTGGGGGGCCGAATTGCCTTTAGAGGCTCGATTCTTCAAAACTCACGTTAACAGTACAGGGTACACTGCATGTTTTTCCCTTAACAGATGACTGGGTCATACCTCCAGGTCACGTTCTGAATTTCACGCAACACAACTCAATTGCTGAGTGTGATGAAGCAGGACAGAGGGGGAGTGGCCCTTATGTCAGGCAAACAAACGCTCAGGTTCCCTTCTCAAAACTGTTGTGATTTTTTCTTAAAATATTTGTTTTATATTAAAAATCCTATCAGTAAGTTCAAGTGTGCAGGTTGTGCACTTTTTCCCCTGCTATAGAATTGACTTAACACTTTGCTGTGTAGGACAGAAAACCAGTGACAAAGGTTTTACCTGGAAGGGTCCACTGGGGTTGATGTCAAAAAAGGCTTTCCTCCAGTCTGGGCCTTGATGACCTGATTTTGTCCACACCACTGAGTCCACAGGCGCAATACTTCTCACTCTCAGAAGAACACTGAGTGTGCCTGTAAAAAGTTCACAAATACACACAACGAATTTGTAACTGTCAGTGTTTTACAACAACAAAAGATCTTCTCTAGAAAATTCAGGGACAAAACACAAAACAAAGGAACATGTCAGTTTAAACTATTGTCTTCCATGACATACACAGAAACCTTGCCCTGCCTAAGGCAAACCTTTATGACATTTAGGTGTGATGTTTAATCTGTGAGGCTTTCTGACATTATGAGATGTGTCCTGAAATGTCTAAAAGGCAACACAGTGGAAATACTTATGTCATATTGACACAGCTATGAAGCAGGGCAGATAAGTTGAGAGAACAATGGGGGAAACATCTGTTGAATGTTTTAATTATGCTTTCTCCTTTAGTATATTTACAGTATACACACTTCACTCTCATGATGATAAGAAAAAAAAACACTGTGAGCTATGAGAAGGAGGCCCTAATAGGCGTGCTCCCTCTTGTCTCTATCTCACTCAGCCCTACAAGATGTGAGAGAATCATTCATCTTCTTAACGATCTCCAGCCAGCCCCTAATTGGAACATTAACCAACCACCAGTCCCCTAAATAAATACACAAGCAGGGGGCATCCGTGCACTACACGTGGTATTAATGCGGGTGCATGTGGAAGAAGTATCTACCCATATGTTTGCCCATCTGATGACCCCTTCTGTATTAAATGTTTGCTATCTTTATCAGAGTATTATTATTTAAACCTTGCAGAAATTGACAGGAGGATTAAGTTAAAGCCTCTCCTGTAGGTTTACAGAAAAACTATCAAATGCAAAAAAGCACCCGTGCAAACTGACCCCTCAAGTAAGATCTATTTAATAATATAGGGTTGTTAAATGATTAATCAATCTGCTAAATAAATGGCCTTATTGTCTTTAGAAAGACATTGACGTTCATACTGATATACATTTTAATATATAAAATACGTCATATTTTTTAGAAAGAGATTGATCATTTTTCAGAAAGACAGTACTGTGTAAAGGTTTTCGGCATGTGTGACAAAATGCTGTAAACAAAGAATGCCTTCACAAATATAAATGATGATTGTTTATTTTTATCAATTTACAAAATGAAAAGTGAGCATACAAACATACAGCACAAAGTCATTCAGAAATATCTTCTGTGTAAACAAGAACAATAATTACTGGTATGGCCCCCACAGAACCCTGATCTCAACATCCTTGAGTGTGTCTGGGATTACATAAAGACACAGAAGGATGTGAGAAAGCCTACATCCACAGAAGATCTGTGGTTAGTTCTCCAAGATGTTTGGAACAACCTACCAGCCGAGTTCCTTCAAAAACTGTGTGCAAGTAGAATAATTGATGCTGTTTTGAAGGCAAAGGGTGGTCACACCAAATATTGATTTGATTTAGATTTCGCTTTTGTTCATTCACTGCATTTTGTTGACTGATGAAAATAAATGCCTAACACTTCCATTTTTGAAAGCATTCTCTGTTTACAGCATTTCTTCACACCTGCCTAACACTTTTGCACACTACTGTACATGTTTATAGTCTGGAGTGTGATGATGAGACCAGTTCAAAGGAGGCTGTATTTAGAAGCTAAATCTGATTCAGCATAAAGGCTGGAAACATGGTTGTCATCACTAAGCAACCACTTGTCCCAAATAAACTATGCAGATAAGCAGTGTTTTGCCCAGGTACTTTTGGGATATTGGAGAATGATAACAGATAAAGGGAAAGAAAAGCAAACACAAGAACAAAAACAGAACACAAGAGAAAAACTGATTATAAAAAGTAATGCTTGCTTTTGAATTTTCACCATCATATATATAGCACCTTGTTACTGGTGGGGGGACATCTCTTGGGACATATTTCTGATGTATTGTTGGATTTAGCTGTTGCTGTTTTCCTTGTAGCTTCTTCGAAGTTTCCATTTGCTTGTGGTATTCTTGGTACTTAAAGTTCCCCTCAACATCTGGTTTTCTCCCTTCTGTAAGTGCATTTCCCTCTGTATGGATTATCTTGCTTCTATTTGTCACCATCGAGCTACATTTCTCCAGCCCAAATTACATTACAGTGTTGCTGTTGTAGATCCTGGTGCTGTGCATCAGTGAGTCAATGTCTCACTCACTCTTAGCATACAGCTCGATGTCATCTATGTAGATGAGGTGATTGATGGTGGCCCCATTTCTGAGAGTCGGTATCCATAGCCAGTTATGTTCATAAGTTAGCAGAGGGGGTTCAGGTCTATGAAGAATAACTGTGGGGACAAAGGCATAGCATCGTTTTGGTACATGCTGCATTTGACTGAGACTTGCGCAGTTACCCTGAAGTTGGCCTCAAGAGGGGTATTCTATACCCTCATGCAGTTTGGAACAAATGCTTTCAGTGTGTTGTTGACCTCCAGGCATTCCAGGATCCAGGTGTGTGACATTGTGTCGTAGGCTTTCTTGTAATCAAGCCAGGCAGTGCACAGGTTTGTTCTTCTGGTTTTACAGTCCCAGGCAACTTTTCTGTCAACCAGCAGCTGGTGTTTGGCTTCTCTGGTATTTTCACTAATGCCTTTATGTGCCTCCTCCATGTATTGATCCATGTGCCTGCTTATCTTAGCTGCTATTATGCCACGAGCTTCCATGTTGTGGAGAGCCAGGTTATTGGCCAGTAGTTGGTTAGGGTTGTTCCGTTCTGGGGATCTTATATTATCAGGACTGTTTGGCTCTTGGTCAGCCATTCATGGTGAGTCCCATCCCTCAGTAGTTGGTTCATTTGTGCTGCTAGGTGCTCAAGGAGAGAAGTCAGCTTTTTGAGCCAGTAGGTGTAGCTTATGTCTGGGTCTGATGCCGTCCAGTTCTTCATTCCTGAGACTCTTTGTGGTTGTCTGCCACTGTGATGTCCACTGTACTTTGTTCAGGGAAATTAGTGTGGTCTACTTTTAAGCCACTGGGTGTCATTGCTATGTGATGCTTCCTTCTCCCATATGCATTTCCAGTACTGTTTAGTCTCCAGCCTTGGTGGGTTCACTTATGTGTTATCATCACTGGGAGTGCACTTTAGCTTATTTGGTAGAGAACACCCTGTTTATTCGCCTGGCTTCTGTCTCCCTTGTGTATCTCTTCAGTCAGGTGGCCATGGCTTAGAGTCTTTACCCTCAGGTATGGGCATCTGTTTGTATTTCTTGGGTATTCCCTTTCTTGTTGAACCCTTCTGGAATTCTGACTTCTTTCTGTGTTGATTTTAGCTTCGAACTATCTCCTCCCCTCCTTGAACCGCCACCTTAATGTGGTGGAGGGGTTTGAGTGCTCGAATGATCCTAGAGGCTATGTTGTCTCCGGAGAGCACCTGGTGGCCGGTTTGCTCCTCGCGGGACCCGGCCGGGCCAAGCCCGAACGATACGACCCCGATACGACCCCCTCACCCACTGGGGTTTACCCCAGTGGGTGAGGGGGTCGTATCCCTGCGCCTTCGGGTTGGGGACAGGTCTCTGACTGTCGTTTCGGCCTACGGGTCGAGCGGTAGTGTAGAGTACCCGGTCTTCTTGGGGTCCCTGTCGTGGGTGCTGGATAGCGCCCCTCCTGGGGACTCCATTATTCTGCTGGGGGACCTCAATGCCTACGTGGGAAACGACAGTGACACCTGGAGAGGCTTGATTGGGAGGAATGGCCTCCCCGATCTGAATCCGAGTGGTGCTTTGTTATTGGACTTCTGTGCAAACCGTCCGGCGCTTCAGGAGGGGGAAGCAGTGCTTCGCCAACACTGTTTATAGTGGGGGTGGGAGGCTGCTGACCTCGACTGGGTACATTATCGGGCAGTGGAAGGAGTACTTCGAGGATCTCCTCAATCCTGCCATCACGCATTCCCTGGTGGAAACAGAGGCTGGGGACTCTTTCATTACTCTTTCATCTTTCATCACCGAGGTGGTTAAAAAGCTCCGCGGTGGTGGGGCTTCGGGGGTGGATGAGTACCGCCCTGAGTACCTCAAATCCCTGGATGTTGTGGGGCTGTCATGGTTGACATGACTCTTCAAAATTGCATGGCGGTCGGGGACAGTGCCTCTGGACTGGCAGACTGGGGTGGTGGTCCCCCTTCATAAGAAGGGTGACCGGAGGGTGTGTTCCAACTACAGGGGGATCACACTCCTCAGCCTCCCTGGTAAGGCCTACGCCAGGGTATTGGAGAGGAGAGTCCGGCTGATAGTCGAACCTTGGCCTCAGGAGGAGCAGTGTGGTTTTCGTCCCAGCCATGGAACACTGGACCAGCTCTTTACCTTCTACAGGGTACGTGAGGGTTCATGGGAGTTTGTCCCGCCGGTCCACATCTGTTTTGTGGACCTGGAGAGAGCATTCGACTGTGTCCCTCGTGATGCCCTGTGGGGGGTGCTCCAGGAGTATGGAATCGGGGGCCCTTTATTAGGGGTCATCCGGTCCCTGTACAAGCAGAGCAGGAGTTTGGTCTGCATTGCGGGCACTAATTCGGACCTGTTCCCGGTGCATGTTGGACTCCGGCAGGGCTGCCCTTTGTCACCGGTCCTGTTCATAACTTTTATGACAGGATTCCTAGGCGCAGCCAAGGGCCGGAGGGGGTCTGGTTTGGGGACCAGTGGATTTCGTCTCTTCTTTTTACAGATGACGTGGTCCTGCTGGCCCCCTTTAGCCAAGACCTACAGCATGCGCTGGGGCGGTTCACAGCCAAGTGTGAAGCGGCTGGGATGAAGATCAGCTCCTCCAAGTCAGTGGCCATGGTACTTGACCGTAAAGGGTGGCTTGTCCTCTTCAGGTTTGAGGAGTTCCTGCCTCAAGTGGAGGAGTTCAATTAGACGACAAGTACGAGTACGAGTATGAGTACCATCTCCTCCATGGAGATCATTGTCTATTGTGGTCCCTCCTAACGTTACCTTTGCCTAGCGTCTCAAGGATCACTGTTGCTTCAATGTATTTCAGGACAACACACCTAAATAGATAGATAGATAGATAGATAGATAGATAGATAGATAGATAGATAGATAGATAGATAGATAGATAGATAGATAGATAGATAGATAGATAGATAGATAGATAGATAGATAGATAGATAGATAGATAGATAGATAGATAGATAGATAGATAGATAGACAGACAGACAGACAGACAGACAGACAGACAGACAGACAGACAGACAGACAGACAGACAGACAGACTAACTGACATGTTAAGCACGTGAACTTAACTAAACAGTTTATTGACTGAAATCGAGGACTGAGCGCACAGGTCTGAGTTGTTGGAAAAAGATTTTTGTTACTGCAGTTTCATGTTACTTTATTTGTGATTGATTGGGTTATGTTAATCTGATTTTAATTGTCTCTGAAAGGCAATAATGCATTAAATTCAAGACTGAACTGAGCTCTTAAACTTTAAGTAAAATATGAGGAAAAACATAATAAATTTACTTGCATTGAAATTATCTCTATAAATTACACAGGATTTAAAGCACTTTATTTGCACTCTTAGGTCTTAATATAATTTCTACACTATTTGTGCAAGTGCATTGTCTGACTGCATACAGACCTTCTGACTTTAATTATTACTGCTCCAACAGCATAAAAACATCAGATTCAACTTACATTTGGGTTTATTTCTGCCATTCTCAGAGGCCTCTAAAGAATGAAAAATAGGTTCAGTTACCTGTGAAGTCTTACTGTACTGCACAGGCTTCTCATACTATAGTGAAAATAAATCAACAGTAAACTTCTGTAACATAAACCATGGGAAATACGTGAATCAAACGTCTGTCAACTGGATGACAGACTCAAGTTAATTTTTAAGTTTTAGGGAACTAGAAAGGCTTCAAACAGAGCTACTTCTTCAAATATGAATGGAAAATGAAAGTTCATATGGTTTCTGCTAAATGTCATCTGTGGGTAAAGTTTACTTTAATCACACTATAGTCCTGTAAATGAAAGATTTCAAATACTACATGGCTAGTAGGACTACCACTAACTTAACCATGTTTTTCTCTTTAGTAAAACACAATAAATGTTTACTTACTAAAAAATTTTTTCCTTTTTATATATTTATATTTAAAATGTCTTCATTGAGAGCAAAGTGGAACAGAAGTCAAATTTCTTGTATGTGTACACAAACTTGAATGAAATGAACCTGGTAAATAAAGCTGATTCTGATTTATGCAATGCTGCTGTATATATGAGCACATATACGTTCAAATGTCCTGTATGAAAGTGAACCGTGTAAAAGCGCCAGCCTGTGTCCTCTAACAAGTCTTCTTCCAGGACTGCCTCCATTTTAGCTTATTCCATATTTCCATCAATTCTAACAACCTTCCATGTCCCTGCAGGAGAAAAGCATCCCTACAACATGATGCTGCCACCACTATGTTTGACTGCATAAATGATGTGCGCAGGGTGATATGAAGTCTTAGTTTCTCACCACAAATAGTGTTTTACATATAAGATAAGAAAGTTGAATTTCGGTCTCATATGACCAGGGCACATTCTTGTTGTTCCCTATATCACTTTTGGGAAACTATAAACAGGACTTCTTCTGAATTTGTTTAGTAATAGTGTCTTCCTGTCACTCTTCTATAATGGCCAGATTTGTGGAGTGCATGACCAATAGTTGTCCTGTCAACAGATCCTCCCACATAAGGTGTGGATCTCTTTGCTGCCTCTCTGATTAAGGCTCTCCTTGTCCAACCTGTCAGCTTAGTCAAATAGCCATGGCTTGGCAGGTTTGCAGTTGTGGCATCCATTTTCCATTTTCAGATGATGGAACTGTTGTTGAGATGTTTACTTATGCTCTCTAGAACATCTTGGATGTCACCACACAATAACTGTTTATAGTGAGATGAAATTACACACACATACTCAGTTTACTAATTAAGTGAGTTCTGATAGCAGTTGACTATACTATATTTAATTTAGGGGTAACATAGTAATATTTGCAAAAATAAATAAACCAAGGGTCATTGTCCTTTCACTTCACTAATACATTGTACTTTATGTTGGTCTAGTACATAAAATCCCGAAAAAAAACATGGAGGTTTGTGGCTGTAATCTAGCAAAATATAAAACAAATGTCACTGAGTGTTAATGCTTTTGCAAAGTACTGCACATGACATGAGTCATATGTGACACCACATTACACTTCATATGATGTGTCATAAATAGAGTTTGAAATACAAATTTGCTCCACATAGACCTGTTCCACCCAGTCTTTTAGACTACAACCACATTTCAAAGACTAATTATTTATTTTTCTCCTTTATCAGCTATTCTATATTTCTTCTCAACTAGCCACCTACACACAAGTCCACACACACACAGGATAAAGAGGACTGTGATAAGCAGTCCATTAATTGATCTAATGTATGGCAGAGTGTGGTGGTAAACGTGTCAGAGAGGCACAGCTATATCAGACCTACTTGTCCAAACAATCATCAGAGGAAAATGTACAAGAGATACACAGCCTCACAAACTGATATGCATGGAAAGCTGCTCTTCAACTGAAATTTGTTATTTAATAAGGATGACTAAAAGAAAGTCTACATCTAGCTAACTCATACATACTTTTGCCTTTAGTTTCGCAGGCATTGATTCTCAAAATCGAAACTAAATGCAAAACGTTAAAAACCTTAACTGAAGATTGATGTCATTCCTCTTTCACACACTTGTAAGTATTCATAAAGTAATCTACAAGTTGTATCCTAATGAAATACAAATTATTTGGAAACTCCAGTCTTTGATTTAAAATATTCCAGTGAATGCATTTAAGTGTGTCATGCTGCACTCAACAGCTGCTCTAAACACTTACCCAGTGGCGAACAAAAACTAATTAAATGTTGTTTATTGTTGCTGACACTGAGCCTAAAGAGGAGCAGAGAAACACATTACCTGAGGTATGTATCTCAGATTCGGCCCAACTCTTTCATAACTTATACTAACAGTGAGAATATTACAGGTTCCTCTTTTTGTTGTAGCCAACGACTCATCTCATTTTCTTATATTATTAGACCCCAAGGACTGCAACATTTAAACAGTATTGCCCAAAATTGTATTGTGTCAAATGGCATTTTGAACATGGCAAACATTTTCAGCACATAAATGCTGAAATGCCCATTTTTGTTCCGGGTAACGTCACTTCCTGTTTTCACTGTTGCACTTGGTGAATTGTTTGGTGTGTGAAGGCTCTCTCGTTTAAACTGATTTCTCTCTACTGTGATGTTCTAATACAAAAGCACGTTAAAACACATACTTTCTGTTGCTGTATTTAACGTTTGGGGACTCTCCGTGTCTTGCACGGTTTTCTAGTAGTGGTAAGGGGTTGCTAGCTTAGTGTTAGCTTTAGCTCCACCATGGCTACCTGTTCTGCTGTTTCTCTCTCTGAGTCTCCTCCTCTCTCCTGCTCTCTGTGTCAGATGTTCAGTTACTCATCTGCCTCCTTTAGTGATAATGGTACGTGTAATAAATGTAGCATTTTTGTAGCTTTGGAGGCGAGGGTGTCGGAATTGGAGGCCCGGCTCCGCGCTGTTGAAAAACCAGCAGATAGTCGAGGCCCCTTAGCCAGCGTGGAGCCACCGAGAGTAGCTCATCGTAGCAGTCTTCCAGCAGAGCCCGCGCAGGCGGGGCCTCAGGCCAGCTGGGTGACGGTACGTAGAAAGCATAGTCCTAGATCCCAGCCCACAGGTCACCACCAACCCGTCTGCGTTTCTAACAGATTTTCCCCGCTCAGCGACACACCCGCTGAGAAGCCAACTCTGGTAATTAGCAGCTCCATAGTCAGAAATGTGGCTAGAGACACCAGCGACCATAGTCAAATGTCTGCCAGGGGCCAGAATGGGCGACATCAAATCAAACCTGAAACTGCTGGCTAAGGATAAGTGTAAATACATTAAGATTGTTATTCAGGCTGGCGGTAATGACACCCGGTTACGTCAATCGGAGGTCACCAAAGTTAGTGTTGCTTCAGTGTGTAAGTTTGCCAAAACAATGTCGGACTCCGTACTTTTCTCTGGTCCACTCCCTGATCTGACCAGTGACGACATGTTTAGCCGCATGCTGTCACTAAACCGCTGGCTGTCGAGGTGGTGTCCAGAAAACAATGTGGGTTACAGCTGGTCAGCTGGTCTGATCCGGAGAGACGGCATCCATCCCACTTTGGATGGAGCAGCACTTCTTTCTAGGAATCTGGCCGAATTTATTAGTTCTCCAAAACTCTGACAACCCAGGGTTTAGACCAGGAAGCAGGGTTGTAGTTTAACACCTCTCTGCAGCTTCTGTACTGCTACCCACCCATTACCCTATTAAGACAGTGTCTCGCAGTGTCTCGGCCAAAATTGAATAGATTAAAAAATATTCTAAAAGGAGGAAATCACGAAAATCTCATAAAAATAAACACAACTCAAACTAAAAAGAAAAATAAAACAATTAAATGTGGCCTACTGAACTTAAGATCTCTCTCTTCAAAGACATGGCTAGTTAGTGGCCTGATATCTGACAATCAGATTGATTTATTTTGGCTGCAGCAAGAGTATTATGTCACTATAAATGAGTCAACTCCTACTATTTATTAAAATTTTCACATTTCTCAAAATACTGAGCGAGGAGGAGGAGTAGCAACCATCTTTCAGTCCGATTTATTGATTAGTCCCAGACCAATCAATAGCTACAACTCTTTTGAATATTTAATCCTTAGTTTTCCTTATCCAAATTGCAAAGCACTAAAACCACTTCTGTTTGTTGTTTTGTACCGTCCACCAGGCCCTTACTCTCAATTTTTAGATCAGTTTTCAGACCTTTAATCTGATTTAGTATTAAATACAGATAAAGTTATTATAGTGGGGGATTTTAACATTCATGTTGACACTGAAAGTGATAGCCTAAATATAGCCTTTAATGCTATCTTAGACTCAATTGGCTTTGCTCAAAACATTAACAAACCTACCCACCTTTGTCTTCATTCTCTGGACCTTGTACTGACATATGGCATTGAGTGTAAAGACATAATATTTTCTCACACCCTGTCCTGTCTGACCATTTCTTAATAACGTTTGAGTTTAATTTAACCGAGTACTCCACACCTAATAGAAACTTTCATTATAGTAGATCATTATCAGACGATGCTGTAACAACCTTTAAAGAATCTGTTCCACTTTTAATCTCCTCATTATCACTGAAAAGCACAGTGGAGGGCAATAATTCTGTTTCTGCCCCTTCACAAACTGATTATCTTGTTCATAGTGTTACTTCATAATTGTGTGGTGCATTAGACAATGCAGCCCCCTTGAAAAAGAAGGTAATTATTCATAGGAGGCAGGCTCCTTGGTTTAATTTAGATCTGCGTAGTTTAAAGCACAATGTTAGAAAATTGGAGAGAAAATGGCGCTCTACACAACTAGAGGATTCCTACTTAATCTGGAAAAATAGCCTACTGTTGTATAAAAGACACTTCGTCAAGACCCCAAAAAGCCTTTTTTCTCATATTTAAAAAAAGAGAAGAAGAATAATCCTAGGTTTTTTTCTTTAGTAAAGTTGCTAAACTTACACAGAGCATACAGGGGTTGGACAATGAAAAATGAAAAAACTTAGTTTTGACCACAATAATTTTATTAGTATGGTGTAGGGCCTCCTTTTGGGCCCAAACAGCATCAGTTCTTCTTGGGAAAGACAGATACAAGTCCTGCACAGTGGGGCCCGGGGTTTTAAAGCCATTATTCTTGCAGGATAGTGGCCAGGTCACTATGTGATACTGGGGGAGGAAAAAGTTTTCCTGACTCGCTCCTCCAAAAAACCCCCAAAGTGGCTTTATAAATTTTAGATCTGGTGACTGTGCAGGGCCCCCGGGGGATGTTCAACTTCACTTTCATGTTCATTAAAAACCCAATCTTTCACCAGTCTTGGGTGGTGTACTGGTGCATTGTCATCCTGATACACCGGCAACCCGCCTTCGGAAAACAATGTTTTGAACCATTGGATGCACATGGTCCTCAAAAATGGTTTTTGGTAGTCCTTGGCAGTACCCCCCTCCTTTTTTTTTTACACAAGATTTGGGCCAAGGGGAATGCCATGATATGGCAGCCCAAAACCATCACTGATCCACCCCCCCCTTCACTCTGGGAAAGCAACAGTCTGGGTGGTACGCTTCTTTGGGCTTCTCCCACACCGTAACTTCCCGGATTTGGGGGGAAACAGTAAAGGTGGACCCTCCCGAGAACAATACATGTTTCACATTGTCCACAGCCCAAAATTTTTTTCCCTGCACCATTGAAAGCGACGTTTGGCATTGGCATGAGTGACCGAAGTTTGCTATAAGGCAGTGGCCGTGTATATTGACCCTGTGGAGCTCCGGGCGGGGCAGTTCTGTTGGGAAAAAGGAGAGTTGAGGTGCACTTTTTATTCTGCCGGGGATTTGGGCAGCCTTGGGTTTTTTGTTTTTTTTGGATACAATCTGGGTTTAGCACCCGAACACCCTTTCAGACAGCTTCCTCTTTTCGTCCATAGTTTTTAATCCTATTGGAAATGTTTTCGTCCTTCTTGGTGTATGCTGACATTACCCTGGATACCGTGGCTCGGATACATCACAAAGACTTGCTGTCTTGGGGCACAGATGCGCCAGCAAAACGTGCACCAAAAAATTTGTCCTCTTTTGAACTCTGATATGTCACCCATAATGTTGTGTGCATTCCAATATTTTGAGCAAAACTGTGCTCTTACCCTGTAAATTGAACCTTCACACTCCGCCCCTTACTGGGCAAAAAGTGCCAAAAGGGACTGGCTACCAGGCTGGTCCCAAATTTAGCCATGAAAGCTCGACGCTACAGAGCGCTGTTTAACTAAAACCAGCCACCCCAGAGACAGTTTCTTTCCCCCAGGCTGTTTTTTTCCTGTTGAACATTCAAAACGTACAAAAAAAAAACAAACATAAAATGTTTCCAAAAATGCACCTTTTTTTTTGCATATATGTGTATATTTGTACATTGTAAAAATGTAAATTCTGTAATGCAAAAACAAAAAACCAAAGAGCAAAATGGGGCCCGGAGTCAAATTTTTGTTTGTATGTAAAAAATTGGGCAAAAAAGTGATTCTGATTCTGATTCTGATTTTTGAAACCCCCCCACACTAAAATGACCCGGGTTTCAGTTTTATTGTCTAACCCCCGGATGAGCCATCCATTCCCTTAGTCTCTTAGCAGTCATGACTTTTTGGGATTCTTTAAATAAAATTGATTTTATTTTAAAAAAAAAATCTTTGACTTACTCCCCAAGATGATTTTCTTTTATCCTCAGCAAGTGAGACAACATTGAAAGTAAAATGTAGAAAACCTGATATATGCTTGGACTGCTTTGATCCTGTGGAGCTTCCTGAGTTATCAGAAATATTAGCTTCATCTAAACCTTCCAAACTTGTATGTTATCCCAACCAAAAAATTTTTTAAGGGAAAATTTTTCCCCCTTTATTACCAGCCCCCTTTTTGATATGATTTAAATCTATCTTTAGTAAAAGGATATGTACCACAGGCGTTTTTAAAGGTAGCTGTAATTAAACCTTTTCTTAAAAAACCTTCGCTTGATCGAAAGGACTTTTTAAAAAAAAAGACCTATATCCCATTTTTTTTCTTATCTAAAATCCTTGAGAAAAAAAGTTGTAAATCAAATGTGTGAGCATTTAAAACAGCAATGACCTGTTTTGAAGAGTTTTATTTAGGTTTTAAAAGGCTCATCATAGCCCTGAAAAACTCTGCTGAAAAGGGTAATGATATTCTTATGGGCCCCCAGATAATGGGGTGTGTACTGGTTTTGTTAGATCCAAGTGCTGCCTTTTATAAGTCCACCCAAAAATTCCCCTTACAAAGGCTGGAATATGCTGTAGGGATCAGCGGGGAAAACGCTGGGGCCTGGTTTAAAAAACTTTTCTGTCTGACAGATTTGTTGGGTTTTTTTTTTCCAATTTTTAAATGAAAAAATTTATCTTTAAAAATCCAGGGTTATTTGGGGATAACCAGGGTTCCCAAATTTGGGGCCAATTTCCCCTTTACTTTTATATCAGGGGGGTTGACAATGTAAACTGAAAAAAAACACCAATTTTTTTTTTAGACCACAATAATTTATTAATAGGGGTAGGGCCCCCTTTTGCGGCCCAATACAGCGTCAAATTCGTCTTGGGGAATGAAATATACAAGTCCTGCACAGTGGTAAGGGATTTTTAAGCCATTCTTTTTGCAGGATAGTGGCCAGGTTCCACTACGTGATACTGGTTGGGGGGAAAAACGTTTCCCCGAAATCGCCCCCTCCAAAAAAAACCCCAAAAAAGGGGTCAATATTTTTTAGATCTGGTGACTGTGCAGGCCACGGGAAAAGTTCAACTTAATTTTTTGTTCATCCAAAAAACCCAATCTTTTTAACCCGATTTTCTGTGTGTATTGGTGCATTGTCATCCTGATACAACCGGCACCGCCTTCAGGATACAATGGTTTTAACCCTTGGGGTGCTCATGGTCCTCAAGAAGGTTTGTCGGTAGTCCTTGGCAGTGGAACGCGCCCCATCTAGGATAAGTATTGGGCCCAAGGGAAATGCCATGATATGGCCCAGCCCAAAACCATCCACTGATCCACCCCCCGTGTTTCATTTTCTGGGCTGCTGCAACCAGTCTGGGTGGTACGGTTTTTTTTCTTTTGGGCTCCCCTCCACACCGTAACCTCTCTCGGAATGTGGGAAAAAACAGTAAGGTGGGACTCATCAGAGAAACCATACATGTTTTTCCACATTGTTCCCACAGCCCGAGAATTTTGCGCTCCTTGCACCATTGAAAACTGACGTTTGGCCAATTTGGCATGATTGACCAAAAGGTTTTGGTTATAGCAAGCCCGGCCCCCCCCCGTGTATTGTCGCCTGTGGAGCTCCCGACGGACAGTTTTTTCTGGTGGAAACAGGAGAGTTGCAGTTGCACATTTAATTCTGCCGTGATTTGGGCAGCCGTGTTTTTAATGTTTTTTGGATACAATCTGGTTAGCAACCCCAAACCATCCCCGTTTTCAGAACATCTTCTCCTGCGTCCACACAACAGTTAATCCTGTTGGAATTTTTGTGGTTCGTCCTTTCTCGGTGGTATGCTGACATTACCCTGGATACCGTGGCTCTTGATACATCACAAAAGACTTGCTGTCTGGTCACAGATGCGCCAGCAAGGACGTGCAACCAACATTTGTCCTTCTTTTGAAACTCTGGTATGTCACCCATAATTGTTTTGTGTGCTTTTTTCAATATTTTGAGCAAAAACTGTGCTCTTACCCTGCTAATTGAACCTTCCCACACTCTGCTCTTACTGGGGTGCAATGTGCAATCAATGAAGACTGGCTACCAGGCTGGTCCAATTTCGCCCAATGAACACCTCCCACACTAAAATGACAGTGTTTCAGTTTTCCATTGTCCAACCCCTGTATATGCTTCCAATAGGTTCCCCCCAAATATCAGGCAGCATTAGGATTACGCTGATGATACTCAGCTTTACTTTTTATCCATAAATCCTGATGAAACCCAACCAGTTAGATAGACTACAAGCATGTCTTAAGACAAAAAAACTTGGATGACTTTTAAATTTTTTTTTGCTTCTAAATTCAGACAAGACAGAAATTTTGTCCCCATCTTTTGGGGACCGGAGTCTTTTAAAAAAAGAAGCCTGCTTAGTCAATCACTTAGCCTTGATGGCAATTTAAATGACCTCCTGTCAAATTAATGTAAGAACCTTGGTGTTATTTTTGACCCAAGGACATGTCATTTAAATCCCATATTCAACCAGGTTTTCCTGAGGATTTCCTTTTCTTCCATCCTCCGGAAACATTGGCCAAATTTTAGAATATTCCTATCCAGGAAATGACGCTGAAAAACTAGTCCCCCATGCATTTGTTACTTCAAGGCTGGACTATTGTAATTCCTTTACTATCAGGATGTCCACAAAATGCAGTTTTTAAAAGCCTTCAGCTGATTCAAATGCTGCAGCAAGAGGATCTGATGAACAAATTAAAAAGAGAGATTATATTTCTCCTATTTTAGCTGTCCCTTCATTGCTCCCCTGTTAAATCCAGAATAGAATTTAAAAATTCTCCTCCTCACATATAAAGCCCTTAATGATCTAGCGCTCATCATACATCAGAATATCCTGATTGTTTTCCATATGTTCTCCTAACAGAGCACTTCGTTCTCAGACTGGGGGGGGGGGGGGGGGGGCCAAGGTTTACTGGTGGTGTTCCCCTAGAGTCTCTAGAAGTAGAATGGAGGCAGAATCCTTTTAGTTATCAGGCTCCCTCTCCTGTGGAACCAGCTCCCAGTTTTGGTCCAATGAGGCCGGACACCCCTGTCCCCTACTTTTGAGGCTAGGTTTAAAACCTTTCCTTTTTGATAAAGCTATAGTTGGTGTGAAAGAGGTGGCTAGTTTTATCAGGGAGGGAACCTTTCCTTCCCTCCTTGTTGGATGGAGTAAGGGGGATTCAGGTTTTGGCCTAAAAACCGGCCTCAGTTATGATTGAGGTGCAAACAAAACCTCCCATTTCCTGCTACCTGTATGACCCCTTTCTCCTTTTTCCAATGATTATAATCAGTCTGACAGAGAGAAGGTATCCCCATCCCTTGTGGTTTTTTTTAGTAATAAACAATGACAATCAAGTGGGAACCCTCTTTGTGGGGGTGCCCCTTGAAAACACAGATCGTTGAAAATAAGCGCTGTTTAACTAAATAATCCTGAAACTGGAAACTTTCTGTGTAGTTTATGCTGCTATAGGCCTTTTCGCTGCTGAAGGACATAATGCAACCACTACTTTCACCTCTCTTTCGCTACATTCCAACACTACCCTCCCCAATTTTACATTGATTGCTGTTATTTCAGCTTTTACTTTTGTTTTCTCTCTCTTTTTCCCTTCTTCTAGAAGCTACACCTGGGCTGACTCTTTATCTACCCTGTGACACTTTTCTGGAGAGGGGCATCGTCCGAGCTTCTGCTGGGCCAACAACTTAATGCTTTACCTCTACACCAATGATCCACATGGTCCCCTGTCCCCTTTCAGTGTTTAACCCTTTCTCTCTCTCCGAGACATGGCGAATTGACTGGAGCTTTTTTACTGGTGGACTAACTCTATGTGCCCCTCTCTTTCAGACTCTAACCTTTGAAACTGGCCCAGAGTTTATCCTGTTTTTCTTTTTCTTTCCTAGGTGAAATGACTAAAGGAGCTACATCCATTGACATTTAACTTTTCCTTCCCATAGCAAAGTACTCCTGGATCAGTGCCTTCTGTGTTTTCTTTTTTTGTGTCCTCTGCTCTATTCCTCTCAAAAAACACCCCCAGTCGGTTCGTAGCAAGATGGGCCGCTCATACTGAGCCTGGTTCTGCTGGAGCTTTCTTCCTGTTAAAAAAAGGAGTTTTTCCTCTACACCTGTCGCTACATGCATGCTCAGTATGAAGGGATTGCCACAAAGTCAACACCAGTGACTGTCCACTGTCTCTAACAATTGCCTCATCAGGAGGAGGGAATGCCTGCAAAGTTACTGACTGGATGCAATCTGCTGGGTTTTCCCCATAGACAAAAAAACCTTTTTTTTATCCATTTTGAATAAATAACTAACTCTGACTGCACTGTTCAAAGGTTAGGATTAATTGGAATGTATGTACCTGACTTTTATGAAGTGCCTTGAGACAACATGTGTTGTGAATTGGCACTATATAAATAAAACTGAATTGAATTGAATAAATAATATATGATCAAGTACATGAAAAGGAGGTACAATTCTTAACCTCCCCTCAGTGGTTATGAATACCATCCAGCTGATAACCTCTCTTGTGATATTCTCTTTGTCCTATATTTAAATTTTTGCTCTCAGTCCAACACCTTTGCCTACCATTGTCTTTGGTCTCCTACTCATCATTAAACCTGTCTGCTTTTTTTTAAGCCTGAATGTTAATTTCCCTACGTCTCACACTTTGTGTCATTTCTGCATTCAAAATATTTTTTGCGTGTTTATGACAACTAAAAAGCAGTATTTTTCAGTATATATCTGTGGCAGCAGGACATCGACAGACACATGGTCAGGATAAATGTTTAAATGACAGCAATGATAAACTTACAGAAAACAGGTGGGTGCAATCTAAAGAAATAAAAACAGGAGCAGATCATAACAGTATTTTGGGATCACCAAGTTTTGTTTCTTTTATGTATGTTTCTAGAGCTGGACAGTGATAAATCAATTGTAGGTATGTATTTATTTCATTTTTATGCTTTTACATACAAAATCATCCATGGAATCTTACAAATGCACGAAAAAAAATTAGGCTTTTGCCACATTTAAATGTTGAAACTCAAGCATAAAGGCCGAAGTTTGGGGATCAGGAGCATTCACAGATCATGAGCACCTAAGCCGTTGCTCCTACAAAATAAAATTCACCCAGAGCAGCAAAATATACACAACCCAATGATTTGTTGAGTTTTAAGGATACCTTCTTTGTAAAATGTGTTCAAACATTGGTTAAATGAATAAAAAAACATAATTTCATTTAATGTTTGTTTTGGAGCAAGCATTAATATTAATATTAGTAACATTAATAGAATAAGATTTTTTTGTTTTAGGTAAAGATTAATTGTCATACCCACATAGGTTGTGTGCAGGTGTTTGTGGTTGTGCTGTATTTCTCTCTCCCTACAGGGTGTGACTGGCAGATGCAGCTCCGCAGGTGTTTCTCGTTGAGCCCATTCAAGAGGGCTTCTTAAGGATCAGGAACCAGGAAGGAGGCGTCAGCTCTTTATCTCTGCCAGTGTGGTAACCTGACCGTGTTCTGCAGTCCTCCTGCGTTTCATGAGCCAGCTCCTAATCAAGTTTTCTGTTCCTGCCTTTACAGATCAGCGCTTTGAGTGCCTTGTTGCTGAAAAGTGCTATATAAATAAACTTGACTTGACTTGGATCTCTCTGGTGATTGCGTCCTGGATTCCATACTCCTGTTCTCTGTGTTATGCTCAGGCAAGCTTCTTGGAACTACTCCCTGCCGCTCCAACCGTGAGTCACCCTTCCCTCTCCTGTCTCTAGCCCTGTGACTCAGAGAACACCTCTCAGAAACACCAAGCCATTGCTCACCTGCCTGTCCACCCTCCAACATCGCGCGCTCAGCCAAAGTGCTGCCACTCACAAAGGATCACAAAGGGAGAGAGTCAGTACTGAGAACCTCCTTGCCACTCCTCCTGTCTAACTCAGCCTCTGTGGGAAAACCTACCTCCTCCAACAAGCCTTCATCCACCACCTACAGTAAGCAGACCTCATTCCTGTCCTGTGAACTCTTTATATCTTCACCAGAACAAACAATAACTTCTCTCCTCTCCTGCTCAGTGCCTACCCAGATCTCTCCAGCAGATCCAGTCCGAGTTCTGTCTCAACCTTGTTGTGTTTCAAAAAAAAGTGTTAAAACTGCTGTTCTGCCTCTGTAATTGTTGCCCATGCTCAGAGTCTATTAACCAGTGTTATGACATTAATAACCATATTGTGTACAGCCAAATGTTCAATCAGGGACAGTACAGATTTCTGGTTTTCTTTAAGGTCTGGCCTGCTGTTTGAGATTTTCTTTATTTATTTTTTGTAAGAACTTTAAAACATGCAAAACATGCAAAACAGCAACAGTGTTTTAGATTGACAATTATTAGAGTGAAAGTTCTTAGTTTTTATGCATTATATGAAGATGAAGAAAACTCAAATTTTTCAGTAACTTATTTGATCAAAGGACAATTGGTAGATTCCAATCTGTGTTTTTTTTTTTTTTATATTTCAAAACATTGATTTCTATGGACCGTAGATCTAGGAAATGGACATATAGTTTTAGTTCTGCAATTTGAGGTATCGGAACATATTTAAGAAATTATCAAATTATTTAGAAATTAGGTTTTGTAATGAAAACAGAGCAAATATGTGTTGCTTTATCATAAAATAACTATAATAAAATGCAAAGCGAAGCTTCCAGCCTAAAAAAAAAAACACCCAAGGGTCCTTAAGGCTGTGCAATATTTGGAGCAATAACAAAGGCATGAAAACAATCTGCACAGGCCACAGTTAAGACGGCTAATGTTAAAGTTTATTGCAGAGTACTTGGAAAACACTGAAAATGTGGCAAACAGCTTAGAATGTTGAGTCTAAACTAAAGTATTAACAATCACACAAAATATTTTGAATATGTGAGATTAAAATTTAACTGTTTGGTCATAATTCACGGAACACCATTTAGGGAAAAAAAAACACACATTAGCACAAATACCTGTCAAACATGGTGGTGGATCAGTTATGTTTTGGGCTCATTTTGTAGCCACTGGTATTAAACACCTCATAATCACTGGGTTTACTATAAACTCCTCTGTAAACTAAAATATTCTTGAAAATAGTATGACATTTGTTAAATATGTAAAGCTTGACAAGTACTGGGCAATTAGTAAAACAATTGTCTGAAATGGAGCAGAAAAACTACAAAAATTTGGCTGAAACCTCAATCTGACTGAAATACTGTGGTAAGAACAGGAAAAATACACTTCACAATTAAAGGAAGAAACACTGTAAAACGACAGCTGAACCAAATTCCCCCAAAAGAGGAAGAGAATGACAATCATGACTTCACAGTGTTGTCATGTTTTGTAGGTTGTGAGTCGGACCAGAATGCAGACAGGAACAAGGGAAATGGCCTGAAACTAACCATAAGAGAACAAACCAAAATACATAGATAAGAGAACACAAGTAATATTAGAGAGGAGAAACTAAACACAAAGGAATGAACACACTCTCCATTTCTGCTACCTGTATGACCCCCTCTCTTTTCCAATGGTTATGGTCAATCTGACAGAGAGAGGTATCCAAATCATTGTGGTTTTTAGTATAACAATGGCCATTAGTGGGCTCTAGATGGACAAACTGTCTACTTTTAAGGCTAGGCTTAAAACTTTCCTTTTTGATAAAGCTTATAGTTAGAGTGGCTTAGGTAATCCTGAGCTATCTCTGTAGTTATGCTGCTATAGGCTTGGGCTGCTGGAGGACATAATGACCACTTTCACCTCTTTTCCCCTACTTTCCCCACACTACTCTCCAATTTTGCATTATTTTGCTGTTTTTATTTTAACTTTGTTCTCTCTTTTCTCTTCCTAGAAATTTACACCTGGCCTGACTCTGTGTCTACCCCGTGACACCTTTTCTGGAGAGGGGAGTCCTCCGGGCTTCTGCTGGCAACAAATTGGTGCTCTCCCTCTGCCCGATGATCCATGTGGCCCTTCTTTCAGTGTTTAACCTTTTTCTCTCTCCTAGACATAGCTACTGACTGAGCTTTTACTGTAACTAACTCTATGTGCTCTCTTTCAGACTCTAAACTGAAAACTGGCTCAGAGTTTATCTGTTCTTTCTTTCTAGGTGAAACGACAAACGGACTACATCCATTAACATTTACCTTTTCCTTCCCATAGTAAAGTACTTCTGGATTAGTGCTTCTTGTTCTCTTTGTTCTCTGCTCTGTTTCTCTTCTAACCCCCAGTCGGTCGTGTGCTAATGGCCCTCAACACTGAGCCTGTTTCCTGCTGGAGTTTCTTTCCTTTTAAAAGGGAGTTTTTCCTCTCCACTGTCGCTACATGAATGCTCATTATGAGGATTGCTGCAAATGTCACGCCAGTGACTGTCCACTGTCTCTACATGTTCATCTGGGAGGAGTGAATGCTGCAAGTCACTGACTGGATGCAATCTGCTGGGTTTCCTTTCCTTAGATAGAAAAACTTTTTATCCAATTTGAATAAATAACAGAATCTGGCTGCACTGTTCAATGATTAAGATTAATTGGAATGTATGTACCTGACTTTTGTGAAGTGCCTTGAGACGACATGCGTTGTGAATTGGCGCTATATAAATAAACTGAATTGAATTGAATTGGGCAAAACTATAATAGCAACAATAATAACTAAATATAACAAGATCTTTCAAAAAACAAGGAAATGTCAATGAAAACTAAAACCCAAACACCCAAGATGTAGGTGGAAGTAAGTTTATGTTTATTTTTAGTTTTACCATGTCTTCTTGTTTTTCATGTTTTTGTTTTTCAAGGAAGGTGAATCCATGCCAGTGTGTTAATTTTTTTGTGTTTTGGTCTGTGTATATATCTCTGTGCAGGTGTGTATGGTCCTGCGATGTATGCATTCAAGCTGTGTGACAAGAGCATATTATGATGAACAACTCTGCCAAATTACTGTTTCTAGCTTGCCCCTGCCATAAATCACACAGCCTATGCCCCCTTTAGTCACCTCCAGATGCACACAAATGCAAACACACTGGTGCACAAGCAGAAACAGGCTAACAGAACACTGTCAACATCCTACTGCCCACCCCCCCTGCACACCTCATGCAAACACAAAACCTGAGTTATTGTGTCATACAAGTTCCACACATAAGGGTCAAGGTCCAAATTCAGACTTTGGCCGAATAAAGAAGTGAATGTATCTGCTCTATATCCATTTGCATCATTGTGCTTTGAAGATTCATATGTTAAAAGAAATTATGTGAATGTTTGTGTGAGCACTCACCAATATGTTTGCCCTTCATGTGATAGTAGAAGGAGACACAGTACGGGACTCGGCCAGGGCCCTTGGGGCCCCTGACTGAAGACACATTAAAAAGTGGAGAGAGGAGACGAGCCTTGTCGCCTTGAGCACGCGGTCGTGATGCCTCAATGTACATGTAATACCCTGTAATCAAACAGGAAACAAAAAGTATAAAAGCTGAGATTTGATTATGAACTGTCCAGGAGTCATTAAAAGTCATTACACAAGTCTTACACAAGTCTTACAATGTTAGTAATATATAGTATTTGGATGAACACATTTTGAAGGGGTTTGAGATAACAGCATCAGCTTTATTTTGTCAGTTTACTACAGTAAACAAACAAAGTTTATTTGAATGAAAGTTATGTTCTGTTGAGTTCTCCTGGTTTTCCTGTGGTTTTGTTTTGTGAACTTCCTGTTCAGAGTTTTCTTTGCCAATGTTTCGTATTTTGTGTTGTATTTAGCTATAGTATGTGTTTTATTTCAGTAGTTCTGAGTAAGGTTGGTTGCTCATGGAAAAAAAAAAAAAATCATATGATTAATGTCTGAGCATGGAAACATTTAAATTCATTGCACTACATGAAAAAGTTAAATGTGACCAAATCACTTTAATGGTGATAAGTGTTCACCCGTTGTAATGTTTTTGCAATTGTTTAGGGATGAAACTCAAATACCAATTTGATTAATACCATAGCCCTTGTTCTCTGGCATGGTTCAGTCATCAAATAACTCATATTTTCCTTAGTCATATTTTTATACTTCCTTGAAATGAGAATGAATTTTGTTTTCCCAGGCTCTTTTATGGTGGCTTAATTATATAAAACACACATTGCACTGAAATTTAAGTTATACAAGCTATCTGAGGTTGCTCAAGTGGTCAGTGCAATTTCCTCATGTAATTTTAACCCTCAAATTTTTATTTTCAATATTTTATCATGATTCTTTTTAAATACTTAATCATGATGTGGGTCTAACTATTTTCGCATTTGTTGTTTTTTAATTATCTGAGATTGAACCTGTTGCAGGAGACAAAGGTTAAGGAGGAAATCCTAGAAATCCCTACCCCCAGCAACACTCTACAACTGATTTTGTAGGATGCAAAGGGATTCCCATGCCAGAATGGACATATAATCTGTCCAAGGAAATTTGCTGCCTTGGGGTCTCCTCCCAATGGGACATGCCCAGAAAACCTCCAAAGGAAGGTGCCCAGTAGGCATCCTAATCAAATTCCTAAAGAAACTCAAATGGCTCCTCTCAATGCAGAGGAGCAGTAGCTCTACTTCATGCCTTCTCTAGTTGACTGTGTTCTTCACCCTGTGCCATAGGGTAAGCAAGAATGCTCATTTTAGCTGCTTGTATATAGGATCTGTTTCTTTTGGGTGAGAATATAGACAGACAAACAAAAACCAAGAGGTTTGCTTTTTGGGTCATCTCTACAACGTCTGCATTACTGCAGAAAACCCCCAAATCTGTCTATCAATCTCCTGTTCCATCCTTTCATCACTCATGAACAAGACAACTAAACACTTCCGCATGAGGCAAAGACTGACCTCCTACCCGGTGGGAGTAGTCCATCTTTTTGTGATTAAGAACCATGGCCTCAGATTTAGAAAAGCTAACTCTCAACGAACCGTTCCAGTGCACGCTGTCTTCGGATGCCAACAGAACCACATCATCAACAAAATGAAAAGATTTGACCCTGAGGTTCCTAAACCAGACACCCTCCTCTCCACATCAATGCCTTTAGATCCTGTCTAATGAACAGTACAAACTGAATCATGAAAAAGGGGCAGGGCTGGCAGAGTCCAATGTGTACTAGACACTTTTTGCCAAGAATGCAGACACTAGGGGTGTGAAATAAAATCAGTTTACTTCAATGCATTGAGAAGTGGACATGGAAGATTCTGACTCCATTAACAAACATCAAAGCTTGATTTTTTAAATGTTAATTTATTACCTAATTTTGAGGAGCCTAAAACTTGAACCTGTAAGCTCATAAGTGCAGCACCAGGACCGTTTATGGTCAACACATAAGACTACATAAATTGCATCCTGCACCCTCTCCATCAATGCAAAAATGATTTGGACAAGACCACACCATATTAATTTTGTGTTAAACCAAAAGTAAACATTTAAAAACACAGCAAACACAAAGAACATGATTACATGGTTCCAACCAGATGTGGAAGTAAAACAGCTGACCTTACCTGCCACTGTAAACCAAATGATCATTGGTCTAGCTGTGTCAGGCACTTTTATTTATGGAATGCAAAGCTAATTACATTTATTGTAACTATTACTGCAAATTATCTACGACCATTGGGAGTCATTTGAAATCAGGGTTTTGTGCTATAGAGCTGTGTTTGGATATACAATCCCACCTCAGCGTATTGCATTGCCACAGTGACCCCCACATACTAAAACAAGACAAAAACCAAGTGATGGGATCTAAAGCAGGTAAAAGAGCTCTAACTTGTGATGCATTGACACCTATTCTCATAGAACCTTATGTCACACTGCATAGTTTCTGATGTGTTACGGCTAATCTGTTGCTGCATCAAACAAAAGCAGTGAAAGAAAATTACACAGGTCTTAATATAAATGGGCTTTATAAAAACACAGCAAAGAAACAATAGCTCACTAAGAAGGATTTAGTTTTAGTTTCAGGTGAAGTGTGAGATCTTGAACTCATTAACTTTTGAAAAGGGCAGCTGTTTGTTAGTTCTTTAATGTTTTCTGTTTTTTTGTCAGAGGTAATTAAATCTGTCTTTTTATTTGTTGAACTAAAAGGAATTGCCTGGGGATATGGTTGTGTGAAGGGTGGGGTGGCTGTTTGTAAATCACAAAGTGACTAAAGATTTCTATCCCTAATGGAAACAATTATTGGTTTTTTTCATCCAGAGATCAGGTAGCCCTAAAAAGCATCCCCCAAACATTGATTGAGGGACACAGTGGTAAAGTGCTCAGGTTCTGACTCCCCTATGGAACAAGTGGTGACCGGATTGAGGAGATCCTTGAAATGGTCCTTCCACCCCTCAACGCCAGCCTAAGGTCTTTCTCCAAAGCCACTCAGAATTTCTTCCAGTTATTGCATCTGAAACCACGGGTTCTAGGGCTTTCTAATGAAACTCATGACCCTGCCTTTAAAATGATTTTCCTTACCCTCCTTTGTTCCACTTCGGTCGGTCTCTGGGCCAGTATTGGCAGATCGCTTCGGATTGTGCGTCAGATTATTCTGCCTCGTCCAGTCAAAGACATCACTTCGGTCTTGAGAGAAACCACAGATCCTCTCATCCTCGAACCCACACACTTGGTCTGAGATGAGGGATATATGGATAAAAAAAAAAACATTTTATTCATAAATCATGTTATTCACATTACAAGATGCCAGTGATGGAATCTCTTTAGTCCACTTTCCCAGGGTATGCCAACAATTAAGGTATAAAGATACTTTTTCAAAATGCACTTGAGATCAGACAAACTAAATAGACAAAAAATAGACATAGTGTAAAAGGCAGAGTAAATATTACAGAATGTTACATTGACTTCTCGTTTTACCCATGTCCTAAAGTCTGACTCTAACAGAAAGAATGTTCCAGGCTATTATAAATAAATAAAAAATTAAATAATGATTTATCACCAAGCAATCACATATTTATAATTTTTTTTTATTTATTTAATTCAACCAATAAATCAAATGAGAAGAATAATTACAACTCACTGGTTGATGCACCCTGCTTGACATTTATACTTTTTTTTAACTTTTCCAGTTTATTTTCACAATCCTGTATCGTTATATTCCAAAAAACATATTTTTATGTGCTGCATATTTGAGAAGAGTTTTTTTATTTTCAATTAACATGACTGAAACAGTAAATGATTCTAACATGTACATTCGGAAGTTTTTGATTAAGTAAGATGCACAAGTTAAAAAAATATCTTTAGAATACTTTAACAGGGGCGCGGCACTGGCGCAGAGATAAAGCGCGCAACCCATGTATATTGCCTCGTTGAACTTTGCTGCATGTCTTCCCCTCTCTCCACCCCATTTCATGTCATTCAGCTTGCAAAATAAAGGCCACTGGTGGCAACAAATTTAAAAAAAAAGAATACTTTAAGAGGATGGTAAGACTTTACAGCTGTAAAATGTAATTGTAATAATAAATATCAGCAGATGCTGTGATCAGATTTAGTTTCCTTAGTTATTATTCTGGGATCATTGGAATCACTTACTTGTTTTCGGATTTACTTGTTTCTTTTTGAGTTACAGTGCACATCAGAAAGAACTTGTTTTATCATTGCTAATGCCGATGTCTCTCGTTAAGTAAGATAAAGCAGCTTTTCTCCATGGTGTTGTCACCTTCATTAGCCCATCTGGTAGGCTTTGCCATTATCAAAGACTACCAAGAGAGTATAAAAACAGCCATCTAAAACCATCCAATCTGACAGCCTCAGCGAGAGCATGGAGACACACACACACACATTCTGATAAAGATACTCATGGCTCTCGCTCCCCATGAGGATGGCTTGCATGCTCCCTTTTGTTTCAGGGAGCTAATCTATTACTATTCACACCCTTCTCCACTTCATGCACAGCTTTCAATTTACACTGTTGTTCCCGCAGTCTGTTCCAATCTGCTGTTGTTTTAATTGCTTCACCCTGGCAGAGCCAACTGCCACTCCTGCCAGGAAAATGCAACGCGTATCCTAATGAACAAAACACAGAAGACGCAACTGACTGAGAACGACGGGGATGGCAAGAGCGAATATGAGATGCAGGAAGATGCAGGAAGTTTGTCTAATAAAACCAATAGATACAGAAGAAAAGGAAGCTAAATGTATAGTTTGATGTAAGACGTTTTAATGGTAGTAGTTCATAGCCTGACATAATTTGCACAAGTATATTTCTTTGTGGCTTCCCTTTTATACATGTAGATCTGTTTTCAGACCTTAGTTACTTTTCACATTGTTAACCACCTTTTGTCTGTAACAAGATTTACTGGTGAAACAAACTCTGTTCCCCTATGATAATACAGGTGCATCTAATATTTATCTATTATATGGATTTACAACATACAGAGTGATGCATTTCAAGTGTTTATTTCTCAGAATCTTGGAGATTATGACTTACAGCTAATGAACAACCAAGATGTAACAAAATTCAACATCCTCTTGAGAATCTTCCAAAGATTCTTTGTGGGATCTAGATTAAACAAGTTTCCTGTGGGCAGGTGCCAAGTCCTACTGAAACATGAAATCAGCATCTGGCAAGCATAAAGTGCTCTAAAATATCCTAGTAGACAGTCGTGCTGACTTTGGTCTTAATAAGATGCAGTTGACCAACACCAGCATATGATATGGCTCCCTAAAGGATCACTGACTGTGGAACCTTCATGCTGGACCTCAAGCAGCATCGATTTTTTGCGCTCTTCACTTTTTTTTTTCGAGATTTGGAAAATATAATGCAACCATAATGCAAAATGTATCTTCATCTGAAAGAAGAATGTAGGACCACTGAGCAACAATCAGCTCCTTTTTCTCCATAGTACAGGTAAAAAGTTTCTAATTTGGTCTCTGGTTTAGAAGTGGCCTAACACAAAAATGTGACAGTTGAAGCTCATGTCCTGAATATGTCTCTGTGTGGTGCCTCTCATCGGCAGTCCACACCTTGTGAATTTCCACAAACTATTGAATGGGCTTTGCTTTCAATCCTCTGAAGATTGTGATTACCCCTGTTGCTTGTGCACATTTTTCTATAACACTTTTCCCTTACAATCAACTTCTTATTAATGTGCATGGATTCAGCAATCTGTGAACAGGCAGCTTTTAACGATGACCTTTGGTTGATACCTGCCCTGAAAGGTGTCAATGACACCCTGCTGGAAAACTCTTAACTCATTATATGGCCATAATATGGTTAGAAAACAGTCAGTCAGTCAGTCATTTTCTACTGCTTATTCCATAGTGGGTCGCGGGGGAGCTGGTGCCTATCTCCAACAGTCTATGGGCGAGAGGCGGGGTACTGGTTAGAAAACAATGTTTCAAAATTAAAAAACATTTTAAATGATCTTATGTAATTTTCTGGGAAAAAGAACGTTTGAATTTGGGATAGCTGTAAGCCATATTTATCCAACTAAACAGAAATAAACTGTGACTCTGTGTGTAATAAGACTATATAATATATGAGTTTTTAATTTAAAATTGAATATACATTTATATACAATTTAAAATGTACATACAGTATATTCACTTTTCGAGAGCACACAGATCAAACAGGAGGGGCTCATCATTGCATCTGAAAATAAATTTGTCGAAATAGTTGCCATTTACAATAAGGCGGGTAAGCGACCCAATTTGGCTCTTTAACTATTCCTCTTGCCAACTCAAAGGCGTATCAGTGGTGAACCAACTCTGAACCCACATTCATCTATAGAAATATGACACTGTTGGACAACAAAGGAAGCTTGCGAAGTTAGGTTTGAAAAAGGCTATTCCTCACAATCACACAAAAGCACTTTAAAATAGTGAAATCTGGAAAAAGAGAGAATGGTTGTTTGGTCTTACCTGAAGATCGTGGATAGGTGTAGGCTGTAAGAAAATTGCAATTGCATTATTATTGAAATAAGCACCTTATCTGATTTGTGTTTTTATCTGTCTTCGTGAGAATATTCATAAACAATATTTTTCCTCACACCAAAGTTGAGGATGGACTTACGCTCTGAGTACAGAATGATTCGGCTGACATAGTCCCCTGTGCTGTAGGTGGTGATGGGAGCCAGTCGAACCTCATAGGCCAGAGGGATTCTCAGGTCTGTTATTGTGTGGGACATCAGCACACCCTTCTCTGGCTCCTTACCCTTCAGGTCTATTTGCTTTGAGACCAGGTTCTGCTTGTTCTGTGCAGGTGAAATGCAAAACATTTTGCAAATATTAGATGAGCAATGCCACAGGGGCACAATGAACCCCACTCTCCCTGTTTTGGCTTGCGCTGATATTAAGATATTCACCTCTGCCAGTAATCATTTCTCTAAACTAAAATTGGGTACAGGTAATGTTACCCCAAAATTAAAGAGTGACCTTACGTGTTTCCTTGTATTACTGAAACCAGATTAGCTTTTGATAATCTGGTTTCTTCTTTATATTGCCACAGTTTAGAAATGCTTTTATCAGACTCTTAATTATCTGTTTTACCAGTACCACTAATACAGCCAGTGCAGATAGCACTATTGAGCAAAGAGGTTAACAAACTAAGAGTTAGGCTTTAATCAAACTGTCTTACTTTTCCAAGACTGTTCAGATTTTCCTATACATCACATTTTTAGTTAGTAAACATGAGTTATCACTTCTGGGCATTTTTCCAGACAACATACATTTGGGCTTAGATAGTCTTGAGTTCCATTAAATTTTCAGTCTCATTTTATACGTAAAACAAATCTGTCCTGCTTTGCTCATTAAAAGCTTTGGAGGAATTTGTGCTTTAAAAAATACATGTTGGTCCAGTTTTAGAGCACTCAGCACGATAAGTGATTGCCATATCGATGCCATGACAAGGTCTCAATAGCCATTACTTGAGAAGCAGGAATCAAACATATATTTCTTCAACTGGCCCTGTTCAGATTGTTATGCTTTTCAGCAACCATTGCAATGTATACCTTAATCACATAAATCCCCACATAAACAACGATCAAATAAATTGGCTGTGTTTTACAAGAATAAAAAAAATGAATATGATGTTAACCAAGTTCAGCTGTTGTCTCATTTTTTAGGTTAAGTTCTTTTTTCTGTCACCATCACATTTAATAAAGAGCTATGGCTATGTTATTCCACCCACGGAAATAAGGATCCATTAGCTGTGTATCTGTCTCTGATCCCAGCTACTTAAAGACCTGACAGTGAACTCAATTTAATGCATTAGGTCAGCCACTTCACTATAACAACTTGGTACACCCACTGCATGCCATTATCAGGTAACACATGAAGAAGAGCTATCTCTATCTGCGTGTGTGCAGATAATGTGTGTGATTTTGTGTTAATGGTATATGTGTAGTGTACTGACCCCTTAAATACTCAGCTAATGGAGCCTTGGGGGATTCTTACAATATATCAGAAGCTCCATATCTATTTACATATTGATGTGATCTACTGAATATGATTTCTTATACCTGCTGATGTATTGTTTTCATTAAAATACATGCATAAAAGTTGATAAAATAGATAATCCTAACGCTACACTCAGTTGTTAACTCAGCTAACCCACAAAGTGTTTTTCAGTTTAGGAAAAAAACGTTAAAGGTTTTGTCTTGTTTTGCTTACCACAAAACAAACAAAAACAACAATATCAGGAACATTCAAAATTTGCACAAATCCAAAATGTTGTTACATTTACATGTCAAAAGTATTTTAAAAACACATGTTTAAAACATTTCTGAGCTGGATTTCAAAAACATTCATTCCTGTCATACATCAGCAGAGAACTTTGCAAAAGCAAGGTGAGTAGTGGAGGGTTTCCCACATTTACACCATCTCCACTGTCAAACAAGGAATTGGCAGCATTCTGCTGTGAGAATGCTTTTCTTTATGGTCAGAATTTGTTGGAAGATAGATAGATAGAGCTACATATGATCAATCAGAAAAGAACATGTTAGAGGCTTCAAAATACTTCAAAGGGGACCAAGATGTAGGCTCACCTTCAGGGGGGAAAACAACTAAACCTATAGCCAGAGCACCGGTGGCTTAGATCAAAGCCCTAAATCCAATAAAGAAATTTTGGCAAGACTTGAAAATTGATGTTTACATACAAAGTATTGACAATGGAGGGCTGAATACAAACGCTTGCCACACTTTTGAGATTTCCATTTGTAAAAAAAAAAAATACAATTATCCGTTTCTTTTCAAACCACACTAATGTGTTACTTTTTGTTGCTCTATCATATGAAATCCCAATAAAATGCATTAAAGGTTGTGGTTGTAACACAACAAAATGTAGATAAGTTCCAGGATTTTAAAACTTTTTCAATGCACAGTATTCAGGCTAGTAAGTAAATTCTTTACAAGATGTAATGTTCTGTTCTGTCTTGATGCTATTACACAGTTGGAACCTGTCTCTGATTAAACTGAGAAGTTTTGTTATTTAAATATGCCTCAAACTTTATATGATTTGATTGTAAAACACTGAAAATCTCTGTGCAAAGATAACACAAACTGAATGAACTGAAATATTTTTGGCTTCATTTGTTTTGTTATGTCTTCTATGAAATCCTCAAAAATGAACATAACTGACTTTCTTAGGCTTAGTTGTGTTAAAACCTGTTTTGGAAATGTATTTTTAATCTAAAAATCACATGAGATTTGTTTTCATCAATTTGTTTACATTAAATAAATTGTTTGCTATCGTCAGCATGTGATTACCTTAGTTCCATTATATGGTTGCAAGATAGTACACAGTGGTTGCTTCTGAGAGACAAAACTGAAGAAGAGGACATGAAAAAACAGGAAGCATTAATAATACTGTAAATGTTTTATTAAACATGTGTTTTTTCTGTATTTTGTATCTGTTCTTTGATCTTAGTTTTCAGTATCATTTAAAAGTAATACTGTGAATTCTTTGGATATCCTCAGTCATGTCATTATTAAAAGAAAATAATTCATGTGTATCATTTGTTTTTTCAGCAAAAATAGAACCAAGCCTTTTTTTATCAACCTATGCACTGTGTCAAGGTCCACATCATAAACAAATTTAGAAGCCCAACTAATTCTGGATCAAATTACATTTGCTTGGATCTTGCTACATCCAGCTCCATATACTATACTACTCAGCTTTCCCTCTTGTCCTCTGGCAGTCTGTTTGAGGCCTTGCTGCTTCCATTGTGTGCCTACAAACCAACACAAATTCAAACTTACCTTCGCAGAGCTGATAATTTTTATTGACAAGACCACAGTGAGTCATGCCCTGGCTGCCAGGAATTTGGTTCTCTCACTCCAATTACTGTTTGAGCCTCCCAAGACAGCCACAGCCCCAAGCCCTCCAAGTATGCACTTGGAAACACACTTTGAATCAAATCCTTATTTCCTAACCAGGCTCTATGCCACTAGCTGTTCTGCCTGTTCATTCTCCTTTTCTCACTGCCATTCTGTCTAGTTCCTTGGCAGTTGATCCAACCTTTCACACAGTCATGAAGGATCTCCACCCGGACTCCCTGACACCATACAAAGCAAAGTATATGGTGGGTTTTCAGATTTAACCTTTTTTTGATTTACTACCAAACCGTAAAATACAGCATGTATAAAATGAGGTAATGCCTGTGAGCTAATTCAGACAGTAAACTTGAGCTGTGCTCTGCTACACACCTGATCTTTCTCACATGTGCCCAAATTTATCAAGTACACACTAATGATTTGGCGGGTCTATTTAAGCTGCAAGACCTCCAGCTGCGGTCCACTTCTGCTTTGTTCACTTCTGCCTCTGTGCTACCTCATCACCCCTCTTGGACTCTTAAGGTTAGAGACCCTCTTCTCATTTCCTGACATAGAGAATACATGTTCAGAGGGGTAGAGATGTATTCATCCTTCCATGGCCATGGAGTAGGGAAATCAGAGTCTAGATGGTAAACTCGAATTATACTATATTTGCTAATTAAGATGTATTCAAACATTTACATGTAAGTTGTCTGACAAACAAACAAACAAAAAAAATATAATTTAATACTTCTAAATGAAACTCCTTGTTTAATACCATCTCTTGTAATTATCAGGGCTGGGACTGTAACGTGTTGATTTTATTTGATCATTTACAGATAAAAATATTGAGTTAAAAAATCTAACGCATTGAATTTACCTTTGGGATTAATAAAGTATTTTTGAATTGAATTGCTTTGTGGATTGTAACACATATAACTTTTGAACCACTGTTTAAATAGGCAAAAACCCAATATCCAAGTGCAAGGGAATGCAGCGTCGTGCACCCCATCCCCAATGTGTTTGAGCGGTGCTGTGAAGCACCTTGAAGTGGTTAGTTCAGCACTGTTTAATGACATTGTTAGATGATTAAACAGCCCTTGAGTGTGGTGGGAACTGCATTTCTTAGAGGAAACATATATGGACAATTATGACTACAACGTTACAACACTCGTACTCGTACTCGTACTCGTCGTCTTCCGCTTATCCGGAACCGGGTCGCGGGGGCAGCAGACTCAGCAGAGACACCCAGACGTCCCTCTCCCCAGACACCTCCTCCAGCTACTCCGGGGGGAGCCCAAGGCGTTCCCAGGCCAGCTGAGAGACATAGTCCCTCTAGCGTGTCCTGGTCCGTCCCCTGTGCATCCTCCCGGTGGGACGTGCCTGGAACACCTCCCGAGGAAGGCGTCCAGGAGGCATCCGGTATAGATGCCCGAGCCACCTCAACTGGCTCCTCTCGATGTGGAGGAGCAGCGGCTCTACTCCGAGCCCCTCCCGAATGGCCGCGCTCCTCACCCTATCTCTAAGGGAGTGCCCGGCCACCCTACGGAGGAAGCTCATTTCAGCCGCTTGTATCCGGGATCTTGTTCTTTCGGTCATGACCCAAAGTTCATGGCCATAAGTGAGGGTAGGAACGTGGACCGACCGGTAAATCGAAAGCTTCGCTTTTCGGCTCAGCTCTCTCTTCACCACAACGGACCCGCACAGCGCACCCATTACTGCGGCAGCTGCACCGATCCGTCTGTCGATCTCCCCAGCATTCTTCCCTCACTCGTGAACAAGACCCCGAGATACTTGAACTCCTCCACTTGAGGCAGGAACTCCCCTCCAACCTGAAGAGGACAAGCCACCCTTTTCCGGTTGAGTACCATGGCCTCTGACTTGGAGGAGCTGATCTTCATCCCAGCCGCTTCACACTCGGCTGCGAACCGCCCCAGCGCATGCTGTAGGTCTTGGCTAGAGGGGGCCAGCAGGACCACGTCATCTGCAAAAAGAAGAGACGAAATCCACTGGTCCCAAAACCAGACCCCCTCCGGCCCTTGGCTGTGTCTAGAAATCCTGTCCATAAAAGTTATGAACAGGACCGGTGACAAAGGGCAGCCCTGCCGGAATCCAACATGCACCGGGAACAGGTCCGACTTAGTGCCGGCAATGCGGACCAAACTCCTGCTCCACTCGTACAGGGACCGGATGGCCCCTAATAAAGGGCCCCCGATTCCATACTCCTGGAGCACCCTCCACAAGGCATCACGAGGGACACAGTCGAATGCCTTCTCCAGGTCCACAAAACACATGTGAACCAGTTGGGCAAACTCCCATGAGCCCTCGAGTACCCTGTAGAGGGTATAGAGCTGGTCCAGTGTTCCACGGCCGGGACAAAAACCACACTGCTCCTCCTGAAGCTGAGGTTCGACTATTGGCCGGACTCTCCTCTCCAATACCTTGGCATAGGCCTTACCAGGAAGGCTGAGGAGTGTGATCCCCCTGTAGTTGGAACACACCCTCCAGTCCCCCTTCTTATGAAGGGGGACCACCACCCCGGTCTGCCAGTCCAGAGGTACTGTCCCCGACCGCCATGCAATGTTGAAGAGGCGTGTCAACCATGACAGCCCCACAACATCCAGAGATTTGAGGTACTCAGGGCGGATCTCATCCACCCCCGAAGCCTTGCCACCACGGAGCTTTTTAACCACCTCGGTGACTTCAGCCTGGGTGATGAAAGAGTCCAACCCCGAGTCCCCAGCCCTTGTTTCCACCAGGGAATGCATGATGGCAGGATTGAGGAGATCCTCGAAGTACTCCTTCCACCGCCCGATAATGTCCCCAGTCGAGGTCAGCAGCCTCCCACCCCCACTATAAACAGTGTTGGCCGGAGCACTGCTTCCCCCTCCTGAGGCGCCGGACGGTAGTCCTTCTCCATGGCCTCACCGAACTCCTCCCAGGCCCGAGTTTTTGCCTCTGCCACAGCTCGGGCCGCAGCATGCTTGGCCTCACGGTACCCGTCAGCCACCTCAGGAGTCCCACAAGCCAACCACAGCCGATAGGACTCCTTCTTCAGCTTTACAGCATCCCTTACTGCCGGTGTCCACCACCGGGTTCTGGGATTGCCGCCGCGACAGGCACCGCAGACCTTACGGCCGCAGCTACGGGCAACAGCATCGACAATAGATTCGGAGAACATGGTCCACTCGGACTCTATGTCTCCAACATCCCCCGGAATCTGGTCAAAGCTCTCCCGGAGATGGGAGTTGAATACATCCCTGGACGAGGGCTCCGCCAGGCGTTCCCAGCAGACCCTCACTATGCGCTTGGGCCTGCCAAGTCTGTCCGGCGCTCTCCTCCTCCAGCGGATCCAACTCACCACCAGGTGGTGATCAGTGGACAGCTCAGCCCCTCTCTTCACCCGAGTGTCCAAAACATGCGGCCGAAGGTCTGATGATACGACAACAAAGTCGATCATTGACCTCCTGCCTAGGGTGTCCTGGTGCCAAGTGCACTGATGAACACCCTAATGCTTGAACATGGTGTTCATTATGGACAATCCGTGACTAGCACAGAAGTCCAATAACAAAACACCACTCGGATTCAGATCGGGGAGGCCATTCCTCCCGATCACACCTCTCCAAGTGTCACTGTCGTTTACCACGTGGGCGTTGAAGTCCCCCAGCAGAATAATGGAGTCCCCGGGAGGGGCACTATCCAGCACCCCCGACAGGGACACCAAGAAGGCCGGGTACTCCGCACTACCGCTCGGCCCGTAGGCCGAAACATCAGTCAGAGACCTATCCCCGACCCGAAGGCGCAGGGATGTGACCCTCTCATCCACCGGGGTAAACCCCAACACTAGATGGCTGAGCTGGGGGGCAACAAGCAAACCCACCCCAGCCCGCCGCCTCACCCCGTGGGCCACTCCAGAGTAGAAGAGAGTCCAGCCCCTCTCAAGGAGATGGGTTCAGAGCCCACGCTGTGGCGTGGAGGCGAGCCCGACTATTTCTAGTCGATATCTCTCGACCTCCCGCACAAGCTCAGGCTCCTTCCCCCCCAGTGAGGTAACATTCCACGTCCCTAGAGCCAGCCTAAGCATCCGGGGATCGGGCCGCTGAGGTCTCCACCTTTGTCCGCCACTCAATCCTCTTTACGTTACAACATTTAAAACCTAAAGCCAAAAAATATATGTCATGACATGAGACAAGATGAGAAAATAAACAGCTTAAAGGGTGATTACACAGTGTCAGCATGTATTCAATCCAGAAGGTGTTTTTTCTTTTTTTTTTTACTTTTTTCTGCCTTTTGCTATGCATTCAGTTTGAGTGGAGAGGCATGTTAAGGAAACAAATTTCATGCAAAGGATGTAAACTTGTCACATTTCCATTAAAATGCATTGGCTGTAATGACTGTGCTAAATTAAATGGTTCTCACTAAAAGCTCTGTCACAAAATACATTTCTCTCAACTTAGTTGCATAACTTAGAAGAGTGTGAGGTGTAAAGATGTTGGATTACTTGATGTACGTTTTTTTGAATGTAACTGCATCTAGTTCTGTAAGGTTGGATGATGTTCAAGTTTCTACTACGTAAAGTTACAAATTGTTGTACATCATCATTTATCTGCTCAGTGATCCATTAAATGTTTTTAAATTGAAAACTTTGTTTATTGTGCTTTTTATTTATTTTTATTTTTTATTTATAGTTTATTGCTAATTGATCCAAAGATGATCTTTCTGTAAATTTATTACAAAGCCTATAATTCACTAGATAAATATTTCTATGGCGTCCCACCAGAAGTAATTAGGTATCATCAGAGTAAAATTAGGCTTTAGAACACACTGTCTTAAGTGTGATGCTGAAAAGCAACCTTACATTTCTCTTGTGCAGATGTGCAAGATAAAACAATGATAATTTACCTAATATTTGATGCAGTAAACATCACGTAGATTAATATTTTTATTTACAGACTACAGTTTTTTTCTCTGAAATTAGTGTTTTATATTCATTATTTGTTTGTTTAGTTATAATGATATTGATCACAGCAGTTTTTTTTTCTCAAAACACACATCACTTGAACAATTTTGAATGAATTTTAGTGAAATTTAAAAAGAACAATGTGAAATCAAAAGACTATTTGTTTTCTAAATATTTTACAAATACAAATCTGAGAAATGGAGCTTGCAAGCATTTTCTGCCCCTGAGCCTAAACTTTGTAAAGAAACTTTGTGCTAAAATAACTCAAGCTCAGTCAGATTGGATGTATATCATCTGTGATGTTTTTTTCCCAATTCTTGACACACATTGTCAGTTACCCTTGGTTTGGACTTTGACTGGTCCCCTCTTGTACTTGAATAAACATTGATATAAACTATCCTGTTGAAACAATGACTATAAACATCTGACTTATGTTTTATTGTCTGTCTTCATGGGATTGACATATATCAACTTTTAGTTTTTACATTATGCCATCCAACACAAGCAGCTTGCAGTTGTCACTAGATCATAATCCTCAGCATATAAAGCATGCTTACCAGTAAAACGTTTTGTAAAAAATATCCTCTTGAGCAATTAAACTTTCAAATGGCACCGTAAAGATTTGACACCATTGGTCACATTATATTACTGGAGTGCCTGGAAAACATTTTGAGTCTTATCTGAAGGACAGGGACTTTTTTGTGTCAGTATGGAACTTGCGTGGTTGTGCTATCATTTCCACAACTACAGTTACTTCGGGTGGAAACCACTGATCTGACCTGAAATTTGGGTATAGTGATGAACTCAGACCTGAACCTTCTGAATCACATAATGACAATTAGTAAGTCTGCCTTTATCACATGAAAAGCATTCCCAGGATTAAAGTACTAATGTCCCAGCAGAATCTTGAAAAAGTCATCCATGCGTTTATCTTTAATCGAATTGATTGCTGCAACGTAGAGACTGACATTTTTTCGGGAATCCCACGGTTCACGGGATTCCCATGTGAATCCCGCGGGATGGGAGACAGCATTAGTAAAGATCACGTGATTGGTATGGTACAGGATAAAAAATGAACGGGAGCAGACGGAAGCGGGAGCTAACCAATAGGAGGGAACACAAACTAGGATCAATTGTCTTTGGAAATGTAAAACTGAGACTTTGTTATAAACTTTAAGAAAAAAAAAAACTTGGCTCGACGCCGCAATTGTGTAGTTTTTTTCCCAAGAAGCATATACTATAATGCGAGCCAAATGAACTACACAACCCACAAGCCAACAGTGCTTCTGATCGATGTTTTCCACCTGCGTTCAGAATGGAGGGAGCAAACGCAGGTGGAGAACTGGACGTGGTAAAATTGGATTTGCAACGTAAAGTCAGAAGTAAGGACTTAACTATTAAACTCATAGAGCTTACAAGAAAGTCGCAAATATTACCGAACTTCAGGAGAGTTGAATGCAGCGGTGTTAACACGCAGTATGCTGCTTGTAAAACGTGTTTAGTCGTCATCAAGTTCACCAGTGATTAAGGCAATCTTATAAGGCAAATTCTGGATTGAATCAGCCCTGCATCTCTTCATTCGTCAAACGAAAAGTATCATCACGTGTCAAGTCTCATCTGACCAACAAAATTGCTCGCATGTGCACTAAAGATTTAAGAGCCTTTGCCACAGTAGAGGGGAAAGGTACGGAGCTCGCGAGGGGACATGGGGGAATTTTTTTTTCTTTCGCGTCCCCACGCAATACTTTTGCGTTCGCTCGCAAAAGTTGTTAATCACCTTGAGAAAGCTGTGCATTTTGGAACAGCAGCACAGATGACAAACTGCTCACAAAACAAACCTCACTGATATGGCATCGGTATGGTTTATTTGTCATATCCAGTCAACAATGCAATTAAATGCTTAAGATAAGAAGAACCGTTCAACTCACTATAAAAACAAAAGTGGCGTGCAAAAAAAGTGACATCATGCAGCAGTAATAAGCGAATAAAGTGTCACAGATGTGGTCTCGTGCAGTATTATTGTCCAGAGTTCAGTAGTTTGACAGCATGTGGATAATAACTGTCTTTAAGTCTGATTTAAGATCCTTTTATTTAAGGCAGATGTCAAAATAAAACTCAATAAATCTCAAAAACGGGTCTCCCACAAAGTATTACGAGATAACGCAAAGACTATTGCGTGAGAACGCAAAAAGTATTGCGTGGGAACGCAAAAGTTTTGCGAGCAAACGCAAAAGTATTGCGTTAGGACACAAAAGAAAAATATTCCCCCACGTCCCCTTGCGGGCTCCGTAGGAAGGCTTCATCAAGGGAAGATATTAAATAAATACGTTGTGAAATAGAAAAAAATTGAATGTACCCTTAAATGTGCAATTTATTTTAATACATCATTAAATATTAAGTGTACCACTAATTACGTCATGTCGTCTTTAAAATTATACTTAATTATTCAGTGGCACATTTAATTGCATAATAGCCCATTTCATTATATAATGGTACATTTTTGTTTCTAATGATGTATTAAATAAATAAATGGTACCTTTAATTTAATGGCACATTTAATGTTACTTTTCTTTCATGTTACATAAACTTCACTTATGGGACATTCACAACATTTATTTATTTAATGATGATTTTATTGTATTAATTTTGTCCAGTTTGATCCTCCATTCTTGATGTCTGTATAGGAGGTCATGTCAGAATTTGAATCAGGTGTGCTGGAGCAGACACACATCTAAAACTTGCAGGGAAGGGGTCCCTGAGGACCAGTGCTGTGAACCATTGAGGTACAGTTTCTAAATTGTGAAGGTAATGCCATTTTGCCCTTTTGTTCACCAAGTACAGTTCTCTTGCTAGGTGCATTTTTCTTTCGTTTCAGCAATTTGAAACATAAAAGTAATGTCATTGTTCTAAGGAAACAATCACTTAATAAATGAGTAAAATACAACTATGTACATTTTGTTTATTCACCTAAGATAGGCATGGTCTGTTTCCTTGTTTGATATTTTATTATTTCTTCATTATTATTCTTTTTACTTTAACTGGCCTTTACTACAGCTAAAAACAGGGACCTAACTGGTCCTTCAAACAAAGAAATTGACAAAAGACTAAATGAAGAAAACAAAAATGGGAGTGGCACAGGAGGGGGAATCGTTCTAAATGGGAGCGGGATGGGAGTGGGAGTCAATTTACCAGGAGTGGGATGGGACAGAATTTTTTTTTTTTTATGCTGGCCTGGGATTGGGATGGGGCAAGACATTTTTCTGTGGGAGCGGGATGGGACAGGAGAGAAAATCCACTCCTGTGTCGCCTTCTACTGCAACGGTGTCTTCACAGGTCTGCCTAAAAAGTCAATCAGACAGCTGCTGCTGATCAAGAACGCTGCTGCCAGCACCCTCAATAAAACTGAGGAAAGTAGAGCACCCCAGTTCTATGGTCCTTTTCCTGTCTCTCTCTATTTCAGAGAATAAACTTTAAAATTCTTTTTTTAGTTTATAAATCACTGAATGACTTAGCACTAAAGTACATTAAAGATTTGTTGTTGTTGTTGTATTAACCTTCCAGACCACTAAGGTCTTCTGATTCAAGTCTACTCTGCATCCCCAGAACCAGAACCAAACATGGAGAAGCAGCATTGAGTTTTTATGCCTCATCTGGAACAAACTCCCAGAAAACTGCAAAAATGCTAAAACCTTGAGTTCTTTTAGATAAGGACACATTTGTTTAGAGTAGCCTGTGTCTGTTCTATTTAATCTGTTAACTGAAACATTAATCTTGGTCTGTAACTTTTCTTTACCTGCCTTTATTATGGCACTGCAATGTACTTTTCTTTATTTGTTTTTCTTTCCCTGTGTTCGGTTCATGTAAAGAACTTTGAATTGTCTTGTTACTGAAAGGTGCTGATGTGTGACGCAGAGGTTCACAGTTTCTCCTATTGCAGTTTGAACTGTGTTGTGATCTGTTTCTTGGTAGAACATATTGTGTGTGACTTTGTATGCCTCTAGATTACATGTAAGAACAAAAAAGAAAAATAGCAAAGACGCAAAACATATTTTTAAATGGAAAGATGTCAGATAACAAAGTCCATATTACAACCTAGATGCGTGTGTATGTGTGTTTGTGTGTGTATGTGTTTGTGTGTATTGGTTGCAAACAGATGCTCCCAGGAATTTCAGTCAGGAAGTGTTTGTAGCTGTTTCTTTATCAGATTGTCATCAAAGACACAACAGGACAAAGAATGTGTGAAAGAGGAGATAGGCTGCCATGAAGCACAGGCACAGACACATATGTGAGAAACTTGGACTGACAAAAAAGTGTGAGGTTAAATTATAATCTATTAATGAATCTCTTTCATCACTAATTAAGCAAATGAGTGACATCAAGTAATATCATGTGTATGTGGTAAGTTTAATGAGGGGCATTCTTTGTAAAATATGGATGTTTGCATGTCATCTCTTTATAGCTCCACTCATAAATCTACGAAGTGTCTGCATAGCTCTGGTAGGAATTTGCATAAATTGTTCACATATTTGATTCAATGCCATTAATATTTCTAATCTCTCATTTATATGTTAATGGAGATGCAAGTTTGTCCATCAAAATTATGCACATGAGGTACACATTACATTTAAATGCACTAAGACAATTTACAAATTGTTCTGTATAGTAAAAAAAAAAAAAAAAACTTGAGTTTTATGGATTCTATTTACTGATTTGATAAAGAAAATAGAAGAATTACTTAGTGGATCAAATTCTTCCTTGAGATGAAAGTAAAGTTTGCATTTCATTTGGAAATCAATGACCCAGAGTCTAGAGGAAGCGTGGCGAGGCACAGAATCTGCATTGCTTGAACTCCAGTGTGAAGTTTTCACTGTCAGTGATAAAGGACTGAGTTGGAAATAACATGAATGGATTTGGCGGAAAATCAGCAGTGAGCGCAGCTGTGTGCTGCACATTGACTTATTTAAACTCAGTGATGGGTGATTTCAAAATTAACAGCAGGAAGATAAGAAACAGTCATCCTCAGGTATTATTTTTCCAATATGTTCAAGCACTGTGTTTTCACCAGTTTTTATTTTTTTTAGATTAGAGCAATCAAAAAAACTAAGATTTCTTAGTGGCGATAGATGGTGATCACATAGTTTGGATTTGCTGCTGCTTCCCAGGAGCTTGCCCCTAGCTCCTGACAAAAGCTGCTCTTTCTTCCGGCCCAGCAGCAAACAGGTGCTGAGATAGAACAGTTTTTTTTTCTGTCCAAGAACTAGAGTTTGGGTGGTGGAACCACAAAAAAAAACAAAAAAAAAAAAAAAAAAAACAAACTGATGCTTAGGAAGCTTTAGCACCAATTAAGCCCTTAAAACTGTTTTGGTGGAAAAGACTGTCTGAGCTACCGCACCCAGTTGGCAGTTAGATGCCTCGGAGTCCCCACGGCCCTTGTTCCCCAGAAGCATCACCACTGTTTACAACACTTTCTCTTAAAGGAATGACTCTCAAATTGTACTGTACTTTTAACACTTTTAATCTAAATAAGGCAGAGGAATGATTACAGAGATCAACGTTGAGGATCCCGTCGTAAATCCGCTCGGTGATCAAAGTGACAAAGCAGCCTCGCAAAAAGGCCACACATAGTTTTATATCTGGCACTCCCATGCAAGGGATGTGCACTACCTCAGTGTTTATCAGTAGACTATTTGTCACCATTGTGGTGTCTATCTGATATTGTGTAAGGAGGTGTCCAACCCTCAATCTAAGTGAGGCTGCCACATTCTAATCAACCCAGTTACAGACTGTTCCACTATCAAACCCAATGTACTAAACTTTTTGATAAACTGTTGGTCATTTGTCCTTATGTGCGTCAGTGATGAGTCTTATCCATATCCTTACAAAAGTATAAACATTAGGATTTATACTTTATCATTATGGTGTGTGTGTGTGTGTGAAAGCTCATCTATAAGTTATAATAAGAATGGTTATTCCTAACAAGACTCAAGAGAGCTTTTAAATTCCTGGGTAGGGTGGACCCAGAGACTTTGGTAACAATACTTTTTATCTTGGATGGCCGATGCAGTATCTATTGAGGCCAAAGGTCACAGTTCCCATTATCAACATCACCCTTCTTCAACATTCAACTGTTTTCTAGACAGCCCTGCGCTCACTGTTTATGCTTTTTTCTTCCTTTTTTTATATTTCACAATTTAGAATCTGGAAATTAAACTACCATGAGCTACAGGCCTGGACTCAACTGAAAAGCAAAAGTTGTAAAAATTATAATGAATGCACATGGTGGAACATTTTTTTCAGTGTATGGCTGTTTTTAAGGGCAATCTTCAGCCAAGCCCATGATGATTACTATAATATACTCAACCTTCTTTGCTCATTATTATAAAGAAAATAACTAGGTGATTATTAATTGGGAAATAAGTAAGATAATTGAGTTTAAGCAATAATAGGTAAGTTATCATGGTGAAAGGTGTTAATATATTGGTAATATGCACAATAATAATTGAACTAATTTGATTAATTTGAGTAGGCTACTCTAATATAATGTATTTCAAACCTTTAAAAGTGTAAACTATTGAAATTATGTAATGAACATCAATGGGTGTTTAATACATCTGGCTCTCATCTTGAGGCACAGAATCTGCATTGCTTGAACTCCAGTGTGAAGTTTTCACTGTCAGTGATGATTTAAAGTGCCATGTCATCTGCTTGTAAACTGTTTTCTAAAGTCCACAGTCAACGCAGCATCTAACAGAAAATTTTAGAGTACTTCATACTTCCTTCTTTACGGAGCTGCTGATTTCATTTCTCAACAGGACTTGGCACCTGCCCATACTGCCAAAGCTACCAAAGCCTGGATCAATGACCATGGTGTTACTGTGCTTGACTGGCAAACAAACTTGCCTGACCTGAACCCCATAAATAATCTATGGGGTTATGGTCAAGTGAAAGATGGGAGACACCAGACCAAACAATGCACTTGACCCGAAGGCGTCTATCAAGGCACCACAGGCTCATCCTCCATGCTAGCCACATTGATGCAGTAATTGCAAAAGGAGGCCCAACCAAACATTGAGTGCATAGAAATGAACATTGTTTTCAGACATTTGCTGACATTTGTCTTTAAAATGTTGTTTGTTTATCTTATATGTAATATTAAAATTTTTTAAACTTTATGTGTAATGAATCTATATGATGTATTAGTTTCACTTTCTGAAATGAGTGTTAAAACGTATTCAACTTTTGCATGATATTCATATTTTCTAAGATGTACCTGTATGCAGACACATTTATTTTAGCTCTTTCCTTTTAAAACGTTTGAAAAATTGCTAATCCATCTTATTTTACCTAAATATTTTAGGCATTAAAAAAGGCAAACATACTCAATGATTTATACCAGTACAGCTAAAAACAAAGGAGCTCCACTTCCAAAACATTTGGCAGCAAAATGAAACATACTATTTTAAACCTAGAGAAAAAGCTAAAATACTTTTTTTTAAGGAATATGTCAAACAGATTTGTGGCCGCTTAGGTGCCAACTCAGGAAAGGCTACATTGGATGTATTATGCAGTTGAGAAGATGGCTGGGATGCCTAGGCGCCCACCCTTTCCTCCCTCTCATTTGCAACACCACATAGCAGTAGGGTGTTGGGGTGTGGGACGATGGGCCTTGTGGGGATGGGGGAGCACCATGCAGTGCCTCCCTCTGCTAATGTATATTTGGCCCTGTCCCGCACCTTAATAGTAATTCACCAGAGACACTTAGGGCTTTGGGGTTGGGTTGGGAGAGACAATGCTTTCAACAAGCAGTAAGGTGTCATATACCACAGCCACATCCCCAATTTTAATGCACTTTAGACATACACATCTGTATTCATGACAAACTCATCACATTAACACAGACATGTGGGGGGAGGGGGGGGGGGGGGGGGGTGTGCACCACGTGGTCCCTTGCTCCGCCTATGCTTGTTTGGCAGGGACTGGTGTGAGGGTGGCCTCTGGATCTCTGACTGGCATCGTGGGGGGCCCCAGCAAGGGGCTGCCCGCCTTGATGGGTGTTGTCTGTGTGGATGCTTGTGCCATTCCTGGAGTGGTGAGCCCCTGTCTGGTGGCCTATAGCTCCCAGAGGTGTATGGAGCTGGTTGAGCGCCTTGGGGGCTGTGCTGGGCTCTCTCCCACTAGACCTCTTGGGGACTGCCCCCCCAAGGCTCAGATGGTAGGAGTTCATCAGGTGATAGGTGTTTGTCCTGTAACACTCTGTCTGCCTCAGTCATTCTGTCCTTAAGCGAGATACTACACCGCCTTTGCCTCCTGATGGAGGTCAGATGGCCCGCTGGCACCTATTGTATGGCAGCCCTGCTTCTGTCAGTCTGCCCCAGGGCAGCTGTAGCTACATTGTACCAAACACTGTCAGTGTGTGAATGTGTGTATGAATGGGTGGATGACTGATTGTAGTGTAAAGCGCTTTGGAGCCCTCGGTCTAGATAAAGCGCTATACAAGTGCAGGCCATTCACTATTTACCTGACTTTTGATAATCTTTGGGGTTGTGGATTGCAGTCCTTCTTCCGTTCCTGCCACACTTACAAATGTACACTTCCAGGTAACAAACCCACACTCACATACACCCACTCAACACAAACACACTTATTTTCACACTTGCTCACCCACAAACACAAACACCTGCACCCCCCACATACACACATCCACGCACCAACACACGGATATTTTAAATGGCTGAAGGTCATACAAACAGAGCTTACTATAACAACAATGTGGCCTGCCTACTTTGATGCTGGATTGAATCTGGAATTAATAAAGTTAATCCTGCATTTAGGATACTTTCTTGAAATATCCTTTATGAAGAGCAAAACTGCCCTGGCACATGTAGGCAACCATCTACGCTATATGACATGCCTGAAATGCTGTGATAAGACATGTTACAGAGAAAAGAAATAAAACCCCAAACAATCCTCTCACAATGATTATCTTCAGCTGCAAATCATTTTTCTCTGTGTCTGAGTCAAATAAAGAAGAGGCACTTTGACTGCATTTGCAGTCTGATAGTATTATACCATCCCTTCCACCACATGTATAGCATTTGCTTGAAGTGACATTTTAGGGCCAAATGAAATGTGACAAAACTACTTGCAGACAAACTAAGGGTTTTCAGGGCCTGACAGTGGGTGTCTTCTGAATAATGTTTCAACACCTACATTACTATGGGGCAGTTAAGCCCTCAAGACTAAAACATAACCTCTTTATGTGTAGAAATGCAAGACTTGTTTGTATGTATGGCTCACTGACATAAAGTCGGTTATTGTGGTAATTGAGTGTTGGGCATTGTGGTAATTGAGTGTTGGGCAGAAATGTGAGTGCTGACGCACACAGAATTTTAGTGTTTCAAATTACAATTTTACTATCACGAGCATTCATTCACCATTGTGATGAATTACACAGAATGGCCTCAAAGCAGGAAGGAAGGTGGAACCTATTTACAATTCCACCACCAAATATCCTGCTCAAGTTTCATTTAATTGTTTTTGTGCATGGAGACCTTTTAACAACACAAAAAAATAATTATTTACCTCAGTATCCATGCAAACAGATGCTCTGATATAACCCTCTTAATTTGTTAACATTGTTTTAAACAACCAGCGTTTCTTGTGAAGGCTTCACAGTCCTTATCAGCTAATCTCTCATCCACACCAGCAGCTGAAAAACAAGAGTTAAAAACAACTTATGTTTATGTTAAAGGACTGAGTTGGAAATAACATTAATGGATTTGGCGGAAAATCAGCTGTGAGCGCAGCTGTGTTTTGCACATTGACCTATTTAAACTCAGTGATGGGTGATTTCAAAATTAACAACAGGAAGATATCATTCAGTCTGTCCTGTCTTCATCCATCTCCGTGTGGTTCGGTTCATCCACAAAACGGTTCATCCATCATTCAGTCTGTCCTGTCTTCATCCATCTCCGTGTGGTTCGGTTCATCCACAAAACAGGACAGGTCCAGACTGCAACGAACAATCAGGTCTGCAGAGAGAATCATCAGGGCTGACCTTCCCTCCATCCAAGACTTATACAGGTCTAGGGTCAGAAAAAGAGCTGCTAAAATCTCTGCAGACCCCACACACCCTGCACATAAACTGTTTAGAGTTCTGCCTTCAGGCCGACGCTACAGAGCGCTGTTCACAAAAACCAGCCGCCACAGAGACAGTTTCTTCCCCCAGGCTGTTTCTCTGTTGAACATTCAATAAAATACAAAACAACAGCATACAGATGTTGCAAATGCACCTTTTTATTTATATATGTGTATATTGTACATTGTAAATATGTATATTCTGTAGTGCAAAAACAAAACCAAAGAGCAAAGTGTACCGGAGTCAAATTCCTTGTTTGTATGTACAAACTTGGCAATAAAGCTGATTCTGATTCTGATTCTGATAAGAAACAGTCATCCTCTGGTATTATTATTTTTCCAATATGTTCAAGCACTGTGTTTTCACCAGTTTTTATTTTTTTTAAATAAGAGCCATCAAAAAAACTAAGATTTCTTAAACACGGCGATCACATAGTTTGGATTTGCTGCTGCTTCCCAGGAGCTTGCCCTTAGCTCCTGACAAAAGCTGCTCTTTCCTCCGGCCCACCAGCAAACAGGTGCTGGGATAGAACAGTTTTTTTTCTGTCCTAGAACAAGAGTTTGGGTGGTGGAACCACAAAAAAAAAACAAAAAAACAAACTGATGCTTAGGAAGCTTTAGCACCAATTAAGCCCTTAAAACTGTTTTGGTGGAAAAGACTGTCCGAGCTACTGCACCCAGTTGGCAGTTAGATGCCTCGGAGTCCCCACGGCCCTTGTTCCCCAGAAGCATCACCACTGTTTACAACACTTTCTCTTAAAGGAATGACTCTCAAATTGTACTGTACTTTTAACACTTTTAATCTAAATAAGGCAGAGGAATGATTACAGAGATCAACACTGAGGATCCCGTCCTAGATCCGCTCGGTGATCAAAGTGACAAAGTAGCCTCGCGAAAAGGCCACACATAGTTTTATATCTGGCACTCCCATGCAAGGGATGTGCACTACCTCAGTGTTTATCAGTAGACTGTTTGTCACCATTGTGGTGTCTATCTGATCTCAGTGTGTAAGGAGGTGTCCAACCCTCAATCTAAGTGAGGCTGCCACATTCTAATCAACCCAGTTACAGACTGTTCCACTATCAAACCCAATATATTAAACTTTTTGATAAACTGTTGGTCATTTGTCCTTATGTGCGTCAGTGATGAGTCTTATCCATATCCTTACAAAAGTATAAACATTAGGATTTATACTTTATCATTATGGTGTGTGTGTGTGTGTGTGTGTGTGTGTGTGTGAAAGCTCATCTATAAGTTATAATAAGAATGGTTATTGCTAACAAGACTCAAGAGAGCTTTTAAATTCCTGGGTAGGGTGGACCCAGAGACTTTGGTAACAATACTTTTTATCTTGGATGGCCGATGCAGTATCTATTGAGGCCAAAGGTCACAGTTCCCATTATCAACATCACCCTTCTTCAACATTCAACTGTTTTCTAGACAGCCCTGCACTCACTGTTTATGCTTTTTTCTTCCTTTTTTTTATATTTCACAATTTAGAATCTGGAAATTAAACTACCATGAGCTACAGGCCTGGACTCAACTGAAAAGCAAAAGTTGTAAAAATTATAATGAATGCACATGGTGGAACATTTTTTTTCAGTGTATGGCTGTTTTTAAGGGCAATCTTCAGCCAAGCCCATGATGATTACTATAATATACTCAAACTTCTTTGCTCATTATTATAAAAAAATAACTAGGTGATTATTAATTGGGAAATAAGATAATTGAGTTTAAGCAATAATAGGTAAGTTATCATGGTGAAAGGTGTTAATATATTGGTAATAATTGAACTAATTTGATTAATTTGAGTAGGCTACTCTAATATAATGTATTTCAAACCTTTAAAAGTGTAAACTATTGAAATTATGTAATGAACATCAATGGGTGTTTAATACATCTGGCTCTCATCTTGAGGCACAGAATCTGCATTGCTTGAACTCCAGTGTGAAGTTTTCACTGTCAGTGATGATTTAAAGTGCCATGTCATCTGCTTGTAAACTGTTTTCTAAAGTCCACAGTCAACGCAGCATCTAACAGAAAATTTTAGAGTACTTCATACTTCCTTCTTTACGGAGCTGCTGATTTCATTTCTCAACAGGACTTGGCACCTGCCCATACTGCCAAAGCTACCAAAGCCTGGATCAATGACCATGGTGTTACTGTGCTTGACTGGCAAACAAACTTGCCTGACCTGAACCCCATAAATAATCTATGGGGTTATGGTCAAGTGAAAGATGGGAGACACCAGACCAAACAATGCACTTGACCCGAAGGCGTCTATCAAGGCACCACAGGCTCATCCTCCATGCTAGCCACATTGATGCAGTAATTGCAAAAGGAGGCCCAACCAAACATTGAGTGCATAGAAATGAACATTGTTTTCAGACATTTGCTGACATTTGTCTTTAAAATGTTGTTTGTTTATCTTATATGTAATATTAAAATTTTTTAAACTTTATGTGTAATGAATCTATATGATGTATTAGTTTCACTTTCTGAAATGAGTGTTAAAACGTATTCAACTTTTGCATGATATTCATATTTTCTAAGATGTACCTGTATGCAGACACATTTATTTTAGCTCTTTCCTTTTAAAACGTTTGAAAAATTGCTAATCCATCTTATTTTACCTAAATATTTTAGGCATTAAAAAAGGCAAACATACTCAATGATTTATACCAGTACAGCTAAAAACAAAGGAGCTCCACTTCCAAAACATTTGGCAGCAAAATGTAACTTTTTTATTCATATATGAGCAATAACATTCTCGGAATAAAACTGTCACAGATTTTTAGAGACAATCCCTGCTCCGAATTCATGTGCTTTGAATAGGTACAGTTTTATCATTTTTATTTCATGCTCAAAGGAACATGTTAGCAGTTTTGATTGGTACTGACAAATGCATAGAATTTCTGAGTTAGAGATAATTTGGCATCATTTGCAAAACTGTAGTTAAGATTTTTTGAAACATACTCTTTTAAACCTAGAGAAAAAGCTAAAATACTTTTTTTTTAAGGAATATGTCAGACAGATTTGTGGCCGCTTAGGTGCCAACTCGGGAAAGGCTACATTGGATGTATTATGCAGTTGAGAAGATGGCTGGGATGCCATCTTCTCAACTAGTAAACTATTGAAATTATGTAATGAACATCAAGGTGTTTAATATATCTGGCTTTCACCTTCAAAAAGGTAAAATATTACATAACAATTATGTCTTAGAGGTAAAAGCAGCGATTCACAAAGCTGCTTTGGATGAAGATTATGGTGCAAAGAAATAGGTTGTATGGTCAGCTTGATAGGATAAAAAAAACCTGTCAGCACAGTTAATTCCTACACAGAGAAATCCCCCCACAGTAAGGTAGCAAACAGACTGGCATACGCACATACATATACATGGATACTCTGAATATTGGTAAATGCACTGGTAGGCAATTAAATACAGTATTTACATACTCAAAACTAAAGGGATAAAGTCAAATAAATGTACACATGCTTACATCAGAAAAAAACAACATTAAATTGTGAGTACAAGCAAATGAAGTGTTGCAGACATATTTCAGATCAAACAGCACAGCGATACTTGAACCGATCCTTGTCCTCATGTATTTCTCTCAGTTTGGTTGTCTCCCTTAGGACTCTACATCATTTTCTATCCACTGAAAAGATAGACTGTCAAGGTGTTAAAAGGATGAACAGTAAAAAAAAAGTAGCAGAAATAGATGGGTTGTGAAACTGAGATGGTATTACATTTAAATGATCTGCTGCTGTACTTCAAGAAGCCGTGTGAGATTTCATGTTTTTCTTTAATTTGCATTGCAGTTCTCCATTTTGCACCCTTGCTTCATTGCACACTAATACTGTGTTCTTTCTATTTTCTGTTTCTTGTTGCTGTGTATTTGTAAAAAAAAAATGTGCAGGTAGAAAGCAACAATTATTTAAATTTAAGTACGGTTCATCCGATATCAATGTGCACTTAGTCAGGGCAGTAATGCTGAAATGTGAAATGCCATGATATCCATGCCTGTATATGCATTCATAACAAGAAGATATCCCAGTAGAAAGAGATAGAAAAACAGAGGCAAAATTATAAGTAAGTCGGATTTGAAATCTTTAGTCATCTGAAGTGTACAACAAAAGACTGATACTTGTTTAATTTCTTCTTAAACATTATTTAGGAAAGAGCTGTGGCAAAAAAGGAGGGGGATTAGTGATTTATCCCATAAATACTGGCAGACCAGGCATATTCTTTGCTTCGGTGTTTTTCTCACAAATATTCAAACAAACCAGACACACCTTGTGTTTTAAGACCTGTAATCCTTAATGTGTGTGACAAAACAAGAATGTAGTCTGAGGGTTCTCACCTAATGTGCAAAGTACAGAATCAGAGTTCATCTGGGATTAGGAAAATAATGTATGTGTCTTATTGATGTCTGGTTAAAATCAAAGGGCAGAATAAGACTTGTCATTTATTGAAGCTATTCCACTACAGTCCAGTTTGTGAGTGCAATGTAAGTGACGAATGTAACACTGCTTGTATGGCCATGAAAATAAGCTCACATCAATTTAAAGTCTATCTTCTTTTTTATTTCAATAATAATAACATTTGACTGACATCGGTGGAAAGGCCACTCTGACAGCAAGAAGCCATTACTCCAAAAGCAACATGAATGAAACGAAAATTGGAGTGTTTGGCCATAATGACCATTGTTACATTTGGAGAAATAAAGGGGAAGATTACAATCTGAGATCACCATCCGACCAGTGAAGGCCAGGAGTGGGAGCATCATGTGTCTTTATTTTGTTGCAGAAGGGAGCCTTGCACTTCACAAAATAAATAGTATAATGAGGAAAGAACATTATGTAGAAGTATTAATGGAACATCAGCCAGGAAGTCAAACCTTGTGTGAAAATTGTTTTCCAAATGGACAATGACCCTAATAATATTACCATATAAGTTGCATTGTGGCTTAATGACAACACATTCAATGTTTTGGAATGGCCATCACAAAGTCCTGATCTCAGCCCTACAGAAAATTTGTGAGCAGAGCTAGAAGATATGAGTAAGGTACCAGTTACACCCGTTCTGTCAGGCAGAATGGGCCAAAATTGTTTCAAACCGTTGTGAGATGCTTGTGGAAAGAAATGTATGTAAATATCTGGCTTTGAGGACAGGAAAAAATATTTTTTTCTCCAATTAATCTGGCTTTCACTTAATAGAAAAAATGTCAGTAATCTTAACTGGCCTAAAACAGAGAGAGTTTAGTCTGATGCGAGATTAATAAAAAGAAAAGGCCAGTTGCCCTTTCAATGGTCTATGTAAATATCTAGTTTCAACTGTATTTAAAGTTGGAACATTTAGATTTATTTAAATATGCTTTTGTATTCAGAATTAAATTGATTGCAACAATGTGTTCAAAGACAGCAATTTAACAAATTGAATATTAAAAAAGATAAGGGCCCTTGCAAATTAAAAATATCAAGTATTCAGAGTAGGTGTATATTGATGGACACTAATGCTTGACACTAATAAACCCTCGTAAAGCCTAATGTTCACTTAGTGTGCAAAATTAATGAAAAAAACACAAGCTATTATGCTTTCCACACAAGGTCACTTTTGCAAACTTAGGAGAGCTGGCCAGTGTTTGTCTTCCATTATACTGACTGACTTTGCTGTCCCTCCCTTTGTTCCATTCCCTGCATTGACTACCAATTTTTTTCTAGCTCTATTCTCCCCCCTTTCCATCAAGCAACCAATACCAATAACAAATTTACACAAGTACTCTACATCAAACCGTTTAGATCCTAATAGTCTCTCTAATCTTTAGAGAAGATGTTACGTGTCACAATAAAGCATGTGGCAAACGAACTAGCAACTTTGTGTTTGTCAAACCACAGTACTGTTTTCCTGATCATATGCATATATAACAATTTAAATAAAGACACAACTGTTTGTGTGTGCAGTTGCACAGCAACCCAAAATACCTCTTGCTGTTTACAGGTGTTTGTGCAGAAGTACTTTACCTGACGAACATTTAGCCAGTAGCCAATGATACGGTCTGTGGCCTGGGGGTCCTTTTGTGTCCACTGCAGGTTGTAGGAGTAATTATTTCCCTTTAGAATCCGCACTGGGTTTGGTGTATCAAAATAAAACTCAGCATTGTATGGTTGTGCTGTAGACCAGAGAGAAATGCAAAAAGGACAGCGATAAAAATTTGCCATGTAGCTTATCGATGAACATATATTGCTAATAAATAAATTACTTTTTTCATTTCACTTACCAGAGACATTAAACCGGCATGTTGATGTTCCTGCACTATTGCTGACTCGGCACTCATATGTGCCATTGCTAGTGGGTTCCAGCTTGAACTTCAGCTCTGGTGTCTGCTTCAGGTCTGGCATAGACATTCGGATGAACTCGCCGTTACGTAGCCAGCGGATATCTGTTAGGCGAGGAGGGTTGGACCGCAGCACAGCACATCTCAAGGTCACTATCTGAAAGTTCCTAGAACGCACATCCTGAAAGACTGGGTCCAGCATGGGAGGGTCTGCAAAGTCAACAAACCAGCTCCTTTTAATTAATGGTCATTATCAAAGATTATGAGATTACTAATCATTATTTTATTTCTTTCATTATGTTTTCAGAGAATCACAAAACATAGGCATTGACAAATCATCCAAGACAGAACAACTGCTCTTGCCAAAGGGATCAAGCATTGCAAGGTGCAATCCCATCCCTGCTGCCAACCAATCCTAACTGGTAGTTATTAACCTGTCAGAAGTGATGTGTGGCTTTGCGGTTAATGACTGACTAGCTACTGTTGCTCTGGGGTCAGCAGAGACACAACACAGCCAAATTACTCTGCCACAAAGCACAGCTCGGATAGTTCACCCTATGGCTAATCATGTAGATAGACAAGACACTAATAGTGCTTCTGGTGTATGAACAGTGGTGAGATTTTGTGGTAAGGCCCCCAGAGGTGAGGTAGTATCACTGTTGAGCCCTTATGCATCAAGTTGATCACGCACAGAAGAGTAATTATGTTCTTTATCTAAGTGTGTGTAATTTAGGCAGACACAGACCAGTAAGAGGAAAGCCAAAAGGATTACAGAAGTGTCAGACGATGAAAAACACGCTCTTATCTTGTTTTTCACCAAATGAAAATATGAATTTGACTGAAAGAAAGATTACAACATCTTCACTGAAGGTTCTAATTCTCTGCTACTTTACTGGGCCAATCCAACACATTTATATCATTTGCTCTAAACCATTGCATTGTAGCTCCGGTTGTGTGTTTAGGGTCATTGTTCTGCTTTAAGGTAAACCTCCTTACCAGTCTTTAGTCTTCTGCAGCCTCTAACAGATTGTCTTTAAGACTCACCCCACAGCGACAATTTTCAGATTTTTATGTTGTGTGAAAAAAAAAAGAAAACCCTCAGTCCCACCTCTATAGTTAAGTCCTACGCAACACAACATTTAACAGGAGAATGATTTGAATAAAGCATATTTGTTCTGTGCTCATAGTTAGATACATTTTCAAGGTATGATCATGGCTTGTGTACCCTCCTAACAAGGTCAATAGAGTGGTAACTGTGACTGCATACATAGAATTTTATTATTTTCGTGTTTCCAACACATTATCTTTTATTTGTCATGCCTGCCCATGTCGAATTTGTGCATTGTTTGTTTCTACAAGTTTTCTACAGCATATATTTCTAGTTGCAACAGGTAGTTATCTGTTTTAACTTAAAATGTGTAAAGTTTACAAAGTAATTTTTTTTTCAATTAGATTTTTTTTTATTTTAAATTAAAACAAACAAAAAAACAAGGCTAATCTGCAAACGTATATAAATCAAACCCCTTTTCAGCTAGAAGAAAGAAAGAATGAACTACAGTTGCACTTGCTTATTGGGAGTAAAATGTCAGATTTTAGTACTTTTTGTACTCTACAGACCAGTGAATGCAGCCAGACCAAATTCCTGTTTGAAACCAGTTTATCATTCTGTGCTTGCACTTCAGTCTGAGGAACACGAGTGAGCACCTGAATGCTAAGGAGACTCAAAACCACTCCAGCATTACCTTCTCAGTTTCTATGCTGCCTGTTGCTATTTGGTCAAGACTCTCCACATGAAAAGGTGAAATCTCCATAGCTTCTGACCTTTTTAGTTTTATAACCAATACTGTCACATACTGTTCATATAAGCTCTTGAAAACTTTCCATACAGTGTCTTGCAAAAGTATTAATAATCTATTAATTATTTCACATTTATCTCATGTTGCAACCAAAAAACATGAATATATTTATTTGGGATTTTATGTGATAGACAAATGCAATGTGTCACAGAAATGTGAAGTGAAAGAAAAATATAGCCTACCTAAAAACTAATTTTATCATATAACAAATATATTAAACATGTTTACATATATTTAGCATATATATTCAATCTTTATTACTCTATTGCTGAATAAAATACAATGGAACCAACTGCCCCTTAATGGTCATAAAATTTGTAAATAGAGCCCATGGCCATCCACTGAAAAATGACAGGATGAGCAAGCAGCCAAATGGCCCGAATTAAACCTGGAGGAGCTGCAGAGCTCCACTACTCAGGTGGGAGAATATGTTTACCGGGCAATAAATATTAATGCACTACTCAAATCAGGGTTTCATGGGAAAGTGGCAGGAAGAGAAACACTCAAGCTATAAGAAGACCATTTGAAGTTTGCTACAAACCATTTACAGGACATAGCAAACAAATTGATCTGGTCAGATAAAAAAGAGAATTTAAAACTAAACTTTCTAATCTTCATGTAAAACATCAAGTGTGGCTAAAAACTGTATTACTCCAGAATACATCACATCACCCTGAACACATCATCACTATTGTAAAACATGGTGGTGGCAGAATTATGCTTGGGGATGCTTTTTTTCACCAGGGACAGGAAAGCTGGTCAGAGTTAATAAGACAGACACTGTCCATTCAATCCAACAGAGCATGAGCTATTTTGTAAAGAATAATCAATCTTTTTACTTTGTAAATGTGCAAGATTCGTGGAGACACAGCCAAAAAGAATAGCAGCTGCAATTGCAGGGAGAAGTGGTTCCACACAGCATTCAAGAGGTAACAATCTCTTAAAAAATAAGTTTGCAAGACAACTTATTTATCATAGTAACTTTTTTATTACTAGGTTTCATGCTCTGCATTATCTCTTGCTACCGTTAAACAGTTAAAACCTGTGTTTATCACAGCCAAGTGTAAAAGCTCCTTCTGATGTCTTAGAAGTCAAAAGATTTATGGTAATCCTTGAGCCTACATGCATACCAAGAACTGAAGAAAAGTGAAAAGTCCAGAGGAACAAGCAAACTGTGGAGCGGTGGTATAAGAATTAGGGAAAAAAGTTTGAAAAAAGGGGAAGGTGAGGTGGGAGCTTGTTTTCAAGCAGTTTATAAATCATCCCACTTCCTCTGGGTTCTGGTAAAAAAAAGTCAATATTATTAAAATCCTTTACCTTGCTTTATGTATTCTCTGCAACAATTAAAAAAGTTTCCAGGCAGTATATTATACTTTTCAAGCTCATGGGAAATTCCTTTCTGACTTGACTCTGCAAATTCTCACAAGCCTAATTTTTGCATTCATTTCCTCATCATTTGGGGCTGATGCTACTATACCTCGATGTTTCATTGTCAGAATGCTATAATCCATGTAAGCACACCATTGCTACCTGTCTTATTGAATACAATATGGATTCCATCCAAGAATGCAACACCGATCAAGCCCAAAGTAAAAGTAAATTTACACAAGACTGGGAGGGAGGGGTAGGTATGTGTGTGTGGGGGGGTGGCTCTTAAAAAAAGACAACAATGAGGAAGACAAATGACAGAGAGAGCGTGGTGTGAAAAAGTCAGTGATTGAGTATGGGAGGTGCTGAGCAAATGAGAGGATGCAGGATGCAGAAAGAGAATGGCGAGACAGAGAAAGGGCTTCTCTCATGGCCAACAGTTGGCTGATTGATGATGATGAGAGTGGCAATGAGAAAGAACATCCACCTCTCTAGAGAAAATAGCAAAGAGCGGGAAAGGAAAGAAAGGATCCGAGGCAAAGATGGAAGTGGGACAGGCAAAAGTAGCATATCTGTTTAATTATATCCGCCACATAAAATGATGACATTCTTTCTTCACATTGATCCACCACAATAAATAAAAGAAGAAAAAAAAGACATAATAAAATGTAAAAAATGTATATAAAATAGAGGTGGGAATAAAATAGGTCAAATGAACAATAGGGAAAGGGTCTGGTTTTCTGCATTTTTAATGCCGTAGCCATAGAAACATGTTTTCATTTAGGTTGTGTTCTACTTGCCAATTTTGCCTCTCCTTTGGTCAGCACTTCAACATGCTTTCCTCCACTTTCCTGGCTTTCTTGTTACAACATCTCTTCTAACCCCATATCTCTCACTCATAGACTTGTTCATGTATCTGTCTCTTTGCGCTGTTTTCTTTCTCAGTCCAAAGTGGGGTGGCCACCTGCTCCATCAATCAGAATCGGCCCAGTGAGAACAGCAGTGCTCACAGAGTATTGGCCCTGCACCCTGCCACCATTAGCAAGCTTTCTAAATACTTTGTCCAGAGGAGAGAAAATGAGAGAATGAAGTGATTTGTGCCATTTTATCAAGTGCAGTGGGTAAGGAAAAGACATGAACACATCAGCATTTTTTCAGTTTAAATATTTCTAATGGGCAGATGTTAGCAACCAAAGTAATCCCTACATACAAAGAGATCAAAGCTAATTAGTCCACAAATTAAGTTATCTGAAAAAAAATGGAATGACACAAACCTTTGAAACCCTTCTGTAATAATTCAGTTCAGTTCAATTCAAATTTAAATAAATACTTTATTAATCCCAAAGAGAAAATTAATATTGTTGTAGCTCATATACAGGTTTCCTCAAAGTGCCATTGTAGATGCTGATGGCTGTGGGCATGAAGGACTTCCTGTAGCGGTCTGTCTTACAGCAGATGTGAAGAAGCCACTGACTGAAGACACAATGTTGTTGTACAGTAGTCTCATGAAGAGGATGCTCAGGGTTCTCCATAATGTTCTTCATTTTATGAAAATCCTCTTTGCACAATGATCTCCAGAGGTTCCAGAGGAGCCCCCAGAACAGAGCCAGCCTCCTTTATTAGCTTGTTGAGCTTTTTTTGTCACTGGCTCTGATGCTGCTACCCCAGCAGATGATGGTAGAAGAGATCACACTCTCCACAACAGACTTATAGAAGATATGCACCAAACAAGCTCCCTCAAGAAGCACAGTCTGCTCTGTAGCATCTTTTAGACGGCTTGCATTTCCAATCCAGTCTGTTGTCCAGTTGAACGCCGAGGTATTTATACTCCTCCATCACCTCCACTTCTTCCCCCATGATGGAATTACAATTTGCGGACATCTTCTGCATAGGGAATCTATTAAAAAGCATTGCTGATGTGTAATTTTGACTCATTTTTCACCAAAAATTGGTTTTGCATCTTGAGATTTCTGGAGGCTCTTTCTATGTGCTCTGATCTTCAGTTCTTTCCATAGATTTACAATTCCAGACAAGTCAAATGATTGACTGGGTCATTCTAGCAGTTTTATCATCTTTCTCTGAAACTAGTTAGGAGTTTTCTTGACTGTGTGTTTGGGTATCTTGTCTTGCTAGGAAATCCACACTCATTTTATATTCAGATTCTTCTCAATAATTCCCCTGTACATTTCTCAGGTTATCCTTCCATTAGTTATATGAAGTCTGCCAGTACCATATTCTGTAAAACAGCACACACCATTATGTTTCCACCTGTAAACTTCACTTTTGGTGTGGTGTTTTTAGGTTTATGTGCAGAACGATTCTTCTACAAAGAATGTTGTATGCAATGAGATCCAAACAGTTCAGCTTTGGGCTCATTTGACAAGACCATATTACTGGCCTGTCCAAATTGTCTGCAGCAAACTTTAAACAAGCTTCAACATGCTTTTTCTTCAGCAGTGGAGTCTTGCACCGTGGGTAAGGACAGAGGCGGTTGCAGTTGAGTGCAATACATTTTCAGGGAAGATTTTACCTGCTAGTTTCAGGTCTTTCTGAAGCTCTCTGCAAGTGCTCCTTGGCTCTTGGACAACTCTTTGAATTATTCTTTTGAATCCTTTGTTAGATATCTTATATGGGGCATTTGGCCCCGGCTGATTTATGGTGAAATGATGGTCTTTCGACTTCAGGATTCTGGCTTCTATGTTGCTCACAGGAACATTCACAAGTTTACAAATGCAACTACAATTTTTTCCATTAGTAAGTTCTGCAGCAACTTTTTGTGAAGGGTAATTAATAGGGTTAGGCCTGGCTTTTGCCAATGGTATTACTTGGTGCAATTGTTTGGTAATAGGATAAATTTTTAAAGGCCATCAGTGCACATGGCAGCAACACTTTTAAATACTGACAGATTTGGATTTCTGCCTTTTTGCACATTTGTCTCTTCATGTGTTCAATACGTATTGACAGTGCCTTGCAAAGGTTTTCCCTTAACGGTTTTTTGCGGTTTAATTTGCTTTAAGTTTCTTTGAAAGGGTGGAATGCAGATGCATCACAGAAAAAAGGAATATTATGGAAAAATGTATTTATTTCTAAAATGCAAAGTCATATTATGTTGATTCAAGACTAGAAAAAGGAATTTAAACTACAGAAATGTCTGCCTACAAAATCATGGGGAAGATGGCTGACATGGCAGTCACCGACACCCTCTATAAGGATGATAAAACAAGGGACACTGCTGAATAAGCTACCTGTTTACAGTGTGCTGCATTAAAACATATTATTGGGAAGTTGAGTGAAAGGAAAAAATGCAGGTAATACACAGGAACAGGAATGGCCGCAGCCCTGAGGGGGTTGTAGAGCACAGCCAATTCAAAACTCTGAGGGAGATTCACAAGTCATGGACTGTGGTTGGAGTCATTGCTTCAAGAGCAATGACTCCACTACACACAAACATAACCAGAATATGGGCTATGACTTGCACATTATTTCTGTTAGGCCACTGCAAAACCAGAGATAACATCAGAATTGTTTTACCTGGGCTAAAGAGAAAAAGACAGGACTGTTGCTCAGTGATCCAATGCTGTTTTAATTTGAAGAACCAAGAACCAACAATGCAAATGAGTTGAACACTGCTGTTAAAAAATTTGGTCTGTCTTAACACCACACACCAGAGGCAGCTGGCCCATAGGGGTGCTGGGGCGCCGCCCTCCATGATAAAAGAGGGGGAAATCTAAAATATATATATACATACCATATATTATATATATATATAGTATATATATAATATATATATTTATATATATATATAAATTATATTATATATATATATAATAATATATATATTATATATATATATATATAATATATATCAGTTTTACTCACTAAAGTGTGCCTCAACGTGATATGAAATATATACTACATTTCCCACCTACTGATATTCATTTATCATTGAATTACCACAGACATATGGTTCTATCATGGGGCACTGTTCGGTGTCCCAGCAGTGCAGCCAAATATCCAATTGTGTACAGTAGCTAGGGCAAATGAATAAATATATGGCCAATCAGTGTCACAGAACTTCAAGGCTTTGGGGCACTGAAAATATCCCCCATCGCAGGTAAAAACAAATGCTTGTGCGGACACCCCATTGAGGTAAAAAGGCACAATGAAGAGGTTGATAAGAATCGTCACATTTTTTTCTAAACTATTTGACTGTATTGAGTTTTGTGGTGCTTTTTGCACGGGCATGATGAAAGGTATGCTGTTTAATGGTATTCGTCATCTCACTGTTGTTTTCATTTCATATATTGGAGTAGGTAGAGAAATGTATTGTTACAGCCCCACCAAGAATATTTTTCACCAACCACCCCTGCCACACACTCATCACTACCATGTCACACTGCATTAATCAGCACAAAACGAATCCTGTCCATCTGTTGAGTGGAGATATAGTACAGTAAGTAGACTATCAATTCTGTCCTAAAGATTTTATTTAGCATTCTTATCTTCTGAGAAGCTGAACTTCGTGTTTTGAATAGCTTTAAGACAAAATCATCAAAATTACCCGAATGAAACGTTTGAAATATATCACTCTATAAAATGAATTGTCTAAACAAAAACATATCGGTCATTACAAGTTAGAATTCTGAATCTAAAATAAAAACTACAGAAATATTATGGCAACAATTTTCCATATAAATGCTGAACAGAAAATATAGTAAAGTAAGGATATATCAAACTGGGTAAAATCAGGCAAAGAAGTGAAAGAAAAAAGGCGATTACAACAATCTAGTCATTTGTTCCACATTTTGAGTTCTGTAACTATAAATATTCAAATTGATATAATGCTTGTTTACCAACTAGTTTGTCTTCTTTATTTGCATTATCTGCCTTTTCATTCGTATTTCATTGTCTTAGTTCCTTTTTTCAATGTGGTATCCTGTTTGTTTTCAACGGTTCATGTATGAGCAAGAGGGTTTATGTTTTTTGTTCCATAACCATCAGTGGTAAAACAGTGCTCTGAGGCCAGTCTTCTTGTTTATTTTTGTTGGACTTTCTTTCTTGGATTTACCTGATACTTCCCTATCCACAGATTCTCCATCCTGCCTTTGCATGATAGTATAGTTACCAAACTATTAGACTATTACAGAATTCCTCTTAAAGATGCATAATACTCACCATCACCATCACCCATTTACCTGCCTGTTATCTGGTAGACCGATGACTAATTGAATGCACACTGTAGTTTACACACTGAAGTCGTCTTGTTTTGAGACAAGTTGAGTTTTGTCAAAGATTTTTCTGATTTGATTGAGACATTTAACTGATTACATGCACACATTAATTTTCATACTTTTTAATTCCCTGTATATAGGTAAAGTGAAGTTTATAGTAAGAACAATTAACAGACAGTTTCTTTGCACTAAATGGAAGTGCGCATCATTTAACTTTTTTATACAATGACAGTAAAGAGTCTGATTTAATTAACTTTGGTCTAGCGTGTGATATGAAATAAACCAAACACAGACTTGTTTACATTAGGCTGTAAAGTCAGATGTGTGTAATTGTTACCACAGGCTCTTTTAGATGAGTGCTGTCGCAAGGTGTTGTGTGTAGAGCTATCAGGTGAAAATACCCCAATCCCCACTTACATTGCACATTCAGTTGGACCTGTGCCTCTCTGCGCTTGATGTTAAGGCCGTTGTACGGCGCTGTCTGACACCGATACAGCCCCATCATGTCCCGGCTGACATTCCTTAGCCTCAAGCGGCCATCTGGTGTTTCCACCGCGGGCTTCCCCAAAGGCATTAGCAAATCTTTCTCTGTCCGTGACCACAGAATTGGAGGACGGGGTTTGCCATCAATCAGGCAAACCAACTCAGCATTCCCTCCTTCACGCACACTTACAATCTGACCTCCTGGTGGAACTGATATCATTGGAGGAGTGACTGGAGGAAAGAAAAATGCATTTTTTTTAGTTGTAGTATCAGACTTAAAGCATAAATGTTCTGGGTAAATGAAAAAAAAAAAACATGGTGAAAGTTGGTGCCCCAATTTATCTTACTTTCAGTGCCTTAATTATTGGATGGATTATTGCATGTGGAATAGGATGGGAAAAAAAGCTAAATGTCTGCATCAAATACTTAGCAGGCAAGCGCTGCATCGAAATATAGAATTGGAATAACACAGATAAATGACTAACATAATTAAATGGTTAAGACTTATATTAAACAGACAAAAAATTTAATAAAAAAATATTTATACCGAAAATATAGAAACAGATAACACAACTCTACTTTTGCCAAGTATTGCCAATGAGCATCAAACAGCAGGGTATTAATTAAAAACCTGAGAAAAAAGTAATAAAAATATGTATATATATATATATATATATATATATATATAATATATATATAGAGAGAGAGAGAGAGAGAGAGGAGAGAGAGAGAGAGAAGAGAGAGAGATATGGAGTACCCTCCGCATTCAGTATACAAACTCAATTTATCTAAAGTGATAGGTGGTTAGTCTAAACAAATTTTTGTGAGGACTGCTTGTTTGAATTATCTTAGTGCTAATTGGCTAAATCTAAAAATAACAGCAGTAAAAGGTCATTTATAGTTTATTATAGTTTGCAGACGTGGTATAAAATCAGAAATGAAAATCTTACCACTGTTTTGGGAGATGTTGACGTCCACACGAAGCTCTGGCACCCTGCTGCCCGGGAAGTTTGCCACACAGCTGTACATAGCCAGGTCTCTGAACTTCATGTCCACAATCTCTAAGCTACTTGTGCCAGGTGCCATATCTGGGTCACTGCGCAGTAATATCAGGCTATCAGAGTTGAAGACAGGAGCACCATTCTTGTACCAGGTGTAGTTGACTTTGTCCTGTGGAGTGGCGTCAACGTGACATGACAGTTTCAGGTCCCGACCCATTTGGATGGTCTCACTGTCCTTGTTAGAGTCCGGTGTGATTTGGAAAGTCAGGTTGCTCATTGCTGTGAGTTGCGGTGACCACATTAAGAAGGGGAGAGAAGACTGGTTAATATGAACTACTGCACGGCGTGTTGTAATCAGAATTATAGAATTATAATTTACTTAAATTAGGATACAAGAAAACTATTTCCAAAATAAAATAACTTTTTGCTTTCATGATGGATTCTTTTTGCTGTTGCTGCTCAGCTAGTCAATTCACTATGTTGAAATTATATTGCTTTTAATATTTATTTCAGTCTAATCACTTGGTGATGTCAGTGTTTGTAGTCAATGTAATGTTTTTTCGACATCTGATTTAGACATTTTTGGGGTTTTTTGCAGCATTTAGTGGCTGTTATGTTTTGTTATTTAAAAGTAGGCAGACAGAAAGTGGGGTGAAGAGAGGGGGAAGACATGAGGACAGGTCACCGGGGTCGGGACTCAAACCAGGGATAGCTGCGTCGAGGTCTGTGGTGTCCATATATGGGTTACGTGCTCTACCACAATGCTACGTGCTGCACCCCTGATTCAGACATTTTTAAACATATTTTGTTAGTGTGACATTAGGCCGCCGCTTTACAAAAAAACGACATGCAAATTATTCCATGTTGGTGATGCAACACAACGCAGAGGCAAAGATTGCAGCGCAGTAGAAGATGACAACTCTCAAGGCTTTCAAAGTATCTATACCCAATTAACGTTTTAGTATCATAATGACACATGCCATTTGCACATGATATATGTTTTCATTTTCTACATATAAAAAAATTGAAAAATCTGGCGTGCATTTGTATTCAGCCCCGATAAGTTGGTACTTTGTAGAACCACCTTTTACTGCAATTACTGCTACGAGTCTTTTGGGGTGTGTCTCCACCAGCTTTGAGCATCTGAAGACTGAAATTCTGTCCCATTCTTTGGAAAACATCTTAACTTCACTTAGACTGGATGAAGAGCATCTGTGAGCATCAGATTCTAAATTTGATTTATGTCTGGACTTTAACCGAGCCAATTTTACACATTATGCTTTGATCTAAACCATTCAATTGTAGCCTTGGCTGTTTGAATAGTGCTATTGACCTGCTAGGTCTACTTCCACCTCAGTCAAGTCTTTCGCAGGTTTTCTGCTGGGATTGCTCAGGATTCAGCTTCATCAATCTTCCCATTAACTCTATCTTTCAGAGAAATCCTGGTAAAATATTTTAGTTTATGGTTGATACGTGACGAAATGTGAAAACTTTGAAGGGGGAGAAATACTTTTGCAGTCACTTGTTTAGAGGATAAAACAATGTAAAAAGAAATTATGAATACAACTTAAAAGTGAATGGAGATTTACAAAGACAGATAAAGAAAGCTATTCCAAAAAGACTGTATGTCAACGAGGGAGACTAAGGCCCTCTGCACATGACAAGAGTCCATTGAAAATATTGTTTCATTTTCTGTTAACACATCAATAACACGTTTTTAACGTTGTCTTTGAAAATAAACAACATGCGCAAACACTTCCTACGTACAAAACAGAAAAGAAAATGAGCAGTCTGTTGGAGAACCATCATTAGATTCAAAGGAGTCAGCAGCACAAATAAGTACTCTGATATACGCCATCGTTGTTGTTGATATCATTATCTTCTGTGGGTTTCAAAGCGGTCGGCAACCGTGTGCGTGCACATTGATTTCTAATGATTTCAGTCATAGTGTGCATCAGCCAGGGGTTCCCCATGTGAAGATTAAATTTTCCTGTCTACATGACAACGGAGAGCATTACACTCTGAAATCCGTTCTCAAGTTGCGCCATTTTCTGTAAATGTGCACCTCTGTCGTGGAAACGAACAGTAGAAATGCAACTAAATTTTTGTTTTCACTAGAAAACATTGTTGTGTTAACAGTGCCTCGGATTAAAGAAAAAGCAATTAAGTGGATAGAAATGCTATAAAAGATGGCTAACACATAATGTTGGATGGGTCTACGACACAGTGAGTCAGGCATAAGGAGGGGGAAGCATGACAAAAAGAAAGCAGAAAAAAAGGAAATTGGAGATGAAAGCCTGAGAAAAAGAGGAAGAAGCAAATTGCAAAGGAGTGTGACAAAAAAGGAGCCAAGATTCGGAATAAAATAACAGCGGGATAAGGAGGAGGGGGGAAACAAAATCAAGGACAAAGAGTAACTCTCACACTGTCACATTTAATTTTCAGTTTCAAAGGCTAGGTTTTCCCAACTGATTTCTATGTTGAATGCAAAATAGTGCTCTGTTTCCCGGTTAAATGGCAAAACACGTGGTGAAGAGGAGAGGAGAGCTTCATAACAAGACACACAGACTCTACTATAAGACAGTGACTGTGTGGTTTAAGTGACATTATTAGCTTCATGTGAACTGATTCTGTTTAAATCGGTTTCAGTGGTTTGTGGATGTTGTGCATATACATTTACACATTATTGGTATATGGTCTTATCTTTATTATATGGAGAAGAAGTGCTTCATTTGTAAATTAACACAACTTCAAATAAATGCTAGGGTGTAGTTTGAGGTTAGAGTGAATGTTGAGGAAACAATTAATTAATAAATGAATTAATGAAGTAATGGAAACACAGCTGTATGTGTATATGTGTATGTCACCTACCTACTTCTTTTGCACTGCAACGAATGTATCTCTCTTCATCTTTCAACCTGCGCTGGTGTGAAGATGTGTTCAGGCCCATTAGGCTAACAGGAGAAACGTATTTGGCATACGTTCTCCACAGTGTTAACTAACAGAAGAGACTGTCACTAATTGCTTCCACTTCAGTCTAACTAATTGGAGTGAATAAAGATGATTAAAGGTGCCAAAAATAGCCAGAGGGGAGGAAGAATGGAAGGTTTCTGCTTTAATGACAGGGAAATTACAAAAAGAGCAATACTTAACCCACCCACTCTGACAAGATTAACATCAGCTCACTGTAATGATGGATTAACTGCTTACAGCACACACAGACTACCCCATTAATACAGTCCCAAATTACTGTCAGTGAATTAGCTTGCAGTAACTGGAAAGGTAGTTTTTTTTTTTTTTTCGTCAGTGAAGGAAACTTTTCCAGCCTCAGGTAATCTTCATCATTAGTAATAGTACTAATAGAAGGAGGAGAACTAGTAGTAGTATAGAGGCAAACCTGTAACATATTGAACAATAACCCGCTCTGCATTTACACCTCCCAGAAGTTTAAAAAAATAAATTAAAATTTTAAAAATGAAGACTGAGGGACAAACATTAAACAAATAAATGAGTCACAACAAAACTTATTTTTTGGGTTGTTTCTGACACAAATGTCTAAATATTAATAATAATAATAATAATAATATAAAAATTGTATAATACTTAACCTAAACTTGTAGTTGAACTCCTTATGATGCTGGATGAAAGTATCTTTGATTGTGATTGTTTGTCTCCCTGTGTTTCTGTGTTTGACCTTGGGATGGATTGGTGCCCTGTTTGGTGTATCCTGCTTCATGTCTGTAAAATATTTTGATTGGCTTTAGCCCTCTGTGACAGGACTAAGAAGGTACAAAAAACAGTGAATAATCAATGAGTGAGTGTCCAGAATCTGAGTAATTATTGTCAAATGACCTTCTTGTCCTTAGTTTATCCATGATTTCTATAAACTGACAAAAAGCACTAATTGCTGACATCTGATTAGTTTTTAACAGGTACCCCAGGTCTAGTTTTAACCAAACAATTGAAATGTGATCTAAATGTTAATGTTATCCACGTGAACACTTCAAAGTTATGCAATAGATTCAATGAACATCGTATGGAAGACTAGAAGTGTGCCTGCCTGTCTTTGGCTGACCCACCTGCCAATCACAATAAGTAGCAACCAATCAAAGCCTTAATATTCTGTACTTTCTAGAGCAGCCACAGCACTGAAATTGAGTTCAGGAGGACTGTGAGAAGTCAATACAGACTTTTGTAGTTGGTTAAAGTTCATTAAGCTTCCTGTTTGCATACAGCAAATATATTTGGTTGGACTAAAATCACTAACTATGTTCAGTTGTATTTAGCTAATTCATCATAGCATGTTGTGGAAGAAAGTTAATGGTAGGTTTATGTAGATTTGTCTATTGTGTATGTAAATGTTAAATATCTTCTTTATTTAAGATATTGAAGTTGTCTTTGATATCTAGGATTTAGTTCACTACTTATTTGTTTTAAACTATTAGTTAAGTTAATGAAAGAAGTTGAATGAATACTTTGCACAAATTTTGTGACCAATTACCCAGTTGGTGCCCTTTCTTACCTGTGTACTTTATAGAAACATGCACAAAGGAATTGTAATGAGGACTAAACAGAGCAGACCTTAAAACTACAAACTGACAAATAAAGCCTTATCCTTAACTTGGATGCCTGCAGCTTTCCACTAAGAGTAACCAAGACTTTAGTTCACATTGTCTGCATTATGTTGAGGAGAAAGGAACAAACATATTTCACTTACTCCTGACAGTAAGATTGACGTTCTTGCGAGCGGGATTGCCCACATTGTTGGTCGCTGTGCAGTTGTAGAAACCTGCATCTGCTGGTGTGACTGCACGTAAAACCAGCGTTGGCCCTCGGATTTGGGCACTGAGGGGGAGCGGTCCAGGGTAGCGGGACCATGTCACAGTGGGTGGAGGTAAACCTGCAGTCACCTCACAGGTCATGACTACATCTTGGCCAGGATCTACCACCACACTGTCATTGACTGACAGTCGGATCATTGGGGGAGCTGCGAAAAAGAAAAACAGTGTGCAATGAGTACAGATGGCATCACATGTATCTAGTTGCATAGAGGAAAATCTAATCTTAAAGGATCTTGAAGGATTTGAAGTACTGATTATTGAACCAGTGAATGCATGTGTATAATGTTCTGATGCCCACTTGTCATACTTAAAAAATAGGATTCTGCATGAGTTTGCAAATCACTATGAATGTACTTGATCTAAGGTCTAAAGGCATCAAATGTGCACATAAACGTGCACAAATATATGCAAAGGTTGTATATGCACATAACCTGTAGAACCTCTTTAAATATGAGCTAGTTGTGTAATATGCGGTGATCAAATAACTTGTATTTGAATACCACAAAAAACCACCAATCCACATGATCCCATGTACATTGACAATCAGCCAACTGAGATTTTGAAAGATTCAATTACTTTAGAATGTATCTTGACCATATACAGAGCTTTAATCATCACACCATGGACATCATTAAGTACTATCAGCAGAGAACCCATGTCATCTGCAAGCTCAGATGCCTCTCTACCACCCTTGCTGCTTCTTCTGTACCATCGCATCATAGAGTCCATCCTGCTCTAGTGTACTACTTGCTATCTCACAATGCTTCCTCTCCACAATAAAAACAAAATACTGAAATTAAGTCATACATGTTCCAAAATAATCTGCCTTCCTACTTCCAGTGCTAGTCCTCATTAACCCTGCCTACACCAGCAAAGCCCTGTTGATCAGTCGCGACTGTTATCATCCTCTACGTTCATATTTCACACTCCTCCTGTCGGGCAGAGGCGAGTCTCTGCTGGATTTATGAAAAACAGTGATGGCAGATCAGTGACCGGATTCAGGAGTTTGGCAGACAGCTAAAGCTGTTGGTGGATTCTGTTTGCTGCCTTCTGATTGGTTTTTATTTCCAACTTGTTTAGTCATCTCACATTTGTTTGCATAAAGTTTCAGTAAAGTTGTATTTGGGTTTAATTTCAAGGTAAAGTGAATTATACCTATTGCAAAAGATGGTTTTGTTAGAAAAGCGTAAATATTTCTGTCTCATACCAGTGGTAAGATTGATCATCTGAGGAATTACTTAAGTACAAGTCAAAGAAAACCTCAGAGGTAACCTATTTATTTTTTAGATGAACAAATATTTTTTAAAAAACGAATTGAAGTGTTATGGATATGAACACATTTTCCAGATTTGTTGAGTAATTAGGCTTTCTTTATTTCATAAAGCATAGCCTTTTAGAAACATCAACTTTCTTATGTCAATGTTTGCCATACTAACTTAAATTTGCTACAAAACTGCTAAAAATTCTTGATATATCTAGTGTAGTACAATATCTTAATAATTTATTTCCAATCTTTCAAATTTGATATTTGTGAAGAGATGGCAGACACTCCTATCCAGAATATTTATTATATGAAAACTGGCCAAAATACAACTGTATAAGGGAACAAAGTTATGTTTTGTTAGAAAATCAGAATTTACCAATTTCTTACACAATAGAATAAAAAATAGAAGCAACTAACATCAAAAAAGAGGTTTTGAAGAGAGGTAAGAAAACCTGCCCATAGGCGGCCGCTGGAATTTTTGCTATATAAAAGTAGCCCAATGATTTAAAGTAAATAAAAACTTCAGAACTTCTTTTACTGGATTTAAAATACTTAACCTACATCACATCCTGTCTACAGCGCCTTGTAATACGCGTTTGCATTTCACACCTCAGAGCATAAATGGGGTGACAGAAGTAGAACACAGAGAAAGGAGTACGTGACCAGGCTGTTGCCTGTTGAAATCCTTTGAGTGGTTAAAGGGTTTCACACAAACCACCCCGCCACTTGTCAACTACAGTCAGAACACCATGAGGCTGAGCAGTCAAGCCTCACTTTTTCTTCTGAAGAGACTAATCCGTCATTGTACTATACAGCTCAGTGATGAATTTTTGAGTAAGCCTACATGTCATTGCACTCTACCTCAGAAAAGGAAGTCAATTTAACACAGTACGGCTGGCAATAACTAAAGGATTCTTAAAATATGTGGACAAATACACTGTCACATTATTTTCTGGTTTTCCAAAATCTATCTAATATAATCTTTCATTTGTTACATTTCACTGTCAGGATTTTGACTTATTCAAGTGTTTGTGTGTGTGAGGTCTGTTTACCCCTACAAAGCAGACATCTACTAGTGGGCGTGGCAACTCTCACCCCTGACTGCAATCCTGTCGTCAAACTCTCTATGTAATGTGTAACGTGCTCCACGGTCATACTCAGCAGCTCTGCTCTCAACTACTGTTGCTGCTGCTTCCAACGCTCAGTTTGGCTTCTCTCAGAAAAAAACTCAAACCTCCCCAAAACCCCTCAAACAGCCGCCCTCTGCCAGGATCATTCTTTCTGCCTCCACAACGAAACCCTCCGCCAAAATCCGCAAGCCCATCAATCTCTCTCTTTTTCTCTCATTCTCCTTGAATCCATCGAAATCCTCCTCCTATGTTTTCCATAGACACTGGTCTAGATTGGTTTTTGGATCTCCTGTTGTATAATAGTCACACATTTTTGTGGGAAACTGAACATGGATATGGCTTTCACATCTAAACTGGATGCTGGAAATTAGGGTATCACATATCTATTTGCCAATAAACCTCTTCAGAGACTTAAATGTAATTATAGCACTTTCACTGATTATGTTGCAGTGGTGAATACATGCAGTATAGCTTATATGGCACCATACTTTTGCTATAATTTTGTGTAATTTTTCAACATATGTCTGGTTGTATGACTTGACATGTCAAACGTGACAAAGGAATAGTGGACTGTTATTTTTTTAAAGCAACTGTGGATACCTAACAGTGAGATGGGGGTATAATTCAACATTCTTCTATTTAATTTCAGTAAAATGCCCCCCAGTCTCCATGCAGAGTGCTAAGATACACACATCCATAATTATATTATACCTTGCTTTGGTTAGTTAGAAATTGACCATTTTTTTATATATTTGAACTTCTATTTCCTATTCGTTATATATGGAGGGACTAGGATAAATTCATCTTAATTTTCATTGAGTCATTTATTGTTGCCTATTAAATTATCTCTGCCCTTGCGCCTTAAATGAAAAGTGAATCCTTTGTGATACAAATGTGAAGAAGGACACACAAACAGACTGTCTACATGAAGAGAAATGAAATGGATTAAAGCTTCCTAAAAGATTTAGATGTTTAAACCAACCAGAATGGCTAAACCAGGTGATTTAATTGTTACCTATGAAATGGAGTAATTATGACTCATCTAGATCTGTCACCTCTTAATACCAGCAGCAATAATTTAAGCCTGGTATTTAAAATGGTGAAAGTGTCTCAATGATATTCTTTTACAGCAATACTTCTTAGAAGCAGTGACAAAGTTTCTAAAATATAACAAGTCTCAGATATAAGTTTGGCTTAACTGTTAATTGAGATGATATTTCTACAAAGTCTTATTGAGTATATCAAACAGGACTGGTGGGATGAGGTGGATGGTGGATGAAAGGCTGGAGCTGGGGACCTCGCCATCTGTCTCACTGAGCCCAAGTACTAAGTCTTCGATGGCAGATGTATGTTTAAAAATTTTGTTTAAAACACAGAATTACTTATGATTTTCAAACACACAATTCAGAATAACACCAATATAATAAGACAGTTTGCATGTCTTTTTGAAATTGCAAATTTTTAAGATGTTTAGTTTTTTTTAAATCGTACTTGTAGCGTTGAGAAAAAGCAGAACATTTAGCTTAACTTGTATAAAACTACAGCTGGAACCAAATACATACCTACACTGAGTAAATCAACACATAACCATTTTTTTCTTACATGGCTGACATTAAATTAGACTACACTTTTTCCTGGTTTAGGTCAGTTAGGATTACCACAATTATTTCCATTTCCTAAATGATAGAAAAATGAGAGAGGACCTTTAAGAATGTTTTATTTCCTTCATATTCAAAAGTGTACATACTCTTAAGATTATGGTTTGATGACATTCTAAGTATCTGAATGTTAATTCACAACATTTAAGTTAAATGGAGGCAACATAAACATGTTTCAGCTCAAAATGTGTGTTTAACAACAGATCAAAAGCAAAATAAGATGCTGGTGCAAAAGAGGCATGTGTCCTGTACCAACATGGATCACTCAGAAAGAAGAAGCCATTACCCAAAAAACATAACAAGCTGGATTACAGTAAGAGTTCAATTTGAGAAGACAGGTTCAGAGATTTGATGAAACAAACATTTAAGAGTTTGGACAAAATGACCATCATTACATGTGTGGCATTATGTTGTTTAGGTGTTTTTCTGCAAGAGGGACTATTTCACAAAATAAATGGCATCATAACAACGAACATTGTGTGGCAATATTGAAGCAACATCTCAAAACATAAGTCAGACAGTTATATATTGGTTTTTAACGGGTCTTTTAAAAAGACAGTAACCATAAGTATGCTGCCATAGCATAAGAACAGCAAAGTCAGTGTTTTGGAGTAGCCATCACAAAGCCCTGATCTCATTCCCATATGGAAACCTCTTCAGATTATATCATTTCTGTCTGGAGGAATGGGCCAAAATTCCAGCAAACAGTTGAGAGAAGCTTGTGTTAGGATGCCCACAATGTTTGATACAAGACACATAGTTAAAAGGGCAATCCTACCAAATACTAAGGAAATGTATGTAAACTTGTGAATTTGAAAAAAAAAAACACTCTTTCATTATTCTGGTATTTAGCAAACAGAAACAGTTTGGTAAATCTGACCAACTTAAAGCGAGAAAAGTTTTAGTCTGAGTCAGAAAGTGAGCAAAACACAGGTATGTGTCTTTTCATACATGAGCATGAAAATGTCTGGTTCTAACTGCCTATTTTTAGGGCATACAAATTCGGAAGGATCATTTTTGGCAAAAAGTGTTCAGTTGCGAAACTTCTTTGAAGGTTCAAAAGGTCTGAGAAAAAAAAAAAGAGTAAAAGATCATCAAGTATACTCTTAGTTCAAATTACATGAGAAAAACAAAACATTGCTACACACTGTCTTTTAAACACAACATGTATTTACCTTATTTACCTCAGACCGAACTGGACCTGTAAAGTGGAGTTTAACCAAAGAAAATTAATCTGTCAGCACACTGCTGTGGCATTTCACTGGCTGATCTCACTGTTGTGTGCTAATGAGTGCATATATCAAGCTATGTTCTGACTTTGTATTATTTCAATATTTATATATTGTTAATAATCAGTGTGTCTGTTCAGTGCCTTCCAACTAAGACAAATGGCAGTTGGATATTACATTGTTGCTATATTGGGATTTTGTGTGGATTATATTTTCAACGACAGCCCTAAAATAGGCTGCCGGGTTTAGAAATATATTTGAAAAATGGATTTTGCAATAATACTACATTTTCCCCAAAAACAGCACTACAAACAAAATAACATGCTCTCTTTATAATCCTGATGAGTACTTACGTCTAATTTTATCTCTGCTGTATAAGTAGTAGAGAAAATATTATGATCTCGTGCATCTAAGATAAAGAAAGGTTAATCTTCAATGAGATGCAGACCACTGAGTGCAGGAAACAATTCATTGCTCTAATAGATGTTATACAGTACATCCGTTCATCTAATCTCCTTTTCAACAGCAATTATGAGAATGAATGATGTGTACAGGAGCTCAGCAAAGTACTTTACGTATTCATGTTTTAGCCAGTACAACAGCGTGCATAAATCTGTATACTCACACAGACTTGTTGGCAGTGTCTAAAGGGTGACTATGCAAAAACACAGACAGACTAATGTGATCGCTTTCGCTAACTTCAGAAGTGATGGCTCTGAATCTGACAAGAAAATTCACTGGCATAACAACTTCAATGAGAGAATAAATAGCTCTGTCTACTTCTATTGTATCAAGGCACAACACTAGGAAAGCAAATCCCTAAAGGCCTTCAGAGCCCTCATGAAAACTTTTTTTTTCCATGATAGTTCTCTGTGTGTTAAATATTATTGCAGTTTAATGAAACATTAATATGTGTATTTACTCAGAAATAATTCTAGTATTATCTCTAAAGTGACAAATGTTATAAACAGTTTGTATGCTGATGCAGATCGGCAATGAATAAATTCCCCCTTGAAAGATAATGTATTTGAAATCAACACATGGCTAGAGGTTGGCCATGTGAAAATATTTCACTTTTTATCTTTTAGTCTTATGATCTTTTTGGTTTCTCTAAATTCTTCACTATGATTATTACCTCAAACCTCAATGTCAGATATTTATAGTAGTTATAGTGTAATTAATTTATTTATTTGTTCAGTCGTGTAAATTTGTATTTGTTTGTAGCAAACAGATTCAGAAGAATTCAAGCTAACAGAGGTTGAAGTTAACCGGTTCTCTCAAAAATGCAGGAAGAATCCAACAACTTCTTAAGATCTAAAGGGCTAGGCATCTCTAATCCTCCTGTTTCACCCACAAATGTGTAACACAGACAACTTTGGAGGATGAATGGAAGTCCGATCTAGCTGTTGTTTGGATCCTAAAGCATCACGTGTGGGTGGGTGTCTTGAAAGGAAATAACTGGCACTGCAGTCCCAAATGCCAAGGTAACAATGTTACTGGTTTATCTGACTGCAAACAATTACTTCATTATCAGCATTCTGGTTTACTTGGCATCAGTCTGAACAAATGTTTTCTGCAGTCTGGCACTTGATCAATTCAAGAAAATTGAATAAGTGATTGTGTTAAAGTATAAAATGAGTATATTGTAGATAAATTATGAAGTAAGGAGAAAAACACAGTGGGAAAAGTGAATATTTGCCCAGATTCCCAATTTTCCTTTCCTGATTTATTCATCCTTTGTGCATTTCCTGTTCACTGTAACTTCATGCCGTACTATGAGGTTATGTTACCTGTTTGGAATATGATTGTCTTCATCAGGCAGGGACAAGAGCTCTTTGATGTATGATTAAAACTGTCAGCTTAAGACCAATCATTTGGTGCTATACTACAGACGGATCAAAATGTTATCTTCCAGCACTTCTTCTCTAATTTTATGGATAGAAGCAAGCTTAAAGGTATACTCTTAAAAGTTTGGAGCAAACAAGTTGTTGCCAGCAAGAGTCTACTAAGGTAATATGTGGAGAACATTTTAGGGAAACCCTTAATTAAGAGAGATGGAATTCCTTTCATTTTGGATGGTTCAGCTTTCATACCTAGAAAAGTGAAAGCATTTGTTGGACACCCTAAATCAGGGATTAAACCTGTTTTATAAACATTTATGACTGAGTAAGTACTGAATCAGTTAAATATATAAAAGCCTTTGAATTAAAGCAACTTCTATGACAGAATGGAAAATTAAGCAAATAAAATATGTAAATTACAAGAATTAAACTGAGTTGGAGAGTAATATCTTGATGCCACCTGAACAAAGATCCCCCAAGTGGGTTAAATCCTTTTACTGTCAAAGTGATAACTGTGTAACACCTGACAATAACACTTTTTACACTTAATTCTGTGAGACTAAAATTTATGCCACAGGAAGAAACAAAATCAAGGCATAGTTATGTTAAAAAATGTTATAGCTATAATTTGGTAAGAATATAGAAACAAAAAAAAAACAGCAGCAATAATTAAAAGAAAACATGATAGTGGTGCAAAATCTTGTTGAAAAGCACCAATGAGCTCACATAAATGAGATGATGTTTTCATATAGATTTCTTTTAGTAATTAGTATTTTTAGTATCAGCTTGCTATAAAATTTCATGAAAGATAGTTAGTTATCATATAGCTAAAATCTCTTCTTTTTTAGTAAATCTGAAGCAAAAACAGTTTATGCAGTGTGTAAATAAGAGACTCTTGCAGCATCTCAGTAATAACCTTGAATTAGAGCTGCAAAGTAATGAGGTAACTGTCTTGATTAGATTTCATGGTAAATTACTCTAAACCAAGGAGATAGAGAATTTAAAAGGAAACACTGGGGTTCTGTTTTTCTTTAAAGGGAGTTATGTCATCATTGCTCACTCTATGCATGCAGAGGACATGGGTTTGAATCGAAGGAGCTTCCAATATAACCTATTTCTGTCATATCACAGTTTCTGTGCACAGGTTGTTTGGGTTGATTCTGCTCTCTCACTTCTTTCAGGGTGTGACCGGCAGGTGCAGCCTCCGCAGCTGCAGCTTGTTGAGATTCGTCAGGAGGTGCTTAAAGGGGGCCTGGAGCACCAGAACAGACGCCAGATCGTTTGCTCTGATGAGAGGGTTAGGGTTTGAGTCTTACTGATCTCCTTTTCTCTCATCTTGTTAATAAATGAAAAATACATATTTTAACCCTTCCCTGCTTTGCCATGATTGTGACCAGTTCAGAGTCATGAAGAGTCCAGAGAACAAATATGACAGAACGATCTGGCCAATCAGACTCCGAGGCACAGTTACGCTCAGCACTCCCCCAACAGGAGACTCTTCTCGCCCATCACAGTGCTATCTTGCAATCCCTGGTTGAATAACAAGTCTCCTCAGCCCAGGTTCTCCAGAACATCTTGCTGCAGGTTTAACAAATGGGTTCCTCCGAAGTCGCTCGTAATAACTCACCTGTGGCTCTTACACCTGTCCCTGCTTCCAGCACTGTTCATATAGACAATCACTTGAGAGAAAGAAAAGAAAGAAAAAGAGTTTGATGCATCAACTTCCTCAACGCGTCTAACCCTCCATCTTTCTCCAGGTTGACCACCTCCGAAGATGGGCATCGTTCTCTTCTACCTCAGCAGGGGGCTCCTATGCAAATTGGACGCAACAGATTAACTCCAGAAGAAAGGCAGTGAAGGATGAACACAGGTCGCTGCCTTTATAGCAGTCAGTCTGGTCATTTTATTTCTAGATGTCCCATTTGCCAAAAGCTAGAGCCCGCCACCGGTGGGATTACCGGTGGGTGATTGCTTTCAAAAAGAAACTCCCTGGATGCTATTAAAAACTTTTGTCAGCTTTGATTAGAATCTCTATTCTGCCTGCTCTCGAGCTGACTCAGGATCTGAACAGAACCTTATTAGCTCTAATTTTGCTAAGCAGCACAATATTCCCCTCCACAAATTAACCTCTCCCATCTCCTTTTTAGCCCTTGACGGAAGCCCACTGCAAAGTCACTCAACACACTGTTCCCCTGCAGCTTGTCGTTTCAGAAAACCACAACAAGGAAATTTCTTTCCTTGTTTTTCACACACACGAGACTCACCTTGTTTTCGGTTTTCCCTGATTCCAGAAACATAATCCTCACATAGACTAGCTTGAGGCCCAGATCGAAGCCTGGCGTTCCACCTGTCTGTCCACCTGCCTAGAGTCCACCATTCCACCAATATCATCCATAACTGTGAGGGCTCAGAACCCTCCAGACCTTTCCAAAGTTACACCTGAATATCACAATCTCCAGAAAGTAGTTAGTAAAGATCTTACACTTCCCTTCCACCACATTGCCCTTACAACTGCTCCAAAGATCTTCTTCCTGGTGCTGCACTCGCATCCAGCTGACTTTTTAAGATATCACGCTCTGAAAGGGAAACTATGGAGCAATATATCAAGGACCCTCTGAATGCAGGGATAATTACTCCTTCTTCCTCTCCTATGGGCGCATGATTTTTCTTTGTCAAGAAGAAAGATAAGTCTCTCAGACTTTGCATTGACTACCATAAACTTAATAACATCACCATTAAAAACATGCATTCCTTGCCTCTGATTTGCTCCTCCTTTGAAGCAGTACAAGAAGCAACAGTCTTTTCCAAATTAGATCTGAGTAATGCTTACCACCTCATCCGTATAAGAGAGGGTGATGAATGGAAAATTGCTTTTAAAACTCGTGTGGGACATTTTGAGTACACAGTGATGTATTTCGGCCTAACCAATGCCCCTGCAGTTTCTTAGGTATTAGGTAATGATGTTCTCAGGGACTTTCTTGATCAGATTGTTTTTGTCTACCTTGACGGCATCCTTATAAATTCCAAAAATCTTCAAGAACACAGTGCATGTTAAACAGGTTCTCCAAAGACTCCTCGAAAACCACCTTTATGTAAAGGCAGAAAAATGTGACTCCCACTCCTCCTCCATTGAATTCCTGGGCTACATTTTAGAGGGTGGACCAGTGAAGACAGACCCCGCAAAGATCAGAGGAGTTCAGGAGTGGCCCACACCAATGACCGGGAAACAGCTACAGTGTTTTCTGGGTTTTGCCAAATTTTGACAAAAAAGATGTCATTAAGTATGTAGCTGCTTGCCATGTCTGTGCTCGTGGCAAGAGCTCTTACCAACCTCCCTCTGGTCTCCTTTAGCCCCACACTGACTGACTTTGGTCTCACGTTGCTCTCGACTTTGTTACCAGCCTCCCTAACTCCAACAACAAATCTGTCATACTCATCATAAACGATCACTTCTCTAAAGCTTGTCAACTGGTCGCCCTCTCCCAACTTCCTTCAGCCCCTGAGACGGCCAGGCTTCTTATTCAACATGTTTTCATCTCCACGGAATTCCAGACGAGATTCTTTCGGATCGGGGACCCCAGTTTATCACCCGGGTCTGGAAGGATTTCTACTTGCCTTTGGGGGCCACCAGTCAACTCACCTCAGGATTCCACCCACAGAGCAATGGGTTATGTGAACACATGAATCAAGAACTGGAGAAGACTTTGAGATGTATATGCACTTCTAACCCTGCCACCTGGAGTCACCATCTTCACTGGGTTGAGTATGCTCATAACACACACATTCTTGCAGCCTCTGGGTTTTCCCCATTCAAAGTCTCCCTGGGTTTCCAGCCTCCTCTTCTTCATTCCACATTTCCTGAACAAGCCCTTTCATCCGTCCGTTCCCACCTTTTCCATTGTCGAAAGATATGGGACCAGGCTAAAAGAGCTCTCCATCGTACCTCAGCTCAAAACAAGAGGATAGCCGACCACAAGCGAATCCCTTCACCTACATTCTCTCCCAGATAAAAAGGTTATGGGCCCGAAAGTCTCATTCCTTAAATTGGTGTCTACTGGGGAACCATTGCCAGGACCACCTTCCCAGTATTCACGACTGCAGCTTACCTGGTGCTCACACAGAAACCTTCACCATCACCGCCTTCGTACCTACCTGCCTGCCCACCCTCCCTTGTGCGAAGAAAAGAGTCCACTCCAAGAACACCCAGCCTAACTGTTCCTCTCCCCCTAGAGGAAGCCTGGAGACCCGTCTCAAATCCTATCGATCTCCTTTTCTCTCATCTTGTTAAAGGAACGAAAAATAAATCTTTTAACCCTTCCCTGCTTTGTCGTGATAGTGACCAGTTCAAAGTCCTTAAGAATAAATATGACACTTTCCTTGTCATAGCTGTTTGGTAAATAAATATTTTATGAAATCTAATAGAATAATTATGACTGTATTGTACTGAACTAAATCAAATTATATTGAGATGGGTTGAGTTTAATTAGAATAAATTTGACTATAATTTGAATTAATTTAATTTAATTAAAGTAGACAATAATTAATTTAATTTAAATTAGAAAGTATTACATTATTTGACAAGGAATTGAAATAAGTTATGTTGTACAATGGCAACACATGGGTACACATAATTGAACAATCATATTTATTAAAGGAACATTGCCATTTCTAATACACTGATTGAGCAGGCACTGAGTAAAATATATAAAGGTTTCAATATCATTTTGGGAAAATCAAGCATCATGGTGAGTAAAGTTATGATTGAACAGTAAAGACATTACATTATGTAGTCTTCTTAAACTCACATTTAGTAGCCAAATTCTATGGGTGAATTATTTCATTCAAGGCCAAATTGGGCAGAATAAATATGTAGAATATGGGTTCTATTTGCATAAACACTTGTGGTAATAGTTTTAAGTATGTACTCTTCAAAAACCCAGAGATATTAGTTTAATTGAACTGCATACAGCCGTATTGGATGAATGCCCTCAATATTTAAAATACTCATTATGAGATAATTTATGTAATGATCTGAAAAAAAAAACACGATTCATCAATCCAGGCCATCTTATTATTTTAGTGGTGGACAGGAGTCATCGTGGGCACCCTGACTGGTCTGTGGCAATGCACCCCTCAGGCAATAAACTGCCACACACTATGTCTTTGACTTTTTTCTATCAGAACCAGCATTACCTTTTTCAGCAATTTGGATCTGATCTCATGGGCCAGCCTTTGCTCCTCATGTGATTCAAAAACACTGCCCCTGGTTCACCAATGATCCTTCCTTGGAACGTGTCTGATAGATATAGACCCCTGCAGACCGGAAACACCCGAAAAGAGCTGGAATTTTGAAAATGGTCTAAATCACTCCCCTAGCCACCACATGATCTTGTCAAACTTGCTTAAATCCTTACGCTTGCCTATTTTTCCTGCCCTTATATATAAACTTTAAGGACAAAATGTTGACTTGCTGCCTAATATATTCACGCAGTAACAGGTTCCATGATGAAGAGATAATCACTGGTATTCAATTCGCCTGTCAGTAGTCATAATATTATGCTATATCAGTGTACGTTAGAACATAAAGATGTGGCAAGTTGAATGAAATACTGTCTTGCTCAAGCATATATATTACGAAGAAGCAAGTCAAAATAATTATCCTGAAACTACGTCAGTACATAGTTTTGAAATTACATCTGGCAGTTAATTAAAATAAAAATAAAAACAGTCTACGACATCTATAAACAGATATTAAATATTGTCTTAACCTGAAGAATCCTGCCCATTCGAAATCCAACAGAAAATGGAAGCAGCTGTGCTTTAAGATGGCAATTTTGATTTAAAAAGTGTAAAAACTAATACTTTGAGTGTATAAAAGTCCCACCAAAGACTTAAAAATTATCATAGGAATCCTACAAGTAAAATATTTTTATTTGTGGTGAGGCTTTGTGACAATAGTGCGATTTACTAACTAGTCACAGACTTGCAGTGCAAAATGTCTTTACTTTTTTTTTTTTCAATTGTCTCTAACAGAAAACCTCAGTAATAGATTTTACTCTTTTGTAAAATGACCATTGTACAGTTTCAGTACATGCTTTACTGTCACAAGGATTCTTGATCATAAACAGCTAAAGAGGAATTGTATACGCACCAGGATTTGCCACACAGTCTCATGTATCATAATGGAGCCACCGTGGGGATAAACATATAGTCTCATAAGTTATTTTATAATAATTAAAACTCAAAATCCATCTTCCTTTGATTTATATTTACAAACTAATGCAAAGTTAAAAGTCACTATATGATTTTCTTCCATTCCTAGCTCTGATACTTTTCAAGAAATTACATTTTTGATGCCTTTTCTGTAATTGAATGTCTGCTCCATTTATGTCAACAGAACAGAGGGGAGAAAGACCTCAGCATTCTATTCAATACCTATAATGATACAAACAGCGTCAAACTATTTTGAAGCTTTTAAAAGGCAAAACCATTAGAAAACATTTTGAAGTCTTTGATGTACATCAACGATAAATTATTTAACAGAAAGCGACAGTTACTTCTGAAAGCAAAATATAAAAATAAAAAATCAGTTCAGGATTTCTACATTTTAATACAATGTTTGTTACTTTCACTCTTTTTAATTGAGTATGATTACACATACACACACAGTATTTTGTAAACTGGATCCAATACAGTTCACAAGCAGAAAGCTTCAGTGTCAGATTATTGATTTAATTCAAAGCAAAAGTCAGTTGATATACAATAAATAAATACAGCAAAAAAAGAAAAGCCTTATATTTATTGTTTTCCTTTGGTGGAAAATTAAGATGCAAAGCTCTGAAATATTAAATAGTTGTTGTTTTTTTCATATCTTCATAACTTAACATTTTACTGAAAAAAGGGATAAAGACAAGGCAATAGTTATGACTCTTTTTCTCAAACTGGTACTGAGCCATGTCATTAAATCAGAACATGTTGTCAAATTAATCATTTGCTATGCACTTAAGAGAGTCACAGAGACCATGGTTTTCCACATCTAATTGCAGAATTCTGAAACTCGATGTTTTGCCATATCAAAATAAACTCAGCTGACACTCTTTAGGAGAACGAAAAAGATTGATGGACCGAACCTCAACCGCCTACAGCCTTTCCAACCTTTCCATATAATATTCCATTTTATGAGAGTCAGTGAATGAAAGAGGATCTTGTCACAGGATGGAGTTGATGAGGGCCCAGTAGTAAAATCCCAGGACAGGATTATATAAAAAAAAAAAATTACGTCAATCCCTTTGTCCCAGTGTGGTGACTCAAAAAGATGATGTGACGTCATTAGAGGAATCAGTGTAAGCAGCGACTAATGCTACAATGACAAACAGAAAACTGAATAACACAATGTGCCCACTTTATATTTGGAGGACTAACACATGAGAAGTTTTTTTTTTTTTTTGCATAAGCTCAGTTTTCCACTTTTTATGGTAAACCATTTCTCCTCTTCTCTCAGCCCCTCTTTTTTATCTTTCTGTTTATTTCTATTTTCGCTGTCGGTATCATTTTAGAGTGCTGATTCTGATATTGTAAGTTTATATTTGAAAATTTAATATGGATGTCTTTTTCCCTGTTTTTGTGATTCTTATTTTTTATCATCTAAGTACTGATTTTCTTCTGTATTTTGCCTCAGTTCTGTATTTTTTCTTTCCATAGAGCCAGAAAATAGCAGCATTTTCACAAATTTCTCATTTCCGAATCTTTATTATATAAAAAGGTTCTGAAAGGCACTTAATAATCCAGTGTTGAGACTACACAATGCAGTCATGCTATATTTGGACATATGGATATTTAATATTAACTGTACAAATACTGAAAATTGTAAGTAGTATTATTTAAACAAAAACATTTAAGAAAAAATTTAAAAAAAAATATTTTATAAAATGTAATAAAAATGCAGTTTCTGACAGAAGTAAATTTGGACACCTACACTTTTATTTTCACTTATAATGGCTAAATTACACAAAAGCAATTGTTGCTTATCGTTTTGAAGGAAGTTTGGCCTAACTGTTAAAGTCAGAGACAACAGCATGGCAAAATCGAAAGAGCTGCCTGAACCCTTCAAAAAGACGATTATAGCATCTCATGAGTCTGATAAGGAATTTAGAGAGGTCTCAGCCATTCCACTATATGTAAAAATAGTCTACAAGTGTAGACTTGTAAAAACTGCCAACGTTCTCAAGTCTAGCTGTCTAAGCAATTCTCAAAAAATCCTAAAATATTAACATGGGACTTACAGGATGCTTTTTCTACTGCTGGCCTTAAAGTGCATGCCTATGCAATTAGAAAGAGAGAGCACAAATGTACAGCAACTTTTATGATAGGCGTAGAAGGCAGGAAACCTTTGCTCCCTAAGAAAAACATGAAGACCAGGCGAGACTTGCTAGAGAGAACGCTAACAAAGACCAGAAAAATTATGATGATGTTCTTTGGAAGACTTAATCTAAAATTGAAAGATTTAGACACCTGACATGTTTGGCATAAACAAAATACAGCACTACAAGAAGATAACCTCTATTAATTGTGAAGCACAGAGCTGATCAAAAATGTACTAGGAACAACTGGATGATACTGGATGAAAATTAATAAATAAAAAGTCGTGGGCCATGTCAAAGCTTGGGGTGACTTAAAATGGACTGTACATGCAATAAAGCTCTTAAACAGTTCTTACACTCATAGTGAAGAAAGGAAAAAAAAAAACTTTCATTTATTTCATCCTTCGATACATCCATTTTACATCTTTGACATTGTGGACCCAGGTTCGATTCTCAGTTGCGTCAAGAAGGGGATCGGGCTTAAAAACTCTGCCAAGTCTGTGTGCAAGTTGTACTGACTTTAGGTGGAAACCCCTGCATAAGGGAGCACCCCTATATATATGTATGAAGGGGCTTGCCCAGGGTATCATTCATACAAGAAACACCACTGAGCACACATACACAGTCACACTTCTTCCTCTATTTCATTTTTCACCTCACCCCTTTCAATGCGAGTGCTCCTGCCCCAACAACTACTCAGCCACCTACCCACCCACACATTCAGAGCAGAGCTTTTCCATCACTCTTTGAGGCCGTGAGGTCCTGACAGATTGGCTGTTTTGGCAAGCCTCTGAGGCCTGATGCCAGGCAGACAGTTAATGTTGTGGCTGTTGTAGATTCATGGGAGTCTCTGTGCTTGTGTCGACTGCACTGTCAGGATACAATTGATCTCAGCCACAGGAGCCCAAGACAATAGGAGAGAAGTCGAAGGCTGCATTGATTAAGTAAGTAAGGATTACCTATCAAACACAGGCTTTAGAATCAGCGAATACCACTTTTCTCTCTCGCAGTCCTGTTGATTTCAAAGTGAACAATTTTATAACTAGGAAATAAAAACAGTGAAAGAAATTTATAAAATACCATCTAATACATTAGTTGCCATTACATTTTAGTCACTCTTTTTTATCATAATCCATCATCTGTGGTCCATTATTTATGCTCCAATTAATAGCTTGTCTGTCGTTTATAGTGCTTTCACAAGAGATGGCACTCTTTTATGCACCTGTTTAAGTGATTCTCTTTTGGATTAAACTCTCTTCCCACCACTCAACAGTCCTGTTTTATGTATTGGATATTATTAGTTGTAGAGTACAATTTTGATACTTGTTGAAAAGATCAAATGGAACAGATCTTGGCTGCAGAAAACTCTGCAGAAGAATGATGACCTCGGGCACTGAAGGCCATGAACGTGGGGGTATAGAGTTTGGTGTGGAGAAAATTGACTGGCCTGCCCAGAGTTCTGACCTCAATCGTTTTTAACTGCTTTGGGATGAATTAGAGCAGAGGCTGTGATTCTTATTTCCTCATCTAACTATGAACACACTCCTAAACCTTGTGGAAGATGTTTACATAAAAATTAATGTTGCTATTGTTGGCAACGGTGGGTCCATCAACAAATAAATAGGATGTCATCAAAGTTCATGTCCGTGTAAAAGTAGACAGTGGAAGACTGATATTTGTAGTGTGTAGTTTCTGTGGTCTTAGTGCTACATTTGGACAAAAGCTCCTACTTTCTCCAGAGGATTTAGAAAAAGTAAGGTGTGTATATACCATAAAATAAATAAATACAAGAAAATTCAGAAAACTGAAGTATCCTCTACCGCTTTACCAAAAGCTAAATATTGATCATGTTATATCACTGCCTGTGAGTGTTTTCAACTACAACCTAATCAAAATTTTTTATATGTTTTTATTTTACATGCGCCTGCTAATTTTAAGTTTCACCAAAAATTTTTATAACCCTAGCAGATTTAGATTTAAAGTGGTCTTTAAATTTACTAACATGTTTTTATCTAAACAGAAGTAATTTTAATGTTTGCAGTGGCGCAGCCATGGTCCTGACTTAAATCGTGTAGAGACAATAAAAACAATAAAGAATAGGATAGTGGCAAGGATGACTTCCAACCTTAAAGACTTAAAGTTCATCACCAATGATAAGTGATCAAGTGTAGAAACATATAAGTATTTCTCCAGAGTATTTATTTGTGGAGACAACATACTGTATATGTGACACAACACCTTTAAATAAAAAGTCATAGAGGGATGTTTCCTGATGGGCAGCATCATAAAAAAAGATACTTATGTTTGATAAATGAGCTGGTTGAGACACAAACTAAACTCAGCTACTTTGATAGTATTATGTATTATGCTAAGATATATATTATTAACAGTCAGTTACTGGAGTAACGTGGTATTTAAAACCACCACTTTTGCTATAGATGCAGTAAATAAGCTGTATATTTAAACTTTAAAGTCCAAGAGGATCTGGTTGGCAGATTGTATTACTTTTGATCAAAGCCAAGACAGGTTAGATGCTGCTTCAGAAAAAAAAAAGTGTGATAGACCTTTTCATCTATAGAAAAAAGCACATTACCAAAAACTTCGAACTGTTGCTCAGAGGGAGTATTAATGTTTAATTTCTTCCAGTTAGGGTGGAGATTTAAGAAGGCAACTTTAGCATGCAAGATCGTGTATCTAGCCAGCAGCATCCTCTGATATAAAACAATCATTAGAGGTTTGCCTGCTCTTCGATGTTTGCTTACACTTAGCCCCTATGACCATGAGAAAAACAGGATTACAGCAAGAAGCCTTGAAAAGTCTTCATGGCATATACCCACAAAATTTGTCTTTATGTTTTATGGGAGCTTTATTCATTAACTTTGCGTGAGATCAGAATTACTTTACTTAATTTACTGAATTATTTACTGATAAAAGTCTGTAAAGCACAACACTGATTTGACATTTGCATTTGCAAAAGATAAGAGTAAAAGATAAACACACAGATTTTTAAAATACTCTACGCTCTGGGAATTCCCTTGTGGGGCATCAGTCTGACCGTAACAAACCTGACAAGACTGTCAACGGCTACAGTGTTGTTGTAAGTAAGAGAGTTGCTGGGCGGTGGCGTGTAGATGGACATAGCAGTGCAGAGAGAATTGGAGATAACAGGGAGCGTGACAACTGAATTACAGCTGACGGCCCTGAGATGAGCTCTCACAACAGAAAAACTAGACAGGCAGACAATGCCGCCGCGCGCAGGGAGGCAGGCGAGAAGATAGAGACAGTGAGACGAAAAAGCCAGAGGAGAAAAAAAAAAGATGCCCAGACAGTAAAGGAGGTAGAGAGATGGATATATACCAAGGAAAGTGAGAAGATGAGGTAGTGAGAAATGAAAAGCATTTCCTGCTCAAGAAAACAAAAGCAGATTTTTGAGCCATGATAAAACAATTATATAGAGAAAACCATGATGAAAAGAAAATTATATAAAATCAGAAAAGGAGGATCAAAGCAACACATTTTATTGAAAAGAGTAAAATTGCATCTGTGTGTGTTACTGTAGATTGCAAGAATGTTTGCTTTTGTAAGTGCAAAATAAAGGATAAAACAAACCAAAAAACTTACCTGTAGCATTTGTTAGCCTGAAGGTGACTGATTTATCTTCAATGTTACACACATTGCGGACAGACACTTGGCAAGTGTAGTCGGCAAAATCCTTGGGCCTTAGGTTTTTCAATTTTAGCACCTTGGTTTCACCCTACAGGGGACACACAACACACATAACAACATATACTGTAATAGATGCTTTCCTCAAATTAATCTTTTTGTGATTATCGAAACACACACAGTCTAACAACATCTTCATTGCATTACAAAAACATTTTAATGAATAAAGGAATCTTTGTGTCTTTTAAACAGCATTTAGTCTTGTATCAAACAGTGTTTGTCTTATGTGCCTTAACAATTAGCTAAATTAACATTGATCCATTGGGCTAAAAGGATGGTGCATTTGGAAAAGGGTTTTGCATGTGCAATTAGGAACATTATATAGATTTTTTTGATTTTCAGGTCAAAATATAAAAACTAAACCCATCTAATCTCCCTATTATTAAATCCATCTTTCTTACAATCGCTCACAAGCTCTCTCTGTGTTTCTCATAAAAAAAACAGGCATTAAGTCAGACTGGGTAGATGATGAGCTAAAAGTGGCCAGGCAGCCAATGGAAAAGCTGCTCTGACTGGTTTATTGGACCCCAGGAAATCCATTGGGTGACTGACTCTTTGTAGTAGAGAAAAGGGGAGCAGCAAGTTCTGGCAAGTGTTATGATTTCTAAATTCCTAAATGTTATTTTTGCTTATAAGATAAAAAGGTTTGTGTGCGAACTAATATGTTCTACCAAATAACAGGATCAGGCATTATGAGATGTTCAAGGGGATCACTGGAAGACGAGTTCTCCAGACATCCAGTGAAGGCTGGGCCACCAGGTCTGACACTGAATGCAAACTGTGAAGAAATGATTTGCATAGCTGGAGTCTTATGGTCCATGAATTATACTTCAGAAGATAATATAAATTGCATGAAATGCCTCTCAGCCTTTTGAGAGGCCACGTGTACAAATGAAAATGTCAATGACTGCACAATTATAAAGTTTATCTAACCCTTAAAGTTATGTTTAAAATGAGGGTTTTAAATTGGCTTCAATTTACTTTGCAACTTCACAGATGCACACATAATTGTATTTTTGACTAAACCACACCACAGCGATGGTTGCAGTTTAGTCGAAAATGGAGGCTTAGTATCTCTGTTTCTCTTCTATTGTTTATATTTTGAGGTTTTGTCTTCTTTTGTTCTTCCTTTTTTAATGGGGGTTTTGTCATTGCATTGTTGACACATGTATTGCCACAAACAATCAACTGTGGAACAACGTTGAAAGACCCTCACATACTCGTTTAGATTACACTACAAAATTTACACCCCACAAGCTACCCTGCCAAACTTATGTGGAATTATAAATTATCCCTTTTGCTGCAATTACAGCTGCATGTTTGTTAGGCAATGGCTCTATCAGCTTTCCACAAGAGAATGAATATTTTCCCATTCATTCCAAAATAGTTCCCGAACAATAATTCTTTAGTCTTTTCACTAATTCTCAGTTAAATTCTGATCCTCTACACTGATAGGCTATTCTAATACACCAGTATGCTTTAAACTAAACCATTCCCTTCTAACTTCAGCTGGATGGTTAGGGTCACTGTCCCTAGAAAAGTGACCCCCTGCCCACATATTAAGTCATTTACAGCTTCTAACAGGCTTTGTTCCAGGATTGCCCTGTATTAGCTTCATTTTCCTATCAACTCTGACCAGTTTCTCTGTCCTTGCTGAAGAAAAGAATACCCACAGTATTACTGTGTATCCCAGTCAACGTGATGTGTAGTCTTAGTTTTTCTCCACGTTTAACATTTTGCATAAGCTCAAAAGTTTAATTCTGGTCTCATATGATTGTAGAACCTTTGAGTCAGATAAACTTGAATGTATTTTATTTAATGTCATATACCCACAGAAATAGGTGCATGACTGGAATAGTGCAGAATAGTGCATAATAATAGAGGGGAAAAAAAGGGTATACGATATTTAAAACTGTTCACTACAAAAACTATGGAGTACATACAGTATATATTTGACCAGCCTGAGTTAATACTGTGTAGAGTCACTTTTAGCTGTAATTACGGCTGCAAATATTTGGGGCATCTCTCTTCTAACTTTGCATAACTTTTGTCTAATGTATTTTTCAGTAAAACAGCTCAAGCTTAGTCAGATTTAATGCAGAGTATCTGTGAATATTAGTTTTTAAGTTTTGCCATACATTTCAAATAAGATTTATGTCTATGTCATACTGCTAGATCTTTAAATAGTGTATGTGTCTTATGTGCCTTAACAATAGATCTAAACAATTTCATTGTAATTCTGGTCCTGCTGTAATGTAAACCCACGCCCCAGTCGCTAGTCTTTTGCAGCCTCTAACATGTTTTATTACCAGACTACACTGTATTTAGCTCCAACCATATTCTTATCCACACCGACCAGATTTCTTGTCCCTGCTAAGAAAAAGCCCCCAAAATCATGTTGCTGCCAACACCATGTTTCACTGTGGGGATGGGGTGTTCTAGTTGTTAGTTTTCTACCACTTATATAATTTTACATGTAGGCCAAAACAATTCATTTTGGTCTCACCTGACCAGCACAACTTGTTCCACATGTTTTATGTGTTTCTTATATGGATGACAAACTCTTGAGGGTATCCTTAATACATTCTTTCAAGAATTCAAAATGTTTGCCAAACTAAGACTAGATCTAAAGAGTGCAGGCATATTACTGTATTTGTCCTGTCAATAGATTCTCCCACCTGAGCTGTGTAACCCTGCAGCTCCTTCAGAGCTACCAAGGGCATCATGGCTGCTTCTCTGATTAAGGTTCTCCTTGCCTGTCAGTTTAGGTGAACGACCATGTCTCAGTAGGGTTTGTAATTGTGCCAAGCTCTTTTCAGATTTGGAAGATGGACTGAACAGTGCTCCATGACATATTCAAATCTTACGATATTGTTTTCTATTCTAACTTTATCCCTGACCTGCCTGCCATATTTCTTTGTCTTCATGATGCTTTTTTGTTCAGTAATGTTTGCTAATGAACCTCCCAGAACAGCCATATACAGGGGTTGGACAATGAAACTGAAACACCTGTCATTGTAGTGTGGGAGGTTTCATGGCTAAATTGGACCAGCCTGGTAGCCAGTCTTCATTGATTGCACATTGCACCAGTAAGAGCAGAGTGTGAAGGTTCAATTAGCAGGGTAAGAGCACAGTTTTGCTTAAAATATTGAAATGCACACTACATTATGGGTGACATACCAGAGGTCAAAATAGGACAAATTGTTGGTGCGCATCTTGTTGGTGCATCTGTGACCAAGACAGCAAGTCTTTGTGATGTGTCAAGAGCCACGGTATCCAGGGTTATGTCAGCATACCACCAAGAAGGATGAACCACATCCAACAGGATTAACTGTGGACGCAAGAGGAAGCTGTCTAAAAGGGATGTTCAGGTGCTAACCCGGATTGTATCCAAAAAACATAAAACAACGTCTGCCCAAATCACGGCAGAATTAAATGTGCACCTCAACTCTCCTGTTTCCACCAGAACTGTTCGTCGGGAGCTCCACAGGGTCAATATACATGGCGGGCTGCTATAGCCAAACCTTCGGTCACTCATGCCAATGCCAAACGTCGCTTTCAATGGTGCAAGGAGCACAAATCTTGGGCTGTGGACAATGTGAAACATAAATTGTTCTCTGATGAGTCCACCTTTACTGTTTTCTCCACATCCAGGAGAGTAACGGTGTGGAGAAGCCCCAAAGAAGCATACCACCCAGACTGTTGCATGCCCAGAGTGAAGCATGGGGGTGGATCAGTGATGGTTTGGGCTGCCATATCATGGCATTCCCTTTGCCCAATACTTGTGCTAGACAGGCGCGTCACTGCCAAGGACTACCGAACCATTCTTGAGGACCATGTGCATCCAATGGTTCAATAATTGTATCCTGAAGGCGATGCCGTGTATCAGGATGACAATGCACCAATACACACAGCAAGACTGGTGAAAGATTGGTTTGATGAACATGAAAGTGAAGTTGAACATCTCCAATGGCCTGCACAGTCACCAGATCTAAATATTATTGAGCCACTTTGGGGTGTTTTGGAGGAGCGAGTCAGGAAACGTTTTCCTCCACCAGTATCACGTAGTGACCTGGCCACTATCCTGCAAGAAGAATGGCTTAAATCCCTCTGACCACTATGCAGGACTTGTGTATGTCATTCCCAAGACGAATTGACGCTGTATTGGCTGCAAAAGGAGGCCCTACACCATACTAATAAATTATTGTGGTCTAAAACCAGGTGTTTCAGTTTAATTGTCCAACCCCTGTATATAGTGAGTTGAAGTGACACACACTTTTGTACTAATGAGGTGACTTCTGAAGGGAATTGTTTGCACTATATTTTATGTTGGGATGTCAAATAAAAGGGGGCTAATTATATATGCACATTCTATTTTCAGATTCTTATTAGTAAAAACATGTGAAAACTAACTATTCTATTCATTGCACTTTGCATTGGTCTATCAGATAAAATCACAGCAAAATACATTGAAGCTTGTGATTGTTATGAGGCCAAATGTAAAAATGGTCAAGGGGTAAATAACAGCAAGGCACTGTATTTGCCACACTTCTCTCTTACGTTAGCCACAAAAACAGGGTTTCAGCATGCAGAAAACCTTGCTCAAGTGTACCTGAGTGTAAAGAGGTTCATAGATGTCCACTCCATTGTCTTTGCTCTGTTCGATGACCATAGCGCCACGTTTCCAGATGAATCTTGCAGGAGGGTTGGAGTTGACGGTGCAGCGAAGGAATACTGTCTTCTCCTGGTAGAAACCTGTACGAATATCGCCGACCGTCTGGTGCACAGTCAAAACTGGGACATCTAGGTCTGTGAGAACATAGAGTAAAAAAAAATCTAATTATTATATTATAATATTGGAAAGAGTTTACTATTATTATTATTATTTTGCACCTTTTATAAAAATCAAGGGAATCACAAAGTCAGATTAGGTAAAATTAAAGTAGATTTGCAGCTTACTGATGCTGTTACCTTCTTTGTGCAAAACATTGATAATATTGTGCATGACAAGGATAGGATTTGGAAACTCAGGCACAACACTGGCTCATCACATGCAGTTTGTTGATTGAATTATCCACCCACGCTGACCACAACTATCCAAACACCCAACTATTTTTAATAGCCACAAATGTCTAAACAGTCTGTGTGTTTTGCCTTTTCCTCTCTTGCTGTGACTCTCCCACACACCAGATGTATCTATTTTTTTCCTGTCATTTTTCTGTCATTTCTCTCCTGCCTTGCCTTTCCAGCTTCCCATCCAGACCCCCCATATGCCTTTTTTTTCCTTGTGCAATTCTTTCATGGAAGTGCCGTTTCCCTTTCCCTCAAGTGGATTGGATTTCAGTTGCTGTCATGAGCAAGGAGGCTGCTCTCCCTGGTTTCTGCCATTTCTCCAAAACTCACTGCCACTTTCGCTCCACATCACCATCCTTCTCTCTCTCTCCCTATCCTATCCTCCTCACGTTTTGCCTCTTCCTCTGACAAGGCAGAGTTCTATGTATGTTTCTGTGTGTGCATGTTTCTGTGCAATTCACATTTTCTGCAGGCTAATTGGACTGTTGTAGAATTTAAGCATTAAGGAAACAAATTTCACCATCGCCTTGTGTGCCCTATTTTCCCAGTACTACTACATATCCTTTTTCATCTCTTTTGTCATTAAATCTCAGTGCGTTTATAGTGTTTGCTCCCTTAGAGATTTCTTATTTCACTACACTACACACTTCAATAGTTCAGACCATCAAACTAAAAATGTATATCAAACAAAGATAGCATGAGTAAGTACAAAGTGCAGTTTTCAAATGATGATTGATTTTAAGAAAAGATAAGAAATTTAAACCAACCTAGCCCTATCTAAAAATTTAATTGTGTCCTAAACCTAGTAACAGCTTAAGCCAACCCTGAGTCAACAGCTGCTATGAGGCATCTACCATTACTGACAATCTGTCTTTTACATTGCTGTGGAAGAAATATTTCTTTCTCTCTAAGAGATTCCACAGATTATGGGAAGTTGTCAACCTGCTTAAGAGGCAAAGCAGCCCCAGACCATCAAGCTACCACCACCAGGTTTTGCTGTAGATGGGGTGTTCTGTTTCTGAAAAGCTGTATTTTTATGCCTGGTGTAAAAGGGAAACACTCCTTCCAAAAAGCTTCTCTTTTTTTCTCACCACTCCACACAGTATTTTTCCAAAAGTCCCAGGGACCATCATGATGTTTTTTTAGAAATGGGCCTGTGTGTTCTTTTTGGTCAGCAATGGCTTTCACCCTGAAAATCTCTAATGGAAGCCATGTTGGCCCAGTCTTTAGCTAATTGTCGAATCATTAGTCCTGACCTTAGGTGAGGGAAGTGACACCTCCAGTGCTTTACATTTTGTTCTGTTTTTTTTTTTTTGTGTCTTCCTGGATGAGTCGTTGATGCACTCTTGGAGTAATTTTGGTAAACCAACCACTTCTGGGAAGCTTCACCACTGTTCAAGGTTTTCTACATTTTTGGATAATGGCTGTTACTGTGGTACACTGAGTTTTGACTTTGTTTCTCATCTGTTCTTGAATTTATTACAGTTGGTGCATATGTTACTTTTTTATTTTTTAGGCTACTTTATATTGTTAGACAGGTTCTATCAAAGGTATGGGTCGTATGAAAGTTTTAACACAAACATTCAAAACACAAACATATGACATAATCTGATTGCTAATAATAAAAAAGGCAGTTATTACATTGGTACCGCTACAAAATATTGATTAATACAGGTATAATAAGCATTTATTTATTGTTGTTATTGAGGAAACAACTGAGAGTGTTGAAATTTAGCTGTATCATGGACTCAGGACAATGCTTCAGAAACATTTTTTTAGCAGCTATTTAGTTAAATCAGGAATTAAATGTTACTTGAGTTACAAGTTGTGAGATAAATTTTAAGTCAGTGTCAGCTAAAAACAGTATGTCATTTTAAAACAGTTTTAGCACATTGGTGGAAGACTAAAAAAAAATATGACTTAAACACCCTCTAGTAAAAACATTAAAATAAACTTATTAAGAAAAACATAGTCACTTCTTGCCATCTTGCTCTTTATGGATATTATCTGGCTAATTAGGGGCCTATTATAATGATTTCTTGATTTTATTGGGATGGCAATAATCAGGCCTGGATGTGGCAAGTGAAACTGAACCAAAAAAAGTTGGGTAATCTCAATTAATCCGTCATTTAACAAGGGGCAGGCAATTACATTTTCACATAGGGCCAGGTTGGTTTGGACGTGTTTTTCCCTTAATGAATAAAATAATCCATTGAAAACCACTTTTATATGAGCTCTGGTTATCTTTGAATGACATTAATATTTGTTTGATGATCTATACTATTCAGTTGCAACAAAAAAAAAAAAACACTATAAAAATTGATAAGGGGGCAAATACATTTTCAGTTCACTGTTCTGTAGCTTGAATCCAACTTATTTGCTGTACAACGACCAAAAGGCAACTTTTGAAAGCTACACATAAGGAGAAATGATGCAAGTGTAATCACTGTTTCAATGAATGCTATCGGTTTGGAGCAATATAATGCGGTGGAGGTGGTGATGATAGCAGGGGATGCATTTGTTTTTATTTTTGCTTTATTCAAGATATGCACGCCTGCCTGGTTTTTGAGTGTGCAATTGAAAACGGCAAAGATGTGAACAAATAGATGGCATTTTCATGGAACATCAAGTCCTGTCAAACCTGTGAACATTGTGTGAAGCATTGTACGCACCCCTGTTTTGTAAAGCAAAAGTATTTTGAGATGATGGATTTAAAATCACAGTGTTCTTGTATGTACAGGGGTTGGACAATGAAACTGAAGCACCTGTCATTTTTGTGTGGGAGGTATCATGGCTAAATTGGACCAGCCTGGTAGCCAGTCTTCAGTGATGGCACATTGCACCAGTAAGAGCAGAGTGTGAATGTTCAATTAGCAGGGTAAGAGCACAGTTTTGCTTAAAATATTGAAATGCACACAACATTATGGGTGACATACCAGAGTTCAAAAGAGGACAAATTGTTGGTGCACGTCTAGCTGGCGCATCTGTGACCAAGACAGCAAGTCTTTGCGATGTATCAAGAGCCACGGTATCCAGGGTAATGTCAGCATACCACCAAGAAGGACGAACCACATCCAACAGGATTAACTGTGGACGCAAGAGGAAGCTGTCTGAAAGGGATGTTCTGGTGCTAACCCAGATTGTATCAAAAAAATAAATAAAACCACGGCTGCCCAAATCACGGCAGAATTAAATGTGCACCTCAACTCTCCTGTTTCCACCAGAACTGTCCGTCGGGAGCTCCACAGGGTCAATATACACGGCCGGGCTGCTATAGCCAAACCTTTGGTCACACATCCCAATGCCAAACGTCGGTTTCAATAGTGCAAGGAGCGCAAATCTTGGGCTGTGGACAATGTGAAACATGTATTGTTCTCTGATGAGTCCACCTTTACTGTTTTCCCCACATCCGGGAGAGTTAGGGTGTGGAGAAGCCCCAAAGAAGCGTACCACCCAGACTGTTGCATGCCTAGAGTGAAGCATGGGGGTGGAACAGTGATGGTTTGGGCTGCCATATCATGGTATTCCCTTGGCCCAATACTTGTGCTAGACGGGCGCTAGACTGCCAAGGACTACCGAACCATTCTTGAGGACCATGTGCATCCAATGGTTCAAACATTGTATCCTGAAGGCGGTGCCGTGTATCAGGATGAAAATGCACAAATACACACAGCAAGTCTGGTGAAAGATTGGTTTGATGAACATGAAAGTGAAGTTGAACATCTCCCATGGCCTGCACAGTCACCAGATCTAAATATTATTGAGCCACTTTGGGGTGTTTTGGAGGAGCGAGTCAGGAAACGTTTTCCTCCACCAGTATCACATAGTGACCTGGCCACTATCCTGCAAGAAGAATGGCTTAAAATCCCTCTGACCACTGTGCAGGACTTGTATATGTCATTCCCAAGACGAATTGACGCTGTATTGGCCGCAAAAGGAGGCCCTACACCATACTAATAAATTATTGTGGTCTAAAACCAGGTGTTTCAGTTTCATTGTCCAACCCCTGTATGTCAGGGTGGAGTAGGCTGAACTTGCTGGACATCATCATCTCATTTTTGTAATGATCTAGAGATGAATTTTCAATGCCCTACACAGTTTATGGTTGAATCAAGGTGTTTAAATAATTACTGGCTTAATTATTCAGAAAGTAATTCAAAGTGCATTCTAAGCTTTCAGGTGAGTGAATCTACATCAGTGCAGACTGAGTGTGTGCATTTCATAGCACAGCACTAAGGACTGTTAATGTTGGGTCATTGCTCTGACATTTCAGTAAAACCTGCAATAATTATGTTGCAGCAGCACATATGTGCATTATATATGCCATTTTAAGTTATAATACTAATGCCACAGAATTTGTCAACATTTTTGAGGCTGTCTGGTTCATCTGGTAATCCAACTGTGCATGATACAGTGTAATTTGTGTAAGAATGCTGGAGTACTGTTTATGTGTAATGTTATTCATCTTCTTAAACCATTGAAATGTACTTCAAATATGATAAAATCTGGTCATGGTATTAATTAATAAAACATTTTTGACCAAACTGCATTTTGTACTTGAAAACAAAATACAATAAAGGATTTTTTTTTAAATCATATACCAAAATATGATGCGTCGGGTTAGCAAACTAATCAAAACTGTATGTAAACACTACAAATAAAACCCTACTTTATTAAAAACCGCTATGCATGGCGGGTGTAACCAGTGCTTTAGCTTTGTAAGAGAATTTATTTGACATTTGCTAGGGTATTTCAAAAACAGCAGCGTCAGTAAAACTGTGAATGTCTTTTAAACTTTAACTTAGATATACTGCATTTTAGACTTTGAGACTTTAACATTTTTTTGTGATTTATATACTCCTCTTTGGGGGTACACATGCTACCTCAGCTTTCATTTCTCTGTGAAGGTTGAGGGAGGGTACACATGCTATCTCAACTTTCATTTTCTCTGTGGAAGAAGTCACCGAGAATCTAGCCGATAGAGTATTTCAGATACCTCTGAAAGCATTGAACAGCAAGGAGCCTTTAAACACAGGGAGTCAATGTATCAAATATACTGTTTTCTACCTCCTGGCTCTGCCACAAGTGTGTGTGTTTGAAAAAAGGTAAATATGGAGATAGAAGTAAAATGTATGGATATGTGCATGCAGGGCTATATGATTATGAAAGATTTTACAAGTGAAGAAAAGAGCAAATTCTAAGCAGACTTATGCCCTTGTAACTCAAATGTGCTGCCAGCCCTGTCTGTCCGCAGAACATAAGAACCATGAAAACTTAATGTACCGACAAGCATCCCTTTTCACAGCTTTGTTTGTGCCTGTGCATGTGTCTGTTGCTGAGTACAAACACGTTTGTACAGAGGAATGTTGTGTAACCCTATTTTATGCAACAACCTTCAAAGGACTGTTGTACTTTGTACCGTAGTATGTGGGGGCTGGTAGATGATGTACACTGTCACATTTTGGTAACAATGGTTTCTTGCTACTCAGGTAAAGTTATGACACTATATGAATAATCAGAAAAGAGAAAGGCAACAGAAAACGCCCCACATATGAATTCAAACACCATGAAACCCTTAACACCATAATTTGCCCCTTATCTAGAGAAGCATGTTTTAATGCTAACTCAAACTGTTATCAAAAGCTATATCCAATACCGCCCCCATCTAAAGAAATGACCTCGGCAAGGAAGAGGCAAAATGAATAAAAATTACAAAAAAATAACTTTTTATGTCCTAATCATTGTATTATTACTGGTCTTACAAAATAATACAAAGCCTCACAGTGAGTCTAAGTTTCGGCCCATAAATAAATAGGGACACAAGATGAAACTGCAAGTGTACAGAAATACAATATGAAACTTTAATGAAGGTTCTGATTTCCCCAAAGTCCTGCCTTTGCACGCAGCTAAGATCAATTGCACTGCATTGCTTTTGTTAGCAATAGCTTTTAATGTGCATCTAAGCTTCTAAATTTCAAGCTGCTCTGGGGGCTTATCATTGTTTTCTGCTTTGACATCACATGCTGGTGCTGACTCAAAGGCATTTAAGTGCTCCCCTAGACCCAAGGCCCTTACATTGGTGGACACAGACATGTGGATAAATCAGCAAATTGGGTAGCTTTTTTGTGCATACAAACAGTTTTTGACCATTAGATTTCTTTGTTTTACCTTTCAAAGTCAAATGAAAATGGATTCAAATAATCTATTTGTTTGACTGGTCTAATCTCAACACCACACTGATTAATGCAGCTTGCAGTGGTCTGATAATATAAGCTTCTAAAAAATAGATTGACAGCTACAGATGAGCTTGGGTGGAATCTACTATTTCTTCATTGGCTCCCTGTTAAATCCATAATAGAATTTAAAATTCTCCTCCTCACATATAAAGCCCTTAAAGATCTAGCTCCATCATACATCAGACATCTTATTGTTCCATATGTTCCTAACAGAGCACTCCGTTCTCAGACTGCAGGTTTACTGGTGGTTCCTAGAGTCTCTAGAAGTAGAATGGGAGGCAGATCCTTTAGTTATCAGGCTCCTCTCCTGTGGAACCAGCTCCCAGTTTTAGTCCGTGAGGCAGACACCCCGTCTATTTTTAAGGCTAGGCTTAAAACTTTCCTTTTTGACTGTGACTGTCCGCTGTCTCTACATGGAGGAGTGAATGCTGCAAGTCACTGACTCAATGCAATCTGCTGGGTTTCCTTAGATAGAAAAACTTTTTATCCAATTTGAATAAATAACTGAATCTGACTGCACTGTTCAATGGTTAGGATTAATTGGAATGTATGTACCTGAGTTTTGTGAAGTGCCTTGAGACGACATGTGTTGTGAATTGGTGCTATATAAATAAAACTGAATGGAATTAAAATTACTACTCTCAATGGCATTTGGAAGGATGCTTGTTCGTTTTGTGGAAACAATGAACATTTGCAGTGTATAAAAAGACACATGACTTTTTTCTCACTGTGAAAATAAATCACGGTCAATGTGTGGTAAAGGTCTGTTAGAGTCCCGAAATTATTTAGATTTGCTAAATTAAAGAATAGTAGGAGAGATTTTTTCACAGATGTTTTGGTTTTTGTTCATCTTCAGAAGTTAAAATTACTATGCTTTAAAAAAATTTATTTAAAAAAATTATTCTTCTGATATTTCACATTTGAGATAAATGGAGGCACCCACGCGGGTGTGTATTTCAATGCAAACCTCAAAGTTTCAAGTTGTCTGAAGTTGCCACGTTCATCTGTTTAATCTAATGTCAAGCTGCCATTCAGGTAGGAGAGAGCCTCCATGTTCCTCAAATGAATGCGTTTTAATGTAAAAAGTGTGTATTGGTGTAGAAGTGTGTAAATAAAAAAAAATAGCTTTTGGTAAAGCTGATAAGACACTGTCATTACTCACAATGCAACAAGTCCTGTTTTGATATAGCCTGAAACCCCACCCAGAAAGGAAGAAGCCACTGCTCCAAAAGCAATAGAAAAGGTATCGTTCCATTATATATATTCACAATGTCTCACCCAGATCATACCGTTTAAAAGGCAATGCTACCAAATACTTCATTATATATATCACTATATCACTCACTTATTCAATGGCAAGTCAAACTGTATTTCATAATTTGCTTTTGTTTTTAGTAAAAAGGTGAGAAGTTATCATTTGAAGATTTTGATTGCAATTGAAAAGAAATTACAGGGGTTTCCTGCATGCTTGGATATTATTTCCCGAATAAACCTAAACAGAAACATATGGCAGCTAGAAAAGGGAAAATTGAATGGCCTAGAATTACTGACACTTCATTAAAGCCAGTACCTCTTAACACCTCAAATTAAAATTATCTTTGAAAATAAGACAAAAATACATATCTGTGGTTTATCTGTAGCAGTCTGTTTTTTTTACAAATTAATTCAGAATAAAATGATGCAACACTTTTTTGCAAGTATGGTCAGGGAGCGAGTTCCTCTGAAACTAGCAGTCTATTACTGAAACCTCTAAGTCATTAGAGAAAAATGGTGCAATATTTTATCAAATTTGCTCTGGATATCCAACTCCCAGTTCACATTTATTGTAAATGCAATGCACCCTATTACAATCCCTGCATATGTTTTTTAAATATACTGTATTCTCCAGGAGTTTAGGCAAGCAGTAAACTTGGTAATTTCACTGAGGTGTTTTTGCTTTAAATAATGAGAAGATACAATTTTTGGGGGCTTTTGGGGAAATTCAAGGGATTATAATTTCTAAATCTCTAAAAAAGGAACAATATCAAATATTTAGTATTTAAAAAATGTTTGGAGTGTAGTTTAAATTACACATAATATTCCAAAACTCTTTCACCAGCATGTGGACTAACTTCTCAGTGACGATAAGGAAGAACTGGAAGATGGCAAAAATATACCTGGAACATATCTGTAATATTCACATTGCTGCACTGTATGAGTATTTTATTGTTTTAAAATATGCTTGCTGGAAAACAGTGCTTTACAATCTTAGCAATCACATGATGCAAGATGATTTTCTCAAAGCCCATCCATCTTGGCTGTGAGTGTGTTTTTTAACAAGTTGACCTCTGCTGGCCAGTCTTCCCTGCAGGAGGACACCCAGACTCCAAATCCTCTTTGATTACAAATAACATGTCCCATACTCTAATAGGTCTCCAGAAGTAGATGGCCATTAAGGGACCAAAGGGAAGATGACAGGTTCATTTGAGTGAGCATTTAATGGAGGAGGTATGTTGTGTGTGTGTGTGTGTGGTGTGTGTGTGTGTGTGTGTGTGTGTGTGTGTTTGGATATAGAAATCAGTACAAAAATTCAGTACCTTGTACTTTACAAAGCAGATAGTTTGGTATCCCCAACAATGAGAAGTGAAATCACTGTAAATCTCTTAATGTGTGCAGAGTTACTTCAATTATACATCTGCAACATAAATATAAGAAAGCAAAAGTAAGTAATACTACTACTACTTCTACTACAATAATAACAGTGTAGGGCAGTCACACAATGTGCTACAACCTCAGAAGTGTGGTACATTGCCATGCAACAGTATTAATACCGATAGTAAATATTTAATCAGGATTTAACTTAATAGAGTAACGCGAAGCACTCCATAATTGTGAAGCTGAAGCATATATTATTTTCAAATGGTTTTACAAATAACAATCTAAAAAGTGTGGCATGCTTCGATATTCATCCCAACAAACCGCAGAAGTTTGTCAGAGAACATTAGTGAAGAAACAGCATCATGAAAACCAAGAAAAAGAAAAAGAAATTGCTGAGAAGTTTAAAGCAGGGTTAGGCTATAAAAACAATCTCCTAAGCTTTCAACATCTCACAGAACACTGTTCAATTCATTATCTAAAAACAGAAAGAGTTTGGCACAACTGCAAAACTTCCAAGACATGGCAGGCCACCTAAACTGACAGGCTGGGCAAGAACAGCATTAATCAGAGAAGCAACCATGATTCCCTTGGTAACTCTGAAGGAGCAGCAGAGATACACATCCTAAGAGGGAAAATGTGTCGACACGACAACTATTAGGATGCCTTCCACAAATATGACTTTTAGAAGAGTGGGAATACTTTTGAAAGAATGCCATAATCATTCCAGTGTAGATTTTACAACAAGCGATGTAAGGGAAACAGAAAACATTTGGAAAAAGGTGTATTGGTTAGGTGGGGCCAACTTTCTGGCCTACATGCATAATAATACGTGTGGAAGAACCCTGACATCTTGAACACACCATACCCACCATACAATTTTGTGTTGGCAGCAGCATGAGGAAAAGTGGGGTGAACTAAGGTTCACAGATGATCTATATCCATTTATATACTTACTGAGCTTGAGCTGTGTTGCATAAAAAGAATGGGCAAAAAAGCTGTCATCATCTGTGTACAGATACATGGTAACGCTCATGCTTCGTGACCATGTGTGGCTTCGTCTCTAGACGAGCAAAGCTGGAAGACAGATGCCTCAGCTGATTTGCAACTGCAATCACAGCTAATGGTGGCTCTACAAAGTATTGACTTAGGGCAGCTGAATACCACAGTTTTCAGGGTTTTGAGGTACCCTTCTCTTTCACTGTAATTATGCACTATTCCATTTATGCATTACTTTGTGTTGGTTTGCGATATGAAATCCCAATAAAATAGATGATAGTTATGATTGTAACAAAAGTTGAAAAAGTTAAAAGGATATAAATACTGTATGTTTAACATTTCTATTCATACTTTATACTCAAATTGTGCATGTCCATAAATTGGCTCATTAAACTATTTTAGACTCTTATTCAAAGTTCTGTATATTGTCATGCAGCATGCTTCTTTATCATGGGGACAACTGCTTCAAAGTATTCCAAAAGCCACTTTTGCATTTATACAGAATAATACCAAGGATTTAGCTTATAAACCCATTCCCCAACTCTGGGCAGCTTTCCATCTGAACCTAAAAGGCATATAGTCTGATGTGTTGAAATAAAAATGCTACCACTAATACAAGTGGAGTCATCCTGTTTCTTATTAGCATGACACGTTCAAAATTCCACATCTTTTTTCATCCTTCAGTACCTGTTTTTACTGCCTTTTGATATCCAGGTACTTTCTGCCACCATAGCATTCCAATGATCAGAAAAATAGCAAGTTTTTTCATGAATATAAAACATATAAATTTACCAAGAAGACAGATCCAGGTATTTTAACTTTTGTCTGTAGTAATAGGTTACAGTTGAAAGACCAAAATATGTCAGTTTTCTCAAGTAGAAAAGGGCTTTCAAGGTAGACTTCCTTGTAAAGGTGATCATTGTAAAGGTAATTGCAAAGGTGAGAACATAAAAAAAACAAAAAACATTTTTGTTGGTTTTGATGTATTTTCTTCTGTTGCACTTGTGAACTGACAGAAACAGAAGTAAATGTTTTGTGGATTATCGACCACACACAGACCCTCATGGCTGCATGCAAAAACTCACAGTTAGAGAAAAGCTTATGCATAGAGAAGCACAAGCAGATGCAAACTTCACTGTTTGATCCCGCTTCGCTTCTCATCAATTATTTAGCCTTTTGCTCATAGACATCAGCTTAAAGAGAGCATAAAACATGCACGAGTCCCACATTTGGAAATAACAACATAGTCTTGGTTTAAAATGCAGTCTTGTAAAGATTTATTTAGGCTTATTTTCTGTGCTCAGACTGTTTTCTTCAGCTTTTATTTGGAAATTACCGATTTTTTTTTGCTCTTTTAAATCACAAATCTTTGCCTTACTCTTGCAATGCATGCCTTGTGTATTAAGATGACAATTGCAGAAAACACTCAAACAGATGAACTGGGGATAGTGTCTGACACTAATGTCAAGTACATTCAACAAATTTAATTGATGCTACTGCACATTGTTAAAGAAGTATTAAACACCTACAAGCTTGAGACTATTTTTCACATTAATAGGATTTAAATATCAGCAGATTTTCCAACCATCTTGAAGGGGACCACTCCAAGGATGAAAGAAATATACTCTATTTGCTTACTTATTTATGACAAACATTTTCCGCATTATATATCCATGAGTAGCAAATGCATGCAAAGCCATGCTATAAGATTCTGTTGGAACCCAAATGTGCACAAAATCTGCAGCTGAACATTTACGTTAGCAGCTGCTTAGCTGGCTCTTTATCGACTAGGACGAATTTCAGCACATTCGTCCTTGGGAAACAACTCTGGCATTGATCGACAATAATTCTGAGCACAAGTAAGAAATTTTCACTTCGGCGTTAGTCTTCCTAAGCAATTCTTTAATAGAAAATAATGGTCTTCACAGCTTGCCTTGCATAGCAAGGTCTGATACAGTACAAACATAAATATCCAAGTATTTTCCTTAGGAACCCAGTGAGAAGATTTAAATATAATTCTTCCACCAATGAATGCAAGTTATTAAGGTAAAAAAGCAGTACAATGGAACTATAAATAAAGCTACCAACACTATGTTTAGTATAAAAATACTGAACACAATTTCATTGTGTTAGCCACACACGGAGCCCTACTTATATTTCTTGGTATATATTTAAAATATTAAATAAAACAGTTCAAAATGTTATACCCCTTTGGGAAGCTTATAAGTCATTAGCTGTCACTGATTACTTGTATGTAAACAGACCCCTCTTCAAAGCTCAAACAGTTATGGGAAAAATATAGTTTGCATGACTGTCAAGAACACCCCTGCAGGATTTGAGAAAGTAGCAGCCAGGTGCTGCTAACAAGAAACGTGCTTAATTAAACAATCCTCATCAGTACAACGTCCTCTATGAAAACAGGTGCTAAAGCAGATAGTAAGTCTGGAGCACACAAGATGTTAGCAATGGCCTTAGAGAAGCAAATATTTCTGAAATTAAAATTGGCAGGGTCATTTCTAAATATTTTAAAGTGCTTCTTTATGAAGATGTGATGAAAATTATTCACAAGGTGTAATAAAATTAAGGGTGATACTAAGGAGTGGTTGAATCTCCCTGCAAATTTACCCCAAGATTTTGTTTAATTTAAAAAAATAGAAAAAGCAACCTAACACATCACAAGAGTGCCATAATTGACTGCAGAGGCCTCAGTTAGCTTCTTTCAGCTCATAACCAAAAACAGCATATTAGCACAAACCTTTCGTACTAGTTTTCAAGAATGGTGGTGGAAGAATCATGATTTGGGTTTGTTTTCCTGTCACATGATCTTTACACTTCTGGCACAGAAGAGGATAATGTTGCATTTGGCTAAAGAGAGCAGTGAAGGACTGTGGGAAACTTGATGAAAGTGGCATTAACTCCTGAATCTGCATCGGCACGATTGAATGTTTGTTTGTTGCATCAATCCAATGTAGGTTATGATGAAGTCCTTTTTCAAGATGGCAATTTATCTTTTCATGAAATAAAAAGAGTTACAGCATTTCTTCATGCAAAGCTTATTAAATCAATAACTGACTTCCATCCAATTGAAAATGTATAGCTGAATTTAGAGCTTACTGTATGTCTAATCCTAGATGTCACTACAAAATCATGGTGTGCAATATCAAATTTGCAAAGCTCTACTTGAAGAAATATTTTTTAAAATTTAATTTTTCAAGTGTTGTGTAATAACATTTAGCACACTATCAAAACAAACTACCAGTTGTATGGACTGGCCACCAGGTCCACTCCTGATAAGCAGGATCCTAAAGCTCACAATGAGAAATGGAAACATCAAGAGGACGAGAAATAAAAAATGTTGAGGAACATGTGGGTTAAGCGCAACCAATATTGTCATTGAAATATTGCAAGTATGGTAGCTGAGTGATAATAGAAAAATGGTAGATGACCAGTCCACTGTTGCCAGAAACTGACTTTCAAGGATTTGGTTATTTATTTGCATGCTTAAAAGAAATAATGACATGAAAACCATATAAGGTGTAAGTAAGTATCAAATGTGATGTTTCGTTAATGATTTTCTAAGCTTTTAGCTGTGAAATAAAACAAGCATCCTGAAATAATATTAGCGATTCCATAATTTTACAAGGGGTTGCACAACAAGCAACATGAGGTAGTATTTGAACCACCTTATGAACACTGTTTACTGATTACTAACCAAGCAAATACATGTTTTTCAACTGGAATAACACAGTGAGTGTTCCACCATAATAGTGCTCATGACTCCACTAAGAATGGCAAATTGTTGTGCATTGTGGTCAAGCTTTAATTATGCCTTTGTCAGCAAAGAGCCTTGGAAAAGCAATTAAACATTCATTAATCATGGTGTGACTATTATTCTAGGCTTAAAACAGGCCAATTTGGGCATGGTTATTTAGCGTGAGTGTGACCATGTATCTGTACACAGATGATGACAGCAAAGGAGGAACAGAGCCACAGTTCAGTGACTCAGCCTTTGGGCTAAAATCATATACACAGTGCAAAAAAACAAGTGCAAAAACACAATAGACAAGTTGGTCAATGGTGCACACAGTTATACAAAAATATTCATACACAGAGATACACACAGATAAGTATAGACTCACTAACAGACACACACAATTTTCCTCAGGGTCATAATAACACATGCTTCTGAGTTCCCTTGCTGCGGCCCCTGAGGGCAAAAACAAGAAAGTCCTTCTGTGTCCCTGTAAGTGGCTTCTGAAGATTTCTGTGGGGAGCAGAGTGGATAAAGGATGCCCTTCCTGCTCCTTTTCATGCTCCTTTGGATGCATTGTGTAGAAGCTTAAATCTATACACAGCTTTACTACGGTATGAAGTTTAACAAAAGGAGTAAAATGACATTGAAAGATGAAACGCTGCAATGAACATGCATGCATGCTGCACTTTGCACTTTTTTTAATCAGGTCTATGCAGTAAAGGAGTAATGTACACCTCTGGTAAACACACAATAATATAGTAATATAGGGTATCGGTGCTCTTAGAATTATTAAAGTGCTCGTGTTTTTATTGTGTTGTGTTAAGGGAAGAATGTCTGACTCAGGGGCAATCTGCACAACGCCTTTATTAGTCCATCTTTGGTCCACCTATGTGAATGCCTGCCCAGACACTAAGGCTGTGTTCAAAAACTTCAGTTTCATTGTTCAGCTCAGTAAACAAATAAATAAATAAGAATGGATAGACTCCCAAGACAATAATACAAAGTTTTAAAGCAGTTTCACTGAAATGTTGAGATAATTTAGTGTCCTTTTTCCTACTTATAAAAACCTATAAAAATGCAACATTATATCCCATATGCAGAGCTGCAGATAAAGGCGTGTTAAAAAATAAAACAGCAGTTGCAATTGTTCCTTTGCTATAACAAGGAATGCTCCATTACATGCTGAGTTTTTACATTATGTTATTTTTATTGCTTGTTCTAACAGAACCAAAAACACTCAGTTGTTATTACCTTTCAACTAGCTTTGGTTTGTTAAATGACGGCCTCCTTTGGTTCTAAATTAAGGCCCTATAATTTCAACATCGTGGAAATGCGAAAAAAATCACAGAAGTTAGTGATTAAAATGTAATTCACTGTATAAATCAGAATTTTATGAAAAATAGTCAATTTAGTAGTCTGACTGTATGTTTAACATAACAGCCCTTTCAGATCATACTTTTGATCTGTTATTTAAACATGTTCTTTACACATCAGCTGAAAGGTCCAAACACAGAATGAGGGGTTGAAGTCAGCCCACCAATATTACGCCTCTGATCCACCTTGGGATCAAGTCACAGTCAGGCAGCAGCCATAGGTTGTAAGATGACATCATGGTGCAAGTGTGTCATTGTGACATGAGACCAAGTAAAGAGCTCTTTGTCATGGTCCATATCAGAATCAGAATTAGAATCAGCTTTAGTTTATACATACAAACAAGGAATTTGACTCCGGTACACTTTGCTCTTTGGTTTTTGTTTTTGCACTACTATATGCAGGCTGTCAAAATGCATCTAATGCATCAAATACAAGCAAAGTGTTCTGTGCCATCCTTGAAATTCTATATCTGCATCAGATTCTGCTGATCAACAGATTTCTTTTATAAGATGAACACTGGGGCATCATGTGGCATCTTAGCTCTTTTTGTACCTGCAGACTGTATTAGTGCAGCTGTTAGGAAAATCCCCAGTAGATATCTTTGCTATAATGCTCAGATAAATTCTGCTGAGCTACATATCATACAGCTTTGGTTTTCCTATCCCAGCTGCATGCCCTGAAAGCACACACAACTTGACTTGATGAATGATATGAATGACATGGTTTTCCATAGAAGGAAGTTTGTGGTTGTGTGTTTATTGCAGTATGATGATCTGGCACAGTGCTTAATTGTGTTTCTCCTCACAATGGCATTTGTCAGACCATATTGGTTGCTGCTGCTCCTTGTCTTTGTGATATCAGCTAATCAGGTGACATGGCAACAGCTGTGTGGGAAAGACCTAAACACAGCTCTTCCTGCTGCTGTCACACTATCATTAAATATTCTCAAAGGTGTACAAGAATTCTTTCTCTTAATTTTGTCAACACACAAAACATTACAAGTTGACATGTCTGAGAGTTTTATCCTTGGTCCAGTAAAGACTCCAGAGAGTTTTTTAAGCAGTTTTTGCTGAGTTTTATTGTTGTTTAGACATTAACTTTTGAACAACGAATGTGGAAAATAATAAATGTAGGAAAAAATAAAACTTGTAAAGAATTAAATCAAGACAGTTAATAAGAAAAACGTTATTGCAATCCATAAGCTTTTTTTAATTTCTCTTTTGTTGGGGTCTCTATATGCTTCTCTGTGTCCTGTTGGGCCCTAATAGACAGGTTCAGATGATAAAATTTGAGTCACACAGACTGTGTGCTGTTTGATCCAGTTGAGCAAACAGCAGAGCAAAGTGAAAGGTATGAATTCACCTTGCGATTCCATACAGCAGCTCAGTATTGCATGTTCACTTATTATTAATGTTGTTTTGGATGCAGAAGACATGACAGTAACCACAGGTTGTTAATAATGAAAGAATATAGGGCTGTGAAAATGTTTTGCAGATTATTATAGCAAATATTAACAAAACTTAAACAACGGGTTTGTAAAAATCATAAAAAATGCTTTAAGTACAAGCTCTTAAAGTTGATACATGGAGTTTTATGGAGTAAATAGGTCTGTATGCAGGTGTGTTAGTCTGAATCAGAAACTTTTAAATAAATAACATTTACATCTATTTGTTTTTCATTGATCTACCCAATATATTTGCCATTTCATAAAAGCGGGTTAGAGGTTCAGCTGTTCTCAGCATGATCCAATAAAAAATCTTGCCAAAAAGCCCCAAGCAAAACACTGATATCCCATCCATTTTATAAATATTAAACAGTACTAGCTAAACACAGCTAGTTTAAAGCAATGTAGTCACTTTTTAGTCCCAGATTAGTTTTTATATGACTTTGTGCAATCACTAAAGTGCATGTTTCAAAAAAAATTCAAGATCATCCGATTTAATATGTTTGATCCGAATGGTTCCAGTGGACCCCATCTAGAACAATTTTTTGCAAGTATCCCAGGGAGCAATATATAGAAGAGCTCCCTATCCCAAGTCACCAGACAGGTGTGATTATGTAAGTAGTTACCGTTCCTAAGACATCAGATATTGCTAGTGACAAAGCCTGTAATGTCTCTAAAACATGTTTTGGTAATGCTTTATATAAAACTTACATTGCATAACACAATATGCCTACCACAGAATGCTTCATTTTAAAGCAACACTTTAAGGTGTATTTTGAATATATCATATTTATTGCTTTATTTTCCTGTAAAGCACTTTGAATTAGCTTGTGCATGAATGCTGCTATGCAAATAAACTTGCCATGCCATTACAGCATTTTTGAATGATCAGTGTGATTGAAAAAGATCAGTGTCATCCAAAACCACTGATATCTGTTCTAACCATACTCTCAAGGTTTTACATCAGTCCTACCATCAAAGCTGTCAGTTGGAACTATGTTAAAACACAAAATGAAAGGTGTTCAGTCACCACCAAACTTTGCAGTGTTCGTATTACTCGAAGCGTTAGCTGGATGAACTTGCTGAAGTTGGTTGTGTAGTTATTTGACTAACTGTGAAAGCAAGTAAGGTGAAACAAAACCATTTAATAGAAAATATAAAGAGAGGAGACACATTTCCAAGGGACAGTGATCAGGCAAAAATGATTATAGAACAAATGACTAAATTTATTGCTCTTGATGACCAACTTATTGCTGTGGTGGGCAATGCGTTTGTTGTTCTAGATCTGCCCCAGGTTCTCTTTCCTGTGGGACGTGCCTGAAAAACTTACTGAAGTAGGTGCCAAGGAGGCATCCTGATCAGATGCCTTAACTACCTCAACTGACTCCTTTTGATGCAGGGAAGCAGTGGCTCTACTCCCACCCTCTTCATGATGAAAGTGCTCCTTACCCGATCTATAAAGTCAGACTCAGGCACCCCACAGAAGAAGTTAATTTTAGCCACTTCTAACCGGAATTTCACAGGTGCAGATTCTCATTAAACCTTGGCATGACCATTATAACTGCTTAAGAAGATGGCAACTGAACTTCTTCTCTTCTTCTTGAAGTCATTTCTCCCAAAAGGCTTCCTCAGTTCTGAACACAAGCTTAAAGTAAAGTCTTATGCATTGCAGTCATAACATTCACACTTAGATCTCCCCCAGATGCGAACCCACTGTTTAAAATCCCTTTCTCTTAAAATGAAAGACTCTCAAACTGTTATATACTGTCAACACTTTTATTCTAAATAAGGCAGAGGAGTAGTTACAGTGAACAGTGCTGAGGCTCCCGTCCCATACCAGCTCGGTGATAAAAGTGACGAAGCAGCCTCGAGAGAAGGTCACAGATAGTTTTTATATCTGGCACTCCTACGCACAGGATGTGCACACCCTCAGTGTTTATCAGCAGACTATGTGTCACCATTCGGGCGTCTATGTAATAGAGTGTAAAATAGCAGGTGTCCGACCCTCAATCTAAGTGTGGCCGCAGCAGTCTAATCAACCCAGTTACAGACTGTTCCACAACCAAACCCAATGCACTAAACTTTATGTCAAACTGTAGGTCATTTGTCCTTATAATGTGCATCAGTGAGGATTCTTATCCTATCCTAACAAAAGTGAAAACATTAGTATTTATACTTTATCATTATTGTGTGTGTGTAATTGCTCATCTATGAGTAATAGTAAGCAAGGCTATTCCTAACAGAGCCGTTAAGGTCACTAATGGGGCCATTGAGGGCACATGAGTAACTGGCCCTACCCTCCATTCAGTTTAATGTTAGGTCATTGTTCCTTGACAATTCAAACATGTCCCTAGCATTGCAATGTGAGTTATTTTGGTTCGTGTCCCAAAGTGTAAATTGTGGTAAAACGTCTGGGGAGATAAGTAAAGGCTGCAATCTAGGTTTTAGAAACAGATGGGAACTGAGGCCACTTCTGTTTAATGAAAATTCTAGATAAAGATAAACCACAACAGATCTACTCCAAAATGCTCTATGAGGCCTACTGAGTCTGCATGTTCCCTTCTGATAACTACTCTGTACAACATGGACTAGCTATTTTTTAAGGACCAGTACCTCTACAACATATAGTCAATTTCAATAAATTAAAATATTATATTAAGTTCATTTATTTTTATTTTTGACAATTTCTGGGCTGCACGGTGGCGCAGTTGGTAGCACTGTTGCTTTGCAGCAAGAAGGTTCTGGGTTCGATTCCCGACCGGGGGTCTTTCTGCATGGAGTTTGCATGTTCTCCCCGTGCATGCGTGGGTTCTCACTGGGTACTCCGGCTTCCTCCCACAGTCCAAAGACACGCCTGTTAGGTTAATTGGTCTCTCTAAATTGCCCTTAGGCTTTGAATGAGTGTGTGCATGGTTGTTTGTGTGTTGCCCTGCGATGGACTGGCGACCTGTCCAGGGTGTACCCCGCTTCCCGCCCATACACTGCTGGAGATAGGCAACAGGTTCCTCGCAACCCACTTTGGAAGAAGCGGTAGAAACTGACTGACAGACTATTTCAGTAACACAATTCATTTAGAGAAACACTTATATAGATTAATTAGACACATACTGATATTGTCAAGCCTTTATTTCTGGTAATTATGATGCTAATAAAAACATGACATTTAAGATTAGAATATTACATCAGACCAATAAAAAAATTATTAAATACAGAATTGTCGGCTCAATGAAAAGTATTTTAATACCTGCATAAAGGTTAATTTCAAAAGGTACTTCTAATCGTAGAAAAGAGCATCATCGACACACATATTCTAATTTAATGCATATGACTATATACCAGCTGTGGACTGAAAAATAAAGCTAATCAACCTCTGCTTCTTTGAGTTTGCCGCAGTGTTTTACTATTTTCACCACACCAAGAATTACTGGTTCTTAGGGCAAAACTAAGTAAGCGGGACTCACAGAGCAGTGACCACGCCATTGCTTTAGGGATGAAAAATAATAATGACGAGCCTGTCTACAGTGATAAAACCCATATTGGTTTAGGCACCCATACACCAGCCGGAAGTAACCCCACCGAAGCCAGCAAAAGGCAGAGAGCCCACAGAACCGAAACCAAAACCCACCGAGAAGCCGAGACCACTCCACTCCGAGAGCAACTCTGGCTAGCCTGCCCGCCCAAACTATGCAGACCCCTCCAACCCCTCCCCTCGACAGTATCGGAACCAAGAACCGTCTAAAACCAGAACCAATGCAAGGAACCAGAATTCGAACCGGAACCACCCAGATCCAAACTTTGCCTATCCCGACCAAAGGCCTACCACCCACCCCCCCCAGAAGAAAACCTACACCCACCCCAACATTCAAACAACTCCCAGAACACGTAAGACATTAGAGACCCAGGTTGACCTCGCCCCACCCCCTCCCACAGACCCTCCGCCCTGCCAGCAGAATGCAATCCTTGAAAGAGAGAGCACCTGCAATAAGATGGTACCTCCCTGCCAGTTTAGGAGGCCACCAATGCACTGAAGGCCCCTGGGCCAGGGCCAAGGTCCCCCAGCCCCCCTAGGTGATGGAGTCGATTAAAGAAGCTCATAGAGATTGATTTGATGTGGAAGCAGAGGCTGTCTCCAGAATTATACAACCCAACAAAAGGTCTCTATACTGATTAATGCTAAGAACATTTTTATTTTTACAATTTATGAGGATAGTTTTCTTACCGATACATAAGGCGGTGAAAACCATGTGAGCTGAATTTGTCTCCATGGTGATATCATCTAAGTTGCCCAACAAGCAAACTGAGGGGAAAGGTGAAATAATATATTTCAGATACTTTGATAAGTCTTCACATATCCTGCACCAGAATCTCTGAACAGATGTGCATAACCATAGTGGGTGGATGCAATTGTTAGGTATGTTGCCTGTGCATTGTAAGCAAGTATTAGATGGTGCAAAACCCATCCTGAAAATCTGTTGGCCTGTATAGTGTACTCTATGAAGAATTTCTATTATATTAATTGTAAACTAGGGTTATTAGTCATTTTAAAAGTTCTTAAACATATCTGGGACCAGAATGTTTGGTCAAAGTTGACTGAAAAATCCGCCTCCCATTTTATAATAGGAAGGGATATTGATCCATCTATTTTACACAGTGTCCTGTATATTTTAGACAGTAATTTGGGGGGGTTGAGATTAAGAAACTTTTATACACTTAAAGGAATCTGTAAACCGTTATTGAGCCTAAATAAAATTTTTATTATAGATTGAATTTGTTGATATTATAAAAATGTATTCTTGTCCATCCCATATTGTAAAATTAATATGTTAAGTGGGATGAACTGAATTCCTTCAAATATATGTTCCAGGTGTTTAATTCCTTTGCTCCTCCAAGGGTGTCAGGGTTGTTGCAGATGGGTGTACGTCTGCATGCTATTAGTGAAGACCCATTCTTAAATACTCCCACCATGCTGCTATAAAGGAGCTGATATTGATGCTTTTAAATTATACATGTCATTTTATATTTGAGCTAATAAATGTTAGATCTGAAATCTTAATATTATTACATAATGTCTGTTCTACGTCTAGCCAGGGTTCATCTAGAGGACTGTGTTTAAACCATTTTGAGATGTATTGTAACCTATTAGCTAAGAAGTAATGGTGGAAGTTAGGCAGATTTAGTCCTCCTTTATCTTTGGTCTTCTGTAGTATTTTTAAACTAATATGCAGGAGTTTATCTTTTCAAAGAAAGCTAGTGATGGAGGAGTCAAACGATCTAAACCAGTTAGGTGACGGTTCATTTGGGATCATTGAGAATAAGCAATTGTTTTTTGGACCATCACTTTTGTTGAAACAACCCTGCCCATGAGTGATATGGGGCACTTAGTTTTTTTTGTTATGTTAAATCTGCTAATCTAGCAGAAATATGAATACCCAAATATGTAATATTCCCTGACTGTAGCTGTGTATAAAGGGAATTGTGGAAAGAACAATTAATTGAAGGAACTGTAGATTTTACCCAATTTATAGAATAATAGAATAAATAAATAATAGAATCTCAAACTCTTGAGAAATAATTTAATAATCCAATTACCTGAAAGAGAGAAGATTGTGAATGCTGGAGAAAAAGTAATACATCATCCACATAAAGACTGATTTTCTCTTCAATATTCATGCATTTTATGTCTTTAATATCTATAGTTGACCGATTGCTGCTGCTAGTGCTTCAATAAAAATAGCAAATAATGAGGGGGAAAGGGGGCATCCCTGCCTGGTGCCACTCTGAAGACTGAAGCTGGAAGATGTGTGGTTATTTGTCCTGATTCTGTTGGGAACCTGTATAATATTTTTACCACAACCAAATTTACTCAAGGTTGCAAACAAGAATTTCCAGTTAACGCTATCAAATGCTTTGTCTGCATGAGTAGATAATATATTAGCCTCAATATTTTTACTGTAGTAATAGTCTATTAAATTAAGACTGCGTGAATTTGTTCCTTTTATAAAACCAGTTTGGTCCGGATGTATTATGAGAGGAATAACCTTTTCTAGTCTTTTTGCAAAGGCTTTACAGATTATTGCAAGATCAACGTTAATTAGGGATATGGGATGGTAGCTGGTAGGAAATATTGGGTCTTTGCCTGGTTTTAACAGAAGATGTTGGCAGAATTGATATTTGGTGGAAGTCTGCCATTTTCCTCGATTTCCTGCAACATTCTGTGGAATGTAGGAGCCAAAATATTTCTGAATTCTTTCTAGAAATCTGTTGGAATTCCATCTGGACCTGGAGCCTTTTTATTGGGCATGCTTTGAGGGCTCCCTTGATTTCGGCTGATGTCAGTGGTACATCAGGGGCCACTGCTTTACTATCTGATAATTTAGGAAGTGTTACTTTATCCATTAATTGATAAATAACGTCATCTGACGGGTCTATCTGTGGTGAGTATAAAGCTTTGTAAAAATCTCTGGGCTTTTTCTTGGCACTCAGACCACAATTCTTAGCGCTACTATGCCTAACAGGACACGGTTAAAAAAAACTCTGAAAATGCTGTTTATTCTTTTAGGATCATAAACTGTATTCCCTGTCGAGTCTTTAACAGTAAATATAGTTGTCTTTTCTTTATTTATTTTTAGCTGGTTAGCTAAAAAGCTACCTCATTTATTGCTATGTTCAAAGTTTTCCATTTGAAGTCTTTGTACTAACAATTGGGTGTTTTTTGTCAGTAATGTCTATTTTTGCCATACGTAGTTCGCCCACATTTCCTCTTCTTGGGAAGCTTCTAACAATTTAATGGTTTCTTCTAATTCCTGAATAAGTTTGTTTTCTTTTGTTATTCTTATGTGATGAGACTGAGATTATTTTACCTCTCATAACTGTTGTTGGACATGTTACCATAGAAACAGATAGACCAAAGTGAAATCATAGTTAGTGCTTGGGGTTGCCTAATGTAAAGTCCAGAGGTAGAGATATGGCAGAGAAAAAGAGAAAATTAAGAGGGTGCTAGGCATAAGAGGGGGTGCGAGATATAAGGTTATGTTAAGAAATATTTGTGTGTGTCTGGATGTGTGCTAGTGTGCATGTTTGCATGTGACAAAAAGACAAAAAAGAGTGACAGAGAGGTGTGGTAACAGACAAAATGAAAGGAGACAAAAAGGAGCGGATACCCAAGCCCAGCCCTTGTCCCGCCCACATCAAACACTGTAAACATCATGCTGAGCTGTGGTTTACATTAGATTATAACTGCCAGTTATCCTACCTCTTATCTAACCAGTGTTGCATGTTTAAGACTAACCTGCTGTTGCTCCTAATAAAGCCACGGAGTGATCTACTGGTCCCTGAACAACTGACCATTAACTTTGATGCCTTCTGTGATATATTTCTTCCTGATTGTGTGGCGCCCGGGGAGCATTCTGGGGCTAAGATCTTGCTCAGGGACCCAGAGTGGCAAGCTGTGGGATTCAAACCAGGGAACTTGTGGCCTCTCTGGGATGCAAATGCCCTGCTCTCTAACCAATAGGCCACCACTCCCCCCTACTAGGCCACCACCCCATATACATATACATATTCATATACATATACATATACATATACATATACATATACATATACTGTACATATACATACAAGATACATAATATGTGTTTTTGTTCATGTCCTAGAGCCGCAGCAGTCATTTGGTTAAATAAACACATCATCAGATCATCCTAGTGTATATTTATTTTATTTGCCAAACTGCTTTTTATTTATATTTTATGTTTTCTCCCTGAATTATTCAAAATAGCTTTTACACCTTGAACCAGACTAAGTTCTCAAACCAAAAATAACTTTCTATCTTACCATTTTATTTCTTCTTTTTTTCTTTCCTTATAATTCCACATATTGTCTGTTTTATATTTCTTATAATTCCCCAGTCTCTGCCCTCTTGTCTTCATCTTCAACTTGTTTCAATTTTTTTTATCCACAGTAAAAAGGCTTTTGGCCTGCCCCTGGGTATGTCCTATACTTTATGACACTGTCTTCGCTGCTTAGCTTTGTCCCATAAAAGAAAATAAACTAAAGAGGAAATGTTAGAAAGAAGCAGAGGTAGAAATCCAGGAAGGTAGAAATATGGATTTACACGCCCCCAAATTGGTTACTTTTGAAAAGGTCTAAAGAACAACAGTAAGCATCAGTGAGCAGGAGGTATGAAGGAACACAGTAAATGAGCAAAAGAAAGGAAGAGCAAAGCCAAAAAATAAAGTTAGAAGTTATTGGAGGCTGGCTGAACCAAAAAAATCCCATCATCATAAAATAATATTGCAACTGGTCTGGCCTTAAGTCATTGATGAATACAGATAGTGCCCTTTGGGGTCTTTGGCCTGAGAAACAGACTAATTTGAACAGCTCACCCTACCTGTGAGGTTGTTAAAAAATATTAAGGGAATAAAAAAGCTTCACTGGCTGTTAACACTAGGACTCCCAGAATTCTAACACTACTAGAACTCCCAAGCCCGTCAATTTGACGGCTAGCATTTTGGATGCGAGGGCGGTGGTGACGTCATCGCATTAACGCTATAAAATTTTGGCTTTGACAAGAATTAATAATAGTATTTGATCAAAACCTATTATGTTTTATTTTCATTTATATATAGTACTGAAAAATAATACAGAGCCATCCTTTCCTATCTCCTCCTCCTTCCCAGGTGTGCGCTCGTCTTGCGATGAAAACGCTGTAAAGCGCAGAATAGGTTGTTGTTACTGGGCTACTATATCTATGACCTAACTTATTGTTTATTTCTTTGTTCATTATCAGTACCTTGATTTATAGTTTCTCTCCTGCCAGTGAGCTGGATTGCTGGGTTTATAGCTGGGCACTGGGCACCTGGCTCGTCTCCCTGTCTCTGAACATGCGCTGATTGTAGCACTGTTGCTATTGTTTATACATTTTTGTTTACCAATCTGTAAACTATAGCCTAATATAATATCGTTACATAGGCTAGTCTTTTGCTACCTTGAAATAATGCACCACAACCTCCTGCTAATGGGTGTTTTTTTAGCCGGGGGAAGCTCACTCTCTGACCCGCTGTCACTGGAACTGAATACTGACCAAGAGCCGTCAGAATCCCTCTCAACCCAGAATCATGATCATCTAATTTTTGAAGTATTTCCAGTGCATCTTGAGCAGAAAATATATACTTCTAGAAGCCATTTGTAGGATGCCAACAATTTGACTGCGTTCTAGAGTGGCGGTTGCTAAGCAACGCTTGCGCGTATACTCAGCCACGGAAAAAAAATATCAATGTAAATAATAGGGCCGTCAAAATAGCGGCTGTGGTAGTTAGAGGTAGAAATAATTAGAACTTTTATTTGCTTTGTTATTTTAAAAAAAAAGAGACATAGGAATACAAAAGACAGGTTTAGAAAAAGTCAGGATGCCAGGAAGATAAGAGTTTTAATAAACCAGAGTTATGGCATGTCAAACTTTCAAAACCGTCAAATTGACGGCTCTGGGAGTTCTAGTGTTAATTAGTTTATCATTCCACATTTACCTCCTATGTTGGCTTAAGGTGTCACACCAAACATCCCTTCACATAAAGTAACTTCCAAAAGATGAGTTAGTGAAACATGCTGCGTGGCAATAACTAAAAAATAATAATTAAAAGACAAAAATATACTGAATGACAAGGGCAAATCCTTCTGTGAGTTTTGCACAATGAAAGCCGAGGTAATCTTTCCCTATCCCACCTTCATCACATTTTCCGTAATGGGTCCAAAGGGCCCATTAAAACAGACCAACTAATGACAGCTGAGTGAAAAGGGACTGCTGACATCTGATCACGTACAGTGACTGGAAGATATTGAAAGACAGCTGGGTATCTTAATTGCTGCTTAGTTTTGGTCCAGATAGAGGCTCACAAAACAGAAAAACATGTATTTTTTCCTTGATGATCAATCTAATGCTCGTTCGTGATGTATAGTATGTTGATGTTGTCACTGTGTGTGTGGACTCAAAATAAAACCATGCTGCTGGGCAGATAGTGACTGTTGTTAGGATTCATCAGACAAAACATTATGACCAGTTAGTATATTCAGTTGTCTGTGGCAATGAAACTCCTGACTATGTTACTGATTCCTTCCTCTCCGTGGACTATTGCAGACTATGAACAGTCTACAAGAGTTGCCGTTTAGGGGATACTCTGACTTGGTCATCTAGCCAATAAAATCAGTCCTTTGTCAAACTCCCTAAAATCCTTACGCCTAATCATTTTTCCTGCTATTAAGGCACCAACTTTAAGGACACAGTGTTCCCTCACTGGCCAATTTTTGTTGGCCTTGATGAGGAGACAATCAGTATTACTCATTTCACCTGTTAGTAGTCCTTATGTTATTTCTGATTGGTTGGAATTTCCCAATCTGTTCCAAACTATGGGTTCTTAATTCCAGTCACAACAGTTTTAAATGATCGTATCAGAGTCTGTCCATTTTGGACAGCCTTCTAACGTTTCAGATATGATGTTTTCAGGTTGGTGTTCCTTGACCTCTCAGCAAGCTGGCCTCTCTCTGCAGAGACAGCCAGCCAGTGGACTCCTGCTGTCCAAATTTTTTTTTTGTGGGATACAGTGAGCATTATAATAGCTGCAAAAGCTGTGCTGCTTAATTTGATTTCTGTAAATGTAAATAAACATGGAAATTTAAAATATTCAAGAGAGAATAAACATCCAGTTTCGAAAACAATAAGACTTAATTTAGTTCTAGATCGGTCTTCCATTATAGGCTAAAGGGAGTTAACCCTGTTTCATTTTCTGTTCTGATTCCATTCGGTCTCTGCAATTTTCCACTCAGTCTTCATCCCTACTGATGTGAATCTGTTATAAATTAAAATGCACATTGTGTTTTAACACAATTATTAAAACTATAGACATGTTGGAATTTGTTGTGTATTTTTGTAGAATGAATCAATTGGCATATCTGAGATCAGATTTAAAGATCATTTTGCTGGATTGTGTCTTATTGTTGTCATTTACATTAAATTTGTATTGGATTTATGGACAGACTGCTGTATAATATCTAGTCCCTGGTTACACTAAACAAATATCAGTGGCATGCTTTTTATGTTTTAAGATACGTTTTAAGTGCATAAATAGAGCATACATAATGTATTGCATTAAATTAAATTATAGTTTTTACGTATTTTATGCACATATTACTTATGTAGCAAGGCCTGCACTTCGCAAATAGAAATTGACCCATCTCATGTTTGATCCATCTATCCATTGTTTTTTGTCAATCCAAGATCGGATCACAGGAGCAACAGGTCCAGAAGGGAACCCCAGACATCCCTCTCATCAACTACATCCTCCATCTCATTCTATGGGATCCCATGGCGTTCCCAGGCCAGATGGGATATATAGTCCCTCCAGCATGTTATGGATCTTTACTTGGTCTTCCCAGTGGGACGTGCGTGGAAAGCCTCCAAAGTGAGGCACCTGGGGGACATCCTGATCAGAAGCTGGAACCACATTAGATGAATCCTTTAGATGCAGAGAAGCAGCGGCTCTATTTTGAGCTTCCAGCGGATGACAGTACTCCTCACTCTATCTCTAGGGCTGATTCCAGCCACACTCTGGAGAAAGCTCATTTGAGCCGAATCTTGTTTGTTTGGTCATTAACCATATAGTGACCATAGATGAGTGTCGGAGAGACTGGTAAATTGAGAGCTTTGCCTTTTTGGCTCTGCTCTTTCTTTGCCACAACAGACTGGAGCAGCGCCCACATTATTGCAGACGAAGCCTGCAAATACCTTGGAGGACACAGTTGTAGGCCTTCCCCAGATCCACAAAACACATGTTGACTGGAGAAGCATACTCCCATGACCTCCACTCAGCAATTCTGCAAGAGTAAAGATCTGGTCCACTGTTCCATGGCCAGGACAGAAGCCACATTGCTTCCCCTGGTTCCGAGGTTCAAATATAAGTCAGAGCCTCCTCTCAACAAGGTTTCCCAAGGGAGTTAAAATGCCGGAGAGTTTTTTTAAATACAGTGGTGACCTCTGCAAGAGTGATGGGATGATATGATTTTCACAATGTCAGTCATTGGAAAATTACTGCATTATGAACAAGGGGATAATCTGTGTTCTTTATGATTTCAGAGGCCTTAAGAAAACATCATTAAAATAAAAAGGCAGTGTCAGGCACATTTAACAAAGAGTTAAAGTTGTGTGTCAGACATGTCCCAAGTGTGCATCTGATTGATGGATCACTCCCACAAATTTGTGCTACCCTGGAAGAAAAAAAACACCTGTAGACTGTCACTCAGTGATGGCTTGGTCTGAAGTCTTTTTGGGGTTGCAGTGATTGGCCTGGCCAGGTTTGACAGACGATAAAAAACTCAGTTTGTCAGTGGCTATTGTTTGGCTATGTTGTTTGGCTATGTTGTGTGAAGTGTGCTCAAGACTGTTTAAATTTTTTCTAAGTCCAGTCTCTCTACTTTGCAATATCAACAATACATTCCCAGCATGACACATAGAAGGACTTAGCTGCCCAACATGTTCAAGAACTAAAAGCATGCCTGCTTTAGACAGCTGTTTGTACCCAGGCAGCTGAGAGGCAGGGATTCTGACGCACACACCTGCTGAGAGCCAGCCTGAGTATTAGAACAAGTAAGGCATTCCAGTTTACTTTGCTGAAGCTTTTGTCTGGTTCTGGAAGTTAGCTGATTTCAAAGTGGTACTGAAGACTGAAATCGGGAAAGATTAGATTGAGAATTAGGCCATAAAACTGTTACTTGGGATGTCAGAGAACACTGTAGGCTCCTGATAATTCTTAGGTTTTCATCAGTTTAAATAGAAGTATTTTGAAGATTAATTTCCTGTTCATAAATATTTATTTTTCATTAAGATTGTAGGTTTAAATTAATTAGCAGTTGTTCATTCAGTTTGCTTGATATTTGTTTTTGTGTTAAATTAATCACCAATTAGTAAATAATACTTAAAAAATATGAAATTCTTGATCCCACTGATAACTAGCTCTCACTGTATGTACTTGTAAACTTTAGTTGAGGTGTTAATTATAGAGCTGATACTAATTAGAGTTTACTCTGAGAAATATACCTTCTGTTTCTTGTTAAAATATGTACATATTGCTGCTTGGAAGGGAAGCATTCACTTCTTCAGACAGATATTTAGGAAGTTAAGAGACTAATTGATTTGTGAACATTAAAATTGTTAAATATTATTCACTTTCGCTACACTTCTATAATTCAATCCACTTCTGATGTTGGATAAGCTTTAAATAACTATGAAACTATAATTACTGTGACCAAAAAGGTTTTATAGTAAATATACACAATGAAACAATTCTCTCAACTACCAACATATATAGTTGCAATAATTGATAGTAGTCTTGGTCGTAATGATCCTTCTATTGCTCATTTATATTTATCAAGTAAAAAAGAAATATCTTGCTCATATCTGCTTTCCTGTTTTTCTTTTGCATGATTAGTGGTCTTTACCCAGTGCTTACAACCTCTCAGAAAACTCGCCACGAACCACTTGATTTATTTTTTATTCCAGTATAATGGGCATTTGCTTGGAAACAATATCAACATGTGCTACTAGACCCAGTATTAAGGTCAAGATAATTTCAAGCCTGCACTGCGTTGTATAACCTTCATCGAGTAGAATGAGTCAATAAATAAACGCTGGAAAAACAAAGAGAACAGAGAAAAGCACATTTTAGATAACCCCAGCCGAACGATGGGGAGACATGAAATAGTCTTATCTTTTCCTGGTCTGGTGGACAGCTTATAACTAAGCCATACTTCACCTTTAGTGAAGGATGAACCTGTGAATTTAGTAAGGCTTTATGTGTTCACTCTTACATAAACTTGCTGTGTCTTTGCTGTCTGCTAAATGCTCTAAGCTCTAAGTGATCGTTTTTGCACAAAAAAAACAGGAAAAAATGTACTAATTCATGAACAATATATATTGTGTATTAGACTTGACTTATTACATCTAGACTTATATTATCTGTTAGTATATCTACCCACTGATTTTCTTTTTTGTCACTGTACCTCTCACAATCTCTCCATTGTCTGACAGTCAGTTGTCTAATCAGTAAAATACAGTTTTATAATCTTGTCCCCACCAGCAAAGTAATATAAGAGGGACCCCAGATTGACTATATATGAGTCATTGGCAATTTGCAATAAAAAATCATATTCTAACTCAACATTTATAGTGACTAAATGTGTTTTATCTAACACCACACCTAACCAAACCTGTAACTAAAAGTCCAAGAAAGACCTGACACAGGACCCAAGACATGGGTTGTCCTTCATTTGTTTGTCTTCAGCTAACTTCCGCTAAGTTTACTGTACTTTAGTGGTCTTCAGAGTCACTAGAACTCAATCTAACAGAACAGCTGTGGGGTATGATGGAACCATACTCATAACATGGATGTTCAGCTGACAATTCTGCAGTGTGATGCTATCATGTCAATATAGCAGAATCTCTAAGGATTGTTTCCAATACAAAACTGAATCCATGCCATGAAGAATTAAGGCAGTATTGTATGCAAAATGGGGTCTATCACGGTACTTGCAAAGCATGCCTAATAAACTGGCCAGTAAATGTATGTCTGCATGATTCATTAGTTAAGGAGCTTAATAAATAAACTAACAAAAACAAAATCTTTATCTGAAAATGTTTGCATACCTGACCTTAAATGGGAAATTGAAAATGTGTCAGAAAAATAGGAGGCAAAGTCCAAAAAACCCTCCAGAAAGACATTTTGGAAGCCTGTAGAAATATTACCCGAACTACTTGAAAAGATTAAAGTCAGTTCTTACCTCTTAAAAGTAAAATGTAAAGAGATGAGGGACTTTTGCCTAAGACTGTATCTGCTCCTTAAGAAGGTAACATTGACTAATCCATGTGTCTCACAGGGCTAACATAAAGGCTGGGTTGTGAATTTATGTTTCTTGTGTCACATGTAATCACTGACTCTGCACAATGTACTTGGAGACTAAAAGGGGAAACAGTGGGGATGTCAGTGTGTTACTGATTCATATATAACTACTTATTTTATTTCACAGTGTTGCTTTTATTGTTTGAACTTTTGTCATATAATAACTATAGTAACTGAAAATTTCCTAGGCAAACAAATTACTTTGCTTTTTAATACATTCTAAAATTAAATATTAGGTTGGTGGTACATTAGAAGTTGAGACACGCAACAATAAATGTGTGCAGTAATGTAGAGAAAAACATGTCCCAGAATTACTGTTAGTTCAATTACTATGAAATTTATTACCAGAAAAGCTGTTGGAGCAAGTTAACTGTGAAATCTGATAGGGCTTGAAATTGGAATAAATCAAACTCCATTATGTCTGTGCAATTGTGTTTTGTCGTATTAGGCATATGCTTGGGAAGAAATGGCACACTGATTGTTGTTTAGGTTCAACCCCCCATCTGCTGATTCATATGGCTTGACAACAGCTTATTTGCAAGCAAAAGGTCTCATATCACACTAATTGGGGACCTCTAATCAGGTTGTGTTACAATGACCTGAATATTACTGGCAGGTTTCACTGCTAAATAAATTCCTGTCAAGTAGAAAAAATCACAGCAATAGAATATCTGACTGCTAATGTCTGGATTATTGCAACTGTGATGCTTGTGAATAAAAACATTTTTTCCAACCAGTAGACCAAATTAAAACAATGAGGCTAACAATTGCACAAATCTCCTACTGTGTTCATTCGCCAGTCCATCACGGGGCAACACATAAACAACCATGCACACACTCATTCTCACACCTAAGGGCAATTTAGAGAGACCAATTAACCTAACAGGCTTGTCTTTGGACTGTGGGAGGAAGCCGGAGTACCCAGAGAGAACCTACGCATGCACGGGGAGAACAGGCAAATTCCATGCAGAAAGAACCCCGGCCAGGAGTCGAACCCAGGACCTTCTTGCTATAAGGCAACAGTGCTACCAATCTGATGATACTTTTAAGGGAGATTCACAAAGCACTTCAATCTCCTCTATTTTTGCAACCATTTTGCACAAAAGCATATTTCTATTTGCAAACCAAAGCATGCTCATGAAGAAAAAAGCTGGAAACTGAGCCACAAACACACATCGTAAAGTCCAAAGCGATCAAAGACATAACAAAACATTTTTTTTTACTTTTTGATTATTATTTTTATTGACAGAGAACTCCACATTCTGTCCTGAGGCATTTCTCAAAACCTTAACAACACAATTATGTCAATATTTTGTTTCTAACTTAAAGGTTAAGAAGGATGCAGACTGTAAATGGCAGTGGAAATTATTTGATTCCTTTGGAGATACATGTCACTGAATTAAGTTAAAATGCATTTGATTATAAAATTCATAAATAAAGACTATGCAAATAAACTTGTAATTATATCAGAATAACATGTCTGTGCAATTATGCTCTGTTTATTTTAGTTAAATTAATGAAAAAGGATGTTTGGTTTCTGTTGTAGGGTGCTAGCTGTGTTTCCTTACCCCCACTTTGCCTCCATCTGCCTTTACAAGAAGTTTCATCTCAACCCTCAGCATAACTGTGGAGTTGGACTAAAAATGATTTAACCAGAATTGTAATTAGACAGACATCACTAGAAGAGAGGGTGAATTCAACTTTGTGTGACATATCTGATCTGTTTTTTGTGAAGCCAGTGGTGCAGCGTGTCAGTTTTAGTTTTCTTCCCTTTTTTTGTGCAATTTGTATAACGCAAACAGCTCTGGTCTTTGAAAATACAAAGTGCTCTGGCTGTTATATACATAAATTTACATACATATGGAAAGACCCTCCCCAAAATGCATCCATAATGACCAATTTAAATCTGGGCAAACTGTGTGAGCTGAGAAAGATGTTATTTGCTTTGTAGAGCTATTTTAAAAGCAGTTCTACCTTTGAATCTAGATTCAGAGTTTTAAGGACACTGGTATACAAATAATCAACACCCATAACTAGGTTCATGAATTTCCCTATTTTGGTAACTACAACAGTTGAATGTATCTGCTACAGAACCTTGGTGCAATATATTTTTTTTACTTAAGGCACAAAATGCTGAATAAAGAAAGACAACAATGGCAAAGCTTGTGGTGAATGTATTATTGAGCAGTAAAGGCTTATTTTGTCATAGATCTGTTATCAAAGTTTTACACAAGAATGTAAGCTAAATGCTGTTTTAAAGTAAATGGGAAATACAGTATATACATCTAAATGTGGATATCACTCTATGTAACATAAACAAAAACAGCAAGTATTGATGGTGTGCAGGGACAAAGATCCTAATACAACACGAGCTGTGTAAAGCTGAACTGGGGAGAACAATTTTAAAAACGGCGCTTTCCTTGTTGATCAGATGAATTGTGAGAGACGTTTAAGTGCTTTTCCCTGTTTGGTTGATCGGTGCTCTTCTGAACACAGAGAACCCATTATCTGCCGTGGTGACTTCCTTCATATTCCTCTATGTTCCTCCATCAAGGTGACATTAATACACTTGTATAGGAATGTATGTGTCAGAGACTAAAATATGCTTTTGGCTTTAAGGCACCGATTCTACTAAAGACTCAATCAGATCATCTTCCTCTGTAGCTGAATACTTAGAAGTAAGGAGATAGAAAACAATTATACCACCTCTGTGGAGCATAAAGATCAATTAGTAACAGGTCTACCGTCTAAGACATAAGAGTCTCTTTAGAAAGCTAACAGGGGACTGATGAGCAAGACAAACAGAATCTCCTATGTTCCAAAGGAAACATTTGTCTTACAGCTATTTTTGTAAAAACAGATCAGGTAATACTGCAATCAGCACCCATTTAATTGTAAATGTTCTTTGCAGAGTTTCTTTGAGACAGCAACATGTAATTTAATTTGTGATGTAGTCCTGTTACATTTTATAAGGGTTCTGATCTGATGTAAAATATTACTCAGCATTTAGTGTAATGAAAAATAATGTGAAAAATACTTTAAGTAAAATGACATTTAGACAACCAGACATGTTACCAATTTAGAATATCACAGTGTTGCCAATACCATGTCAATGACTATGTTCTTAGTTATTTACACAAGTCGCAAATTCATTAGTCATGTATAACAAGTAAACAACATAAGAAAGAAAGAAAGAAGGAAAGAAAGAATGAAAGAAAGAAAGAAAGAAGGTGTAAAAATAGTTTGTCCAATATTATTTGCACAATGAGATTATCTTTGGCAGGGTATTGCGTGATGTCAGAGTTAAAGTCCCTTTATCCGCTCCATATGTGCACGTTTAGCGATAATTTTATTAACAATGATAATTTTAAGATGTTATACTGGAGAGAGGTGTCTTGACCTTTACAGAACTATAAATAATTCCAAGGTTAATGAGTTTCAGTTGGTGACCCTATCAAAGTGCCTATTAAATTGGCCTAATGTGAAATAATTAATGACTTAACACACTCTTGCCACGTAGAAAGTACTTTGCATTGCTTTTAGAGGCTATTTCAGGTCAGGAAAAAGTGATGATTTATCTGGTAAGCTTTAACTGACATTATTGATTTTGATTGACTGACATTATTGATTGACATTGAGGTTTTTTTTTAATCATCAGAAATCCAGATGGTCAAATTAGATGTTTCCAAGCAGCTTCATTGAAGGGATGGTGGCATAGTTTAAGCCAACTTTAGATATTGTCACTAAGGAGAAATTAATTTAAATAAGCTTCTCTTTGTGAATCTTTCACTTAAATAAATTGTACTGATGATCCTATTACTGGCTTGGATTTATTAGAATTAATTTATACTTTATGAAGTACTTTTTTGATTAAATTACTTATTTAGTATTTCATGATGACCCAAGAGAAATGGCAGAGCAAAAAACATTTAGCAGACATGCATTAATAGTTTTTTAGCTCTTTACATAGGAACACCAACTTTGAAAGGCATTTGTGGGAGCGATACATACAGAATTGAAATGTAATATCTATGTGTTGAGTATTTTTCTTTAATTAATTAAACCCCAAACGTTATCATCAGCATCAATGGAGAGATGCCTTGTTTTTTTTAATCTAGCATTTACTTTCCTATAGACAACATGAAAACAAACAAATATCTTCTTCAAGACAAACAGTATTTTATCCGTGTTCAACTGGACAATGGTGACACAAGATACTGAGGGGGGTCACTTCAACACTGAGCTAAGATTAGTATTTTCATTAAGCAGATATGAGCAGCGCCATAAAGCTAAGTATTAGCAGGAAGTAATATTTCTCTCCTTTAACTCTACCTAAAGGAACTAAAATATCAGACAGATGAACTTGATCAAAAATATGTGTGCATGAGCTGCATGAGAATAGCTCCTTCACCTTTTTATACTTTCCTGTCCTTGAATAGCTATGAAACACTGCTGGTCTAAAAGTAGTTTTAATTAAAAAATAGACAAATTCTTTTGAAACAATAGTCCGCCAGAGCTTAGAATCACCTTTCTGAAGCACATACACTAACAGTCAGTGATACACACAATGTGTAATTCAATATTTTCAGAAACAGAATGTGTGCCTCTTTGGATTACAAATGCACAGAGATGCACAATTCAAGATCAAAATAAAACCCAGTTTTTTAGATATTGCATGTTTGCGTGATTAGTTTAAAAGCACCTGTACCAGATAGTTTTATGATAATAAAGCAATAGTAAAGGTGGTGATAATAGTCATAGTCAGCTGCAAAATTCATGAGACATCAAATGAATGAGTCAACTTCATATCATGCAGGTGCTTTATTACTTCATCCTGCAAATCTGCTTCATTTAAAGATTTCACTGGATGGGATATGGAGGAATTAGATTTATTTTAAAAGTAGTAAGAGCAAAGATAGGACCAAGATGTTCTCTTGATATTCAACCACATCTCCTCCATGCTGGGACAGTTATTTGCTAATTAATAAAAACAATATTTGTTGAGTTAGCGTCTGGTCAAATGGAGCAAAAGTTAATTGAAGAAATCTTGCCATCTCTGATTTTTTTTTAAGTTGGTCATTTTCTGTTCTGAGTTAAAGGTAATAAAGGTGGCCACCATCATATGTGTCAGGGTTTGACATGCTGCCTGCTCAGAAATGCTCTTATGCAGTGTTGTAACAAGCAGTAATTTGAGTTAATGCTGCCCTTCCAACTGCTTGGACCTGTCTGGCTTTTCTTCTCTGAAATCAAAAATGCATTTTCACCACTTACTGTCTGCCACTCACTGGAGGCTTTTTGCTCTTTTTTTATTTGTTTTTTGTAAAGCATGTTTGGTGTGAATATTTCTAACAATCATAAGTTTTTGAAATATTCAAACCAATCTGTCAAACCAGCCTTCAAATTATTTTAAATCTCTTTTCTCCGCCATTCATATAATTGGTATGAAATTGATATAGTTAGTTTAAAACAGGACAATATACATTGTTAAATAAATACTGTTGAATAAAATCTGACATAAAAATCTGACCTTTCACCTATTGTCAATGTTCTGTGTATTTTCTGCCATATAATATGATTCTGGCACTTGCTCAACAGTCCGTTTTGAAAACCCCCCCCCAAAAAAAAACTGAAGCTAAAAAGAAATAGCTGAACATGGCATAAGGTCACTGAAGGCAGTATAGGCAAATGCTAAGGGTGCCTTGGCTCCATAAGGGCCTAATAGGGGTTGAGGTTTTTTTTCTCCATACTAACAGCATAATACTATTTCATGACATTACCAAAATCTACTACAATTAATTTGAAGCATATTAGTCAAAGAAATGCCCAGAAATTATAAATAAAGGTTTCGTTACCATGTTAAATATTTATCAGTAATGTGGATAGAAGAGTGTATAAGGTAACTAATATGAATAAAACTACTTGGACAGGCAAGTAAACAAAACTACACCACTTTACTGTAGCCTAATGTAGGCTCTAAACTAGAAAAAGACAACACTATGCTATATCACAATATTATAACAATAAAATGCAATTGCAATTTGAGTTGTCACAATTAACCCCCGCCTGGTGGCTGGGTTGCTCCTCATAGGACCCGGCCGGGCCAAGCCCGAACGAGAGACGCCAGGCCATCCCCCAGTGGGCCCACCACCTGCAGGGGGAGGATTGGACAGTGGACGAAGGTGGAGACCTTGCTTAGGTTGGCTCTAGGAATGTGGAATGTCACATCGCTGGGGGGGAAGGAGCCTGAGTTTGTGCGAGAGGTCAAGAGATTGACTAGAAATAGTCAGACTCACCTCCACGCACAGTGTGGGCTCTGGAACCCATCTCCTCGAGAGCGGCTGTACTCTCTTCTGCTCTGGAGTGGCCACGGGGAGAGGCAGCGAGCTGGAGTGGGTTTGCTTGTTGCCCCCCAGCTCAGCCGTCTCGTTTTGGTCTTTACCCCAGTGGATGATGACAGTGACACCTGGAGATACGTGATCTGGTGGAATGGCCTCCCCAATCTGAATCCGAGTGGTGTTTCATTATTGGACTTCTGTGCTAGTCACAGATTGTCCATAATGATCATTACGTTCAATCATAAGGGTGTTCATCAGTGCACTTGGCACCAGGACACTCTAGGCAGGAGGTCGCTGATCGACTTTGTTGTCGTGTCTTCAGACCTTCAGCCACATGTTTTGGACACTTTGGTGAAGAGAGGGGCTGAGCTGTCCCCTGATCACCACCTGGTGGTGAGTTGGATCCCCTGGAAGAGGAGAAAGCCGGACAGCCCAAGTGCATATTGAGGGTCTGCTGGGAACGTCTGGTGGAGCCCTCGGCCAGGTATGTATTCAACTTCCACCTCCGGGAGTGCTTTGACCAGATTCCGGGGGAGGTTAGAGACTTAGGACTTGATCTTCAAAAGGTCTGCGTTTACTAAACCGCACGCAAACCTGCTTGTGTCCGCGAAGCTCATGACGACGTGGTAATCGGAATGCCTGTGCAAAATCAGCAGGATTGCGGGCACAAACCTTTTAGCATGTCTGAAAGAGAGAGGTATCTCAATCGTTGCTGTTTTTAGTATAACAATGGCCATCAGTGGGCTCTAGATGGACAAACTGTCTACTTTTAAGGCTAGGCTTAAAACTTTCCTTTTTGATAAAGCTTATAGTTAGAGTGGCTTAAGTTATCCTAAGCTATCTCTGTAGTTATGCTGCTATAGGCTTAGGCCGCTGGAGGACATAATGACCACTTTCACCCTCTTCGCTACATTCTCACACTACTCTACTCTACTCTACAATTTTGCATTATTTGCTGTTATTTCAGCTTTTAACTTTGTTCTCTCTCTTTTCTCTTCCTAGAAGCTACACCTGGCCTGACTCTGTGTCTACCTGTGACACCTTTCTGGAGAGGGGCATCGTCCAAGCTTCTGCTGGCAACAACTTAATGCTCACCCTCTACCGACGATCAACATGGCCCTGTCTTTCAGTGTTTAACCCTTTCTCTCTCCTAGACATGGCAATTGACTGAGCTTTTGCTGTGACTAACTCTATGTGCTCTCTTTTTGACTCTAACATTGAAAACTGGCTCAGAGTTTACCGGTCCTTGTTTCTAGGTGAAACGACTAAAGGAGCTACATCCATTAACATTTACTTTTCCTTCCCATAGAAAGGACTCCTGGATCAGTGCTTCTTTGTTCTCTTTGTGTCTCTGCTCTATTCTCTCTAACCCCCAGTCGGTCGTGGCAGATGGCCGCTCACACTGAGCCTGGTTCTGCTGGAGGTTTCTTCCTGTTAAAAGGGAGTTTTTCCTCTCCACTGTCGCTACATGCATGCTCAGTATGAAGGATTGCTGCAAAGTCAACGCCAGTGACTGTCCACTGTCTCTACATGCTCATTCGGGAGGAGGGAATGCTGCAAGTCGCTGACTGGATGCAATCTGCTGGGTTTCCTTAGATAGAAAACCTTTTTTATTCAATTTGGCCTCAAAGTGATTCTGGCAAACCGTTCGGCGCCTCAGGAGTGTGAAGCAGTGCTTCGCCAACACCGTTTACAGTAGGGGCTGGGAGCTGCTGACCTCGACTGGGGACATTATCGGGCGGTGGAAGGAGTACTTCGCGGGTCTCCTCAATCCTGCCATCACGCATTCCCTGGTGGAAGCAGAGGCTGGGGATTCGGGGTTGGACTCTTTCATCACCCAGGCTGAAGTCACCGAGGTGGTTAAAAAGCTCCACGGTGGCAGGGCCTCGGGGGTGGATGAGATCCACCCTGAGTACCTCAAGTCTCTGGATGTTGTGGGGCTGTCATGGTTGACACACCTCTTAAACATTGTGTGGCGGTCGGGGACAGTGCCTCTGGACTGGCAGACTGGGGTGGTGGTCCCCCTTCATAAGAAGGGTGACCGGAGGGTGTGTTCCAGCTATTGGGGGATCACATTCCTCAGCCTCCCTAATAAGGCCTATGCCAGGGTATTGGAGAAGAGACTCAGTCGAACCTCGGCTTCAGGAGGAGCAGTGTGGTTTTCGTCCCGGCCATGGAACACTGAACGAGCTCTACACCCTCTGCAGGGTACTCAAGGTTTCATGGGAGTTTGCCCAACCGCAGAAGTCATTTGACTTTGTCCCTTGTGATGCCCTGTGAGGGGTGCTCCAGGAGTATGGAGTCGAGCGCCCTTTATTGGGGGCCATCCGGTCTCTGTACAAGTGGAGCAAGAGTTTGGTCCGCATTGCCGGCACTAAGTCAGACCTATTCCCGGGGCATTTTGGACTACGGCAGTGCTGCCCTTTGTAATCAGTCCTTTTCATAACTTTTCTGGACAGGATTTCTAGGTGGAGCCATGGGCCGGAGGGGGTCTGGTTTGGGGACCAGTGGATTCCTTTTGCAGATGACATGGTCCTGCTGCCCCCTCTAGCCAAGACCTACAGCATGCACTGGGCCAGTTCGCAGCGGAGTGTAAAGCGGCTGGGATGAAGATCAGCTCCTCCAAGTCCGAGGCCATGGTTCTCGACCTGAAAAGGGTGACTTGTCCTCATCAGGTTGGGGGGGAGGTTCTGCCTCAAGTGGAGGAGTTAAAGTATCTTGGGGTCTCTTGGGGTGTATCTTGGGGTGAGGAGCTCGGCCATCCAGGAGGGGCTCAGAGTAGAGCCGCTGCTCCTCCACATCGAGAGGAACCAGTTGAAGTGGCTCGGGAATCGATACTGGATGCCTCCTGGACACCTTCCCCCGCAACCCGGTTCCGGATGAAGTGGAAGGCGACGAGTATGAGTAGAATTTACCCCAGTCTGCTCTTGCTGTTTGTTTTTAGACTGATACAGGGCAAGTTTAATGTGGTTTAATATCTGTAATACTTATTTTCCGATGCACTTCTCAAATATCTTAGACCTGCATCTTCAAAACCACGGCCACTTGCAGACAGCTCTACCTGAGACTCCAGAGATGTAAACAAATGGTCTTCTCCCCTCCACCTCAGCTGCCTCAGGTGATGCTACAACAGGTTATGTCCTCTTTACCTCAATTGCTACCTCACGTTTCCACATTTACCATCAAACCTGACAAACACAATGCAACTGTTGGCCCTCTTACAAGACGCTCACAGAAATATACCCAAATATGTGGGTAGCTCTGAGAATCCCTGCCACTCTGCGAGTTGCTGCTGAAAGGAGCTTTTCAAAGCTCAAACTCATTAAAACCTACCTGAGAACTACTATGATACAAGAACATCTCAGTGGACTTTCCATCATAAGTATAAATCATGTAGTCTCGAAACAGCTGTCTTAAGATGATGTGATAAATGACTTTGCTGCAAGGCATTAAGACTACTCAAAATGTAGACAATGTCCAGTCACTGATTTGCCGCAATTGACATTTGTTATCATAATGTTGTCTCCAGGTTATTTTGTTTATAGGGCTGTCTTTAATATAGGACCAATTCTCTCGTTTTGTTATATATTTATTTTGTTATGTCTACACTGAGTTCTGTTAGTCGCCACCAAAAAGAAAAGGTCACTCACTCTAATATTTTGTTGGACTGCATTCAGCTTTGATTCGGGCATGCATTTGCTGTTGCATTGTTTCAATAAGCTTCTGCAATGTCACAAGATTTGTCACAAGATTTATTTCCACCCAGTGTTGCATAAATTTTCATCAAGACCTTGCATTGATGATGGTAAAGTCTGACCCCTGCGCAAAGCCTTCTCCAGCACATCCCAAAGATTCACAATGGGGTTAAGTTCTTGACTCTGTGGTGGCCAATCCATGTGTGAGAATAATGTCTCATGCTCCCTAAACCGCTCTTTCACAATTCGAGCCCGATGAATCCCGGCATTGTCATCTTGGAATATGCCCGTGCCATCAGGGAAGAAAAAATCCATTGATGGAATAACCTGGTCATTCAGTATATTCGGGTAGTTAGCTGACTTCATTCTTTGAACACAGACTGTTGCTGAACCCAGACCTGACCAACTGCAGCAACCCCAAATCATAGCACTGCCCCCACAGGCTTGTACAGTAGGCAGTAGGCATGATGGGTGCATCACTTCACCTGCCTCTCTTCTTACCCTGATGCACCCATCACTCTGGAACAGGGTAAATCTGGACTCATATGACCATATGATCATATCACCTTCTTCCATTGCTCCAGAGTCCAATCTTTATGCTTCCTAGCAAATTGAAGCCATTTTTCCGGTTAGCACCGATTAGTGGTGTTCTTAAGGCTACACAGCTGTTCAGTCCCAATCCCTTGAGTTCCCTTCGCATTGTGCGTGTGGAAATACTCTTACTTTCACTATTAAACATAGCCCAGAGTTCTACTGTTGTTTTTCTTCGATTTATTTTCACCAAACGTTTAAGTGATCGCTGATCACGATCATTCATTAATTTTTTGCGGGCACATTTCTTCCTCGAAGATGATGGGTCTTCCTTCCAGTTTTTAATAATGCGTTGGAGAGTTCTTAACCCAATTTTGGTAGTTTCTGAAATCTCCTTAGATGTTTTATCTGTTTGATACATTACAGACATACATTAATTTTATTATTAATACATTTTTTTGTATTTGTTGCATCTAACATAGAGCTTTATTTACCCATGTGTGCAGCAGAACAATGCTACATGATGTATAATATACTGAGGATTCTCTAATATGCTTAGTTGGGTGTGCAGGGGTCGGTAGGGGGGAACCGCACATAATTTTGCCTAGGGTGCCCACATGGCTAGGGCCAGCTCTGGTAACATACAGGGGTTGGACAATGAAACTGAAACACCTGTGATTTTAGTGTGGGAGGTTTCATGGCTAAATTGGACCAGCCTGGTAGCCTGTCTTCATTGATTGCACATTGCACCAGTAAGAGCAGAGTGTGAAGGTTCAATTAGCAGGGTAAGAGCACAGTTTTGCTCAAAATATTGAAATGCACACAACATTATGGGTGACATACCAGAGTTCAAAAGAGAACAAATTGTTGGTGCATGTCTTGCTGGCGCATCTGTGACCAAGACAGGAAGTCTTTGTGATGTATCAAGAGGCACGGTATCCAGGGTAATGTCAGCATACCACCAAGAAGGACGAACCACATCCAACAGGATTAACTGTGGACGCAAGAGAAAGCTGTCTGAAAGGGATGTTCGGGTGCTAACCCGGATTGTATCCAAAAAACATAAAACCACGGCTGCCCAAATCACGGCAGAATTAAATGTGCACCTCAACTCTCCTGTTCCCACCAGAACTGTCAGTCGGGAGCTCCACAGGGTTAATATACACGGCCAGGCTGCTATAACCAAACCTTTGTTCACTCACGCCAATGCCAAACGTCGGTTTCAATGGTGCAAGGAGCGCAAATCTTGGGCTGTGGACAATGTGAAACATGTATTGTTCTCTGATGAGTCCACCTTTACTGTCTTCCCCACATCCTGGAGAGTTACGGTCTGGAGAAGCCCCAAAGAAGCGTACCACCCAGACTGTTGCATGCCCTGAGTGAAGCATGGGGGTAGATCAGTGCTGGTTTGGGCTGCTATATCATGGCATTCCCTTGGCCCAATACTTGTGCTAGATGGGCGCGTCACTGCCAAGGACTACCGAACCATTCTTGAGGACCATGTGCATCCAGTGGTTCAAACATTGTATCCTGAAGGCGGTGCCATGTATCAGGATGACAATGCACCAATAAACACAGCAAGTCTGGTGAAAGATTGGTTTGATGAACATGAAAGTGAAGTTGAACATCTCCCATGGCCTGCACAGTCACCAGATCTAAATATTATTGCGCCACTTTGGGGTGTTTTGGAGGAGCGAGTCAGGAAACGTTTTCCTCCACCAGGATCACGTAGTGACCTGGCCACTATCCTGCAAGAAGAATGGCTTAAAATCCCTCGGACCACTGTGCAGGACTTGTATATGTCATTCCCAAGACGAATTGACGCTGTATTGGCCGCAAAAGGAGGCCCTACACCATACTAATAAATTATTGTGGTCTAAAACCAGGTGTTTCAGTTTCATTGTCTAATCCCTGTAGGTCCAGAGGTAAACATAGCAGCATAATGGCTTCCTGCGATCACAACAGCAAGAACAAGTATTGCGAAAGCAGTCAGAATACCATGAGGATTTATAGCCTATGGAGATTTTAAAAGAGTGTGATCAGGAGAATGGTAATATTGTTGTCAGGACACAAGAGGAGGTGCCGAGGTAGATGAATGAGCCCCAACAAATGGAAGATGACTAGATTAAGCAGCGGAGGGACTGCCAGAGCAACTAAGATTGGTATGTTGGGTTATTTGCTGCAGTTTTAGGTAATGTGTGAGATGGGATAACCAGTTTGTAACAGTTAAGCAGAAAAAACATTTTTCTGTGGCAGCCTTACATTTCAACAGAGGTCATCTTTCTAACGGATCGTTATGATTTACCAATGCATTTTTACGTAAACAAACAGCATGGGGTCATCCCAAGGAGCGGTTGCAGTGGTGAAATCTACTGCATGCTATTAACTTTGTCCTTTATGACTGTAAATCTAGCAAAAATGGTTAGATGCAAAGACAAAAAAATCACAACCCCTCCACGCACCCTGTGCTAGCAGTGTAGTTTCTTTTTCCATATACAATCATATTAAAAAATTAGAATATATGTTTCAATGAGGTTTGTCAGATTAAAAGCACCTTTTACACTTACAAGCATTTATTAAACATACTTAGAAAAACACATTTTGAATCATATTAAACTCCTTGAGCTACAATATTTAAGCATAATCACTTAAGTGGGACATTTTTACTGTTCCAAATACTGCACAGTAGTGTAAGTCACAAAGTGGATAACATAATTTATCTATAATAAATTAATTTTGCAGTGATTTCATTTTCTAAAAAATCACATATATTTAATTTATTTGTTTTTTATTCTGCTGACATTTTCCAGAAAACTCTAATTTCAGATAAACATAAATCTCATTAAAACATAATGATGTGTACCTAAAATATGCTAAAGGCGGCTGACTTGAGTCCTAAAGCCAGTGGGATTTTTTTTTTTTTTATGAAACAAATACAAACAAACAAAAAAGAAAACCCACAATGAATGCTGTGTTATGTCTTGCACTGGATGAAACTGTTTTCCCTTTATTTAATTCTGTTTTATAACATGTTTATGTAACAACAATGACAACAATCATCAAGTGTAGATCAAATACTGATGGGAAAAATATTCATACTGATTTCTCTCTTGCACCATAATTATCTTTACTTAGTTTAGCCATTATTGCATACCAAACATATATCCAAAAGTAGAAGAGAAAAGTGTGCTTAATGAAAGGCTATACAAGTAGAGGTCTGTATAGGTCGCCTAAAAGCAAAGGTTACTGCATTTTATCTTGAAGATAAAAGTAAAAGCATATTGTCTGATGGACTTAATGGGAACTAACCTTTAAAACTATTTAAATAATGCACATTTGTCAGTTGAATTTAGTCTGTGAAATCAGACTGTGCCTTGAGGTTAGTAATAATAATGAAACCATTAAGGACAACAAAACATCCTGAACAGATGACTGCAAAAATGAAAATTAAAAAGAAAATGGCAGATGACTTGAGATTTAACATGTTACAACTGCTCAGACATAGGTAAGCAACTGGTTATTGGGTTCATTTAATATTTACATAAAAATATCTATAGATATATTACCAACATTACTAATACAACAAATAGGCAGGTTATGTTAGGCTTTTCTATTGTGTTTTTAACCAAGTTGTCTATTAAAAATAGCATTAATTGGCAATTTCTTTTGTTTATTTTGACATTTATTCTAGTGTGTTAGACTAAACCAGTCAAATTAAACATTGGAGCGGTAAACTGAGAATAAAAACTGAACAGCTATATAAAGTATATATCATAGCTTCGCTTCTTCAATAACGTTGCAACATGGGGAAAAAAATCACTTCTTCTCAGTGAGTTAAAGAATAAGAAAAGCAGACAGGAGAAGAAACTATCAAAAGCAAGGAAGAAATATTAATCCTACAGAGGATGTGAGCAACATTGAAAACACAAACAGGCCATAGAAATTATATGGAAGCATGCACAAACAGAAATACTGAAAGAGGCTGCATCAATAACACACAGAGAGAGGACTACGCTACAGAGAGCCATGGACAAGTAGAAAATGTTGGAGAGAAACATGAGAAAGTAGATCAAAAGGGCAAAAAGTTTGTGTGAGCTTTTGCGACACTGTTTGACTCAGATAGCAGACCGGTGACCCAACTACACACCCTGTGGATTCAACCTCAATCTCACTAAAAAGTTAAAGCTTCTTTTAAACTACCTGCTTCTGCCTCTCTGTTTCTCTTACCGTCTAAAACACTGCTCTCTTTTTTTTTCTATAAACATGTCAGAATTTTCCCATCTACTGTCACCAGTGCCACTGCCACTTTATCTTGCTTCAACTCATAACCACATGTCTCTGAAGCGCAATGACTGCACCTTGACCAAAGGCTCTTGTTTCTGGTCTGTAGAGAGACCATAATGCCACCTAGCCTGGTGTTTATGGGTGTAAGGATGTGAGAGTGAGTACATTCTGTGATACCAGCACAACAGCCTAGACCGTTTATAAAGCTACAATCTTTCAGTGACACGTCACACAACCCTCAAATTAGCTCATGTGGATAGTTAGGGTGAGAACTCCAAAGCATCTGATATCCATTTGAATATTCACTGTTTAATCCATCACTGACTTATAAAGTTATTATTGTCAATGGCACAGGTGAATGTAAAAATCACAGTAACAGCCAAACTTTAAAGAATTCCTTTAGCAGAGTAACTATACCTTTAATTGCTGCAACAGGTTTACAAACAGATTCCTGTTTGCTAACTAAATATTGAAACTTCTACTCACCAGCCCCTTTAATAGATAAACATGTTGAATTGCTTGAAAGAAACTCAAAGTATTTAGGCACCAAGATGCAGCAAAGACAAAGCCTAAGTTGAAATCAAGTATCAGAATGGATCAGTGGATCTAAGTGACTTTGAACCTGACATGGTTGTTGGTGGATGGCTGGTGTGAGTATTTCAGAAACTGAAAAAGTAGCTAGCAAGAGCACCAACCATGTATCAAAGAAAATTTATTCTTGATGCTAGAAAAGAGCAGGCAGACTGGTTAGAGGTGACACAAAGGCAACAGCCGCTCAAATAACCAACTGTTACAACTAAGGCATACAGAAGGCCATCTTGAAAGCACAACACTTCTGGGCAAACGGGCTACAGTAGCAAAGGACGACACTAGGTGCCACTCCTGTCAGCTATCACTTCTGGGCAAATGGCCTACAGTAGCAAAGGATGACACTAGGTGCCACTCCTGTCAGCTATCAACAGAAAACTGAGATTGCAAGTCTCACATGGTCACCAAAATTTTAGCACACTTTTGGCCCCTTAGTAGCAATTGAGCATTGTTCAAATGCCACAGCCTACCTGAGTATTGTTGCTGACCATGTATGACTCTGTCTATGTAAACAGTGTATCCATCTTTTGATGGCTACTTCCACCTTAAAAATTCAAAAAAGCTCAAATAATCTCAAAATGGTTTCTTAAACATATGTAACAATGAGTTCACTGTCACCTGATCTCAATCCAATAGAGTATCATTGGCATGTGGTGGAATGGTAGATTTGGATTATGGATGTGCAGTTGACAGATCTGTTGCAACTGCATGACACTAATGTCAATATGGACCAAAATTATGACAACTTGTTGAATCTGTGCACAAAATTGGATCCAAACCAGTGTTAGCAAAGTGTACCTACTAATTTCTGGTGAATGTATATATCCCTCCTTTACTTATCTGGTTAAGAAAATGGTGATATTTATTTTGAAGAAAAGGGAAATGCACCAAAACCTTCACACACTTACACAAGAACATGTAGATTTCACTTAAAAAGTTTAAATTCTTACTTACGGGAAAGTGTGACACGGAACAGTATGTGTACAAAGAAAATGTAACATTGTCTCTTTAACTTTCTTGCAAAAAACTGTGATAAACAAGTTTCTTTTTGGTTTTCACCTGAAATGGTCTTCAAGTCCAGCCCTAAGAAATTCTCTCTGGTGTTGCACTATTTGCAAATGAAGTATCTGTCTATCGACTCTCTATGTAAACATTCGTATACTATGTGCTGAAATGGATTCAATACTTTTGTTTTGGTTTGTTGTCCTTAGAATGAAATGGTAGCTATTAGGAATAAAAAGGGATCTTGAATGTGAGTTAAAATGACTTACAGAAGCAAAAAGGTTAGAAAATACTGGAAATAAAGTATTCTGAATAAACCTCTTTAAAATGGTAGATTATAATTAAGCAAGACATTAAAATAGAAAGAGATCCGAACATTTTCATTTAACAAATACACCAATGCCCTAATCTTCACCCCAACTTGTCACAACAGGTTAATAGTCATCAACATCTTGTCACTTACCTTATTCTGATGTTATATCCACAGTGACAAACTAACATAAGCATTTAATTTTATGGATTGATAATTTGTTTTCATGATCTACACCATGGATCACTGGTTGGGTTTCTGAACCAAGTCCATCCCATCAGTAGAGGCTACTCAAAGTTAAACCCCGCCTGCTCACTGTCCCACTGTCCCAGTGGTTAGAGTGCCAGGTCATAGGTCAGCGTTGTCACACAGATGGCCTTCTGTGGTAATAGCTAATGTGTGGGTGGAGTGTTGAGAGGAAAGCATCAGTGAAGATAGTTTTTGTGTCAGTATCAAAAGGTAAAGTGTGAACTGAGAATGTACTATCTCACAAAAACAGGAAAACACAAATATCATTAATACAAAAGATGCGCTTGAATTATGCAAATTAAAGATGTGAGAAAGGAGAAATAACTCTAATGATGAGAGTGTGCCAGCTTTATATAGGATATTATAGTAGTGACCATTGTTCCGTGTGTGTTCCATTCAAAGAAGAATATTGAAAATGTGCCTTTGCTGCAGTCCAGAAAGCTTTCACTCATTTTCCTGCTGTCTTTTCAGTTTGCACCTATCATTCAGTTTCTCACTTCCCTATTCTTCCCTATAGTACATCTCACTGTCACACTTCAAAGGGTGAGAGTGTGTGCTTTTGGCCTTGTGTGTTTGAGTACACATGTAAGTGGATTCAAGCTATGAGTGTGACTGGTCAAAAATTTTATTTTCTAAAGCTAAAGAAAAAACAAATCAATTAAAAAACGGATGTTGTTTTTACAGGTAAACTTGAAATAACATGCTTTGGATTAATTTTCTATTGGTTTTGGGTATGCAAGTTGTTGCTTTGTGTAGGTGTAGTGCAGCTCAGGAAGAGAAGGACAGTCATTCTTTCAGTCAGTGAGCTTACTTTTTACCACAAAACAATCAGTCTGGATCTTATACACAAGCCAAACACACCAACACTGGTTTTAACCCATATGAGATGTCACAAATAGAAACAATGCCTAACATGGAACAAATTGCTGAAAATGCTCCAATTGCCTGTACCTATGTGCTATAAAACTACAGGTTTTGCTGGTCCTAGCTCTGTTGTAGTTTTGGCAAAGTGATGGTTGACATGTAGCTAACAATAACTCTAAAACTACTGCCACACTGAATTATGTTTTGCTGTGTGTGTTGGCATATGGTAAAATGCATAATGCAGGTGTAAATGGAAGTTAATGTAGAACACCAAGTCCTCTAATGGTTTTAAAATATGTGAGTCACTTTGATGTAGTCTCAGCTCGAGTAGTGCATAATTAATGCAGGGTGTGGAATTCAGTGTTTGACTATGTCAGGATGGTATGAGTTACATTTACCATGATGTCACTGTCTTCTTGTATTTCTTTTTCATATTTAGGGATCAATTGACCTTCTGGGAACAAAATTTTAGTGCTGTATTGGAGCCCCAAAATGTTCATATAATTCTTGGAGAACTAACCAGAAAATGGGTCATGCAGCCAGTTTCACTTTCACTTTTAAGCATCCAACACCTGGAGATTAGTGAAACTTCATCAGAACAGACAAATCTTTTGAATAATGTTGCATGAGAGTAAGTTATTCAATGTTGTTGTTGGGTAATTTCTGTAACATTTGAATTGCAGGTATTATCACCTCTGCTTTGTATTTTTAGCTGATTCACTCTACAGTATATCTGGCCATTATTTGCACAAAATCATATCAAAACCATACAGGGGTTGGACAATAAAACTGAAACACCTGTGATTTTAGTGTGGGAGGTTTCATGGCTAAATTGGACCAGCCTGGTAGCCAGTCTTCATTGATTGCACATTCCACCAGTAAGAGCAGAGTGTGAAGGTTCAATTAGCAGGGTAAGAGCACAGTTTTGCTCAAAATATTGAAATGCACACAACATTATGGGTGACATACCAGAGTTCAAAAGAGGACAAATTGTTGGTGCACGTCTTGCTGGCGCATCTGTGACCAAGACAGCAAGTCTTTGTGATGTATCAAGAGCCACGGTATCCAGGGTAATGTCAGCATACCACCAAGAAGGACGAACCACATCCAACAGGATTAAATGTGGACGCAAGAGGAAGCTGTCTGAAAGGGATGTTCGGGTGCTAACCCGAATTGTATCCAAAAAACATAAAACCACGGCTGCCCAAATCACGGCAGAATTAAATGTGCACCTCAACTCTCCTGTCACTCATGCCAATGCCAAACGTCGGTTTCAATGGTGCAAGGAGCGCAAATCTTGGGCTGTGGACAATGTGAAACATGTATTGTTCTCTGATGAGCCCATCTTTACTGTTTTCCCCACATCCGGGAGAGTTACAGTGTGGAGAAGCCCCAAAGAAGCGTACCACCCAGACTGTTGCATGCCCAGAGTGAAGCATGGGGGTGGATCAGTGATGGTTTGGGCTGCCATATCATGGCGTTCCCTTGGCCCAATACTTGTGCTAGATGGGCGCGTCACTGCCAAGGACTACCGAACCATTCTTGAGGACCATGTGCATCCAATATTTCAAACATTGTATCCTGAAGGCAGTGCCGTGTATCAGGATGACAATGCACCAATACACACAGCAAGACTGGTGAAAGATTGGTTTGATGAACATGAAAGTGAAGTTGAACATCTCCCATGGCCTGCACAGTCACCAGATCTAAATATTATTGAGCCACTTTGGGGTGTTTTGGAGGAGCGAGTCAGGAGACGTTTTCCTCCACCAGTATCACGTAGTGACCTGGCCACTATCCTGCAAGACCACTGTGCAGGACTTGTATGTGTCATTCCCAAGACGAATTGACGCTGTATTGGGCGCAAAAGGAGGCCCTACACCATACTAATAAATTATTATGGTCTAAAACCAGGTGTTTCAGTTTCATTGTCCAACCCCTGTATCTAACGTATGTCACCACTAAGGGCATTGTCTTATGAAGTGAACAAACTGTCTTACAATAATTCTGAAAGAAGGATTTTTGACCTTCTCTAAGTTTAACTTAACTGATCTTAAAACGTGTTCAAGTTCAGAAAAGTTTCAAATATTAAAAAAGGTAAATACTGGGATAAGCTTCCTATTAACCTTGATAAAGAATAGAGTCATTCAGTTAATCACATTTACAACTCTTTAATTAGCTGCACTAATCTTAACACAAAGATGTGTATGTGATACATATAAATTGATAAGGGAGTGTTTGCACTGGATGAGTGTGTGTTTATACATCCAGCAAGTCCGCTTGCAACCATGTGATCATATGAAAGCATAGACAAATTTCCATGTCTGGCAGATGACCTACAGCTAGATAATGCGTTTCATTTTGAAACACAGCTGAGAGTTGAAAGAATCCAGCTGATCCTCTTTTGCAACCACTTGCATGTTTCATAAAGAAAAGCAGGACAAAAATTAAAGGTAAATAAATGAGGGGTGGAAGTGGATGAGTGTGGGAAGGGGGTAAAGAATGAAGCCTATTCAATCTTCTAATAGCTGACATATTGACAAAATAGATAAACTGTGTGGAGATGGAAAGTTCAAGCTCTTGTTGTGGCCTGTACGAGTAACAGCACACACTACCATTAGGCATTATAACTGATTATATCTGGGGGTCCATCTAAATTAGAGGGCATAAGAAATCTGCCATTTTACCACAAAACTCTATTACTATGATTTTCCTTGGTTAGTTCCAAATCTACCATACCACAATTAGTTGTTATTTGAACTTGTACCTCATTTTGTACTTGTTTTTTTAATCTTCCTACTTCAACCTTTTTTTCTTCTAGCCTTCTCCAGACTTCAGTCTTTCATTCCATTCTTCCAGCTTTTAATTGTGATTCATATTTTTTAAAAGGTCACTGCTCTTCAGGAGACTGTAGTTTGATCTGCACATTAGTACCTACTGCATGTAAGTATAAACCTAAAGATGTGTTTTGTTACTGCTTAAATTATTAGTTGTATATTATTTCTCTTTGCACAGTGAGTTATTTCTCTAATTTCTGTGGCAGCTTTGTTTCAGATGTTTTTTACAGGAACTTTGGAAGGCTAAAGTTGGACTTTAACACAACTCCTGTGTTTTCATTTGATTCCAAGTAAAAAAAACAACTTACAACAACGTACAGTAAATGTGGAGGATATTTCTTAAGCATGCAGTGACTGAGGTAATTAAAACATGATTGGGGAAAGAGAGTTTCTCAGATGAAATTTTTTAATTAGATGCAAAATTAGAACAGGTGAAGCATGATTCATTGACATTTATTAATTGATCAAAAGAATATATAAAAACTTAAAAAATACCACTAAAATTAACCACTTTTCTTGATTAACATCCAACACACTTCAACAATTTTCTGCCAAAAATCAACAGTGTTAGAGAACAACTTAAAAGAGAGTTTTGATTTAAAATGGATGTCTTTTGTCGATGTTTCTAGTCTCTTTGCTATTCTCACTTATACATCCTCACTTCTTAATCCGTCCTGCCCTCCACTTTCATCTATTTTTCTCCTTCTATGTTTCTCTGGTAGCCTGGGCTAATTGTTACATCGCCCTAGCCCTAAAGATCCTCGGGGAAGCGAGCCTGGATGATCGCCACTGGGTCTGCGCAGCATGGGGGACAGGGAATTGAACAAGCATTGACCGTCAGAGCTGGTTAGCTTCACAGAGCTCCTGTCACAACTACACTCAGAATGCAACTTGTTTACTAGCCAGGCCCCCTGCACTTACCAGCTTCCCAGCAAGGACAGAGCTAACTCCTGGGGAGGACTAACACTACCAGCAGAAAGGGGAGGTGGATGAAAAAGGGAGGGAGTGCCTTATTAAGAGGCAGGGTTGAAGCTAAGTGATGAGTCTCAAAGGGACAAGCATGGCACAAACATGTCCGTGTGTGTGTGTGTCCGTGTGTGTGCGTGTGCGTGTGCGTGTGTGTGTGTGTGTGTGTTCCTGTGGTGCATAGGTGAAATACTTGACGGTTATATTACACAGCCTTGCATTTTACCCAAAGCCAACAAAATGAAGTCAACAGTGACAAGCAAGTAATTGGTGTTAAATTTTGCAATTCTCTTACCATAACTTCTGTTTTTCTATTACTATAAATAAACCACTAATGTAACTGAATCAGTAAAGGAGGAAAATAAAAACAGATTGAATATATGAGTGAGGATCCTAGGGTTTAAGCAAACAGTTAGTAGTATGGATGTGTAGAGTATCGTGTTAAACAACCTTTGACCATGACCTGGCCCCTGACTCACTGGGACAGTGGGGCAGTGAAACAAGCAGTAGCACGGGACCCCTATAACACAATGTTGCTTTCCAACTGTCACATGTGGAGCAATGTGAAAGCCATTTGATTTGCTGGCCAGATACTATAACAGAAGAGGTGATACTAAATAAAGATTTTTTTTTAATAGATGACAGCATGTTAATGCTGTCTCTCTTTAAATGTTTAGAAAAAAATACGCCTGAATGAGATTAAAAAGAGCCCTGTACATTCCTCCACCCTTATTTGTTTTAATTAGAGATTCCGAAAATTAACGTCCTTTCAGATTAAAACATTTTAATGTCGAGTGGCTCCATGGAAATTTACTCTTGTCAGGATAACAGGGCTTTGCAATACAATCTGGTATTCTTTTGTTTCATAAACAACAGAGCTGATGTAGAGCTCTGGAACAAAAAGGGAGGTCAGAGAAAGGCTGAAAATGGAGAGTGATCTGTTCACTATTATCTGATTGCTGATTTACATTTTAAATGTGGCTGTGAAGAGATTTGACACTAATAGTGTCTCAGTACAAACCATAGATGAAGCAATAGGTTCATGGTGGCCTCTATCCCATTGAGAGTCATTTAGGAAATAAAATAAATAAGAAACATTGAGTTAGGGAGCCCGTGCCACCTGGACTAACTGTTATAAAACTCACTTTAGGTCCCACAGGTTTCACTTTTTACCGAGAGTATCTGACGAAAACGTATTTGTTTCTTATGAGTTGTATTGGTGAAGAAAAACATTCATAAATATATTAATATACAGTTGTGCTAAAAATAATAGCTGTCCAACATCATTAATTAGGTCAGCTTTTGGTTTAAATTCTATTTCTACTTGTCAAATAGTCTACTAGTATGTGCAGCAGAGTACTAGAAAACCAACAGACCCAACAGCCATGGCACCTGTGTCCTGCTGATTCTGAATCATTAATTGAAAGGATTAGATAAAATTATGGAGTGGCCAAGCCCAATTAATTCCTTAATTAAAAAGAAAACTTGTGTGGTGATAAAATGCTGTTTCTGAGCAAAATCCAAGAAGTGAAGAAGAATTGTAGAATGTAGTCTAGTCATCCTGGGCTCGAATACCTGTTTACAGGTGCCAGAAGTTGGTTGAAACCATGGAACACAGATATGAATCAGTTCTCAGAAACAGTGGTTATACAACAAGATATTAGTTCAGTGATTCACAGGAATGCTAATTATTTCAGTATTTTTCAGTTTATTTTGTAAATATTTGACTTTGTAAAGCAAAAAAGAAACTGCTGCTTTTTGTACAGCTTAAAATTAAAATTTCTTTCTCTATGTAGTGATAAAGAATTCCATGAATTACTTTCATGTTTAATTTTGGAATAAAAATTGCTTTGTTCCAAATGCATTTAAGGGTAAGGAATTAAAAGCTTTTATTAAAATGTTTAGCTTGACTCTCTTTTTTTTTTTTCAAACAGATTGCTATTATATAGAAACACAACTGCATGTAAAATAATATCCAGGAAAAAAATATTGTTTGAATTGTGTAGAACATTTTTGTTTTATAGCATTTTCTCAATTTAGCTCAATTTGATTTACCCTCCCTTCTCTTAACCTTTCTAGCATGTTTTTTCATCCTCTCAACCATAATTCATCAGATACTCTTGGAAACCATTCCCACCTGAAATCTTATCATCCATCCAATCAGTCTTTCATCTTTCCTCTTGCTATCTTTCCATCTCTGCCCATCTTGGCATTCTCTAATGTGGGAATGGCTGCAGTGAGAGTTTGCTGTGGTCTAAAAGTGGAAGGAGTGTTCTCTTTTCCTCTTTTCTCCCTGCCCACTTACACTGCACATCTACGCGGATGGACTTGATGGCAGCCACCCCCACCCCGTTGTCAGCCTTGCAGTAGTAGCGGCCCCCCTGCACCCGCTGGATGTTCTCGATCCGCAGTGTCTCGTTGTAGATGGATGTTTCCTGAAACTTGTCTGAAGCACTGCCTGCTGTCTTTGTCCACCGCACCTGAAGAGGGTGGGGAAGGGCAGAAGACAATGAGAGAACAGACATGTTAGAGAAACAGAAATGTTTTCAAGGATAAAATCATTCATGTATTAGTTCAAATCAGGCCATGAATGAAAATTTCACCGTTCAAAAAAGCTTAACAAGTAAAGTAGGGTCAAGCTGATGAAATAAAAGAACTTAGGTACATTTTTATCTTTCTTTCTGTAACCACATCACTACAGTGTTAGGACAAGCAGTCACTCGAAAAAATAGCATAGTAGGCATGGCTAATTATAAATGCAACATGAATAAAAAATACATTGGATCTTCTATTAGTGGTGTCACCATCACCTTCTTTGAAACTGCATCTGCAACAGTGTGTGTCCTGCCTTGTGTCAACTGCCTGCCAAAAGAGCGTGTATGTAAACCCTTTAGCTTTTGTCCAGCCAGCCTCTCACTCTGAGAACATCAATTTTGTCACAGCTGGCAGAATCTCTGAGATACCATACAAGGTGTCCTCTGTGATGCTGTGATTTACCACCTGCTATCGTTGACCCTGGGAGCAAATGCTGCTTTGTAACAAGTTGTAAAGTCTGCAGAAGGAAGTAGGAAGAAGTGGGGTAAGGACAAAAGATGTTTGTCCAGGAGAGTTGGGGTTTAAAGTCCCATGTATTTTGGGTCCAAGTAGTTTCATATTTGAGACCACTAAATGTGTAAAGTCAATGTTCTTTCAAAATGCTTGATGATTTATTTATTATTTTTAAGCTGTTGACAGAAAAAAAAAAGTTATGGTAACTGCTCATTGCATTGTTTCTAAGGTACAAAACTTGTTCAAAGTTTGCCTCATGTTATTATCTTAAATTGGAAGGTAACAGCGATCCGCTAGGAGAAATTTTAGCTTTATGGTCTATTGCTTTGTTTTTTTTATTTTTATTTTTTATTTAGCTTCTAGCTGGTGTCATGAAACAACAGAGAGTACTTGAGGGGGGACCCAAATGCAGAGGCAGAAAGAGGCTAAAATCCCTTTAACTTTATTATCGCATTGCAACCACAAAATTCAGTATAATTTTACTAGGATTTTATACGCTAAAATAATCACAAAGCAGTTCATAGTAGCTGTTGATCACACTGGTTTTTTATGTGACTTTATCAGAGGAAAATGTAAAATAAGAACCATGTATCATTTTCCGTCATGTTGCTTTATGCCAACGATGCACTACTTTGTGTTTTTCTATCACATTATAGAACAACCCGAGCTGGCAGGTTATGGCGTCCTATCCAGGCCTGCTTTATGCTGGTATGGCCTCAAAATACACAGCATTAAACAATCAGTAGCCATAAAAAGCCTTGGGTCTCAACCCAGATAGACACCAGCCATGTTGATTATCCTGGAAGGCGTGACTAGACTGAACCAAGGAGGATCTGCACATAGGTTCCAAAAAACAGATTGAACAGGATTGACAAAGAACTAGGTGTTCTCTAAGTATATGAAATGTTGTAACATAGACAAAAGATGCAAAATTGTTTCAATGAGAAACCATGGTGAAAAATATGTTTTAAGAGAAAGAGTAGGTTTTCATGCATAAGCTCTCGAATGTTGGAGGATTTCAGAGCAGGATTCTATGATAACATGGAACATGCTTGATAATTCAAATTAAAGATAATTGCCACTCTAGACTTTCCTTAATAAATCATCCATAAAAGTACTTATGAGCTGTTGAAAAGGTTATTAATGAATGAATGATTAGATGGCAAAATGTTAAAGAGTAAATACGCTGAGACAGACAGTCGTATGATCCCTAAATCGGTCATTAAATTGGCAAACTGATAAAAGTTTATAAATGAGGCTATCGTCTTTCTAGTGATATTATCTATCTGATCTGTATGACACTAAGCACTGTACTCATGGTGTCCATGCTGTTTGGCCCATTAAGAATTTTGACATCCTCTATGCAGATTATTCACGCTTCAATTATCTCATCAAGCAGTGGGAATGCTGTGCAGCTGACAGCTACATGATAAGTTCGCTTGAATAATCAACTGCACAAACTCATACTTACACACATGCTTCAAAAATGTATAAAAGCCTGTAAACTCATCAGCGCGGGAATTCTCGTGTTTGTGTGGGTGTCTATATAGCTGTGTGTGTTCAGTCCATTAATCCCTATTAACCCTTGTGTCTGTTATCAACCTCCATGGGACTATCAACCATACCCCTCAGAAGAGGTCAGAAAGGATAATAGGGAAAAGTCACTTGTGTGTGCCTGTGTGCATGCAAACATTAGTGTGTAGAAGTGTGCCTTTCCTGGTTTTATGCACACTTGGCTGCTTGGCTGCTTATGTACTCAGTATCAGTATACATATGCACTCCTGAGTGCAGGTGTGTGTGTATGTGTGTGCATGCATATGTATGTTTGGGTATGTGTGTGTGTTGATTAGAAAGCAGGTTATATGGATTAGCGGATTATCAGTGCCTGTGTAAATGCTCTGTGTCTGTTTATTCAGGTCTGTTTGTGGGAGGGATTTGGAGTAGGCACGCTGCCATTGATCCAGCCAGCCAAGGTGAGCAATGAACTTCACCCTGTCTCTTCATGGTTTAGTGACTTCAGCTTGAACACATGTATGTGTAGGTATTGCAGACCTTTGTTAGAAGCACAAAAAGAAGCATGTGTAAAGTGAGCAATAACTGTGTATTTGTCTATCTATTGAAGGATTGAAAAATTACTAAAATCTTACAATTGATTGACAGTTTTTGAAGGTAACTATGAATTGAAATGCAAACTGTTAAAAAATTAGTTAAGATATTATGGGATACTTTACTAAAAAGTATCTTGATGGTACTGTATAATCCAGTAGGAGTCATTTTATTAACATAAACAATTTGGTATATGTTCCATATGCCATTGAAACTTAAATTCTCTGAGAAATCTAATACTTTATGGCCATATTTCAAAATATATATCTTGTTTTTAAACCAGGATTATAAAAAAAAATCCCTTCAAGCAGTTAAAAGACTGGACATTACTTTTGTGGACATTTCTGTCCGGGGATGTCTGTTGCACAGTTGTGAGAGAGTTAATTATGGTTAATGGTAAATTTTACTTTTTGTAGCAAACCTTCTAAAATTGTGAGTTTGTTTTCTCTAAAAAATATAAAACATCACAAATGCCATTATGGAACAAACAGCATCTGAAAAAGCAAAGCGAGGGGTGCATGCTAGTAAAAGCAGGGCTGACCATAAAATCACAGTCATGTACTGCACTTGCTATATTACAATAGGAAATAGAAGCAACATGTGAGACTGAAATATTGGCCTACTACTAAGAACTATGTAAGATTAAGAGATGGAATATGAGCAGAGGGAAAAAAGCAGGAATACTCTTGATATATACGTGAGAAAAAAAGGGCAGCAGCGTCTGCGAGATACAGTTTTCTTTAGGGAATAAGAGGGAGCAGAACAGAGGATGATAGGAAATGATGTATGCAGTATTGTTGGCAGTGGTGTGATGGGAAGAGAAAAAGTGAAGCACATTGGGAGATGCTCCACCAGGGTGGCAGATGAAGCAAAATAGAAAGGGGTGATATTGTGAATAAAGGGGATATTGTGTGCAATGCAGATGACAGCCAAGGAGCAGAAGAGCCTTTATCTGGCTGTGACACAAGCAGCATAATACCACCACCTGCACTCTCTTTCTCTGACCTCCTTCACTCTCCCTTTACACCTCTTCCTTCCTTCAATGGATGACTGAGGCTGCCGTCTTTTTTTCCCTCTCAGGTCCTGACGGATTGTTCTGGTTATCTCTTTAGCCTTTTTCTCTCTGTCATCTTCTGCCTGTCTGGTGCTTTTCTCTACCATTTTCATTTTATTTCTTTACACAGTAGAAGAAAGCTAAACACCCGCTTTTTGTCAAATCTTGTGTCCAGCGATTTACACATGAAAAACAAACTCATCCCCCACTAGACTTCTTTAAAATCATTTTGTGAGGTTAAGAGACTTTTGTTGAGTCAGAGACTTTTGTGATATTTTATTTACGTCTGGTTTGAAGTGTAAAGTGAAAAGGTGTCCCCCGAGATTGAGCTCCACATAAAATGCAAAAGGTTTTCTTTACTGTTTCTGCATTGAACTGGGGGGAGACATGCTCTCTATGACACGTTTCTACATGGGAACAGAAAATGCAGACGGAAAAGAAATATCTATGTCAAAGCATTGCAGGAGAAAGGAGGAAACCATTCTATTGTTTTTATATGGAAAGTAAATCGGCTATTAGAGTTTGAATTGCCGTTATTAACGAATGCACAATAAGGCTGGCCACAGACAAATGGGTTTGTTAATTTTCCAATAGTTGTAATGTGCTTCGCGGTTATCATAAGCAATACTTTTATCTTACACTGCATGTTTATAAACTGTGCATTGCCCTTTCTGAACTATTATAACCAAAAGTTTTAACATCTGAACGTTGAATTGTGTCCAGTGATACAGAACAAGCAGTCTACCAATAAGGCAGAGAGAACTAATAATCCTCCATCGTCTGGCAAAGCATACATTTTAAAATACATCTTTAGGTATCACAAGTCGTTGGTCCGCAACTAAGTCTTTGAAGTTTTTGTGTTCAAACCCAGAATGCCAAGTCAATATTTATCAAAGAAACACATGTCTTTATATCTAAAGCTAAGATCCACCTCTATTGGCACTTTAGAGGTGGATTCGCACTGTTTTTGTCACTCAGTTGGTATTCCTATTGTTAATACATTTGACTTAACAAGTCAAAATTCCTGAGCTGCTTAGAGCATCTCCAGCCCCAGGAAATGTGATGTATTTTATTATGAGGAATCATCAAAACCTGAACTACTTTTAGTTTAACTGTGGAAACATACTGGGTTGGAATTTGTCCTCATGCTCCTCCAACTAATTTGTACAGGGAAATAAAGTCATAGATTGAAACCTGCACAGAGCATCTCCATCCTGTATGTGGATGGGCAGTCATGGTATCATCTGTCATGACAATTACCTAAATAATGATTATTTCAAACCCCCCCAAAATCTGACAGTATGGTTGGAATTGCAATTTGGATTTCAAATATAAATCTATCTAAATAATATGCTTGAATGGAGTTATTGTTTACTGTTTAGTGGTACAACTGCACTGCTTATTGTAACTGGTGGACATCCGGTTAATTACCAGGTACATTTTATTTCTAGAGCAATGTTTGTGTTTGTGAGGCTCTGACTATTTACAGCAACAGAGTTTTTGCCAAAAAGGCAATATTTTGGAACGTATTTTGTCCTGTTATCACAACATATAAGATATTCTGATAAAATGTTAAGACCACATCACCTATTATTATTATTCCAAAAAAAAAAAAATCATATACAGTCCTTTGGAAGGGCATTACGATTTTAACTTAAATCTGGGGCCTCAGCTTGATGATGTCAATGTCCCAGCTTTATAAATTCTGCTTCACTTAAAGCACTACGGCTCATGAAAGGACTTTGGGACTTAAGGTATATTCAAGCTTGCATTGCTGAAGCATAAAACACTGAAAGAGCAGTTTAAACCACTTCCTTTTGCTTCAAAAGACCATTTTAGAAGGAAATTGCTGTGTCCAACCATCAGAGACACTTCTTAGCTGTCTGTAGTCTTTAGGCCACTGTATTAAACGTAATGTCAAAAAGCCCTTGACCTCTCATTACCACTGTAAAAAAAAAAATTGCAGCACAGTCCTTTCCTGTCTAGAATAAATCCGAGATGATGCAATGTGACTGTTTTTGAAAGTTTGAAGTTTTTGAAAGAGGAACAGCCAGTTTGTGCCGAAGCACCTAGGCTGCCAATTATTTTCGATCTGGACTGGTCCTCTATAGGACTGCTTGAGCAGCAACCATTTCCCAATGGTTCCCAATTTAGTAAAAACTTTATCCATCACACCATCTCAAGTTTGGATCTAAAAATCTTCAGTGACTAAAAATACTCCAGGTTAAATTCTCTGGCAGCGTGGGAGATGTTCTCACTCCTTAGTTCCAGGGTAGAAAATATTCACTTTTACCCAGTTACCTTTTGTTGATGACACTTTCACCTAAAGGTTTAGTTGTCATTCAGAGCCTCAAAACCGCTCCTTGGTCACAGAAAACTAGAAAATCCAAGGGATCATTTTACCCGCTGAGTGTAGCTTTAAAAGCATGACTTTTCATAAAATATCTGCCTATTACATATATATTTAGCTTTGGGATATTTGTAGCACTAAATAAAAAAAAGTTCTGACTAAGTATACTTGGAACCTCAGAGGAAGTAATTTTAATCTCAGTACAATACAAAACAATGCCAAATCCTGCCCACTCAGCTGTACTTTTATCATTTGGGCATTGTTATAAAGGTGGTGCTGCATAACAAAATACATAAATGCCTTTTTGGTTTAATGACTGATAGTAGATAGTTGATAGATTGATTAATCTATTGATTCATTGATTAATAATGGTTAATTATAATAAAATAATTTGTAGTACTGATTTTAGTGATTTAACGGGATTATAATTACTTAGTGACAAATGGTCTGACTGAGAAACATGGCAGGCTATAATATAGTTATACGGGCCTAGACATATTGCAGTAGGCTGTGCACTATAGGCTGTTGTTTGACTAACACAAATTGAAAAATGATTGAGAACAAGAGAATAGTTGTAAAACAAATGCACAGTGTGTGGGATTTCAATTGGGGAGAATTAGGTTGTTTTTTAAAGAATCAGTAAGCGGTGTCAGAAAACAAGACTACACCTTAAAAAAAGATGGAGAAATATTAATTGGAGCTGCGACCAGAAAATTGTTTTCATGTCTCAGTCCTTGATGTTGCCACAGTTAACACATGGTTGCTGTAATGCAGCTTGATGCCTACATTGTTCACCATAGTTTTATCTATAAGATCTGCAGATAATTTCCTGTATCTTTGGCCAACTATAAAAAAAGTGCCTAAATGCTATCTTTGTTAAGCAAATAAAAAAATCAAGACCACAAAATAAATGGTTATAAATATAAAGTGCTAAAGTGCATTCAATTATAAAAATGTTTTTTCAGTGAATCTATAGTTATCCCAACTATTAAAAGTCTCAAAATTTTGGATTTAAAAGATCAAATAAGAAAATAAAAAAAAAAACATTAAATGTACTTTGGGCATTTATTACTTTTGTGATTATTTAAAATTATTACAATTGTAAAAAGTAAAAAGTGTGTTTTATATATATATATATATATATATATATATATATATATATATATATATATACAACACACACACAGACACTACCAGTCAAAAGTTTTAGAATCACTTTCTAATTTAATAGCTTTCTTTATTTTGCATTATGTATGTAGATTCTCACTGAAGGTATCAAAATTGTGAATGAACACATATGGAATTATGTAGCAAATGAAAACTTGTAAAATAACTTTAATTATGTTTTACAATTTAGATTCCTTAAAACAGCTGTGCTACTGATGACTGAAATATTAACTTTGCTATTGGTGGGAATCTACAATGTAAATAGTTATGAAAATAAGGAGATCCATTAAGTGAGAAAGTATATCTAAAACTTTTGATGAATAGTCTATATTGTTGAAATTAATTAACAAAAGACATAACTATTGAATTTCCACAGATTCGTTTTTCTTTTATTTTATCTTCTACCTATAATTTATGAAGTTGTTAAAAAAGAAGCAAAATGTAAAGAAGATTGCTGTTATTTTTGATCATTCCCTATATTTTCTACAACAATATCCTATGACGTCCTCCTTTTATCTGCACTGCAGAAATTAGAAATATCCTGTCCCAAAGTGGCAGAAAAGTCCAAGTATTTGCTACTGCACTCGTCTATTGCCAGGAATCCCCAAAAACTTGGCAAAATGCTTTTGAGTCTGTCATGTTAAGGCTCCTATGGATTCAAACTACAGTCATTCAGCGTATTCCTGTAACTTCGATCATTTGTATTTGGAGAGCCCTGTCAAATCATCTGCATTAAGAAGACAGAAAATGCCAAAAAGAAAGAAATGAAATGACTGCTGTTAGGAACAGTTATCCTTGTAACACTGTTTATTTTACTGATTTCAATTTGTTTGCTGCTGTTTACCTTGAGCTTTTTTTATGAGAGTGGATACAGGTTTTTCAGATCACTGTAGAGTTGAAGGTTCTTTTTCCCATCTTAAGCTTCTGGTGACAAGAAAATAGTTATGTTGACATATTAACAATTTTTTATTTTGCTTTATGTTTACCAGTGCTTTACTTTTCATAATTGCTCAGCCTTTGTCCAGCACCACAGTATTAAAGAAGGCTGAGGAAGCGATAAAAGAGAAGGGGAACTAATAACTGAACCATCATCAATTTTTGTCTCTAGTCCAACTTTTCTTTTTTTTTCTTTACTTTCCTTTATCATACCACAATGTACTTTTTTATGTTTTTTTCTCTGCACTTTCACCGTACTTCTTTCATCATGTAAAGCACTTTGAATTGTCTTGTTGCTAAAATGTGCTATATAAATAAATTTGCCTTGCCTTTGGCCATGTTTGTAATTAAACTTTTAGATGGTTCATAGTTGGCTTACAGTAACCTTTAACCAATCATCTTTCGAGTTGTGGATATCATCATCTTTGAAGATGATGATATCCAGTTTTTAGTTTCTTAGAAGACTGCCACCAACTCCAGTTACTGGTGCAAAACATAATTTTTTTTCAGTAACTCAATTCACTGAGTGAAACCCATTACATAGAATAATTACACACAGGTGTTTTCAAGCTTTTACTGTTGTTAACCAGGAGGATATTTCTGCTTACAGCTAAAGACAATATGACATTTACGTTTTTTAGAAGATTAAAATGTGTCATTTACCTGACATTTTTTTTATTGGTCTGATGCAATATGTGTTTAATACCTGCTTGAAAGTTGTTGTTTTAAAAAGACACTTTTAACAAAAGAGCCTCTTTGGCATTCATATTCTACTTTAATGAGATCTGCAAGGGGAGAAATCAAAGCAGATAAATTGCTCTGTACAACTATGTGCCAGACTGTAATCAGCCAACTGTGTCACCGCTCTTTAACTTCTCTATCCATTAGATGTCAGGGTGGGTATATGCAGTGCTTGTCCTCATCACTGACACATTAAAATCCCTAGCTCATGTGTAACTGATGGCCATCTAAAAATCCCTGACAGAAACTTAGAAAGTCTGTGTTAAGGAACATTTTATCATGAGAGGTTGGTGTTTTTGAGTTTAGGGTCTGTGCATTCAACAGTGACCTTCCTCAATGGATTTGGAAATTTCCCATATTTCCAAAAAACTGCTGGGTCATTTCTTTAACCCAAATGCTGTGGGTTAGGTTGCTTTAACCAATTATTCACCTAAAAACCTAACTTACTGTTCTGGTTCAAATCCTTTACCCAACCATAGCCTGTTTTCCAGTTTTTGTGGAAAGCCCTGGGAATAAACTTGAGGAATATTGGAAAGAGTCATTGGAAAGAGTCATTTGTCAGTTAAAACAATAGAAAATAATTTTAGCTAGGAGTCTTTGAAAAGAAGTAAAGGAGTATAGCCTCCAGTTGGACTAAAGGTGTAGTGCAGTTTCCTTCGCAATTTCCCTCTACGCCCTTAAGCTGATTTAAACAATTGTACTAGTGCCTCTGAGCAATGGAAACAGAAGGCACCCAAATTTCCCCAGATTCCTTTTACCCGGGTAAAACAAAACCTCTGGCTTACAGTGGAAAAGGGGGTCATGCTTAAATCAACCCAGAGCAGTATCTATCTGTATTACACCCCGGTCGCTGAGTAAAATAACCAAAATGCGGTTGGTTTTCATTTGCAGCTTTAAGTGTGTTCTCCCCTCCATCCAGGACTTATACAGGTCTAGGGTCAGGAAAAGAGCTGCTAAAATCTCTGCAGACCCCACACAACCTGCACACAAACTGTTAAGACTTTTACCCTCAGGCCGTCGCTACAGAGCACTGTTTACTAAAACCAGCCGCCACAGAGACAGTTTCTTCCCCCAGGCTGTTTCTCTGATGAACATTTAATAAAGCACCAAACAACCTCATACTGAAGTCGCAATTCCACCTTGTATATGTGTATATTGTATATATGTATTTAAGGACATAAAGATATATGCAGAATATATCTTATAACGCAAAAAAAAAAAAAAAAAAACACACTAACACTAAAAATATAAGAAGCATCTTACCCAAAAGAGATGGCAACTGGTTTAGCTTTTATTATATGCAAACAGGAAGACATAAATTGTATTCAAAGTCTACATACTGCCACACACCGCTGCAAAAACTTCTACTGGTTTTGGTCATTAAACAAATTTTGATATCAGACAAAAATTAAACCGGTTTATCTAACCACAGCAAAGTATTCACCCCCATGTGGAAATCATTGAATTGAGGTGTTCCAACCACTTCCTTGCCACATGTGTTGAAAATTAAGCTTCTACATATACAGACTGCTTTTACAAGCATTTGTGAAAGAATAGGTATCTGTCATGAGAACCTGGAATTCCAGCATGGGACCAGAACAGGATGCCAACTGTGCAATAAATCCAGCCATGACATTTTCTCACTACTAAATATACACATACACAGTGAACTTTTAGGATTATTAACAGGACTCTCCAGACTGCAAAGTGTCAAATTTAAAGTTTGTTGCAGAGGGCATTATGCTGTGAGACCTCTATTCAGGGGATAGGCCTAGCCCCTTAGTTCCAGATAAGAGCTCTTAATACTTTATTATACCAAGATATTTTGGACAATTTAATGGTCTCATTTTTGTGGAAACAGTTTGAAGATGGCATAACATGGCTGGAACAGCACAAAACAAGCTCCATGAAGACATAGATAAGTGATTTTGGTGTGGAAGATCTGGACTGGTCTGCACCCAATCCTGATCTAAACCCAAATGAACACCTTTAGGAGTAACTACAGTACACTGTGAGCCAGGCCTACTTGTCCAACATCAGTGTCGGACCTCACAAATATGCTTCTAAAAGAATAGTCAAGAATTTCAATAAATTATTAAATAATGTGGAAACCCTTCCTAGAAGAGTTGAAGCTGCTACAGCTACAAGGGTTGTGCTGACATCATACTAAATCCTTTGGATTAAGAAAGGGATTTCACTCAAGGTCATGTGTGTGTGAAGGTAAGAGAGCAACTACTTTTGGCATCAAAGTGTAAATGTTTGACAGAAGCACTACTTGAAGAAAAACTTATGGCAGCATTAGATTAAAAAGGTCTGCTAAATCTAATACTATCGAGATACGGTAGTCCATAATGCTTCTACAAATACTGCTATAACTACTACTAATAATAATTGCAATATATTTTTAAAAATAAATAAAGTGGCAAAATGGCAAGCATTTTAAACACATGACAGCTATACAGAAAATGTACCTGGAGAAAATATAAAGACACAAAAGGCTTTGCTTTGGGCACTTTAGCAAAAAGCAACAGTTTGTCCATTAATAACACCTATTCACTAAGCAGATATATACTCTGTCACATTAGAGTTATGCTGACTTAAACAATTGTGTCTTCTTTTGTCAGTTATAAGATGTACTTGCTAAAAGTACTTGCTGTCAGGAGAACAAAAACACTCATTTTAGCGTGATGGCCCACTGTGTTGTTCCAGTGAATAGAATCGTATACCACTTTGAAGGCCTTTTGTATTTGTGTAGTGGTTATAATTAAGGCCCACAAGTGTCTTTGAGTGGCTTAACTCATTAACGTATGCCAGTGACAGGCCTATTACCGTCTATCTAAACGTTTAGGCAAGTTTAGGAAATGTGGCAGAGCAAAACTGCTTCACAACCACTTGTATAGTTGGGACAGTTTTATTATATTTTGGATTATTTTGCATCTTTCTTGTGCATAATCATTAAAATTTAGCTGCTTGTTGTAAACATTCATTTTTCGTTGCTGTCTACTTGCAAAATTTGCACCATTCAGTTTCAAAATTAAATCAGGTATAAAGCTTAACTGCAGAGTAAAATAATTTCATAAAAGTTAAATCCTTCTTGGGTTGACAGTACTGTAAGCAATTTCTCTCTTTCAAGGGTTTCCCTTCTCAAGACCACAGCTGCTTTCAGGGATGTTAAGCATCTCTGAATCCTTTATACTCCCTTCCAGAAACTCACACAGAGCTGGCTGGGGCTGCCTTATATAATTTTACTAACTCTTTTCTTGATGTAACGCCAGTGGAGTTTACACTACAGGGCTTTATCCATCCAGCTGGCTCACTCGCCATGAAAGGTCTTAAGATGGTAATCCTGTTATTGGGGAATACTACTTGGCATGGATGCAAACCCACAAACACACATGGCTGCCTTGAGACATACACAAATGCACGTACAAACAGAAGAAGTGCAAGATCCAAGCAGAAATGTGCAAGAGTAAAGGAAGAAATAACCAGAAATCACAACACAAGTGACAAAATAGCCGAATACCGCAGGCTGATGATGGCAGCTCGAAGTGATGAATACGCTCTGATGTAATCACTGCTGCCTTCCTTTTCAAACAATGGATACAATAAAGTGTTTAATGTGACAATGTGCAGATGACATGCAGTATACCGTGAGACAAAAAGCACTGCAGCACAAAAATATCAGTTTTAATTATCTGTCACTTGAAAGCAGCAAAACAGTGAGAAAACTGGATATTGGAGTGGGACACAAAGCTTGATGCTTTGAGAATAAGTGAGGAGAATAGTTAATAAAAACCATTTCAAGCATCACCAGCTTATATGGCTATTTTTCAAATTCAATGCATTGTACATAAAGACATGAACATTTTGTTCGTGACAATGAATACAAATTTAGTAGAAAAAAATCAGCACTAACTTCAGAAAAAAAGGAGGGTGGGAAGCAGGAAAGACAACAAAGCTAATTACAGAGACAACAAAATAAAGGAAATCAGAAAAACTGAAGAAAAAAAATACAGAAGGGATGTTAAAGTGAAGTAGCCAAAAAATACAGAATATAGATAGTGATGAATAGCAGGAAAAGAACCAATAGGCAAGAAATATGTGCTTAGATTAGTCATAATGTCAATAAGACACCATTTACAATATATAATCTGCAGGTATCAATGCATTGTATGTATAAACGTCCCTCAAAAACACATTCTATCGATTCATGGCGTAAAGAGATCACAGAAAAATAAGACATTGATTGATACTGAACACATTACCCCTATCTCTCATCCAATCTGAATGCTTTTGTTAGACGTTTTTGTTCGACAAAAGCAGTCATAAAATAACAGTAAACTGATTAAACATAATCATTAGGTATGATTTTCTGGCTATAATAAAAACAAAAATGACATGTAAACTTACATAAACCAGAATGAATAAATAAATGCATCTGATTTAAATAAATGTGTCCTACTAAGAAAGAGACCTTTTAAAATAGTTTGATCTGTATTGAGATTTTCTCAACTTGTACTTGACCATAGTTTGAGTCAGAGCAGAGAACACAATGACAGACAGCATCAGCAAACTCACGTGGTTCTCTTTTTCATGCAGACTGCTGCAGCGTCAGCTGCTACCGTACACAATATGCCCATGCTGGATGGCTGCAAGTTAGTTGTAATGACCACTAGATAATTAGCACAAGTAAGGCTTAGCATGGTGAAATCGAAGCTCTTCCCACCCTCCTTTTATTATGTGCAAGCAGATGATGTCATTGCTCGGCAGTATGATATTGCATGGCTGTTGAAAAAGGAGAAATGAAAATTAGGAGGATCCCTGAGAGATAAAAGTCCTACCTACAAATCTAAGTCTAGGTTAAAAATACAAAGAAAGCATTATATTTCTATAGTTGCCCCTTTTCTGTGCTCCCAACCCTCTGGGTGTGTTTATCAATTCTTGAAATTTGGGAGTGATGGTTTGCCAATTACCAGTCTTCAGTATATGCAAGGCTCTGACATGCCAATGGTGATTATGTCCAATTACGATTTCTCTTTAAGAACTATAAGAACATGTGGGAACAGTATTAAAAAGTAAAAAGTTTTTAGCTTTCTGTCATGAGCAGTGTTTAATCGTTTATATTGGGAGCAGTTTCATGTAGAGCAGTCACTGTTAAACAGTTTTTTTTTTACCTATTTTTAAAACATAGTCAATTATTATGGAGATTTCTGTCTTTAGGACCTTATATTAAAAAATTTTACCTTAATTTTTTAGGAACCTCATGGATACTGAAACACCTAACTTTGAGCCCTCTTCTTTTAGTAATAACTTCCAAGCCAAACAGTGTTTCTTTCAGCCCAACCTAGTACAAGTGCTACCAGGTCAGAATGCAGGTGAGTCTGTTCACTGGTCAAAACAAGATTGGATTTTTACAGCCAGCCAAAGGTAAAGAGGAGGTTTATGCTAAAACTCAGAAAAAAAAAAAAAAAAAAGAAATGACATCGGGAACTTTCTGCAAACACAAAAAACAGGCGCAGATGTTACAACATGGTTTTTCCATGTTACAACATGGAAAAACCAGAGGACGCAGAGTTGACTGGATATTATAGAAGGCATGTAATTTACAGATAGAACAGTGGCAGGAACACTTGCTTTCACTAGCAAAGCAAACCGGTAAGTCAATATACGGGTAAACCTGCTTCAAAAAAAAACTTTGAACATAAACTCTTTCAGATGATCAGTTTTTTTTTGTGCAAGACTTTACCTTTTTATCGTTGAATCACATTTTTATGATACTGCTGCAACTACAAAAATAGCAACTTTCTGTAACAGCTTTATACTTAAAAAGAAACATGGTAAACGAAGACTCAGGAAAGAACCCTATATTTTAAAATGGAATGTATTAAAATTGCAACTTCTCACACAGACTGCATACAAAATATGCCTTGTGTTCATGTCTAGACAATTCAATAAGGTTGCAGTCTTTCCCTGTGTCATAAATGTTGCAAGCACATACTGTACATGCAGACATTTATAAAGGACTGATTTATTATTTTTAGCCTTAGTGATGGATTAGTCAAGTACAGTGCGTTGCTACAGCAGCATACATTCCAGACACACTCAAACATACAGACAAGATGAAGAGGACTCCACCACATTTAGTGAAACAACCAGGGACATTACTGAGCCATAGCTGTTTTTATGAAGAAAATGAATTTGATTTGATCATTGTTTGGACTCCTAATGTCAAGGATGCTGAGCCTCATTCTAACACAGGTGTACGTGTAACTTTGTTGTTTTGTGTTATGGTTTCCGGCTCATGAAATAATGAGCCATGCTGAAGCTTAACTGCTATTGGATGCATATCTGTGACTGTCGGAAGCAAACTCAGATCAATTGGACTTTACTTATAAAAGGTCAAAGGACAAAGATGTTACTTTTTCTACTTTATCCAACACGTTTAAATAAGTTATTTATGATTACCTTTTTTATTCTTTTAAATTGTTTGGGATTTTGTTTTGTTATAAAATCATTTATAAGCTGGATGTTGGAGCAGGATAAGAGCCATAAAAACATATGAAAGCCAAGTTATTATCTCAAATATGTTTAGAGACATTTCTTGGAAGTTTAGAGTATTTTAATAGTAGCAATAATCTTTTCCTAAACTTAACCAAGTATTTTCAATGTCCAAACCATCCAGTTTTTAACAGGACGTAGTCTTTAATAGACATTTTCGTGTGAGCTGTTTTTAACTTCTAAACCAAATTTAGATGGTATTTAGACAGAAAGCATAGCAATATTTTCAAAACAATTTTCTTCTGTAATCCAAAGGAAAACAATGACAAATGTGTATCTGAAAATCTTTAACAAGGTGTGAGATTTTCATATACCAACATAAAAGTGAAATAATTCATCTTTGTACAAAAAAACGAGAACAGCACTGCATGCAATTAAAGAAAAGTGAAAACCCAATTTTTGTATTGATTTTAAAATAATTTCTAGTTATCAGAACAAAGCTAAAAAAAAGCTGAAAGAATTTTAAGTAATCTGTTGTTTTAGGAACATTACCTCACTAAACATTTATCACTGGGGTTGATCATTAGCTCAAATAAACTAAAGGCATACCTCACTATCTCAAAATAATGTCAAAATATACACTACATTGCCGAAGTATTTGTCTCTCTACTTTTACATGTATATGAACTTTGATGACGTCCTATTCTTAATCTATAATGCCAATTTGTTGATGGATGCTGCCAGCAATAACAATTTTAACTATTCTGTAAACATCTTCCAGAAGGTTTAGGAGTGTGTTCATAGTTAGTTGAGAAAACCAAAATTGCAGGCTCCACTCCAATTTATCCCAAAGGTGTTTAAGAAGGTTGAGGTCAGGACTCTGTGCAGGCTAGTCAGGTTTCTCCACACCAACCTTTATATACCTGCATCCATGGAAGTTATTTAACCCTGGAATTTATTGATTTGATGGTGTGACCCAATACTTTTGGCAATAAAGTGCAATAAAGTGTCTGTTTTTAGGTTTCAAAATTTTGAAATTTAAAAAATATGACAAATTTGTTTAGTTTATGTGTTTTGCAGGGTTGTTTGGGACATTCTCTTAAATTTCCTTTAATAGTATTTAAATTGTCAAATAAGGAAGGCACATCACTGAAAAGAATGATTGTGCAAATGCTTTTACTTTATACAAAATAATGAAAAATTAAAATACTATTTATTTATTTTATAGAGCAATTTATTCAGTTTAGTAATTGTATAACAGATTCAAATATTTAAAAAAAATAAACAATAGAGAGTTTAAATATTTAGTTTCAGTTTCAGTTTTCAGTTTTATTTATATAGCGGGAATTCACAACACATGTCGTCTCAAGGCACTTCACAAATTCAATTCAGTCGAATCATATAGATTTCAAGTCGGGTACCTGCATTCCAATTATCAAACAGTGCAGTCAGATTCAGTTGTTTATTCAAATTGGTTAAAAAGTTTATCTATCTAAGGAAACCAAGCAGATTGCATCGAGATACAAATACAAAAAGCCTCATGTTCAGAGGCAGTTGGCACAACATAGAAAAGTCAAAGTCATTCTTCCATTATGGCCAGTGCACAATAAAAACAAGCTAATGAATTTTCTACTTTCATTTGGAAGTCTGAAAGAAACAAACCATCTCTTGAACTTTGATGCATTTTGATATTACCCTAAGCATTCTCTTGGTTCTGTCTTCCCTTCCACTGGGGGGGTCCAGCAGTGACCTTGTTTGTGTCTAGGCTGTGTTCCTGCTGAGTGCCTGTGCAGCCTCGTGGTGTCATCCGATCAGCCTCACTCTCAGCTTCACTATCGATCGCCCTTCACTCTTTCCTCAAGGACAGAAATCCAAACCCATATTCCAGACCGCAGCACTCTCCTCCCTCTCTCCAGTCCTCTCTCTTGTCCCCCCTTCTTCTCTCTGCCTCTCCCCAGCTACAGCTTTCTCCACTGTATAGAATTTATCACGAGTTTCAAGGTTGCAATGACCAGCAGACCCATGAATAAATAATAGGGAGGTAGGAATCACTTTCAAAAAAAACCATTGACTCCTCTTGTGTTCTTGGAGAAGCCATGAGAGTGTGTGTATGGCCTACGTGTGTGGAGCAAAATTGGCTTTGTGGGTGAGGGTACAGGTGCTTTGTTAACTAAAAGCCCATCTGTCCAGAAAGATACTATGAGTAATACTTTAAGCACTTTATGGCCAATCTTTAACACTAGGATTTGTTGCACTGGGGAATAGCAGTTTTTCTACATTGTTTCTCATATGTTTAGTTTTCTATAAGAGGTCTATAAAGGCTTTAATCACAATTCTTAACTTATGGAATGTATAAAAAACAGTTTACAGGTCACTGTGTTACTTTAATAAAAATCTAGCTTTTCAACATTTTCATATTTGGTATGAAACAAGTAAAGCCCCAATCAGCATTTTTACTTCTTACCAAAACCAAAACATAGTGTCCTACAAAAGTATTTAAACCTTCAGAACTTTGTCCAGCTTTGTTATGAAACACATAAAATGTGATATTAATTAAAATCTGAAAAGTGTGGCGTTTATATTTATCACGTTGCCTTGAGTCAGAAATTTGTATAACCATCTTTTACTGCAAATGCAACTGCAAAGACTCATGAACGTTACAAATCTACATGTTTGCTAATTTTTCTAAGCAAAATAGCTCAACCTCAGTTAGATAAGATGGATGGCATCCTTAAACACACATTTGGATTTAGGTCTAGATTTTTACTATGACATTCTAACATATAAATATGTATTGTATTGATCTAAGTTATTCTATCATAGCTCTGATTTTATGTTTATTGTGTTCCCTCCGGAGGTCTTTTGCAGCGTCTACCAGCTTTTCTTCCAGTATAACACGATTTTAGCTCTATCCGTCTTCTCATTAACCCTGACCAATTCCCTGTCCCTGCTGAAGAAAATCACTCCCACAGAATTACTCTGCCACCACCATGTTTCTGAGTGAAAATGGATCATATGCATTCAGGTCAAGTCATACAACTTTAGTCTCATCTGACTAGAGCACCTTCTTCCATAAGTTTGATGTGTCCCCTGCATGGCTTGTGGCAAACTTTTAATAGCTTTCTTTCAACAACAGTTTGTCCATGCCACTCTTCCATAATAGCTAGATTATGAATACCGGTGGCAGATTTAGATTTAAAATGTATTTCATTCAACCAACTATTTTTTTTTCCTTATAGGAAAAGACCGAGGGCATCTCTTGAAAGACAATAAAACAATGTAAAGAAGTATCAACTTCTTTACATCTTAAAAATACAAATAATCTGTTTTTATTTACATTTCATGTAATGGCATGTTGAAAATTACTCATACCCTTGTTAATAACCAACTGATTTCTTTTATTACCATCACAATAGTCAAACCCTCCTTATAATTGCTGATCATCAAGTTTTCACTGGTGTTTTGGCGATTTATCATTGGTGATGTACTCAAAGTCTTTGAGTTTGGAAGTCATCTTTGCCATTACTGTAATTTGCAGCTCCCCACACTGAACTGTAGCTGTAAACAGAATTTACCTCCTGAAATTCCACAGAGTTACCAACACCCTCTTAGCTGCCTCCTTGATTAATGCTCTCCTCGCCTGGCTCTTTGCTTTAGGTGGACAGAAATGTTTAGGGAGGTTTTTCATTTACTTTACTTTTTGCATCTTTGAATGGTGGATTGAACAGTGCTTTGGTTCAAAGGTTGGAACATGGTTTTATAATCTAAGCCTGATTTAAACTTCTGCTGTATTCCTTGGTGTTTATGAAGCTGCCTGTTCACTAATGTTCCAACCTTTTCTGACGATGTATGAATTGTTGCTGATGTTCAGAAAAGATAGAGCATGAAATATACAGAAAAGGTCAACTCAACATGGACATGATCAGAAAAAAATATGAGGACTGTCAAGAGAAACATGTGGGAGAAAAACATAAGGATTTAGAGAGATAGACATTAAGACTTAGTTATTCAAGAGTGGTAAAGATAAAGAAAGAGACAATATGAAGCTAAAGTGACAACACAAATAGGAAGCAAGAAAGACAGAGTGATAAATGATTGGATTTTTCTCTCCTCTGTATGGATAAAGGCGAGATCTCTTTTTTCAATCCAATCTGGCTCAGGCAAAGGTAAACAATCAGTCTTGATAAAGGATTGGATAAATCCTCAATCAGACTCATTTTCTGTAAAGCAGCTATTTATTGGTCTGGCCTGACCATGGCTATATTGGATCCTCTTTCTGAGAGAATGAAAGAGAAGAGGTGGAAACTGAATGAGATAAGCCTTCATCATCTTGATATCAGAGGGCACTGATTCAAATATTTTCTGAATCAAAATGCTTCTTGCATTAAACAGCATTGTGTGACATAGAAGTATTTAGTGGTATTACATTTCAACTGAAAATCTAGAAAAATCCTGGCTCAATCAGAACTCATACATCATATTTTGCATACCACAAAGCCCTCTCACTTTACCACTTCAAGAAAGAAAGTAAACTAAGGCAGCATTTTTGGAAATGTTTTTTCCTATTTCTCATTCATGCTTATCAGCTGAGGTTAGAATAGCTACTTTGAACTAGCAGCATAAAGGTTCAGAATTTCCATGTTGGCAAACTAGACTAGAAAAAATATGATATTAGCGTTTTCAGTTATGTATCCATGTGATATTATAATCACCTTGCATTGTTTAGACTGTTGCCTAATTATTTTTTACAGTGTTGGATCAATAAGAGGAGTATCAAATATCAATACATTTAAAAGTACGAAATACAAATACAATGTTTGTTTTTGTTTTATCTTCTTCTATTTATTTGTTTTTTAAGAGCTGTGATGTGCAATCCCAGCCATACAATATGTTGCCAAAAATGACTGCAACTGGTTTTCAAATTATTTATATTACCAATTGTATTGTTATCACAATAAATAAACAACATATATCATCATAAGCTTTTAGGTCCATAACACCCCTCCCTAGCTCTGAAAATTAGAACAGAACATTTCAATAATGACCAATGTACTTATCAAGAGCTTGGATGTGCATAAGGATTCAAATGGGTTCATCCAAAAATAGGAATTTACTAATAACAAAATGTACTTGTTACAAAAGTATACGTTTTGTAGCATTAACCATCCCTTTTTATTTTAACCTTTTCATCTCTAAAGACTCTTATGTTAACTAAACTGAGCAGTGTAATTAAACTCTTTCTCAAAAGATCACAATATGGTCTCTCAGAACGTTAATATTATAATTTTACCATTCTGATTGAATTACGCCAATTAAACTAAGACACCACCTGGAAAACCTAAACAATCATGATCAGAGGCAAGACCCAAAAAAAAGCATAAAGATCTTCAAATCATGACAAAGAATCCATTTATAAACTCTGTAAGATCCGATGTTAAATTTTCATCATGTAAATAATTCTGAATGTGAAAGTACTTTCATTCATTAAAATAACTCTAATTTTGTCAGAAATTGACATAGAAAGTGTATTTAGCTATAAATCTGTAAACTCTAAGGTGTCACTTTTGGACAGCTAATATTCATTCATTCATCTTCTATACCACATATTCCACAGTGGGTCAGAGGGGAGCTGGGGCCTATCTCCAGCAGTTTATGGAAGGGTCCGACCTGGACAGGTCACCGATCCATCGCAGGACAACACAGAGACACACAGGACAAACAACCTTGCACATACTCATTCACACCTAAGGGGAATTTAGAGAGACCAATTAACCTAACAGTCATGTTTTTGGACTGTGAGAGGAAGCCGGAGTACCCGGTGAGAACCCACGCAGGCATGGGTAGAACATGCAAACTCCATGCCGAAAGACCACCTGCTGGGGGTTGAACCCAGGACCTTCTTGCTGCAAGGCAACAGTGCTACCAACTGCACCACTGTGCAGCTAATATTGTTTATTTTATTTTGTGTACTGTTGGCTTCCTTCAAAGTTACATAGGCTTGTTTGCTGATTACTATTAAAGGTGGTTTTATTAGTCAGCTAACACTGGTGAGCATAGTGGAGTTAAAATAATATAAGTCAGAATTTTTACCTTTATTTTAGCTGAGATGTGTGTTTTACCAGAGCTCAATCTTCAGATTTACTTCAAGTTTCTTATTGGTTTACCTTTGATAAGCTAATTACATTTGTTTACTAGAGCCAAATTATTAATGAGCTATTTTCTGTATTATAGGGGGTTTACAGATCAGGAAACATTTTGCCTAAATTATTGTATTAACCAGATTGACTGGATCTTAATCAGATCTTAATCAAGCATGTATGACTGTCCTGCAGACACGTCTGACAGCATAAATCAGAAGCAGCAGCAGAATTTGTTCTGCTCATTGTAAAGATATGGCGATTTTTTTGTAACTTCAAACATCTAAATCCAATGGTCTGGTATTTTGACATAAGAAATAATTTATTTTTTTACCTTAAATGATTAATAGGTTTCACAATATTATGTTTTCACCCTTTACTTTTAAGATAATGTAAAAATGGTGGAAAAGATAGGTGTGGAGTTTTAAGACACCAAAGCTTGGAGAGTTTAATGATGTCATGAATGTTGGTTTATATGAGAATGCAAATGCTGGAAAAGCGGCAACACGTGGCAGACAGAGTGTGACGAAAGTTTAATAAACATCCAAAAAATGTACAGGTGCCAAGGAATCCAACAGAGAATAAGAAACAACTGGAAATATCAGGAAATATCACTGGATGAACCTACATAGAGTGGTGATTACTGGATGCAAAACAGGTGATGCACTTTGGTCTAATTACAGTTTAAGAAACAGCTGGGGGAGAGCAGGGAGGTAATTCAGCAAACACAGAAACTACAAAGACAAAGGTAAACAGATCAGGAAATAATCACTAAATATTACCACAAGAATCTACTGGAAAAAAGAGAGAATATTTAAAAAAAAAGGAAAAAACTGCACTCTATGCAGACCCAGGCCAAGGAAATACCCTCATTGTAGCATGTCATCTATACGGATGAGCTATACTCTGGATGACTTCTGGTCACTTTATATCAGCTGCTGACCGGATGACGAACCATGTGGGAATTCCAAGTTGTCGCACCATGGTCTAGCAATGATAAAGAATCCTTCAAAAAATCCTGGATTCAGATGGTGCTCTGCATCACCACCAAAATCTAATCATCTGTTCCTTATCCTTAAATGCATATTTTCTGAAAAGTTCATCCAAATATGTTCTTAAGTTTTTGATATAATTTGCAAACAGATGGACGGACAGACAAACCAACCGTGACAAAATAATAACGTCCTTGGTGGAGGTAAAAAATTTAAGAGCTAAGTCCAAGATTAATGAGTAAAACTCAACAAGAACAATGTCCAAGCAGTTGTAAGGATTTATATAATAATAATAATCATAACCCAAACCAAGAACTATTGAGGCATCCAAATTCATATGATTTCTTCTTTTGTTCACAGAAACAATTCACAATATTGACACACGATCAGCCATTCCAAATAAATGAACTCAACTAAGGAAATTATCTCAACATGATCTCTGCTTCCAGATATTCAACCCATGTCTACTGAAATTGTACACACATGCTGAATTTAGTTGTAAATAATGGCACATGAGCAGGCTGCAATTTCCCAAACTAAAATATTTATGCTTAAAATCTTTGCAGCACTTCAGGATCAACACAATACTACAGTGCCTGGCCAAAAACAAAGTTGCCATCTGGATTTAACAAAGCAAATAGCCTTCTATTTGATAATAACTGCATTGGTGATTGTCTTTCAGCTGGCAACAAATTTTTTAACCCCAGCTGATACAATGAGTAGCTTCTAATTTCTTAAATAAGCATGTTGAAAGACACTTCCTGTGGTCATGGAAAAGATGTCACTCCCTTCAAGAAGGGTTAAATGATTGTTTAATAATGAAAGTAAGAGCATTTGAACACACACAATGCGAAGGGAACTCAAGATTTTGGGACTGAACAGCTGTGTAGCCATAAGAAAACCACTAAGTAAGGCTAACAGAAAAAAAGCCTACAGTTTGCTAAGGAGCATACAGATTGGACTCTGGAGGACTGGAAGAAAGTGATGACTGAATGGAGGTGATATAAGTCCAGATTTACCCCGTTCCAGAGTGATGGGCGCATCAGGATAAGAAAAGATGCAGGAGAAGTGATGCACCCATCATCCCTACTGCCTGCTGTAAACGCCTGTAGGGGCAGTGCTATGAACTGAGGTTGCTGCAGTTGGTCAGGTTTAGGTTCAGCAACATTATGTGCCCAAAGAATGAGGTCAGCTGACCTGAATATACTGAATGACCAGGTTATTCCATCAATAGATTTTTTTCCCTAATTGCACGGACATACTTCAAAATGACAATACCAGGATTCATCAGGCTCAAATTATGAAAGAGTGGTTCAGGGAGCATAAGACATTATTTCCACAAACAGATTGGCCACCACAGAGTCCAGACCTTAATCCCATTGAGAATGTTTGGGATGTGCTGGAAAGACTTTGTGCAGTGGGTGACCTTTTTGTTGGTGCCACCTTTTTTTTTGGCCAGGCAGTTTATTTTGGCAAAGACAGCATGTAAACCTTACCCCATGTGCACAAAAAAACTCAAGATGTTCTTCTGACACAACAAATTAGCTAACTTCCTAAATTTTAACATGTGTTTTGTTTGTTTGTTTTTTTTAGCTGTTGGAATGCTGCTGGCCACTTTCAGCTAATGTCACAAAATATACTCATCCAGACACCCCCCCACCCCCCCACCCACCCCCAAGGTTTCTTATTGTGATTTGTCAAGCTAGTAGCAGGAGGGCAAAAATATTAACAATATATATTGAATAATACATTCAATATATTGCTAACAATAACACCAGATAAAGCAGTGATGTGCCCTGGTGGAGCTGGAAGCTTATGGGTAATATAAGACAAGGTATAGAAATCTGTAAACATGTTCAAGGAGACGGTGGAGGGACAAGGATCAGGTTATCAATGCAGCATGTGGAATGCGATGGAAACTCTGTAACCCCAAAGGGACTCAGAGCAGAATGCTGCAGCGTGCTACTCAAGCAGAATGAACTGGACAGAGGTCATCACACTGTTTGCTTTTACTGTCACCAGAAAGATACCCTGAATATAAAGCAAGAAATGAAATGAATATTTCTTGGTGGACTTTATAAAAGGGTGTTATGACACCAACAGCTACTGTATATAAACATTTGTATAGCTGTTGTTTGGGTTGCATAATGAAGATTTGGACATAACTTTTTATTTGCAAGAGAATTCAAAACTAATAATGTTATTTACACTCACATTTGAACTTATCACACCCATAAATTATTTACTCAAAGCCTGTTGCTTCAACATCCATTCTAGTGTCCCAAAGCAATAAGTTGTGGGAATGTTTTCACTGTTGCAAACTCTATGCAAGACTCTGTATTCTGTCTCTTTGTCTCTGCCTGCCTTTATTTGTTAGTGTGAGCCTTCATGCACAATTTCCCACTGACAGATGTGCACATACACATGTCCCCGCACGCACATGCTGGCACACGCTGTCATTCAAGCAATGTCTCTTTGCCAGAGGCAGGGTAAATCTCGTGTGCACACATCATATATATTTTACATTCTGACAATGTGACCACAGCAATCATTATTCAAAATATACTCCCACCTCCGACCCAGAGAATAAGCAATCACTGACGCAATTTCCTACATCTTTGAACTGCTCCAGGGAAATGAACTGGTATAGTATGTTATATTTGCAGTGTGTCCGGTATATTGATTAATATTCCAGCACTCTGAGAAAATAAAAGTTTCAGAAAGTTTATTGTGTTTTTTGTAAAGGCACGTTCGTGTAAATGTGACATTTAAGTTGGATTGTCAATGTCTGTTATATTTTTAAACTATACATTAATAACCACCGTCTTTAAGGGCAGATTTTAACATCAACACTGAAGAAAATTAAGCAGGAGCATTACTCCTCTACACACATTTATGTACACACACCTACACATTCACACACAGACATACAAAGTTTGACTTGTAACCTCGGACCCAATCTGCTTTACTGAAGTGAACTCCTGCTATACCATGCCGGCCAAGTTATGTGTGTGAGCATGTGTGTATGATCTTCCAGAGACAGATATGAAGTGAAATTAGGTATCTGTGGAGGGGTTGTGTGTATCTGTATGGGATTGTGTGAGGTGAGAAAAGCATTCTTCCTCATGGGTGCATGTCCAATAGCATCATATCAGCACGTATAAAACAGTGCCCAGGTCTAGGCCATGTTTTCTGCTATTTGTGTTTACATGTATATAGACTGTATTTCTGTGTGTGTGTGTGTGTGCATACTGGAAGCGTTTTCAACTCCATGTGTATTCATGTATGTTTGTGCATATAGTATTTCTATTCATAGTACCTAAATGGTGTGATATACACTCACCATCCACTTTATTACATCCAACTGTTAAAATTGGTAAAACATGCAGTGAATCAGCTAACCATCATTTTGCGAACATTCATAAATACTTTAAGTGTACATTCAAGTGTGGTGAAACAACCTTCTATCATAGTTGGAAACCGATTCCTACACAATGTTATAGGACAAAGGGATTTAAGGTGACTTTGAACGGGGTGTTGTTCAATGTTGACTGTGGGCTGAGTTGTTTTTCAAAAACAGGATTGTTATTATTTCAATTCGAATTGGTATAAATCAGAACTAATGGTACTAAAGGAGACTACTTAACTTAGCCAGTGACGGCAGACAGATTGTGTAGGACATAAAGGATCTTTACTGATGTGAAAGCAGACTAGTGTTCAAAAATGTTTAGATAAGGCAGCAGCTATGCCTCAAATAAATCTAACTTTCAACCAAGGTAATTTCCAAACTTTGAGGCAGATGGGCTAATCAGCTTCAAGACGTTCATCAGTGATCTTGTGTATAGCTAGTATTGCATTAGAATGTAGGGTCTGTCAATACTACAGATCAATAAGAGAGCAGGAAAATGTGCGCAAACGGTCTAGGATGAGATCGGTGATTTATCTAGATGACCCAGTTCTCGATAGCAAGTCTGAATTTGACATACAGGCAACATTAAAGCATGGAGACCTTCTAGCCATTGGTGATGTATAAGTGTAATAGGTGCAGAGTGACAATAACATCTCTTTCTTCAGTGTTGTGATCATTGGGCCTGCACGGTGGCGCAGTTTGGTAGCACTGTTCCTGACATTGTCAGAAGGTCCTTGGGTTTCGATTCTGTTCTCGTACTGGCCTGGGGTTTTCTGCAATGATGGTTTGCAAATTCCTCCTGTGCATGCATGTTGTTTGTGTCGTAATAGATCCGACGGTCACTGAGACTAAAACGCTGACCTGATCCAAGAGGCTGTACCCGCCTCTGCACTTATGAGGTCCACACTACTTGACTCCGTGGGAAGCTTCCCTGCACCCCTATGGAAATATAAGCGGTAGAATACATGATTGACTGACTTTGTGTGATCTTTATTACCACAATCTTGGCGCATATATGTATTCAAAGCACACACACATAAGCTTCCAAGTATTGTTCTGACCCATAGCAAATATAGTCCACACTGTTTCATACACAATCGCCATGCATGCCACAGTGTACCCATCTTGTCATTGCTGCTAACAGTAGGATAATATCCCATGTTGCAAATGTCAGTTAATCTCAAACTGGTTTCTTGAGCACAACAATGAGTTTGATGTACTCCAATGGCCTCCATAGTCACTGGATCTCAAACCTATAAAGCACATTTGGGATGAAGAGGTACAGGAGATGATACCGTCACCTTGTTGAATATTGCTTCAAAAGATGAAGGCAGTTTTAAAGGCAAAAGGCCATTAAACTGTGCCTAAAGTGGCCTGTGAATGTAGAGTATTCTAACAGTATAAAAGTTTGTTTTTTGTTTTTTTACAAATTCACTGGATGCATTTCAACACGTCCATATGATCAAGGCTAAAAATGGACAGAGGACTGTTTACTGATGGGGAATTAAAAATTAAACATACCCTTATTCTGATTTTCCTTAACTGATTTTCAATTCATCTTTATGCATTCGCTCTTATTGTCCTCTTGTTCAAAACTTAATTTCTATATGTTATATATCAAGTACCAGCAGTGAGAGAGTTAACCTTCCTCAAGGCAAATGCTGTAATTCAATTGTTAACAGCACAGAGCACATTTATCCAATGAGTTGTTTTGTGGAATTAAACCTGTGACCTTTAAGTCAGAAAGTACATTCTCTGCTCCACTGCTGTTCCGGCTCATGAAAACCATTTGTACTGTGCTAACCAAATATGGTGACAGTGCTGCTAACATGACAACAGACTGAGGCTAGGGCCAGGATTCATAAAAGTTCAACTGAAGGTTCATGGGCAGGGTTTGCACTTAGGTAATCACTCTATCTGATGAGTGTAAGATGAGATTGTGTGACTCAGCACAAACTGAGCCACTTTGACACTGTAAACAAAAGTCATTACTCATAGGTACATCATGACATGTTGCTAGCCAGAGGTAAAGCATTTCTAATCGCCATCAGCTTTCTCAAACACCGGCTTGTTTTGGCCCAAGGTGCTGGAATGTAGCAGCCACACCATGCAAACGAAGTTAAGTTCTGCCAGATTTACAAAGGTGCTCATGCATTCTAACAACATTAGCAACGTGATAAGACCTCAGGCTTTGCTATATTTGAGTCTGTAAAATGGGACTAAAGAAGAAGTAGCAGGCTTGAGCGTGAGACTCTGCAGAGCCAGCAAAACCAGAAGATAGACATTCCTAAATATTGAATTTATCTAGGAAAGACAGGATATGGGGGCTGATCAAAGCAGACCAAATATTCTGACTAGATGGAAGATGAATGGGAGAGAGATGTATGACACTGTCAGCCACATTACCATCCATTTAGAAATAAAAGTCACCAGCTAACTTGCAAGTGATTACTTCACTCCAGTTCTCTGCAACGTTTTATGTAATTTCATACATAAAACAACACAAGAGTTTTATACATCAGCTGTCTAAACCATGGCATGAAGTATTTTAACACATTTTATATAAGCAAACATACTGAAACTTACATCTTCTAAGCAGAACACTACAGAACTAATTTTATCTATCCATCATTCTAGAGGAAACACAGCATGTCAGAATGCCAACAGGCTATTTTTCTGAGACATAGTGATTTTGTCAGAATGCCTTTGAGTAAGAGACTTCAAGCTCCCCTGCACACTCAATCCAAGTCTGGGTGGAAAGGAATTAGCATGAATCCAAAAGAGTTCACATACACAAAAAGTACTATGGATGTTTGATTGGAGCCTACCTGTGGTCGTGGGTGTCCTTTAACAATACACTGCAGCACCAGTGTGTCTCCTTCTTTGATGGTGTAAATTCTTTCGCTTATGTTATCATCCTTGACGTTACATGCTGCACCGGAGTGCACAATCTGTGCATTAGCTGGAGCTGTGAACACACACACAAACACACACACACACACACACACACACACACACACACACACACACACACACACACACGCACCGCACCACACACACACACACACACACACACACACACACACAGGCATGTAACCACGCAGACAGAAAAACAGAGAAAAAGAAAGCACATGACATATTTAGTAAGACCCCTCCCAGCAGCAAAAAGGTCATTCTTTTGTTGATGAATGATACTAGAGCTTGTATTGATGATTCAGATAAATAAATATATCCCATTACTCCTGCGTCTGCATTAACAGAAGCCTTTCCAGAAACACTAGAGTTTTATCTATATCAATTTCTGACAGGGGGACACTGATCTTTTTTGGAAAACTGAAACCTTGGACACCAGTAGAAGGTCAAAATATTTTTTTGACTTTGTAACTGTGCCTTTGTTTTGCTAACTGTATGTCACACCTGCAAAACGTGCCTAATAAGAACAAACAGACATGAAAATCCTTTGGCTGTCTGATATATAATCAACCAATGATTCAGAAAGATTTTAAATGAAGTAAAAACTAGTTAAAAAATCTATTACTGCTAAATTGTCTGTGGAAAATGTATTTACTTCTCTTCCGACAACTAATGACTTAATACCAGCATTGAATTAAAAACAATTGGTATGCGGCTCAAGTTCACAAGTTTACCTTCTGATCTGTCTCCTGCAATTTCCTATTGCAACCGCTAACTCTCACGCATTTTAATCAAGAACGTCAGGGCTCCAATGGACATTAGTGCCAAATTTTGAGTCGCTTTTAGAAGGACTAGCAGCATCATTCAGCCAAACATGGCTAATAGTAAGAAAAGTACTGACCTCAGAAAGACGTCAAACCTTTCTAACTGGGACTCAGTTGATGTTAGATATGTTTTGGAGCCAACAGTTTTGGGACAGTCAGTCTTGAGATATCTCAAAAATGTTTAAGCGAACCAGCAGTTTTAACCTGCATCATTGAAAGATTTGTTTGTTTTATTTCTGCATAGATTTTTTTTTTTTTTTTAACTTTTTAGGGCTACTTCTTTTATAGCAGTTTTGTGATCTTTGGGGTGCACGGTGCAGTAGTTGGGTAGCCTGTGCCCACAGCAAATAAGGTCCTTGTGTTTCGATCTCTTGGCTGGGGTCTTTCTGCATGAGTTTGACTGTTTCTCCCGTGCATGCGTGTGTGTTCTCAGTCGGTACTCCGGCTTCCGTCCTCCCACAGCTCCCAAAGACATTGCCGTGGGTTAATTTGTCTCTCTAAATTAAACCCTTAGGTGTATGAATGAGTGTGTGCATGGTTGTTTGTGTGTTGCCCTGAGATGGACTGGCGACCTGTCCAGGGTGTACTCTGCCTCTCGCCCATAGACTGCTGGAGATAGGCACCAGCTTCCCCACGACCCACTATGAAATAAGCGGTAGAAAACGACTGACTGCCTTTTTATATATGGTATTCAGAAGCACTGGTCCAGTATGAGTTTCATGGTATTATAGTATTTTGCAAAAATACCACAGTTTCAGGATATCAGGGTATCAGAACAAAAATTTATAGCAGAAACCAGCAACTGTTTTATAAAAAATTTTTAAAAAGCAATTATTTTCCCACTACTGTGAAAATAATATAATATATTGATTTTCACAGTTATAATGTCCTATAAAGCAATCTTTTTTTTTTTTTGACTTTGATACATAGACTTAAGCAAAAATATAGAATGAATAGAACATTGTAGCTTAAGAAGAATAACAAGCTAATCTTTTAAGATAGGGGTCTTAAACACCAGACCTCAGGGGCAGCTGTCTTGCAACTTTTAGATGTCCAACTGCTTCAACAACCTGAATCAAATAACTAGGTCCTTAGAAGCACTCTGATTGCATGCGGAGGAGGCAAATCAGTGATGCATGTTAAAATTGTAGGTTGCCGGCCCCTAAACATTGAAGTTGAGACCCCTGTTTAGTGGGTAAATTATTGAGGCTATTTGATTGGGTGGCCAGTCTGCAGTCATCTGACAGATAGTGTATGTCGATCATAGCCTGTCACTAAAGCTTTAAAACATTGTTGCCTTGATAAGAATTATAGATTAAACTAAACTTGATGGCATTATTTAATAGCTAGGATTTAATTAGAATTTATGTAATTGGCTTTGAATCTGTTTATATGATTGGATTTAAATGATTGTAGACAACATTAATTGTAAATTTGTGCTAAATCAATAAGAGGAACTGAATAATATAGAATTGAATAGAACTGAACAGAATTGAATTAAAATGAAATTAATAAAATCGATACCAGTAACTGGGAAAATGACTAGCAAAGATAACCCTTACATAGAAATAAATGGATGGATGGATGGATGGATGTTCAGAAGCTGAAGAAGAGACCCTTTAAGTTAGCTTTATGGCTGCAAAATGTTAATCAATCTTTCAAATAAAATTCGTTTTGATTTAGAATATTGAGGTTTGCACATGAAAAAATAAATTAAAAAGTTCCTATGGAAAGGTTTACACTAATTAAGGACTTTAAGTGACAGCTAACAGCGACTTATGCGAGGATCAGAGCAAAACACTAAAGAAACATGTTATCTCACTGGTCTTATTGATCCCCAGTAAATTGCTTTTCCACACAAAGTCTGCTTTAACAACACGTGGAAAACAACTGCCAGTCACAGCTGGTGCAGAAATAATGGCTGAAAGATGCTTTGGTGACAACTCCAGCATCAGCGTCTTCACTGTGCTGACCCTTCTGGAGGGCTGGCTTGCGTGCAAGTAGCCTCAGATGGCTTATGATGAAGGAAGACAGGAGGGAGGAGGGGGGGGGACAGAGATGGAGGTTGGAAGAGAAGCAGCGGGCGAGGATAGAGGCTAGAGAGGAGTGTGAAGCCCCAGAGAGAAGCATGGGGGACAGGGCAGCATGATGATGTGATTAGCATCGATTCACAACGAAAACAAATCTTCACCACACTCTACAACTGTTATCATTAAGTGGACAGAAAGAAAGTGGGTGGCTTGCTTACATTAAACTTTAGTTCGATCGCACACATAACAATGTCTGGAGACACAAATAAGTTTCAGAATGAAAACAGGGAATGTTTGGGTCTAAATGTTCTCTCTTTTGTAATTAAACTGGGTGCTTGGTATGTAACACGATGTCTGATATTCTTATGGCACATTTTCTGTAAGTGGCTAACTTCACAATAAATGGGTACACATACTGTGTTCCAGACATGTCATAATAGGCTGTGCATTTTAGAGAAGATGATAAATGAAAGAACTCTTTGGTTTGATATTACACATCATGATGGAATTTCACAGCAAAACCAAAATTATGTTTATGTTTTACCTTAGATCTTAGTGCATCTAAGCAGAAATGGCTAGGTGACTGCACTATTCTTTTGAAATGATGATATTTAGATGATCAGGCAAACAAGATTGAGCTAATTCATTCTAAACTTTAGAAGCCAAATCTGATAATCAATCCAGAAACATACCGAAGGGTAGTGATAAGGGGCCAAGACTGAAGATGAAGCTGTTTTCTACCAGTTAAAAGCTGAGCTGCTGCATTGTAAACAGGGTAACATTAGCAGTTCTTTAAATTGGAAAAAGCTTGATATTGTTATGATTTGGGGTTGTTTTGTTTTTGATTTCTGTTTTTTTCTTATATTTCTCATAGTTTTTGAATCATGCTTTGTTTATTATTTTTCTGGTTATGTTTTAGTCTTGTTCATGTTTTTGTCAGTTTTTGGTTTGGTTCTTGGTTCATACTTTAGTTTTGTTTGTATTCAAGAGTTTCTGTCTTGCTCCAGCCACGTTCGGTTCTGTTAATCATCTTTATTCCGGTTCCAACCACCTCTTGTCAATCTGTCTTGCTCCACCTGGTTTTCACTCTTTATATACCCGCTGTTCTGTTAGTCATTGCGGAATCATTGTGTCTCCATTCATGTCTTGTTTTGTGGACCATGCCATGCCTGTCAAGCCAGCCTGCTTCTGTTTTGTTCCTGCCTCTTATGAGAGTGAGTTTTTGTTGATAAAATTTTCATTTACCGTCACGCTGCCTCCTCGTCTGCATTCTGGGGTTCCTCAGTTGCACAGATCTTAACAGATATCTTAATGACAGTGATCTGTAAATAAGAGCTACTGTAAACCAGTCTATTAACATTTCAAACGTGTCTTTCTAAGAAGCAATACACCACAGGTTTTTTTTTTTTTTTTGTTTGTTTTTACAAATTTCAACAAATATTTATTTTAAACTTTGAACTGGGGATGATCACATATAATCCAGATGTTTCATTCTTTTAGAGTGAAATGGCACTTTAATTTCAGGCTGAACCAGAAGCTGTAAATAAGATACTACCTTACCTCTACACTGAGTAAATGGTTGGTCAAAATAACCCATTGTGGAAACATTAATGTTTAAATCAGAAAGTGGCATAAACTGAGAGAAGGCACGGTAGAGACCAAGGGCTCAAAACCGAAGAAGATAAAATAGCAAAATTAAGGTCTTACAAATATTCATCACCGTAGCACAAAATTCTGAATCATGGAAAGGAGAACCTTGTCATAAGCTGCGTTTCCATTGACCATCAAATTGCGCAAATTGTAATTACGAAAATACATTTTCTTAATTTCGAAAAAAGCTCCCATTTTTCGCTAAAAGTTTTTGGTTTCTTGCGGAATCGAAATTGGTGTATTTTGCAAAACTGCAATCAAACACTTTTTCACATCACACAACTCACGTTATCAACAACCAGATGTTACAGCTGACAAAAAAGACAACAGAAAGTAGCAGGAGGAAGATGTTATAACATAAACAAACTTTTTCACGTGTGATTTTAATTGCATTTCTTATTTAATGGAAACATCGCAATTGCGAAATTGTGTTTTTTCGACATTAGCAGAATGTCGACAAAGTTTTGCACACATTTGTAATGGAAAAGTATCTACTCACAAATGAAAACTTGGAAAAAACCAACATCGTATATCACAAACTTGGCAATGAAAGGGTTTTGTCAACTTAAGACTCCAACAATGAGAACATTCTAAATTATTTATTCATATTTAGATGTTTGCAACAGAAAAATGATAACAATTTAACTCCTTAAACTTATTTAAACTTATTTTAAACTACAGGAAGATTTCGAAAAATTATTTTATTTAAATGCAACAGCGGTGCATAAAAAGCGACGGGAGGGAGAGAAAGCAAAAATTACAAAGTAAATCTGTTTATCACAGATCGATCAAAGCTAGCTCAGAGCGAGTAAAGTGAAAGGATATCTAATAATTTACAAATGTTTTTTTTAAATTAGATTATAATTTTTCTCAAGCGTTTAAAGGAGTGCCGAAAGGAACTGCCATGACATAAAAGAAAATAAAAATTAAACGTTTTCTTAAGTGTGCTTTTAAGGGATTGAAGTTTCTTAAAGAAATAGTTTGGAATTTTTTAAGTACGGTTTAGTGGAGTTATCAGCACTTTGTATGTGACCTGCAGAAGACAGTGGTCTGAACATCCTCAGTTTGGAGAAACAGACATTACTTCTAACATGATAGTTAGAGTGAGGCCAGAGCAGATTTCTGCCATCCTAAATAACTTCAATCTCAAAGTTTCAGAGAGAGAATAAACTGAGTAGTAAAGAAAAAACGGTTGAACCCAAAATATTGGTTTGTTGTACAAAAATCTCTACACTATAGTCATACAATGATCTCTTGTAAATGCTGTTAGGGAAACAAATTTAAAGAGAAGCTTACAAACAATACCAAAGCTTGGAACTATATCACACAACTGAAACCAGCTCTCCAGAATGACTTAGTCATCCTGAGAGTCCTAATGACTGAGGACTCTCAGGAAGAACAACGACCAGAGCTGCTGCTGTCCTTCTACCGCTGCACGGTGGAGTCGGTGCTGAGCTGTGGCATCTCGCTGTGGTTCTCCAGCTGCACTGCAGCAGAGAAGAAGCAGCTCCAACGGGTCATCAACACCGCTCAAAGACTGACTGGCTGCCCTCTCCCCTCCCTGGAGCAGATTTACTCCACCCGCTGCCTCAGGAGAGCCCGCAGCATCATCAGGGACCCCTCACACCCTGGTCACCATCTTTTTGAACTGCTCCCCTCTGGGAGGCGTTTCAGGGCAATAAGGACAAAAACAAACAGACTGAAAAACAGCTTCTTTCCTAAAGCTGTTGTTGCCCTGAACGCCTCACGCCTCATGTACTCATGTACACTGTAACAACTTTAACTAGCAATAATGAAATAATGACATAAACACTAAATACATTCCGTGCAATTTTTCCTTTTACAATATGCTACCTCACGTGCAATAACCTGTAAATATTCTGTATAGATATATATATATATATATATATATATATCTGTTTCCACCGGCACAGCCCTTTTTTAAACTTTTTTTTTGTATTTATTTTCTTTAAATTTGCACTACTTGCCTGCACTGTTTTGTTCTGGTTTATTTTGGAAATTTCGTTGCACCCATGTGGAGCAATGACAAATAAAGAATTCTGATTCTGATTCTGATTCTAGTCCCAGAATGTTTTTTACCTTTGCAATGTGCACAAAAATACAACCCATGAAAGTTTGAGTTAAAGCCTGCATCATGACATTGCAAGTTTCTGCTTGTGAACTACATATATTTATATGTGATTAGGACTTAATTTAATGGAAAAACTGATTACTCCCACAGTCTTTTATTATCCATTCAAAGACGTCTTTAATACAGTTCAACCAATTACTTCCCTTAATGGTAACAACACAAATTCAAGCATAAACACCCATACATCACTTCTCTGAAGTCTTTTCCATTGCGTAAGTCTTAGAGAAGCTCACTTTTGTTGCAGACACACCTTTTACATTTCCAAAGTAAAGTTGTACAAAAACAGTCCAGTGACTTGTAACATCACTATGCAAAACATAGAAGATAAATTATTTAAAGTGATTTAATTTGTGCTGTTGGGTAAAAAATATCTAGTCAACCGTGATTAAACTGGCGAAGTTCTGTTTTTTTAGCAAACACTCTGATTATATTCAAACATTTATTAACGCTCACGCAAAAAAGCTATTGCTGTAATTGGAGGCTTTACATCGGACAATGAGTTGGTTCAGTGAAGCAGTTGGGGGTTAAGAGAATTGCTGCAGGGCAGACTGATGGCAGTTTCTGTGGGAGGAAAGATCATGCTTAATTTATCCTCTTCCTTCACTCTATACTGGTTTTCTGTTAGCTTTCTAATCAGTAAACTGGTTGGCCCAGTAAGTAATACTCTAGCCTGAAGCTTAGCCAGTGCAAATTTTCATCCATCAGCCACAGAATACATGACCTGTGAGAGGATAATACCCTTAAACACCACAGAGTGAATGCACAAAGTTTTATAAATGCACTGTACTTTCTTAGAAAGACTGAAGGCTAATGTTAATGGTGAATAATTGTATCCATAAAACTTATTGGCGTTTCTACATTAGTTTTTCTCTCTGGAGATGGAGGGGGATCTTGCAGAGCGGCTCCTCTGCCTAGTCTCGCCTCCGGCTGCTAGGCTGCTTCAGCTGTCTGATTGACTAAGAAGAGATAGACTGCCAGAGAGGTAAGAAAGAAAAAAAAGGGAAGAGAGTGTAAAGTAAAGAAAAAATGAGACGGAGAAAGGATAAGTTGAAAGGGATAGAGAGTAAAGTGAAGGAGGCAAGAAGAGGATGCAGAAGTACAACAGTAAAGCCAAGGTCAGATGAAAAAAAAAAAAAAAGCAGGAACATAAAAAGGTGAAAGAGAAAAGTGAAGTAAGATGGAAGTACTGTGAATATGAGCAAAGTGTCAGAAAAAGCCTGGCTGCAAAATAATCAGGGGTAAATAACATTGAAAATGGGAAACAGGTAAGAACTGTAAATGAAAAAAACAAACATTTTGAGAATAAAAACAAAACAAGGACAAATAAAATAGATATGTGGCAATTGGTCAATGATAAGATTAAGAATCACTGACTGAGATCAGTAACAAAGGACTGAGACAGTGTGAGGAATCTGAAACCCTGTCAGCCATTATCTTCTGACTTGTTCCGATATTCCACTGGATGTGACTGCTCTGTGTGCTCAAGAAGAATGATTCAGAAGCAGAGTGGGTTGAATGCTAAACTATACAGACTGCATTCAGAAATCATGGGTGGGATCACATTTTTTAGGTGGTACCTTATAACTCAGTCACTCGCTTTCAAATCTTTAAATCCTTTATGTTATTATCTACTCAGAATAATGTAGCACCTTCTGTTTTTACCTGTGAAACATCCTATTATTAAAAGATAAAATCCAATCAAAAATCAATGTTAACTTTTGACTGCATGTGCTGCAAAATGACACCATAGTCAACTTGTCTTTCTTCCTTTGTCAATAACCTGTTTATTTTTCAGACAGATAAAGATTTAAAGTGTCCTTAACAGAACTTCTGTAAATGACGTAACCCAAATCTATTAAAATAAAAATACTTTTGCTGTCTGGTAGGAATATTGTATCATCAGTTTTATTTGTTTCTGTTTTACTGTTTCTTGTTTTACTTTCATAGACCTACACAGGGCACCACCCAGGGCCTTGCGCAGCCCCAACGGCCCATGGCTGGCCCGCCTGACACATCCCCGGGAGCGATAGGCCACCCGACAGGGGTACACCACTCTGGGACGTGGGCCGAACACCCACACAAACAACAACCCAGGGACTGGGTGGACTGAACACGGGTGCCCTTACCCCTAGACCCCCGATGCCAAGGGGTATGGGTATGTATACATTTAATATTTCAAGAATAATCAAAAGCATACAATAATACAGTAAGTCATTAATTAAAACTAGTCATCTAAAAGGATAAAATAAGGTGCAAACATATGAAAAGTCTGCAAAGTTTCTATTGGATAAACTAAACAAGTTCTAACATAAGCACTACAACATTCTAACTCAAAAGTACATACATTCAGTTAGTTAGGAAAACGATCATCCATCAAAGAGAGCTGCTGTTTTGACATTAATCTATCTGCCTCCGATGACTCATTGATCAAAACTGCTGAGGGGGTTGCTGATTGCAAGAGTTGGCTGTACATTATTGGAAACTTTTCAGAAGACATTCAACACACATTAGTTTGTAAGTGAAACATAAATATTGGCAAATGCCCCATCTGATTAATTGATTTGTCACAGCCTGCCATGTTTGTTTTTGTTCAAGGGACAGGACATCTCTCAGTAAAACTAATGATGAGACAGGAGAGCCGGTGTCAAACCCCACTGACAGCTGTGACAGAGTGCTGAGCAGCGAGTGTGAGATTGTCACTGAAAGAGTGAGTGTCTGAGCACTTCTCAGATGTAAGTGTGCAAACATATATGCCTGTTTGTGAGTGAGAGTGTGTGTGTTGTCTTGTACATTCTACTATATCTGGCCAGAGGAATCCCTTAGAAGGTCACAAATTCTGTTGAACATGAAGAGTGTGATTGATATGCTTAGTTACTTTGTGGGAGCTGCTCATGCATGCAGACGAGCTCTGTCTCAATTCACTTCATTCACAAGAGACTGTTTATTTGCTTTGCCTCATCCACTGCCATCATAGGCAGAGGGCTGAGGGGAGAAAAGGCAGAAATGTTAGTGGAGATGTAGATAAGAAGAACTGATAATGGGTAGGTGAGCTAACAATGTTTTTAATTATCAACAGCAAAAAAAAGATGGCTTTATTTCTACCAAAGAAACAATACTCTCTCTCTCTCTCTCTCTCTCACACACACACACACACGCACACTGGGTTTCCTCACACAAAGACATTCCTGAGACTGGCTGACTCACATCGCCTCACCATTTTATTAGGACTTTTCCTTCACAGACAGGATAGAGAGATCAAATGGCCGATGTCATGACCTCATCCTTTTCCTTTTGGCTCTGAGCTCTGGATATCAAAACGCATCAGCACCATTGATTTAACTTTTGACCTGACCGTTTAATGGATGTTATAAATGAAAGAACAGCCCCTTGCTAAACCCCCAGATCCTTCCTGCCAATTTCCATTTCCTGCTTATACACCCAGACAAACATACAGAGAAAAAAATAAATCAATAATGCACTAATAATCATTCACTGCTTATCTTTCAGTTACTCTTAGAACCAGAGTTAAACCCAGAATGACAAATAAAAACTGAATTCTGGCGCATGGTTTTGACAGTACTAAAATTTCAACCTTGATACCAAAATACTCAATACAACATTCGATACCCCAGCAACATTTTTTGAAGGCATTGGGTTCTTTCTATTTAAGAGAAATTGTGATTAATTACAATATTAACATCTTATAAGTTCCTTAATTAGGGCAAAACCAATGAGTAGGGGACAATTTAGCTTTCATCTAGAAAAATATAATTTAAAAGTGTCACTCTCCTGTTTGGCTTAAAATCAGACAAAATAACAATATAAGTGTTAATGTCCTTTAAGCATGTACCTTTGATGCAATAATTCTATTTAATTATAACTGCTTCTCTTTAGTGTGTCACTGTGTGGTTCCATGTTAATACAAATACATTTTCTTATTGAATGACTAATAAATTATCATTCTACTCTAAAATATAACAAGCATGGATCTTGCACATACAAAGCATAGTTTTTACAGCATAAAGAAGGATCTGGTCCATGCAAATGTAATAAGCAGCAGCGATATTCAATTTCTGCTTTTCTGGTAATTTTACATATTTTCTGTAGTGATCAGCTACAGCAGCAGGGCAGGTTGCAATGGGGCCCTACATTCTTCTGCTCTAATTGTCAGCTTTAGTCTGGCTCCACTATAACTCGTGTTATTAGTAGCTGTAATAGCCTCCAATGCTTTTACAACTAAACAAGGGGGCAACTGAGGTGGCGCACTGGTTTGTTCTGTTGCGTCACTATTTAGTAAGCGACTAAGCCATCAGCCAATTAACATTTTCCTTTGTTGATTTGTACCACAGTAGAACAGAGCGTTGAGTGATTTGGAGCTTTGCAGCTGGGAAACACATCTTGGCAGGGGAGCTCAGACTGACAGGACTCCCTCACTGTCTGTGTTCGCAAAGCTAATATCTAAACAGGTAGTATTAGTGTTGCTCCATCTGGACCACATGGAGCAACATTGCCACCAACATACTGGATACACTTACATTAAGCATGCCTACATACAATACATGAGGGGCTACTCACTACTGCGTCCTTTTTTGACACTTCTAGGTCTGATTTAGGCCTGTTTGGCTAATGGTCTTAAGCTTCTGACTAGCTGATGAACAATTTGAGCTTAAACGATGGTTTTAAAAATACATTTACATCTTGTTTGTCATTTGCTTCTATTTCATCTTCTTACTTTTGAAGTTCAACTCACAACCTGATCATCATCATCACGCAGCATGAAATATGAATACTTGTAAAGTTTTAAGATTAGATTTTGATTGGGAGTGTTTGTAGTTCACGTTTGGTATTCATACTGGTTGTTTTCTTTATGTTAGATGAACCAAACAGACAATACTACTGACCTAAAAGAGGCAAAATCAACAAACCAATTGTTAAGTAAGCATTTCTTTAGCCTTCCACTTCAGCTGTTCCTGGATAGCACACATAAAAGGTCAAGATGTGCATTGTTGCATGTGACACATGCAATGATATGATTTGTACTTTTTGACTGTTAGTTATTCACTATTTGATGCACAATTTCTAGAAAAATATAATTGTGTGATGACAGCAGGTAAATAAGCAAGCAGAATAAAAGAACCAATGGTGGAGCTTCCCATTGTTTGATTCAATATAACAAAAGCAACAACGGCCTTGAACAGCATGGGTAGCATTTGAAGCAACTGCCACATAAACAGGTAACCATAATATGAGTGTAAATGACAGCTTTGTGAGATAGGGACAGAAAGAAGCAGTCAGGAAAAACAACAATTCAGAGGTGGAAGAGTGGGGGGTTGCGACTGCTGCGGAGGACTGAAGAGATGTGAAGTGATTAGGGGTTTGTAGAGCTCGGTCAAACATGACTCGCAGTCCTCAACAGGAGTGGGTTAGCTACACTTGAGCCTTCCCAGGATGAGAAGATAAAGAGAGGAAAGAGAGACAGAGAGAGGTCTCCCCATCAAAGACATGAAAACCACTTAGATCTTTGGCCCGGATGGACAAAGGGGGGAAATGGAGAAGTGGATGAAGGGAGGGAGGATAGAGAAGAGGAGAAAACAAAGCAAAATGTATGACTGGCATTCTCTTTGTGAAAGTTCAATTCAAAGAGCCTGACGTGTTCGCTGTTCGATGTGCTGAAACTGACAGACTGGGAAAGAGGATGAGGTAAAAAAGAAAACAGAACATAATATAGACTGTTGATTTCCTACCATGATGGACAGAAACAGAATGTCTTCATAGTTAATAAAATGCTATTTAAAATTATTCAACTGAACCTTTTGATTTCATGACACTTGTGATAGCTCTATTGTAGGCTGTGAAGAAACAATAAAATTAGATTTAAAAACCAACTTCTCAGTTTAAATGTACAGTTTTGTTTGAAGGTTCAATACTGACGTCTAAGTAATTATATAACATATTCCTTTTACCTTGTTTCAGAACTGAGCAAAATACAACTTTGATCTGTTGGTCAGGACATGATGAGGTCTAGTCAACACCTCGAACTATTGCTATGGTGCTCCACAGCTCATTCCTAAACCATTCCTGCTTTGTGGCAGGGCAAATTATCCTGCTGAAAGAGGCCAAAGTCATCAGGGAATAAATTTCCATGAAAGTGGGTACAAGTTCTTCAACAAAGCTTAGGTAGGTAGCATGTGACAGCAACATCCACATGGATGGCAGGTACCAAGGTTTCCCCGGATAACATTGCCCAAAGCATTGTACCAACTCCACCAGCTTGCCGTCTTCCCATAGTGCATAGTGATATGGGTTCTCAAGGCATGCTACCCATCATCGTCAGACCAGGCCAACTTATTCCATTGCTCTGTCATCCAGCTCTGGTGCTCCCTCCACCCAGGTTAAAGAGTGCAGAGATAATCACTGTTTTTAACATAACCTGTCAGTGGTCACAATTGTATGTCTGATCGGTGGCTGAGCCAGATGGTCCGCATTCAGGAAAACAGCTAAAATTTCTGTGAATGAAAATTAAAAAACAAGGATTTAAAGTAATAAAAACATCCTGCTGTCCAAGTTATTTATGATAGGCTTTTGTTGTTGAAAGATCATGTTCCGGCCGTTTATTGATGATATTTCTGTGTACTCATGATCTTATCAGGGTTATATAATGCTGATAATTGGTTAGTAATATTACTACAACAGGTACGAGAGACCACAAATTTTAACCATGCGGCAATCAGATTCAACAAAACTTGATGTCACTGATTTGTCTGAAATCATTTGGATTAAACTGGATTAAATGCATATAAATTTGGACCAAACTGGACCTGCTTGTCTTTATGTAAAGTCCTTGAAATTACGCTTTTTGTGATTTGGTGCCATAAATACAACGAACTAAACTGAATTTTAATAAAGTCACACAAATAAAAAGTTAAATTAAAGAATAAAAATATGGATACTTCTGTTATTTTAGCCGGTGGATTTACTGATGAGCAAAAGACTGTAGCTGGATATGGTGAAGCTCACCTCTAATAAATCTTTACATCTAATCAATTTACATTTGAACACAACTAGACATCTGAGTGTAATTCGACTTGCAAGAGAACCTATTGATACTTTGATTAGTTTAACCGGTTTTTCAGGCAAAGTAGATTCATTCTCATATATAGCTACAAATGCACACCCCCACCTTACACCACCACCACCACCCCACACACACACTCAATAAAGTGCAAAGTTGAATGGATCATGCATCATGTTAGTATAAAAAATACAATCAAGTGTGGTATTTTAAGATCAATCTTAGTTTGACAGAATCTTGATGTTAAAATTACATTGTAGCACAGTTGTCTAAGATCATTGCAGATCTGTCTTACAAACACATCCATTTCTTCTTTCACATTACGATTCCCCTCTGGGGACTTTCAGAAAATATCCTCTCTGAAATGTTGGAATTTTATGACTCTTGGCTTAATAGGGCACCCTGATGGGAAAACTATGAACCCCTGCAATCCAATGTTTAGCCTCATCCCTTTACAGCCCTCCAATCCCCCACCCATGACGCTTACAGTCATGGGTATTACTCACTGAAATATTGCTGTAAACCATAAAATGAAGAAACTTAAGTGAAGTCTCCATTAAGTGTAAGTGATGATTGACATTCATGTCTCCCACTTCCTACATAATAATTCCCACTTTCCTCTGGGTCTTTCAAAGTAACTAAAACATCTGTTAAGACAAGAAAACACAATGGGAGAAGTGGAAAAAAAAAAAAGCAGGGACAGCAGCAGCTGGTAAGTCCTCAGCAGAGTTTTAATTATTTTACTATGTGTATGTGGAAATGCTTCTTTCTGTGATTCATTCTGGAACAGGTAGAAAAAAGAAACAGCTTCCATTGCTACGTGAACAAACAAAATAACGGAAAGACTACTTGCAAAGGAGAAATCTATCTAGGAATGTAGGAAAAGGGGTTAAGACAAGGAGGGTCAGCATGGCAGTCACGTGCCTTGCATCATCTGTCTGCCAGATTGTCAGCTTGCCCATATGTTATTCAACCACGATGCTCCTGCTTGCTCTGGAACCCAGCAAAAAGAAAACACACACTCAACTGCACACACTTGCACACATACAAAAAAAGAGCTCACTTGAAGTGAACAAAAAAACAAAAGTGTGTGGCTACATGTGCAGGTGTGCATGCGTTTCCAAGAAAGCTACTGCAGAGCAGTCGACAAAGCACGGGGGTCAGTCTAGGTGAAGTGGTAGGAGAAAAGGGAGATATTGAGAGAGGATGTCAATCAACAGGAGAGAGCAAGAAGAAGCATTTAAATAAAAGGTCAGAAGAAAAAGCTGCAGGTAAGAAAGGGGGCTCACAAGAGAGGAGACAGGATGTGAAGGAGAGGCTGAGATATTACACATTCCATCTGTCTCAACCGTTACGCCAATAAAGGGACTGAAATGGGAAAATTGAAATTTACAGAAAATGGCTGACAGACATAGAGTTGATGGCAAAGAAATGCTGAGAACATCATCTGCACAGGCAGACAGACAGGGAGAAAGGCAGAGATGGAAAGGTTCTAACAAGCGTGATGTGTAACTCATGGAGTAAGGGGACCGCATTGTAAGTAGGTAGAGAAACATTCTAACAAAGGCAGTAAGAAAAAAAATAACAAAGGCAGCAGTTAACGCACATCTAAAATGGAACCCTGGTAAGCCTGTCAAAATGGACTTTTAATATTAATTTTAGTTTCATTAGAGCTTTTCAGCTCATTGATAAATAATACTTCATTAATGTGTCAAACTACATTTATCGCAGGCCTTTTTCAGCTGCTGTTAGAATTTAATGAAGTACTGGCTTACAAAGGGGGTGGCGCTCAACAAGAGAGCAGATATTGTTTCATGTTTAACAAGAGGGATAAAAGATCTATAAATGGACTGAAGACGCAAAGAGACGTTTTTTTGTTTTTTTCCACCTGTCTTCATGAGTTTCTTATTTTAAAGGTTTATATTTTAAACACATTGGAATAAGGATATTTGTAAGGGTAAAGATGGTGGACTAGACCTGATTTTTCCTCTGCACATATCTATTTTTCTTTCAGACATGCTTTGTAAAAATAGACTTCCAGGCTTGATTTAAGTTTTTGTTATTTTTTTTTATTTTAGTAAAACTAAACTCTAAAGCTTCTAGACCACTAAAAAAGTTATAATTATAATCATAATATCAAGCACACTCTTAGATTCTGATCAGTTATTCCTCTCAATAAAACATCTTCAGGGAACTCAGTCATTGCCCACAAAGGCAATGAAGACTTACAGGAGCATAGCCAAATCCCCATAGAGTACCCCCTCCAGGACACCATCCCTAGCTCAAAGAAGGAGTCTAAACGAATCTGGACTGCTGTTTGGGGCATAAGCACAGACAGCAGTCAGAATCTCCTTTTGCAACTTGAAGTTGTAAAGAGGTGACCCTCTTACTCAGCAGGGAAAACTCAAACACCAAGTTGCTCAGCTGAGGGCTTGTGAGTACCCCCACTCCCAATCAGTGCATTTCTTCATTAAAGACAAAGCAACATGGCATAACTTTTAAGTAATACAACTGTATCAGAGATGACCCAATGTACACAAATAGATGTCAGGGATTTGAAGATTAACCAGTTTGTACCAATTCATGGACACGAGTGTACTGGAAGATCGTAATTTGATGCAGTTGTTTGATGAAAATTACATGTGTTAGTTTTCAAAATGTTTTAAAATCAAATCCAGATGAAAGATAAAAAAGTGAAAGCTACATTTGTGAATGAATGCCTGTGGGGATCCTTCTCTGCCATTCCTGGTGTGGTGAAGTATTGTTTTTAGCAACGACTTCTACTGTTTGGTAAGAGAAACGCAGCTATGCAGCAAAATGAACACAATCAACCAATTCAGCACACTTTAAGTCATGCTAATCATGTGGCTCAACTATTATTCCTGAAGAAACACCTTTCTATAAAGTAGGTTAAATACAATGCTGCCTAGTGAGCAACTTTTTGTGAAAAAGGTGTTCTGCGTCATTTAATTCTTCTTTTTTAAAATTCTCACCACAGCTGCACCAGCATCTTGTGATGATTACTGATTTTATAATGTTTCAGTTTATTCCCTTCTTTAACTGATCCCTACTTCGAAAGGTTAAGTTGTTTCTTATAGCTCAGAAACTAGAAAATACATTTCTCTGCTCACTGTTCAGTTACTCACTGGCTGTTAAGCACATCTGCTGCATGGCAGGTTTTTCCATATTGCACTGAGACTTATTGTACTGAAATTTCAATGCAAGGCTTTTTTGTAAAAGAAATATTTTTTTGTTGAATTCACTGATATTCTCTTTCAGTCACAAAGCGTTTCCTGCTTCCTACTAATTCATCACTTTGTATCACCATATTATATTATGTCAACTCAAAACAATAAACAAGAGGGAATTGTGTTTGAGTGGTGAATCAAATCATATCACATGGGTGATGCTTATGTATCTTTATTGTGACAGTTCATTAAAAGTTTAATGAAATACAAATTGTATCAGCCAAGAGGCAGAGATACTCAACAGTATACTGTCAGTAAAATAATATTACAGATATAACCATTTTATTGTTTTGGAGCAATGTAAAATGAAACCAGCAAAAGTTAACTAACCCAAGCATTAACTAAAAATGCATACTCATCAGGCAACTTGTTCAGAGGTCTGTCCTTATTTAGCTAATAGTATACCACATTACTGCAGATTTGTCGGCTGCACATTCATGATGCAAATCTCCTGTTCTGCCACGTCCCAAAGATCTCAGTTAAAATGAGATCTTTGACTGTAGGCCATTGGACTATAGTAAAGCTAATGGCATGTTCAAGAAACCAGTTTAAGATTAATTTAGCTCTGCAGCATGGTGCATCATCCTGCTGGTAGTAGCTATCAGAAAATGGGTATACTATGGTCATAAAGGGATGGACATGTCAGCAAAAATAATGTGGTAGGCTGAGGCATTTAAACAAGACTTAACTTTCAGTAAGAGACACAAAGTGTGCCAAGAAAATGTCCCCCACATCATTAAACCACCACTAACAGCCTGAACCATTGAAACAAGGCAAAGTCGATCCATCTTTGCTTTACATTTTGAACCTACCATCTGGATGTTGCAGTTTAAATCAAGACTCATAGGACCATGGAACATTTTTCCAATCTGGTTTTGTCAACAATCGGTGAATCTGTGCAAACTGTAACCTCAATATGCCATTCTTAGTTTATGGCAGATGCACCTGTTGAGATCTTCTGCTGCTGCAGACTGTTTGCTTCTAGGTTTAACATATTGTGCATTCAGAGATGGTATTCCATATACATTGGTTGAAAGGAGTGGTTATTTAAGCTATTATTTCCTTTCCATCATCTTAAATCTGTTTGCCCATTCCCCTCAAACCTCTCGCATCAACAGACTTTTTCTCCACACAACTGTTATTTACTGGATATTCTCTCATTGTCAGGTCATTTTTTAGTCTGAGGGATGGTTGAGTGTGTAAATGCCAGTAGATCAGATGGTTCTGCAATACTCTCAGCAACCTGTCTGGCAACAGTCAGAACAACATTGCCACATTAAAAGTCACTTAAATCCCCTTCCCTAGTTTGAAGCTTAGTTTGAAACCTCAACAAGTGTTCTTCATCACATCAAGATCCCATAATGCTAGAGCTGCAGCCAAGCGATATGGTGATTTACTATTTGTGTTAACAAGCAACTGAACAGTTGTTCCTAATAAAGTGGCCAGTAAGTATAAATCACTCCACATTGTAGTAATATCAAATAATGATCTAGTATGTGTTGTTTTCTTATTCAATTCATGGGTTGGAAATTAAAGTCTGCTATTTTAGGAAGAGTGCGTTTTTAGATAATGTATAATATAAATGCATTGCTGTTTCACACATTGCCCCACTCCTAACTGTTTTACATTCAGAACAAGAAAACTGTGGGAGACTGTTAAGGTATACAGGAGGATAACATCTGGTGTCTCTGGCAAAGACAAGTAATGGTAATTACAACTACTAAAAGTGTGTGTGAGAAGGAGAGGATGTGGAAAAAAAAAATTTAGACAATGCATGTTAACAACTGGTTTGTGAAATTGTAAATCTGTCTCATCTAAAAGCAACCCAGCCTAGAAATACGCTTAATAAATCCGTTCATACAAGCATAACTAATACACCACATGGTGGAGTGGCTTATAATTCACAACAAACATAACCCTTCTAAAAATAGCTGTCCCACTTCTTTTGCATGCTGTCCAGTGTAAAGAATATCAGAGTACATTAAGGAAAGGAGGTGAAGGAGGAGAACGCTTTTAAAGGACATCTGCAAGTCAGAGATTTAGAAATGGATCACAAGAGTGAGTTTTATTGCAATCAACTTTACTGCTAAATATTTTCTGTTTAACGTGTAAGGAAAGAAAAAGATAAGACTAGCCAAGGACACCTGCAGAAAGGTACATTCACACTATTAATGAGTCTGCAAATATCATATAGCATATGTGGATGTAATTCTTAAAACAAAAAGAAAATGTAGTAAAAGATAAAATTATGTAGGTAAAAAAGAGCCAGAGCCCATTTAAAACCAGCTTGTGTGTGTGTGTGTGTGTGTCTGTGTGTGTGTGTACCATCCAATACCATCAGCTATAATAAATTATCAGATAAAGACCTGCCTCGAATGATCCCTTCGTTGGAAGTAGAGCAGAAAGCAGCTAAAGCCTAACAGCTGGCTGAGGATCACCATAACATGGTTGTTTGGTTTAGGAAGTCCCGGGTCAAACTGAAGGTTTGTGGCTTAATGTTATACAACTATTTCTTAAAAGTACTGTCAGAAAAAATAATACTACTATAAATACTTCTTCCTGCAGCACTTGGACACACCAGGAATCTACGCCAGAATTCTGTTTGTGGACTTCCACTCTGCTTTCAACGCCATCATCCCGGCTCTGCTGCAGGACAAGCTCTCCCAGCTGAGCGGTTGCGGCAGCTGAAGAAGTTCAGCCTGTCAAAGACAATGATGGTGTAATCCTAGTCCGCCATCTTTGAGTCCATCCTCACCTTCTCCATCACCATCTGGTATGCTGCTATGCTACCACCATCAGGAACAAGGGCAGGCTGCAGCGTATCATTCGCTCTGCAGAGAGGGTGACTGGCAGCAATCTTCCTCCTCTTCTGGAACTGCAAGCCTCCAGGACTTGGAGGGGAGCAGGAAAGATTACAGCTGACCCCTCCCACCCTGGACACAAACTGTTTCAGACTCTCCCCTCTGGCAGGAAGCTGAGGTCCATCAGGACCAAAACCTCTCGCCACAAAAACAGCTTCTTCCCATCTGCAGCTGGCCTCATTAACAAGGCCCTGGTCCCCCACTGACACTTTCCCCTTGCAAATAGTACGAATATCTCAGCACATGTAAATACTATTTCATATATTTCTATATTGTTGTCATTGTATATTTGCCACGGTGCTTTATTTTTCTCATAACATTCCAACACAACTTTTTTTTTTTAACTACATATTTCCAAATGTATTTGTCAGCTTAGGAAAGCCCACAACAGGGGTGCCTTTAAATTAACAACCAGTCTGAAACCACTAGTAAGAACAAATATTCTTGGAAAAGGCAGACTGTGATTAAAAGTCTATCTTGTTAGACTTTAATAAAGCAATCACTATGAGGAAAACAAACTAACCAGGGTAAGAGACTGCTGCCAAAAAAGTCAGGCTGCTGATTAAACTTGCATGGCGTGATAGCAAACAGTTCATTCCTCTAGCTGTACATTGACAAAATGTCTCACAAAAGAGAAAAAAGAGGAAGATCTCTTAAAAACCTAATAAAGATTGCAATCACAACATTTTTAATCTTCTGTTTCAGATAACCAATGTACACTTCACATTTTAAAAGCATACTGGTATAACAGGTTATGTTAACTAAAACCTGATTATTTAAGATCACATTATTAGGTCTCATATTTAACTTAGACTGACAAATATATAGCAGAAATATGCAAAAAATAGAAGCAAGGCAGAATAAAAACTCCAAGAAAGGAAATGATCATGCAGTTAATGTCACTGACTGGCTTGATTTATGTGATATGATTAATTTCAGGCTTAGGGAAGCTGTGAGTTCATGTGCGAGCATAAAGATGCTGATAATCATATGTATGTTTATAAGCAAGCATCACACAATACTAACAAAGATACGATATACATTATACTGTATATGTAATATCAGTGCAATATTTCAACAAGTACAAAAACATCTTCATTACTGACATAGTCTGAGTCATTATCTCATCTATTACAGCTTAAAAGCTGTTTTTCTTTACAAACACAAGCACATTGCATAATTTGTTACATGGAAAGGTGCTTTAGTGTCTTTCAGAATAGGCAAATAAAGAAATACTGTTTATGTGAAAGAATGCAATCTACAGTAGGAACCAAGGTCACACAATTGATACTCTTTACAATGAAGTTTACCGCAAAGTAGGTCCAGAAATTACCTTAATTTAAAGTGAAGAGATGAACAAATATGTCCAGCAATAGCTTTACTAGCCTGTATAAAGGCAAGTTTTTACTTTCAGGTTGTCATCTAATTCAACATGTAGTGGTTGTCAGAGACTAAACATGACAAATGAGAAAAAGGTAGCTTCTCTATAGTCCTATTTATATACAATATAGAGCTTCACTAGAATAAAAGAAACAATCCCAAAGAACATTGTATACATTTAACGAATAAGAAACATTAGATAGCACAGTTAAAATAGGAAATAGCCGAGACATGATAAAAATTAACTGATAAAGTAATCTCTGACTTTTACAGAAAATCTTAAGTTATATTTTCAGTCTGGATTTAAAAGAGCCTACATTTTTTGCATATCTAAATTTTTCAGGATGCTGACTGCTGATTGAGAACATAGAATTTAAATTCTGCCCCACCTTTTTTAGTCCTGGTTCTGGGAACACTGGGAACACTGAAAAAACAGGTGAAAACAATGATCTAAAACAATGATAAGGGGTTTAGATCAATGGTGTCCAAACTTTAAGGATCAAAGGCCACATTCAAATTAATTGAAAGTAATTAGGGGCCACTTTTTTCCAATTAAAACACAAAATAAATGTACAGCTTTTCTTTTTACCTGCTCAGCAATAAATTAAAGATACAATATTTCAATGAAACATAGTAGAAAAAAACTAAATACTCTAGGTCTGTAAAATGGTCTCCGGTGTTAACCTTAATAAAAGAAAGGTGCAAAGTTTCCTAAATTTTTGGGTTGAATGTGTTCTGGAACCTTTTTTAGGCTATTGCAACAACAAAAATGAGAACTTTCTTCATAATACCTTTTAGCCAAGTTTATGGAATAGGTACCTAAGTCTGCTTTTGAGTAGAGAGTCGTGGAATGGCTAGTCCCTTAATTAGTTTGATATTAAAATGGAAAGATAAAAAACATGGCTAATTAGAGAAAAAGGTTATCCATTAAAGAAGAAATTTGCCATTGAAAATCTCATCCTAAAAAATTACTAGGAGTTTCCATCTGCATCAGCTCCATTTTCTGGAGGGACAAATGTGTACCATTTTAACTGCAGTTGGGGGCCACACAAAATTATACAAAGGGCCACAAATGGCCCCCAGGCTGCACTTTGAACATCCCTGGTTGTAAATGCTTTGTACCTGACAAGCATATATTGTTGGCCCAAGACTTACTCCAATAAAAAGATTTCAAAATTTATCATTTAACAGATAGGGGGCCAGTGTAGCAACGTAAGTAGTAAGTATGTAAGTGTGTAATGCTATTTTCTTGGTGTTAGTCAGGACTCTGCCAGCAACATTTTGGATGAACCACAGTTGGTTGATTAATTTTGTTAGACATGGGCCTGCCAAAAAACATTGCAAAACTCTAACTTACTAAAAACTATCTTTACTGATTGGATACCTTTTATTCTGGCAACGTTTTAAGATTTTACTAATCTGATGTAGTAATGGGCTTTATGTGGATGATAAAATAAAGGTCTACGGCTATTACAACACTAATTAAGGGGGAGTATGTAGATATTAAATAAAAGATATGCCAGAGCTTGGCTTTGAAGAACCATACATGTGATCTTTGTTTGATCAGATTTATAAGCCAAATTACAAAGATGTATTCCTGGTCTGCCAAATAAGATCTGAACCAATCTGTTACAGTACCAGACACACTTTTCCAGCCCGGCAATTACAATGCTATAATGAACTGTGTGGAATTCAGCACTGAAATACAGTACTACCAACACAGAAGCTTTAGCTGCATCGGTTTTAAGACTTATGTAATTTAAACCTTTACCAATGCAGCCTGAATTCTTTGGTTTGATTGAAAATCTGCCTGGAAAGCTCTGAAGAGATTGTAACAAGCAGTCACAAATAATTCACTTGCTATCTGATCCCTAAGTAGATGCATGCAAACTTGAGGTGATTATTTGATTTCATGGAAGGTAAAATGAGAAGGCCATCAACAAAGTTTTAATTGATGACAGACGTTTAGAGTGCGTGCTGAGATTAAAATTGCAGGTGGTGGTTGGTCTCATTTCGAACAGCCCATGCCACTGTTCAGAGTTCTTCCCGCCAAACGGCAGTCTTTCATAAAAGTGGATAATTTTTGAGTGAGAATGCATCAAATACTGACTTTGCTAACAACAACTTAAGCCCCATGTATGTATTGCCAGAATAGGGGATCACATTCAAACAGGGCTTGAAAACAAGAAGCCAACTGAAACACAAAGAGAAAATAGACATCTGTCCTTCCTGATTGATTCCAATGTTGTGCACATGGTGATTCTCTCTTCAGTTTATTTTCTGCTGTACTTAACTTTTGAATTATTTCAATCATATCTTGGATTCTGTTCACATTCTTTTTTCTTTCCCCCTCTTTGTCTTTGCACAAATCCCTCATAAAAGGGAACCTCTGTAGTTTCAATCTGGGCTTCAAAAACAGGGAGGAGGGGTGAAAACAAGACAACCGAGTCTTTTGAAGTCTCATCTGTCTTTTGTCTAGGAACTTTGACAAGGGTGGTGAAGCAGCTTCAAGGAGAGCAAGCAGAGATGATTCCTAATTGGCCAAATGATGAAGAAGAGCAAAAGGAAAAATATTTCTCTGTTTTTAACTGACACCATCTATGAGCATCATGCTCATAGCTCCCTGTGTACAAACCTGTGGATGTGTTTTTCAGCTTAAGGTCCCACCAACAGGAACATCAGCATTTATCACAAGTACAATAATGTGTGCACAAAATATGCACACATTTTTTTTTTTTCCACAGGTTGAACACAGCTGACTGTGATAACTTATAAACATGATTGGATGGGAACTGTCAGAATCCTAAAATATGCCTAAAATTTAAAAATAATACTAGCACTATTTTCTCCATGTATTTTACATTTCTGTTTCATGTTTTGTGTGAAATATATAAAAAGAAAGGTTTCATTCTTTACCTGGAGAATTGAAATAATTTAAACATTTTAGTTTACCAACACAGAAACAAAGAAACTTGGAGAATCTTTGTTTTGCATGCCTGTGTTAGTATTTTCTTGACAATTAAAAAAAGTGGGCCACAGGATTCATAAAAGGACCCCAGGAAAAGGAAGCACCCTAGGATTTACTCACCACTACGATGTGGCACACTAATTTAATCATCATCATCAAATCTAATACAAGTGGTGTCAAATATTGATGCAAGGTTTGTGCACCAAAAATCTCGATTTGTGCTGCTATTATTTTAAAGATATTAATAAAACTTTTAAAGTAGGTCTTCAAAATGTCCACCAACCTCCTTCACATAGTCCAACATAAACACAAAATACAATAGTTTGGGCTCTGTTTCTTTGCGCATCAAAAGTTTCTATTTGTGAAATCATGATTTGGACAGTATTAAAGTGTAAAGGTCATCCAAAGGTTAAACTACCCCCTGGTGGTCACAAACTAAAGGGATATCAGAGTTTTTGATACTTTATGAATCTCATCTTTAAAATGACAGTGGGATAAACCAACATTTTTGCAGCACAAACCAGCGCAAGCATCTGACACCATTTTGTTAGATTTTAAGAATAAGGGGATACTGGGAGCAACTTTACTCAGTTGTTTTCTATTGGTAAATGCCAAATGGACGGAATTTATATAGTGCTTTTCCAGTCAAACCAACCACCCAAAATACTTTACACTACAGCTACATTCACCCAGTCGCACTCACAAAAGTGCACACACATTGATCAAATTCTTTAGATGGGAAGACAGGGTAAAGGAGAACCCTCTTGTCCAGACGGGACGTTCTTCTCTGGATACACAATGAATTCTTGGCAGCAGTGGAAGATTGTGTGCCTGACTACGATGTCGGTCAAGGACGTAGAAGATGTGTACATATTTGGACTTTTGATAACAGGATTTCTGCTTTTTGGGGTTGGTGGTTACCTGGCTTATCGAGTGATTCGCAAAACATGGGCGGCTGTTCAAAGCATTCCAAAGCTGCCTGCGATGTTGGATGGAGTCTGTAGAGCGATCGACACTCAGACTGAAATGTTAAAAGAGCAGAATCGCAAGCTGGAAGCGATTCTTGAACAGAATCGCAGCCTGGCAGCTGTTGGACTCAGAGGTTAAAGGATATAATCCTGGAGAAGTTGTACGCTCGAGATATGTGGAAAGTACCAGAAATTTGGCTATTTGGATTCGCAATTGAGACATACCAGTAAAACTCTTAAAGTAGTCGGAAATTCACAACTGCCTGAACCACAACATTTATTGTTTTTCTAAATCTGGCGCCCCATCATGGCCTTGACAACTTCTGCTAACTGGCTATCGACAAAATATTTTCCTGGATGTTATACAAACACGATGTTCTTCCCCAGCACTCACCTACCAGCTGTGTGCTGACAGGACTATTTGGCCTATTGATAAAACTTCCATCTCTCTTCTCAAGGACAATGGCGCTTCTATCAGTCTTGACAGTCTAATTCTTGCAAACACACTCAGACTTATATATTCGCACCCTCAAGATTCCACCGTACCCTTGCTAAATCTTTACTTATGTGTGTTGCTTACCCCTGCTGAGGTTTTTTGTACTACTTCAGACTACAGGCTGACATTTTTTTGGGAATCCCACGGGTCACGGGATTCCCATGGGAATCCCGCGGGATGGGAGACAGCATTAGTAAAGATCACGTGATTGGGACAGTACAGGATAAAAAATGAACGGGAGCAGACGGGAGCGGGAGCTAACCAATAGGAGGGAAAAAAGACTAGGATCAACTGTCTTTGGAAATGTAAAACTGAGACTTTGTTATAAACTTTAAGAAAAAAAAAACTTGGCTCGACGCCGCCATTGTGTAGTTTTTTTCCAAGAAGCATATACTATAATGCAAGTCAAACGAACTACACGACCCACAAGCCAACAGTACTTCTGATCGATGTTTTCCACCGGCTTTCAGAATGGAGGGAGCAAACACAGGTGGAGAAGTGGACGTGGTAAAATTGGATTTGCAACGTAAAGTCAGAAGTAAGGACTTATCTATTAAACTCATAGAGCTGTCAGGAAAGTCGCAAATATTACCGAACTTCAGGAGAGTTGAATGCAGCGGTGTTAACACGCAGTATGCTGCTTGTAAAACGTGTTTAGTCGTAATCAAGTACACCAGTGATTAAGGGACACTTGTAAGGCAAATTCTGAATTGAATCAGCCCTGCATCTCTTCATTCGTCAAACGAAAAGTACCATCACGTGTCAAGTCTCATCTGACCAACAAAATTGCTCGCATGTGCACTAAAGATTTAAGAGCCTTTGCCACAGTAGAGCAGAAAGGTACGGAGCCCGCGAGGGGACATGGGGGAATTTTTTTTTCTTTTGCGTCCCCAAGCAATACTTTTGCGTTCGTTCGCAAAAGTTGTTAATCACCTTAAGAAAGCTGTGCATTTTGGAACAGCAGCACATTTGACAAACTGCTCACAAAACATACAGCACTGATATGGCATTGATATGGTTTATTTGTCATATGCAGGTTAACACGCAGTCAACAATGTGATTAAATGCTTAGGATAAGAAGAACTGTTCAACTCACTATAAAAACAAAAGTGGTGTGCAAAACAAGTACACATCATGCAGCAGTAATAAGAAAATAAAGTGTCACAGATGTGGTTTCGTACAGTATTATTGTCCAGAGTACAGTAGTTTGACAGCATGTGGATGATAACTGTCTTGAAGTCTGATTGAAGATTCTTTTATTTAAGGCAGATTTCAAAATAAAACTCAATAAATCTCAAAAACGGGTCTCCCACAAAGTATTGCGAGATAACGCGAAGACTATTGCGTCAGAACGCTAAAAGTATTGAATGGGAATGCAAAAGTTTTGCAAGTGAACGCAAAAGTACTGCGTTGGGACGCAAAAGAAAAATATTCCCCCATGTCCCCTCGCGGGCTCCGTAGAAAGGTATTAAATAAATACGTTGTGAAATAGAAAAAAACGAATGTACCATTAAATGTATAATTTATTTTAATACATCATTAAATATTAAGTGTACCACTAATTACGTCATGTCGTCTTTAAAATTATACTTAATTATTCAGTGGCACATTTAATTGCATAATAGCCCATTTCATGATATAATGGTACATTTATTGTTTCTAATGATGTATTAAATAAATAAATGGTACCTTTAATTTAATGGCACATTTAATGTTACATTTCTTTCATGTTACATTTACTTCACTTATGGGACATTCACAACATTTATTTATTTAATGATGATTTTATTGTATTAATTTTGTCCAGTTTGACCCTCCATTCTAAAACTTGCAGGGAAGGGGTCCCTGAGGACCAGGGCTGTAAACCATTGAGGTACAGTTTCTAAACTGTGAAGGTTTTGCCTTTTTGCCCTTTTGTTCACCATGTACAGTTCTCTTGCTAGGTGCATTTTTCTTTCGTTTCAGCAATTTGAAACATAAAAGTAATGTCATTGTTCACAGGAAACAATCACTTAATAAATGAGTAAAATACAACTATGTACATTTTGTTTATTCAGCTAAGATAGGCATGGTCTGTTTCCTTGTTTGATATTTTATTATTTCTTCATTATTATTCTTTTTACTTTAACTGGCCTTTACTACAGCTAAAAACAGGGACCTAACTGGTCCTTCAAGGAAATTGCCAAAAGACTAAATGAAGAAAACAAAAATGGGAGTGGCACAGGAGTGGGAGTCTTTCTAAATGGGAGCAGGAATGGGAGTGGGAGTCAATTTACCAGGAGTGGGATGGGACAGGATTTTTTTTTTTATGCTGGCCTGGGATTGGGATGGGGCAAGACATTTTTCTGTGGGAGCGGGATGGGACAGGAGAGAAAATCCACTCCCGTGTCACCCTCTACTTCAGATTGTATTCTGCTAAGAATACAGTCTGAAATAGGATTTTTTATCCTCCTATCTTGCTTTACCTAAATGTGTGATTTCATTACTTATCAAAGATTTTCAGATTTCTCAGAAGGATTACCAGCGAAAGCCAAATATTATTAATATTTGAAAATGTGGACTAAAGCTGTTTTTACACCAATGACCATAGATTTTTAGATTTCTTAGAAGGATTGTATTACAACTATTTCATAGCAGTGAAAGCCAAATATTATTAGTATTTAAAAAGTTTGGAACTAAACTGTTTTATACCAGTGACCCAGCTTCTCTACTTAGACCTTATTGAGTGAATGATGGGACCACAACTGCCTCAAACCAGCGACCTCAAGGATTAATATTATCATTTTTCTTCTAGCACAGGATGAATTCCTTACCACAGAGGACTTAATGAGCTGATTACCTCTATTAGAAAGATTGGATTAGAACCAGCTCTTACCAGTTAATTCCCAAGGATTATTAATGTCATTTGATATGTTTTTCTGTTGTTTGATTTTCTGTATCATTGTAATGTTTTTCCTCATGTACAGCGCTTTGAGTGCCTTGTTGCTGAATAGCACTATATAAATAAACTTGACTTGACTTGACTTGACTTGACAAAAGTGCACACGTTCATATGCCAATGCGCAGATTTCTTTAGGATTTCTTGAGGAATCTCTTGCTAAACATCTAAAATACTTCGAGAAGTCAAACATTTAAGTTGATTTAACAATGAGCAGAAAACCTTTCAAACACAGCTGAGATTAATGAAACCTTCATTCTATTTATGAACAAAACTGCCTTTTTGTTCTTATTAGCATTAGATTCAACTTTGATTGACAGAAGCAAAAAGGCATATTAACCTGTATGTAAGGGTCAAGCTCAGTTTCACAGATCACAGATTTTTTGGTGTGTGATACCTATATAATAACTTAGTTTCTCTAAAAATATTGATAAATAAATATTAAATATGCATGTCTGTCTAAAATAAAGAGGCTTGTCAAGGGAGAAAAAATATGTTTGGCTTCTTTTTAGCGACCATCTTGAAGGCAGGAAGTTGGACGCCTGCTTTGCACTGTCAGAATTATTCACATAGAAACTTGAAAGAGGGAACCTTTTCAGAAATAGGAAGGAGTCCAGATGAAGCAGTAAAGCAAAAGAAATCAATGTTTGATTATGTTTAAGAAACAAGTGAGGGGAGAAAGACAAAAGAAAAATGTTAGCACTAAAAACAAATACATTACTAAATTACCAAGAAACAAATAAAAATCTAATGAAAAACAATTAAAGGATTCAGAATCAAAGCAGGAACTTTGAATAAATAAACTTATAAATATGTAAATGTTATCAAAATTAAGATGTGAGATGCAGAAGCTGTTTTATTTTTCATCCCTTGTGCTAATCATGCTAAAACCTATAGAGATGAATTTAGTTAAAGCATTTAAATGTTCTTCTTGTATTGGTCCAGTTGAGCACGCACACATTTATTTCATAAAGCAGTTACCTTGGATGTTTTTATCCCTTAAAATAGCTAAGTTTCAGACATAACAACAGACAAGCAACAAATGTATAGACTTAGAACGAACCTTTACTACTTCACTGAGCAGAGAATTCACGGTGTTGGCCCTTGGGATCCAGTTTGTCTTGTGTAGCAGCACCACTGGCATGAGAAAGTAAAGGAAGCCGAGCTGAATCCTTTGGAGAAAACCACTGAGACAGTCTGCCACTTTTAATTTTCTCCCCAACTCATCATTGGCATGTAAATCTAGCAGAAATCACAGCACAGACACTGTCTTTAAGCTAAATGGGGGTTTTATCAGATGACAATGCGCTAAAGTAAAAAAAAAAAGAAAATCTAGAATTTTATCTGAACAGAGCCACAGTGTTTTTAAAGTAATAGCAGGTTGATTCATCTACAACCTGGGAAAATTTCCAGGTGGTAAAAGTTTACATTTTACTTGTCTACACAACAGACAAAAGGGAAAAACAGATTCCTCATGGGAGAAAATTCAGTTCAAATAGAAGAAAAGTAAAAGCAGGAAAGAAAAGTATATTTAGGAGAACACAAATAGGAGCGTTTGTGAAACCAAAGTGAAATTAGTTGCTTGTGCACACAAACCTAGCCAAAAAAACTGATTCTGATTCTGACTTCAGAAGATATATAAATGAAGGACACCTATCCAAAACCAGAAGACAGGCCAGGTGAACACAAAAGAAGACTGTGACAAAGATGAGGAGAGAAAGTGAAAATGGAGGGCAAACGAAGTGCTGTCACTAAGTGAAATGCCACCCTGTCTGTCACATATCTCTACAACATTAATTACACTGTGCCACACTCCTGAATAATGGAACAACCCTATTTAGCCAGAGTGAATAATTTAGCAGCTGTTTAGCGTAGTGTACATACCAGGATCGATAAAACAAAGTAAAGGTAATGAAATTCCATAGAAAACCTTAAGGAACAAAGCTGAATTCACCAACAATAAATGCCTATCCGCAAAGCCTGGAGGAGTGTGTGTTTGTAGGAGTGTGTGACGTGTGTGTGATCCAACACCAGCTTCCTACTAGACGGTTTGTTTACAGCTGCATTATCTATGCTTAAGAATAGCATTTCTTGAAAAGACTGAGAGTGTTCGTGTATCAACCTCCTCATCTCACTGCTGCCATTTAGTGTATGTGTGTATGTGATGTGTCTGCATTTCTCACATAATATTGAAATAAACAAATGAACAATCATTTGGTCTTTTGATTTGAAAACAAATCATCAGTTCCTATCCAATCTTCTATGTTTTTTTCTCTAAAGTTCAAGTGATATCAACCTAAAGTTTATTCAGGTTGGTAAGAATAATCCATTGAACATTTTTGAACTAACTAACCTAATCTCAAAACAGTTTCAAATTCAGCTTAAGACTGCAGTCATCACTATGGCAAATGTGGATGTGGATAAAGAAATTACCTCTATAATTCTCTGTAATGCATTACTATGTTTTATTGATAACACTATAAACATAGAATAAAAAGTTTAGAATGCTAAATATTTGCATTATGCATGCTGACAGTGAGTGGCAGACTTTAATACTTCTTTGATTCCCTTTGGAGTTGTTCTTTCAGTCTGTTCACAGTAAACTATTACTTCAGCAGGGTTACCCTAATCTTAAAAAGCCAAATTGATTTGCTAAAATGTGTAATGCCAGTGGATGTGCTTTGATTTTGGCTGGGTTATACGTAAAATGATCTGGCTCTGACAAAGTTACTTCACATTTGCACACATATTTCCAGCAGCTACTCAGCCAGGACAAAAAGAAGAGCAAGCTCACTAAATTCACAGTGTTTCTTTGGTATCTGCTTTAGATGAAAATTTAATACAGTTCTGCAAAGATTGTTTTAAAACAATCAATATCTTTGCAAAGCCATGAAGTTAGTAGGCAAGGCAAGGCAAGGCAAGTTTATTTATATATAGCACATTTCAGAGGCAAAAGAGGTAAAAGACAATTCAAAGTGCTGTACATGAAAAAAAGAAAAATAGATATAATAGGAAAAGTACATTGCAGTGGCATAAAGGTAATTGAATAATTAAAGAGAATAAAAAATGAATAATTAAAAAGAAAAAATTAAAAAAATTAAATGATTGATGAGAAAATGAAAGGAAAGTTAAATAATAATATTTAGATAACACATTCAAAGGCCACTCTAAACAAATAAGTTTTTAATCTTGATTCAAAGCAACTTAGGGTTTCAGCGCTTTTACAGTTTCCTGGGAGTTTATTCCAGATAAGTGGAGCATAAGAACTAAAAGCTGCTTCTCCATGTTTGGTTCTGGTTCTGGGTATGCAGAGTAGATTTGAGCCAGAAGACCTGAGAGGTCTGGGTGGTTGATACACTGACAACAAGTCCGTAATGTATTTTGGTGCTAATCCATTCAGTGATTTATAGACTAACAGAAGTATTTCTTTGAGATACGGGGAGCCAGTGTAAGGATTTTAGAACTGGGGTGATGTGCTCCACTTTCTTAGTTTTAGTGAGGATGTGTGCAGCAGCGTTCTGGATCAACTGCAGCTGTCTGATCGACTTTTTAGGCAGACCTGTGAAGACACTGTTACAGTAATCAATTCTACTAAAGATGAACGCATGAATTAGTTTTTGAAGGTCCTGCTGAAACATTAGTCCTTTAATCCTGGAGATGTTCTTTAGGTGATAGAAGGTCGACCATGTTACTGTTTTTATGTGCCTTGAAGGTTCAGGTCTGAGTCCATCACTACACCCAGATTTCGAGCCTGATTGGTGGTTTCTAGCTGTATTAACTGAAGCTGTGTGCTATCCTTAAAACGCTATTCCTTTGGTCCAAAATTTATTACTTCAGTTTTGTTTTGATTTAGTTGAAGGAAATGTTTGATTTCTTCTAAACATTTACCAAGCGCTTGAATGGGTTCATAGTCACCTGGGGACATTGTAATGTACAGCTGTGTGTCATCTGCATAGTTATGATAACTTATGTTGTTGTTTATTATAATCTGAGTTAGAGGGAGCATGTAGATACTGAATAGGAGGGGCCCTTGGGGAACTCCACATGTGATTTTTGTGGTCTCTGATTTAAAGTTACCTACTGACACAAAAAAGCCCAACCCAGTTTTCCAGGCACTCTAATAAAATGGAGTGATCAACAGTGTTGATTGCTGCACTAAGGTCCAATAATACCAGCACTGTGGTTCTTCCACAGTCTGCATTTATGCGGATGTCATTGAACACCTTGACAAGGGCAGTCTCTGTACTGTGTTGAGCACGGAAGCCTGACTCGAAAACACTGAAGTGGCTGGTCATTGTTAGGAAGGTGTTTAACTGTTGAAACACAGCTTTTTCAATAATCTTACTGATGAAGTGGAGGGTTGAGATAGGCCTGTAGTTCTGCAGTAGCACCTTGTTAAAGTTGCTCTTTTTCAATAGCGGTTTGATGATTGCTGTTTTTAGGGCCTGGGGTAAAACAAAATGGATGTTTTTATTATTTGAGTTAAATCAGACATTATGACAGGCAAAACTTTCTTAAGGAAAGCTGTGGGTAAAACACTGAGACAGCAGGAAGAAGAGCTTAGTTGCTATACAATTTCTTCTAAGATTTTGTAGTTTATTTGGTGAACTTGGGAAATTTTGTCAAAATCAGTTATAGTTGGAGACAACTTTGGTACTGGAGTTGATGTGGATGTGCTGACTGCCCCTCTGATCTTTTGGGTTTTTTCAGTGAAGTAGTTAGGAAATTCATTGCAGGCCCGGGTAGAGTGGAGTTCCGATGCTACAGTTACAGGAGGGTTTTTTAACCTGTCGACCGTGGCAAATAATGCACGAGCATTGTTAATGTTTTTGCTGATGATCTCAGAGAAGAAAGATTATCTCGCATTTTTCAGTTGTCTCTCTTTATAGATGTTATAGTGAACCGGGAGTTTAGTCTTTCGCCACCTGTGTTCAGCTTTTCGACACTCCCTTTTTTCACTTCCGACTGGTGGACCACTTCTCCACGGAGACATTTTCTTCAAGAAACAACTTTCACTAATTGGGGCAATTGAATCAATGATTTTAGAATGAAAGTTATCTAAGAGCTCATCTACAGTGTTACAGAGCAAAATGGAGGTAAAAGAGTAAATCTGGTTCAAGCTTTCAGCAGCACCGTCCTTAAAGATGCGTTTTCTAATAATGTCTCTTTGGCAAACTGAGTCGTTGGAGATGATGCTTTCAAAAATAACAGAAAAGTGTTCAGATAGGGCATCATCAAATATCACATCACATATCACAGATACAAGCTCATTAAAATAACTGAAAAAGTTTGTTTTGGACTTAGGAGGCCTGTAAATATTCAAGAACATGGTTCAGAGCGGGCTCTTTACCCAGGGAGCCAAATCTTCAAAAGAGTCAAATTTGCCCAGAAATTTCTTTTTACACTTTAGTGAATCTTTAAACAAAGTGGCCACCCCTCCACCTTTTCTTTGCTGTCTGCTCTCACAAAGACAATTGTAGTTCGGAGGCGTCGACTATCAGAATGGGTGCTTCATTAAATTCATGAGATCCAATTTTAGATACAATTTCAGCCACTTCATAAAAAGCATGATGAACTGGAAAGGGAACATGGGACAGTAGTAGAAATATATACCACAAAAACATGTATTACACACAATAGTTAACAAGTACACACGCACACAACAAGAGTGTGTCTCTGCAAATGCACACAGTAAGTGCAAAACCACACTTTCGTAGAGAGAAAGAATGCTCCCAGTGGAAGAGTGAGTTTCATTTAAGCTATTCTATTCGAGATAAAACATTCAGATAGGCCAGTTCCTGTGAGGGAGGTCTGCTCTGCTGAAAATAGGCTGAAGTAATAATAAAATTGACCTTGTAGCGTAGTTTTTTTTTTCCTGTTCACATTATCTGTGTATTATGGTTTTAACAGTATTGTGTGAGCATTCACAACTGAGTGTGTTTGGGAATACTGCTGTGTGAGTGGAACAGTGCATGGACTGGACACAGCAACCCTCTTCACAAATTAATCTGCCCTGCCATCCTCCGCTCTCTGGGAAATGGATGTAAGAAAAAGCTTAAAAGAATTAATTCATAAATAAATCACAGAGTAAATAATAGCTGTTTGCATTGCCTGGGACAGCAGGAAAGCTTGCATGTAACCAAAAGAAAGGAGAAAATCTATGTTCATATTCCGTAAATTCTGGATGAGGTATAACAACTCGAAGCAATGGATATAAAATCTTGCAGGCAGCGAGCCACAGCTAACAGAGCTGTACAGCTTTCACTTATTCCGGGGCTCGGCCTCAACCCACTAAACACCTCAGGTTATTGTCTCCTACTAAATGGTAAGTAACTTTGGTATAAAACAAACTCCAAAAAAATGCCTGGAGCCATAACAGCTTAACCAATAGCTGGTTGTATTTAAAATAAAATAACAAATTACTCAAAATACAACCATAAAAGAGAGCAAGCCTGGACAATTCTAAAATATATTCAGGAATTGTTAGTTTGATGCACTTTTATTTATATAATTTATTTATTTAGACTGTCTGCAGGTTCTTTGCATCAATTCAGTGATACATTGTCTAAATCTCTGAGGTAGTCAGAAAAAGCTCTTCAGTGGATTCAAGAACTAAACATTTTTCAAATCTATTACTGTCAATATATATATGTGTGTGTGATTTGGTCACACTACCAGAGAGTGGTCACACCACCAAATCACTTTCATGGCTGCAGGTGTATAAAGTTCAGTGTGGAGAAACTCGTCTGCCCTGCACCTTAACCTCACCTCAACGTTCTTGAACACATTTAGGATGATTTAGAGTGAAGGCTGCAATTCTGGTTTTGTCACCTAACTATGAACACATTCCTAAAGCTTGTGGAACATGTTTACAGATATATACAGATATATATATATATATAATATATATATATATATAATATATATATATATATCTATATATATATATAATATATAATATATATTTATATCAGTGGCGATTGCTCTAAGACTGCAAGGGAAGCTCAGCTTCTCCTAAAATGTAAAATGTCTATATATGCGCTACAACGCGCTCAACTTTTGTTCAGAATCAGCTCCTTATCACTGGTAACGACGCGGCTTTCCTCTCACCCGCAGCTTCACAGTGCTTTAAACAGTGAGTTCAATAGCAAAGCAAAAATGCTGGGCTTTTTCCCGCCCATCGGACGCTCAGCGTCTCTGGGGGTCTATGGGGCAGTGGGCTGGCCTCAGCTGGCCCGGACGCTCAGCTTCTGCATGATGATTGGATGATCTGTCTGAGGCTGAATCCTTTTTTGATTGACAGCGAAATCAGCGAAATCAGCGAATCAGCGACCTTGAAATTGAGCTTCCCCACCTTGAAAGACCAGCATCCGCCAATGATAAATATATACAGGGGTTGGACAATGAAACTGAAACACCTGTCATTTTAGTGTGGGAGGTTTCATGGCTAAATTGGACCAGCCTGGTAGCCAGTCTTCATTGATTGCACATTGCACCAGTAAGAGCAGAGTGTGAAGGTTCAATTAGCAGGGTAAGAGCACAGTTTTGCTCAAAATATTGAAATGCACACAACATTATGGTGACATACCAGAGTTCAAAAGAGGACGAATTGTTGGTGCACGTCTTGCTGGCCGCATCTGTGACCAAGACAGCAAGTCTTTGTGATGTATCAAGAGCCACGGTATCCAGGGTAATGTCAGCATACCACCAAGAAGGATGAACCACATCCAACAGGATTAACTGTGGACGCAGGAGGAAGCTGTCTGAAAGGGATGTTCGGGTGCTAACCCGGACTGTATCCAAAAAACATAAAACCACGGCTGCCCAAATCACGTCAGAATTAAATGTGCACCTCAACTCTCCTGTTTCCACCAGAACTGTCCATCGGGAGCTCCACAGGGTCAATATACACGGCGGGCTGCTATAGCCAAACCTTTGGTCACTCATGCCAATGCCAAACGTCGGTTTCAATGGTGCAAGGAGGGCAAATCTTGGGCTGTGGACAATGTGAAACATGTATTGTTCTCTGATGAGTCCACCTTTACTGTTTTCCCCACATCCGGGAGAGTTACGGTGTGGAGAAGCCCCAAAGAAGCGTACCACCCAGACTGTTGCATGCCCAGAGTGAAGCATGGGGGTGGATCAGTGATGGTTTGGGCTGCCATATCATGGCATTCCCTTGGCCCAATACTTGTGCTAGATGGGCGTGTCACTGCCAAGGACTACCGAGCCCTTCTTGAGGACCATGTGCATCCAATGGTTCAAACATTGTATCCTGAAGGCGGTGCCATGTATCAGGATGACAATGCACCAATACACACAGCAAGACTGGTGAAAGATTGGTTTGATGAACATGAAAGTGAAGTTGAACATCTCCCATGGCCTGCACAGTCACCAGATCTAAATATTATTGAGCCACTTTGGGGTGTTTTGGAGGAGCGAGTCAGGAAACGTTTTCCTCCACCAGTATCACATAGACACCTGGCCACTATGCTGCAAGAAGAATGGCTTAAAATCCCTCTGACCACTGTGCAGGACTTGTATATATCATTCCCAAGACGAATTGACGCTGTAATGGCCGCAAAAGGAGGCCCTACACCATACTAATAAATTATTGTGGTCTAAAACCAGGTGTTTCAGTTTCATTGTCCAACCCCTAGATAGATAGATAGATAGATAGATAAATAGATAGATAGATAGATAGATAGATAGATAGATAGATAGATAGATAGATAGATAGATAGATAGATAGATAGATAGATAGATAGATAGATAGATAGATAGATAGATAGATAGATAGATAGATAGATAGATAGATAGGTAGGTAGGTAGGTAGGTAGGTAGGTAGGTAGGTAGGTAGGTAGGTAGGTAGGTAGGTAGGTAGACAGACAGACAGACAGACAGACAGACAGACAGACAGACAGACAGACAGACAGACAGACAGACAGACAGACAGACAGACAGACAGACAGACAGACAGACAGATAGATAGATAGACAGATAGATAGATAGATAGATAGATAGATAGATAGATAGATAGATTTTTTTTTTCTCAGAGTACGATATAATGTGTAATTTGGTAGTAAGAAAATGTTGCCAATCAGATAATTGTATGTGCTAGTCTAATAATCTGATACCCGAGGGACCTTCACTCAAAGATCTTTTAATGGATGAAAAAAATATTGTGATGTTAAACAATAATTTAATTGTAATCCAATAAAAACTGTTTCCAGACTGGATGTTATAATAAATATGTCTGGCATTTCTTTTTTTTTTTGGTTCCTGAAATGTTGACTGTTGATAAATCTAAATATGTTACCTTGATTGTAGCAGTGGCTTGCAACAGTTAGATATGAGGTCTTCCTGACCTGGTCTGAGGTCAGCCAAAGGATTCAAATGGTGAGAAAAAATAAATGTCTACAGCTACTGTCACACGGGTTTCTACCTTGGCTTGTATGCTGACTTTTTCAGAAAAGATGTGTAGGTCTAAGCGTGAGGGAATGAGGAAATTTTGTGGAACACCGGTCCTGTGATGTCTTTTAAGTGTGCGTTTCTTTTGATGTCCTGTAAACTGACATCAATGGGGTGGAATACTGAGGATCAATTGACCATCTGGAAATGAAATTTCAATGCTCTGTCAGTGTCCCTAAGTGCTCAATTGTTCACCAAATTAATTAGATAGTAAGCGATGGCATTAATTTTACTTTCAGTTTACAGCACCCAGATCAAACCAGGTGAGTAAAAGGACCACAAACTGTAATATCAGATTAAGTGATGTGCTTACTGGGCCTTTGTCGTAATTTTTGAGCAGCACCTGGATTAATTACGTAGCAGTTGTGCATATGTGCACTCTACATGACATGTGAGAGCTTCCTTGGTCATGTGGTGAAATTTTTCAATAAGTCCAAAAGCATCTGTTGCAGGCTAAACTATGTGGTGAACATGTGTATTTTGCATCGAAAGGCAATGTGGCATCATGCCCTCTAATGTCATCAAACAAAAGACTCATACGCATTAGTGTGACAGGGTATAATAAACATATCCAGGCCTAGAGCTACAGAAGAAAATGCAATTAAGATAACTTTTAAGATTAGAACAACCTCTGTGTATTAATTCCTATTTATTGTAGTAGCTGTTCTGTGTAGTGATGTTACCATAATAATTGCATCTCTGCAGCGTGATGTACTGATGCAACTTTATGAGACTTTATGTGTTTTTTCCTCTGAAATTTTCAACCTCCAAAATATCTTGGTTGCCCTAATGGTGTGGTTTAAGGTTGCGGTGGGGGTGGTTGATTTTTTATTTTTTATTTTGAAACTTGCAGTACATTATAGCCCCTGTCCCTGACCTAAAAGTAAAAATGTATTTTTTTTAAGTAGAGACCATCTACATGTCACCATCTTATACTGTTCCAGGGTAAGTGATACTCTCTCTCTCTCTCTCTTTCCTGGCACACTCTCTCCTGGCACACACATACACAAACACACACACACACACACACACACACACACACACACACACACTCATCTTCAAACATCCCTTCTATCCCCTGTGGAGAGTTCTTTTTACCACTGACTTTCATTTTTATTAGAGCACTTGGCATGTGATTAGTTCCCATTTGGGGTGTTAATTAGCTGAGCAGTTCTGCTCTAACTGTCTACAAAACGAATAAGGCCAAGACAACAAAAAGACTGGACCATACGATTTTCCTGGAGAACGGCTGTGAGGTTCTCCAAATGTCAAACATACACATTAATATTTTTTCTTGGCTCGACACTTGAGCAGCATTAAAATTAAGTAAATGTACAAAATTTACAATAGTTGTTTAATTCAACAAGTTGTCTCCCATCACTTTACACCATAGTTGCCAATTGTTGCCAACTGTTTTAGTTTGATTTAGTATACTTTATTAAACAGGAAAAATGAACCATTACTCGTGTTGTTGTTTTAAGTAGAAACATTTATTTTGACTTTATTGCCTCTACCATTTCCTAAGATGTGTGGTCTATGACCCGAAGTAACCAAGAGAAATTTCAGAAATTATTTTAAAAGCAATCACTATGGCTCTGGATTGATTTGCCCCTTAGCCGGTTTATACTCCCTGCCATTTTGTCCATTCCCACTTTAATTTCGTAACTTTAAACCAAAATATTTCACATCTAGTTTTTGTTTTTTTTTCTTTGGTGTAGCTCCATATTTTCATGAATAATGCAGTTAAATAGACATAAAATTCCCAAATAACGCTTATTATATAATTCAGTTCTATATGTAGTACCTTTGTATTGCACTCTTCCTATTTGTTTTGGTTCTGATCCCCATTTGAAGAAGTTGGCTCATATAAAATATGACAAATTAGCAACCATGTTCAAAGTGACCTGCTGACAGACATTTTATTTATAACCACAATTCCTTACAGTAGGCTATAAGTAAAATGAGGAGAACTGGCTTTGGGTTCAGCCCTTCCTACATGAATTTTGTACCAACAATTTTACACCCATGTACTAAAACCATGGCATATGAGTTTATATTTTAAGTAATTTTTAGTATTTACATTTATTTTGGTTTTGATTCATATTGGGAACAGGTGATTTTTTTTTTATATGACAGATTGCAACCCCTGATCAAAGCAAAACTACACAAAGTTACATTCTTTTAGCATGCATGTGTTGAACTGATGTAACCACACTTCCTTACAGTAGACTATTGCTGGATTCTAGTTTATTTTGAACTATCTGATCATAGATCATTACATAAAATATTGCTATTATGCTAGCAAGCGGGGTCAGGAGGTCAGTGGAGTATAATCCGTAGGTGATAAAGAATTTGTGCATAAGAGTGTATTTATGTGCCTTGTGCTTCTTCATGTGCATTTCGTTGTCAAAGCAGGTAAAACATTTTCGCAGGTGTTACAAACTGGTGAATGGTCAGTACAAAACCTCCTGCAGCAGACTGGAAGATTTGGCACGAGTTATAGTAAGACACAAAATGACCAGAACTACAAAGATGAAAAGGCAAACCAGCACACTAGAAAAACACTTTAAATAGTTGGTTGTCAAACTGGGTACAAAAAGTCTCTCCTCCATGTACCAATTGATGCAAGACTGCACAAGACGTCCTGTAGCAGACACCACTATTCCCTATCTGACAATTCGGGTAACCACCAAAATAATGATCAGCACCGAATTACTGTGCCCAAATTTATCTTCTGCTCATTTATGTCTCCTTCCAGATAGCTAAAACATCTGCATTTTGGGAGGGTCTTATCATAATATGGTGGCAGTGGTGAGAATGGTAACACCATTTCTGTTAAAGGCTGGACTTATGATAAAACCAGAGTAGTTTCTATGGCAAGGAAACACACCCACACTCTCACTTCACCCAACAAATACATACAACTGAAAGTTGGTAGCAGTGTCAATACTGGTGAAAAAAACAAAGTGTTATTTATGATACCCATCCAGTCAAAGCGTTTCTTTATATGTATCAACACAGTCTCTTGAAATACACTTGACTTTTTGTGGCACATCTGTTTGATCATAGATCCTTTTTTAGCACCAACACTCACTGTAGCGGAGACATGTGTTGCTATAGCAATTAACAAGATGTGTGAATATCAAAGTCACAGAGACAAGAGGCTTATGACTTTCACAGAGAGAGATCATTCAACTGACAAATGGATTAATTAAAGCATGGGCTTACTTATTTCCTGAAAGCTGGGGTTGTATTATCTCCCCTTATCCCAGGCAAACAAAGCTTCCCTGCCAACAGTCTTTGCTATACTTGATTATATGCCATAGTAGTCCCAAAAAGGTTTATCATTCCATTAATCTTTATTTCTGCAGAACCAAGATTTGCATGAGTATGATTGTTTATGTACTTTTATTGTGACAGCCAAATTGGGTAAAGAGTTTCGGAATAAAATTTTAGGTCAACGTGTGTCTAAAGGGCAACAAAAGTTGGTTTTGTTCAACTTTAGCGTTCCTATGTGGTCTATCACATCTCAAAATAGCTTTCTTTACATTTGACCAGCACACATAAAACATTTTGGAACCTAATGTTATTATTTATTTGCATATGCCTACACTGGGCTGCACATTTAGTTTTCTAAAATGCTAGCTGACCTACCTACTAGTTTACTTGATTCTGAATTCGGAAATGCATGTTTGTAAGTCTACTCATATGGACTGACTGGTGATCTGTCTAGGAGGTATCCCTCCAAACACACACCCCACTATCTCTTTGTCACAGTTACGGCTCATTGAGGATTTATTCATTGTTACTACCACAAATATTAATATATTGTGATTGGATTTAATGTGACAGACTAATACAAATAGATCAGTTAACCTGCTGGAAGGTAAACCTCCACCCTAGCCCTTAAGAGCCTCTAACAGCTTTCTTATAGGATTGCCCTGTATTTAGCTCCAACCATCGTCCCGTCAACTCTGACTAGCTTCCCACTTCCTGCTATAGAAAAACCCAGCATGATACTGCCACCACTGTTTCACCGTGGATATGGTATGTTCAGGGTTGATTTGCATGTAAGCCAAAAAGTTAAACTTTTTAGGTTAGTTAAATGTAATCTGATTAGAGCACCTTTTCTGAGATGATTCCTGTGTCTCCTACATGGTCTGGGCAAGCCTCAAATGTCAATTCTCTGGAAATTCTTTTAAAAAATAGCTTTTTTCTTGTCACTCCTCCATAAACAATCAATTTGTGAAGTTTGTGACTAATAGTTGTCCTGTCAGACAATTCTCTAACCCAAGCTGTGGAGCCATTTAAGCTTTTTTTTTTTATTAATCCTCTCGTTGCCCTCCCAATCAGTTTAGGTGGACAGTCATGTGTTGGAAGGTTTGCAGTTGTGCCATACTCTTTCCAGTTTTGAATGATTGGATGGTGCTGTTTGTTTAGTAATGTTCTATAGGAAACCTCTGAGGCCCTCAAAGAGCAGCTGTATTTATTAATGGAAAATACCTTACACAAAAGTGGACATTATTTACCATGTTTACAAAGGCAGTAGGTTGAACTGGATGTCATTTAGGGTTATTAGAGCAAATTGGGGTAAATGCAAATCCATGCCGCACTTGTTAGATGTTTATTTACATTTTGAAAATCCTGTATCCTTTTCCTTCCACATATATTATATTTCTTACAACAATTTCAGGTCATTTGTCTATGAAAAAAATACATGGGCTAACACTGGCTGGGTATGTGCATTTGAGTTGACCCACAGTTTTATGTTAGCTGTCTAAATGTTTGTATAAGACATAGAGGTTAGTTGTTGTTGAGCCTTCAAACAGGATGAAAACCCACAGTCATAAAAAAACACGATAAAAACAGGCAACAACAGGCTTCTGCAGTTTTTTCTGAGCTCTGAATGTTTCTTCTGATTCTTCTTCTGATTTTTAACAGGTCTCACCCATTACAGTTTCTGGCACCATGATCACAGCATCATCAGTTTAGACCTGAATGGAGCTTTTTTAAAAGACCGACATAAAAGTCAACACTAAACTACATTAAAATCTTGCTTAAATAGATACAGACAATACCACGACTAAAATGTAGAGGGGGTGGGGGGCGGTGTTCACCTGAACAGTGCATTTACAAATAAAGATGTACAATTTGCTACTGAAGTTATTCTACATGCACAACATACAACTGACTACCAACTATCCATCCATTTTCTCTACCCACTTCTTCCATAGTGTGTCGCAGGGGAGATGGTGCCTATCTCCAGCAGGCTACGAACGAGAGGCAGGGTACACCCTGGACAGGTCGCCAGTCCATCGCAGGGCAACACAAAGACACACAGGACAAACAACCATACACACACTTATTCACACCTGAGGGCAATTTCGAGACCAGTTAACCTAACAGTCATGTTTTTGTACTGTGGGAGGAAGCCAGAGTACCCGGAGAGAACCCACGCATGCACAGAGAGAACTTGTTAAATCCATGCAGAAAGACCTCTGGCCGGGAGTCGAACCCAAACCTTCTTGCAGCAACAGTGCTACCAACTGCACCACCATGCAGCGACTACCAACTAATACTGATTAAATATACAAAACAAATTGAGTCAAATCAAAGTAAAGCTTCAGTCCACTTCCACCCTCATCTTTAGCCCAATGGTCTGCCCCAATGAGGATGATTTGGGAATTCCCTTGTGGTGGTCATTTGGCTGTCATCATGTGTGCATTCCATGAATCTTTTCTTCAGGACCTTGACCTCAAAGATAGAGAGGTCAGTGGTCTTCAAATAAAAGCATAACAAAACAAAAACAAACTTCCTGTCAACCCATGTAAGTATGTGCTTCACCTTAGTGAGGGAGATGCCTTTCAGCACCATTACAGACATATTTTATTGTTTTACTTTCCTGATTTTGACTAGGCTGAGTATCAGAGCAGGAGGAAAAGGCAGCAGAGGACGGCTGGCACAGTGAAACTAGGAATTGAAATTTTAAAATTGGAACGATTTCAGCAGAAATGGAATGTTAATCCCGGTTCTAATTGATTCTTGAGACTCGATCTCCAACTCTACTGCTGTGCTGGTTTGAAAAAAAATGTAATAAAGATATGCAGACATCTGAATATAGATCATGACATAACATATTGCTATTTTGTTAGCGAACAGCATAAGATAAGGGGAGAACAAACATTAGGTGATATAGGATATGTAAAGAAACTTGTTCATGTGTGTATATGGGTGCAGTATGTTTCTACATGTGTGTTTAATAGCCTCTGATTTTTCTCCTTTTGGCTTCGCTGAAAGTATAAGCAGAGTGCACATTGAATAATGAGGCTATTACAACCACAACAGAACGAAGAGCATTGCCTGGTCCTATTCAATAATGTGTGTGCATGCCTGAAAGTACAGTAGTGTGTGTGTATTGTGTGTGATCCTCTTAGTCAATATGGTTGATAGACCCTTGCTCCATATTTTCTCCCTATGATACACTCCTGCTGGAGCATCACAGGTAATTCAATATTAGGTTTATAGAGCGAGTCTTGTGGAGAATTGCTAAACGTGCCTTCAACAAGTCTGTGTGTGTTTGTATGTGCAAGTGTTTGTCTCATAATTAAAAAAGAACT